>JAIOJX010000029.1:128446426-129791426 GCA_022376925.1 Tragulus kanchil
TATATATAGTGATGACTTATTTGAGCATTACAGGAAAAAAGAATAATTTAAAAACATAAACAGCTAAGAAAGGCCAAATGCAACAAACAAAAAATGAGTCTGAATGATGAAATAGTTTTGTTTCTATATTTTAACTGTGTTCGGAAGGAAGTAAAGTTGTTTCATTTATGATCTAATAAGTTAACTTGATGTTTGTCCAAGGGAAGCTATCAGGCTAAAAGATACCAAGAATTTCATCTCTTATCCTCAGCTGTTGTTGTCGATTGTAACTTTTCATAGGATTACATCTTGTTGGGGTGTGAGAAGAAAAAGGTCAGGAAGGTCCTTGGATTTTGTCTTGTATGAGTATTTTTCATAAAAGTTGCCTGTTTCCATTCAGGCACAACCCAATTTCTTTTGGCTGCTAGAACCAGAAGTTCCTCTTGCATTATATGACTGTGGTTTATAAATTTTAATAACTTTACATGTATTTAGCCATAGATGTTGTTGGTAAGCAGTGCTGTGCTTTGGTTTATTTTAAAGAAAATATTCTAATCATATGAACTCAATTCAGGTAAGCATCAGTGAAAATTGTTCTGTGCTTTAATTATCCTTATCTGTTTTGTGATTATATAAATATACTGGATGTTGCTTTGCCTAGTATGTAAATGTATATAGAAGAGTTCTAAGAAGGACTCCTGTTTTGTGGTGGGAGGAATTGAGTTTCAGAGAAAATAACTTGCATGTTTTATAAGGATGTAATGTGACCTAAAACTGTGCTGAGCTCAGTGAGCATAATAATATCATAGTAATTATTATCATTGTTAAAATAGTAGGCATTTTCTGAGCTCTTATTTTGGACCCAGTGCAATTCTAAGAGCTTTACAGGGACCTCCACAATATAAGTAGTAATTATCTACATTTTTCAGGCAAGGAAACTAAGGTTTGGAACAGGTAAGTTTCTTGAGCAAGATCTCATGGCTAATAAGTGTTGAAGCCTAGATTACAGCAGTCTGATTTCAGTTTTGTGTACCCTTAGCCACCATGATATACAGGGTTCTAACAGAAATGTTTGTTAGAAGATTGTGTAAACCCTCAAGTTTGTTACAAACAGAATATTTGTTAGAAGATTTGTGAATTCAGGAAAAAAGAATAATTTAAAAACATAAACAGCTAAGAAAGGCCAAATGCAACAAACAAAAAATGAGTCTGAATGATGAAATAGTTTTGTTTCTATATTTTAACTGTGTTCGGAAGGAAGTAAAGTTGTTTCATTTATGATCTAATAAGTTAACTTGATGTTTGCCCAAAGGGGAAGCTATCAGGCTAAAAGATACCAAGAATTTCATCTCTTATCCTCAGCTGTTGTTGTCGATTGTAACTTTTCATAGGATTACATCTTGTTGGGGTGTGAGAAGAAAAAGGTCAGGAAGGTCCTTGGATTTTGTCTTGTATGAGTATTTTTCATAAAAGTTGCCTGTTTCCATTCAGGCACAACCCAATTTCTTTTGGCTGCTAGAACCAGAAGTTCCTCTTGCATTATATGACTGTGGTTTATAAATTTTAATAACTTTACATGTATTTAGCCATAGATGTTGTTGGTAAGCAGTGCTGTGCTTTGGTTTATTTTAAAGAAAATATTCTAATCATATGAACTCAATTCAGGTAAGCATCAGTGAAAATTGTTCTGTGCTTTAATTATCCTTATCTGTTTTGTGATTATATAAATATACTGGATGTTGCTTTGCCTAGTATGTAAATGTATATAGAAGAGTTCTAAGAAGGACTCCTGTTTTGTGGTGGGAGGAATTGAGTTTCAGAGAAAATAACTTGCATGTTTTATAAGGATGTAATGTGACCTAAAACTGTGCTGAGCTCAGTGAGCATAATAATATCATAGTAATTATTATCATTGTTAAAATAGTAGGCATTTTCTGAGCTCTTATTTTGGACCCAGTGCAATTCTAAGAGCTTTACAGGGACCTCCACAATATAAGTAGTAATTATCTACATTTTTCAGGCAAGGAAACTAAGGTTTGGAACAGGTAAGTTTCTTGAGCAAGATCTCATGGCTAATAAGTGTTGAAGCCTAGATTACAGCAGTCTGATTTCAGTTTTGTGTACCCTTAGCCACCATGATATACAGGGTTCTAACAGAAATGTTTGTTAGAAGATTGTGTAAACCCTCAAGTTTGTTACAAACAGAAATATCTTTTAAAAATGTATAAAGAACTGTGAAGAATGCAGTCTTGTGTAGTACAGCTATACCCATTTGAGTATGAATGAGAGTGAATGAATAAGAGTCTAGACAAGGAAGACACAGAGAAGAGTCAGAATGTGAGGGTCTTGAGGGAAAATTATGATTTGGTGAGGCCGGGGATGGAGAACGCATTTCAGGCTGGGGATAAGCATGGTGAAACCATAATTAGATTTCACCATATGATGTCTGTACCCCACTTTTGATGATGGGAATTAGGGTAGGGGCAGAGTCACAACCCCAACCACCTACATCATTGTTCATTTTCACTGTGCACACTCCAAACTACCATCAGCCCCTAAGCCCAGCTTTATGTATGGTAAGTTAGTTTTGCTAATGACTGGGAAAAAGAAAGGGAATCAACTTCTAACAGTTCAGTTTAGGCCAGGCAGTTTTCTTTGTGCATGAGTCTTCAGTGCATTGCCTTAATCTAAAATTAGTTTCAGTTTGAACTGTACTTCATATTAATATCTTTAAGTGTTAATGAATAGTTGATATACTTTAGAACTCATCTCTTTTTTTAAAAATTATAGTTGACTTACAATTTTGTATTAGTTTTTTTTTTTTTTTTAAGATTTATTTATTCATTTACTTTGGGCGGGGGTCGGGTTGGGGAGGGAGGGGAGTGGGCGGGCCACTTCCATTGGTCTTTCATTCCTCTATTTTCATTTGTCTTCATTCTTTGGCTCCTGTGGGCCTCCCATCGCGGTGGCGTCTGTCGTCGCAGAGCACCGGCTCTGGGCGCATGCGCTCCAGAGCTCGGCTCGGTGATTGGACACGTCAGTCCAGCCGCTCCGCGGCACTTGGGATCTTCCCAGGCCAGGGCTCGAACCGGCGCCCCTTGCACTGCAAGGCGGTGTCCTTACCCACTGGACCACCAGGGAAGCCTCGTATATTAGTTTTAAGTACAACATAGTGACTCAGAAATTTGCAGATTATACTCCATTATTGTTGTTTTAGTCACAAAGTCATGTCTGACTCTTTTGCGACCTCACGGACTCTAGCCCACCAGGCTTCTCTGTCCATCATGGGATTTCCCAGGCAAGCATACTGAATGTTTTTTTTTTTTTTTTTTCTCCCAACCCAGGGATTGAACCTATGTCTCCTGCACATCTCATGCTTGTCAGGTAGCTTGATTACCACTGAGCCACCTGGGAAACCCCATACTCCATTATTGGTTATTAACAAATAATGGCTATAATTCCCTGTGCTGTATCCTTATTGTTTATGTATGTTACACTTATCTTTTTAATTAGTCTTTCAACCACGAATACCAAGTCTGGTGGTTTTCCATGTGACTTCATCTACTGAGTCCAAACAATGAGGATTCACTTGTGCTATTGTCACTGTAGGTCTAGGATAGATACCACTCTTACTGATAGGGTACTTCCTACATCTCTCCCTCCACAGACTAGGATATGTGTTTGGAGCAAGTCCTGCCAGTGTTTTATTGGTATGTAATCTTTTACACTTTATTTCCTCTTCAGACACTAGTTTGGAAGGCACAATCAGCTTATAAATCAAAGCACACTTTGCTTGGAAAGGTGTTGGATGGTGGCTAGTCTGCATCCATGTCTGAGTGTCTGTTTAGGATGCCCCATTCTTCCTACGGCTGAGGTGAAATTGTGACAAAGTATCATAGATTTTGAGCTAAATCACCTTATTTCAGATAGGTGAGCTTGTAGAGTTGTTGAAAAGAAAGGAACATACCCATGTTCATTCTCACCCCATCTCTTTTAAGTCCATCTCTCTTAACTCCGTCATGGGCTTTCTAACCTATAGAATATCATGTAAAACCTTAATTATGATTTAATCTATGACTCATAACCTTTTTGTTTTCAGTTAATATAATTCTCCTTAGGGTAACCAGTCCTGGAGGAGATACTAATAATGCCATGTCTGAAATCACAGAAGAAATGTTAGAGTGTTGAAATAGGAAGAATCCTTGGAGTCACCCTCCAAGTCCAACCTCCTTATTTTGAAAACGGGGAAACAGACCTAGAGGTTACTTGTCCTATCCAAAAATAATGAAGGGGCAATAGGATTAGAGCACAGAATATTGTCAGATAAAATATAATACTTGGATCACTGGCTCTGTTTCATTTTCAACAGTGGCACTGAAGATCTCAAGATATAAAATAAATATGGCCTACCACTCTTGTTAATTTGCATCTTTATTCTTTGAAGATTAAAGTAAAAAAAAAAAAAAAAAAAAAACTCTGCACAATAAAGCAACCCATAATTTAGTGTTTAAAAGAAGTAGTTAGAAGTAGAGCTTTCCCTATATGGTATTTGATAATGCTTACTTGAAATGAGACATGGTTTGCATGGAGAGCCGCTAACCTCATTAAGAAATTTACTTTTTAGTGATTAACTAATTTTAAAATAAAGTATTTCAACATAATTTGGCAGAATTTAACCTGAACTTCATATACTACTCTGTTCAAACCAAGAAGGAGCTTTAAATGGCTAAGAATTTATGATGAGGATCAAAGAAGCTTTTTTTTTGAAAAAAAATTATACTTTTATCATAAATCAAAAGGACTGGAGGAATGGTTGAGGTCACTAAAATAACTTTTAAGAATATAAACTTGAGAAAAGTTAAAGGAAAAATATAAATAATAAATTACCCTTATATACAGCCCACATCTATGAAATTCCTAGAGGATAATAGGTCTGTGAAAATCCACTTTTTTAAAACTAATTTTATAAAAGCAATATTAATCATGCTTGGGCTTAAGCATCATTTATATTCTTTGCATTCTTTATACTATTGACTAAAACCTGAAATATGTGTTGCTTGAGAAGATCATTTAAAATTAAATTTAGTTTTTCCAGCAAACAAATTTTGAGTGATTGCTGCAACAGGAGAAAGAAGTAGAAGATGCTGTAGAAAGTTGAATCATGGTGTCTAGGTGAGATAGAGTCTTATCTGAGGACATTTACAGCCCTGCCCATTCACCTTAGACCCCTAGGAAAGCTTTTTCTTTGTATAAAAGTATCGCAGTTGATTCCTAAGGTGCACATAAGAGGTGTTTGTTCATTTATATGTGCTTCTGTCCTAGTATTTTGACCATGAGGGGCTTCTGCAGTAAATAACTTACAGGAAAGTTCATGCTGCTCCTCAATTTCCTCAAGATCTCCTTCTGCTATTATGCATTTCTTAGTCTCTTTGTGTCTTCATAATGCTTTAGTTAGAAGGGTAGAGCTTGTCCTATATGGGAATATTAAATAGTCAGATAAAAAACTTGGATCACTGGCTCTGTTTCATTTTCAACAGTGGCACTGAAGATCTCAAGATATAAAATAAATATGGCCTACCACTCTTGTTAATTTGCATCTTTATTCTTTGAAGATTAAAGTAAAAAAAAAAAAAAAAAAAAAACTCTGCACAATAAAGCAACCCATAATTTAGTGTTTAAAAGAAGTAGTTAGAAGTAGAGCTTTCCCTATATGGTATTTGATAATGCTTACTTGAAATGAGACATGGTTTGCATGGAGAGCCGCTAACCTCATTAAGAAATTTACTTTTTAGTGATTAACTAATTTTAAAATAAAGTATTTCAACATAATTTGGCAGAATTTAACCTGAACTTCATATACTACTCTGTTCAAACCAAGAAGGAGCTTTAAATGGCTAAGAATTTATGATGAGGATCAAAGAAGCTTTTTTGAAAAAAATTATACTTTTATCATAAATCAAAAGGACTGGAGGAATGGTTGAGGTCACTAAAATAACTTTTAAGAATATAAACTTGAGAAAAGTTAAAGGAAAAATATAAATAATAAATTACCCTTATATACAGCCCACATCTATGAAATTCCTAGAGGATAATAGGTCTGTGAAAATCCACTTTTTAAATCTAATTTTTATAAAAGCAATATTAATCATGCTTGGGCTTAAGCATCATTTATATTCTTTGCATTCTTTATACTATTGACTAAAACCTGAAATATGTGTTGCTTGAGAAGATCATTTAAAATTAAATTTAGTTTTTCCAGCAAACAAATTTTGAGTGATTGCTGCAACAGGAGAAAGAAGTAGAAGATGCTGTAGAAAGTTGAATCATGGTGTCTAGGTGAGATAGAGTCTTATCTGAGGACATTTACAGCCCTGCCCATTCACCTTAGACCCCTAGGAAAGCTTTTTCTTTGTATAAAAGTATCGCAGTTGATTCCTAAGGTGCACATAAGAGGTGTTTGTTCATTTATATGTGCTTCTGTCCTAGTATTTTGACCATGAGGGGCTTCTGCAGTAAATAACTTACAGGAAAGTTCATGCTGCTCCCTCATTAATCTTGCCTCAAGATCTCCTTCTGCTATTATGCATTTCTTAGTCTCTTTGTGTCTTCATAATGCTTTGAAACACCGATTTCCCTCCTGCAGAGTGAAAATTATTCAACATAGCTTGTTAGTAGGGAAATGAAACCAAAGAGGAAGGAGAGGATTGTATTCACTAACATGGCCTAGAATGCATCATTTGAAGTTTGTTTTTAGTCATGTGTTCTGGGAGGTTTTACAATACGTTATGTGAGTGGAGACATTGCCTGTGTGAGAAAATTTAGAAGTTTCTTGGGATAAGCCTAAGGAACAATGCTAGAAAAATAAATAAATGAAATGCTAGGAGGAATCAAATCCCTACTGAAAATTTCATCAGCTTAATTAGATCAGTGCAGGCTTTAACTACACTGAGAAACTTTTAGCAGTAAAAATTTAGAAGAGATATGTGATGGATGAGGTTCAGAAAATATCCTCTTAGGCAAGCATTTTCATCCACTGTGAAAAAATAGTTGATACTTGCATGTGATCAACATGGTCCCCTCTGCCTTTGGCAATGGCATCGCTATAATTCGCATGATGTCCCGATGTTAGTACCAAGAAAGAGCTGCTATATTCCCTTCATACAAATTCCTCTTAATTCCTATCTTTCTTCTGGTGGACAACAGAATTTGATAGTGAAGACATCTCCATTTATCTTCTATGATAGAACTAGCTCATCAAATATGGGTTCTTAGATATACTGTTCTTATTTCTTCATTACTCAGAGAGTAGCATGCCAGTCATTGACATGTAAGAACAAAAGTCCATGGCAGAATTTTTATTTTAAGTTATTTTTCAAGTTTTCAAATAAAAGCCAGACCTGTTGGAGACATTTGACCTCAAGGGAGACTTTTGAAATTAAGGTGATCTTCTTTGATTCTCATGTGACTTGGGAAGAGGAGGACATCCTCATGGGAGATTCAAAGTCCAAAAAATTTAAGGTGATCTTCTTTGATTCTCATTAAAACCCCCCCTAGGAAAGCTTTTTCTTTGTATAAAAGTATCGCAGTTGATTCCTAAGGTGCACATAAGAGGTGTTTGTTCATTTATATGTGCTTCTGTCCTAGTATTTTGACCATGAGGGGCTTCTGCAGTAAATAACTTACAGGAAAGTTCATGCTGCTCCCTCATTAATCTTGCCTCAAGATCTCCTTCTGCTATTATGCATTTCTTAGTCTCTTTGTGTCTTCATAATGCTTTGAAACACCGATTTCCCTCCTGCAGAGTGAAAATTATTCAACATAGCTTGTTAGTAGGGAAATGAAACCAAAGAGGAAGGAGAGGATTGTATTCACTAACATGGCCTAGAATGCATCATTTGAAGTTTGTTTTTAGTCATGTGTTCTGGGAGGTTTTACAATACGTTATGTGAGTGGAGACATTGCCTGTGTGAGAAAATTTAGAAGTTTCTTGGGATAAGCCTAAGGAACAATGCTAGAAAAATAAATAAATGAAATGCTAGGAGGAATCAAATCCCTACTGAAAATTTCATCAGCTTAATTAGATCAGTGCAGGCTTTAACTACACTGAGAAACTTTTAGCAGTAAAAATTTAGAAGAGATATGTGATGGATGAGGTTCAGAAAATATCCTCTTAGGCAAGCATTTTCATCCACTGTGAAAAAATAGTTGATACTTGCATGTGATCAACATGGTCCCCTCTGCCTTTGGCAATGGCATCGCTATAATTCGCATGATGTCCCGATGTTAGTACCAAGAAAGAGCTGCTATATTCCCTTCATACAAATTCCTCTTAATTCCTATCTTTCTTCTGGTGGACAACAGAATTTGATAGTGAAGACATCTCCATTTATCTTCTATGATAGAACTAGCTCATCAAATATGGGTTCTTAGATATACTGTTCTTATTTCTTCATTACTCAGAGAGTAGCATGCCAGTCATTGACATGTAAGAACAAAAGTCCATGGCAGAATTTTTATTTTAAGTTATTTTTCAAGTTTTCAAATAAAAGCCAGACCTGTTGGAGACATTTGACCTCAAGGGAGACTTTTGAAATTAAGGTGATCTTCTTTGATTCTCATGTGACTTGGGAAGAGGGAGGACATCCTCATGGGAGATTCAAAGTCATAATTAAACACAGTTCTCCTGGGTTTTAATTTCTTCCAGAGTCTTCCTTCTTGGAGCGCCTGATCCCTGTAGATAATTTCTGCCTCTCCTCTCCTGTTACATTGTCACAGTCTATATATTGGTAGGTAGCATTTTACCATGCATTTATGTATTTATTTATTTATTTTGGCCACTTTTATTGGTCTTTCATTTATCCATTTTCATCCATCTTTGTTCTTTGGGCTGTGTGGGCCTCCCACCATAGTGACCTCTCTCATCACAGAGCACTGGCTCTGGGCGCACGCGCTCCAGAGCTCCACCTGATAGTTGGACACATCAGTCCAGCCGCTCTGGGCACCTGGGATCTTCCCAGGCCAGAGGTTGAACCAGCATCCCTTGCACTGCAAGGCAATGTCCTTACCCACTGGACCACCAGGGAAGCCCCCTCACTTTTTTTTCTCCAAAAGAGAATTGCCTTTTGCATTGCCATTTCACTTCTTCCTGGCCATTTTCCATATGTACCTATATATTTTTACTTACCATACAATCCTATAACTAAGGATACTAAATTCTACCTTGGTTATATTTGTCAGAATGTCTTCAATTTAACTATGTTAGGAGATATTTTATTAGTGCCATCCAAATAATGGAATGTAAAAAAATACAAAGGAATTTTTGTAACACAAGGACTCACCCATTGGTTCTGGACTGTCTTCCTAGAGGCAAAGTCGTGGTTTAGTGATTCGTAAGAGAGCTTAGTTTAGCCTAGCTGCAGAGGAGGCAAATTGACTTCCAGTGTTGGGCAAAAATTCTGGTCTAGAAAGAAAATAAATTTTCTCCATCTGATTTAAAACATAGGAGATGACAGTTTGCTTTTAAAACTTTAATGAGACAGCTAGATGGAGTTTGTGAGAATGTCAAAGAATTTGACAAATCCTTATGTACCATTAACCTGATTTATTATAAGTCCTGCCTAATTTCTTTCTGATCATGAAATGTACTTCAAGTCTTCTGCTGTAATAAATTGTGGCAGCAGACTTTTGATCAATTAAAGGTGATCTTCTTTGATTCTCATGTGACTTGGGAAGAGGAGGACATCCTCATGGGAGATTCAAAGTCATAATTAAACACAGTTCTCCTGGGTTTTAATTTCTTCCAGAGTCTTCCTTCTTGGAGCGCCTGATCCCTGTAGATAATTTCTGCCTCTCCTCTCCTGTTACATTGTCACAGTCTATATATTGGTAGGTAGCATTTTACCATGCATTTATGTATTTATTTATTTATTTTGGCCACTTTTATTGGTCTTTCATTTATCCATTTTCATCCATCTTTGTTCTTTGGGCTGTGTGGGCCTCCCACCATAGTGACCTCTCTCATCACAGAGCACTGGCTCTGGGCGCACGCGCTCCAGAGCTCCACCTGATAGTTGGACACATCAGTCCAGCCGCTCTGGGCACCTGGGATCTTCCCAGGCCAGAGGTTGAACCAGCATCCCTTGCACTGCAAGGCAATGTCCTTACCCACTGGACCACCGGGGAAGCCCCTCACTTTTTTTTCTCCAAAAGAGAATTGCCTTTTGCATTGCCATTTCACTTCTTCCTGGCCATTTTCCATATGTACCTATATATTTTTACTTACCATACAATCCTATAACTAAGGATACTAAATTCTACCTTGGTTATATTTGTCAGAATGTCTTCAATTTAACTATGTTAGGAGATATTTTATTAGTGCCATCCAAATAATGGAATGTAAAAAAATACAAAGGAATTTTTGTAACACAAGGACTCACCCATTGGTTCTGGACTGTCTTCCTAGAGGCAAAGTCGTGGTTTAGTGATTCGTAAGAGAGCTTAGTTTAGCCTAGCTGCAGAGGAGGCAAATTGACTTCCAGTGTTGGGCAAAAATTCTGGTCTAGAAAGAAAATAAATTTTCTCCATCTGATTTAAAACATAGGAGATGACAGTTTGCTTTTAAAACTTTAATGAGACAGCTAGATGGAGTTTGTGAGAATGTCAAAGAATTTGACAAATCCTTATGTACCATTAACCTGATTTATTATAAGTCCTGCCTAATTTCTTTCTGATCATGAAATGTACTTCAAGTCTTCTGCTGTAATAAATTGTCAGGACTAGAATGCAAACATAGGTCAGTTACCCATGCCTCCTTTCATATTTAAGACAGCAGATCCACAGCTTCTTTTAAGTCAGAAATCCTCCTTTTCTTCAAGGGTGTCTTTCTTAGAACCCCTGTGTTATTGTTCAGTTACCTAGTCGTGTATGACTCTCTGTGACCTCATGGACTGAGCACGCCAGTCCTCCCTGTCCCTCACCATCTCCTGAAGTCTGCCCAAGTTCATGCCCATTGCATTGGCGATGCCATCCATCCATCTCACCCTCTGACACCCTCTTTTCCTTCTGCCTTCAATATTTCCTGGTGTCAGGGACTTTTCCAGTGAGTCGGCTCTTGGCATCAGATGGCCAAAACATTGGAGCTACAGCTTCAGCATCAGTCCTTCCAGCGAGTCTTCAGGGTTGATTTCCCTAAAGACTGACCAGTTTGATCTCCTTATTGTCCAAAGAGCTCTTGAGAATCTCCTCTAGCACCACAGTTCGAAGGCATCAATTCTTTGGCATTCTGCCTTCTTTCTGGTCTAGCTCTCACAACTGTATATGACCACTGGGAAGACCATAGCCTTGACTAAATGGACCTTTGTTAACAGAGCGATATCTCTACTTTTCAACAGACTATCTAGGCTGTCTAGGCTTGTCATAGCTTTCCTGTCAAGATGCAACTGTCTTCTGATTTGAACCCCTGTGAGGTAATAGTAATAATAATAATATCCTCATTATGAAAATGAGGAATCTGAAATCTCAGTAGAACATGTGTCTCTGAGTGATGAGGTTAGATATGAACCTTGACTTTCCATTCCTAAGTTGAGTACTATTCCTAATTAGGGCACATTGCCTGCATGAGCTCATCCAAACACGGCTCAGTGATATAAAATCTGTGGTACCTAATTGTGGGTTGGATTCTATTAGGCATTAAACAAAGAGATGTTAAAAGTCAGAAGTATTATAAAAGGGCAAGAGAGTTGGTATATTCCAGAATAGTAAACATAATATACTAAGCATTTTCTATTTCTCATGTAAAAGCTGTAACATCTAGTGAGTTCCTATATTTTACTAGTGGCATCAGCAACACAGAAAACATAATAATTTATTCCTAAACAATGAATTAATAAAACTGTTTGAAACAATTTGATATTCTGTATTTCAACCATAGCAGCAAGGGAGTCATGAAAGGAAGGGAATGTGTATGTAAGCTTATGGCATTTTATCTCTGGTACTACTTTTATTAAATTGCCTTGAGGGATTGCATTATCACTTTTCCATTGTTTTTCTATGTTCAGAAGTAACCTCTGAACATGATAAAAGTATACTTGTACCATTCCTATTTGGCAAATGAAGATATGGAGACATAAGAATTTAGGTAACTGACCTAGGAAAAAACTGTTACCGAGTAGCAAGGCAAAGATCTGAACCTTTCCTAATCTGAGCACAGAACCTTTGCCTTTACTACTCTATGTTCCTTCCTTTATGCATAATATAATTTCATTTCTCTTTCCTCATTCTCAGTCTTTTCATTAAGGTATAATTAAATGGAACGAACTTTATAGGCATCTTGAGGAGAAAGAAAACACAGCCTAGAATGCTAGGAGGTTGCTTTAGGAGATATCTAAATGGGAGGGGAAAGAGCAGGAAATATTTCTTGAATGCTCAGTTGTAGGTGAGCTTCCAGTGGGAGTTTTCCTCCCACTGTTGTAACTGGTACTGGGGTGTCACCTCTGTGAACTTCCTTTCTGCTCTGTAAGTCTGCATATTCTTTCTCTTCTATGGATGTAAATAAGGAAATAATGCTAGTCATCAATGTCTGTACTCTGTAGCCCACATATGAACATGGATGCACAAAAAAACACATTTGTAAGTACTTTCTAGATTTCTTTAAAGTATCCACTTCATAGATTGCTAAGAGTAAATTTGCTCCTGTGCCTCGTAGCCTTGGGGACAAGGGAAACTAGCAATTGGGGCAGAAACCAGGCGTTTTGCCAAAGACACTACTCTTTGAGATTGGGTTCAGGGGGTCCCATCTGCTCAGGTCCCTGAGGAATTGGAATTCAGCTCTTTAGTCTCCAAGCATCTGGTGAGTCCTTGTCAGAAATTCAGCTTTTTGAACATAGCAGCCTCCCTTTCAGGGGACCCACAGATTTTTATTTCCCATCATTTTCAGCAGATGCCCCATAGCCTGAAACTTTATGAGCAGTTGGCATAATGCATTGTAGTGCTTTCAGATATCAAGCTAGCAAAACATGGTTTGATAGGAGGTTTGATGACATTTTAATTCAGAGGAATTGGTGCATTTTATAGAATATGACACTTTCTAGCCCAGCAGAAAACAGTAATGAATAACGTCTAAGACTAAATATTTCCTCCAATTTCCCAAGCACTTTTTTGGCAAAACATGGCCCATTGAGGCTCTGTAGTTGACACGTGGATACTTGACCAATAAACTAGACACTGTTTTTTCCCTTGTACCATTCCTATTTGGCAAATGAAGATATGGAGACATAAGAATTTAGGAACATTTCCCGAGTAGCAAGGCAAAGATCTGAACCTTTCCTAATCTGAGCACAGAACCTTTGCCTTTACTACTCTATGTTCCTTCCTTTATGCATAATATAATTTCATTTCTCTTTCCTCATTCTCAGTCTTTTCATTAAGGTATAATTAAATGGAACGAACTTTATAGGCATCTTGAGGAGAAAGAAAACACAGCCTAGAATGCTAGGAGGTTGCTTTAGGAGATATCTAAATGGGAGGGGAAAGAGCAGGAAATATTTCTTGAATGCTCAGTTGTAGGTGAGCTTCCAGTGGGAGTTTTCCTCCCACTGTTGTAACTGGTACTGGGGTGTCACCTCTGTGAACTTCCTTTCTGCTCTGTAAGTCTGCATATTCTTTCTCTTCTATGGATGTAAATAAGGAAATAATGCTAGTCATCAATGTCTGTACTCTGTAGCCCACATATGAACATGGATGCACAAAAAAACACATTTGTAAGTACTTTCTAGATTTCTTTAAAGTATCCACTTCATAGATTGCTAAGAGTAAATTTGCTCCTGTGCCTCGTAGCCTTGGGGACAAGGGAAACTAGCAATTGGGGCAGAAACCAGGCGTTTTGCCAAAGACACTACTCTTTGAGATTGGGTTCAGGGGGTCCCATCTGCTCAGGTCCCTGAGGAATTGGAATTCAGCTCTTTAGTCTCCAAGCATCTGGTGAGTCCTTGTCAGAAATTCAGCTTTTTGAACATAGCAGCCTCCCTTTCAGGGGACCCACAGATTTTTATTTCCCATCATTTTCAGCAGATGCCCCATAGCCTGAAACTTTATGAGCAGTTGGCATAATGCATTGTAGTGCTTTCAGATATCAAGCTAGCAAAACATGGTTTGATAGGAGGTTTGATGACATTTTAATTCAGAGGAATTGGTGCATTTTATAGAATATGACACTTTCTAGCCCAGCAGAAAACAGTAATGAATAACGTCTAAGACTAAATATTTCCTCCAATTTCAGCACCCTGTTTAGATTGCTCTGTTCACTTATGTATGTGTGCATTCAATTAGTCAACATTAAAGGATGCCTACTATGTGCCAGGCTCTGTAGTTGACACGTGGGATACACCAATAAATAAGACAACACACCTAGGAATCTGGAAGGAGGGCCTGGCAAATAGACAGAAAACTACAAATGCAGGTTCCTTAAATGAGGTATCAAAAATTGCTCTAAAAATACAGCAGAAGCTGTCATTAATTCAGCCAGAGGAAACTGGTAATACTTTCAAAGAGAAGGTGACAAAGTAATCTGAGTTACCAAACTTCTTGTCTCTTTGCTCAGCTCTATAATGGTCATGATATTATATGGGATTAAAGCACAATAAATTAGTTCTGCTCTCAGAATTTGAAAATAATAGGAAGGATAAAATGATATGAAGGATTAGAGAACACATTAGAAAAGAAAAAACTCCATAGAATGCAAGCTTGTACATTGCTATGTATGAGCTATATTTTAAAAATCTGATATCTATCTAAAACAAGTGATTATTTTGTTTTTCACCTTAATTTTCGTTATGAGATGATACTCTTCACTTAGTTCTTTGGATCTAGTGCTGTCTTTGGAAGAAAATTATTCCTATACATGATAATTGGTCTTTTTTTTTTTTTTTTTTCAGGCGAATCATCACTATTGAAACACATTTAAAACTAATTACTTTAAAATGAAAATAATTCTGTTATCATCAGAAGCATGTGATTTTAAATAATAGGAAAATGACTTTTTTTTTTATCTTTGTTAAGAAAATATTATGCACACAGAGTAATTGATGATTCTGAATGTTCAGTTTAGTTCCATATATATAATATGACTGTCTACTATGTACCAGGGTCTATATGAAGTACCAGGATATGATAGTTAGATTGGCATAGGTTATCTAATCAAAATCATGATAAATGGATTATCCCTCAAATGTATATTTTTCTGAACTTAAGTTTCTAAATTTGAATCAAATGGGATGACAATAATCAGTTCTAGATTGCCATTCCATTAAATTAGTTATGACAAATTGCTTTAGAATTAGACAGACATGGATTTAAGACCTGGCTTTAGGGCTTCAAGCCCTAGAGTTGGTAGTTGTCTAATCTGAGAAAAGTTATTTAATGTTTTTTGCTTCATTTTTCCTTCACTCTAAAGGATTATGTGAACCTATGCAATTGAAGCACTCAGCATAGTGCCCACTCCATACTGGAATATTTCTATACATGGCAAGTGTTAACTGATAATATCACAGATAAGAATGTGATTTATACGTATATATTTCATAGACTGGTCACTTATGTAGCCACCCAGGGCCCCCACGCACAGAAAGACCCTGTTCTTGGTTTAGTATCTTCCTCCTACCATTTGAAATTCTAAGTAACTTTTGAACAAGGAGTCCTTCATTTCTATTTTGTCACTGGACCCTGCACAGTATGAGGACTGTCCAGATGGCAGATGAGTATATGAGATTTTGCATATAATATATCTCATTTTAAAACATATTTCATTTAACTCTCCTAACAGCTTTCTGATGATATTGATTTGGAGGGCATGCATTATTTATAACATCATCAAGTCCACAATACTCATATGTAAAATAATCTAGAAGAAAGCTCTGTTTATGGACTCTAGCCAGTATATGTAAAAGAATCCAGAAGAAAAGCTCTGTTTATGGATTCTAGCCAGTCTGCTTTCCTCTTTTGTTCTCCTAAATTATAATAATAGCTACTTTCCAACATATCAAAAATTAGTAAAGGTGACTGAGAAGCTCAACATTTTTAGAAAAGCATTGGTATCTTTTTAATAACTGGGAATAGTCAATTCTTATGGTTCAAATGCAAATTGTTTTTTTTTTTTAACTTTTAAAGGATTTTATCATCGTCATCATCAGATTTCACATTGTTATTTTTCAAACACAGTCACCGTATTCCTTGCCTACACTCACCACCTGTAGACAAAGCAGAGTCTCATGTGTAAAGACTTCAGTGTTTGCCTGAAAGAGTAAATTGACCTTTTTGTTAACATTTCCTTCTCTAAGATTGCCAGACTAAAAGATATGATCATGGATGAATGAAATCTATCCTTCATTAACATTACCTTTAGCTATTATGTAATGTTTATTTGATTTATCCTGGATTAATCAAGATATTTGCATAAAATTAAATAGAATTTATATAGAATGATTTTGAAACAATGGCATACAACTAAAAGCTGTAGTTTTTAGGTGGTTCAAAAGGAAATAAAACCCAGCAACAGTTCTTAGCCCATTTAGGGATTTACTCTTTAAGGCGTGGCCTGTGAACCAGCAGCATCAGTATCACCTGGGAGCTTGTTAGATGAAAAGCCTCAAGCTCCTCTCCAGGTCTACTAAATCAGAATCTATGTTTTAATAAGTTCCCCAGGTGATTTCATATGCAAATTAAAATTTGAAAATCATTCATCTAGAAAACCTCAGCCACCATAATTTATTGACATCATTGACTGTGCGTGCAAGCTAAGTTGCTTCAGACACATCCAACTCTGTGCGACCCCATAAATTGTAGCCAGCCAGGCTCCTCTGTCCATGGGATTCTCCAAGCAGGAATACTGGAGTGGGTTGCCATACCCTTCTCCAGGGGATCTTCCCGACCCAGGGATTGAACCCATGTCTCTTATGTCTCCTACATTTACAGGCAGATTCTTTACCGTTAGTACCACCTGGGAAGCCACAACATTGACTGTATGATGCACAATTATGCTATAGTTGGCATTAAACACTGCCAATTAACCTAGGCTAGAATGAACCTCAATTGCAACTAAGATCTGTATTTCAAACATATTAAAATACAAAATGGTATAGTTTAGTAACTCATTAGTGACTCTCGAGGCTTACAGCCAGACCCTCAGCATCTCAGAGTGCCTGGGAGAACTCTCCTAGGCTTAAGTCTCCTCCATCCCTTGCTTGGGCTCAGTCTTTTGCAAGAGATGGACGTGAAGATCTTTGTGTCAGATTACATGGAGTGTAAATTAAGACACCAGGACCCATGCAGCCCCAACAGTCTAAATTTAGAGGCACATGCAGCCTTGGGATGAGCTGTATTTACTATCCAAGCAATAAGCTTTTGCTTCTGAAATAGTTGGAAGGAAGCCCGTGACCATTAAAGTAAAATGCCTGTGTGTTTTAATAACAATTTTAAACTAGGTCTCCTAACCTTTATTTGATTTTGAGTACTGCTTTCCTAGCAAAATTTGTTCCCTTGCAAAAGTGCTGAAAATCACTGTGTGCAGGTTTACTCGGGTTAATTACTATTTTTGCATGGTAATATTCTTATGTTGAATTTTTCATATACACTCCACATTTTTTTAGGCCATGGTTTATTCAGGATTATTTTACCTTACCACAAATTGCTAACTTAGACAGATTTCTATGTATTTATTTACATTTTAACAACTTTGTAACATAATGGGTTATGCCCTCGAGGAAGTAAACTCTTCCTTGGATATAAATTAGATAGTTGGGGATTTGAGGCATTAAGGAACCATTTGGGGAAATGCTGCTTCTGCAACATGAATTTGAATAAGAGCCCCCTAGAGGCAGCTAGGAAGTATGACACCACTCTAAACAGAAGCATACTCAGCCTGCAATTTTCTTGGTGATTAAATGCCCAGAGATGCCTTTAACTGACATAAATGGGAAAACTATTAGTCCAAGAAAGAGTGTGAAGTATGCAGTCATATAATGCTTATAAAAAGATAACTTTGTCTGAAGTGAGGTAGCTGCAGACTTCATATTTGAAAGAGGAAATATCACAGACCCCCTCAACATTTCTTGCCCCGACTTTTTTCATTTATTTGAAAGGAGGATTACATTACAGTAACACTGAACATGGGAATAGTCCCTCAAGCATCTGTATTTCAAACATATTAAAATACAAAAGGGGTTTTAACTCATTAGTGACTCTCGAGGCTTACAGCCAGACCCTCAGCATCTCAGAGTGCCTGGGAGAACTCTCCTAGGCTTAAGTCTCCTCCATCCCTTGCTTGGGCTCAGTCTTTTGCAAGAGATGGACGTGAAGATCTTTGTGTCAGATTACATGGAGTGTAAATTAAGACACCAGGACCCATGCAGCCCCAACAGTCTAAATTTAGAGGCACATGCAGCCTTGGGATGAGCTGTATTTACTATCCAAGCAATAAGCTTTTGCTTCTGAAATAGTTGGAAGGAAGCCCGTGACCATTAAAGTAAAATGCCTGTGTGTTTTAATAACAATTTTAAACTAGGTCTCCTAACCTTTATTTGATTTTGAGTACTGCTTTCCTAGCAAAATTTGTTCCCTTGCAAAAGTGCTGAAAATCACTGTGTGCAGGTTTACTCGGGTTAATTACTATTTTTGCATGGTAATATTCTTATGTTGAATTTTTCATATACACTCCACATTTTTTTAGGCCATGGTTTATTCAGGATTATTTTACCTTACCACAAATTGCTAACTTAGACAGATTTCTATGTATTTATTTACATTTTAACAACTTTGTAACATAATGGGTTATGCCCTCGAGGAAGTAAACTCTTCCTTGGATATAAATTAGATAGTTGGGGATTTGAGGCATTAAGGAACCATTTGGGGAAATGCTGCTTCTGCAACATGAATTTGAATAAGAGCCCCCTAGAGGCAGCTAGGAAGTATGACACCACTCTAAACAGAAGCATACTCAGCCTGCAATTTTCTTGGTGATTAAATGCCCAGAGATGCCTTTAACTGACATAAATGGGAAAACTATTAGTCCAAGAAAGAGTGTGAAGTATGCAGTCATATAATGCTTATAAAAAGATAACTTTGTCTGAAGTGAGGTAGCTGCAGACTTCATATTTGAAAGAGGAAATATCACAGACCCCCCTCAACATTTCTTTAGGACCCCAGAATTTTTTGGCTCTTTATATTTTCCATCACAATCTTCCTCTAAACTCAACTTGTAATTAGAGGTTATGTGTCCTTGGAAATACATTCAAACTAAAATTCTCTGGCTTTATTACATTACAGTAACACTGAACATACTACCCAGGGAAATGTAAACTTTTTTCACCTCATATAACTTTACTTGTACTTTTAATGCAATTCTTTCTGTCTGTCTTGAAAATACACATAACTCGGGAAGCATTAGTAATTGAATTTGAAGTGGAATATCCAGAAGTGAAACTTAAGTAATAGGAAAGATTTTTACAGTCATGCTAGTTTTTCTGTCAGTATTATAATAGTATTTACAATTCTTGAGTAACAGTCCTTTAAAATGTGTGCATTTATTCACCAAGCCCTCACTGAGAACCAGCTGTGTCTGTAGTACTGACTAGATGTTGGACTTACAGTTACGAAAAGTTTGCATAACCATAAAAATGAATTTCAATGTTTTTAATTCGGCAACAGCAACAAAATGTATTTGATGACCTCCACGAAATGACCCTGTGCAAGATCCAAGTGAGGATAAAATAAAAAAGAATAAGACATAGTACAGATGAATTAGTACATAAGTAATTAGGTCACCTTATTCTGCTTTTCTGTCTCATCTTGGGCTTATCTCTGTTGCAGTGTAGCTACTATAATTTTATCAGTGTTTGATCAACTAGGCTTTCTCAAGACTACAATGCCCTAATGTCCTCAGACATCCATTGTATGTAATAGTGCTCATTGTGCATCATCATTGGGAGAATTGAGAAAATAGTTCAAGGTAATTTTATATAGTTTAATGCCTTCTGCAACATGAATTTGAATAAGAGCCCCTAGAGGCAGCTAGGAAGTATGACACCACTCTAAACAGAAGCATACTCAGCCTGCAATTTTCTTGGTGATTAAATGCCCAGAGATGCCTTTAACTGACATAAATGGGAAAACTATTAGTCCAAGAAAGAGTGTGAAGTATGCAGTCATATAATGCTTATAAAAAGATAACTTTGTCTGAAGTGAGGTAGCTGCAGACTTCATATTTGAAAGAGGAAATATCACAGACCCCCCTCAACATTTCTTTAGGACCCCAGAATTTTTTGGCTCTTTATATTTTCCATCACAATCTTCCTCTAAACTCAACTTGTAATTAGAGGTTATGTGTCCTTGGAAATACATTCAAACTAAAATTCTCTGGCTTTATTACATTACAGTAACACTGAACATACTACCCAGGGAAATGTAAACTTTTTTCACCTCATATAACTTTACTTGTACTTTTAATGCAATTCTTTCTGTCTGTCTTGAAAATACACATAACTCGGGAAGCATTAGTAATTGAATTTGAAGTGGAATATCCAGAAGTGAAACTTAAGTAATAGGAAAGATTTTACAGTCATGCTAGTTTTTCTGTCAGTATTATAATAGTATTTACAATTCTTGAGTAACAGTCCTTTAAAATGTGTGCATTTATTCACCAAGCCCTCACTGAGAACCAGCTGTGTCTGTAGTACTGACTAGATGTTGGACTTACAGTTACGAAAAGTTTGCATAACCATAAAAATGAATTTCAATGTTTTTAATTCGGCAACAGCAACAAAATGTATTTGATGACCTCCACGAAATGACCCTGTGCAAGATCCAAGTGAGGATAAAATAAAAAAGAATAAGACATAGTACAGATGAATTAGTACATAAGTAATTAGGTCACCTTATTCTGCTTTTCTGTCTCATCTTGGGCTTATCTCTGTTGCAGTGTAGCTACTATAATTTTATCAGTGTTTGATCAACTAGGCTTTCTCAAGACTACAATGCCCTAATGTCCTCAGACATCCATTGTATGTAATAGTGCTCATTGTGCATCATCATTGGGAGAATTGAGAAAATAGTTCAGGTAATTTTTTATGTTCTGTGGTTCAGATGACTTTTTGAGTTGAGAAAAGCTAGGGCATGATGACGTTTTTGCTAGCAGAGAGTGTGAGTGTTTCTTTCGTGCTAGAACCTGAGGCATAATTGGTGCTCTGTAAGCCTTGAATATATACTCATTATAATTACTCTGAGTGAGGTAAGTTCTACAAAAGTTTGCGCTGCATTCTACAGCAGCACAGGGTAGGGAGGGGCATCAAGAAATATCAAAAAAACAGACTTTCCCAGGGAGATAACTGTTTGAGCTTAGCATGGAAAGAAAAATAATATATTGCCAAGTGAATAGGATGTGAGACAGAAAGTTTGAGACAGAGGAAAAGTTGGAGAATCGACTTGGTTGTAAAAGAATACATAACCATGTTGGGGATGTCTGGGGTCAGTCAGTGTGATAAGGAAAGGATCCTTGGAAGGGAGTTGAACAGTGGTGCTGGATACAAATTGGAGGAAATGATGTTGAAAATGGATAGAATGATGACAAGATATGATTGCTCCACTCGTTGAAAGTTTTGTGTATTAAAAATCACCTGAGAGCTCACTCGCTGCAGACAGATTGTTGTCACCACAGCTTCTGATTCAGCAGTAGACCTACATCTTTAACAAAAATTGAATGTAATACAAATGCTCATGATGCAAGGACTTTAACAAAGACTGCTCTTTATTATAGAGTGCCATGGATACTTCTAGATGTTGGACTTACAGTTAAAAGTTTGCATAACCATAAAATGAATTTCAATGTTTTAATTCGGCAACAGCAACAAAATGTAATTGATGACCTCCACGAAATGACCCTGTGCAAGATCCAAGTGAGGATAAAATAAAAAAGAATAAGACATAGTACAGATGAATTAGTACATAAGTAATTAGGTCACCTTATTCTGCTTTTCTGTCTCATCTTGGGCTTATCTCTGTTGCAGTGTAGCTACTATAATTTTATCAGTGTTTGATCAACTAGGCTTTCTCAAGACTACAATGCCCTAATGTCCTCAGACATCCATTGTATGTAATAGTGCTCATTGTGCATCATCATTGGGAGAATTGAGAAAATAGTTCAGGTAATTTTTTATGTTCTGTGGTTCAGATGACTTTTTGAGTTGAGAAAAGCTAGGGCATGATGACGTTTTTGCTAGCAGAGAGTGTGAGTGTTTCTTTCGTGCTAGAACCTGAGGCATAATTGGTGCTCTGTAAGCCTTGAATATATACTCATTATAATTACTCTGAGTGAGGTAAGTTCTACAAAAGTTTGCGCTGCATTCTACAGCAGCACAGGGTAGGGAGGGGCATCAAGAAATATCAAAAAAACAGACTTTCCCAGGGAGATAACTGTTTGAGCTTAGCATGGAAAGAAAAATAATATATTGCCAAGTGAATAGGATGTGAGACAGAAAGTTTGAGACAGAGGAAAAGTTGGAGAATCGACTTGGTTGTAAAAGAATACATAACCATGTTGGGGATGTCTGGGGTCAGTCAGTGTGATAAGGAAAGGATCCTTGGAAGGGAGTTGAACAGTGGTGCTGGATACAAATTGGAGGAAATGATGTTGAAAATGGATAGAATGATGACAAGATATGATTGCTCCACTCGTTGAAAGTTTTGTGTATTAAAAATCACCTGAGAGCTCACTCGCTGCAGACAGATTGTTGTCACCACAGCTTCTGATTCAGCAGTAGACCTACATCTTTAACAAAAATTGAATGTAATACAAATGCTCATGATGCAAGGACTTTAACAAAGACTGCTCTTTATTATAGAGTGCCATGGATACTTCTAGAAAGGTCTGTGATAGGGTTCGGATTTCATATGTATGAACAAAACATGCTAAGCCTCCAGTTGGAAAAAAAGAGAAAACTGAAACAGATCCAGGGAGAAATGCTAAAGGTCGATCTTGAGCAAGGAAAGAACAGAGAGTAACAATCCAGAGGGACCTCAAAGGTAGAATCAAGGGGACTTGATGAGTTTGGAAGAAGAAAGAATAAAAAATATCCACACAAGACACATCTGCATATTTATACCCAAACAAAGCAATCAGTGCAGACATTTTTCTTCAGATCAGTGTTCAAAGGAGTAAACAAAGACCTGTGGGAAGCATGAAGAAATATGACAACTGGCTTCCCAGAATGCACTTTTAATCCTTTGGACAGCACAGCTCTGAAAACTGGCCAGCACCTGTGAAGTGTAATCCAATGCATTTCACTTAACCTCTCTGAGTACCTTGAGTTTTTCTAGTGTTTAGTTAGGGGGATTAAGCTTTGTAAACTTTCTACAATAAGGTTCAAGTTCTGAGATAAAACCTTCTGGTGGTTGCAAATACAGATAAGTATTTTCCACACAAAGCTATCTGAAAGCCCTGTCTCAGAAGTTCTCCAGCTGAAAAGATTCTAACACTTCACTCTAAGGTAACCTTCATTATCCTCAAAAGATAAAAAAAGATAAGATTTTTTTCCACTACCACATCCCTGATCAAAAACAAAGCAGAACAAAACAACAAACAAAATACTCCTAAATCTGAGACAAAATGTAGGTTGAAAAAGATTCCTATCTCCCTGCTTAGTTTATTACTTTTTCTTTCTTTCCACTTTGCCCTTAAGGAAAGTTTGGCAAAGCCTGCAGAGTCAGAATGAAGAAACTAGACAAGTTTAAAGGCAGGTGAAGTCTTTCTGAGGCAACCACTTGCTTTGATGATGAAGGCCAGCATCCATTAAGACAAACTGGAGGAAATGATGTTGAAAATGGATAGAATGATGACAAGATATGATTGCTCCACTCGTTGAAAGTTTTGTGTATTAAAAATCACCTGAGAGCTCACTCGCTGCAGACAGATTGTTGTCACCACAGCTTCTGATTCAGCAGTAGACCTACATCTTTAACAAAAATTGAATGTAATACAAATGCTCATGATGCAAGGACTTTAACAAAGACTGCTCTTTATTATAGAGTGCCATGGATACTTCTAGAAAGGTCTGTGATAGGGTTCGGATTTCATATGTATGAACAAAACATGCTAAGCCTCCAGTTGGAAAAAAAGAGAAAACTGAAACAGATCCAGGGAGAAATGCTAAAGGTCGATCTTGAGCAAGGAAAGAACAGAGAGTAACAATCCAGAGGGACCTCAAAGGTAGAATCAAGGGGACTTGATGAGTTTGGAAGAAGAAAGAATAAAAAATATCCACACAAGACACATCTGCATATTTATACCCAAACAAAGCAATCAGTGCAGACATTTTTCTTCAGATCAGTGTTCAAAGGAGTAAACAAAGACCTGTGGGAAGCATGAAGAAATATGACAACTGGCTTCCCAGAATGCACTTTTTAATCCTTTGGACAGCACAGCTCTGAAAACTGGCCAGCACCTGTGAAGTGTAATCCAATGCATTTCACTTAACCTCTCTGAGTACCTTGAGTTTTTCTAGTGTTTAGTTAGGGGGATTAAGCTTTGTAAACTTTCTACAATAAGGTTCAAGTTCTGAGATAAAACCTTCTGGTGGTTGCAAATACAGATAAGTATTTTCCACACAAAGCTATCTGAAAGCCCTGTCTCAGAAGTTCTCCAGCTGAAAAGATTCTAACACTTCACTCTAAGGTAACCTTCATTATCCTCAAAAGATAAAAAAAGATAAGATTTTTTTCCACTACCACATCCCTGATCAAAAACAAAGCAGAACAAAACAACAAACAAAATACTCCTAAATCTGAGACAAAATGTAGGTTGAAAAAGATTCCTATCTCCCTGCTTAGTTTATTACTTTTTCTTTCTTTCCACTTTGCCCTTAAGGAAAGTTTGGCAAAGCCTGCAGAGTCAGAATGAAGAAACTAGACAAGTTTAAAGGTCTTTCTCTGTCCAGGCCCTTGAAGTCTTTCTGAGGCAACCACTTGCTTTGATGATGAGAGGCCAGCATTCTCATTAAGTTTTACAGTTTTCAGTCCAACAGGCTTCATCTCTATAAACCTGTCACTGGTCCTACATTTCAGTCACAGGGTATATGATCAAAACACTGTATTAAAAAAAAAAAAAAAAAGATCAGAACACTGGATATACTCCCACTGCTATATATCTCCTTGTATTCTAGCAAAGGCAGGTGAATGGGCTCCACATGCCCTGTGGCTATTCTTAATGACAATTTGAGTCTAAGAGGGGGGGATGGTACTTGTGAACAGGTGAGAGACCTCTGCAGAGAATTGCTTTTAAGAATGATATTATTATGGATTGGCTTTGAGGAATGTTTTATCCTGGGAAATCTTTAACATTGAGCAGGGAGGTACCAGAGAGTGGCAAAATATGTCTTCTATCCTTTGAAGGAAAAATATTCATACCAATTGATGCATTAAAGAGGTGGAGTCAGAAAGGAGCTATGTCTGCAGTTGGTCCTGTGGTAACACATGCTAAGCAATGAGTAAGTGTGGGAGGAGGTGAAAGGGCCGTAGAAGAGATAGATTAGTTCAGAAGATGCTTTCTCCTGCTTTTGGGTGATGATTATCTGCTTCCTTGTGTGCCAGAATTTCATTCTGTTAAGAATAGTAGGTGTAGGGCTTCCCCTGGTGGTCCAGTGGGTAAGGACACCGCCTTGCAGTGCAAGGGGCGCCAGTTCGAGCCCTAGCCTGGGAAGTTACAACCAAAGCAGTCAAAAACTTCTGGTGGTTGCAAATACAGATAAGTATTTTCCACACAAAGCTATCTGAAAGCCCTGTCTCAGAAGTTCTCCAGCTGAAAAGATTCTAACACTTCACTCTAAGGTAACCTTCATTATCCTCAAAAGATAAAAAAAGATAAGATTTTTTTCCACTACCACATCCCTGATCAAAAACAAAGCAGAACAAAACAACAAACAAAATACTCCTAAATCTGAGACAAAATGTAGGTTGAAAAAGATTCCTATCTCCCTGCTTAGTTTATTACTTTTTCTTTCTTTCCACTTTGCCCTTAAGGAAAGTTTGGCAAAGCCTGCAGAGTCAGAATGAAGAAACTAGACAAGTTTAAAGGTCTTTCTCTGTCCAGGCCCTTGAAGTCTTTCTGAGGCAACCACTTGCTTTGATGATGAGAGGCCAGCATTCTCATTAAGTTTTACAGTTTTCAGTCCAACAGGCTTCATCTCTCTAAACCTGTCACTGGTCCTACATTTCAGTCACAGGGTATATGATCAAAACACTGTATTAAAAAAAAAAAAAAAAAGATCAGAACACTGGATATACTCCCACTGCTATATATCTCCTTGTATTCTAGCAAAGGCAGGTGAATGGGCTCCACATGCCCTGTGGCTATTCTTAATGACAATTTGAGTCTAAGACGGGGGGATGGTACTTGTGAACAGGTGAGAGACCTCTGCAGAGAATTGCTTTTAAGAATGATATTATTATGGATTGGCTTTGAGGAATGTTTTATCCTGGGAAATCTTTAACATTGAGCAGGGAGGTACCAGAGAGTGGCAAAATATGTCTTCTATCCTTTGAAGGAAAAATATTCATACCAATTGATGCATTAAAGAGGTGGAGTCAGAAAGGAGCTATGTCTGCAGTTGGTCCTGTGGTAACACATGCTAAGCAATGAGTAAGTGTGGGAGGAGGTGAAAGGGCCGTAGAAGAGATAGATTAGTTCAGAAGATGCTTTCTCCTGCTTTTGGGTGATGATTATCTGCTTCCTTGTGTGCCAGAATTTCATTCTGTTAAGAATAGTAGGTGTAGGGCTTCCCCTGGTGGTCCAGTGGGTAAGGACACCGCCTTGCAGTGCAAGGGGCGCCAGTTCGAGCCCTAGCCTGGGAAGATCCCACGTGCCGCGGAGCGGCTGGACCAATGTGTCCAACTATCGAGCCAGAGCTTTGGAGCGCATGCGCCCAGAGCTGGCGCTCTGCAACGACAGACACCACCGCGATGGGAGGCCCACACAGGAGCCAAAGAACAAAGATGAATGAACATAGAGAAACGAAAGACCCCTTAGAAGTGGCCCGCCTGCTCCCCTCCCTCCCCAACCTGACCCCCGCCCAAAATAAATAAATAAATAAATCTTAAAAAAAAAAGAATAGTAGGTGTACTTGAGGGCTTCCCTGGTGGTCCAGTGGGTAAGGACACCGCCTTGCAGTGCAAGGGGCACCGGCTCGATCCTTGGCCTGGGAAGATCCCACGTGCCGCGGAGCGGCTGGACCAATGTGTCCAGTTACCGAGCTGGAGCTCTGGAGCGCATGCGCCCAGAGTCAGTGCTCTGAGACAACAGAGGCCACTGCGATGGGAGGCCCACATGGGCCAAAGAACGAAGATGGATGAAAACAGCGAAATGAAAGACCAATAGAAGTGGCCCGCCCGCTCCCCTCCCTCCCCAACCTGACCCCGCCCAAAATAAATAAATAAATAAATCTTAAAAAAAGAATAGTAGGTGTACTTGAGGGCTTCCCTGGTGGTCCAGTGGGTAAGGACACCGCCTTGCAGTGCAAGGGGCACCGGCTCGATCCTTGGCCTGGGAAGATCCCACGTGCCGCGGAGCGGCTGGACCAATGTGTCCAGTTACCGAGCTGGAGCTCTGGAGCGCATGCGCCCAGAGTCAGTGCTCTGAGACAACAGAGGCCACTGCGATGGGAGGCCCACATGGGCCAAAGAACGAAGATGGATGAAAACAGCGAAATGAAAGACCAATAGAAGTGGCCCGCCTGCTCCCTTCCCTCCCCACCCCCCCCAAATAAATAAATCTTAAAAAAAAAAAAAAAAAGAAAAGAATTGTAGGTGTACTTGAACCTCAAGTACTTTTATTAGGAAGGAAGGATGTGAAGGAAGAAAGAGAGAAAAAACATATTTTTGATAATCTTTCTTATTGGGAAAAATAACAGATAAAATTTCAAAAATAAGAGCAAGTATAAGAAGGAACATGATGGCTCAAAGGAGAAAATTCTGAATGGTGACAAGATCTTTAAAGAAAAACACAATTAATACTTAACTACAGGGGATCACTATGGGACTTGAAACAAAAAAAAAGAAAAGGAAAGGAGATATGGTTTAATCCAGCTTTCAGTGGAGTTTTCCAGGATGTCAAAACCTGGTCTGAGAAAATGGTGGTGGAAGATGTTTACTCCCATGCTCCTATGGATAAATCTGGGGTGTTACTTATTTAGTTAGTTGGCTTTGATCCTGAGATTTCATATCTAATATAGTGCATGTTTGCTGATCTGTATCTTCTGTGCTACCTAGTTGACAAATTTCCCAAATCTGGATCAAATAACGTTGGAATCCATTAAATTGTAACCATTTAGATTCCCACACTTTTCCATAAGGCTATATATAGTTTTAAAGAAAAAGAAAAGATGGCATCATTTCATCCTATTCAGAATGAAGAGAGTATGTAAGAGGCATGTTTTGGCCCCACTAGTAAGCATTAGTAGTCAACCATTAGTAGAGCTGGGTGGAGAAATAGGTCTAATGATTCTTGCTCCAGACTGTTTCACGTTATAGCTCCTTCCACAAGCTTCCATGTTATTATGGATTCCTTCTCTGACTTTGTGGAATGAGTGAGCATTGCAGATATCAAAGATGTCATATGTTCGATAACACCTGTTTTGTTTCTGAGTAACCAATGAGATAGAATTGCCTCAGAGCATAGGAGCAAAGCCTATCTTATGCAATGGTACATTTTCATGGTATTTAAATACGCTCTAATTTATAATGTGCTTGACATACCTGGCAGACTCTAACTAAATTGAAGTGGTTTTTAAATCCTTCGAGTCAACACCATATAAGTTATGAAAGTCTGCTTAAAACAGGTGTTAATACACAGTAAAATTATTATGAATTTTTTTGTAGCATGTGGCTTAATTTCACATCTCAGACTCTTCTTGCCAATTTTCCTATTTGTTAAGCACGTTCTAAGATGGAAGGAAGGATGTGAAGGAAGAAAGAGAGAAAAAACATATTTTTGATAATCTTTCTTATTGGGAAAAATAACAGATAAAATTTCAAAAATAAGAGCAAGTATAAGAAGGAACATGATGGCTCAAAGGAGAAAATTCTGAATGGTGACAAGATCTTTAAAGAAAAACACAATTAATACTTAACTACAGGGGATCACTATGGGACTTGAAACAAAAAAAAAGAAAAGGAAAGGAGATATGGTTTAATCCAGCTTTCAGTGGAGTTTTCCAGGATGTCAAAACCTGGTCTGAGAAAATGGTGGTGGAAGATGTTTACTCCCATGCTCCTATGGATAAATCTGGGGTGTTACTTATTTAGTTAGTTGGCTTTGATCCTGAGATTTCATATCTAATATAGTGCATGTTTGCTGATCTGTATCTTCTGTGCTACCTAGTTGACAAATTTCCCAAATCTGGATCAAATAACGTTGGAATCCATTAAATTGTAACCATTTAGTTTCCCCACACTTTTCCATAAGGCTATATATAGTTTTAAAGAAAAGAAAAGATGGCATCATTTCATCCTATTCAGAATGAAGAGAGTATGTAAGAGGCATGTTTTGGCCCCACTAGTAAGCATTAGTAGTCAACCATTAGTAGAGCTGGGTGGAGAAATAGGTCTAATGATTCTTGCTCCAGACTGTTTCACGTTATAGCTCCTTCCACAAGCTTCCATGTTATTATGGATTCCTTCTCTGACTTTGTGGAATGAGTGAGCATTGCAGATATCAAAGATGTCATATGTTCGATAACACCTGTTTTGTTTCTGAGTAACCAATGAGATAGAATTGCCTCAGAGCATAGGAGCAAAGCCTATCTTATGCAATGGTACATTTTCATGGTATTTAAATACGCTCTAATTTATAATGTGCTTGACATACCTGGCAGACTCTAACTAAATTGAAGTGGTTTTTAAATCCTTCGAGTCAACACCATATAAGTTATGAAAGTCTGCTTAAAACAGGTGTTAATACACAGTAAAATTATTATGAATTTTTTTGTAGCATGTGGCTTAATTTCACATCTCAGACTCTTCTTGCCAATTTTCCTATTTGTTAAGCACGTTCTAAGATGGTCATTTTGGACCCTCTTGAACAACTGTCTTAGAATTGCATTGCAGAAGATCAAGGATATGAGTCCCAAGAGTTAATCTCATAATAACTTGAGTTAACTCAAGGCTTTGACATAGTACTGTATCTAACCTCATTCATCAGAATTTCTATTGTTCCAAGAGCATCCTAAAACCCATATGTGTAGCATGTATTTCGAACCTAATTACGCTGTTTGAAGGAGAGATTCAGGAGTTGAATTCTCAAATGCCTAAGCATATTGGATCCTTGCAACACTCTGATTTAATTTACCTATAACTTATTTGTTAGGTAATCATGTTATCCTATGAATGTCAAATATTAACATCAGAAGAAAATACAGCAGTGTATATCATAGTGGTTAGAAAAACAAAGAAATTTTAAAAATGTTCCATTACACAAGTGAGAAAACTAAGGCGTAAAGTGATTTTCCCCAAGTTGTTGTTGTTATTTTCAAAGATGTCTCTAATAAGTTGGGTATCCTTGATGAACCCAGTAAAATCTTTCATTTAATAAAATGATAACTACAACATTACTTAATACTTTTTTTGCCTGATTTTCATTTGAATAAGCTTACAGTATGAAAAGGGCCTTTTCCCATTGCCAGGTTTTTTAACTGTCACAGTCTTTCATATGATTTTTCTCTGTTCTTATTCTTACCAGAACTTTAATGATCACATGACTCTACAAGTATCTCTCAAATCAATCTTGAGTTTCTAGTCTGTCATCATCTAGCAGAAAAGTTTATCAAGAGTTGTTGGAGAAAGGTCACAGTTCAGCTATTCCTCCAGAAACTTTACTTCTAAGTAGAGTTGTGAGCTTTTGCAGGGGCTATAAAACATGTCTTTCATCTTTATTACTATCCCTTGCCACAGAAAGAAAACCTTTATATTTCCTCTAAGAAATTCCACCTCCCTGCTTATTTTTGGTCTCCAATCATAGCCACACTTTGTAGGTTATACCACTATCTGTCACCACAAGGATGTAACTGTAATTAAGTAATAGAATTCTAATTAAGCAATTATATTTTGTGTGTTCTTATCATTTTCAGAAAAAAAAAAATTGTTCACTTCTGTTTTTTTTTTTTTTTTTAACTTTTCAACAACCTGCTGTATTTGAGCAGTTCTTTCTTGCTTTTGGAGTTAGGTACCTCTCTTCTAATTATTATGTTTGTTTCTCATTTAATCTAAAACTCTGTCTAGGCAATTTGCAATATTAATTTCTCATATAAGCAGTCAATTTGCTCTCCTCCATTTGATTTTACATTCCCCAATTTTTGATATGCCGTCCTGCGCTCCTTCAATTAGGTTTATAGTTATTGAGATGACTTAAATGCACTCCACCAACTGACAAAACAATTATTCACCTTTTCCACCCTGTTTAAAATGCATTAAATTTTAATCCACAACTGGAATTATAATGCACTTTCTAGCTTCTTATAGAAAACATCAAACCGTTTCTGATTATTTCCTTTTCATCAAGTTGCTTAAAAAGACAAAAATTTAAAAATGTTCCATTACACAAGTGAGAAAACTAAGGCGTAAAGTGATTTTCCCCAAGTTGTTGTTGTTATTTTCAAAGATGTCTCTAATAAGTTGGGTATCCTTGATGAACCCAGTAAAATCTTTCATTTAATAAAATGATAACTACAACATTACTTAATACTTTTTTTGCCTGATTTTCATTTGAATAAGCTTACAGTATGAAAAGGGCCTTTTCCCATTGCCAGGTTTTTTAACTGTCACAGTCTTTCATATGATTTTTCTCTGTTCTTATTCTTACCAGAACTTTAATGATCACATGACTCTACAAGTATCTCTCAAATCAATCTTGAGTTTCTAGTCTGTCATCATCTAGCAGAAAAGTTTATCAAGAGTTGTTGGAGAAAGGTCACAGTTCAGCTATTCCTCCAGAAACTTTACTTCTAAGTAGAGTTGTGAGCTTTTGCAGGGGCTATAAAACATGTCTTTCATCTTTATTACTATCCCTTGCCACAGAAAGAAAACCTTTATATTTCCTCTAAGAAATTCCACCTCCCTGCTTATTTTTGGTCTCCAATCATAGCCACACTTTGTAGGTTATACCACTATCTGTCACCACAAGGATGTAACTGTAATTAAGTAATAGAATTCTAATTAAGCAATTATATTTTGTGTGTTCTTATCATTTTCAGAAAAAAAAAAATTGTTCACTTCTGTTTTTTTTTTTTTTTTAACTTTTCAACAACCTGCTGTATTTGAGCAGTTCTTTCTTGCTTTTGGAGTTAGGTACCTCTCTTCTAATTATTATGTTTGTTTCTCATTTAATCTAAAACTCTGTCTAGGCAATTTGCAATATTAATTTCTCATATAAGCAGTCAATTTGCTCTCCTCCATTTGATTTTACATTCCCCAATTTTTGATATGCCGTCCTGCGCTCCTTCAATTAGGTTTATAGTTATTGAGATGACTTAAATGCACTCCACCAACTGACAAAACAATTATTCACCTTTTCCACCCTGTTTAAAATGCATTAAATTTTAATCCACAACTGGAATTATAATGCACTTTCTAGCTTCTTATAGAAAACATCAAACCGTTTCTGATTATTTCCTTTTCATCAAGTGCAAATGCTTCAACCCCAATTAGCAGGACAAATTTTTCAATCATGTATTCCCTCGTGGGATGAAGAAATTGTGACTTGGTTTTTAGAATGTTGACTCATACAGCATTTACTGAAGTGTGCTGGTTCCAAAATACTTTTCTTTCCCATTTCTTCTTATCTTACAGTTCCTCTTTGGACTTCCCTGGTAGTCCAATGGGTAAAGAGTACACCTTACAGAGTAAGGGGAGCCAGGTCAATCCCTGGCCTGGGAAGATCCCATGTGCCGCGGAGCAGCTGGACCAATGTGTCCAACTACCGAGGCAGAGCTCTGGGGCGCATGCACCCAGAGCCGGTGCTCTGCAATGAGAGAGGCCACTGCAATGGGAGGCCCACACAGGCCAAAGAATAAAGATGGATGAAAATAAATAAATAAAACAATAAAAGATGCCAAAATTAAAAAAAAAAAAAGAAAAGAAAAAATCCTCCCCTGGCCTGGGAAGACCCCACGTGCCGTGGAGCGGTTGGACCAATGTGTCCAACTACCAAGCTGGATCTGTGGAGCACATGCGCCCAGAGCCAGTGCTCTGCAGCAAGAAAGGCCACTGTGATGGGAGGCCCACACAGACCAAAGAACAAAGCTGGATGAAAATAGATGGATGAAAGAACAATAGAAGTGGACAAAAAAATAAAAAGTAAAAAACATGTACTGAACACTGAGCTGTATTCCAGGTGTGCTTTGGCTGCTGGACAACAAAGACGAAAACCGATATAGTGTCTGAAAAACCTGCATAGAAAAAAAGCAGAAAGCAGGGCCAGTGCTAGGAACCACTCACACAGAGGAGGTATTGTAAATGTACGAATGGACATGCCTGTCGGAGAGGGTAAGGAGGAGAGATGAGAAAAGAATGTAACCACTGGAACCTCGAGAACTATCCATGTTAAGCATTAAGAGCAGGGAGATAAGACAAGGAAGAGAAGAGGTCAGAAGGAAAGGAGTGTAGCTAACAGGTAAGACCTCAGGAAGGGAGGAGGAGACAGCTTTGGAGGGAGTCTTAGGGCTGGGGAGGAAGAGGTAAATCCTTGAAAGTAGACTCAGGCTGCTGCAGCTGATCAGAGATACTGAGCCTGCCGACATAAAGTCAAAGGTTTAAGGGACTGTGATATGACCAGGGGATTATTCCCATCTGAGGGAGCTATAACAAAGACCCAGCTCAAGCCTAGGGCAGAGCCATGACACTCCCCAAGGCAGACCTCTCCATTGGACCTTGCTTATTAAGAACCAAGTCTTAGGGTATTTTCCATGGGCCACATAAAGACCTGAGGAGCAGTCTAACCAGACCCTCTTCCCACACAGACTAGGGGAATCCCTGCTGCAGTGTCCTATCTAGGAGCAAGTCCTTTGAAGGCTTCCAGACCAGATGGACAAATGTTCCTTCTTCCCAGGGAGAGCCAATGAAGTTCACCATCTGTTCTGCAAGAAATCTTTCTCCTTGTAAATTTAACCTGGCCAAGCAGTTCTTCAGTAGTTGCAACGAAATTCTTGTGAACCACATACACAACATTCCTATCTGGGTACCATGGAAGAGTAGAGAGAGTGAAGGATCTGGAGTTAGACAAATCTTGCACTCTAGTCTTAACTCCAACAGTACTGATAAACTGTGCAGCCTCTTTTCATGTGTTTTGTATAATAAGAGAGGATAACAAAGGGTTGTTTTTTTTTTTTTGGACAATTTAAAGCAGCATGTATTAAACCAGAATCACAAAGAGAGCATGCTCCACCAAACAGGGACATTTCTGTATGGCATATATTATGAGTAACAGTAGCAATTATCATAAAACTTATGAGAGATCTGAGGAAGGGCGGGATCTGATAAAAGGTGATGGAGGCAGCCCTGGCAGAACAGTGGTCCTAAGAACTCAGAGTACCAGACGTTAAGGGAAAAAAGTAGATAGTGAAGAAACAGAAGGAGGTATTGTAAATGTACGAATGGACATGCCTGTCGGAGAGGGTAAGGAGGAGAGATGAGAAAAGAATGTAACCACTGGAACCTCGAGAACTATCCATGTTAAGCATTAAGAGCAGGGAGATAAGACAAGGAAGAGAAGAGGTCAGAAGGAAAGGAGTGTAGCTAACAGGTAAGACCTCAGGAAGGGAGGAGGAGACAGCTTTGGAGGGAGTCTTAGGGCTGGGGAGGAAGAGGTAAATCCTTGAAAGTAGACTCAGGCTGCTGCAGCTGATCAGAGATACTGAGCCTGCCGACATAAAGTCAAAGGTTTAAGGGACTGTGATATGACCAGGGGATTATTCCCATCTGAGGGAGCTATAACAAAGACCCAGCTCAAGCCTAGGGCAGAGCCATGACACTCCCCAAGGCAGACCTCTCCATTGGACCTTGCTTATTAAGAACCAAGTCTTAGGGTATTTTCCATGGGCCACATAAAGACCTGAGGAGCAGTCTAACCAGACCCTCTTCCCACACAGACTAGGGGAATCCCTGCTGCAGTGTCCTATCTAGGAGCAAGTCCTTTGAAGGCTTCCAGACCAGATGGACAAATGTTCCTTCTTCCCAGGGAGAGCCAATGAAGTTCACCATCTGTTCTGCAAGAAATCTTTCTCCTTGTAAATTTAACCTGGCCAAGCAGTTCTTCAGTAGTTGCAACGAAATTCTTGTGAACCACATACACAACATTCCTATCTGGGTACCATGGAAGAGTAGAGAGAGTGAAGGATCTGGAGTTAGACAAATCTTGCACTCTAGTCTTAACTCCAACAGTACTGATAAACTGTGCAGCCTCTTTTCATGTGTTTTGTATAATAAGAGAGGATAACAAAGGGTTGTTTTTTTTTTTTTGGACAATTTAAAGCAGCATGTATTAAACCAGAATCACAAAGAGAGCATGCTCCACCAAACAGGGACATTTCTGTATGGCATATATTATGAGTAACAGTAGCAATTATCATAAAACTTATGAGAGATCTGAGGAAGGGCGGGATCTGATAAAAGGTGATGGAGGCAGCCCTGGCAGAACAGTGGTCCTAAGAACTCAGAGTACCAGACGTTAAGGGAAAAAAGTAGATAGTGAAGAAACAGAAGCGGTCTTTCTTTGTTTTTTTTAGAAAGTTGGCAATGAGCACAAGGAGATACAGACTCTTTGGACTATTGATGAAGTCTAATGCTGAAGGGTAGTTTCTCACTCCTGGTCATAACTGTGAAATCAAAACAAATGTGAAAATCAGTTCTAATCTAGCTGGGCATAAGTATGTTTTTGAAAAGTTAGTTTTCTTATTGGCAATCACTACAGGAGTTTTAGGGGGACATTAGGAGAGAGAAATTGAAAATGCTGGAAAGATAATAGCTTCTATAGCATGTTGTTTATCCTTATTTTATAGCTTTTATTTATTTTTGCATTGTTTCAGCTCTTGGGCCTCATTTTATTCATGCCATAGTAGGCTGGAGGGGAACTATTAAGGAACACAGTTAAGAACAGCAATATAAATTAAAATTATGTTGGTCTCTAAGCCCTCACTTGAAAAAGTAGCTGGTATGCCTCTCCCTTATGGCAGAATTCCAAGTGATGTGCATTCTCAAGGAAGCCTATCCAGTCTTCCTGGGACCCCCCTTCCAGGTGCTCTTCTTTGATCTGTTTTCATTAATCTCATATTTGTATGCCAGAGAGAACTATTCATATGTACAGTCTCAAATGCTGACCCCTGACACCCTTGCTAAGGTACTTCCTTCACTTGGAATAGGAATGGGGTGAGGAGTGCAGTCTTTTCTTACTCTGACCCATAAGTCATAGTCAAAAAATTTGGAACATGTGCCACTCTCCGCAAAAAAAGGAAAAAAAAAAAAAAAAAAGAAAAATTCTTTCTTGCTTTCAAAACTCAGTGTATTTTTTCTGAAATCAGATCACAGTCTAAGAAAATGTACTTCTCTCTTGGTTGGGTGTTCTACACTCAAGCACATAAGGGTCTCACCATCGTTTTCAAAGTCCATTTTATTCAAGATGGCTACTAAGACCTCATAAAAGTATGAACCCAATGCTCAGTCTCCTAGCATACCAGAATTTTCAATCAGTATGTGCAAATATGGCCTCAGTTAGGTGCTTTGTTATTGATTTTCTTAGCTTCTTCTGAGCAGAAGTCTTCTGTTATACATTAGAAAGCCCCACCTTGCTCTTGGAGAGTGATTTGGGCATAGTCACAAACTACAGGTTAACTGACTAAATAAACAAATGGATTACAATAGAACATCACGCAGAGGTCAACCCTAAACAGTTTGAGAGTCTTCTTTAATGTTGAGATAGAATGGAATGAAGAAGGAAGACCCTAGGGCTAAAAATGGAGTGAACAGAAAATGAGAACCACCTAGAGTTAGCACCCTCTTTAGGAATTCAGATGGTGGTAGAACAAATGGAATCAAAGACCAAAACATAAGCATAAATAATTGCTTCAATGATTAAGTAGCACTCAGTCCATTTATACTATTCCTGTGGGTCTCTAAGAAAAGACATTCCTCACCTTTTTCTCCAGCCTCTACACTGTCATAGAAGGTATTATTTTTTGGCTTAATGACTGTCTTTTAGCACAACACACACTTCTAATACAGTTATCAAAAGACTTTTCTCCATGTTTAATGATCTGGAACTAATGACTCCTATGCCCTCCACCCCACTGACGCCTTCCGATGTTGAAGGTTGCCAGATAATTTTGATATGTATTTTGATTTTTTTAGAACAAAGAAATTTATAGACATATGAAGATATGACCACATGTCCTAGTCTACCTTTATATACATACATGCTAAGTCATTTCAGTAGAGTCTGACTCTTTGCGACCCTATGGACTGTAGCCCACCAGGCTCCTCTGTCCATGGGATTCTCTGGGCCAGAATACTGGAGTGAATTGCCATGCCCTCCTCCAGGGAATCTTCCTGAACCAGGGATCAAACTCATATCTCCTGTATGTCCTGCGTTGGACTGGAAGGTTCTTTATCATTACTGCCACCTGGGATGCCCCCTACCTTTATATGAAATAAAAAATTCAGGAATTTAAAACATACTTGTTCAAGTGCAAATATACTTTATCAATTGGGAAATATCTTTAGCTGCAATATATAGCAACTATATTATTGTCTCATGTTGCTTTTGGAAAAAGCTTATCATTAGCATACCAGAATTTTCAATCAGTATGTGCAAATATGGCCTCAGTTAGGTGCTTTGTTATTGATTTTCTTAGCTTCTTCTGAGCAGAAGTCTTCTGTTATACATTAGAAAGCCCCACCTTGCTCTTGGAGAGTGATTTGGGCATAGTCACAAACTACAGGTTAACTGACTAAATAAACAAATGGATTACAATAGAACATCACGCAGAGGTCAACCCTAAACAGTTTGAGAGTCTTCTTTAATGTTGAGATAGAATGGAATGAAGAAGGAAGACCCTAGGGCTAAAAATGGAGTGAACAGAAAATGAGAACCACCTAGAGTTAGCACCCTCTTTAGGAATTCAGATGGTGGTAGAACAAATGGAATCAAAGACCAAAACATAAGCATAAATAATTGCTTCAATGATTAAGTAGCACTCAGTCCATTTATACTATTCCTGTGGGTCTCTAAGAAAAGACATTCCTCACCTTTTTCTCCAGCCTCTACACTGTCATAGAAGGTATTATTTTTTGGCTTAATGACTGTCTTTTAGCACAACACACACTTCTAATACAGTTATCAAAAGACTTTTCTCCATGTTTAATGATCTGGAACTAATGACTCCTATGCCCTCCACCCCACTGACGCCTTCCGATGTTGAAGGTTGCCAGATAATTTTGATATGTATTTTGATTTTTTTAGAACAAAGAAATTTATAGACATATGAAGATATGACCACATGTCCTAGTCTACCTTTATATACATACATGCTAAGTCATTTCAGTAGAGTCTGACTCTTTGCGACCCTATGGACTGTAGCCCACCAGGCTCCTCTGTCCATGGGATTCTCTGGGCCAGAATACTGGAGTGAATTGCCATGCCCTCCTCCAGGGAATCTTCCTGAACCAGGGATCAAACTCATATCTCCTGTATGTCCTGCGTTGGACTGGAAGGTTCTTTATCATTACTGCCACCTGGGATGCCCCCTACCTTTATATGAAATAAAAAATTCAGGAATTTAAAACATACTTGTTCAAGTGCAAATATACTTTATCAATTGGGAAATATCTTTAGCTGCAATATATAGCAACTATATTATTGTCTCATGTTGCTAATTTTAAAGGAATGTGTTACTATTTATTATTTCCTTGTCACAATTTCACCTTTGTCAAAATGTCTGGGTTTCATGGACTGGGATGTCAAAAGGAATGCTTGTCACACGACTTGCTGTGTATGAAAATATTTGTTTCTCTGTAAGTTTCTAATATGTATAATCAAATAGTTTGTTTTCAAAACTATCTGTTTATTGGATTTAAGAATAATTATCACTTGCCACTTAAAACATTCCCTTAATCTCTAAGGTAGCACTAGTGGTAAAGAACTCGCCTACCCATTCGGGAGATTCAGGAGACTCAGGGTTTGATCCCTGGGATTGGAAGATCCCCTGGAGGAGGGCATAGCATCTCACTCCAGTATTCTTACCTGGAGAATCCCATCAACAGAGGAGCCTAGCGCGCTACAGTCAGGAGGGTCACAAAGAGTCAGACATGACTGGAGCGATTTAGTGTGCACAAAATCTTTAACACATGAACAAAACATACAGATGTCATCAAGAGAGTTTTGGTTGCTTTCCCTTTTTGAATAACAAATAAAATTCATTCAGTTAATACACAATATCTATTCTGTGAGAACCACTAATGAGAAGGATCACATCTACTCCAAAAATATGGTGTTATATTTGGGCATTTTTGATTCATAAAGGATTTTTCTTTCTACCATCTATAGCTTCTTATTTTATGAGTCATCGTTTTAAAAACGTATAGGATTAGAGACAAAGGTTTATGTCTTAATATATATTTTTAATTTTCATTTTTCAATAGTTTTAATGTTTTGATCTTATTCGATTCTTAATTCTTCCTTATATTGGACCTGAGTCTGACTCTTTGCAACCCTATGGACTGTAGCCCACCAGGCTCCTCTGCCCATGATTCTCGAGGCAAGAATACTGGAGTGAATTGCCATGCCCTTCTCCAGGGGATCCTCCCAAACCAGGGATCAAACTCATATCTCCTGTATGTCCTGCGTTGGACTGGAAGGTTCTTTATCATTACTGCCACCTGGGATGCCCCCTACCTTTATATGAAATAAAAAATTCAGGAATTTAAAACATACTTGTTCAAGTGCAAATATACTTTATCAATTGGGAAATATCTTTAGCTGCAATATATAGCAACTATATTATTGTCTCATGTTGCTAATTTTAAAGGAATGTGTTACTATTTATTATTTCCTTGTCACAATTTCACCTTTGTAAAAATGTCTGGGTTTCATGGACTGGGATGTCAAAAGGAATGCTTGTCACACGACTTGCTGTGTATGAAAATATTTGTTTCTCTGTAAGTTTCTAATATGTATAATCAAATAGTTTGTTTTCAAAACTATCTGTTTATTGGATTTAAGAATAATTATCACTTGCCACTTAAAACATTCCCTTAATCTCTAAGGTAGCACTAGTGGTAAAGAACTCGCCTACCCATTCGGGAGATTCAGGAGACTCAGGGTTTGATCCCTGGGATTGGAAGATCCCCTGGAGGAGGGCATAGCATCTCACTCCAGTATTCTTACCTGGAGAATCCCATCAACAGAGGAGCCTAGCGCGCTACAGTCAGGAGGGTCACAAAGAGTCAGACATGACTGGAGCGATTTAGTGTGCACAAAATCTTTAACACATGAACAAAACATACAGATGTCATCAAGAGAGTTTTGGTTGCTTTCCCTTTTTGAATAACAAATAAAATTCATTCAGTTAATACACAATATCTATTCTGTGAGAACCACTAATGAGAAGGATCACATCTACTCCAAAAATATGGTGTTATATTTGGGCATTTTTGATTCATAAAGGATTTTTCTTTCTACCATCTATAGCTTCTTATTTTATGAGTCATCGTTTTAAAAACGTATAGGATTAGAGACAAAGGTTTATGTCTTAATATATATTTTTTTAATTTTTCATTTTTTTTCAATAGTTTTTAATGAAAGCTATATATAAGATCACTTTATTCGTGCATCTTCTTAATTGTTTCTTCCTTATATTGGACCTGTTCCTTCCCTACTTGGAAAAATTTGGCTTTATGCTCAGGGGTCATTTTTGGTCCTAGTATAATATGGAGTTTCCAACCTTGCTGGATGAATGTGCACATGGTCAGTTGTCAGCTTTCCCGTCAGCGTTTTCACACTGCATTCCTCCAGTGCAGATGACATGTTTCTTCCTGGAAACCCAGGCTACCTTGTCAATTTGCTGCCCTTTGTAACACTCTCCCACAACCTGAACTTCATCATTTCAGATGGGTATGGATCCAATGTTGTACTTCTTTGGAAGGAGGGGAAGACAATTTTCCTGAGACCGTGGGAAGATGTGTTGACGGGCCTTTTACAATTCTTGCTTCTGTCAGAAGTCACCAAGGGATTGTTCTTCATTTTGGCTGCTGGCACTTCAGGGATCTTAGTATGCATTTTATACAGCTCAGTTTTAAAAACAGAGAAACTGTGAGAGAAATGTGCATACCTGTAAAGCCAGTGTCTTTAAGTATATATCCTAGTTTCCCCTAGGACCAGGTGACCTGGTTGTCCAGTCCATTCACTTGTCAGTGCAGGAGAACTGAAGAAGATCAGACTTATTGGGATGAAGAACATATTTTCTAAATATCTTCCGTGCATTCACGTAAGAGGGATCCTCTTAGTTTTCTGTGTGAGAGACCTGAGTTCAATCCCTGGGTCAGGAGGATCCCCTAGAGAAGGAAATGGCAACTCACTCCAGTATTCTTGCCTGGAGAATTCCATGGACAGAGACCCTGGTAGACTACAGTCTGTGGGTTCGCAAAGAGTTGAACACGACTGAGTGATTAACACTTTCACGTTAACCTACATAGCAGTTGTTCACCGAATCATGCGTATTTATAAAACTCACAAGAAGTGACATTTGATCAAAAACCTATGGCGCTGTTCAGATAAATGGCACAACTGATGTTGACGTTAGATAATTTCCTTTTGAAATGGCTGAGGGCAGGGTATCAAAGAGGAGAGGGAGGAAAAGAATACACTCTGTTTGGCTCTGTGAGGAGCTTTTAGGACTGGCGGATCTTGATAACTACACTGATTCTGGTCCAGTTGGCTAGGGTGCAAGTCATGTGCCCTAGGACCCTCCTCTGCTTCCACATCCTCATGACATCCTCAGCTTCTTGATGCTGGTTTTCATGCCAGTTTCGTCCTCTACACTTGGATGATTTATTTTCCTGGATTTTTTTTTCTTTTGTCTGAATCCCTCTGTGAGCATGAGCATACCACACACAGGTGTTTCTAAGACCATCATTTCCATCAAACTGTTTAGGTTCCTGTTTAAAAAAATAAAAGTATCCGGAGTCAATCTTGCCATAGCAACAGATGGCACGATCTTTAGAGGCAGACAGTCTATGCTCCAAGACCTGTAGCCTTCTCTGTCCTGGTTAAGGAGAGAATCTTGCTCTTGGCTTCCTGAACCAAGAGCCAACTCTATTTTCAGAGTCACCTCTCTGGATTCCCTCACCGCCACAAGCTCAGAAGCTCTCCTGTGCTGTTGTTGTTAGAACATCTGTTACTCTTCACAGAGACTTTCTGGGCTCACAGACTTGCTACCCAAATGCAGGAAGATAACCCACTGCCCTCTTGCTTCTGGGCCATGCAGGCTGTAGAAGGTGTCTGTTTACCAGCTGGTTTGACAGCTCTCACGTTCTTAAGCCTGTTTATGAGTTTCTAGTGCTCTTTGCCCTTGCCCTTGAAAACTGAAAATTGACTGCTGGCGTCTCAAATCTGGCTTTAATTCTTAGTTCTTGTGCAACTTAAATGAGTTTCTTGGGGGTCAGCTTATTGGGATGAAGAACATATTTTCCCTAGAAGGAAATGGCAACCTAAACCTAGAGGAAATGGCAACTCACTCCAGTATTCTTGCCTGGAGAATTCCATGGACAGAGACCCTGGTAGACTACAGTCTGTGGGTTCGCAAAGAGTTGAACACGACTGAGTGATTAACACTTTCACGTTAACCTACATAGCAGTTGTTCACCGAATCATGCGTATTTATAAAACTCACAAGAAGTGACATTTGATCAAAAACCTATGGCGCTGTTCAGATAAATGGCACAACTGATGTTGACGTTAGATAATTTCCTTTTGAAATGGCTGAGGGCAGGGTATCAAAGAGGAGAGGGAGGAAAAGAATACACTCTGTTTGGCTCTGTGAGGAGCTTTTAGGACTGGCGGATCTTGATAACTACACTGATTCTGGTCCAGTTGGCTAGGGTGCAAGTCATGTGCCCTAGGACCCTCCTCTGCTTCCACATCCTCATGACATCCTCAGCTTCTTGATGCTGGTTTTCATGCCAGTTTCGTCCTCTACACTTGGATGATTTATTTTCCTGGATTTTTTTTTCTTTTGTCTGAATCCCTCTGTGAGCATGAGCATACCACACACAGGTGTTTCTAAGACCATCATTTCCATCAAACTGTTTAGGTTCCTGTTTAAAAAAATAAAAGTATCCGGAGTCAATCTTGCCATAGCAACAGATGGCACGATCTTTAGAGGCAGACAGTCTATGCTCCAAGACCTGTAGCCTTCTCTGTCCTGGTTAAGGAGAGAATCTTGCTCTTGGCTTCCTGAACCAAGAGCCAACTCTATTTTCAGAGTCACCTCTCTGGATTCCCTCACCGCCACAAGCTCAGAAGCTCTCCTGTGCTGTTGTTGTTAGAACATCTGTTACTCTTCACAGAGACTTTCTGGGCTCACAGACTTGCTACCCAAATGCAGGAAGATAACCCACTGCCCTCTTGCTTCTGGGCCATGCAGGCTGTAGAAGGTGTCTGTTTACCAGCTGGTTTGACAGCTCTCACGTTCTTAAGCCTGTTTATGAGTTTCTAGTGCTCTTTGCCCTTGCCCTTGAAAACTGAAAATTGACTGCTGGCGTCTCAAATCTGGCTTTAATTCTTAGTTCTTGTGCAACTTAAATGAGTTTCTTGATTTCATCCTTAAAACAGAGGTAATAGGAGTAATCGTTGCAAGTAGCTTGCAGACAGGGCTTAGGATGAGGAGCTGCTGCATTCAGAGTTTAGCACGGTGATTGGCCCATAATAAGTGGTCATTAGGCTATAGATGTTATTCTTATCCCCTTCTTTATTATGTGTTCTCGGGCCTTCACTGCCAGGGGCAGGGTTTGGAAAGGATTTGAGGCCTGCTTAACCAAGGTCGAAATTTGGATTCAGCATAATAACTGTGTGAGATTCACACAAAGGGTTTTAGAAACCCCAGACATGCAATAATTCTGTGGGAATGGAGCTTAATAGCCAAGGGAATGGAGCCAAGCCTGAATCTTTGCTGAGGGGCACTCGACTCATGTTTAACAGGCAAACTGGGGCACACGTCCAGGCTCCACCTTGAGCCATCTGCTGAAGGATGAGAAAGATGCTCAGTTCTACCTTGCGGACTCACTGGTCCCTAGCACAGCACCGTGACCTTGCTGATGTCAGCCCCCTTGGGAAGAGCCCTTTATTGTAGGAAAGAATCATCATAGCGAGGGAGGGACCTGGAAAATGATTCAGTAAAACATCAAGCAGCAAGGAAACCATAGGCATCGTGATGATTAAAATTAGATAACCCAGAACTTCCCCGCCTCCATTTCTTATGTCACCATCCTCTCTTTGTCCTACTTTCTCCGTTCTGCAGATGGTAATCTGTCTCCTTAAAGATTTGAATCATAGGTGTATGTATATATGGTAGAACTTTCCTTGACTATCCTATTTATAAAAAAGGGCCACAAGCTCAGAAGCTCTCCTGTGCTGTTGTTGTTAGAACATCTGTTACTCTTCACAGAGACTTTCTGGGCTCACAGACTTGCTACCCAAATGCAGGAAGATAACCCACTGCCCTCTTGCTTCTGGGCCATGCAGGCTGTAGAAGGTGTCTGTTTACCAGCTGGTTTGACAGCTCTCACGTTCTTAAGCCTGTTTATGAGTTTCTAGTGCTCTTTGCCCTTGCCCTTGAAAACTGAAAATTGACTGCTGGCGTCTCAAATCTGGCTTTAATTCTTAGTTCTTGTGCAACTTAAATGAGTTTCTTGATTTCATCCTTAAAACAGAGGTAATAGGAGTAATCGTTGCAAGTAGCTTGCAGACAGGGCTTAGGATGAGGAGCTGCTGCATTCAGAGTTTAGCACGGTGATTGGCCCATAATAAGTGGTCATTAGGCTATAGATGTTATTCTTATCCCCTTCTTTATTATGTGTTCTCGGGCCTTCACTGCCAGGGGCAGGGTTTGGAAAGGATTTGAGGCCTGCTTAACCAAGGTCGAAATTTGGATTCAGCATAATAACTGTGTGAGATTCACACAAAGGGTTTTAGAAACCCCAGACATGCAATAATTCTGTGGGAATGGAGCTTAATAGCCAAGGGAATGGAGCCAAGCCTGAATCTTTGCTGAGGGGCACTCGACTCATGTTTAACAGGCAAACTGGGGCACACGTCCAGGCTCCACCTTGAGCCATCTGCTGAAGGATGAGAAAGATGCTCAGTTCTACCTTGCGGACTCACTGGTCCCTAGCACAGCACCGTGACCTTGCTGATGTCAGCCCCCTTGGGAAGAGCCCTTTATTGTAGGAAAGAATCATCATAGCGAGGGAGGGACCTGGAAAATGATTCAGTAAAACATCAAGCAGCAAGGAAACCATAGGCATCGTGATGATTAAAATTAGATAACCCAGAACTTCCCCGCCCCTCCATTTCTTATGTCACCATCCTCTCTTTGTCCTACTTTCTCCGTTCTGCAGATGGTAATCTGTCTCCTTAAAGATTTGAATCATAGGTGTATGTATATATGGTAGAACTTTCCTTGACTATCCTATTTATAAAAAGAGAGGACTTCAGACTTTATAACCGAATAGCCCTTCCTACCTTATATATCTGGTTTTTTTTTCCCTTTATTCACTCATCAAACATTTATGAGGTGGTGATGTTAGACAAGACATGAAGCTTAGCCCTGGAGATAAAATGCTGGACAACTTCCATCGCCAACCTCAAAGTGCTGACTCGACTTTGTCTCCTCACCAGATTGTTGGATAAACCCCTAAAACTCCATGGACACTTTCTCTACTTCTTTTCAACAAATTGATCCTAGCATATGTGCATATTTTGTCCACCATTACATCAAAACTGTTCACCCAAAACAGAGGTCTCTATTGGATAAACCGTGTTTGCTACACACCACCCTTGATTCAGGACAGGGAATTACAATACTTAGAGTACAGTGGGCTAACTGTTGACAGATGCCAGTTGTCCAGGAGAGTGCCATGTAGTGCCCCATATTCTCATGGACTAGGCATGCACAAGTGTCCAGACCATGGGGAATGTTATATAGGTTAATGGAGTACTCTGGATCATTTCATAGACACAACAGCCTCACAGAAAGTAGTTCACAGGTGATGTTTTATAAAGAACCAGCATTTCCTAGAGCTACATGCATGCATTGGGCAAGTATGGTTTGTAACCATAGCAATGTGAAATTCTCTCTTTTTAAATAGTAAATATAATCTTGATGAAACCTCCAACTGAGAATTTATTTGTTTATTTATTTATTTAAAACTACCTGTGAATAGCTGATTAAAAAAAATGAAACAACTAAAAATGCTTTTGAAACATCCCACATTTATGAGGGACTTCAAAGTTTGTAAAGTTTTAAAATGTATTATACTCAGTACTTGAGCAGCCATGAACCTTATCTAGTAATTGGAATAGAACAGGTGTTCCATAAATACATCTGTTCATTAGTGTATCTCTTCATTTACTATTTGTGAAGAAATTGCTATATGGCAGGTATCATGTACCTGACAGTGAATGAAGCAGAATGGTTTCTGACTTCCCATGGAGTTTAGGATCTAATGGATGAGAACCGGCAACCGTTAGATCCCCGTCTATTTATAGAACAGATAGGATGAATTTCTGACTTATCTGAGAAGATTAAAAGAAAATAGGCAAGCGTATACAGGACAACCAGTAAGTAGCTGAGAACAGATTGGACCAGAGATAATTGTGTCTGAGAGGTGCACATAGAAAGGTAGGGAATGTGTGAAGGGGAGCAAGCCAGACAGCATTTCTGGGTCATATATCTTGTATACACTCACATTTTTATACAGATTATACACCCTTTCATTAAAATAAATGATTTCATGAACGCAAGTTCTTTGAGTCCTTTCTATGGAAGATCCAATATCAGAGTTAATTCAGTTTAGCAATGCTATTCTTTTAAATTATTAAGGGTCAAGTCTTATTTTTTTCACAGTACTGCATAGTGGGACCTGAAGAACATGCCCCACTATAAACAGTTTCCTCATTTATACAGTTTGCCTTTTGGTTTTCAAAAAAAGATGTCTCGAGTCCCGGATGTTATTTCTGAAGTTGTAAATCTGCTAGAGTATGGTCCGGCATCAGCAAAATTAGATTTATGTCTGGCTGTTTGATGTGGGGAGGCAGTTCACTGCGATAGGCCCTAGCTTCCAGCAGGTTTATTTGTAGAGGTAAAATGCCTAGTCTTTGTTGAGTGCCAAGAACATAGCAGGCACTCAAAAGAACAGATAGCTCTTACCAGAATAATCATTATAGTACTTTATTTCATTTGCATTTATTTAGCACTAATACTATTTTACTATAGTCAGCAATGTTAACTTTGAAAAGAACACTCACCTATTATCACAATAACTTCAGTTATTTATATATCACATTCATGATTGTTTCATATTTGTGTATGACCTATGTTTACTTAATATCTTACATTTAAATTTAACTTACTTTTCAAATTAATCTCATCTTAAAGTAATATCATAAAATTACAACTTTAATATACTAGTTAATTTTTTTCCTTCCAAGTATACATTCATACAAATATATATATAACCTGGATATTAAATGCAGTTTTTGAGCTACCAAATAGCATCCAGCACTTCACCAGGGTTACGAGTCTTAATTTTAATAACTGCAGGGTAACTTTGTGGCCTAGATAAAACAAGGATTGTTACGTTCATTTCACCAGTGAGACAGCTGAGGTTCAGAGAGGTTAAGGTTTTATAGTAAAACAGTCTATGCAGTCGAACCTGGGAGATTGTGTCCTGTCTGAGGTCAGGAGCGTTAGACTCATTTATAGAACAGATAATTTTACTTATCTGAGAAGATTAAAAGAAAATAGGCAAGCGTATACAGGACAACCAGTAAGTAGCTGAGAACAGATTGGACCAGAGATAATTGTGTCTGAGAGGTGCACATAGAAAGGTAGGGAATGTGTGAAGGGGAGCAAGCCAGACAGCATTTCTGGGTCATATATCTTGTATACACTCACATTTTTATACAGATTATACACCCTTTCATTAAAATAAATGATTTCATGAACGCAAGTTCTTTGAGTCCTTTCTATGGAAGATCCAATATCAGAGTTAATTCAGTTTAGCAATGCTATTCTTTTAAATTATTAAGGGTCAAGTCTTATTTTTTTCACAGTACTGCATAGTGGGACCTGAAGAACATGCCCCACTATAAACAGTTTCCTCATTTATACAGTTTGCCTTTTGGTTTTCAAAAAAAGATGTCTCGAGTCCCGGATGTTATTTCTGAAGTTGTAAATCTGCTAGAGTATGGTCCGGCATCAGCAAAATTAGATTTATGTCTGGCTGTTTGATGTGGGGAGGCAGTTCACTGCGATAGGCCCTAGCTTCCAGCAGGTTTATTTGTAGAGGTAAAATGCCTAGTCTTTGTTGAGTGCCAAGAACATAGCAGGCACTCAAAAGAACAGATAGCTCTTACCAGAATAATCATTATAGTACTTTATTTCATTTGCATTTATTTAGCACTAATACTATTTTACTATAGTCAGCAATGTTAACTTTGAAAAGAACACTCACCTATTATCACAATAACTTCAGTTATTTATATATCACATTCATGATTGTTTCATATTTGTGTATGACCTATGTTTACTTAATATCTTACATTTAAATTTAACTTACTTTTCAAATTAATCTCATCTTAAAGTAATATCATAAAATTACAACTTTAATATACTAGTTAATTTTTTTCCTTCCAAGTATACATTCATACAAATATATATATAACCTGGATATTAAATGCAGTTTTTGAGCTACCAAATAGCATCCAGCACTTCACCAGGGTTACGAGTCTTAATTTTAATAACTGCAGGGTAACTTTGTGGCCTAGATAAAACAAGGATTGTTACGTTCATTTCACCAGTGAGACAGCTGAGGTTCAGAGAGGTTAAGGTTTTTATAGTAAAACAGTCTATGCAGTCGAACCTGGGGAGATTGTGTCCTGTCTGAGGTCAGGGAGCTGGATGAAGACAAATTTGGCATTGAAACCCAGGCTGCATACCTCTGTGCTGTAAATTCTTTCTAACTCTCCCTGTTTGGAAGTTCTTTCTCCTAATACAGAACAGAAGTAGTATGTGGGTACCACATGCAAGTATGATAACAATATTCATGAATACTTGATTTTATCTAGCATAAACCAAGAACTCAAGGTGTGTTTTCATAAAGCCGGTTACAATAACAGATAATTTATATCTTAAAAATGAATGACTACTAAAAACATTGCATTAGATATCTATTTTTACCTTTAAATCCCCAAATGGTTTTCATTTCATTGGAATATTAGCTGTGTGTCCCCAACCCTTCTGAGTAGGGACATGGTAGCAAAACAGATACATACCCTCCCTTTCACTGGACTGGAAAGGAGTTTTATATTAAAGCAAAATGACTTTTAGTAGGGGCATGCTAATAGAGCTTCTAAGTAAGATTTCTTAGATATTTCCTTTGTGAGGAGAACTCTTTTTGTGAACCATTATTGATTCTTTGAAGTGAATACGGCTTTTGCCAATATGTTTATCTATTCAGTCATTCAATCAAAAAATATTGAATATATTTATACAGTATACCAGACACGATTCTAGCTTGGAATGCAACAGTGAACAAAAGGAAACTTTTATTTATTTATTTATTTTAACCTTTATGAAGCATATACTGAGTATACTATGAAGGCCTGGATATTAGATTTTTAAAACATGCAGTTCATCTGTGCATACCATGTGTTTTTGAGAAAAATCAATATCCCTGGGCCAGAAGAAAAAGAGGGTGGTACTTTCATATAAGGTTATCATAAAGATCTATACTGACACAGTCACATGGGAACAAAAACCCAGAGAAGGCAAGGGAGTGATCCTGTGGTCCCATTGAGGGAGATCATTATGGGCAGAGGGAAGAGCAAAGAATAACTGCAAACACTCTGAGGGATGAGCAGATCTGGGGATTTCAGAAATAGCCAAGAGACCAGTGCAGGTGGAGTGAAGTAAGTGAGACGAAATGGATCCCAGGGATCCAGGTGAGGGTCAGTTTGAGATGGACTTTGGCTTCTTGTCTGGCAATGTGCATGTCCAAGCCCACTTTCTCCAGCAGAAAGAAAATCCATGTGACTGTTCTCAGAGGTGTTTAGGAATTGCCAGTGCCTACCAAAGTGTCTGAATGGATGCTGCCAAGTATAACTGAGTGACTTCTCTTAGGAGACCGGTGCTTCCCAGATCAGTGCTGGGAAGATTAGTGCTTGTGCTCCACTAAAACACAAGGCTCATGATCATCAGTAAAGTTGGCAGCATGAATGAATCATCTGAATGAGTTCAGTGATCTTCCTGACATACCCCATCCACAACCAACTCACCCATTGAGAAGGAAATCATTCACTGAGTCGGTGGACATGTCTGTGTGCTTGGTACTTTTAATAATTTTGATGATCTCATTAAAAAAAGGATACTAGCCCCCTTTTATAAAAAGCCCTGACTCTACCCCCCTTCTGAGTAGGGACATGGTAGCAAAACAGATACATACCCTCCCTTTCACTGGACTGGAAAGGAGTTTTATATTAAAGCAAAATGACTTTTAGTAGGGGCATGCTAATAGAGCTTCTAAGTAAGATTTCTTAGATATTTCCTTTGTGAGGAGAACTCTTTTGTGAACCATTATTGATTCTTTGAAGTGAATACGGCTTTTGCCAATATGTTTATCTATTCAGTCATTCAATCAAAAAATATTGAATATATTTATACAGTATACCAACACGATTCTAGCTTGGAATGCAACAGTGAACAAAAGGAAACTTTTATTTATTTATTTATTTTAACCTTTATGAAGCATATACTGAGTATACTATGAAGGCCTGGATATTAGATTTTTAAAACATGCAGTTCATCTGTGCATACCATGTGTTTTTGAGAAAAATCAATATCCCTGGGCCAGAAGAAAAAGAGGGTGGTACTTTCATATAAGGTTATCATAAAGATCTATACTGACACAGTCACATGGGAACAAAAACCCAGAGAAGGCAAGGGAGTGATCCTGTGGTCCCATTGAGGGAGATCATTATGGGCAGAGGGAAGAGCAAAGAATAACTGCAAACACTCTGAGGGATGAGCAGATCTGGGGATTTCAGAAATAGCCAAGAGACCAGTGCAGGTGGAGTGAAGTAAGTGAGACGAAATGGATCCCAGGGATCCAGGTGAGGGTCAGTTTGAGATGGACTTTGGCTTCTTGTCTGGCAATGTGCATGTCCAAGCCCACTTTCTCCAGCAGAAAGAAAATCCATGTGACTGTTCTCAGAGGTGTTTAGGAATTGCCAGTGCCTACCAAAGTGTCTGAATGGATGCTGCCAAGTATAACTGAGTGACTTCTCTTAGGAGACCGGTGCTTCCCAGATCAGTGCTGGGAAGATTAGTGCTTGTGCTCCACTAAAACACAAGGCTCATGATCATCAGTAAAGTTGGCAGCATGAATGAATCATCTGAATGAGTTCAGTGATCTTCCTGACATACCCCATCCACAACCAACTCACCCATTGAGAAGGAAATCATTCACTGAGTCGGTGGACATGTCTGTGTGCTTGGTACTTTTAATAATTTTGATGATCTCATTAAAAAAAGGATACTAGCCCCCTTTTATAAAAAGCCCTGACTCTACTGGGTATTTTACATCTACCTATCAAATTTTCATCTTCACTATAATCCTATGTGGCCGGTTTCATGTTATTTGTGTTAATTGTGATTTAAAAAAATATATATTTATTTATTTATTTATTTATTTATTTATTTGGGCGGGGGCGGGTTGGGGAGGGAGGGAGTGGGCGGGCCACTTCTATTGGTCTTTCATTTGTCTATTTTCATCCGTCTTTGTTCTTTGGCGGTGGCCTCTGTTGTCGCAGAGCACCGGCTCTGGGCGCATGCGCTCCACAGCTCCGGCTCGGTAATTGGACACATCAGTCCAGCCACTCCGCGGCACATGGGATCTTCCCAGGCCAGGGATCGAACCGGCGCCCCTTGCACTGCAAGGCAGTGTCCTTACCCACTGGACCTCCAGGGAAGCCCGTTAATTGTGATTTAAAAAAAACACACAAACAACATAAATTTACTATCTTAACTATAAGTATGCAGTTTAAAGTGGTAGGCATGTTATTATTGTTGTCTAACAGATATTCAGAACGTTTTGCTCTTGCTAATCTATAACCCTGTATCCACTGAACAACTCTGCATTCCCCTCCCCTGTGCCTATTAACCAGCATTCTGTTTTCAGTTTCTATGTATTTGACTACTTTGAATACCTCATGTAAGCTGCAATCATATAGTGTGTGTGTGTATATATATATATATATATATATATATATATATATATATATATATGTATGTATGTATATATGTATAGGACTGGCTTATTTCATGTATGGACAGGGTTTTTCTATTCTTTTCTTTTTATATTTGTTTTGCTTAAGTCCCAGTTTTACACATGAAAAGACCGATGCTTAGAAAGCATAGTTAGCTTGCTTAAAGCCATTCATTTACTAAGTGGCACTGAATGCTTTAACCCAGGTCTGATTCTGGAACCCATGCATTTAGCTACTTACTACTCCACTGTTTCTCAAACCAGAATGCTCAGACTCTATGTCAAGAGGGAGAAGTATATAGTTTTGTTCTTGGGGACCTTTGAATTTTCTATTTCCTTTAAAAATTTGCAGACACTATTCAAGTGTGAGGAATACAATGCCAGACTGAAGTGACAGAGCCTGTGACTTGATGCCAGACTCAGGAGCATCCCAGATTTCCTCACTTACTCCTTGTGTTTGACACGCTGACCTTTCCATTTGTACATGTGGCTGAGATTAAGAACTCTCTTTCACATTTATGTAGGCACACTGGGATGGACCCAACACAGCAAGCCATGATGACAGTATTGCCACTGACCTTCTACTTACCAACCCCGGACAGCCCATTCATTTAGGTGTTTCATCCTTAGGTCTGAGAAAGCCCTTCACTTAACAGAAGGAAATGTGATCTTCTTTGTTCCACCACCAGCACATTTCCAAGTCATTTTGATGTCAAAATAAGAATAGTCCATCATATTCATCTTCTCTGCCAATATCTGTCCATGTTCCTTACTTCTCTCAGAAAAGAACTAGGATAATTTAAATATTGTTAAACATAGAGGATAAACGTTGGGTGGTTGGAAATAAATAGAACATTCACAGTGACCACATTTTCCAAATCAGCGAAACCAGGACAGACGGGTTGACGAGTACAAATGTATTTATGGGGTACATGGAAGAGACTATTTGATCAAGACTGCATGTTATTATTGTTGTCTAACAGATATTCAGAACGTTTTGCTCTTGCTAATCTATAACCCTGTATCCACTGAACAACTCTGCATTCCCCTCCCCTGTGCCTATTAACCAGCATTCTGTTTTCAGTTTCTATGTATTTGACTACTTTGAATACCTCATGTAAGCTGCAATCATATAGTGTGTGTGTGTATATATATATATATATATATATATATATATATATATATATATATATGTATGTATGTATATATGTATAGGACTGGCTTATTTCATGTATGGACAGGGTTTTTCTATTCTTTTCTTTTTATATTTGTTTTGCTTAAGTCCCAGTTTTACACATGAAAAGACCGATGCTTAGAAAGCATAGTTAGCTTGCTTAAAGCCATTCATTTACTAAGTGGCACTGAATGCTTTAACCCAGGTCTGATTCTGGAACCCATGCATTTAGCTACTTACTACTCCACTGTTTCTCAAACCAGAATGCTCAGACTCTATGTCAAGAGGGAGAAGTATATAGTTTTGTTCTTGGGGACCTTTGAATTTTCTATTTCCTTTAAAAATTTGCAGACACTATTCAAGTGTGAGGAATACAATGCCAGACTGAAGTGACAGAGCCTGTGACTTGATGCCAGACTCAGGAGCATCCCAGATTTCCTCACTTACTCCTTGTGTTTGACACGCTGACCTTTCCATTTGTACATGTGGCTGAGATTAAGAACTCTCTTTCACATTTATGTAGGCACACTGGGATGGACCCAACACAGCAAGCCATGATGACAGTATTGCCACTGACCTTCTACTTACCAACCCCGGACAGCCCATTCATTTAGGTGTTTCATCCTTAGGTCTGAGAAAGCCCTTCACTTAACAGAAGGAAATGTGATCTTCTTTGTTCCACCACCAGCACATTTCCAAGTCATTTTGATGTCAAAATAAGAATAGTCCATCATATTCATCTTCTCTGCCAATATCTGTCCATGTTCCTTACTTCTCTCAGAAAAGAACTAGGATAATTTAAATATTGTTAAACATAGAGGATAAACGTTGGGTGGTTGGAAATAAATAGAACATTCACAGTGACCACATTTTCCAAATCAGCGAAACCAGGACAGACGGGTTGACGAGTACAAATGTATTTATGGGGTACATGGAAGAGACTATTTGATCAAGACTGACCTAGAAATATAAGAACATATGGTCACCCAAAAAACTTGGTATTCTCCATTTTTAGCATATTGAGTTTAAAGGATAATTGTTGGCTTGCCTTGAACAAAAGTGAAAAGAACTTTCTTAGGGGAGCAAATCTTTAAAGTCATTAACTATGATGATTGATGGGGATTTTATCTCTAAATCAGACATTTTCAAGGACATTTTAAGGCAGCACACTGAGTATATTTTTGTCTTTCCATGTACTTTGAAAGGGAAAAGGAGACTTAGATATTGTCAATTCTGTGGGTTTCATTCAGCAAATATTTATTGTGCTCCAGCCAAATGTCCAACTCATCACTTGTTACTTGGTGTCAAGATGAGGAGTAGGAGTCGTAGACCTAAAGCGCAGAAAATGAAGTGGGAGAGACATTCATAATTATTTTAATATAATATTTTAGTTTTTTACATATTCCAGAAGAGTGACAACTAATCTCTGACAGTTGTACGATCAGGAGGGCTGTGGTTTTCTGTTTGGATCTTAAACTTTATTTATTTATTTTTTAATTAATTAATTGATTAATTTAGTTATTGGAGGGGACGGGTTGGGGAGGGAGGGGCGGGTGGGCCACTTTCTCTTGGTCTTTCATTTATCTATTTTTCATCCATCGACCTTTCATTGTACATGTGGCTGAGATTAAGAACTCTCTTTCACATTTATGTAGGCACACTGGGATGGACCCAACACAGCAAGCCATGATGACAGTATTGCCACTGACCTTCTACTTACCAACCCCGGACAGCCCATTCATTTAGGTGTTTCATCCTTAGGTCTGAGAAAGCCCTTCACTTAACAGAAGGAAATGTGATCTTCTTTGTTCCACCACCAGCACATTTCCAAGTCATTTTGATGTCAAAATAAGAATAGTCCATCATATTCATCTTCTCTGCCAATATCTGTCCATGTTCCTTACTTCTCTCAGAAAAGAACTAGGATAATTTAAATATTGTTAAACATAGAGGATAAACGTTGGGTGGTTGGAAATAAATAGAACATTCACAGTGACCACATTTTCCAAATCAGCGAAACCAGGACAGACGGGTTGACGAGTACAAATGTATTTATGGGGTACATGGAAGAGACTATTTGATCAAGACTGACCTAGAAATATAAGAACATATGGTCACCCAAAAAACTTGGTATTCTCCATTTTTAGCATATTGAGTTTAAAGGATAATTGTTGGCTTGCCTTGAACAAAAGTGAAAAGAACTTTCTTAGGGGAGCAAATCTTTAAAGTCATTAACTATGATGATTGATGGGGATTTTATCTCTAAATCAGACATTTTCAAGGACATTTTAAGGCAGCACACTGAGTATATTTTTGTCTTTCCATGTACTTTAAAAGGGGAAAAGGAGACTTAGATATTGTCAATTCTGTGGGTTTCATTCAGCAAATATTTATTGTGCTCCAGCCAAATGTCCAACTCATCACTTGTTACTTGGTGTCAAGATGAGGAGTAGGAGTCGTAGACCTAAAGCGCAGAAAATGAAGTGGGAGAGACATTCATAATTATTTTAATATAATATTTTAGTTTTTTACATATTCCAGAAGAGTGACAACTAATCTCTGACAGTTGTACGATCAGGAGGGCTGTGGTTTTCTGTTTGGATCTTAAACTTTATTTATTTATTTTTTAATTAATTAATTGATTAATTTAGTTATTGGAGGGGACGGGTTGGGGAGGGAGGGGGCGGGTGGGCCACTTTCTCTTGGTCTTTCATTTATCTATTTTTCATCCATCTTTGTTCTTTGACCCGTGTGGGCCTCCCATCGAGGTGGCCTCTGTTGTCACAGAGCACCGGCTCTGGGCTCATGCGCTCCAGAGCCCCAGCTCGGTAATTGGACACATCGGTCCAGCCGCTCCGTGGCACGTGGGATCTTCCCAGGCCAGGGATCGAACCGGTGCCCCTTGCACTGCAAGGCGGTGTCCTTACCCACTGGACCACCAGGGAAGTCCGGATCTTAAACTTTAAACAAAATTTTACATTGTGGAGAGGGAATTTCCAGATTCTGTGAACCTTAAGCATAAGGTCCTCATGTCAATACTCAGTGACTAGGAAGTGCTCAGTAAGTTTTAGCTACTCGGTCCTCAAACATTTGGTGAGTACCTCTATATGCCAGGTGTTGTGCTAGAGGAACTAAGAAACAAGGTGCAGCATGACCTGGCCTTATCCTCAGTAAATATGTGTTCATATGGAAGCAGGCAGGTAAAGAGATAACTGCAATACCCCACGATGTGTCCTCTGGCGGGGTGAACCCTTGGTGCTATGACAGATCCATAGTGCAATTGTCGAGGAAATTTCTCAGCCTTGATATACCAGTGAGTTTTGAAAATTGAATAGGTTAACCAGGTTAGAAAGCTGGGGAAGTGAGGGTGAAAAACAGAATGAACAAGGTTCAGAGAAAAAGGAGAGAAGAAAGAAATGAAGAAAGGGAGTTACTATATTACAAAGTCACAGCTTCCGTGGGGAATTAAAAATGTTTACTGTGATTGGACCCTAAGGTTTTTGAAAGTGAATAACAGGAAATGCAGTTAGTAAGATACAGAGGATAAGTTATGATGGCCATCTTTATGAGATCTGGTAGGAAACTTAAACCCTTACGATAGGAGTTGGGAAACTGGAAGCTACTGGAGGTGTTTCTGGGGAATTACTTATATGAGTGTTTTAGATATAAACACAACCCTAAAGGTATAAGATACTTTGATTTTTTTTTTTTTTTTCTTGACAGATCCCAAAGTATGGTCAACAAAGAACTGAGAAGCTAGTTGGACTATGTGTGTTAGCCTCACTAGTGGTTTACCCTTTCGAATCTTCTGTTTCCTTTTTGCCATCTTTGCTTTATCTTATGTTGCTTTTTATTCTAGCTGCTAAGAGATTAGTTTATGTCCTATTATTAGGGTCAGAATTTTGTTAGCCACATAGAAAGTCAAATTTTATGTTGAGAAATCTTAATACTTTAGCATTGTAGCTAAGAAAACATTTTGAAGATTAGACAAAATTCCTGGATATTAACAATATTGAATCATTGTGAACAGGTGGCTTGTATGTTCTCAAACAGAATCGTACTAATTTATGACTTTCTAAAAGCAGAAAAAAACATAACCTGTTGATGATGGTATACCATAGTAAAATTTTACTATGTGTACAACATTATCTTTCAAGATGTCATTGCCCACCATGGCCTAGCCCAAGTTCCAAAGTGTACCTAGTTTTTAGTACCTGGTTTACAGTCTTGGATCTGCCTCTAAATAACTGTATATTCTTGGATAAATCAGTGCCCTTTCTTTGCTCTGAAACGCAGCCTTGTTTGCCTCCACCATTCCTTGCCTTGGACAGATAGCTGCCTTCTCTGTGCTTGGGGTTCTCAGGAGACCTCCAGAGGCTCCTGTTAAATCCTCTCCATCATAATCATGACATCCTCTCTTGTGATCCCTCCAAAAGTTCCTACTTCACTTTAACCTGTTCTCCCTTCCTTATTCCTTTTGCACCTAAAAAGACTGTCACAGAAAACTCTTGTTTAAGAGGCAAGCACATATATATATATGAGACATGATTACATTAACCCCCTTAGTTTTCTTTCACTGAGCTACAAATCTCTCTTTTCTGTTACTGATATATTTTATGGGGAGGTAAAATATGGCCAATTTGAGTTTATTTTGGTTTTAATTCTTGGAAGAGAGGTGGACTATATTACAAAGTCACAGCTTCCGTGGGGAATTAAAAATGTTTACTGTGATTGGACCCTAAGGTTTTGAAAGTGAATAACAGGAAATGCAGTTAGTAAGATACAGAGGATATTGATGGCCATCTTTATGAGATCTGGTAGGAAACTTAAACCCTTACGATAGGAGTTGGGAAACTGGAAGCTACTGGAGGTGTTTCTGGGGAATTACTTATATGAGTGTTTTAGATATAAACACAACCCTAAAGGTATAAGATACTTTGATTTTTTTTTTTTTTTCTTGACAGATCCCAAAGTATGGTCAACAAAGAACTGAGAAGCTAGTTGGACTATGTGTGTTAGCCTCACTAGTGGTTTACCCTTTCGAATCTTCTGTTTCCTTTTTGCCATCTTTGCTTTATCTTATGTTGCTTTTATTCTAGCTGCTAAGAGATTAGTTTATGTCCTATTATTAGGGTCAGAATTTTGTTAGCCACATAGAAAGTCAAATTTTATGTTGAGAAATCTTAATACTTTAGCATTGTAGCTAAGAAAACATTTTGAAGATTAGACAAAATTCCTGGATATTAACAATATTGAATCATTGTGAACAGGTGGCTTGTATGTTCTCAAACAGAATCGTACTAATTTATGACTTTCTAAAAGCAGAAAAAAACATAACCTGTTGATGATGGTATACCATAGTAAAATTTTACTATGTGTACAACATTATCTTTCAAGATGTCATTGCCCACCATGGCCTAGCCCAAGTTCCAAAGTGTACCTAGTTTTTAGTACCTGGTTTACAGTCTTGGATCTGCCTCTAAATAACTGTATATTCTTGGATAAATCAGTGCCCTTTCTTTGCTCTGAAACGCAGCCTTGTTTGCCTCCACCATTCCTTGCCTTGGACAGATAGCTGCCTTCTCTGTGCTTGGGGTTCTCAGGAGACCTCCAGAGGCTCCTGTTAAATCCTCTCCATCATAATCATGACATCCTCTCTTGTGATCCCTCCAAAAGTTCCTACTTCACTTTAACCTGTTCTCCCTTCCTTATTCCTTTTGCACCTAAAAAGACTGTCACAGAAAACTCTTGTTTAAGAGGCAAGCACATATATATATATGAGACATGATTACATTAACCCCCTTAGTTTTCTTTCACTGAGCTACAAATCTCTCTTTTCTGTTACTGATATATTTTATGGGGAGGTAAAATATGGCCAATTTGAGTTTATTTTGGTTTTTAATTCTTGGAAGAGAGGTGGACAGTAATCTCTTTATGAAAGTGGAAGTGACAATATGAGTATTCAGTATCATTTGGATGAGTTATTATCAAGCACTTGGCATCTATGGATAAAAAATTCTTCCACATTAAACTGAAAAGTATAGGCCAAGAAAGAATATATTTCTTTGTTTCTTTCTTTTTTTTCTGTCTTTCCTTTTTAATTCTTCATTTATTAGGGCCTGGTGTAGTGACCTGATTTTACCAATAGAATGCTTTTTCATTCTAAAGCATTCTGTTAGGCCGTTCTAACTCTAAGCGTTAAGGAGGTCTGATAGCTTCAGTTTTTGCATTTTGGAGAGTCCTGACCTACTTGCTAAGAAGACACCATGATTTGGAAGAGACTACATGATGAGGCTACACAGGGAGAGACCCTGAGTATGCATGGAGAGAATTCATGTGTCCCGTCTGTTCTCCAAGGTGCCTTTCAGCCCAGCAGATCCTTCCCTCAGGACTTTGAGGAGTTTAGAGGAGCAGGAAGCTTAGGACTTCTTATGAAAGACCAGATCTTGTTCTCAGTGGCAGCTTCTGAGACAAGGGCAAGTGTTGGGACTCAGTATCCAGTAGAGATAGCCATAGCATCCTTTCAAGAATCCTCTTTTAATACAAATTTCTAGTCCCCAAACATCCCTCATTTTCCTCGTTAAAAAAATCAAATTTTGTTTTCATCCATTTCTTCTGTCCCCACCTCCTGGCAACCATCAGTTTCTTCTCTGTATCTGTGAGCTTGGTTTTGTTTCTTAGTGTTTCATTTGTTTGGATTCTTCCTATAGAAGGGATCATATGGTATCTGTCTTAGTGTGACCTATTTCACTTCATTCTTTGATGGACACAAGTTATTTCAGTTGTTTCCGTATCTTGGCTATTGTAAATGTAAATAATACTGCAGTTAACATGAGATATATATATATATCTTTTTGAGATAGTTACTTCATTCTTTTCAGATAAATACCTAGAAGTGGAATTGTCACATTATATAGTGGTTTCTTTTTTTCTTCTTTCCCTCCCTCCCTCCCTCCCTCTCTTCCTTTCTTCTCTTAAGGAACCTCCACATTGTTCTCCATAGTGACTGTACTACTGCAAAAGTTTCTCATTTCCAGTGCATGAGACTTCCCTTTTCTCCACATTCTCACCAACACCTATTATTTCTTGTCTTTTTGATAAAAGCCATTAGAGCAGGTGCATTTGGGTGTAACAGTGTTCTACATAGTATAGGAACTGAGAATAAAGCCCAAGACATAAGTCTCTCTGTTCAGGGACATAATCATGAAAAGAAGACAAGCCTTGGAGGAAGAGCCAGGCTCCCATCCTAGTTCCAGATATCCAGTGTCTGCCTTCTGGTCTGAGTAGCCTCTTGCTGAGTATATACCCTCATTCTTCCTTCACTTGTCCTGTTTCTTGGTCCTTTTAGCTTTCTCTTCCAACATCTATTAGAGAGAGTGATGGCTTATATTTTTCTTGTAAACCATTCTTCTTGGTTTTATCTCTAGGAAATAATATTGTTATCTATGCCAATCAAGTAACCACTGAAAATAATTATATTTTGAGACTGTGATTAATTAACACCATTTACTGAATTAATATATGATTGTTTTAAAGTGCCCTTTTTTCCCCTAAATATATCAAAATCAGAATCAAGCTCTAACAACCTGAATATAATGTGGTGATTAGAGACAAGGGCAAGTGTTGGGACTCAGTATCCAGTAGAGATAGCCATAGCATCCTTTCAAGAATCCTCTTTAATACAAATTTCTAGTCCCCAAACATCCCTCATTTTCCTCGTTAAAAAAATCAAATTTTGTTTTCATCCATTTCTTCTGTCCCCACCTCCTGGCAACCATCAGTTTCTTCTCTGTATCTGTGAGCTTGGTTTTGTTTCTTAGTGTTTCATTTGTTTGGATTCTTCCTATAGAAGGGATCATATGGTATCTGTCTTAGTGTGACCTATTTCACTTCATTCTTTGATGGACACAAGTTATTTCAGTTGTTTCCGTATCTTGGCTATTGTAAATGTAAATAATACTGCAGTTAACATGAGATATATATATATATCTTTTTGAGATAGTTACTTCATTCTTTTCAGATAAATACCTAGAAGTGGAATTGTCACATTATATAGTGGTTTCTTTTTTTCTTCTTTCCCTCCCTCCCTCCCTCCCTCTCTTCCTTTCTTCTCTTAAGGAACCTCCACATTGTTCTCCATAGTGACTGTACTACTGCAAAAGTTTCTCATTTCCAGTGCATGAGACTTCCCTTTTCTCCACATTCTCACCAACACCTATTATTTCTTGTCTTTTTGATAAAAGCCATTAGAGCAGGTGCATTTGGGTGTAACAGTGTTCTACATAGTATAGGAACTGAGAATAAAGCCCAAGACATAAGTCTCTCTGTTCAGGGACATAATCATGAAAAGAAGACAAGCCTTGGAGGAAGAGCCAGGCTCCCATCCTAGTTCCAGATATCCAGTGTCTGCCTTCTGGTCTGAGTAGCCTCTTGCTGAGTATATACCCTCATTCTTCCTTCACTTGTCCTGTTTCTTGGTCCTTTTAGCTTTCTCTTCCAACATCTATTAGAGAGAGTGATGGCTTATATTTTTCTTGTAAACCATTCTTCTTGGTTTTATCTCTAGGAAATAATATTGTTATCTATGCCAATCAAGTAACCACTGAAAATAATTATATTTTGAGACTGTGATTAATTAACACCATTTACTGAATTAATATATGATTGTTTTAAAGTGCCCTTTTTTCCCCTAAATATATCAAAATCAGAATTCCTCTAACAATCCTTGAATATAGGTGTGGGTATGGGGCATTTAGAGGAAGATTGACTGCTATAAATGAAAAGCAAAACTAAAATAAAAAACTGGACCCAGGATCATGCTTTAGGTGACTTTTCATCTCTGAATTACTAATTTGCAAGTCTGTTTTATAACTGTTTTCTTTCTTTCAAAATGTGGGCTTGCATTTTCTTCTAGATAACATGAAGTTTAGGCATGATTTAATTCTCTAAGCGTTTACTGAATATTTATTATATGTGATTAGCTAGTCTAAAATCTGCAGGGGATATAAAGAAGATCTGTTTTCAAACCTCCTGGGAAAAGAGAAATAGAGGAAGGGAAATAAAGCAACTGGCTTGGAGTAGAAAACATCTTTTTACATTGAAACATTTGTTTTAAAAACCTCCCAGCAGAAAATACAAGCATCTCATGATAATTCTAGTTATCCGAAGTTCCTACACTGCTGTCTTTCCTATGTAGGTCTTGAGCCAGGAGGTGCCTGGCATTTATACTGGGTTTCCAAGAGTGGTGGGATTATTTATACTAACCAAGACATACGTTCGTACTGTTTTTCTCCTTCATAACACATGCATATGTGTGGAAAAGTTGGATGATACCAGGACAGCCTGAATGAATCTTGTTATACTCATCATACATGGAGTTCCCAACCTACTTCCCCCACCCTCTCTCTCCCTATTAGATCAGGGCTTTGTGACTTGGTGGTCTCTTAGGAATCCAATGCATTGGAATTTCCCCCTGTGTAAAAAAACCATCCCATTCATACATGGAGTTACCTAACATGACAGCTGGCCTGCATTTGGAGCTGATATAAATACGTTCCCCATTGTCTTGGTCCTTCTTAGCTTTCTCTTTTAACCCCCCCATCTATTAGAGAGAGTGATGGCTTATATTTTCTTGTAAACCATTCTTCTTGGTTTTATCTCTAGGAAATAATATTGTTATCTATGCCAATCAAGTAACCACTGAAAATAATTATATTTTGAGACTGTGATTAATTAACACCATTTACTGAATTAATATATGATTGTTTTAAAGTGCCCTTTTTTCCCCTAAATATATCAAAATCAGAATTCCTCTAACAATCCTTGAATATAGGTGTGGGTATGGGGCATTTAGAGGAAGATTGACTGCTATAAATGAAAAGCAAAACTAAAATAAAAAACTGGACCCAGGATCATGCTTTAGGTGACTTTTCATCTCTGAATTACTAATTTGCAAGTCTGTTTTATAACTGTTTTCTTTCTTTCAAAATGTGGGCTTGCATTTTCTTCTAGATAACATGAAGTTTAGGCATGATTTAATTCTCTAAGCGTTTACTGAATATTTATTATATGTGATTAGCTAGTCTAAAATCTGCAGGGGATATAAAGAAGATCTGTTTTCAAACCTCCTGGGAAAAGAGAAATAGAGGAAGGGAAATAAAGCAACTGGCTTGGAGTAGAAAACATCTTTTTACATTGAAACATTTGTTTTAAAAACCTCCCAGCAGAAAATACAAGCATCTCATGATAATTCTAGTTATCCGAAGTTCCTACACTGCTGTCTTTCCTATGTAGGTCTTGAGCCAGGAGGTGCCTGGCATTTATACTGGGTTTCCAAGAGTGGTGGGATTATTTATACTAACCAAGACATACGTTCGTACTGTTTTTCTCCTTCATAACACATGCATATGTGTGGAAAAGTTGGATGATACCAGGACAGCCTGAATGAATCTTGTTATACTCATCATACATGGAGTTCCCAACCTACTTCCCCCACCCTCTCTCTCCCTATTAGATCAGGGCTTTGTGACTTGGTGGTCTCTTAGGAATCCAATGCAGTCTCTGGCCACTTCATAGTTCTACCCTAGCAGCATAAAGTGTAAAATGAAAGAAGTCCCATCCCAGACTCCCTCATCTCTAAGGACAGTAGCTGAGAATCGGTTTTCCTCTGAGCTCTATAAATTGCATGACAGCTGGCCTGCATTTGGAGCTGATATAAAAGTAGACATCTGGTTTCACTCTACCTATGTTATTAAGATGTAGATTGGGCTTCCCTGGTGGCCCAGTGGGTAAAGACACTGCCTTGCAGTGCAAGGGATGCCAGTTCGACCCCTGGCCTGGGAAGATCCCACATGGCGCAGAGTAGCTGGGCTGATGTGTCCAACTACTGAGCCGGCACTCTGGAGTGCATGCGTGCAGAGCCAGTGCTTTGCAGCAAGAGGGGTCACTGCATTGGGAGGCCCACACAGGCCAAAGAACAAAGATGGATGAAAATAAATAAATGAAACACCAATAGAAGTGGCCAAAAAAAAAAAAAAATTAAGATAATTTGACTTTGGTAAAATACTAATTTCTTGAATGATTTCTGCATGTCACAGTGGCAAATGCAGCTTATGGGAAAAGAAATGTGAAAATAACACATGTACTCGAGGTCAAGAAGTGATGGTTTCATTTTATCAAATCCAAGACTGAGTCCAGATCCCCTCAGTGGTGAGAGTGACTCTGGGAGAATGAATAGTGGGAGGGTGTATTTAGCCCTCTTAAAATTGTCATCAGCACCTCTCTAGTGACCTCAGGAAAAAATAACAGTAGTGTATTTCCTTGATCTGAACAATTTAAATCTTTTCATATGTATTGGAGTGTAAATAAAAATGTGTTGCACATTTTGCTCTTTCTGCCTTCTGTAACCTATAGTACAATACTGTGGAGATACATTAACCTACACAGTTGATAAAATTGCATGGAATTATGTATACACAGAGTCATAGATACACACAAACGAAGGATTGTAAAGGAGTTGGAAAGCCCTGATTGAGATGGGTAGATTGGGCCCATGTCAGTATCCTGGTTGTGATAGTGTACTAAAATTTTCAAGGTGCTACTGTTCCTAATAGGGAACCATGGTAAAGTGAGCAATAGGTGTGTAGTATCTCTCTGTACTTTCTTACATCTGTCTGTGAGGCTGCTATTATCTTGAAGCAATTTTTTTTTTAAGTTATGGGCTTGTTATACAGATACTGTTTCAAAACAAGTCTCCTACACACCCTTGTCATACATGGTGGATCCTCACCCTTCCTACATAGACATTCTGGAAGTGATATCCTGAGCCCTGGACACTATTCTGCTGTAAACAGTTATTTAAAATGTGACTTATGAGAAATAGAGTAATCTAAAAAAGAAAATAACCCAACAAAAATCTGGGACATTGAATTCAGCATTGGAATTGGAGATGGTCTGGGCCATTGCGTTCCTCTTAGTATTCTTTGTGAACTTGTCATGAAATGGGGGGCACCAAATTTTCGTCTTCAATGATTTTATAAAGTTAAGAAAAAATAATTTCTTTGCTCAATGTAGATTTCAGTTTTCCTTGCTTTTACTTTCCATTTTAATATGATTTAGAACACTCAGGCCAGAGTTCATAATCCCTACTAATCCACAAATGCCCTAATGAAAAGGTAACTAGATCACAGTATTGGATACTGTAAATAAACTTACTGGGCAGTAACTGTGGGTTTTCTTTTTTTTCTTTTTTTTGCGGGGGCAGTGGGATTGGTTTCGGGAGGGAGGGGCGCAGGTGGACCACTTCTATTGGTTTTTTCATTTATCTGTTTTCATCCATCTTTGTTCTTTGGCCCGTGTGGGCCTCCCATCGCGGTGGCCTCTGTTGTCGCAGAGTACCGGCTCTGGGCGCATGCGCTCCAGAGCTCCGGCTCGGTAATTGGACACATCAGTCCAGCCGCTCCGCGGCACGTGGGATCCTCCCAGGCCAGGGATCGAACTGGTGTCCCTTGCACAGCAAGGCAGTGTCCTTACCCACTGGACCACCAGGGAAGCCCAGTAACTGTTTTAATAATCTCTTCCATCTCCTCAAAACTTAGACTTTCCAATAAAATATAACTATTCTGTATTGATATTCCTTCTATTTAGTTTGAAAGACACACTATTGAACATCTATAAGAAAACCTATCAGTCAGATACTATCACCTATACTATGACAGTTTTCCTTATGTTTGTTCTAGGTCATTAATTATAACAGTAGATACAATACTCTGCATAATATCATTAAGTGCTAGCACAGTTATAAAACTATTTATTCATATTCTTCAGCTAAACATTTAGTTAAACTGAAACTCCATTCATCATATTAGGTACCAAAATATGTAATGCTATTGAGCACTAATGTTACTACAAAAGCAGCCTTAAAAGTCCACAAACATTTTTAGCAATTATCTAGTTTTGATAAATCTTCTGCTAAAATATACATAGCTCGTAATTATCTGTTACAGTGGTGAAGCTTATTTTATCAACATTTTATTTGGCATCTCAAATAATTCACTTGTGCTCGTAACAGAGAAAATGAATAAGTTTGAATTTCATATCTTCTCTACATCATTCTCAGAGTTCTTCATGGGCTGGCATTATTTATTCATTGATTTCTGTATGTGAAGCATCACACTAAGGGTGATTTGAAAGTGAAAAAATGCTGAGAATAGGAAATATAATGATGGTTCAGAATATTCACAACCAATAGATGGTAGTTTATCACTTGCTATGATGCCAATATTGACACAGATTTCTGGGTGAGATTGTGGCCGCTGACCACAACAAGCTTACTATTAAAATGGCAGGAAGGATTAGTGAGGGTATAATAAATTCCACCACAGAGGTACGGTATTTACAAGCTACACTTCCAAAGAAGGGCTCCTTAACCACAGAGGGCATAGGGCAACAGAATAAGGAAGGAGAAGGCCAGAGGGAGTCAAATGAGAAAATATGAAGGCCATTGGGAAGGCCTTCCTTTATGAAGAGGAGGCATTGGCAGTGCTTTCAAAAGAGATCTGCTGTCATTCAGTTCCTGACCAAGCAGGATGCAAACAATTCAGCATTTGCAATGCAAAACCTGCATCTATTTGTGTAGACTATATAAAGGAAAGGTTGAAGGTGTGTATGTGTCTGCTAGCTTGTGTGTGTGTGTGTGTGTGTGTGTGTGTGTGTGTGTGTGTGTGTGTTTGTGTCTAGTAAGTCTTTGAAAGCAAGGCTGTTGAATTTAAAGTTACAAGTAAAGCTTTTTGTCCCTTCAGGTAGCTTAAAACCAAAGTTATTCTGGAGACATATGATGCACAATGTAAGGGGAGGAAAAAGAAAAGTTAAAAACTTGATTCAACAGAAAGGCAATCAGGAATGTGCTGGTTTTAGTCTGAAATGCAGATATAAAAAGTGCTAGTAAGTATTTTTTAGAGTATTTTTGTTTGTTTTTTTGTATTAGACCCAGAATATATGACATGTCCAAAAATAGCAAATAAGGTCTGTGACAAAGAAAGAAAGAAGCTAGGAACTTTATCGCTAGAGTAGCTAAAACTTACAGTATACAAAATGTGATTACCAAATAGTAAAACTAATTATATAATCCATATATCAGTTTTTCTTGTCTATAGTCATTCTAACAGCTTAAACTCTATGCAGGTTGATATCTCTTTAGAAAACTGTTTTCTGAAAATACGTATATGAAAAATGCACTGGTAAGTTCTGTTAATAATTAAATTGTTTTTTCTGTTTCTTTTTATTTTCTTCTCTCCTTTTCTTCTTCCTTCCCCCACCCCTGTCCATTTCTCTAATTTTCTCCCTATTTTTCACATATTTTATAAACATAATTTTCCTATGCTGGTTATTAAAGCAAGGAGTATAGGTTAGAAGTAAGTACCATTATTTACTATTTTTAGATGCAATTTAACTTCTGGGTATAAGAGAGGGCGATTACACTGGAAGAAGAAATGTTTTGCTTCCAAAGCAAAAATTTGCTGATGAAATAAGTCTGCTGTTAAAGGGAAACATGCCTATTAATGCATTGAATAAATATGTATTGGACATTTTTACAGAACAACCATGGTGCACATGGAAAATATTGTAAACAGAAAAGCTGTGGGCTCTGCTCTCACAGAATGTGCCTCATAGCAATATGTTCCAGACAATCCAAAAAAAAAAAATTGGTAATGTCTAATATCTATTTTTAGAATTTGTATATTGCTAGTTTTCTAAAAGTTATCCTGCTCTTTCATCCAATAAAATTAGACAGTGAAAAGAAAGATCGGAATTTTCTGGTTCACACAACGATAGCCATGCAGGACCTAGCATTAAAGAGCACTCAGGATTAGAACCCTGGGTACGTGCCTGCACAGAGCTTTTGGCCCCTAGGAAGCATCTCTACCTGGCTCCCATGTTTCCTACCCAGGGCCCACCAATAGACCATGTAAGGTCCACTGGAGAGAATGAAGCCCAGCACAAGGATTCATACTGGGTACTGGATTTCAGGCCGATGGCACAGCTATGCACACAGACCTCTTTACGCACTCAGGAATGTGCTGGTTTTAGTCTGAAATGCAGATATAAAAAGTGCTAGTAAGTATTTTTTAGAGTATTTTTGTTTGTTTTTTTGTATTAGACCCAGAATATATGACATGTCCAAAAATAGCAAATAAGGTCTGTGACAAAGAAAGAAAGAAGCTAGGAACTTTATCGCTAGAGTAGCTAAAACTTACAGTATACAAAATGTGATTACCAAATAGTAAAACTAATTATATAATCCATATATCAGTTTTTCTTGTCTATAGTCATTCTAACAGCTTAAACTCTATGCAGGTTGATATCTCTTTAGAAAACTGTTTTCTGAAAATACGTATATGAAAAATGCACTGGTAAGTTCTGTTAATAATTAAATTGTTTTTTCTGTTTCTTTTTATTTTCTTCTCTCCTTTTCTTCTTCCTTCCCCCACCCCTGTCCATTTCTCTAATTTTCTCCCTATTTTTCACATATTTTATAAACATAATTTTCCTATGCTGGTTATTAAAGCAAGGAGTATAGGTTAGAAGTAAGTACCATTATTTACTATTTTTAGATGCAATTTAACTTCTGGGTATAAGAGAGGGCGATTACACTGGAAGAAGAAATGTTTTGCTTCCAAAGCAAAAATTTGCTGATGAAATAAGTCTGCTGTTAAAGGGAAACATGCCTATTAATGCATTGAATAAATATGTATTGGACATTTTTACAGAACAACCATGGTGCACATGGAAAATATTGTAAACAGAAAAGCTGTGGGCTCTGCTCTCACAGAATGTGCCTCATAGCAATATGTTCCAGACAATCCAAAAAAAAAAAAAATTGGTAATGTCTAATATCTATTTTTAGAATTTGTATATTGCTAGTTTTCTAAAAGTTATCCTGCTCTTTCATCCAATAAAATTAGACAGTGAAAAGAAAGATCGGAATTTTCTGGTTCACACAACGATAGCCATGCAGGACCTAGCATTAAAGAGCACTCAGGATTAGAACCCTGGGTACGTGCCTGCACAGAGCTTTTGGCCCCTAGGAAGCATCTCTACCTGGCTCCCATGTTTCCTACCCAGGGCCCACCAATAGACCATGTAAGGTCCACTGGAGAGAATGAAGCCCAGCACAAGGATTCATACTGGGTACTGGATTTCAGGCCGATGGCACAGCTATGCACACAGACCTCTTTACGCACTCCACACCATGTTTAAATGAAACTCAACTGCTGGATATTCCTGTTAAACACAATAGAATGCTTTTTATGACAGGGAAAAGCAGTGACACTGAGACACTCAGAATTCTAACGTGTATCTTCCAAACCAGCAAAAAAAGGGAATGTAGACATCATTTAATACAAAGTATTAGAAATTAAATCTTTAAAACATGCCTCTGGCAACTGATTCTACCTCATGTGGCAATACATCACATAGGCTAAAGTGTTTTGGTGATGTATTGCTCTAATCCATCCCAGAGAGCTCACTCTGAAAGCAGATTAGTGTAATACATCATTGCTGGGGGAGACCGTGGTGCTCATGGAGCCGTCTGTGGCCCGGAGGGTACAGAGCATCACTTCAACCCTCATGCCAAAGCACAGGGATCCCCAGCGATCAAGGCAAGGGTGCGACATAATTTGTAGGCTATAGAAGGAATCTAGGATCCTGTTGACTGTCAGCATATGTTAAATAAAAGCTCAGAGGACTATAGTCTCCTCCTCAGTGTGTTCAACAGCACAGTAGGATAATTCACTTTGTGCTATTCCTTTTCAGAACCATCTTTCTTGCTTGATTTTGCAGAGTGCTTCAGGGTGAAATTAATATTGGGGTTTCTCTCCTGGGTCAATACGAGGAAACCTGAGAGAGCTGGAGCAAGGTGATGTTACAGTTTGAGACTTCCTTTATGTATGCATCTAACCTCTTCTGTTTGAAGTTAATTTGATTTTGCTAGTTTTCTAAAAGTTATCCTGCTCTTTCATCCAATAAAATTAGACAGTGAAAAGAAAGATCGGAATTTTCTGGTTCACACGATAGCCCTGCAGGACCTAGCATTAAAGAGCACTCAGGATTAGAACCCTGGGTACGTGCCTGCACAGAGCTTTTGGCCCCTAGGAAGCATCTCTACCTGGCTCCCATGTTTCCTACCCAGGGCCCACCAATAGACCATGTAAGGTCCACTGGAGAGAATGAAGCCCAGCACAAGGATTCATACTGGGTACTGGATTTCAGGCCGATGGCACAGCTATGCACACAGACCTCTTTACGCACTCCACACCATGTTTAAATGAAACTCAACTGCTGGATATTCCTGTTAAACACAATAGAATGCTTTTTATGACAGGGAAAAGCAGTGACACTGAGACACTCAGAATTCTAACGTGTATCTTCCAAACCAGCAAAAAAAGGGAATGTAGACATCATTTAATACAAAGTATTAGAAATTAAATCTTTAAAACATGCCTCTGGCAACTGATTCTACCTCATGTGGCAATACATCACATAGGCTAAAGTGTTTTGGTGATGTATTGCTCTAATCCATCCCAGAGAGCTCACTCTGAAAGCAGATTAGTGTAATACATCATTGCTGGGGGAGACCGTGGTGCTCATGGAGCCGTCTGTGGCCCGGAGGGTACAGAGCATCACTTCAACCCTCATGCCAAAGCACAGGGATCCCCAGCGATCAAGGCAAGGGTGCGACATAATTTGTAGGCTATAGAAGGAATCTAGGATCCTGTTGACTGTCAGCATATGTTAAATAAAAGCTCAGAGGACTATAGTCTCCTCCTCAGTGTGTTCAACAGCACAGTAGGATAATTCACTTTGTGCTATTCCTTTTCAGAACCATCTTTCTTGCTTGATTTTGCAGAGTGCTTCAGGGTGAAATTAATATTGGGGTTTCTCTCCTGGGTCAATACGAGGAAACCTGAGAGAGCTGGAGCAAGGTGATGTTACAGTTTGAGACTTCCTTTATGTATGCATCTAACCTCTTCTGTTTGAAGTTAATTTGATTTTGCCTGCATAGAAAACGAGTCTTGGGACATGATTTTTTTTTTTTTTTTTTTTATTAGAGATATGCTGAACCATTCAGTTTCTGAACTTGCAGACTGGAGGAGATTGGAAAGTCCTTGAAGGCTGAAGCCTTTGGTGTATATCCAAATTTCATTTCAGGTCATTTTTCTTGACAAAAGCCGATATCTCAAGCCATTTTGAGAGACATCCTCTTAAAACATTTGACAATTTAAGTGAAACATGTAGGATGTCTGCCCTGTGCTATGACTGTTGGTTAGATGGCATTTTGGGCTGCTTCCTTTTACTGACTTTCCTTGTGCACAGGCTGTCTAATCTCTTCTTTGGTGTTCATTGAATGTCCTACTAGAAGAAGAGAATAAAAGGTGGATTATTTTTTAAGGTAAACACAAATCTTCTGTCAGTGTTTTAAGGCCTTATAAAGCCCACTGCTATGCACACTGGGAGAAGCCATTGGAGGCAGTTTTTGCATATGCAACAGCACAAATAAAGGACATTTCAACAGGGCATGTTTGTTATATGATAATATTATGCCATTATATATACATATAATTCTTTAAGGTAGCTTCTAGCACAGTCATTGAATTTAGAGTGGAATCATTTGTCATAAAAATCCTAATGACAGTGATTCTTTCGTAGAACACGCAGGGCCATATATAATCTTTCTTACTATTATATTACATTTGATGTAAGTCCGGTGTTGCTAGATTTGTTGGAGCAGTGGGTGTTATCTTCTTGCCTTCAGGAAATATGGGAAGAGTTGATTAGGAGAGGTAATCCTTATGCTGAATCTGTGACTTAATGACCAGCTATCTTTTATGTGTGAAGTTAAAGAGACATGCCATTGAAAAAAATTACCCTGCTATTTCTTCCCCAGGACTTTTTTTTTTTTTTTTTGGCCACTTCCATTGGTCTTTCATTTATCTATTTCCGTCTATCTTTGTTCTTTGGCCCATATGGGACTCCCATTGCAGTGGCCTCTGTTGCTGCAGAACACTGGCTCTGGGCACATGTGCTCCACAGCGCCGGCGTGCAATTGGACACACCGGTCCAGCTGCTCCGCAGCATGTGGGATATTCCCGTGCCTGGGATCGAACCGGCGCCCCTTGCAGTGCAAGGCGGACTCTTTTCCTATTGGACCACCAGGGAAGCCCGTCCTCAGGATTTTAAAGTAGCTTTTTTACTTTGTACTTCACAAACTGTCCTGGGGGTTCCCTGATGACTCAGTGGGTAAAGCATCTGCTTGCAATGCAAGAGACATAGGTTTAGTCTCTGATCAGGAAGATCCCCTGGAGAAGCAAATGGCAACCCATTCCAGCATTCTTGCCTGAGAACTCCCACGAATGGAGGAGCCTGGTAGGCTACAGTACAAAGTGTCACAACAAAGCAGACATTACTAAACATGATTCCTTTCCTTCACAAATTATCCTAGCCCAGGGTGCAGTGTAGCGAGTGGAGGTTAAGAACCAAGAGTAAGAGTTGCATAGTCACGTATCTATTCGTAACTTCCAGTTACTAACTCTGTAACTGTTGCTTGGTTGGACCAGGCCACTTTAGTTTGACAAATAAGTCATTTCGTACTTCCATAGGCTATCAGAAAAAACGGGAGAAGCCATTGAGGCAGTTTTGCATATGCAACAGCACAAATAAAGGACATTTCAACAGGGCATGTTTGTTATATGATAATATTATGCCATTATATATACATATAATTCTTTAAGGTAGCTTCTAGCACAGTCATTGAATTTAGAGTGGAATCATTTGTCATAAAAATCCTAATGACAGTGATTCTTTCGTAGAACACGCAGGGCCATATATAATCTTTCTTACTATTATATTACATTTGATGTAAGTCCGGTGTTGCTAGATTTGTTGGAGCAGTGGGTGTTATCTTCTTGCCTTCAGGAAATATGGGAAGAGTTGATTAGGAGAGGTAATCCTTATGCTGAATCTGTGACTTAATGACCAGCTATCTTTTATGTGTGAAGTTAAAGAGACATGCCATTGAAAAAAATTACCCTGCTATTTCTTCCCCAGGACTTTTTTTTTTTTTTTTTGGCCACTTCCATTGGTCTTTCATTTATCTATTTCCGTCTATCTTTGTTCTTTGGCCCATATGGGACTCCCATTGCAGTGGCCTCTGTTGCTGCAGAACACTGGCTCTGGGCACATGTGCTCCACAGCGCCGGCGTGCAATTGGACACACCGGTCCAGCTGCTCCGCAGCATGTGGGATATTCCCGTGCCTGGGATCGAACCGGCGCCCCTTGCAGTGCAAGGCGGACTCTTTACCTATTGGACCACCAGGGAAGCCCGTCCTCAGGATTTTAAAGTAGCTTTTTTACTTTGTACTTCACAAACTGTCCTGGGGGTTCCCTGATGACTCAGTGGGTAAAGCATCTGCTTGCAATGCAAGAGACATAGGTTTAGTCTCTGATCAGGAAGATCCCCTGGAGAAGCAAATGGCAACCCATTCCAGCATTCTTGCCTGAGAACTCCCACGAATGGAGGAGCCTGGTAGGCTACAGTACAAAGTGTCACAACAAAGCAGACATTACTAAACATGATTCCTTTCCTTCACAAATTATCCTAGCCCAGGGTGCAGTGTAGCGAGTGGAGGTTAAGAACCAAGAGTAAGAGTTGCATAGTCACGTATCTATTCGTAACTTCCAGTTACTAACTCTGTAACTGTTGCTTGGTTGGACCAGGCCACTTTAGTGTTCTGTCAGTTACTTTGTATGTGAAGTAAGGATGATATCACATGTGTGTGTGCATGTTCAGTCTTGCCACATGAGGCTATCAGAAAAAAAACGAAATGAAAATATCTCTATGAGAGTTCTTTGGGCAATGCCTGTGATAAACAGAAAAGATCTGATACGTGGTAGCTATTCTTGTTAATGCAAATGAGAAGCTCAGATTGTCAAGGAAACCTACATTCTCCATCACTTTTTTGAAATTCCTGTTTTACATCTTTCTGTGGCTCCATCTACAGTGAGCAGCTGTTTCATTCCTTATCTTTACTTGCTGATAATATGTACAAAAATAGAATTGTGTATTTGTGAGCCTCTAAATGTCAACGTACCTTCTACCTGTTTATATTTCTCACAATCACATTCAAAAATCATCACCGCCATACAACTGTGGATGAAACATTTCCCATCCAGGTCCTTCTGAGATGTGGACAGAGATCCGTATGTTTTACTTTAGATTCATAACATTATTTTGTTTCTGTCTGTTTCAGTCTCATCACATTCTAATCAACTGTATATATTCCTAACTCCCTCCATCATGATGTCTAGGAGCTCCTTATATACAGAGACTGAATCTTCCCCCCTCCCTTTAATTTATTGATTTTTTAAATTGAAGGAGAACTGTTTTACGGAAGTTTGTTGTTTTCTGCCAAACATCAACATGAATCAGCCATAGGTATACATATGTCTCCTCCCTCTTTCCATCTCCCGCCCCATCCCCCCCCCCCAGGATTTTTTTTTTTTTTTTTTTTTTAATTTTCCAGCTTCATGCCACGAGCTCTTTCATAGTTATTTTTTTCATCTTTGGCATGTGCGGGCCTCCCATTGCAGTGGCCTCTCTCGCTGCAGAGCACTGGCTTCTGGCACATGTGCTCCAGAGCGCTGGCTTGCAATTGGACACACCTGCCCAGCCGCTTTGCGGCACATGGGATCTCCCTGGGCCAGGGATCAAACTGGTGCCCCCTGCACTGCAAGGCGGACTCTTTACCCACTGGACCACCAGGGAAGCCTTTTTTTTTTTTTTTTTTTTTTCCACCAGGTTTTTACAGAGCCCCTGTTGAGTTCCCTGAGTCATACAGTAAATTTCCACTGGCTCTCTCTTTTGCATCTGGTAGTGTCAGTTCAATGTTACTCTCTCCATACATTTTACTGTCTCCTCCCTCCTCTCCTGCCCTGTGTTTATAGGTCTATTCTCGATGCAGAAACTGGATTTTTTCATAATTATGTCTTTAGCACCTGGTCCAGCCCTTGACACAAACTCCACATTCTGATATAATTTCCCTAAACATCCCCATACCTGATAAGAATTTCAGATGTGACTATAATCACATATTTTAGATTCACCAGAAAAGTACTTTGGTACACTGTCCAATTCTCTATCAATTTAGACAAGGCAAGAAACACTCATGATGCTGTGAAGGAGATAAGACAGCTGTTATCCCTGTTGATCAGATGAGAAAACTGAAAAGGTACTTACCCCAAATCACACAATTAATGGCAGAGCTGAAACTAGAACTGAGATTTCTCAATACTTTAAAACTCATTCCAGTACCCAAAAGGTTCTGTCTACTGAGAAAATGAGTAATCCTGAAGATTAATGTTGGATAAGGGAAAAAGAAAGTTAGCTTCAGTTTTTCTCACAGAGCCCTTTGTTCCTTAGAGATTGTCAGAGTTTATTCATTTGTTAGAACTCATGTGTTAGGATTTAATGCTATGTAATAGAATGAGCTTTAATTAGCTGTATGACTACTGGAAAGTTACTTACACTCTCTCTGTTTTGATTGCATATTTGAAAATGGGAATACAAAATAACAGCTGTGGAGAATTGATGTGGTGCTACTCATAATGGCTAGAATGCATACTGCTTGGCGCGCACTGGGCATTCACCCATGGTGGTTATTAATGGTATTGCTAACTATGAGATGACCAATATCATCCTCATAGGATGAGCTAAATAAGTCTCTTTTAGTGAAAGAATACCTTAAAACATGCATTTGAAAAAGCAGTAAAGACAAGACCAAACAAAAGAGATCCTTATATTTAAAAAAGAAAATAGCATCTAGTTAAGTATGTTCTTTTTGCCGACATTGCATTGGAAACAGTTTCTGGCAGCAGAATTTGCCACAGTGTCATATATATCACCTGTCTGGCATTGATTATACATTGTAAGCATCAGAAAGCTTTCACTGTATTGTGAACCTTGCTATCGTAGTAAGATGAGGGTAGGAAGAATATGAAAGTTTATGCGATTTAAAGAAGATATGCAGAGAAAAATCATTTTTCGGGTATTGATTTTATTCTTAATTCCCATTCCTGGTGGTGGTGGTTTGACAGCAGGTAGTAGGGAAACATTCTAGTTTTAGGTCACTTATTTTCTTCTTGTTTAGAAGCATTTCTTTCATGTAAATGTTCAGTCAACTCAGATTTCACATTCGCTAAAGGGAAATGTGTCTTTCCATCCCCAGGATCTGGGGGAAGGATTTATTTTTTGAAGTCTTGCCTCCATATCATCCTTGGAATCCCTGAGAGGTCCCCATCAGCCTGGTCTCTAGCCATCCTCCGTGGACTGGGGCATAGTGGTTTGGGCACTGTGTGGGCGGACACCCTTTCGGACTGGGGTTTTGTGTTGTCTTTAGATCCGAGATTCCTCAAAGCTCCCTGTCTGGGATCCAAGCTTCTTCTGGGCCCTCGGTCTCCCTGTTCTCTCTAGGTCCACCTGTAAAATCTAGGAACTTCTCTGCAAACTGGAGTCTCTGAGGCTCCCCCCCACACACACCTCCTGCACCCCTGGCCACGGGAAAGGTGACAACAGCCCCAATAGTGTCTGAATTCCTCAGCCGTATCTGGGTCTGGGTGTTCTGTCTTTTTTAGGTTTGGCTCTGGTGGAGGAAAAGAGTCACTCCGTCTTTTCTTCCTTTTTCCTCTTTCTGGGCTCTTCCTGCAAGCATCAAAATATGATTTTCCTTCCTGTATGGTGGCAGCTTCTCCTGTTATTTGCTGCAGTGTGCTTTGCTCAGGCGCCTCCCACACGTACTGGAATGTTATATAGTGTGCAAATCCTTTTAGATGTTTCTTTTTCTTTTCAAAACATCGTGGATTTCACAAACAAAAAACAAATGTTTGTTTGATCATTTCACTATGGAATTAAGAAAAAAAAAAACAGAACTGCAGCTTTCTCTAATGTGTTCAGCCCTAGTTTTAGTGGGTGAGGGAATGGCAAGAGACAACATGAGAAGAGAAACTAAACCAAAATACTCTGGGACGATTGGGAATTAAGATTACTCATGAGAAAATTACACAGAATTAATCTCTAACAAATTTTATCTCCATTGTACCTAAAAAGCTAAAAGTCACCACTTTTTTCGCCTGCCCAAGACTTACTACAGTATTCTTCAAATGGCTAACTTACTGGCTTAGTTTCCCTCGCTGTGCAGACCTCATCTTCTAAAAGGGTATTTATAATTTTACCTTTTTCAAAACAATCAGTGATTGCAGCTGTGCTTTCAATCCTCAAATCATCACTCGGAAACATTTTATATTGTGATCATTTAAACCGATATCTCCTTTAGAGGCTTCCTGGTATCAACTAGGTTCTTTAAGAAATAGATCCTAGGGTATATGCCTAAAGTTATAATCAGTAAACATGTAATGTTTGCTCCATCGTAGACATACTGATTTCAGGTTTAAACTTAGGGCTACTTCTTGAAGAGAATCTTTCTTTGCTAATGCTAATTGGTTTCATATATCCTGGTCAAAACCAGTTGAACATTGTAGCTCATGAGCGACTTCCCAACCTCCTCTTTCATCCTTACCTCCCTTATTCTCCATCCTCTTGCTGAAATTGTATCAGAACGAAATGCATTACCACTACTGTGCTCATTTGAAAGAGCTGCCAGGAAAAGTGCTTACATTATTGTCATGAGATAAGCAATATTTTTCCATCAATATGTATTCAACCAGGACAGGGAGACTTAAGCTGCCTAGCACGTAAAGTCTGGTGCTCTAGCACACACATCTCTCTGAGTCAATCACAGAGGTGACTAAGCCACAGAAGATACTTTGATTTTAAAATTAATGTGTATCTATGGTCTCTGAGTGTTTAATAAGACTGAGCAACATAGGAACGCTGTGAAGAGCATCGTATCATAAATTTACCATGAAACATTATATATAATAACATTATATAAAAAGGATACTTTTGAGCCTCCATTTCACAAACAAAAACAAATGTTTGTTTGATCATTTCACTATGGAATTAAGAAAGAAAACTGAACTGCAGCTTTCTCTAATGTGTTCAGCCCTAGTTTTAGTGGGTGAGGGAATGGCAAGAGACAACATGAGAAGAGAAACTAAACCAAAATACTCTGGGACGATTGGGAATTAAGATTACTCATGAGAAAATTACACAGAATTAATCTCTAACAAATTTTATCTCCATTGTACCTAAAAAGCTAAAAGTCACCACTTTTTTCGCCTGCCCAAGACTTACTACAGTATTCTTCAAATGGCTAACTTACTGGCTTAGTTTCCCTCGCTGTGCAGACCTCATCTTCTAAAAGGGTATTTATAATTTTACCTTTTTCAAAACAATCAGTGATTGCAGCTGTGCTTTCAATCCTCAAATCATCACTGCGGGAAACATTTTATATTGTGATCATTTAAACCGATATCTCCTTTAGAGGCTTCCTGGTATCAACTAGGTTCTTTAAGAAATAGATCCTAGGGTATATGCCTAAAGTTATAATCAGTAAACATGTAATGTTTGCTCCATCGTAGACATACTGATTTCAGGTTTAAACTTAGGGCTACTTCTTGAAGAGAATCTTTCTTTGCTAATGCTAATTGGTTTCATATATCCTGGTCAAAACCAGTTGAACATTGTAGCTCATGAGCGACTTCCCAACCTCCTCTTTCATCCTTACCTCCCTTATTCTCCATCCTCTTGCTGAAATTGTATCAGAACGAAATGCATTACCACTACTGTGCTCATTTGAAAGAGCTGCCAGGAAAAGTGCTTACATTATTGTCATGAGATAAGCAATATTTTTCCATCAATATGTATTCAACCAGGACAGGGAGACTTAAGCTGCCTAGCACGTAAAGTCTGGTGCTCTAGCACACACATCTCTCTGAGTCAATCACAGAGGTGACTAAGCCACAGAAGATACTTTGATTTTAAAATTAATGTGTATCTATGGTCTCTGAGTGTTTAATAAGACTGAGCAACATAGGAACGCTGTGAAGAGCATCGTATCATAAATTTACCATGAAACATTATATATAATAACATTATATAAAAAGGATACTTTTGAGCCTCCCATCACCAGTCAAGCATGCTTATTTAATGGTTCTATTTTTCCTCTGGTCTGAATGTGTTTTTTCTAACATATCCATATTTAATATCTAATTTTTTGTGTGACCTATGGTTCATGTATAACACAGCTGTCCAAGCCTAGAGTTGCTTTCTGCAAATCAACCAGGGACCAAAAATAAGAGACTCAAGCGAAAAGCTGACTGTGAGAGTTCTTGAACAAGCTGTGTATGAATAAATACACAAATCTACTAAAAGTTTTTCCTCAGTGATACTTTCCTTAGAAGATGATTTGATTTATCACATTTATAAGAAATGAATTCTGAATGGGATTTTAAGTCTCAATTAATGACATACAATTAATACCCCCGACCTACTTACCAGTGCTATGGAAATGCCCAAGTTTTTTGTGGAATAAAGGCATTTTATATGCCACTTATGGATTTTTCTACCTCAGTACTCTCTTGCCAGCCCATCTCCTAACCCTTCTTCCTTTGTGAAGTAACATTTTCCCAAGGCCCAAGCTTGCTCTGTTTTGCTCCTTAAAGTTATTCCTACTTTGACACTGGGTCATTTTAGGCTTGAGAAAACATCAGTAGTAAATATTCTAATAGGACCATTAACTTTTGTTTATTATTTAATTTAGTAGTAAGTCAGATAATTTGGAATCTATGTGTACGGACAGCATGGATTGTGACAGTAATTGAAAGATATTTCGTGCAGCAAGGACAAGCTGGACCAAGGTGGAGCAGAGCAAACTCAAGCCGTTTATTGGGACAACTCTCCCAGGCGAGATTCACATGGCTCTAAGAGGCAGGGTCAGTGAATTCACGCCTGGAGATGAGACGAGGGGATTTTTATTTGGGAAGAAGAAAAAAGGGGAAAGGGTGTTTCTTGGTGCACGCACAGAGACAAAGTCTTTGTTTAAGCAGAGTGCCAGTGATGTGTCAGTTGTCCTTGAGTTGTTTGTGGGTATGGAGCGAGGGTATCAGTGACACATGTCTGGCATACATGCAGTCTGTGTTTTTCTAGACCCAGTGAAAAGTCCTTGATGGAGCGAGTTTCTTATCACTAACTCTGTGAGATTCCCAGGCGCTTGCAGGTCGGCAGAAGGCTCTTTGTTGCTGACCTTGTAGAGCCATCAATTTTGCAAGGCCTGTGGTGTTAACCCTCTGTTAGCCCATCGGCCCAACTGTAATTACTTCAAATGGCCATGGAATAGATATGGCCTAAAGGCTTTACCCTGAATTCTTATAAGAAATTCTTATACAAATTTTGAATTCTTATAAACAAAAGAATATTTACTTTATACTCCTTAACAGTGTTCTAATCTCATCATATAACTGTAGTGCTGTTGAGCACACAAAGGAAAATATTCCATTTTGATCACACTGGCTGATATGCAAGAATACAAAAATACTAGCTATACACCTGTAAAAGCTAGTTCACCAACTGCAGCAAAAGCTAGGAGGCTGGATTTAAAGGCCAATAGAAGTTGACCTTTTGGTGGCTGTGAGCTGTTGAATTAATATTTATTTAGTCATCACTATTTAAAAAAATTTTGAGTCAGTAGTCTAGTTTATGCATTTGAACTATACATTGATTAGTGAATGTTGGAGACCTATTGTGATTCTCGTGTCAATGTGATTTCAATGACAAGTCACTGAGAAAAAATATATGCTTTAAAATTTTGACTAGTTTCTATGAAAGGTCATACCAGGATCTTTATGTGGGAGGTACTTATTAATAAATTTAAATGTATTTCTGGGTTGAGTAGGAGTAGGAGCTAGCTAGTTTATTTGGTCTTTGTGAGGCCTGATTTGTCTACACAGTATTGTTAAGAGCAAGGGCCTTGGAGAGACCATTTGGGTTTGAAACCTGTTCTTTCAGTTTCAAGGTATGTGAGTTCAGTTTCCTCATCTGTAGAATGAAGGCCCCAGTTCAGCCAGAACCATGATGTTGCACAGTTTGTTCCTCAGATACTGTAGTCTAATGAATTCTGGAGCAGGAAGCCCATTTTTCTACCTCAGCAGGTTGTCCTGAGGACTAAGTGAGTAAAATGCTTGTCTGACTAAGCTATAAGTGTTTTCTGTCATTATCCTTTTGGTAAAAGTGGTTTGATTAATGACTGGTTCTAATTTTAATGATATTTAATGATTTTCCCCCACAATTTCTACTAGTTACTGACACTTGTTCTAATAAGAAAGTTTCCAGAAAATTGAATTAGCCTCTTTAATCCTAGAAAAACATTGTATGGCAGTGCAGTACTAGGCTATTTTGGAGCCTGAGGCAAAAGGAACAATCAGTAATATTGATCCTATCTTTCTTTAAAAATTTAATATTTTGTTTATTATAGACTTAGTATTTAAAAAATATTGCATTGTAGCATTTTTCTTGACTGCTGAGTTTTAACCCCCTCTCCACCTTATATTTTGTATCCAAGATGAATGCTTTATTCACTTCACCCATTCTCACCATGGTTCTGACCGTGCTTCATCAAGAATACAAAAATACTAGCTATACACCTGTAAAAGCTAGTTCACCAACTGCAGCAAAAGCTAGGAGGCTGGATTTAAAGGCCAATAGAAGTTGACCTTTTGGTGGCTGTGAGCTGTTGAATTAATATTTATTTAGTCATCACTATTTAAAAAAATTTTGAGTCAGTAGTCTAGTTTATGCATTTGAACTATACATTGATTAGTGAATGTTGGAGACCTATTGTGATTCTCGTGTCAATGTGATTTCAATGACAAGTCACTGAGAAAAAATATATGCTTTAAAATTTTGACTAGTTTCTATGAAAGGTCATACCAGGATCTTTATGTGGGAGGTACTTATTAATAAATTTAAATGTATTTCTGGGTTGAGTAGGAGTAGGAGCTAGCTAGTTTATTTGGTCTTTGTGAGGCCTGATTTGTCTACACAGTATTGTTAAGAGCAAGGGCCTTGGAGAGACCATTTGGGTTTGAAACCTGTTCTTTCAGTTTCAAGGTATGTGAGTTCAGTTTCCTCATCTGTAGAATGAAGGCCCCAGTTCAGCCAGAACCATGATGTTGCACAGTTTGTTCCTCAGATACTGTAGTCTAATGAATTCTGGAGCAGGAAGCCCATTTTTCTACCTCAGCAGGTTGTCCTGAGGACTAAGTGAGTAAAATGCTTGTCTGACTAAGCTATAAGTGTTTTCTGTCATTATCCTTTTGGTAAAAGTGGTTTGATTAATGACTGGTTCTAATTTTAATGATATTTAATGATTTTCCCCCACAATTTCTACTAGTTACTGACACTTGTTCTAATAAGAAAGTTTCCAGAAAATTGAATTAGCCTCTTTAATCCTAGAAAAACATTGTATGGCAGTGCAGTACTAGGCTATTTTGGAGCCTGAGGCAAAAGGAACAATCAGTAATATTGATCCTATCTTTCTTTAAAAATTTAATATTTTGTTTATTATAGACTTAGTATTTAAAAAATATTGCATTGTAGCATTTTTCTTGACTGCTGAGTTTTAACCCCCTCTCCACCTTATATTTTGTATCCAAGATGAATGCTTTATTCACTTCACCCATTTCACCATGGTTCTGACCGTGCTTCATCTGATGTAATGAAAACAGTTTACCTGTGGCTGGTACATCATTATCCTCTTGCTGACTCAAGCACGGAGGCTGTAGTAGCCAAATCTGAATCTGCACCGTGGGCGCTGGCCTTAGAATGCCATTGCTACTAATGCTAAATTTCATGTTCTTATTTTCCACTTTCAAGGTAACTTAGAAAATCTCAGTTTAAGGAATCCTGAAATCTCCACACAGGTTTTGTACTCACCTGAAAATATAGTCAGGCAATTTGGTTTTATGAGTGTGATGAGCACAAAACAAATGTGATCCCAAATCCAAGTTCCACAGGGCTGCAGGGAAGCCATGTGAATTACCCTAAATTCAAGGGAGAAAAAAAGTAGGATGGAACCCAAAGGGATTTTTTTTTTTCACCAGTAGCACTAAGAGAACCACAATTAGTCAGATGACCCACTTGGTGGAAGAAGAGGCATAAGGTATGTCTGTACTTATTATTGATGAGGTTGATGGTGCTGGCTCAGTACACGGGAACTCAGTCAGTGTCCCATGGGTTGGTGGAGAGCATGGACTAAAACCGTATACACATTTGGAAGCAGATAAATGTAGAGTTGGAGTCCTGCTTGGTCATCTATTAGCTGGGCAGTTGGTGCAAGGTGCTTAAATTCTCTGAACCTTCATATGCCTGCATTACCAGATTGTCATGAGTAATGAGTTTCTGTAAGTAGCTAAAAATGCATGAGAACATAGTTGGAGCTTAATGGGCGATTCCTGGTGCCATTATGATTCACAATAATATTACATCAAGCAACATACTAGCTAATCAAGGGATAAGGAGATAACTCAGTGAATAGGCCTGAAGAGGAAAATGTGCTCAGTTGCTCAGTTGTGTCTTTGTAACCCCACATGAGCTGTAGCTCACCAGGCTTCTCTGTCCATGGAATTTTCCAGGCAAGAATACTGGATCAAGTTTCCATTTCCTACACCAGGGGATCTTCTGGGCCCAGGGATTGAGCCCGTATCTCTTGCATCTCCTGCATTGACAGGCAGGATCTTTAGCACTGTGCCACCTGGAAAGAGCAGAATACATGCCCATATAGACACATAAGAACTGGCCAACCTAGTGTCAGTTCAGTTCAGACACTCAGTTGTGTCTGATTCTTTGCAACCCCATGTACTGCTGCACACTGGGCTTACCTGTCCTTCACCATCTCCTGGAGCTTGCTCAAACTCATGTCCATTGACTTAGTGCTGCCATCCAACCATCTCGTCCTCTGTCATCCCCTTTTCCTTTTGCCTTCTAGTTTAAGATCAGCAGCTGTGTGGCCAGCCCTCTTAATTTCTAAATAAAGACAGAAAATGGTAAGAAAGGTAATGAAGCGGAGCAGGTTAGAAACCAGGCTTCTGGTTGCTGAGGAGTGCGGGGAGCTTTTAGCAAACCAGTAGAGAAGAGAAAGCCAGCTGACTTAGATATTTTCTCTCCCAGAGAGGGAAAGGGGTTGGGAGCTGGGCTGGTGGAATGCAGAAAATTGAGGGAAAGAGCTGATGATAGAGCTATGTGGGAGGAGATGAATGCTATAGGCCTTTATTACACACAAGCCTCAGCACACAGAGTAATGATTTGTAGGCTGGTGCTGTTCATCTTAAGTTGCTGAAAGATACTTACATTCTCATCTTTATTTTCTCAAACTAGTATTTATTTTTTAAAAAATCTCTTCTTCCCTTCTCATTCTGTAGTATAGTTGTATACTCATTGTGTACTATAGTATCACTAAGTAAAACAAAAAATTATATTTTAGTGGAATTTAGGACTTCTCAGAGCCCAAATGACATTTCAGGGCATCTTTCAGCTCCAAGTCCTTAGAGAAAACGCACCTGGTAGGCAGTGCTTATACAATGTCTAGGAACTTGGCTGAATCATTTAAAAAATGCAACCATCTGGATATTTGGTCTAGGATGTTTAGTTTAAAAAAAACAATTATCAATTAGTCCTTTATTGAAAGGAATAAACTGAGTTTATCTTTCCGTATTCTCACCAGGACTTCCCCAGTGGCTCAGATGGTAAAGAATCTGCCTGCAGGATAGGAGACCTGAGTCAGAGCCCTGGGTTGGGAGGATCCCCTGGAGTAGGAAATGGCAACACACTCCAGTGTTTTCTTTCTTTCTTTCTTTCTTTATGTTGCGGGGGATGGGGTGGGGAGGGAAGGGGGTGGGCGCGTCACTTCCATTGGTCTTTCATTTATCTATTTTCATCCATCTGTGTTCTTTGGCCCGCGTGGACCTCCCATCGCAGTGGACTCTGCTGTCGCAGAGCACCGGCTCTGGGCGCATGCGCTCCAGAGCTCCGGCTCGGTAATTGAACACATCGGTCCAGCCGCTCCGCGGCACGTGGGATCTTCCCAGGCTAGGGATCAAACCGGCGTCCCTTGCACTGCAAGGCAGTGTCCTTACCCACTGGACCACCAGGGATGCCCTCACTCCAGTGTTTTTGCCTGGAAAATTCCATGGACAAGTTGCTTGACAGGCTACACTCCAGGGGGTCTTAAAGAGTTGAACAGGACTGAATGACTAACAGATCTTTTAAAAACTTATGATATTGGTTTGGATGGATTGCCTTAAGGAGGAAACATGAGAAATCATATGACTTCATTTTTTTTTTTTTTTCTTAGCAAATAATGTATTTTCCAAGCAATCAAGAAATTTAAGCATATTGAATTCCACCGAAGTGAGGAGGTTCCCTTCCTATTTCTCCTCCAGAATTGTGCAGCATTTCCCCTCTTCCATTCATGGGCCACCTGAGACACCTGGACCCAAGATTCATTTAATTCTCATAATCACTAAGTAAAACAAAAATTATATTTTAGTGGAATTTAGGACTTCTCAGAGCCCAAATGACATTTCAGGGCATCTTTCAGCTCCAAGTCCTTAGAGAAAACGCACCTGGTAGGCAGTGCTTATACAATGTCTAGGAACTTGGCTGAATCATTTAAAAAATGCAACCATCTGGATATTTGGTCTAGGATGTTTAGTTTAAAAAAAACAATTATCAATTAGTCCTTTATTGAAAGGAATAAACTGAGTTTATCTTTCCGTATTCTCACCAGGACTTCCCCAGTGGCTCAGATGGTAAAGAATCTGCCTGCAGGATAGGAGACCTGAGTCAGAGCCCTGGGTTGGGAGGATCCCCTGGAGTAGGAAATGGCAACACACTCCAGTGTTTTCTTTCTTTCTTTCTTTCTTTATGTTGCGGGGGATGGGGTGGGGGGGAAAGGGGGTGGGCGCGTCACTTCCATTGGTCTTTCATTTATCTATTTTCATCCATCTGTGTTCTTTGGCCCGCGTGGACCTCCCATCGCAGTGGACTCTGCTGTCGCAGAGCACCGGCTCTGGGCGCATGCGCTCCAGAGCTCCGGCTCGGTAATTGAACACATCGGTCCAGCCGCTCCGCGGCACGTGGGATCTTCCCAGGCTAGGGATCAAACCGGCGTCCCTTGCACTGCAAGGCAGTGTCCTTACCCACTGGACCACCAGGGATGCCCTCACTCCAGTGTTTTTGCCTGGAAAATTCCATGGACAAGTTGCTTGACAGGCTACACTCCAGGGGGTCTTAAAGAGTTGAACAGGACTGAATGACTAACAGATCTTTTAAAAACTTATGATATTGGTTTGGATGGATTGCCTTAAGGAGGAAACATGAGAAATCATATGACTTCATTTTTTTTTTTTTTTCTTAGCAAATAATGTATTTTCCAAGCAATCAAGAAATTTAAGCATATTGAATTCCACCGAAGTGAGGAGGTTCCCTTCCTATTTCTCCTCCAGAATTGTGCAGCATTTCCCCTCTTCCATTCATGGGCCACCTGAGACACCTGGACCCAAGATTCATTTAATTCTCATAATCACAGTCAGTTTTCCTTGGGTTATATGTGAGTTTGGTGTTTGTATTTTTTATTTTAGTGGATTTTTCTTGGCAGAGGTCCTGCTCTGCCTGGGAACTGATAGAGCTTCCGTAGAGCCAATATGTTTCTCAGTTTCCCAATTTAAATGCTGCCAAAAAATTTCCTAACATGTGCCATGAGAAATTCAGCAGCACATAAACCCCATTCATTAAATAAACAGTTAACTAAGCATCCCTTGGCAAAAGCCACAACCCATCTGACATTTGAATCATTTGGGACCTTCCAAAGGAAATAATTAAAGAATGCATTAAGAAGAAATAGGCCCGTGCTTAGCAATCATAATTGAAAAAAATCACACTTCCCAACCTGGAGTCTGTATACTTTTTAGGGTCTTTCAAATTAGAAATGAAGAACGGTTGCCTATGCTTAATATTTCAACAAACCTAGAAAAGGCTACGTACTTACACTTAGCACAAGCTAAATAAAACAATTTGCTCAGGCCATAATTCAACAATTCAGTGGAATTATAGAGGGTCTTGTGTTTTTCATTGAGATGCCTCTGACAAATTTTAAAAAATTAAACAATTACTTAATAAATGTTATTTGTTTGGTAGAGGAAAGCTCTCAAAATGTATATTCAAGGGAGATAAGAAAAAGAGATATGAAATTTTGGAAATATTTATTCTTTTTTCTATTTTTTCATCATGCCATATGGTATTCTCATTTTTACTTTCCTACCCAGGGGTCAAATCTGTGCCCCTTGCAGTGGAAATGTGATGTCTTAACCACTGGACCACCTAGAAAGTCCCAGAAAGTATGCATTTAAACAAGGTTTAAGGGTGTTTAATTACTTCACAAAGTACTTCTTTGCTCTTAAGAGAAGTTGTCACTTATTTTCTTAAATGACGAGCACTCCCTTTTAATTAGATCTTAAAATCATAATACATCCGATTTGGTTTGAATGGATTGCCTTAAGGAGGAAACATGAGAAATCATATGACTTCATTTTTTTTTTTTTTTCTTAGCAAATAATGTATTTTCCAAGCAATCAAGAAATTTAAGCATATTGAATTCCACCGAAGTGAGGAGGTTCCCTTCCTATTTCTCCTCCAGAATTGTGCAGCATTTCCCCTCTTCCATTCATGGGCCACCTGAGACACCTGGACCCAAGATTCATTTAATTCTCATAATCACAGTCAGTTTTCCTTGGGTTATATGTGAGTTTGGTGTTTGTATTTTTTATTTTAGTGGATTTTTCTTGGCAGAGGTCCTGCTCTGCCTGGGAACTGATAGAGCTTCCGTAGAGCCAATATGTTTCTCAGTTTCCCAATTTAAATGCTGCCAAAAAATTTCCTAACATGTGCCATGAGAAATTCAGCAGCACATAAACCCCATTCATTAAATAAACAGTTAACTAAGCATCCCTTGGCAAAAGCCACAACCCATCTGACATTTGAATCATTTGGGACCTTCCAAAGGAAATAATTAAAGAATGCATTAAGAAGAAATAGGCCCGTGCTTAGCAATCATAATTGAAAAAAATCACACTTCCCAACCTGGAGTCTGTATACTTTTTAGGGTCTTTCAAATTAGAAATGAAGAACGGTTGCCTATGCTTAATATTTCAACAAACCTAGAAAAGGCTACGTACTTACACTTAGCACAAGCTAAATAAAACAATTTGCTCAGGCCATAATTCAACAATTCAGTGGAATTATAGAGGGTCTTGTGTTTTTCATTGAGATGCCTCTGACAAATTTTAAAAAATTAAACAATTACTTAATAAATGTTATTTGTTTGGTAGAGGAAAGCTCTCAAAATGTATATTCAAGGGAGATAAGAAAAAGAGATATGAAATTTTGGAAATATTTATTCTTTTTTCTATTTTTTCATCATGCCATATGGTATTCTCATTTTTACTTTCCTACCCAGGGGTCAAATCTGTGCCCCTTGCAGTGGAAATGTGATGTCTTAACCACTGGACCACCTAGAAAGTCCCAGAAAGTATGCATTTAAACAAGGTTTAAGGGTGTTTAATTACTTCACAAAGTACTTCTTTGCTCTTAAGAGAAGTTGTCACTTATTTTCTTAAATGACGAGCACTCCCCTCTAATAACTTAAAATCATAACATTTAAGATCTTACACATCAAACACCATGCTAGAAATAATAATAACCATGCTTTATTTACTGAGTGCCCAAAACTAATTGCTAAGTATGGTATGTGCTTAAAGAACATGGCAAAATGAGCATTAACCTCATGTGATAAAGTAGGATACTACTTCAGAGAGACTAGGGAATTTGCCCAAGGCAGTACAGTACAATTAGTTAAGAGGCAGAGCAGGGCAGGAATCTACATCCATATGAATCTATATCTGTGTCTATACCCATATCTATATTTCATGCAGTGCATTGCCTTCCTCAGTATTAAAATTACAGAAGAGATTTGCACAAAATTTCTCAGAAACAAGTCTACTTTGCAAAATCTTTTCATCTCAGGTGCTAAAAACAACAGCTTTGGCTGCCTTAAATGTCATCTTACTCTGTTTTCTTTGAGGTTTCTCAGGTAGAGGTGTGATTGAGAAGTAAAAGCTATCATCCAGGGCCAAAAAAGGGGACTCACACAATTTGAGTAATCATGAATTAGATAACCAGCTCTTGAAATCCAGAAGGTTCAATTGAGTCCCACACTTTTTATTGCTGAAAGGAATTTAACCACCATAAAAAAAAAGCCTCATGGAAAGAAAACAAAACAAAGACAAATATCACATATTCCTGGTTATGAAGACAGGCATTCAAGTTCTCCCTTGCCGGGCTTCCCCTGGTGGTCCAGGGGATAAGGACACCGCCTTGCAGTGCAAGGGGCGCTGGTTCGATCCCTGGCCTGGGAAGATCCCACGTGCCACGGAGCGGCTGGACCAATGTGTCCAATTACCGAGCCCGAGTGCATGCGCCCAGAGCTGGCACTCTGCAGCGACAGACGCCACCGCGATGGGACCCCCACAGGAGCCAAAAAACAAAGACGGATGAAAATAGAGAAATGAAAGACCAATGGAAGTGGCCTGCCCACTCCCCTCGTTCCCCAGCCCGACCCCGCCCAAAAATAAATAAATAAATAAATCTTTAAAAAAAAAAAAAAAATTCTCCCTTGCCCTCTGCTTGTTGTCTGTATGCTTACTAGCTAGGTGTCTTCAGAGAAGTGGCCTTGTTTCTTTTTTTTTTTTTTAATTTTTGGCCACTTTTTTTTTTGACCTTTCATTTATTCATTTTCATCCATCTTTCTTCTTTGGCCTGTGTGAGCTTCCCACTGCAGCGGCCTCTTCTGTAGCAGAGCTCCGGCCCTGGGAGCATGTGCTCCACAGTGCTGGCTTGCAATTGGACACACTGGTCCAGCCGCTCCGTGGCACGTGGGACCCTCCCGTCCCAGGGATCGAACCGGCGCCCCCTGTAGTGCAAGGCAGACTCTCCACCCACAGGGAAGCCTGGCCTTCTTTCTTCAAGAGAGCCACATTACGGTGGAGTTAGAGGGGCTTTGCCTTCTCCTACACTGATAAGTCATTCACCTGGTCATCCTCTAAACATCTCTGATAGACTGGCAAGCCACTCCTGGTACCAGGGCCTTGTGATTATTAGAAAAGAATTAGTGAGCTTGTAACGGCATTCACTGTTTCTTTCTGATTTTCTCTCGTAGTTGTATATCTACCCTCTAGCTAACAAATAATGTAATTTTCTGGCATGAGGCCAGATTCACTGATGTGTTAAACTCAAAATTATTATAATCACTTATGAATAATAACTTTACAAATAATCATAATAACAGGTGTGTAATTCTAAGCAAGGTATAATTTCCTTTGCTAGTCAGTCTCTTTAAGCCAGTGTGAATAAATAATTTGCCACCAGCTTTGACTTGCTACCTTATTTAGAAAGCTTCAGTAGTTCTGCTATGTATATTTATCTTATTGATGCAGCAAACCAGAGCCTCTGTATGATACAATATATAAATATTATGAGAATAATTAATGTGAATGACTTTGTAGGAGGGACATCAGTTATATTAGCATATTATAAAACTGTGATAATTAAATGAAGTGGAACTGGATGAAGAAAAAAAGAAAGAGATCAATAAAACAGAAATAAAATGCTAGCAACAGAATCTTGTATATGTAAGAATCTAATGTGTGGTTAGGTAGGCCTTACAAATCAATAGAAAAAAGAATTATTTAACAGTTGTGCTGATTCATATAAAGAACTACTATTTGGGTATAGGGACTTAGTTTGAATTTTCACCTTAAAAGAGAAGATAGATATTTGCAAAAAAAAAGATTACAAAGTTATACACAGATGTATAAAATTAAATAATAAATATTTTACACGAAAATGCATTTATAAAATCTCTCTTGAGGAAGGGCTTTCTAAGCTAAAATGTGATGAATATAATCAAAAAGTGACAGTAGATGAAAATGTTGAAACTTTGTCGTATCTAAAACACATGTCATTGTGAATCAACGGGAAAGGACAGACTCTCTATAGTAAGTGATATTCATGACTACAATGAACATATACTAAATTGTACATTACATACAAGTGGCCGCCCACCTCAGAAAAAATGTAAAATTAAATGATAGAGGGAGATTCCCTGAGCTCAAGAGGGTAGAGATGCAAAAGAACAAGACTTGGTTAGTCTAGACATAACATTTGGTGCCATGATTTTGTTACTATCAGCTTGAAGACACCGTTTTAGATTGATGGAAAGACAATTTCCCTTGGGGGACAAAATAGTGGTTACGTTCTCCTCATTGAGACTGGAAGACGATTAAAAAGTTTTTTTGGATAAAGCAGTCATGCCTTGCCCTTATTAGCAGCATCTGCTGGCTCGGAATAGGAGCTTTAAACCCTAATTTATGCTGTGTTACATTCTGCAAGATCATGAAAGACCGAGGCTGAAAATAACTTCATCACTTAGTTGCAAAGTAACAGTAAACATTACAAGTTTATTGTTTCTAGTTAACTTTTTCAATGTCTTTCTAAATTCCATTAGTAGGAAATAACTGCAAGATGTTTTCCCCCCAGGAGTTTTATTTTATATTTGAACAGCAGCTTATTGTGAAGCTAATGTAGTTTTAAAGTTAGAATTGCCTTTAAATCAGTTACGGTTCCCTTTCTGCCGTGTTGCTGAGAAGACAGCTGCTCTTCATTTGTAATTGCTCAAGGGCCTCTGATGATCCTGCGCCTAGGGGAGGGATGGTTCATTGTTCTATTTACTTATTTATTTATTTGTTTTTTAAGTAGAGGTTTTTGAAAGAGCCCTGAACACTGACGTTCAAATACTTGTTCATGATCAGACCTGATGCCAACTGGAACAGTCCCTTGGCTTATGTGTGCCTCAGTTTGCCTGTGTGCATGCTCAGTTGCTCCCTCAGTCATGACCGACTCTTTTTGACCTTATGGACTGTAGCCCGCTGGCTCCTCTGTCCATGGAATTTCCCAGGCAGGAATACTGGAGTGGGTTGCCATTTCCTCCTCCAGGGAGCCTCAGTTTACTTAAACTGAAAAGAGAATCTATCTAGTTTTCCACTTTTTTTTGAGTCAGCATCTCAAATCTCATATTACTGACTGTCGTGGTTCATTTTTGATATATATATATATACATATATATATATACACACACATATACATACAGATATATTTTTAAAGACATTGCTGAATCTTTAATGTGAGAAAAAGAGACATTCCCATTTACTGGAACTCTTTCCACATTTAATGGAGTTCTTTTGCCACACACCCATATGCCACTAAAAGCTTCATTAAATCGTGCTGTTAACCCAGGGACACACAGTTCTTTAGCTCCTACAGCTAACTTTACAGATGGCATCCAGTGTTGTCTGCTTGGAATTGGGGGCAGTTCAATGAGGTGTCTAGACATAACATTTGGTGCCATGTTTTGACTATCAGCTTGAAGACACCTTTTAGATTGATGGAAAGACAATTTCCTTGGGGACAAAATAGTGGTTACGTTCTCCTCATTGAGACTGGAAGACGATTAAAAAGTTTTTTTGGATAAAGCAGTCATGCCTTGCCCTTATTAGCAGCATCTGCTGGCTCGGAATAGGAGCTTTAAACCCTAATTTATGCTGTGTTACATTCTGCAAGATCATGAAAGACCGAGGCTGAAAATAACTTCATCACTTAGTTGCAAAGTAACAGTAAACATTACAAGTTTATTGTTTCTAGTTAACTTTTTCAATGTCTTTCTAAATTCCATTAGTAGGGGAAATAACTGCAAGATGTTTTCCCCTCAGGAGTTTTATTTTTATATTTGAACAGCAGCTTATTGTGAAGCTAATGTAGTTTTAAAGTTAGAATTGCCTTTAAATCAGTTACGGTTCCCTTTCTGCCGTGTTGCTGAGAAGACAGCTGCTCTTCATTTGTAATTGCTCAAGGGCCTCTGATGATCCTGCGCCTAGGGGAGGGATGGTTCATTGTTCTATTTACTTATTTATTTATTTGTTTTTTAAGTAGAGGTTTTTGAAAGAGCCCTGAACACTGACGTTCAAATACTTGTTCATGATCAGACCTGATGCCAACTGGAACAGTCCCTTGGCTTATGTGTGCCTCAGTTTGCCTGTGTGCATGCTCAGTTGCTCCCTCAGTCATGACCGACTCTTTTTGACCTTATGGACTGTAGCCCGCTGGCTCCTCTGTCCATGGAATTTCCCAGGCAGGAATACTGGAGTGGGTTGCCATTTCCTCCTCCAGGGAGCCTCAGTTTACTTATCTGAAAAAGAGAATCTATCTAGTTTTCCACTTTTTTTTGAGTCAGCATCTCAAATCTCATATTACTGACTGTCGTGGTTCATTTTTGATATATATATATATACATATATATATATACACACACATATACATACAGATATATTTTTAAAGACATTGCTGAATCTTTAATGTGAGAAAAAGAGACATTCCCATTTACTGGAACTCTTTCCACATTTAATGGAGTTCTTTTGCCACACACCCATATGCCACTAAAAGCTTCATTAAATCGTGCTGTTAACCCAGGGACACACAGTTCTTTAGCTCCTACAGCTAACTTTACAGATGGCATCCAGTGTTGTCTGCTGAATTGAGGCAGTTCAATGAGGGTGGATGAGGGAGGGACAAGAGGAGAATTTTTGCTTTCATTTTTAAGATGTATTTGGTGATACTTAGCTGAAACTAAGTCAAAAGAAAAAGTTTCTTTCCTTACATAGCTTAAATAAATATTTTTTTCTCTTTATAATTTAAATAATTTTGGATTTCAAATTAAATGTCATATGCCTTTTAAAAAATTTCTTTACCATTCTACTTTTTATTCCTTCAAATAAAATGCAGGATTTCTTTATATATATATATATATATATATATATATATATGTTGTTTTGTTGTTGTTGTTGTTAATTTTACATGTTTATTTTTGGCTGTGCTGGGTCTTTGTTGCTGTCTGGACTTTTCTGTAGTTGCAGAGAGCAGGGCTCCTCTGTTGTAGTGGCTTCTCTTGTTATGAGCACAGGCTCTAAGGCATGTGAACTTCAGTAATTGCAGTATGTGGGCTCAGTAGTTGTTGTTCCTGGCCTCTAGCGCACAGGCTCAATAGTTGTGGTACATGGGCTTCATTGCTCCAGAGCATGTGGAATTTTCCCAGATCAGGGATTGAGCCTTTGTCTTCTACATTGACAGGTAGATTCTTAACCATTGAGCCACCAGGGAAGCCCCCATATGCCTTTACTAAGAAATTATGTTATTGGAATTTATGTTCATTTTCCACAATTAGTTTATTGTTATAAAAATTTATTTGTGTATGTGGATTTTTGATTTAGTCAAATGTTTTATCAATATACAGTCTCTAAATAGATTAGAAAATGAGCAAGAAAAAAACCCAAAATACCAATTTCTCTCTCCCCTTTTACCTTTCAAAATGCCTTATATTACTCTCTTTAAGATTGAGTTTCCTCAAACTAAGTCTTGTTTTTAAAGAGGTATTGAGCTACTTTGTACAGGGCTTATGCATCTCCTAAACTTTCCTTCCCATCTGCTACCCTCTTTCTGATCCGTCCCAGAATACATGAGTCTCTGCCCCTGGCTGCATATCTGCCTCAATGGACATATTCAGTTACAGATAAAAAACTTCTATGAAAACTTCTATGACATTCTCAGAAAGGCTGAAACCCTATTAGTTCCTTGATCAGTTAAGCTCAAGAAACATTTTTTTCAAACCTTTTTTATTATAAGCAAGTTCTCTGCTAGGATCTCAGTGTAAGAAAGCAACTAGCATAAGAAACTTTGATCTTGGGTAGATGGTAAGACAGCAATGAGTGCAGTCATTAAAAATTGTGATTATAATGCCCTTTGCCTCTACTCTGTTGTTATATTTATCTCTTCCTGGTATCAGGAACACTGAGGAAAGTCTGATAGTTTTTAAAATCTTAATCATAAAAGACTTTCTTTTTTTGAGTACTAGCCCTTCTTTGGAATATGTTGCTATAATTAGTTTTTAGACCAAGACTTTTTTTTTTTTAATTTTTATTTTTTACATGTATGTTCCCAGATCATTCATATGCATATCCCTGCACCCTCCCCCCAACCAGATCCCCCCCCTCCCATCCCTCCAGACCATCGCCCCAAGTGGTTGTAGGTACTCCTATTCCCCTAGCACAATGACAATAGCTATCTTTTCCACACATGACAGTATAGGTTTCCATGTTACTCCTCCATGCCTCCCTCCCACTGTTCGGTCTCCACAACATCTTTATGTCTATTCTCTGTTTTTTCATGAGTTCACTGCGTGTGTTATCATGACCATCTTACTAGATCCCATATATATGAGTTAGTATACTATTCTTTAGACCAAGATATTTTTACCTAAGACTTTGAGTAAGACTATTTGTATACTTTAGCCAAAACTCTCTAGTTTCTGAAATTATTAGGTACTTCTGTTTAAGATATAAAGTCTCTAAATAGATTAGAAAATGAGCAAGAAAAAAACCCAAAATACCAATTTCTCTCTCCCCTTTTACCTTTCAAAATGCCTTATATTACTCTCTTTAAGATTGAGTTTCCTCAAACTAAGTCTTGTTTTTAAAGAGGTATTGAGCTACTTTGTACAGGGCTTATGCATCTCCTAAACTTTCCTTCCCATCTGCTACCCTCTTTCTGATCCGTCCCAGAATACATGAGTCTCTGCCCCTGGCTGCATATCTGCCTCAATGGACATATTCAGTTACAGATAAAAAACTTCTATGAAAACTTCTATGACATTCTCAGAAAGGCTGAAACCCTATTAGTTCCTTGATCAGTTAAGCTCAAGAAACATTTTTTTCAAACCTTTTTTATTATAAGCAAGTTCTCTGCTAGGATCTCAGTGTAAGAAAGCAACTAGCATAAGAAACTTTGATCTTGGGTAGATGGTAAGACAGCAATGAGTGCAGTCATTAAAAATTGTGATTATAATGCCCTTTGCCTCTACTCTGTTGTTATATTTATCTCTTCCTGGTATCAGGAACACTGAGGAAAGTCTGATAGTTTTTAAAATCTTAATCATAAAAGACTTTCTTTTTTTGAGTACTAGCCCTTCTTTGGAATATGTTGCTATAATTAGTTTTTAGACCAAGACTTTTTTTTTTTTAATTTTTATTTTTTACATGTATGTTCCCAGATCATTCATATGCATATCCCTGCACCCTCCCCCCAACCAGATCCCCCCCCTCCCATCCCTCCAGACCATCGCCCCAAGTGGTTGTAGGTACTCCTATTCCCCTAGCACAATGACAATAGCTATCTTTTCCACACATGACAGTATAGGTTTCCATGTTACTCCCTCCATGCCTCCCTCCCACTGTTCGGTCTCCACAACATCTTTATGTCTATTCTCTGTTTTTTCATGAGTTCACTGCGTGTGTTATCATGACCATCTTACTAGATCCCATATATATGAGTTAGTATACTATTCTTTAGACCAAGATATTTTTACCTAAGACTTTGAGTAAGACTATTTGTATACTTTAGCCAAAACTCTCTAGTTTCTGAAATTATTAGGTACTTCTGTTTAAGATATAAATTTATTTGTATTAATATAAATTAATGTATATAAATGTATATATGCTTATATTTAATGTATATATAGTATATATACATATGTATTGTCTATTTGTCTATTAGAGGTGTACAGTCTATTTTAATATATGTGTATATTCTTTCTGGTTATCAGTGATAGAAGATTGTGTATTACATTTAAACACATTTACATTGGGGAATGTATAAGCTCTGTGTTTGTAGGTGTCCACATATAGTTTACAAATTACATATATATATATATATATATATATATATATACACATATATAGGACAAATATTCAAAAGAAATTAAACTGGCTTATTCTCAGTGTTCCAGGTTTTATTGGACTGAACATGTGCAAAGAGAAGTGATTAAAACTGCATCTTCTTCAGTACCTTACCTAAAAAGTACTTATCCGATTAAATTGAAAGTGTAGGGATTGAAAAATCATTGCAAAATAATAAATAAGTTAGGGCTGAAACTTGTGATACAGGTTATATCCTCTTCCCAACTGTTTCTTATCTAGGTCGTGACAAAACAAATGCCATTTTCTCCCTAGTTGCTGAGTGGTCCTTGTACTGTTCAGTTACTGGCTAACTCTTCATTGTATTTTGAAATGGGCACATTGATATAAATAGATGGTGCATGGACAGATCACAGCTGGGAGAAAAGAAGAATTAAATTTAGCTATTTGAAATATTCTGACCTTTTCTTAATAAAGCAAAAGCATTGCGTGCATTCAAAATGAGTAGACAAAAAGTAAAACAGTTGTTCAGTCTCTAAGTTGCGTTGTACTCTGCAACCTCATAAACTGCAGCCTACCAGGATTCTCTGTCCTTTACTATCTCCCGGAGTTTGCCCAAACTCATTTCCAGTGAGTCAGTGATGACATCAACTGTCTCATCCTCTGTCACCTCCTTCTCCTCTTGCCCTTAATCTATCCCAGCATCAAGGTCTTTTCCAATGTGTCAGCTCTTCACATTAGGTGGCCATATCATGACCATCTTACTATATCCCATATATATGAGTTAGTATACTATTCTTTAGACCAAGATATTTTTACCTAAGACTTTGAGTAAGACTATTTGTATACTTTAGCCAAAACTCTCTAGTTTCTGAAATTATTAGGTACTTCTGTTTAAGATATAAATTTATTTGTATTAATATAAATTAATGTATATAAATGTATATATGCTTATATTTAATGTATATATAGTATATATACATATGTATTGTCTATTTGTCTATTAGAGGTGTACAGTCTATTTTAATATATGTGTATATTCTTTCTGGTTATCAGTGATAGAAGATTGTGTATTACATTTAAACACATTTACATTGGGGAATGTATAAGCTCTGTGTTTGTAGGTGTCCACATATAGTTTACAAATTACATATATATATATATATATATATATATATATATACACATATATAGGACAAATATTCAAAAGAAATTAAACTGGCTTATTCTCAGTGTTCCAGGTTTTATTGGACTGAACATGTGCAAAGAGAAGTGATTAAAACTGCATCTTCTTCAGTACCTTACCTAAAAAGTACTTATCCGATTAAATTGAAAGTGTAGGGATTGAAAAATCATTGCAAAATAATAAATAAGTTAGGGCTGAAACTTGTGATACAGGTTATATCCTCTTCCCAACTGTTTCTTATCTAGGTCGTGACAAAACAAATGCCATTTTCTCCCTAGTTGCTGAGTGGTCCTTGTACTGTTCAGTTACTGGCTAACTCTTCATTGTATTTTGAAATGGGCACATTGATATAAATAGATGGTGCATGGACAGATCACAGCTGGGAGAAAAGAAGAATTAAATTTAGCTATTTGAAATATTCTGACCTTTTCTTAATAAAGCAAAAGCATTGCGTGCATTCAAAATGAGTAGACAAAAAGTAAAACAGTTGTTCAGTCTCTAAGTTGCGTTGTACTCTGCAACCTCATAAACTGCAGCCTACCAGGATTCTCTGTCCTTTACTATCTCCCGGAGTTTGCCCAAACTCATTTCCAGTGAGTCAGTGATGACATCAACTGTCTCATCCTCTGTCACCTCCTTCTCCTCTTGCCCTTAATCTATCCCAGCATCAAGGTCTTTTCCAATGTGTCAGCTCTTCACATTAGGTGGCCAGAGTACTGGAGCTTCAGCTTCAGCATCAGTCCTTCCAATGAATATTCAGGATTGATTTCCTTTAAAACTGACTGGTTTGATCTCATTGCAGTCCAAGAAACTCTCAAGAGTCTTTCCCCAGCACCACATTTTGAAAACATCAGTTCTTTGGCACTCAGTCTTCTTTATGGTCCAACGATCACATCCATACATGACTACTGGAAAAATCATAGCTTTGACTATATGAACCTTTGTTGGCAAAGTGATGTCTCTGCTTTTTTAAAACACTGTCTAGGTTTGTCATAGGTATTCCAAGGAGCAAACGTCTTTTAATTTTGTGGCTGCAGTCACTATCTGCAATGACTTTGGAGCCCAAGAAAATAAAATCTGACACTGTTTCCACATATTCCCCATCTATTTGCCATGAAGTGATATGACCAGATACCATGATCTTTTTTTTTTTTTTTTTTTAATTTTGGCCTCTTTTATTGCTCTTTCATTTATTTATTTTCATCCGTCTTTGTTCTTTGGCCCGTGTGGGCCTCCCATTTGCTGTGTCCTCTCTTGTAGCAGAGCACTGACTCTGGGCGCACCGGTCCAGCTTCTCCGTGGCACATGTGGTCTTCCCAGGCCAGGGATCGAACTGGCGTCCCTTGCACTGCAAGGAGGACTCTTTACCCACTGGACCACCAGGAAAGCCCGATCTTTGTTTTTTGAATGGTGAATTTCAAGCCAGCTTTTTCACTCTCCTCTTTCACATTCATCAAGAGTCTCTTTAGTTCCTCTTCACTTTCTGCCATCAGGGTGGTGTCATCTACATATCTGAGGTATTGAGTCTTCTTTCAGCATTGCGTGCATTCAAAATGAGTAGACAAAAAGTAAAACAGTTGTTCAGTCTCTAAGTTGCGTTGTACTCTGCAACCTCATAAACTGCAGCCTACCAGGATTCTCTGTCCTTTACTATCTCCCGGAGTTTGCCCAAACTCATTTCCAGTGAGTCAGTGATGACATCAACTGTCTCATCCTCTGTCACCTCCTTCTCCTCTTGCCCTTAATCTATCCCAGCATCAAGGTCTTTTCCAATGTGTCAGCTCTTCACATTAGGTGGCCAGAGTACTGGAGCTTCAGCTTCAGCATCAGTCCTTCCAATGAATATTCAGGATTGATTTCCTTTAAAACTGACTGGTTTGATCTCATTGCAGTCCAAGAAACTCTCAAGAGTCTTTCCCCAGCACCACATTTTGAAAACATCAGTTCTTTGGCACTCAGTCTTCTTTATGGTCCAACGATCACATCCATACATGACTACTGGAAAAATCATAGCTTTGACTATATGAACCTTTGTTGGCAAAGTGATGTCTCTGCTTTTTAATACACTGTCTAGGTTTGTCATAGGTATTCCAAGGAGCAAACGTCTTTTAATTTTGTGGCTGCAGTCACTATCTGCAATGACTTTGGAGCCCAAGAAAATAAAATCTGACACTGTTTCCACATATTCCCCATCTATTTGCCATGAAGTGATATGACCAGATACCATGATCTTTTTTTTTTTTTTTTTTAATTTTGGCCTCTTTTATTGCTCTTTCATTTATTTATTTTCATCCGTCTTTGTTCTTTGGCCCGTGTGGGCCTCCCATTTGCTGTGTCCTCTCTTGTAGCAGAGCACTGACTCTGGGCGCACCGGTCCAGCTTCTCCGTGGCACATGTGGTCTTCCCAGGCCAGGGATCGAACTGGCGTCCCTTGCACTGCAAGGAGGACTCTTTACCCACTGGACCACCAGGAAAGCCCGATCTTTGTTTTTTGAATGGTGAATTTCAAGCCAGCTTTTTCACTCTCCTCTTTCACATTCATCAAGAGTCTCTTTAGTTCCTCTTCACTTTCTGCCATCAGGGTGGTGTCATCTACATATCTGAGGTATTGATGTTTCTCCTGGCAATCTTTATTCCAGTTTGTGATTCATCCAGCCTGGCATTTAACATGATGTACTTTGCATATAAGTTGAATAAGCAGAGTAGCCTTGACATGCTCCTTTTCTAATTTTGAACCAGTCCATTGTTCCATGTACAGTTCTAACTGTTGCTTCTTGTGCTGCATACAGGTTTCTCAGAAGGCAAGTAAGGTGGTCTGGTTTTCCCATCTTATAAAGAATATCCCACAGTTTGCTGTGATCCATACAATAAAAGGCATAGTCAATGAAATAGAAATAGTTTTTTTTTTTTTTTTTAATTCTCTTTATTTTTCTATGATCTAACGGATGTTGGCAATTTGATCTCTGGTTCCTCTGCCTTTTCTAAATCCATTGTGTGTATCCGTAAGTTCTAGGTCCACCTACTGCTGAAGCCTAGGTTGAAGGATTTTGAGCATAATATTGCTGGCGTGTGAAATGAGTGCAATTGTATGGTAGTTTGAACATTCTTTGGCATTGCCCTTCTTTGGAATTGGAATGAAAACTGCCCTTTTCAGCCCTGTGGAATCTGCTGAGTTTTCCAAATTTGCTGTTATATTGAGTGTAGCGTTTTAACAGCATCATCTTTTAGGATTTGAAGTAGCTCAGCTGGAATTCCATCACCTCCACTATCTTTGTTCATAGTAATGCATCCTAAGACTCTCTTGACCTCACACTCCAGAATGTCTGGGTCTAGGTAAGTGACCACACCGTAATGGTTATCTGGTTCATTAAGAGCTTTTTTGGGATTCTAGGGAAAATCCAAGCCTCTCTCACTGGAGAGCACTGGCTCTGGGTGCATGTGCTCCAGAGCACTGGGTCCTAATTGGCCACAAAATCCAGCCACTCCACAGCACATGGGATCTTCCCAGGCCAGGGATCAAACTAGTGCCCCTTGCACTGCAAGGCGGTGTCCTTACCCACTGAACCACCAGGGAAGCCCCAAGAGCTTTTTTGTACAGTTCTTCTGTGTATTCTTGCCATCTTTTCTTAATCTCTTCTGCTTTTGTTAGATCCTTGCCATTTTTGTCTGTAACAGTCTCAAGTTAATTCTTAAAATTCCTGGAGTTTTAGAATATATTCAGTTGTCCCTATCTGTAGGCTCTGTACCCACAGATTCAACTAACCAAGGTTAGAAAATATTCAGGGAAAAAATACCAGAAAGTTCCAAAAACGCAAAACTTCAATTTACAATGCATTGCCAACTATTTACATAGCATTTTCCCTTGTATCAGGTATTGTAAGTAATCTACAGGTGATTTAAAGTATATGGGAGGATGTATATAGGTTAAATGCAAATACTATGACATTTCATTTTGAGACTTGAACATCTGTGGGTTTTGATACAGAGTAAATGAGGAGTGTTCTGGAACCAATCCCCCACAGATACTGAGTGAGGACTATGTATCTATACATGTATATATTATACCCTAAAAGGCACACCTGGTTAAAGACCTCATAATAGTCATGGAAATAGAGAAAAATCTCTCTGCCCAAATTGGGCTGGAAGAGATATTTTAATCAATAGTCACAATAAAAAATTTCCTCTGCTAAATTCTGATATTTGACTCATTTAGAGATATTTTAATCAGGGCAAATGGAAGGAAAAGTACTGTTTTGTGGGGTTTTTACAAAATTTTTTTTAATAGTCCTTGCAATTTATAACAAGGTCATCCCTTTGTATGGTGGCATATAGCTATTTGATTATGAATCTCTTACTTGGCAACTGCAATCAAAAACTAAGTGAAATGTCCTGTTGAGACAAAAGCAAAATTTGAAATTAATGTCATTTGATATTTGAACAGATTACTAGACATGGTCCTGATGAAAAATATTCAGTGAGCTCTGTGCCTCTAATCCTTTATTGAAGAAATGAGTATGATGTTCCCTATTTCCTCGGATATTTTTGAACAGTAAAGGTAATACAGCTACATATCGTGTGACAGGGCGTGGCAGAAAGTAAACTGTCATAAATCTGAATTGATTCTTGTTGAAGTGGTGATGGTGGTGGAGCAGGTTATTTGATGCCATAAAACTCCTTTAATGAGTGGAAGTCAATCTCCCAGGATCACCAGTTTCCTGTGTATACTTTCTGACTGAGAAACCTCATCTCTAAAGAAAGGCTTCTGTGTACGTTGCCATAGAGCTATCAGAATAAAAAAGAAAGTACTAATCTGCTTTGATCTCTTTAATCCTGCTAGTTGCAGCTCTAATTCCTTTAATACACTGACCAGTCACCTACCATGTGTCTTGTTAGCTGTTACCCTGGTTATAACACTTAGACTTATACAGCTCCATCAATTCAATGTAAGAATGATAGTTATGTTCGTTGCAACTATTTAAGCATTTTCCCTTGTATCAGTTTTTCTACAGGTGATTTAAAGTATATGGGAGGATGTATATAGGTTAAATGCAAATACTATGACATTTCATTTTGAGACTTGAACATCTGTGGGTTTTGATACAGAGTAAATGAGGAGTGTTCTGGAACCAATCCCCCACAGATACTGAGTGAGGACTATGTATCTATACATGTATATATTATACCCTAAAAGGCACACCTGGTTAAAGACCTCATAATAGTCATGGAAATAGAGAAAAATCTCTCTGCCCAAATTGGGCTGGAAGAGATATTTTAATCAATAGTCACAATAAAAAATTTCCTCTGCTAAATTCTGATATTTGACTCATTTAGAGATATTTTAATCAGGGCAAATGGAAGGAAAAGTACTGTTTTGTGGGGTTTTTACAAAATTTTTTTTAATAGTCCTTGCAATTTATAACAAGGTCATCCCTTTGTATGGTGGCATATAGCTATTTGATTATGAATCTCTTACTTGGCAACTGCAATCAAAAACTAAGTGAAATGTCCTGTTGAGACAAAAGCAAAATTTGAAATTAATGTCATTTGATATTTGAACAGATTACTAGACATGGTCCTGATGAAAAATATTCAGTGAGCTCTGTGCCTCTAATCCTTTATTGAAGAAATGAGTATGATGTTCCCTATTTCCTCGGATATTTTTGAACAGTAAAGGTAATACAGCTACATATCGTGTGACAGGGCGTGGCAGAAAGTAAACTGTCATAAATCTGAATTGATTCTTGTTGAAGTGGTGATGGTGGTGGAGCAGGTTATTTGATGCCATAAAACTCCTTTAATGAGTGGAAGTCAATCTCCCAGGATCACCAGTTTCCTGTGTATACTTTCTGACTGAGAAACCTCATCTCTAAAGAAAGGCTTCTGTGTACGTTGCCATAGAGCTATCAGAATAAAAAAGAAAGTACTAATCTGCTTTGATCTCTTTAATCCTGCTAGTTGCAGCTCTAATTCCTTTAATACACTGACCAGTCACCTACCATGTGTCTTGTTAGCTGTTACCCTGGTTATAACACTTAGACTTATACAGCTCCATCAATTCAATGTAAGAATGATAGTTATGTTCTTCATAATGATAACAACCAGATACACAGGAACAACTACTATTTACTTTAGTACTTCCTCTGTGCCAGGCCCTGTTCTTAACACTTTAATTGAACTATTATTATTATTATTATTTACAGTAACCCTAATGTGGTAGATATTATGATCCCATTTTACAGATAACACTGAGTCTCTGAAAGGTTGAAGGCCTTCCGTAAGGTTATACGATGGCAAGAGGCTGGGCTAGAATTCTTTCTCTCAGAGATCTGACTTTAAGAATCTGACTTGAGAACCAGATTCTTAAACCTCACTGTGAGTGTTTCTAAGAATGAAAGAGAAAACCAAAACTTAGATTAAAAGAAATCATTCCTGTTCTGTCATGAAGGTCATGTCCGAGTCTAGCTCTCGGCATAGAACTTCGACTCTGACTTTAGGGCTTATTTCGCCACGGCTCCTACTCTTATCATTAACCATATGAAAAACCTTGATCAGTGCCTGCTAATTTAATGAAATTCCAGAGCCCCCTTAAGATTTTTGAGCTGAAACATTGATAACAACAACAACAAAAGTCATGATTTGAGTGGAAAACTTTTTTCTACTAATCTGCTTATTTCACATATGCATCCTTGTGTGGAAAGAGATGTATCTATCAGCCAATATTGTCAACATCATCTGTACAAACGTTGGATAGTTATAATCCTTGAGGCTTGTCTGTGTAGCTAATGATGCTGTGAATATTCTCTTTGCTAATGGATTAGAGTTTTCTTTCTTTTTTTTTTTTTATTCTTTTTTTATTTTGGATTAGAGTTTTGATACATCTCAGAATAGGAAACAATATCTTGGCATCAAAATCACAACCAGAAAAAGTCAGGCAAAGAGAAGGAATGATTGGGCATCTTTTACCTCTGCTCCGAATCACAGAGGCCAAGGCAGAAAAAGCCCAAAGATTTATGGATTTGACATTCCTTTCCTTTTTAGATGTCTGTTTTAGAAATTAAGAAACTGAAACAGAAAGAGGTTAGGCAGCCTGACTTAGGTAAAAGCTTTGTGCTTAAAAGCTTTGTGTTTAAACTAAGTCTGTATCCACACTACCAAACTTCTGTTCTTTAGCCCATTTATTTTTCCCTGCCTTTTTAGGATTGTTATCAAGATCAAATAAAGTACTCAGTGACTGTCTACCTCAAATTTCAAGCCTAGATATGTAGAAACACAAAAGCACTACTCTTATTCTTGCCTATTTAAGTGTGAGTGACATTTTGAAAATTCTAACAAATGTTGAAAGAAAGGAAAAAGATCATCATAGCAGTGTGTGAAAATTGTATGACAGCTAAAACAAAACAAATAAAACCCAGCAAAATAAGTAAATATATCTCAGTTCCTTTGGGGCCTATAATATCATTGCATGAATCAGGGAATTGAAATTCAACATTTCAGATTACTCTTCAAAAAACCTTAAAAACAGTATCCCCCCAAAATATGGATTCCATAAAAAGATATAAATAACTGTGTATGTAGATTTGTTGAATGTTTCAACTAGTAAATAAATCACAAGTTTAAACATAAGTAGGAAAAAAGTTATATGAATAATTATAAATGATTGAAAATCATACTATTTCAGAAAGAAGCAAAAAAAAAAAAAAAAGATTTGGAGTATTTACTGGCTACTCTTCATTATTATAATTGAGCTATATCCAGGGCATTTTAAGAATAAATCTAGCCTTAGAAAAGTAGAGTGTTTATGAAATATAGGTTAGATGAAGTATTTGTGTATATCTGAGAGCTCTCAGCCTGCCTACCCAATATCACTTTTCTAAGTCTTCTAGAGTTGCTTTTCCAAAAACACAAAATGAGAAGAGGAAGAAGGAAAAAAAAAAAAATTGTGCTCAAGATAGTTCAAGGAAAACTATTTCACTACTGGAAAAATTTTAACTCAGGTGTTTTTACTCTAAAAGTAGTTTACACCCCATAAAATTAGTTTGAAGGCGATAGGTCAGCTTGCCATTTATAATGAAACGTGTATGTAAGTTTGCACATTTTTCTAGAGAAATTGGCTAAAAAATATAACTAGGTTATGAGATGGATCCATAATACCACATTCTGTTATATTTTAACTATACTTGTAAATATTGTTGTTGATAATAGCCTGTAATATGTGAACCAGGGTTTATAACATGAAGAAAGAATATTCCTCAATTCTCAGCAAGTATTTATGTAGTCTCCGCTGCATGCCAAGCACTGATCTTGTTGCAGGGCATTTTACCTGCATAGAGCAGACATTCTGGTGGAGATTCATTTTTCTTTCTGGATGGGAGGAGGTAATGCATGACTAAGCCTAAGTATTATGATCTAGGGAATCCTAACGATCTTCTCCATCTTCCTGAACATCCCTGAATCACCAGGACACCCAGTTCACTCATGAGATTATAAATCTCTCACTGAAATTATTGTCTAGAATTGCCCTAACCCTATTTTTTTCAACTTTCTGGTAGCTGATGTGTGGGACTCATGAGACAATATACCCAGCCTTACACCCACTTGCTCATGTCAGAAACATCCACTTCCACTGCTGAGGTTTTATTTTATGGTGATGTGCTAGCAGTGATCAGCATTATCATCTGCATCATTTGGGTCAGAAAATCCTCATTCCTGATTAATATCAGAAGACTCTCTGCTTATTAAGATACACATCATGAGGAAAATGAAAAAAATAGGCTAAGGTAGCTTGAAAATCACATGGGAGGTAATAAAACATGGAAAATCTGCCACAGAAAGCATTTTATCCACTTCTAAAAATTCTCAAAGAAATCAATTTTAAATCAGCTTACTCAAAGCTTAACAGCTCTTTCTCTTTTCAAGGAAGTATACTTAAGAATTAATCTAATTCCTTTTCATTATTGCTTAAGTTCATTCCTCTTTTGTTGTCAATAGATGCTCTCAGCCTGCCTACCCAATATCACTTTTCTAAGTCTTCTAGAGTTGCTTTTCCAAAAACACAAAATGAGAAGAGGAAGAAGGAAAAAAAAATTGTGCTCAAGATAGTTCAAGGAAAACTATTTCACTACTGGAAAAATTTTAACTCAGGTGTTTTTACTCTAAAAGTAGTTTACACCCCATAAAATTAGTTTGAAGGCGATAGGTCAGCTTGCCATTTATAATGAAACGTGTATGTAAGTTTGCACATTTTTCTAGAGAAATTGGCTAAAAAATATAACTAGGTTATGAGATGGATCCATAATACCACATTCTGTTATATTTTAACTATACTTGTAAATATTGTTGTTGATAATAGCCTGTAATATGTGAACCAGGGTTTATAACATGAAGAAAGAATATTCCTCAATTCTCAGCAAGTATTTATGTAGTCTCCGCTGCATGCCAAGCACTGATCTTGTTGCAGGGCATTTTACCTGCATAGAGCAGACATTCTGGTGGAGATTCATTTTTCTTTCTGGATGGGAGGAGGTAATGCATGACTAAGCCTAAGTATTATGATCTAGGGAATCCTAACGATCTTCTCCATCTTCCTGAACATCCCTGAATCACCAGGACACCCAGTTCACTCATGAGATTATAAATCTCTCACTGAAATTATTGTCTAGAATTGCCCTAACCCTATTTTTTTCAACTTTCTGGTAGCTGATGTGTGGGACTCATGAGACAATATACCCAGCCTTACACCCACTTGCTCATGTCAGAAACATCCACTTCCACTGCTGAGGTTTTATTTTATGGTGATGTGCTAGCAGTGATCAGCATTATCATCTGCATCATTTGGGTCAGAAAATCCTCATTCCTGATTAATATCAGAAGACTCTCTGCTTATTAAGATACACATCATGAGGAAAATGAAAAAAATAGGCTAAGGTAGCTTGAAAATCACATGGGAGGTAATAAAACATGGAAAATCTGCCACAGAAAGCATTTTATCCACTTCTAAAAATTCTCAAAGAAATCAATTTTAAATCAGCTTACTCAAAGCTTAACAGCTCTTTCTCTTTTCAAGGAAGTATACTTAAGAATTAATCTAATTCCTTTTCATTATTGCTTAAGTTCATTCCTCTTTTGTTGTCAATAGATGCTTGTTAAACCTTTATACATATATGTTCAAAGAATAAGAGATAAGATATTCTTTATAATCACCAAGAGTAGCATTGAAAGATGTTATTTATTCAGTTGGCACAAATCATGCAGAAATGCCAATTATATGAATGTGCTTAATTTCTAAATGTTTTTTTCATAATAAATCAACTTATAATTCATATCTCTATGTTTACTAGAAGATAATAAAGAGATGATGATATTTATTATTATGCAGTTTGATATAATTACTATTGTAGAGATCTTACAATGTGCTTGGCATTGGATTGATTCCCTTTTATGTAGATTTTTTTCACATGCATTTTCTTCTTTCATTATTTTAACCACCATGCAAAGTATCATCTCTATATAAGCAAGGTTTAGAGATCATACAGTTTTGTAATGCAGGAGCTCAAATTTGAACTTAGGGAGTCTGATACCAGAACATGTACTCTTAATCACTCCGAAAAATAAAGTATCCATTAACAAATTCTATCAGGAAATTCATCAGCCACAGTCTTGTCTCAACTGGCCATGGATTTGGAAGAAATAACAACTACCTAGAACTGGTTAGCTTTATAGCACTAATCAGACAGAGGCTTGTTTTTTTCTGTTATACAAGTGTGTTTTTATACATGGGTAAATGAATTTAGAAACTGACAGTGTTGGCTGCTATGAAATTTCAAGTGCCTTTGTGAAATAATTAGATAGTTATCTGGACATAGATAACTAATTTATCCTTTAGTCAGTATGACTTACATCTTTTGGAAATGCAATTATCCATGGTATGGATTTTGTAGAGAAAGGGTATGAATCTCTCTTTATCCTTATGTTGAAATAGCTACAAATTTATTACACTGATGTGATAGCAGCTGCATAATGTGAACCTGCCTGTGGACTAGACCAAAGTGCTATTTGGGGTCTCAGGAAAGCCCTGAGACTGATAACAAACAGTGAGAACTACCCTGCCACTTCAGCTGAAGTGCCTTTGGAAATGAGGGTATAAGACAAACTTTGTTCCAAATCGGTATATGTCAAGAGTGAAATGGAATATTAGTTATATAGATTGAACACCAAATTCCACAGTTAGCTAGCATTATTCAAACAGTTATTAATGCAAGGTAAGGCAAGAGAGAACTTCTGGATCTTAATCATATTCTATGATTTTTCTGAGAAAAGTCAAGATGTTTTCTACCTCAACTTGTGATTATTTTACAAAGTTAATATGTACCATGCACATAGACCATAGAAGCAATCCTATATTTTATGGGCCTGGCAAATAAAAGTATCTAATTTCAAATATTTTAGTGATCATAAAACTGAAAATAAAACAGTACTTATATTAAATGAGCAAAGCAGAACAGCCAAGTAACAAAAGAAGATGCTTTTATAAGTGTAAGTCTACATATGCTTGAAATAATGTAAGTTCTATGCAGATTTAATCAAGTTATTTGAGTTAGCGGCAGAAACTTTGTGTGTGTGTGTGTTTGTATACACACACATTATTTGAATGAAATTAGAATACTTCAGTGAACTGATACCTGAATTTTATTTGGCCCCCAAAAAAAGAGAAAGTTGTCTTGTATATCAAAAGACACTAAGCATTGTATGTCTTTTCATTCTCTGCTTAGAAGTTACATGAACTGATGACAAGTTTGAAATATTAAAATATGGGCCCAGTTTCTCACTACTATCCTCTGCCTACAGGTTGTGTATAAAAATAATGATGTAAGACTGGAATTATCTCGACTTGCCAAGCAAGGGGACCCAAAGATGAAGATCCATGGAGTGGTGGCCTTTAAATGTGAGAACGTTGCAACTTTGGACCCAATCACCTTTGAAACCCCAGAATCATTCATCTCTTTGCCTAAATGGAATGCAAAGAAAACAGGCTCCATATCTTTTGATTTCCGCACAACCGAGCCGAATGGCCTCATCTTATTTAGTCATGGCAAGCCACGGCACCAAAAAGATGCCAAGCACCCACAGATGATAAAGGTAGACTTCTTTGCTATTGAGATGCTGGATGGCCACCTCTACCTCCTCCTGGACATGGGATCAGGTACAATCAAAATCAAAGCCCTGCAGAAGAAGGTGAATGATGGAGAATGGTATCATGTGGACTTCCAGAGAGATGGACGGTCAGGTAATTTACCATTTTTTAGGCTGTTTATCTGCTAGTACACCATTCCTAAGAAATAAAAACCAAGTCATATTAACGAGTTCTTGCATTTCTGTCTTTTGAGTAAAGGAAATTGTTGGTATTTCTATTTCAGATCATACAAGAATCAGAAGGAGCTAATTAATCATCTTAGTTGGGCATCAAACCCTCAAATGGCTTCTAGAATAGCTTCTTAACTGAACATTAAATGGATAATCAAGTGCCAAATCTTGCAAGAAATTTTATCTTGAGTTTGCAAATGACAAAACTCAGACTTCTTATATTCCCAATTATCTCTTATATCATTGGATGTCTGGAGATGCCTGAAGTGGCAAATATAAAATATGAAAAAAATCAATGATTCATATATCAAATCCTTAGTTTAATACAGTATACTTTTTGTCCAAGGTGGGCCTATGGTATCAAGAAAACTTTAATCAATACAGTAGAATTTTAAGCAGGCTGGGAAATCACTGCTGCCTTCCAAATAGCTTTCCTTTCTGAGGAGAATAATCTGGAATTCCACCAACAAAAATTTATTTCTCTGGCTTCCCTTCTGCTGCATCATTTTTTTCCCCCTAGAGTCTCACATGTGAGGTTGGGAAAGAAGACCATGTTGTCAGGAAGGCCTGAAGAAATAATATTTGCTTATTCTGAAATGTGGACGTAGATTAGGGGGTTTAGGGAACTGAGTAGCCTTAGGTGTGTTGGGGTAAGGACCATTCAAACAGAGGGAATAGCCTTTGGAAACCCAGGGATGGTGAAGAGAGAAACAGTTCCTTTCAGCTCTACAACTGAAAAGGTTGTCTTTCACTTTCTTCACCCTGTGCTTTCCTGCTGATTTTCCCTGTCACTTGCAAATCAAGTTACCTTTTTCACATTGAAGAGTTGAATTTAGACAGGGCTGCTTTCCTCTTCCTCACCCCACTCTCTTATTTGGTTTTTTACTGTACTATACCTTCTGGATTAGTGTAAGGTTGGACTCAGGACTTTTTATAGGCCTGGGTTTCTTTCTTTGCAAAGCTTGTTGGCAAGGATTCCCTGGATTCCTGGTCCAGTGAGAGGGGATCCACAGCAAGGGGGACTAGGATTCTGTGCATTTGCAAAGCTTTCTCAGGGATTTGATAGTCAAATTGGGAAACCACAGATCAGATGACAGCCAGAGTGCTTCTTTCATATCCAAGAATCTGATTCCTATCCGAGGTTAGAAGGGCCAAGGTCCCAGGTGAGTGCTCCTTCTCACTCCCTCCTTTCACAGACTCCCGTCTCACTTGTCTATTTGTGGCTTCTCTGCAGCAGAGCAGGGTGCTCTTTTACACTTATCCATGCCTTTTTTTCTGTTTATCAACCAAGAAGATAATTTTTGCCTTCTTGGAAATATCATATTTGCCCGTGAATATAAAGAGATGGAATGTATGAAAACTAGGAGGGGAAATAAAGGTGAGGGGAGAGTTGAAGGATGGTCAGATCCCATTGCTCTGATCCTTAAGAATCTTAGAGACAGTTTCTGACTCATCCCTCTCTGGCAACTTGGCCTCCTTATATATTCTCATCCCCCTAAAGAAGTTCAATAGGAAGATTACTGTTTTGTGCGATCATCTACCTTGTCATTTTCTCAATCATCATCTTAGATGATTGAGAGTAGACAATAATATATATATATTTATATGTTTTTGTCTATTGGACTATAGTGATTTCATTAGGAATTGGATTTCTCTCTTTGTTTCTGATGTAAGTTGGGAAGAGTTTAGAAATACAGAAATAGAGCAATAGATTGCCTCCCATTGGCTTCCCCCAGTCTGTTTCTACCAGAGTTAACAATCAATTTGCTTCTCAAGAACCTTCAGACAGAAGACTTAGAAAGAGGATGGGAACATGGACTAATCTAGTGTTTTGAAATATTAGCTTATAGGTGGTCTCACTTGATTTAAAATACATCCAGAACAAAATTTTGAAACAAAAATAATTTTAGAAAAACTTTCACTTTCTTCACCCTGTGCTTTCCTGCTGATTTTCCCTGTCACTTGCAAATCAAGTTACCTTTTCACATTGAAGAGTTGAATTTAGACAGGGCTGCTTTCCTCTTCCTCACCCCACTCTCTTATTTGGTTTTTTACTGTACTATACCTTCTGGATTAGTGTAAGGTTGGACTCAGGACTTTTTATAGGCCTGGGTTTCTTTCTTTGCAAAGCTTGTTGGCAAGGATTCCCTGGATTCCTGGTCCAGTGAGAGGGGATCCACAGCAAGGGGGACTAGGATTCTGTGCATTTGCAAAGCTTTCTCAGGGATTTGATAGTCAAATTGGGAAACCACAGATCAGATGACAGCCAGAGTGCTTCTTTCATATCCAAGAATCTGATTCCTATCCGAGGTTAGAAGGGCCAAGGTCCCAGGTGAGTGCTCCTTCTCACTCCCTCCTTTCACAGACTCCCGTCTCACTTGTCTATTTGTGGCTTCTCTGCAGCAGAGCAGGGTGCTCTTTTACACTTATCCATGCCTTTTTTTCTGTTTATCAACCAAGAAGATAATTTTTGCCTTCTTGGAAATATCATATTTGCCCGTGAATATAAAGAGATGGAATGTATGAAAACTAGGAGGGAAGTAAAGGTGAGGGGGGAGAGTTGAAGGATGGTCAGATCCCATTGCTCTGATCCTTAAGAATCTTAGAGACAGTTTCTGACTCATCCCTCTCTGGCAACTTGGCCTCCTTATATATTCTCATCCCCCTAAAGAAGTTCAATAGGAAGATTACTGTTTTGTGCGATCATCTACCTTGTCATTTTCTCAATCATCATCTTAGATGATTGAGAGTAGACAATAATATATATATATTTATATGTTTTTGTCTATTGGACTATAGTGATTTCATTAGGAATTGGATTTCTCTCTTTGTTTCTGATGTAAGTTGGGAAGAGTTTAGAAATACAGAAATAGAGCAATAGATTGCCTCCCATTGGCTTCCCCCAGTCTGTTTCTACCAGAGTTAACAATCAATTTGCTTCTCAAGAACCTTCAGACAGAAGACTTAGAAAGAGGATGGGAACATGGACTAATCTAGTGTTTTGAAATATTAGCTTATAGGTGGTCTCACTTGATTTAAAATACATCCAGAACAAAATTTTGAAAATTACTTTTAAGAATATATGTAATTTTAGTCATATTTATAACAATTTCAACATAACAACTTAAAACATAACTGATCAGATAAAATAGGTATCTTTTGGAAGTTCAGAGAGGCAAAAAATACTATACTTCAAAACAATTATATTTCATTCACCTAGAAATTTTCTACATATTTTCTAACTGTATGGAGAAATACATAGCTAATGCAAAAATTTTATTAAATGCCAAGTAATATGAAAGAGAAAATAAAGCTATTCATTATTTATTTGATAATAATGATTTATACCTGGCTATTTATTGCCCCTCTTGAGTGGTAATGCAATCTAATTAGTTTCCCAAGTATCTTGGATGACCTATTACAATAAAGATCAGATAAATACCTTAATCCTCAAACTGAGGAAAATCTACTTTTTCTATTTAAGCTCTTTAATTCATCCAGATTACCAAAACTTTATTAACTGCTCTATTTATACCCTCATTGGAAAAGGTCAGAGCAGAAAATATCAACTTTAATTTATAAAGTTCAGTGCTAAATGGGAAGGAGAGAGAAATGCTTTAAAAGAGTCTTAGTTGAAGTTAAAAAGAAGATAAACAAAATGGGGACTTTTGTCAGAATCCAGTGGAAAGATGTAGTATGCTTGATGGTGGTGTTTTGGTGATAGAATACTTTTATTTGATAAGGATTTCAGGTTAGTGAAATGGAACGAACAGTATAAAAACCAATGCTTATTCACTAAACCGCATTGTACCTTTACTAAATTGAAAGAAAAGGAGTGTTCTTACTATGTTGTCCTAACTCAAGGGAGTTTATTGTAGTTTTCATAACTGCAGCTGTTAATATTTTACATATAGTATTTTAATTAAGTTCTATATTTGCATACTCCATTGGTTTGGTATCAAGCAGCTTTTAAAAGATTGAATGAATAGCTCTCCTAGCTTTTATTTTACTTAAAGGATGTTTCTGAGGTAGGTTTGGTGAAATACTAAAATGTATAGCTCAGTTAGAAACTGAGAAGGGGCTTCCCTAGTGGCTCAGATGGTATAGAATCAGCCTGTACTGCAGGAGACCCTGGTTGAGTCCTGGGTCAGGAAAGATCGCTTGGAGAAAGGAATGGTTATCCACTCCAGTATTCTTGCCTGGAGAATCCCATGGAGAGAGAGATGCCTGGTGGGCTACAGTCCGTGGGGTTGCAAAAGAATCAGACAAAGTTAAGCAACTAACATAACCACAAATATGAAAACCATTCAGTATTATATGGGAAATGATACTGATATGACAAGAGGACCCATGGGGTGATTTCTGATTCATGGACAGTGAAGGTAATAGCTATTGATTTGCCTAGGATCCTCACTGGCTAAGTATTTAAAACCATTTAATGAAACATATTATCTCTGTTATTAAAATAGAGGAAGTGCAGGTCTAGGAGTTATTCTTTCTCCTCTTGACAGTACTAAACTCAGTAGGGCTAACAATCCTGGTCATTAACTTGATGCAAATAATTTTTGGCTGCCTTGGTTAGAGATGAGGTTAAAACTGTATTGGTAGAGAGCCTGCATTTTTGTGTTCTCCAGTTGTAAGGGAAACCCATGAACCACAGTGACTATTATTTACGATTATATCCACAGTACTGGTGCTTGTTTATCAGTAGCAGGTGCTCAGTACATTTTTGGTGTAAGAAAAAAAAAAAAGAATAAAAACATGTGAATGGCTCAGTGCTCATCATCCCAATATTCTAAAAATATTAATATCATTATACTTGAGGAGTAATAGCACCTTTTTAGTTGTAAATGCAGCTTTTAAAGGAATTGCATTCCTTTACTAAATTGAAAGAAAAGGAGTGTTCTTACTATGTTGTCCTAACTCAAGGGAGTTTATTGTAGTTTTCATAACTGCAGCTGTTAATATTTTACATATAGTATTTTAATTAAGTTCTATATTTGCATACTCCATTGGTTTGGTATCAAGCAGCTTTTAAAAGATTGAATGAATAGCTCTCCTAGCTTTTATTTTACTTAAAGGATGTTTCTGAGGTAGGTTTGGTGAAATACTAAAATGTATAGCTCAGTTAGAAACTGAGAGGGGGCTTCCCTAGTGGCTCAGATGGTATAGAATCAGCCTGTACTGCAGGAGACCCTGGTTGAGTCCTGGGTCAGGAAAGATCGCTTGGAGAAAGGAATGGTTATCCACTCCAGTATTCTTGCCTGGAGAATCCCATGGAGAGAGAGATGCCTGGTGGGCTACAGTCCGTGGGGTTGCAAAAGAATCAGACAAAGTTAAGCAACTAACATAACCACAAATATGAAAACCATTCAGTATTATATGGGAAATGATACTGATATGACAAGAGGACCCATGGGGTGATTTCTGATTCATGGACAGTGAAGGTAATAGCTATTGATTTGCCTAGGATCCTCACTGGCTAAGTATTTAAAACCATTTAATGAAACATATTATCTCTGTTATTAAAATAGAGGAAGTGCAGGTCTAGGAGTTATTCTTTCTCCTCTTGACAGTACTAAACTCAGTAGGGCTAACAATCCTGGTCATTAACTTGATGCAAATAATTTTTGGCTGCCTTGGTTAGAGATGAGGTTAAAACTGTATTGGTAGAGAGCCTGCATTTTTGTGTTCTCCAGTTGTAAGGGAAACCCATGAACCACAGTGACTATTATTTACGATTATATCCACAGTACTGGTGCTTGTTTATCAGTAGCAGGTGCTCAGTACATTTTTGGTGTAAGAAAAAAAAAAAAGAATAAAAACATGTGAATGGCTCAGTGCTCATCATCCCAATATTCTAAAAATATTAATATCATTATACTTGAGGAGTAATAGCACCTTTTTAGTTGTAAATGCAGCTTTTTAAAGGAATTGCATTCCTTCCTGAAAGCATTTCACACAATCTAACATGATAATAGGCTCCCTCGTTCTTTTATGAATACAATACCATCCTCCAAGCCAGGATATCCAGGAAAAAAAATGCTGTGAGGAAGTTAAACAATTGTTAGAAGATTCTGATAAGCCTAGGATAAAAATGACAATCTTTTATGAGAACAGGGCTGCTATCCCTCTTGTTCATGAGCTCCCTGTATCACTTGGCAAGCATGTAGGTAGGAGGGACATTCATCCTGAGGGAAGCCATTTGCTTCTTTCTGAGGGCTGCAATATATACACTACTGACAAGGAAGATAGTCAGGATGTCTGTCGTTCTGGTTATTTGCACTTGTGTTCTTTGTTCGCGGGGATGTGGGTACATGAGCACTTTGATGAGAAATATCACCTTTATCTGAGTACTTTTCCAGAACTTCATTTTCAGCACAATTAATTGTATTGAGTCATATGTCCATTCTTCCACTCTGTGACTTTGGGAAGGAAAGAAGCTTTTACACTCCCAAACTTTGGCTAATACTGTTTGGCCGCAGCTGTTCTGTTTGTACAATGTAACTTCTTCTGTGGCATTCTTAGTCTCTGACAGGTCACAGTCATAGACTGTGGGAGGTTACGTTGACTAAGCCACAAGTAGCTTTTTCATATCCTGTGCTACATGCAAAGGAGGAACCGTACAAAATACCAGCCAGATTTGTGGGTTAGAGTGCATGGTTTGTCTGTCACAAAAAGTGGATATGCTCAACATTCAGCATAGTTACTTAACAGAGCAAAACTCCTACGTTGCTGAGTTAATAAATATGATTGATGGGGTTCATTACTCTGCAAACTTTAAAGGACAAACAGCAGAGTATTTTCTTATCAACCCTCTTCCCTTTCTAGGGTTCCCCTTTTCCTCTCTTTTGCTCCCAACCTCAACACAAGACTGCTTCGCAGGTATTTAGCTAAAAGATGAATTGTGCGAAAATTAGGAGGAGATTAATGACTGTTTTTTCTTGGGGCACAGATATTGTTTAAATTTGCGTTAAGCTCTTTGGCTGAGTCAAGGGTATGCTCTCAAGTATTTTTATAGCAAACTGCCAGTCTTTTTTTTTTTTTTTTTTAATATTTGCAAACCATCATTGCACATTGACATCAAAGGGAAAAATCATTATTGTTGTCAGATTCTGCTTATGTACAGCAGGGTATAGCAGATTGTATCAGCGGTTATTCATGGGTAAACCTACATTTAACAGCTAAAAAGCTGTTGAGATTTGAATTGAAGTCACAGAGTTCCAGTTTAAGAACTAGAAATTACAGAGGGAAAAGCGCAAGGCCTTCTCCAGAGCACATAATTAGAGGTTTAGAGTAATCACTGTTTGATGTGCACAGCACTTTCTAGCTGTCTATTACCAGCTCTGAATTCTGTGTATACCATTCGTGAATCAGCACTCTTACGCATTTCTACTTGAACAACCATTAGATGATTTCTCTATTTAGGTCTTGATTTGAATTTGCCCTCAAACTATAAACATTCCTCCCATACCTCTACCTAGTTGCCTGTTGCATACATTGGAAATAACATTAAGTCAATTTATAAATCTTTATTTTGCACCTATGTTCATTAAATACCACTAGTCATCTGTGGGGAGACTAAAATACCTTGTCAAGAATTTAAAATTATTTGACCATCATAATGAGTAGATGGAGTCAATGTTGCATAACATAATTTTACATGTTATTAAATTGACCTACAAATTAATTTGTTTATTCTGGACATGTTTAAAGAAAAATGTGTTGTCTTCCCCTCTCATTCAAAATATATTCAGTTTTGCATGTTTTCCTCTAATTTTTGTTAACAGGTACCTATATTTTATAAAGTTGCAATTAAAGTACACACTACTTTTTTAGACTGGTTAATGTCATAAATTTTTTTTTGCTCAATGTGGTCTAAAGTAACAAAAATTATTCTCTGAGAAGTATGAAAACAGCATCCAAGAATGAGAACAGAGCTTTGCAGAGACACTTTCACCAAGTTTCCAGGGCTTGGGGACTCAAACGTAGCAATGTATACAAGTCTCTGTAGGAAGGAACGTCACAGAGACAAACACTGGCAATACCCATCTAAGCTTCCCAAGAAACTTAACTACTTCACTCCACTATTGGGGAAGACGCAGGTTATCCTGAGATGAGGGAGGCTATAGCACCATCCTAGGGTAATATTATTAAAACTCCCATCATAAATGAATAAATACAAACTTAGATTATAAATTGCCGTCTTTGAGGAAATATTTCATATCATGCCTTAGCTAATTTCTCATAGAGAATTAATAGCTTGGCCTTCTTACTTTATCCATTTGCCTTGGCGGTTGTTTGGCTGATCAATATGTGTAAAGATATAATATAAAGACAGTCATTATAAATTCGTTTAAAACAGTCAAATTTTTAAACAATAAAAGGTTAAATATCCATCAGTAGAGGACAGACTTTGAGAGGTGGAACTTCTCTTTCTAAATCTACAAAATCTTTCTAGCCTACCTGGTCAAGGGGCAGACCCTGGACCATAGAGTCAGGTGCATCCTCAAGAAATAGGCATTTACTGACCACACCCAGCCACAGTGACCATCCCTGTGGAATGCTGAGCAGAAATCTGTGGGATTGCTACACAATAATATTTTAATGTATACAATATGTGTCACTTGATTGATATAACTTTTTAGCATTGTATATGAGCATTTAAAAAATTCATAGGTATAAATATGTTGATCTGAATATGTATCTGTATATGTGCCTGTGCTTAATTCATGACATATCTGTAACATATAAATATGTTTTATTAGTGAAAATGTTCAGACATTTCAAAAAGTACATAAGTGAAAAGTTTTTCTTTGCTATATGCTTCCCTAACGAATTCACTCCCCACTTCCTTGGTAAAATAGTTTGATGTTGAAAAATTCCAAGATATTTTCCTATGCACCAACATATCCATAAATATAATTACACATATAAAATAAATACAAAGTTTCTTTTTACATAAAGATCACTCTTCACCAATTATTGGGTGACTTAAAAAAAAAAACACTACCTTTTTCTATGTCATCTTTTGTAGTGATATCATATATCACTATTTTAAATATATCAATGTTTGCTTAGTCGTTCTGTTGATGGGCATTTAACTTTTTGCTTTTGAAAAAATTTCATTGTTTTAAACTAATTTATACTGAAAGTCTTCATTTTGTATCTTTATGCATATAATCTATCCATCATCATTTCTGTAGGATAGATTATGGGAACTGAAATTGCTGAGTGTATTGCATTTTTTAAAGATTTATTTATTTATTTATTTTGGGCGGGGTCGGGTTGGGGAGGGAGGGGAGCAGGCGGGCCACTTCTATTGGTCTTTCGTTTCTCTATGTTCATTCATCTTTGTTCTTTGGCTCCTGTGGGCCTCCCATCGCGGTGGCATCTGTCGTTGCAGAGCGCTGGCTCTGGGCGCATGCGCTCCAGAGCTCCGGCTCGGTAATTGGATACATCAGTCCAGCCGCTCAACAGCACGTGGGATCTTCCCAGGCCAGGGATCAAACCGGCTCCCCCTGCACTGCAAGGCGGTGTCCTTACCCACTGGACCACCAGGGGAAGCCCTGTATTGCATTTTTAATTTGAAAGACAATGAAAGGTTGTTTTACTAACAAACTGTCTCAGTCTACACTCTGTTTAAAAACAGTTATTTATTTTTGGCTGTGCCTGGTCTTGGTTGCTGCACACAGGCTTTCTCTGCTTGCAGCAAGCAGGAGCTACTCTCTAGTTGCAGTGTGTGAGCTTCTCACTGATATGCCCTCTCTTGTTGCAGAGCATGGGGTTTAAAGCTTCAGTAGTTGCAGGTTTCAGAGTGTGGGGCTTGGTAGGGTTTTGGAGCATAGGCTTAGTTTCTCTGTGGCATGGGAAATTTTCCTGGATCAGGGACTGAACCTGTCTCCCTAGCAATGGCAGGCAAATTCTTGCACCCACCAGGAATTCCCAGTCTACACTCTTATTTGCAATGTATGAGATGCCCTTTTTTCCTTTCTCTTAGCTTTTACTAAATAATATCAAACTTTCAAATGTTTCTTCAAGTTTTATTTTTCCATATATCTGTTTACATTTCTTACATAAAGATCACTCTTCACCAATTATTGGGTGACTTAAAAAAAAAAACACTACCTTTTTCTATGTCATCTTTTGTAGTGATATCATATATCACTATTTTAAATATATCAATGTTTGCTTAGTCGTTCTGTTGATGGGCATTTAACTTTTTGCTTTTGAAAAAATTTCATTGTTTTAAACTAATTTATACTGAAAGTCTTCATTTTGTATCTTTATGCATATAATCTATCCATCATCATTTCTGTAGGATAGATTATGGGAACTGAAATTGCTGAGTGTATTGCATTTTTTAAAGATTTATTTATTTATTTATTTTGGGCGGGGTCGGGTTGGGGAGGGAGGGGAGCAGGCGGGCCACTTCTATTGGTCTTTCGTTTCTCTATGTTCATTCATCTTTGTTCTTTGGCTCCTGTGGGCCTCCCATCGCGGTGGCATCTGTCGTTGTAGCGCGCCGGCTCTGGGCGCATGCGCTCCAGAGCTCTGGCTCGGTAATTGGACACGTCAGTCCAGCCGCTCAACAGCACGTGGGATCTTCCCAGGCCAGAGTTCAAACCGGCGCCCCTTGCACTGCAAGGCGGTGTCCTTACCCACTGGACCACCAGGGGAAGCCCTGTATTGCATTTTTAATTTGAAAGACAATGAAAGGTTGTTTTACTAACAAACTGTCTCAGTCTACACTCTGTTTAAAAACAGTTATTTATTTTTGGCTGTGCCTGGTCTTGGTTGCTGCACACAGGCTTTCTCTGCTTGCAGCAAGCAGGAGCTACTCTCTAGTTGCAGTGTGTGAGCTTCTCACTGATATGCCCTCTCTTGTTGCAGAGCATGGGGTTTAAAGCTTCAGTAGTTGCAGGTTTCAGAGTGTGGGGGCTTCGGTAGTTGTGGAGCATAGGCTTAGTTTCTCTGTGGCATGGGAAATTTTCCTGGATCAGGGACTGAACCTGTCTCCCTAGCAATGGCAGGCAAATTCTTGCACCCACCAGGGAATTCCCAGTCTACACTCTTATTTGCAATGTATGAGATGCCCTTTTTTCCTTTCTCTTAGCTTTTACTAAATAATATCAAACTTTCAAATGTTTCTTCAAGTTTTATTTTTCCATATATCTGTTTAATTTCTGAAATCCCCAACTCATAGTAATCCAAGTAAAAAAGAAAAGCATAGTAATAAGCAGAAAACAGAATATTAAGATTATATTTTTGCTTTGTTTTCAACAAAATTTATTTTAGTTCTTATTATAAACATAATATGTGAAATCGTTTTAAAAGCACATAGAAAACTAAAAAAAAAGAGTAAAGAAACAAAGAAAAGGAAAGAGAAAGCAAGAAAACTTTCCATTCATAAGCATACTGCTCCAAAACTCCCATTATTAATATGTTGTGCTTTTAAATTATGTTATTTATGGGAATTAAATATTTTGCATTTATATCTTACCCTGCAATCAGTGCTTTATTCTGTTTTTATCAATTAATTCTGTTTATAAGCATGATATGCTTATATTATACCTTTTTACTGAGTTTGCATTTTTTAATAGGATACTAAATTTGATAAGTAAATTTGTGAGTTTATATAATCTGATTTTCTTCAGACAAAATAAGGAGTAAAGCGGAATTGTTATTGTTGTTTAGATACCACGTCATCTCTTTTGTGATCCCAGGGACCGTAGCCTACCAGTCTCCTCTGTCCATGGGATTCTCCAGGCAAGAATACTGGAGTGGGCAGCCGTTTCCTTCTCCAGGGATCTTCCTGACCAAGGGATCAACGCACATCTCCTGCATTGGCAGGCAGGTTCTTTAGCACTGACCCACCTAAGTGTCCCTCGAAGCAGAATTACAGATAGATAACTGCTTGCAGCAAGCAGGAGCTACTCTCTAGTTGCAGTGTGTGAGCTTCTCACTGATATGCCCTCTCTTGTTGCAGAGCATGGGGTTTAAAGCTTCAGTAGTTGCAGGTTTCAGAGTGTGGGGGCTTCGGTAGTTGTGGAGCATAGGCTTAGTTTCTCTGTGGCATGGGAAATTTTCCTGGATCAGGGACTGAACCTGTCTCCCTAGCAATGGCAGGCAAATTCTTGCACCCACCAGGGAATTCCCAGTCTACACTCTTATTTGCAATGTATGAGATGCCCTTTTTTCCTTTCTCTTAGCTTTTACTAAATAATATCAAACTTTCAAATGTTTCTTCAAGTTTTATTTTTCCATATATCTGTTTAATTTCTGAAATCCCCAACTCATAGTAATCCAAGTAAAAAAGAAAAGCATAGTAATAAGCAGAAAACAGAATATTAAGATTATATTTTTGCTTTGTTTTCAACAAAATTTATTTTAGTTCTTATTATAAACATAATATGTGAAATCGTTTTTAAAAGCACATAGAAAACTAAAAACAAAGAGTAAAGAAACAAAGAAAAGGAAAGAGAAAGCAAGAAAACTTTCCATTCATAAGCATACTGCTCCAAAACTCCCATTATTAATATGTTGTGCTTTTAAATTATGTTATTTATGGGAATTAAATATTTTGCATTTATATCTTACCCTGCAATCAGTGCTTTATTCTGTTTTTATCAATTAATTCTGTTTATAAGCATGATATGCTTATATTATACCTTTTTACTGAGTTTGCATTTTTTAATAGGATACTAAATTTGATAAGTAAATTTGTGAGTTTATATAATCTGATTTTCTTCAGACAAAATAAGGAGTAAAGCGGAATTGTTATTGTTGTTTAGATACCACGTCATCTCTTTTGTGATCCCAGGGACCGTAGCCTACCAGTCTCCTCTGTCCATGGGGTTTTCCAGGGAGGAATACTGGAGTGAGTAGCCCTTTCGTTCTCCGGGGGATCTTCCTGACCAAGGGATCAACGCACATCTCCTGCATTGGCAGGCAGGTTCTTTAGCACTGACCCACCTAAGTGTCCCTCGAAGCAGAATTACAGATAGATAAAATTTACTTTCAACTATGAAAGTATTTTAAGCAGTAATTTCAAAAATTTTACTCACTGAAAAATGTTAGTGATCATCCAGGAAAGTCATTTATTTTGCATAAGAGCCATGCTGAGACCTAATAAGCCCATTATTTGACAAAGCTCCTCAGAAAGTTAGTTGCAAAGCTAGATCATGAAAATAGCACACTATTTTCTGCTCCCTCTTTTCCCAATCACTGAAACTTTTGCAGTAATTTAAAACTTGAAACCAAATTAACTTGTTTTAAGTCTCACCTTTGCTTCATGTTTATTTTCACCCTCTAAGCTAATCTGGAAATAGAAGAGCCAAGAAGAACTGGATGAGTGAAAGTGCAGAGAAACAGTTTATGAATACCAGACCAAATCATGAAGCTGATTCCCATTTTTATAACCAAAAAACATTTTCAACAAGTTTCCCCTCTTTACATACACTTTTACAGAACATATGAATTTATATTACTTACGCTTATGGATATTCTTAAATATTACCTTATGTATTTATCACTTCTGTTTGACCTTTTCCACATGCCATGAAAACACCTAGATTTAAATGTTAAGTTAATGTGGGCATCTCCCAAGTGGCTCAGTGGTAAAGAATCCGCCTACCAATGCAGAGGTTGTGGGTTCAGTCCTTGTGTCAAGATTTCCCTGAAGAAGAATACTGACAACCCACTCCAGTATTCTTGCCTGGGAAATCCCATGGACCGAGAGGCTGGATTTTGCATTTATAGTAGCAATCAATTAATTCTGTTTATAAGCATGATATGCTTATATTATACCTTTTTACTGAGTTTGCATTTTTTAATAGGATACTAAATTTGATAAGTAAATTTGTGAGTTTATATAATCTGATTTTCTTCAGACAAAATAAGGAGTAAAGCGGAATTGTTATTGTTGTTTAGATACCACGTCATCTCTTTTGTGATCCCAGGGACCGTAGCCTACCAGTCTCCTCTGTCCATGGGGTTTTCCAGGGAGGAATACTGGAGTGGGTAGCCATTTCCTTCTCCAGGGGATCTTCCTGACCAAGGGATCAAACGCACATCTCCTGCATTGGCAGGCAGGTTCTTTAGCACTGACCCACCTAAGTGTCCCTCGAAGCAGAATTACAGATAGATAAAATTTACTTTCAACTATGAAAGTATTTTAAGCAGTAATTTCAAAAATTTTACTCACTGAAAAATGTTAGTGATCATCCAGGAAAGTCATTTATTTTGCATAAGAGCCATGCTGAGACCTAATAAGCCCATTATTTGACAAAGCTCCTCAGAAAGTTAGTTGCAAAGCTAGATCATGAAAATAGCACACTATTTTCTGCTCCCTCTTTTCCCAATCACTGAAACTTTTGCAGTAATTTAAAACTTGAAACCAAATTAACTTGTTTTAAGTCTCACCTTTGCTTCATGTTTATTTTCACCCTCTAAGCTAATCTGGAAATAGAAGAGCCAAGAAGAACTGGATGAGTGAAAGTGCAGAGAAACAGTTTATGAATACCAGACCAAATCATGAAGCTGATTCCCATTTTTATAACCAAAAAACATTTTCAACAAGTTTCCCCTCTTTACATACACTTTTACAGAACATATGAATTTATATTACTTACGCTTATGGATATTCTTAAATATTACCTTATGTATTTATCACTTCTGTTTGACCTTTTCCACATGCCATGAAAACACCTAGATTTAAATGTTAAGTTAATGTGGGCATCTCCCAAGTGGCTCAGTGGTAAAGAATCCGCCTACCAATGCAGAGGTTGTGGGTTCAGTCCTTGTGTCAAGATTTCCCTGAAGAAGAATACTGACAACCCACTCCAGTATTCTTGCCTGGGAAATCCCATGGACCGAGAGGCTGGCCATACAATTGTATGTAACCCCATACAATCCATGGGGTTACAAAGAATCAGACATGACTGAGTGACTGAGCACACATGCAAGTAAATTTGATTTCTACATTAAGGTGATAAAAGTCCTGTGTATACAAATACTTTTGTTTTTAGCTGAAATTTCATTTCTTTAAAAGTAAAACAGCAGAACAAGGTGCTTTGGATTCTTAAATATTGAAGCATGAACAACTGATCCAAACAAGTCCCCAAATACGACTGCCATCTACATATTATAACTGCTCAGGTGTAACAATGTTTACAAAATATATTAAATTTGCCAAAAATTTCACATGTGATTATAGTGGAAGAAAGTAAAATGCATGAAATAATCAAGCTATTCCGAAGAGAACATGCTGGTACTTGTCATTCCTGGAAAAATGATAGAGGAATAATCCAGTAATATACTCAAATTTTTATTTTAAGTATTTATTTACATGTGGCCATACCTCTACCTTTGGAAATTCTTAATTTCTGTTGGTATATGCAACTGTGGCAACTACTCATGGCCTTTAATTATCAGTGAATAAGATTTAAATATTCATTTTGCATTTTCTTAGTAACCATTGTCTTTATAATTCTATTACAGTGAAATAGGCATTCGAGAACCTTAATACTGAGATCTCAGGGTTCTCCTATGTAAGTGTTAAGTTTTATTGAAACAAATGTGGTAAATCTCTGATGAGCTTTTTTGCTTAGGTGAAAATGTCCTTTGATTCATGTCAGTAATAAAATCATTAAGGAACTAGGGATTCAAATCCTTTACCAGAAATGTGAATAGTTCAGGATATTTGCACATGTGTAGCCTGAAATATCAATCTCTATTTTCAGTGTGACTAATACAACATAGATATTATTTCAAATAAATTTTTATTCTTTGAATCTTAAAAACATAAAAATAATCATTTCTGTTCCCTCTGAAGTTCCACCCTTTCCTATTTTTTTCCATCCCTTTTACAACGATTTTCTAACATATAAGTGAATTGGCAAAGCAAAAAAGGCATGTAGGTGATTTTTGGTCATAGTTATTTCATTGATTAAACATTATTTCTATTATGTTTGTTTGTAAAACATTCCAGTGAGTAGTATCTAATACATGCATTTGTTCATGGAGACTCCATACCCTGAATCGGGGTCTAAATGGATGTGTTCATTTTTCTTGGACTGTATTTGACTTGAAGTTAGAATTATATGTATTTTGCTTCTCCCACCTTTCATGGCTTATTCTTCCCCTGAGAATTCTCAAACTGTCTCTCAAAGTGATAATAAAGAGAAAAACAATCTTATTCTTTATGATAGTAAAGTTTTTTGATCCATAGGCTACAACCTGTTAGTTGATTCTAAAATGAGTTTGGTGAGTCATGTCTAGCATTTGTACTAATAAACTTATAAGAAAACATTATTAGCATATCTCAGAGGTAATAGAGCCATTTTCCTGTTAAACATATATTTCACTGTTTGTGTGTATGTGTATGTATATGTGTGTGTATGAGTTTGTGTCTGCTGCGGCACATGAAAACTATGGATTAACATTAGTTATTATGATCCACAAATTCTAACCTAGTCACAAAGTTACAATGAATACCTTACCCTGACTATAGCAAGCACATCTCTTGTTTTTTGTGGTATATGCAACTGTGGCAACTACTCATGGCCTTTAGGTGAAAATTTTGCATTTTCTTAGTAACCATTGTCTTTATAATTCTATTACAGTGAAATAGGCATTCGAGAACCTTAATACTGAGATCTCAGGGTTCTCCTATGTAAGTGTTAAGTTTTATTGAAACAAATGTGGTAAATCTCTGATGAGCTTTTTTGCTTAGGTGAAAATGTCCTTTGATTCATGTCAGTAATAAAATCATTAAGGAACTAGGGATTCAAATCCTTTACCAGAAATGTGAATAGTTCAGGATATTTGCACATGTGTAGCCTGAAATATCAATCTCTATTTTCAGTGTGACTAATACAACATAGATATTATTTCAAATAAATTTTTATTCTTTGAATCTTAAAAACATAAAAATAATCATTTCTGTTCCCTCTGAAGTTCCACCCTTTCCTATTTTTTTCCATCCCTTTTACAACGATTTTCTAACATATAAGTGAATTGGCAAAGCAAAAAAGGCATGTAGGTGATTTTTGGTCATAGTTATTTCATTGATTAAACATTATTTCTATTATGTTTGTTTGTAAAACATTCCAGTGAGTAGTATCTAATACATGCATTTGTTCATGGAGACTCCATACCCTGAATCGGGGTCTAAATGGATGTGTTCATTTTTCTTGGACTGTATTTGACTTGAAGTTAGAATTATATGTATTTTGCTTCTCCCACCTTTCATGGCTTATTCTTCCCCTGAGAATTCTCAAACTGTCTCTCAAAGTGATAATAAAGAGAAAAACAATCTTATTCTTTATGATAGTAAAGTTTTTTGATCCATAGGCTACAACCTGTTAGTTGATTCTAAAATGAGTTTGGTGAGTCATGTCTAGCATTTGTACTAATAAACTTATAAGAAAACATTATTAGCATATCTCAGAGGTAATAGAGCCATTTTCCTGTTAAACATATATTTCACTGTTTGTGTGTATGTGTATGTATATGTGTGTGTATGAGTTTGTGTCTGCTGCGGCACATGAAAACTATGGATTAACATTAGTTATTATGATCCACAAATTCTAACCTAGTCACAAAGTTACAATGAATACCTTACCCTGACTATAGCAAGCACATCCATGAAGACATATCTGAACTTCAACACTTTGTTCAGAGCAGACACGAACACACCATAAATAAAAGGCCTAGTTACTCCATTCTGTCAGATAAACTCTTCTTAGATGACTATCTGAAGTACTTGGCAGCAGGTTTGCCTGGAGAGTTTAGGTGCACTTGAAGATGGAGACCCCAGAGAGTACTGAACTCGGCCAACTAGGCAGAGGAGACTGAGAGGGCAGTGTTCAGCAAGCCACTAGATTACCTCATTCCTGGAATCCTCCTGGCATCCTTAGTGCCAGTCTCATAACACCATGAATGAGGACAAGACAGTTTTTTCCAAGTGCTTTCCCAGCCTTGAGCTAAATCAGGCTTGTTCCATGCATTAAAAAAGCATATGAGGAAAATTGCATATTTTAAAAATATATCCCCAGTCTTGTAAGACTTTGCCATTGTTCACTTGCTCTGTGTTTCCTAGCAGTTGTTTCTCAATCATATGTTTTCATTTCCAGAAAGCCTTCTTGAACTAATTAGAAAATGGGGCCTGGCACTTTGTTCTTTCTCTGTCTCTCTCTCTCTTTTTTTTTATGGGTTTCTTTCTTTTTTTTTTTAATTTTGGCCTCTTTTATTGGTTATTTATTTATTTATTATTGTATTTATTTTATTTATTTTCATCCATCTTTATTCTTTGGCCCTTGTGGGCCATCACAGTGGCCTCTCTTGTTGCAGACCACCAGCTCTGGGTGCTTGCACTCCGTAGTACTGGCTCATAATTGGACACACCGTCCAGCTGCTCTGCGGCATGTGGGATCTTCCCAGGCCAGGAATTGAACTGGTGCCCCTTGCACTACAAGACAGACTCTTCACCCACTGAACCACCAGAGAAGCCCACTCTGTTCTCTTCATCTTAAAAACCCACATCACTGTGCTCATGGTGTATGAATCGCTGCCTTCTATATACGCTATTTTTTGTTTTATGTCCATCTTTCCTTTTCTCATTAATACTTAATTCTCATCATTTTCTAACTTGCATTAGCTGTTGCAAAGGTTAAGGATCATCTCTTATCTCATTTCTTATGGCATTTGGGACAATTAAAAATGCATGTGGTGGGGCTTCCCTGGTGGTCCAGTAGGTAAGGACACTGCCTTGCAGTGCAAGGGGCGCCAGTTCGATCCCCAGCCTGGGAAGATCCCACGTGCTGCGGAGCAGCTGGACCGATGTGTCCAATTACCGAGCGGGAGCTTTGGAAGGCATGCACCCAGAGCCGGTGCTCTGTGACAACAGAGGCCACTGCGATGGGAGACCCACACGGGCCAGAGAACAAAGATGGATGAAACTGAATAAATGAAAGACCAATAGAAGTGGCCCGCCCGTCCCCCTCCCTCCCCAACCCACTCCCCCGCCAAATAAATAAATAAATAAATAAATAAATAAATTCTAAAAAAAAAAAAAATTCATGTGGTGAAATTCTGTTTAGAAAGTATCACCATTCTCTCAGAATTATATAGTTCCTTTCCTTGAATGATTTTTAAAATATTTTTCTAAGTAGGACTTTCTGCTTCCTGCATATTCCTAAATGAGTTTTCTTCTAAACAGCCGCACAAACATGAACCGTAAAAACAAGTTCTTTGTCATTTTCCTCTTTTGTTGCTTTCAAAATCCCTATTTTGCTCCCTTCTTTGGAAGGCCAAAATAGCAATGCCTCTGAGTGTTTCTCCCCTAGGAGCCTTTTCCATTCCTTTCTGTGGAAGTCTAGAGAGACAAATGTACTTTTAATGACTTGGCCAGCTGCACAGTCTGTCAGCAGCTTCCATTGCCCTTCTGCCTCACAAAGACAGATCCTATTACACTGCCCGCAGTGGGGAGTGCACCTCTGCTGGGATTTGGGGGTCTCCTGGGCACAGTTCAGGCCCCAGCAGCCCTGTGTGCTTAGATGCACATTTCACATTCACCACAGGGCATAGTTCCATTTGGAGCTAGCCTTAGCTAATTGGAGAAAGAACAAAAATGCATCTTCCTACTCTCCCTTTGCTTCCCAGGTGGCAGTAGTGGTGAAGAACATGCTGGCCAATGTAAAAATCACAGGTTCAATCCTTGGCTGGAAAAATCCCCTGGAGAGGGCATGGCGACCCTTCCATTTCTTGCCTGGAGAATCTCATGGACAGAGGAGCCTGGTGGGCTACAGTCCACAGGGTTACAAAGAGTCAGACATGACTGGAGTGACTTAGTGTGCACACACGTGCCCTCTATACACATTACCCTTTTCTTTCCTATACCCACCTTTGTACTCCATCTTCTGTCTTCAGGCCTCTCCTGTGTGTCTACACCCTAAATTCCTGAGGCATCTGATCCACTTTCTCTTGTTGAACTCTTTCTTGTCTGCTTTATGGTCTAGACCTAAGAGAGAAATCTGAAATAATCTGGAAATGGGTCAGTGCAGTTTCCATTTAGCGTATCATACCTGAAATTTTACAAAGATCTTTCTGGAGATAGAATATTAGTGAATTTTTGAGTAATATGGTGATACACAGGGGAATTTATAATCAGGAAAATCCCTTCTATCTTTCATTTTTTCTTCTTTTTTGGGACGGGGTGTGAGGAGGGAGGAGGGCGGGCGGGCCACTTCTATTGGTCTTTCATTTATCCATTTTCATCCATCTTTGTTCTCGGGCCCATGTGGGCCTCCCATCGCAGTGGCCTCTGTTGTCACAGAGCACCGGCTCTGGGTGCATGCCTTCCAAAGCTCCGTCTCAGTAATTGGACACATCAGTCCAGCTGCTCCACGGCACATGGGATCTTCCCAGGCCAGGGATTGAACTGGCGCCCCTTGCACTGCAAGGCAGTGTCCTTAACCACTGGACCACCAGGGAAGCCCCCTTTTTTCTTCTTCTAATGGATTCCATAAATATATTTTTTTCTGTGATCTTCAAGTAATCCCATGTATGCTTATGACTGGGGTTCCTGTATATTTATAAACTAATAGAGACATTTTATTCTCACATTGCAATGAGGAAGGAAAAAATGACTTTTCAATTTAAATAAGTAACTAGTTTGGTTTTTTAAAAAATTGAACACCCAACTTGACGTAGTTCTTGTGATGAATCAGAATACATACATTTTTGTAGTGCTTACTACAAACCAGACATTTTACTTGTATTATTTTATTTAACACTCATATGAGGTAGGTCATGTTCGTATGCCCATATTATTAATGAATAAACTGAGTCCACAAGGTCTAATAAAGATTGTGATGAAGTCACAATGTGTGACTAAGTGTGATGAAGTCAGCTTTTGATATTATTGGTCATTGTATTGTGTTCTGTAAAAACAATGAAGTCTATTACAGATGGGGCACAACACAAGCTTTCATTGGTTTGCAGATGCATACCAGCTTTGAAAATGAACACTAACCAGAGACAATCTGACTTTATTCCATAGAGTGATATAGAATGCCCGTTTTTCTTTCTTTCTTTCTCTCTCCCCCGCACCTTCTCCCCCAAACTCCCTCTGCCCTTCCCTCACTCCCCTCTGTTTCTTTCTTGCTGTCTTGGCTGAACTGTTACAGAGTCATTTTCTCTTTGCTCCCGCCTCACTTTCTTTCCCTTCCTCCCTTTTGCTGCCTTCCTTCCCTCCTTTTGTCCCTGAATTCTTGGAAGTTGATATTCTTTCTTCCCTATACATTTTGATTTTCAAACCCAAAGTGAAATAGAACCATTTTAAAGACAGTCTTCCTTATTCTTAAGACTCCTTAATTCCTCAGGTGTCTGTTCATTTCCCTGGGAGCTACACTAGCAATAGGAAAAAAAAAAAAGAAATGTCTGCCCTCAAGGAGTTCGCCGTCAGGAAGATGGAGGTGAGAAAGGGTGATATTCAGAAGATGTTGCACTCTGTCAACACCGTGCTCTCTCTTGTCTTTGCAACAGGTACCATTTCTGTCAACACGCTGCGCACGCCCTACACTGCTCCCGGCGAGAGTGAGATCCTGGACCTGGATGATGAGTTGTACCTGGGCGGCTTGCCAGAAAATAAGGCCGGCCTCGTCTTCCACCGAGGTGTGGACTGCGCTGCTCAACTATGGCTACGTGGGCTGCATAAGAGATTTGTTCATTGATGGCCAGAGCAAAGATATCCGGCAAATGGCTGAAGTTCAAAGCGTAATACATCCCATATTTTGAGACATTTTAGTGCTAAAAAACGTTTGGTTTTTAAAAATTGAACACCCAACTTGACGTAGTTCTTGTGATTAATCAGAATACATACATTTTTGTAGTGCTTACTACAAACCAGACATTTTACTTGTATTATTTTATTTAACACTCATATGAGGTAGGTCATGTTCGTATGCCCATATTATTAATGAATAAACTGAGTCCACAAGGTCTAATAAAGATTGTGATGAAGTCACAATGTGTGACTAAGTGTGATGAAGTCAGCTTTTGATATTATTGGTCATTGTATTGTGTTCTGTAAAAACAATGAAGTCTATTACAGATGGGGCACAACACAAGCTTTCATTGGTTTGCAGATGCATACCAGCTTTGAAAATGAACACTAACCAGAGACAATCTGACTTTATTCCATAGAGTGATATAGAATGCCCGTTTTTCTTTCTTTCTTTCTCTCTCCCCCGCACCTTCTCCCCCAAACTCCCTCTGCCCTTCCCTCACTCCCCTCTGTTTCTTTCTTGCTGTCTTGGCTGAACTGTTACAGAGTCATTTTCTCTTTGCTCCCGCCTCACTTTCTTTCCCTTCCTCCCTTTTGCTGCCTTCCTTCCCTCCTTTTGTCCCTGAATTCTTGGAAGTTGATATTCTTTCTTCCCTATACATTTTGATTTTCAAACCCAAAGTGAAATAGAACCATTTTAAAGACAGTCTTCCTTATTCTTAAGACTCCTTAATTCCTCAGGTGTCTGTTCATTTCCCTGGGAGCTACACTAGCAATAGGAAAAAAAAAAAAGAAATGTCTGCCCTCAAGGAGTTCGCCGTCAGGAAGATGGAGGTGAGAAAGGGTGATATTCAGAAGATGTTGCACTCTGTCAACACCCGTGCTCTCTCTTGTCTTTGCAACAGGTACCATTTCTGTCAACACGCTGCGCACGCCCTACACTGCTCCCGGCGAGAGTGAGATCCTGGACCTGGATGATGAGTTGTACCTGGGCGGCTTGCCAGAAAATAAGGCCGGCCTCGTCTTCCCCACCGAGGTGTGGACTGCGCTGCTCAACTATGGCTACGTGGGCTGCATAAGAGATTTGTTCATTGATGGCCAGAGCAAAGATATCCGGCAAATGGCTGAAGTTCAAAGCACTGCTGGAGTGAAGCCCTCCTGTTCTAGGGAAACAGCAAAACCGTGCCTTAGCAACCCCTGCAAAAACAACGGCATGTGCAGGGATGGGTGGAACAGATACGTCTGCGATTGTTCCGGAACAGGCTTTCTCGGCAGGTCCTGTGAGAGAGGTAGGATTCTAGCATCCCAGCAGCCCTTGAGATGAAAGGCATGTTCAGTGTGGACCTCACACCTCAAATGACCATTGAAACATAACATGTGCCCTGGGGAAGTAAACTCTCCAAGCAGAGTGGCCACACCAGTGCATTGATTGGACAAATCTGTGCTGATTTTCAAAGGGCCTGATTCTGGCAAGGCACAGTCCTTTACGTATATCACAGGAATATATAAATAGTTGGATCCTTTGCCTCCTCTAGGGAATGTGCCTAAGATGCATCCTAGACAATCACAGTCTCTTTTGCCCAGTTTAAATTTTAAGACACTAGAAAGTAAAAGAAGGAATGAATTTGACATGTTTTTGGCAATCTAGTGCTAATATCTAGGTCAAAAATAGCATCCAAAGCAAGCTAAACTATAAGTTGCAACTTCCCTGACATTACTGGGTTGAACCTGTTCATTTCACTTTAGTTGACCTTCTCAAGGCTGACGTTTGAAGAGTAAGGTGACTTTAAACCATCAAAGTTATAATAGTATTTTGAGACATGCACCCTAATTTCAGAGACACTTGCCTTGGTCTGAGACCCAAACTGGTCACAGAATGTTTCTTTACCAATTTCATAGGAAGAGTTACTGTGTCTGTGGAAACTCTGAGCAGGTGTCTCCCTTTCCTTCTAGAGCAGGAGGCAAAACTACATTTTTTTGTTCCTTTTCTTCTCCGATTAGAAGGACAATAAGAGCTAAAGGAAGAGTAAAATGTAATAGTTGCCACTGCTCATCTACAGACCAGACAAAAGGAAGAAATAGCAGAACAAATAGGGCTAAGTATGTTCTTTCATCGACCCAAGAGTCTCAGATAAATGCTTTAGTCACTGTACCCATTGCCACTCATTTTCTACAATGGAACAAAAAAATCAATATGAAAAAATATTGACAAGTTGTTTCATTGTCCTCTCATGCTCCAAATAACACCGCTGTCTTAGACATTTAGCCTAAAGGAGCCTGCCATCAATTTTTTAAGCCATACACATCTCATCTTTTTGCCTCTGCACTCCCAAAATATTTTAATTTACATAAGTAGACACTTCGTAAGGAAAAATTACTTCTTTCACATAATCTAAAGTTGAAATGTGGCTTCGATTCTTAATGTGGCTTTGATTCTTTATGAGAGGGTTCATCAGCTTATCAGTTCCATGGATAACATTAATCAATGTCACAATCAATAATTATAACCTAATAATGATCTTAAATTCCCACAAAAATATCACTGATTTGGATTTGACAATGAGATAGGAGTATTGGTAGACAAATATTTTAATCACATAAAGGGCCTGATTCTGGCAAGGCACAGTCCTTACGATATAAAATATAAATAGTTGGATCCTTTGCCTCCTCTAGGGAATGTGCCTAAGATGCATCCTAGACAATCACAGTCTCTTTTGCCCAGTTTAAATTTTAAGACACTAGAAAGTAAAAGAAGGAATGAATTTGACATGTTTTTGGCAATCTAGTGCTAATATCTAGGTCAAAAATAGCATCCAAAGCAAGCTAAACTATAAGTTGCAACTTCCCTGACATTACTGGGTTGAACCTGTTCATTTCACTTTAGTTGACCTTCTCAAGGCTGACGTTTGAAGAGTAAGGTGACTTTAAACCATCAAAGTTATAATAGTATTTTGAGACATGCACCCTAATTTCAGAGACACTTGCCTTGGTCTGAGACCCAAACTGGTCACAGAATGTTTCTTTACCAATTTCATAGGAAGAGTTACTGTGTCTGTGGAAACTCTGAGCAGGTGTCTCCCTTTCCTTCTAGAGCAGGAGGCAAAACTACATTTTTTTGTTCCTTTTCTTCTCCGATTAGAAGGACAATAAGAGCTAAAGGAAGAGTAAAATGTAATAGTTGCCACTGCTCATCTACAGACCAGACAAAAGGAAGAAATAGCAGAACAAATAGGGCTAAGTATGTTCTTTCATCGACCCAAGAGTCTCAGATAAATGCTTTAGTCACTGTACCCATTGCCACTCATTTTCTACAATGGAACAAAAAAATCAATATGAAAAAATATTGACAAGTTGTTTCATTGTCCTCTCATGCTCCAAATAACACCGCTGTCTTAGACATTTAGCCTAAAGGAGCCTGCCATCAATTTTTTAAGCCATACACATCTCATCTTTTTGCCTCTGCACTCCCAAAATATTTTAATTTACATAAGTAGACACTTCGTAAGGAAAAATTACTTCTTTCACATAATCTAAAGTTGAAATGTGGCTTCGATTCTTAATGTGGCTTTGATTCTTTATGAGAGGGTTCATCAGCTTATCAGTTCCATGGATAACATTAATCAATGTCACAATCAATAATTATAACCTAATAATGATCTTAAATTCCCACAAAAATATCACTGATTTGGATTTGACAATGAGATAGGAGTATTGGTAGACAAATATTTTAATCACATAGATTCATTCATTCTCCAAGTACCTAATTACAATTCCTATAAATAGTCACTAGAGGTTAATTATTTCTGCACAGTTTCATTTGTAAGGTCTATTACCTTACAAATACACCTCTTTTACCCCTGCCCTCCTAATTTCAGTTTGTTTGAGTAGTGTCGTTTATAGAAATTGCCCAAAGAAGCCAGCAACAACAAAGTGACAAAGCTTGTGAGATATGTTATAGTTAGGTATAATGTGAGAGTGGCAGACCTGTGTGATTTAAGACTGTGTTTTCATTTTAATCCCTCAGAGAGCTGTCATTTACTCTGATGCCTCCTGCTTAAGTGAAGCTAGAAAAGGGTAGAACTGAACTGTCACACAAATTACAGAAGCCTTCACTTAAATATGCATGGTGTACCACCCTGTGGCAATATTCCGCTACTACATATGGTAGAAATAAGAATGGAAATTCTAAGAGCTCCCTAAACCAGAATGAGAGAAAGGCACTATTAATATATTGCAGTCATTGTAAGGAGGGGTGGCAAGCATGTGCAGATTTGCAAATGAGAATTTAATAGCGAGTTTCATCACTGGGTTTCAACATACATTTTAACTGACAGGTGACTGGAAATCTCTTCAGATTTCTTTGTCTCTAGGCTGATTGTGTATTGAAGAGAGAAAATAGTCATTTCTGTGTGTTTTTTGTTTCTGGACCAACCAGTGTATTCTGAGAAGTCCTTGCTCTTCAGAATTAATGTTCTTGTTCACATTATGGCATCTCCCAAGAACAAGGGTGATGTGGGATGCTTGTCATGTTCAAGGCCACAAAATTTGGCTGCTGTCCAGGTCCCAGCTCTGCCCTGGTTTCGTCAACACACGCTTATGTCCACTCCTCGGGGTTTCCAGTTCCAAAGAGAGCTCTTTGACTGTGTTTCTTCAGTTCCATGGCATTTAACATCAGCTTATCAGTTCCATGGATAACATTAATCAATGTCACAATCAATAATTATAACCTAATAATGATCTTAAATTCCCACAAAAATATCACTGATTTGGATTTGACAATGAGATAGGAGTATTGGTAGACAAATATTTTAATCACATAGATTCATTCATTCTCCAAGTACCTAATTACAATTCCTATAAATAGTCACTAGAGGTTAATTATTTCTGCACAGTTTCATTTGTAAGGTCTATTACCTTACAAATACACCTCTTTTACCCCTGCCCTCCTAATTTCAGTTTGTTTGAGTAGTGTCGTTTATAGAAATTGCCCAAAGAAGCCAGCAACAACAAAGTGACAAAGCTTGTGAGATATGTTATAGTTAGGTATAATGTGAGAGTGGCAGACCTGTGTGATTTAAGACTGTGTTTTCATTTTAATCCCTCAGAGAGCTGTCATTTACTCTGATGCCTCCTGCTTAAGTGAAGCTAGAAAAGGGTAGAACTGAACTGTCACACAAATTACAGAAGCCTTCACTTAAATATGCATGGTGTACCACCCTGTGGCAATATTCCGCTACTACATATGGTAGAAATAAGAATGGAAATTCTAAGAGCTCCCTAAACCAGAATGAGAGAAAGGCACTATTAATATATTGCAGTCATTGTAAGGAGGGGTGGCAAGCATGTGCAGATTTGCAAATGAGAATTTAATAGCGAGTTTCATCACTGGGTTTCAACATACATTTTAACTGACAGGTGACTGGAAATCTCTTCAGATTTCTTTGTCTCTAGGCTGATTGTGTATTGAAGAGAGAAAATAGTCATTTCTGTGTGTTTTTTGTTTCTGGACCAACCAGTGTATTCTGAGAAGTCCTTGCTCTTCAGAATTAATGTTCTTGTTCACATTATGGCATCTCCCAAGAACAAGGGTGATGTGGGATGCTTGTCATGTTCAAGGCCACAAAATTTGGCTGCTGTCCAGGTCCCAGCTCTGCCCTGGTTTCGTCAACACACGCTTATGTCCACTCCTCGGGGTTTCCAGTTCCAAAGAGAGCTCTTTGACTGTGGTTCTTCTTCGCATGCAATTTGATCACATAAAGCTGCTGATCACATAAGAGTTGACGGACAGCTCTTGAAATTTTTTAAAAAGGCCACTTTCAAGTTTGTACTTTGCGATTGTTGAACAGTAACTGTAAATTTATAAAGAAATATGTTCAAATCCTTGAGCAGTGTAGCATGGGAAAGCTGTTACAGTCACATTATAGGAAATCTTCATTCTTCATTAGTAAGCAAAAGAGTTTATTAGACAGATCGGAGTATTTGCTGACTTAGGCACATAAGAAAATAGTACTTTGTTTGGATGTGTATTGATCCCCTGAAGAAATGTAGTATAGAGATCATGTCCAATTGAATTCATACATTGAATTCAGCACCTTCTCTCCTGCTTAACTTTTTATAAAACTGAAAGTTTGTGAAGACTTGGTCATATAGATACTATTCCTGGTTGCATGTACGTGGTATCATCAGAGGTCTACTTTATACTTGTTTGTTAAAACTCTACCAGATGGAGGGACAGATGTCAGAGCAATATAATTTGGCTCCTTGTCTGATTTTCATCACTGATCACAATATGTGACTGCCTTTTGGCACAACTGAGCACAGGTGTACACTTTAGACCGCAAGAAGTAATAACACAGAAAAACAAATTTGTCAAACTTAATGACAAGGGGGAAGGAGACAGAGGAGACAAAGTTGAAACTTTTTCTCCCCTGCTGGAAAGAATTACATTGGAATTAGCTTTTTAAAGAACTCTTTTGTGTTCTAAGTGATAAAGTAAATTTGCTAATGTTTAAAGGATGCTGCCAAATAGCATAACCTTCAAATGTCAGAATGTTGTTTACCATTTATTTGGCAACTCTCAACTACAACCTTGTGCATTTTTCATTTCTTGTCTAATTAAACATTAACTCTAATTATGAGGAATCATTTAGGCATTCATTTTTCATTTATCAACAGGTTATTTTCACATTGAGAATTGTTTAAAATGGCACTCAGAGGCACTTGAGTTTTACTACTTTGCTGTTATTTCATTCCTGCAGCTTTTCAGAGAATTTTAAAGGCCAATGATACTGATTTTCTTTTTATTTTGGATTGTATTTCATACAATACTTATGATCCCTTGTCAGTCATCTGTATTTCTTAAGGATGTTCTCTCTACCTAATTTTTAATCAAATTAAGGCACATGTCATAGAAAAATATGAGATCATTCAAAAATGATCTTTGAATAATAGACACTAGATTAAATAAATAAGAAAACTAAAAATATTTTAACCCTTCATCTATTCTTAACACCGAAGTAACTGAACAGTTGATAATGGCTTTTAAATTTCTATTCAGATATTTGTTGCTTTATAGATGGACCATGATCAGCTGTAAATTAGGAAGAGGAATGGTAGAGATCAAACGTTTTTAAGATTATACTAGAAGCATTTTCTTTCTGTTACAATTGTACAATCATTTTTTAGATTATTTTTTGAACAACTCCTACTAGATTTTCTTTAGGAAAACCTCACTGGAGAACTATGCTATATTAATAAAAATGTGGTATGATATACAATTACATTGTTTTAATGAGATCATGTTTTATCTTCTCAGTGCTTAGGTCAATATTTAGCCATGAGACCCCTATTTTGGTCAACAGACCCCTTTCACAATCAAGTCTGTCTTTTGCTACATTATTATGGCTTTCAACACAGACTTTAAGGAATACGTTGTTCATACACACTGCCAAAGTTAGATTCCTTTACAAAAGACAGAGTAAATACTTAATCTCATTATTGAATATTATGTATGCCTGAGATCCAGATTGAAACAGGTCTCTTTTGCTGGAAAGAATTACATTGGAATTAGCTTTTTAAAGAACTCTTTGTGTTCTAAGTGATAAAGTAAATTTGCTAATGTTTAAAGGATGCTGCCAAATAGCATAACCTTCAAATGTCAGAATGTTGTTTACCATTTATTTGGCAACTCTCAACTACAACCTTGTGCATTTTTCATTTCTTGTCTAATTAAACATTAACTCTAATTATGAGGAATCATTTAGGCATTCATTTTTCATTTATCAACAGGTTATTTTCACATTGAGAATTGTTTAAAATGGCACTCAGAGGCACTTGAGTTTTACTACTTTGCTGTTATTTCATTCCTGCAGCTTTTCAGAGAATTTTAAAGGCCAATGATACTGATTTTCTTTTTATTTTGGATTGTATTTCATACAATACTTATGATCCCTTGTCAGTCATCTGTATTTCTTAAGGATGTTCTCTCTACCTAATTTTTAATCAAATTAAGGCACATGTCATAGAAAAATATGAGATCATTCAAAAATGATCTTTGAATAATAGACACTAGATTAAATAAATAAGAAAACTAAAAATATTTTAACCCTTCATCTATTCTTAACACCGAAGTAACTGAACAGTTGATAATGGCTTTTAAATTTCTATTCAGATATTTGTTGCTTTATAGATGGACCATGATCAGCTGTAAATTAGGAAGAGGAATGGTAGAGATCAAACGTTTTTAAGATTATACTAGAAGCATTTTCTTTCTGTTACAATTGTACAATCATTTTTTAGATTATTTTTTGAACAACTCCTACTAGATTTTCTTTAGGAAAACCTCACTGGAGAACTATGCTATATTAATAAAAATGTGGTATGATATACAATTACATTGTTTTAATGAGATCATGTTTTATCTTCTCAGTGCTTAGGTCAATATTTAGCCATGAGACCCCTATTTTGGTCAACAGACCCCTTTCACAATCAAGTCTGTCTTTTGCTACATTATTATGGCTTTCAACACAGACTTTAAGGAATACGTTGTTCATACACACTGCCAAAGTTAGATTCCTTTACAAAAGACAGAGTAAATACTTAATCTCATTATTGAATATTGATGTATGCCTGAGATCCAGATTGAAACAGGCTCTTTCACATATTTTCAGTATCCAGTGTAATCATTAATTCAGTCGGGGTTTATCAAGGCTCCGCTGGGTGCCTGGTGTACCTGGCTGATGACAGACCCATGAACAGGGAAACACAGCCTCTGCTTAATGCCCTTCACATGCAGAAAGCCAAAGACAGGTTCCACTGTGCTGACAAATAAGAAATGACAATTTTTTAGAAATTGCAAAGTAGCTACAGAATAACTGGAAGATGGATTAAAGGAGTGCTTTCAGCAGGAGCATCTGGGTAATATTTGACCATAGACCTGACTGCTGAAGGAACTGGCCGTATAAAGATCTGGGGGTGAAACCTTTTAAGACAGAAAGTCCCACAAGCACAATTACTTGAGTGAGAAATGAAATCACTGTGGCTGGAATTTGAAAAAGAAGAGAGGATATGTTAAAAATGGATAGCTCAGTTGGTAAAGAATCTGCCTGCAATGCTATGCAAGAGACCCTGGTTCGATCCCTGGGTCAGGAAGATCCCCTGGAGGAGAGATAGGCTACCCACTTCAGGAGCCTTAGGCTTCTCTGGTGGCTCAGATGGTAAAGAATCTGCCTGCAATGCTAGGAGACCTGGGTTCAGTTCCTTAGTTGGGAAAATTCCCCTGGAGAAGGGAAAGGCTATCCATTCCACTATTCTTGCTTGGGGAATTCCGTGGCTCATCCATAGATCGCAAAGAGTTGGACGTGACTGAACGACTTCACTTTCACTTTCATGGTAAAACCAGAGGCCAAAAGATGGACTGGGGCTGAATCACACAAAATCTTTTAAGTTAATAAAAGGAACACAAATTTTATTTGAACTGCAGTGGTGGGAATGTATTGGTGAAGGCTGAGAAGGTGAAGGATTAGGGGTGGGTAGGGTGTGTGTGCCTCGTTGAGCGATGAAGTGATATAATCTGATTGTTTCCTTTAAAAGTTCAACCTGTCTGCTGTGGGGGTGAAGGCTGAGAAGGTGAAGGATAGTATAGGCTTCACATTAATTTGTCAGAATATTCCTTTACAAAAGAATAAATACTTAATCTCATTATTGAATATTATGTATGCCTGAGATCCAGATTGAAACAGGCTCTTTCACATATTTTCAGTATCCAGTGTAATCATTAATTCAGTCGGGGTTTATCAAGGCTCCGCTGGGTGCCTGGTGTACCTGGCTGATGACAGACCCATGAACAGGGAAACACAGCCTCTGCTTAATGCCCTTCACATGCAGAAAGCCAAAGACAGGTTCCACTGTGCTGACAAATAAGAAATGACAATTTTTTAGAAATTGCAAAGTAGCTACAGAATAACTGGAAGATGGATTAAAGGAGTGCTTTCAGCAGGAGCATCTGGGTAATATTTGACCATAGACCTGACTGCTGAAGGAACTGGCCGTATAAAGATCTGGGGGTGAAACCTTTTAAGACAGAAAGTCCCACAAGCACAATTACTTGAGTGAGAAATGAAATCACTGTGGCTGGAATTTGAAAAATAAGAGAGGATATGTTAAAAATGGATAGCTCAGTTGGTAAAGAATCTGCCTGCAATGCTATGCAAGAGACCCTGGTTCGATCCCTGGGTCAGGAAGATCCCCTGGAGGAGAGATAGGCTACCCACTTCAGGAGCCTTAGGCTTCTCTGGTGGCTCAGATGGTAAAGAATCTGCCTGCAATGCTAGGAGACCTGGGTTCAGTTCCTTAGTTGGGAAAATTCCCCTGGAGAAGGGAAAGGCTATCCATTCCACTATTCTTGCTTGGGGAATTCCGTGGCTCATCCATAGATCGCAAAGAGTTGGACGTGACTGAACGACTTCACTTTCACTTTCATGGTAAAACCAGAGGCCAAAAGATGGACTGGGGCTGAATCACACAAAATCTTTTAAGTTAATAAAAGGAACACAAATTTTATTTGAACTGCAGTGGTGGGAATGTATTGGTGAAGGCTGAGAAGGTGAAGGATTAGGGGTGGGTAGGGTGGGTGTGCCTCGTTGAAGCGATGAAGTGATATAATCTGATTGTTTCCTTTAAAAGTTCAACCTGTCTGCTGTGTGCAGGGAGAAAGAGAAGAAATAGGGAGAGTCCCGAAGGAGCTATAGTACTGGTCGAGGTGAGGCCTGAGGGCAGAGTATGAGATATCGTAGTGAGGCCAACGGATTGATTCAGAAACTGGATTGGAATTAGGGCCTACAAGACTAGCAGATCTGCAAGTAGATTGGACATGGCAAAGAGGGTAAGAGAAAGAGCAGAAAAGTTCAGGTCTGAATAGCAGTGTTAAACAATTTACTGAGATGAAGAACACTGGAGCCGGACCCTGTTCATTGAAGCAAGACAGTCTGTTCATTTTGGGTGTGTGCATCTTAATTCTAATTGGAGATGTCAAGTAAGCAGTGGCTTTGAAAGAGCTCAGGACAGAAGTCTGCACTGTTAATAAGTATTATGGTGCATGAGCATGTGAGTTGACCCAGCTCCCTTTAAAAGGTAGAGAGAGAAGAGAAACACCCTGAGCAGGGATTTCTGGAACCCTGACTGTGCTGGAGGAACATTCAGCCCTGAGATGGTAACAATTGATTTTCCTGATTTGAAGAAGATAATCTTACAAAACCACAGCTCCAAAATATAGTCTTAATAATACACACAATTGGGCTTTCCTGGTGGTACAGTGGGTAAAGAGTCTGCCTTGCAGTGCAGGGGGCACCGGTTCAATCCCTGGCCCAGGAATATTCCACGTGCCACGGAGCTGCTGGACCGGGTGTGTCTCATTACGAGCCAGTGCTCTGGAGCACATGCACCCAGAGCCAGTGCTCTGCAACTAGAGAGGCCGCTACAATGGAAGGCCCACAAAGAATAAAGGTGGATGAAAATAAATACAAAACCAATAAAAGAGGCCAAAATTAAAAAATAATAATAATACACACAATTGATTCATGACTAAAGTTAATTGCTATAAACAGGCACGACAATGATAACTTCCTAGTTTGCTCTAATTTCAGATAATTTTTCTTTTATTAAATGATATTCTGAGTTAGCAGACCCCATGAGAAAGCAATATGTCTCATACTTGTTTTTCAGAATTCCACAGCCATATGGTGTTAAATATTAAAGCGTGCTGACTATTTCTTAAAGCAGTCAGTTTGAGATCCACAGTTTTGCTATTAACTTTTCTATGTGTTTCATGCAGCATTAAGTAACTTCTCTGTTAAAGCCATCCGCTTTGTTTAGTAGCAAATACCCATACAAGTTCCTCAGCCCCATCCCCATCCTCAGTCCCATCCCCATCCTCACTCAGGGTTACCCAGGTACACAGTTGTTGATTTTTTGGTGATAGCTTAATTTTTCCAGAACACCAGGGTGATGCTTACAGATTAATACTTTAAGTTACCCCTTGTCTGCAGATGAATTTTAAAATGAAGTTATAGTTTATGTCTTTGTATAAATGGATTACGTTGTTAACCCCAATGACTCAGAAGACATATGGCCTGTTTGGTAGCGTCAGTTTTTCTTCCGTTCTTGAACATCACTTTTGGAAAACTGTTGACTTGATTCCCGTATTTAAGTCGTGATTTTAATGTTTTTTTTTTTTTTTTGATTGCTTTGGGGCAGAAATTATTATTATTTTTTTAATGATACAAGTAACTTACCTTAGAATCATGGACTTTTCAGACAGGCAAAAGCCCTAGAGATAACTAAGCATCCTCTTGTTTTGCAAGTGAAGAATTCAGAGCCAAGTTTAATGTCACGGAGCTGATCAGTGGCCTGGCCATATATAAACAAGGAAAAATAGTTGTTAGTACTTCAAGCCAAGCTCAGGCTATGGCTACACGCGTGCACACACACACACACACGCAAGATATGGTCTCTGCTCTTGAGAAAGGATATACATCCATCCTCTTGGTGATCCAACAAGATGAATGCTCTAAGTAGAAAGTGCTCTGGGTGCAGAAAGGGAAGTACAGCCGCCTGTTTTTCTGAACGTTAACACATCCTTCACAGAGGAGGCTCTCTTTCCTGTGACTTATCTTTCCAGTTTTTTTTTTTTTTTTTTAATTGCTCTTTATCGAAGAAGATGAGCCAAGTTTGTGTCTTGTGTTCTATATGGAAACTTTTAATAGGTCATACTTTTCCAAGTTTAAATGCACTAAACTGACCAAGATCCTTTATGTTCATTTCCCACCTGCAGAAGCAACGGTTCTGAGCTATGATGGAAGTATGTTCATGAAAATCCAGCTCCCTGTGGTAATGCACACAGAGGCTGAGGATGTGTCCTTACGGTTTCGATCCCAGCGTGCATATGGCATTCTCATGGCCACCACCTCCAGGGACTCAGCGGACACCCTCCGTCTGGAACTGGACGCAGGGCGTGTGAAACTGACGGTCAATCTAGGTAACAGCTCGCCTTCCCCCACTGAACTAACACTTTTCACCTTTTGTTCAGTTTTGCCTGCAAACATTGATCAAGTAGCTTGTTTGCCATGGAAAGTTAAAACACTTAATGGTCTCATCTTCATTATTTAAATTCATTTAGGTTTGGGGAACATTTTTAAATTATTTCATTTAACATAATTTACTGTGTTGTGATTCCTACCACTGGGGGTTCTTAAAAGGGAAGCCATGTCTATGAATGATATTAACTGAAAATATGAATTCTTACGCTTGACAATGCCTCAAACTGAATTTTCTATTTTTACATTGATTGATACTCTGATTGGTTATAGATAAAAATCCTATCAGGTAAAACAAAAGTCTACGCACTTTTCCTTGGGTAGCACATGTTATCAAATGTCCAATATCTACTTTGTGATCTAGATCAACAGTTCTTTTTTCTAGTTCTCGGGCTTCTCCTTTGAATAGTTACCTTCGTGGTATTCCATGTTTTCTGTTTGGAAATACTGTGTAGTGATATTTTGCTATCAAATAGCAATCCACAACCCTTCAATGCCCAAAGTCTGCGGCCCTCAGCAAACAGCCATGAGAACACTCAAAACACAGGCTCTTCCACAGAAAAATAATGCTTTCCTGCTTAATTGTAGCCTTCAGAAAGAGTCCCTACAGTAAAACCTCACCAAACTGGATAAAATCTAGGTGAAAACCAGGCTGAATAAGAAAGAGTATGACTATACACTTAAAAAACTTGTAAGCACTTTTGTTTCAAATACATTCAAAAACAGAAGTTAGTAGCTCAAAAAAATCTCAAGGAAAGGTCCTACAAGGCTGATGGAAGCTTCTTTTATTAAAGGAACCATTAATTCTTAATGGGAGGTTAAGAATGATCCATAACTAGCACATTGTTTCACAGAAGTTGCGCCATCAATGGACTTGAAATCCCTGTTCTTTTCAAACTTGGCCTTTCACAATTTGTTTCATTTTTCTCAAGCCATCTCAGCTCATAGAGAATGATTTGTAAGTGTTCTGCCCAATAAGTTTCAGCATTATAATTAACTCCAAATAAGAGGAGTATGAATCAATGAGGTTTTACTGTATTTCCTGGACATATGGAACGCACACAATAATGAATAAACCAAAGAGAAAACACAATCCAAGACTACATAGATTTACAAAAGAAGAGTAAAATGTGATGAGGTAAACCCACATGCATTTTCAAACTGTGCTGGCAGAATAGTAGCTCGTAAAATATGAAATTATTTCATTGGTAGTTTGTTGCATATAATTACAATAAATTAATATTAGCTAAATTAAGTTCCATCATATTTTTGAACCATGTCTATGAATGATATTAACTGAAAATATGAATTCTTACGCTTGACAATGCCTCAAACTGAATTTTCTATTTTTACATTGATTGATACTCTGATTGGTTATAGATAAAAATCCTATCAGGTAAAACAAAAGTCTACGCACTTTTCCTTGGGTAGCACATGTTATCAAATGTCCAATATCTACTTTGTGATCTAGATCAACAGTTCTTTTTTCTAGTTCTCGGGCTTCTCCTTTGAATAGTTACCTTCGTGGTATTCCATGTTTTCTGTTTGGAAATACTGTGTAGTGATATTTTGCTATCAAATAGCAATCCACAACCCTTCAATGCCCAAAGTCTGCGGCCCTCAGCAAACAGCCATGAGAACACTCAAAACACAGGCTCTTCCACAGAAAAATAATGCTTTCCTGCTTAATTGTAGCCTTCAGAAAGAGTCCCTACAGTAAAACCTCACCAAACTGGATAAAATCTAGGTGAAAACCAGGCTGAATAAGAAAGAGTATGACTATACACTTAAAAAACTTGTAAGCACTTTTGTTTCAAATACATTCAAAAACAGAAGTTAGTAGCTCAAAAAAATCTCAAGGAAAGGTCCTACAAGGCTGATGGAAGCTTCTTTTATTAAAGGAACCATTAATTCTTAATGGGAGGTTAAGAATGATCCATAGCTAGCACATTGTTTCACAGAAGTTGCGCCATCAATGGACTTGAAATCCCTGTTCTTTTCAAACTTGGCCTTTCACAATTTGTTTCATTTTTCTCAAGCCATCTCAGCTCATAGAGAATGATTTGTAAGTGTTCTGCCCAATAAGTTTCAGCATTATAATTAACTCCAAATAAGAGGAGTATGAATCAATGAGGTTTTACTGTATTTCCTGGACATATGGAACGCACACAATAATGAATAAACCAAAAGAGAAAAACACAATCCAAGACTACATAGATTTACAAAAAGAAGAGTAAAATGTGATGAGGTAAACCCACATGCATTTTCAAACTGTGCTGGGCAGAATAGTAGCTCGTAAAATATGAAATTATTTCATTGGTAGTTTGTTGCATATAATTACAATAAATTAATATTAGCTAAATTAAGTTCCATCATAAGACTGTTTTGTTTAGTATTAGAGAACATGCAGTACTTTTTTTTAACTCTTCTGTTAGAGTGCCCTCTAGTGACATTCATCTGTTACTACAAGACAATCAAAATTCCCTGAAGGGGCTGTTAGGCAAAAAGTGAACACACTCATGGAAATTTTCCAACAGCAAAGCATTCTGTGGAAAGAGTTGTGTAGATGCTGATCCTTGGCTGCTTGCAACCACTTTTCTGATGCGGTTGACGACACATGACAAACTCAGCTATATGGAAACAGAATCTAGGTTTGTATTTTTCACGTTCCCCAAAGGCATTAAATATTACAACCAAATCCAATAAATAGTCATCTACATATAAAATAATCACAGAACATCCCACATGGCCCTTTAAGGATAGCCCTTGTAATTATAACCTGTGTTATGCAGATCAAGCATTCTGTTCTTGGGGAATCTGCATTTATATCAGAAGAAAGTATAACAAAAGAAAAATCAATAGCAGTAATCACCCTGACACTTATTACCTAGAGATAACATTGTTAGCTTCTAACTAAGGATAGGCTTGTGTACTCCAGAGAATGACACTATTCCTTAGCTGCTAAAGTTTCTAAAGGAAACAAAGGGGTTTTTTTCCGTTCACCACTTAATACAAGGCATGGAATCCGGCTAACACTTGGCTGTTACCTTTTTTTGTCCAAGCAAGTAGTAACAACAACAAAAGCAAAGGTAGTAATCAATACATTAGAGTGCAATGAGAATGATTTCAACTAGCTCTCCATTTGACCACCACAATTCTAAAGCATTCTGTTGGCCTTTGCGGGATAATAGATTTTGGAGGTCCAAGATGTCAGAGCTTAGCTGAGCTTGCACTGTTCCCCATTGTGACAGAGCACTTTTTTAAATTTTATTGAAAACAATGATTTGTTCTTTCACAGATGGGGATAAAGCTGCAGCCAGTCTAAGCCAAGCATCTTTGACAGTTAACAATTCTTTATTTCACTTAGATTTGTCACCATGTAGCTTTGTTTGAATTGGCCATTTTTTTTCTTCAAGAAACCTACTCTCGTTTCCAATGGTGAAGTTTTATATCACAGAATCTGGGTTCAAGAAGTCTGTAAAGAATAAATGATATGGAGTGGCCATATTTGCATGTGTCTGTCCCCGGAAGGGTGGACTGTGATTTTATTGGATGTCTGCAGCTATTACCTTGAAGGATAAATTTTCATCCTGTTATTTACAAGACAATCAAAATTCCCTGAAGGGCTGTTAGGCAAAAGTGAACACACTCATGGAAATTTTCCAACAGCAAAGCATTCTGTGGAAAGAGTTGTGTAGATGCTGATCCTTGGCTGCTTGCAACCACTTTTCTGATGCGGTTGACGACACATGACAAACTCAGCTATATGGAAACAGAATCTAGGTTTGTATTTTTCACGTTCCCCAAAGGCATTAAATATTACAACCAAATCCAATAAATAGTCATCTACATATAAAATAATCACAGAACATCCCACATGGCCCTTTAAGGATAGCCCTTGTAATTATAACCTGTGTTATGCAGATCAAGCATTCTGTTCTTGGGGAATCTGCATTTATATCAGAAGAAAGTATAACAAAAGAAAAATCAATAGCAGTAATCACCCTGACACTTATTACCTAGAGATAACATTGTTAGCTTCTAACTAAGGATAGGCTTGTGTACTCCAGAGAATGACACTATTCCTTAGCTGCTAAAGTTTCTAAAGGAAACAAAGGGGTTTTTTTCCGTTCACCACTTAATACAAGGCATGGAATCCGGCTAACACTTGGCTGTTACCTTTTTTTGTCCAAGCAAGTAGTAACAACAACAAAAGCAAAGGTAGTAATCAATACATTAGAGTGCAATGAGAATGATTTCAACTAGCTCTCCATTTGACCACCACAATTCTAAAGCATTCTGTTGGCCTTTGCGGGATAATAGATTTTGGAGGTCCAAGATGTCAGAGCTTAGCTGAGCTTGCACTGTTCCCCATTGTGACAGAGCACTTTTTAATTATATTGAAAACAATGATTTGTTCTTTCACAGATGGGGATAAAGCTGCAGCCAGTCTAAGCCAAGCATCTTTGACAGTTAACAATTCTTTATTTCACTTAGATTTGTCACCATGTAGCTTTGTTTGAATTGGCCATTTTTTTTCTTCAAGAAACCTACTCTCGTTTCCAATGGTGAAGTTTTATATCACAGAATCTGGGTTCAAGAAGTCTGTAAAGAATAAATGATATGGAGTGGCCATATTTGCATGTGTCTGTCCCCGGAAGGGTGGACTGTGATTTTATTGGATGTCTGCAGCTATTACCTTGAAGGATAAATTTTCATTTTTCATCTATTCTTCCCCATCTAGATTGTATCAGGATTAACTGTAATTCCAGTAAGTGCCTATTCAAAATTTTTAAAATGTTATTCCTCCATTATGTTGTAGCTAGTCAAGAAAAAAAAAAAAAAGAGAGAGAGAGAGAGAGAGAGAGCAAGAGAAAGGTGTTTATAAAGCTTATGAAATCACTTTTGAAGTATACCAGTCCATCATCTGGGTTGTAAAAATTCATTTTGAAATCTGTCCAGCTGCAGACATTCCTGCTGCCGTTCCTACCTCTAAGTGGAAAAAGAGGTGACAGATAGCCTGTAACAGAAGGCGCAAGCACCTCTGTAGACCTTTGGATAAAGCTGACAACATTTGTATTTTGGCAGATCCTAGACTCCGGTAGTTCTCTTCACAACTAAAGTAGGAGAAAATTCCATGGGTCTTATTTCCTTCACTTTCTGTTTTTATCTCTTGCCTCAAGCATAGAAAAAAAAAAAAAAATGTCCTTTCATTGGAGAATTACAATTAAACTCTCCTAAGACTTCAACCAAAATTTTAAATTTAAATGTGTTATTCCAAATTTTATATGTATATTCAGAATATAACTTATCTAAAGAGTTTTTCTGGTTCACTGAGAGTCTTTACATAATGAATTTTTACATCCTAATCATATCTCTGCCAAAAATAACCAAAACCTTTCAAATCTTTTATATGCATGCCAAGTGATGAGTTACAAAAGATGCATGGACTGAGTTTTTTGATTTGGACTAGACAAATTGAAAGGATGTAAGGACTGTGATTTTATTTTGAGTTGTCTCATTATCTTAAGAGTAAATTCATTTTATTTCTTTACAGAAAATATTTAGGTTTTTCTTTTCCAGGTTTTGCTGACCACATTAAGGAATCTCTTCCAACATAACAAAATTGCTAGTTATTTAACTAAAATGGTTCTAACAAACTTCTAATCTTTCATTCTCATACTTAGTAAAATATACATATATATATACATATATATATATATATATATATTTATATACATATTTATTTATATCCTTGGAAAATGCTGAATGTGAATTGATGGAGTACACTCCCAAAACTTTTTTTTTTTTTTTTTTAAAGATTTATTTATTTATTTTGGGCAGGGGTCGGGTTGGGGAGGGAGGGGAGTGGGCAGGCCACCTCCATTGGTCTTTCATTTCTCTGTTTTCATCCGTCTTTGTTCTTTGGCTCCTGCGGGCCTCCCATCGCGGTGGCGTCCGTTGTCGCAGAGCACCCGCTCTGGGCGCATGCGCTCCAGAGCTCCAGCTCGGTGATTGGACACATCAGTCCAGCCGCTCCGCGGCGCGTGGGATCTTCCCAGGCCAGGGATCGAACCGGCGCCCCTTGCACTGCAAGGCGGTGTCCTTATCCACTGGACCACCAGGGGAAGCCCTCCCAAAACTTTTGATTGTGTGTCCAAATGGCAGTAAGTCATCCTCTGAGGAACACAGTGATGGGCTTCAGTTTACAAAAGCAAGAAGCTTAATCTATTTAAACATATGCTCTTTAGAGTGCCATGCTTCTTATAACTCAGATTTGTCTTAAAAATATCTGAATATTCATTGTAAAGCAGCACAAAAGCCAGTCTTTCCAATCATAGCAATAGAAAGGTAACTGAATCATGGTTGGTGAAAAATTAAGTTGTTAAGCCATCATAAATTTTATATGAAAATTTTAAAAGAGTTTTCTGGTTCACTGAGAGTCTTTACATAATGAATTTTTACATCCTAATCATATCTCTGCCAAAAATAACCAAAACCTTTCAAATCTTTTATATGCATGCCAAGTGATGAGTTACAAAAGATGCATGGACTGAGTTTTTTGATTTGGACTAGACAAATTGAAAGGATGTAAGGACTGTGATTTTATTTTGAGTTGTCTCATTATCTTAAGAGTAAATTCATTTTATTTCTTTACAGAAAATATTTAGGTTTTTCTTTTCCAGGTTTTGCTGACCACATTAAGGAATCTCTTCCAACATAACAAAATTGCTAGTTATTTAACTAAAATGGTTCTAACAAACTTCTAATCTTTCATTCTCATACTTAGTAAAATATACATATATATATACATATATATATATATATATATTTATATACATATTTATTTATATCCTTGGAAAATGCTGAATGTGAATTGATGGAGTACACTCCCAAAACTTTTTTTTTTTTTTTTTTAAAGATTTATTTATTTATTTTGGGCAGGGGTCGGGTTGGGGAGGGAGGGGAGTGGGCAGGCCACCTCCATTGGTCTTTCATTTCTCTGTTTTCATCCGTCTTTGTTCTTTGGCTCCTGCGGGCCTCCCATCGCGGTGGCGTCCGTTGTCGCAGAGCACCCGCTCTGGGCGCATGCGCTCCAGAGCTCCAGCTCGGTGATTGGACACATCAGTCCAGCCGCTCCGCGGCACGTGGGATCTTCCCAGGCCAGGGATCGAACCGGCGCCCCTTGCACTGCAAGGCGGTGTCCTTATCCACTGGACCACCAGGGGAAGCCCTCCCAAAACTTTTGATTGTATGTCCAAATGGCAGTAAGTCATCCTCTGAGGAACACAGTGATGGGCTTCAGTTTACAAAAGCAAGAAGCTTAATCTATTTAAACATATGCTCTTTAGAGTGCCATGCTTCTTATAACTCAGATTTGTCTTAAAAATATCTGAATATTCATTGTAAAGCAGCACAAAAGCCAGTCTTTCCAATCATAGCAATAGAAAGGTAACTGAATCATGGTTGGTGAAAAATTAAGTTGTTAAGCCATCATACAAGATATTAAAAATAATCTCAAACAGAATACAGATCCTGAACTAATCTCTCTAAGCTCTCACACAAGTAGAATTTTTTTCAAATACACATCATCTACTTTCAAACTCCATCTCTACCACACTCTCTGAAAAGGAACATAGGTTTACCAGCCTGATTCCATGGCCCAGTTTGCTTTCACCTCTGGACCATAGATGCAGGCAAAATGGCAACTTCCAAAACCTTTTCCTGAAGCCAGATTTGTGACTCAGTGCAGCCATTAGATGTTCTGGATGCTTCCTAGATCTTAGAAAATCCATGTGAGGAAACATTTTTTTTCTAGACTTCTGCTTTATGTTTATTTACATTTGGTATATAATAAGGCATGAGTTTTTAAGTTTACAAAATGTAATTACATAAATTTCAGTATTTAATGAAAATTAACCCCATCAAATATGCTTCTATGTTCTGTATCTAGAGCTATCAATGATTTTTTAAAAAATATATTTATAGTCTAATTACCCTTGTTAGATATGTCTCTTCATTTGGCTCATTAGCATAAGACTTATATTAAGCATAGTGTTTTCTTTGGATATTTCACAGAGTAATATCTTTGAGAACAAAGGTCTTTGATGGTTAGTAGATTTTTTCCCTTTTTAAAGAGTCTGTGTTACACTTGAATTAAACCAATTATTGTGAGCTTTCAGTGCACACCTGGGCCAGGACTGCAAATGCCTTTACTTTGACAGCAGTCACTGGAAAGAACATTTAGTGATCAGGTAATGTTTTTATTGCCTTGCCTTTGTTTTATATGGGAATATGGGCAGAAATAAAAAGGCCAGAAACCCAGGTTGCACTGCAAGGCGGTGTCCTTATCCACTGGACCACCAGGGGAAGCCCTCCCAAAACTTTTGATTGTATGTCCAAATGGCAGTAAGTCATCCTCTGAGGAACACAGTGATGGGCTTCAGTTTACAAAAGCAAGAAGCTTAATCTATTTAAACATATGCTCTTTAGAGTGCCATGCTTCTTATAACTCAGATTTGTCTTAAAAATATCTGAATATTCATTGTAAAGCAGCACAAAAGCCAGTCTTTCCAATCATAGCAATAGAAAGGTAACTGAATCATGGTTGGTGAAAAATTAAGTTGTTAAGCCATCATACAAGATATTAAAAATAATCTCAAACAGAATACAGATCCTGAACTAATCTTTTAAGCTCTCACACAAGTAGAATTTTTTTCAAATACACATCATCTACTTTCAAACTCCATCTCTACCACACTCTCTGAAAAGGAACATAGGTTTACCAGCCTGATTCCATGGCCCAGTTTGCTTTCACCTCTGGACCATAGATGCAGGCAAAATGGCAACTTCCAAAACCTTTTCCTGAAGCCAGATTTGTGACTCAGTGCAGCCATTAGATGTTCTGGATGCTTCCTAGATCTTAGAAAATCCATGTGAGGAAACATTTTTTTTCTAGACTTCTGCTTTATGTTTATTTACATTTGGTATATAATAAGGCATGAGTTTTTAAGTTTACAAAATGTAATTACATAAATTTCAGTATTTAATGAAAATTAACCCCATCAAATATGCTTCTATGTTCTGTATCTAGAGCTATCAATGATTTTTTAAAAAATATATTTATAGTCTAATTACCCTTGTTAGATATGTCTCTTCATTTGGCTCATTAGCATAAGACTTATATTAAGCATAGTGTTTTCTTTGGATATTTCACAGAGTAATATCTTTGAGAACAAAGGTCTTTGATGGTTAGTAGATTTTTTCCCTTTTTAAAGAGTCTGTGTTACACTTGAATTAAACCAATTATTGTGAGCTTTCAGTGCACACCTGGGCCAGGACTGCAAATGCCTTTACTTTGACAGCAGTCACTGGAAAGAACATTTAGTGATCAGGTAATGTTTTTATTGCCTTTGCCTTTGTTTTATATGGGAATATGGGCAGAAATAGCCAGAAACCCAGGTTCCATCAAGAACCCATGTTATTACTCAACTTTGAGGATAGGGAGGAATTTACATTTTGAATAATACCAATTGAATCACAGTGATTTCATAAGCAGCACTGTCCACCTGGACGGTGGTTCATACCTGATGATGACATATAAATAAAATACTTGTATCTCAGTGTAGTTTGTAGTTTAATGAAAGACTGACTTACTACATTTATCCTCTGCAAGCCAGGAGTTGTCTGAAACTGAAATGTACATTTACTGAATCAAAACCTATACCACCACCATCTAAAAGTGATCCCATGCCTAAGACATCAACTGTGTCGTGAGCTTAATGTGAAATACCTCAGTTGATGTTTTTAAGAAAATTTCCACAGGAAAGATACATACTGTCACGTAAAAGGTATCTTACATTGGGAATGAATATTAAATGATAAACCGTTGATTTAGAATGGAAACCTCTCCCCTTTCTCTACACTTACAGAGTTGCTCTGCTGTTACCTACAGTCAGTCACCCATCCTTTCTCATCACCCCTCGAGCTTGCCTTCCATTAGTTTAATGGCAGATGTTGCTTGATATGGAAAAGAAAATACATCCAGCATCGGACTCTCCAGTCTTTGCTACTTTGAAGAATAGGAGTGCATGAGGAGGGAGGAAGGTCTAGCTGTGTTGCATGTATTCAGACCTGTAGGACTACGAGATGGCAGCTAGATTGCTTTTTCAACCGTGCCTGTGTTGATAGTTTAGCTGCAAGAATGCCATCTTCCATGGACAGGCCGGGCAAAGCCTTTGGTGAAGGTGCTTTTGAGAAAAGGCTGATTTGAATTTCAGGAGCCATCTCTGTCAGATTCTTTGTTCCCACCTTACCCTCCTGCTCACCCCCAGTAGAAAAAGCTGTCAAGAATTTTTAAATGGAAGGAGCGAGCTCATTTTATTTTAAAATCTTATTCCTTTCAGTGCACACCTGGGCCAGGACTGCAAATGCCTTTACTTTGACAGCAGTCACTGGAAAGAACATTTAGTGATCAGGTAATGTTTTTATTGCCTTTGCCTTTGTTTTATATGGGAATATGGGCAGAAATAGCCAGAAACCCAGGTTCCATCAAGAACCCATGTTATTACTCAACTTTGAGGATAGGGAGGAATTTACATTTTGAATAATACCAATTGAATCACAGTGATTTCATAAGCAGCACTGTCCACCTGGACGGTGGTTCATACCTGATGATGACATATAAATAAAATACTTGTATCTCAGTGTAGTTTGTAGTTTAATGAAAGACTGACTTACTACATTTATCCTCTGCAAGCCAGGAGTTGTCTGAAACTGAAATGTACATTTACTGAATCAAAACCTATACCACCACCATCTAAAAGTGATCCCATGCCTAAGACATCAACTGTGTCGTGAGCTTAATGTGAAATACCTCAGTTGATGTTTTTAAGAAAATTTCCACAGGAAAGATACATACTGTCACGTAAAAGGTATCTTACATTGGGAATGAATATTAAATGATAAACCGTTGATTTAGAATGGAAACCTCTCCCCTTTCTCTACACTTACAGAGTTGCTCTGCTGTTACCTACAGTCAGTCACCCATCCTTTCTCATCACCCCTCGAGCTTGCCTTCCATTAGTTTAATGGCAGATGTTGCTTGATATGGAAAAGAAAATACATCCAGCATCGGACTCTCCAGTCTTTGCTACTTTGAAGAATAGGAGTGCATGAGGAGGGAGGAAGGTCTAGCTGTGTTGCATGTATTCAGACCTGTAGGACTACGAGATGGCAGCTAGATTGCTTTTTCAACCGTGCCTGTGTTGATAGTTTAGCTGCAAGAATGCCATCTTCCATGGACAGGCCGGGCAAAGCCTTTGGTGAAGGTGCTTTTGAGAAAAGGCTGATTTGAATTTCAGGAGCCATCTCTGTCAGATTCTTTGTTCCCACCTTACCCTCCTGCTCACCCCCAGTAGAAAAAGCTGTCAAGAATTTTTAAATGGAAGGAGAGAGCTCATTTTTATTTTAAAAATCACAAGCTTATTTCCATGGGTAGAGAGGGTATTTTTTTATTTTTTAAAAAAGAATCAGCTCTGTGAATAGCCGTCATGTCAGTGTCAAAATGTAGGCTTTGATCTTTCCAATTACATCTGGACACAATCCTAGCCTGATCTCAGGTCTTTGATGTCCATTAGCTCATTTCATTGCTAAGATATGTTTGTCATCTACAGTTTGGTATTAGATTAGGTCAGTATTTGAAAATTCATGGAAAGGGAAGGTGAATACAGAGGTGTATTATCTCCAGCCCTTCGTTCTTCACTGCCGAGGATAATCAGATTATTCTTGCCTCTTCAGTCCACTTCAATATGGATAACCATGGTCTGCCTTCATAAAGGAATTTTATATGGATGTTAAAAGAAACACCATCTTTTAGTGAGGATAAGGTCTTTCCAGGACAGTGAAATGCACTTCAATAAAGGCAGATGGGAAAGGATTATAAAATCACATTCTTTTAACATAAAGAACCATTGTTTGAATGAATGAAAAAGGACAAGTAACAGGTGATCTTAGAAAAATAATTATGATAGAGTTATGCCCTAATACCAACCAACCATTAAGTTATTACTAAAAGATGCCAAGTCAGACTGAATAGTGCTTTGTGACTAACACAGAAATTATTTGCATGAAAAGTAAGAGTCTCTCGCCTAGTGCATTGTACTAATTAACCTAAATGTTTTAAAAATTATAAGAATTTTTTCTCAAATGCATTATGAGTAGGGACAGTAGTAAGTACTTTTATAGAAAGGACATTGATTTTATTCTGCATTTCTTTATCTGCCAAAGTATGTAGCCTGAGATGGAGTGACCAGTCAGTCTCAGATTCACATTGCTGCCCAGTAATCAAAACATCCAAAGTCATTAGCCTATATGCTTTTTCTTTTTTTTTTTTCCTCTGATGATTTAACATCTATGGTGGTGTATTGCTTGTTTCAGTAGTCCCAATATTTTTTTCTTGCTTGCTTCTTCTAGTAACCTTGCACATTCTTAGTGTTATAATCTTTGAAGGTTTAAATACATTGAAAATTTGAAAACTAAACTTGCTTCTCTCAACTATAGGTGAGTCTTGGTTATCATATAAATAACTAGTTTAAATATGTAGTGGGTGCTAGGAGGATGTTGTAATTTTTTTGTTTTTGTTAGTCGTTTTATTTTTTTCCCTTCTTTTTTTGGCTTTTCAAGACAATGACATAATTATGGAACATCCTTCTTGCCCACAGAAAGATTTGAGGCCATCTCTGAATTTATATAAAAAGTGGATTTTTAAAAAACCCATAATCTTTGATGTTTATTTTGTGTGTTTGTTTATTATTTTTGTTTCTTTAATCCTTATACATGTGTCTCTTCTGCCCACCTGCTCTTTATTCCTACCAAGGTTTACTCATCTTACTTCTCCATCTCCAGTGTTATTTTCTCTTCTTCTTCTTCTTTTTCTAATACAAAAATAAAAACCTCTCTGGGGTGGAAAAAAATATTTTGGTAGGCAGAGCCTCCAATTATGTTTGGTTTCTTATGAACATGATTTATTTAAGACACAGAGATAAAAAAAAAAAAAAATGGAGATGGCATTAATGTGGATAGAGTGTCAAGGGTTGAAGTTCATCTCTGTTTGTTGGCAGTTCGTTGTCTAAGGATCACAGAGAACAAGAATCTAAAGCCAAGTACTTAACCTCATTTTTGACTTGGATATAGTGAAGAAATGCTCTGAGTAATGTGTTACTGGAAAATGTACTCTGATGGATGTCTAAAGTGGATAATAAGATCCTTGTATTATCATTTTATTACCAGAATGAAAAGATCAACTGGATATTTTTCCTTTGTTTTAAAATTATAAGAATTTTTCTCAAATGCATTATGAGTAGGGACAGTAGTAAGTACTTTTATAGAAAGGACATTGATTTTATTCTGCATTTCTTTATCTGCCAAAGTATGTAGCCTGAGATGGAGTGACCAGTCAGTCTCAGATTCACATTGCTGCCCAGTAATCAAAACATCCAAAGTCATTAGCCTATATGCTTTTTCTTTTTTTTTTTTCCTCTGATGATTTAACATCTATGGTGGTGTATTGCTTGTTTCAGTAGTCCCAATATTTTTTTCTTGCTTGCTTCTTCTAGTAACCTTGCACATTCTTAGTGTTATAATCTTTGAAGGTTTAAATACATTGAAAATTTGAAAACTAAACTTGCTTCTCTCAACTATAGGTGAGTCTTGGTTATCATATAAATAACTAGTTTAAATATGTAGTGGGTGCTAGGAGGATGTTGTAATTTTTTTGTTTTTGTTAGTCGTTTTATTTTTTTCCCTTCTTTTTTTGGCTTTTCAAGACAATGACATAATTATGGAACATCCTTCTTGCCCACAGAAAGATTTGAGGCCATCTCTGAATTTATATAAAAAGTGGATTTTTAAAAAACCCATAATCTTTGATGTTTATTTTGTGTGTTTGTTTATTATTTTTGTTTCTTTAATCCTTATACATGTGTCTCTTCTGCCCACCTGCTCTTTATTCCTACCAAGGTTTACTCATCTTACTTCTCCATCTCCAGTGTTATTTTCTCTTCTTCTTCTTCTTTTTCTAATACAAAAATAAAAACCTCTCTGGGGTGGAAAAAAATATTTTGGTAGGCAGAGCCTCCAATTATGTTTGGTTTCTTATGAACATGATTTATTTAAGACACAGAGATAAAAAAAAAAAAAATGGAGATGGCATTAATGTGGATAGAGTGTCAAGGGTTGAAGTTCATCTCTGTTTGTTGGCAGTTCGTTGTCTAAGGATCACAGAGAACAAGAATCTAAAGCCAAGTACTTAACCTCATTTTTGACTTGGATATAGTGAAGAAATGCTCTGAGTAATGTGTTACTGGAAAATGTACTCTGATGGATGTCTAAAGTGGATAATAAGATCCTTGTATTATCATTTTATTACCAGAATGAAAAGATCAACTGGATATTAGTTATCACCATTTTTTTTACATAGATAAAAAATGGAAAGCAATAAAAGAATGCAAAATGTCAACCAGTGGCACTTAAGCCACATTTGATTGCTTTGATCGGGCTGCCACTTGGCTGGCTACTTATAAAGATATGAGGAAATTTCTGGAGGCTGACTCTTGTTAACATGAAACAAATATTCAGCTCAGAGCAGCTGCCTGGGGCCTGAAGAGCAGAGATTTGCTCATGGAGCCTCTGTCTCCACCTCCACGCAACCATTCTCCACTTGTAGAGTTCTGTCAATCACTGCCTGTCTGTGACTGAGCTCTCCATCTGCCTAGGAGAGGAGCTGCTCAAGGAATAAAGGAAGGTAAATAGATGCATACAGAAAGAGGAGTTTTATTTGTTTTTCATCGCTGTCATTTTTAAAGATTGAAGTAAATATGAAGGGAAGGAAAATGGTTATGAGCAATTATTTTCAACAAAAAGAGAAGTTACATTTAACATATAGAGACCATACATTTCTGATGAAAAACAACTAACTAAACGAAACAAAAGTCGAGTCTGAAGACCTATTGTGTAAGCAGTGTTTTTAGAAAAATATCAACACTGGAATGAAATGGAAGGAAAACCTATTTGAATTATCCTCATCTTTAATTTATGAGACTTCTAAAGAGTGTACATTTAATGACTTACATAGACTATGCAAAATCGTAGTGTGAGAGTTTGGTAAGTAGAAGACGTGTCTATTTCAGTGAACAATTAATTGGTTTATTGATTATATGCGAACGAAAATGCTGCAGTGTTTTAAAAGATTGCTCTTTTGTGCAAGTTAAGAATTTATCATAATATCAGGCTCAGTTATTAATTTAGTCAGTAGAGTATCTCCTTATTACTATGGCAAATGACTGGGTTCAAATAAATCTAAAGCCAAGTACTTAACCTCATTTTTGACTTGGATATAGTGAAGAAATGCTCTGAGTAATGTGTTACTGGAAAATGTACTCTGATGGATGTCTAAAGTGGATAATAAGATCCTTGTATTATCATTTTATTACCAGAATGAAAAGATCAACTGGATATTAGTTATCACCATTTTTTTTACATAGATAAAAAATGGAAAGCAATAAAAGAATGCAAAATGTCAACCAGTGGCACTTAAGCCACATTTGATTGCTTTGATCGGGCTGCCACTTGGCTGGCTACTTATAAAGATATGAGGAAATTTCTGGAGGCTGACTCTTGTTAACATGAAACAAATATTCAGCTCAGAGCAGCTGCCTGGGGCCTGAAGAGCAGAGATTTGCTCATGGAGCCTCTGTCTCCACCTCCACGCAACCATTCTCCACTTGTAGAGTTCTGTCAATCACTGCCTGTCTGTGACTGAGCTCTCCATCTGCCTAGGAGAGGAGCTGCTCAAGGAATAAAGGAAGGTAAATAGATGCATACAGAAAGAGGAGTTTTATTTGTTTTTCATCGCTGTCATTTTTAAAGATTGAAGTAAATATGAAGGGAAGGAAAATGGTTATGAGCAATTATTTTCAACAAAAAGAGAAGTTACATTTAACATATAGAGACCATACATTTCTGATGAAAAACAACTAACTAAACGAAACAAAAGTCGAGTCTGAAGACCTATTGTGTAAGCAGTGTTTTTAGAAAAATATCAACACTGGAATGAAATGGAAGGAAAACCTATTTGAATTATCCTCATCTTTAATTTATGAGACTTCTAAAGAGTGTACATTTAATGACTTACATAGACTATGCAAAATCGTAGTGTGAGAGTTTGGTAAGTAGAAGACGTGTCTATTTCAGTGAACAATTAATTGGTTTATTGATTATATGCGAACGAAAATGCTGCAGTGTTTTAAAAGATTGCTCTTTTGTGCAAGTTAAGAATTTATCATAATATCAGGCTCAGTTATTAATTTAGTCAGTAGAGTATCTCCTTATTACTATGGCAAATGACTGGGTTCAAATAAATGCAGAATTCCAGATGTGCACTAACCAAATTCATTAAATTCTCTTTTATTGTTGAAAGTTAGCATTGTAACATTGGCCATGATAGGAATTGTCATATAAAACAATTTCTGGGCTTCCCTGGTGGTCCAGTGGGTTAAGAGTCCGCCTTGCAGTACAAGGGGCACCAGTTCCAGCCCTGGCCCGGGAAGATACCACATATTGAGGAGCGGCTGGGCCGGTGTGTCCCGTTACCAGTCAGCACTCTGGAGAGAGTACATCCAGCACTGGTGCTCTGAAACGAGAGATGCCACTGTGATGGGAGGCCCACATATGCCAAAGAATAAAGATGAATGATAAATAAATGATGACATAGGCAAAGAAAAGTGCCAATTTCTGAATAAAGTTTCAGAAGAAACATTCTAAACTTGATATTTCCCTTGCCTTCTGTGAAAAGGAAATTTTCTTTTATGCCACAAGATGTCACAAATTGTGAGAGCACAACTTATTTGTCAGAAGTTTTTATTGTGTTATTAGAGTGAGCTGATTTCTAAACATTTGCCATTTCCTTCATAGTTTAGAGTTTGTTTTTGTAATTTTTATTCATTTGTTTTGGTAGGAAGGAAGCATTTTAGCAAGTTATCACTGATCCAAGAAATGAAGGTAAAAATATGAATTACACATTGCTAGCCACTATTAAGCTTTTTTTTTTTTTGTATTTACCCAATGTTTTTGTATTTGGAGAGTATTTTTTCACTTGGGAGCTTATAATTATATAGGTTCCGGTTTGTGGAGAGTTAATCTTAAAGGGTCAGAAAGACTTAAAAGTGCTCAATACCTCTATTTAAAATAGCTTCTAATCCTTAGGACAGCCTTAATGTTCAACTATGATCTACAGTGCTGCAGCAAATAACTCATTTTACTAGTATAGACAAATATATTGTTATAGTGCAATTTTTCAAGAAGTTTGGCATTCCTCGTCTTCCTCAAGAGAAAGTCACTAACAATTTGCACTTCATCAATTTACACTGTCAGAGAATATGAAAAGAAATAATATGATCATGGATTTTAATTCTTCATATAGTCTGTAGACAGAAGTTACACATCTGTTAACTGCTAAAGTGAATGCATAATTTAAAAGACACTTTGTCTACTTAACCATTGATCAGACATGATTAATATAAGCCTTCTAGCTGAACTTCAATTTAGCTGCCTCTCTTCTCTACTGACTTACTCCCGCTTGGTTATAGCTTCTACTTTTTCAAATCTTTTACTAACCTATCTCATGGCTACTGTCACCACCTCCTCTTGCGAATGTCTTTTGTTTTTGTTTTTGCTGCTGCTTAAACTATTGAGTCAATGTGTGGTCCCTGTTCTGTTGAGTAGAGCTTTCAAATCATGTCATCTCACAAGCCACTGACCAGATTTTAACTTTGGGGGCAGATACCCACTCATGATCAACTGAGCTCTCCTCAGGGCAGGGAGGGGGCCACACGTCAGTATACACACCTCAAGGGTAATGTAGGAGCAGTGGGCTTTCCCCACATGCATCTCTTCTCCAAGCTGTCTGATTATCAGTGTTTGACTTTAACCACAAACTATCCTTGAGGATTACTATTTCTTCAACACGTTACTGCGGCAAACATATGGTGCGTAAGTCAACTGAGCAAGGCTCTTTAAATTGGGGAGAAATGCATGGGGCTGTAGAAAACCTTGAAGATTGAAATGTGTAGTGTGCTCAGAGCTCTTATCCATTTCTCTTACTTGTTACCAATGGGAACAAAGAGCAAGATGAGTAAGAAGTACGTTATGAAAACCATTTCCCAAAGGTAAAGTAAGAAATTCTAAGAATTATTTCAATTACTATTACTTTTATTGTACTTAATATTGGATTGTTCTTTGAGACCTGTTCTTTGAATGCATCATTCATACAGCTGTATTTTTCCAGTCTCCCATCACCCTTCCCAGGATATCAGCTGAAATATTTTATGCATAGTACCATTGAAATAAATGTGTTATATGAATTTCTTTAAAAGTATAGGGTCATGGTGGGCAAATGTTTTACAGCAGCTTTTCTTTTTCACTTCAGCAATATACTGAAAAAAGTATTAATATGTCCAGTATGTGAGTATAACATGCAGTACTGCAGAATCTGATCTATTGCTTGGATTTTCAATAAAGCAGTAGGTCATGAGCCAGTGAATATGAAAAGAAATAATATGATCATGGATTTTAATTCTTCATATAGTCTGTAGACAGAAGTTACACATCTGTTAACTGCTAAAGTGAATGCATAATTTAAAAGACACTTTGTCTACTTAACCATTGATCAGACATGATTAATATAAGCCTTCTAGCTGAACTTCAATTTAGCTGCCTCTCTTCTCTACTGACTTACTCCCGCTTGGTTATAGCTTCTACTTTTTCAAATCTTTTACTAACCTATCTCATGGCTACTGTCACCACCTCCTCTTGCGAATGTCTTTTGTTTTTGTTTTTGCTGCTGCTTAAACTATTGAGTCAATGTGTGGTCCCTGTTCTGTTGAGTAGAGCTTTCAAATCATGTCATCTCACAAGCCACTGACCAGATTTTAACTTTAGGGGCATATACCCACTCATGATCAACTGAGCTCTCCTCAGGGCAGGGAGGGGGCCACACGTCAGTATACACACCTCAAGGGTAATGTAGGAGCAGTGGGCTTTCCCCACATGCATCTCTTCTCCAAGCTGTCTGATTATCAGTGTTTGACTTTAACCACAAACTATCCTTGAGGATTACTATTTCTTCAACACGTTACTGCGGCAAACATATGGTGCGTAAGTCAACTGAGCAAGGCTCTTTAAATTGGGGAGAAATGCATGGGGCTGTAGAAAACCTTGAAGATTGAAATGTGTAGTGTGCTCAGAGCTCTTATCCATTTCTCTTACTTGTTACCAATGGGAACAAAGAGCAAGATGAGTAAGAAGTACGTTATGAAAACCATTTCCCAAAGGTAAAGTAAGAAATTCTAAGAATTATTTCAATTACTATTACTTTTATTGTACTTAATATTGGATTGTTCTTTGAGACCTGTTCTTTGAATGCATCATTCATACAGCTGTATTTTTCCAGTCTCCCATCACCCTTCCCAGGATATCAGCTGAAATATTTTATGCATAGTACCGTTGAAATAAATGTGTTATATGAATTTCTTTAAAAGTATAGGGTCATGGTGGGCAAATGTTTTACAGCAGCTTTTCTTTTTCACTTCAGCAATATACTGAAAAAAGTATTAATATGTCCAGTATGTGAGTATAACATTCAGTACTGCAGAATCTGATCTATTGCTTGTTTCAGATTTTTTTCTGATGTGATATAAAGCAGATCCAGGTCACTGAGCCAGTTGAAGAAAGATAAAATAGGGAGAAAACATAAATGTACAATATAAATTCTGTCATGATTCATCAGAGACCTCAAAGCAATCAAGTGAAAAGTGATCAGAAGCATCTGTGAGCAAGATCTTGAAAAGCAAACTAGATTGGAATAACCGTAAATGAAAAGATATTTTGTGTTGGTACAAGTTATCGTCACTGACACTAACTCACTCAAATGAAAGCCCAACTAAAATCATCTCAGCATAGCAAGTTTGACCAGGAGGAAGCACACAGATATAACATTTCTTCTAACACTAAGTTGACCAGCTCCAGGGACCCTCCAAACACTCCAGAGATTAACCAAGTGAATCCAGTGTAAGGTTTAATTGCTCACAGACATTGCTATAGTTGGGTAAGCACCATCTTAAAATACCACCTGTTTAGTAAGGCTTGTCATTCATTTCAGAAGACCTTGCTCCAGCTTAGAACAAAGGAGTATTCCCAATAGATCAAAACAAATGAGATGCTTTAGTTCAAAAATCTAAAGACAAACTATCCTTTACCATATGCTTTAGCATGCATTTTATTTAAAAAAAAACAGATGTCATAATGTTTACAACAAATAAGGAAAGCTAGATTTTCAAGCACTGTTATAACTTCTTAGTGAAATGAAAAGAGACAGAAACTTAGCTTTTTAATTTTTTTTCCTATTATGTTCATATTTCAAGATTAGGTTTTTACAAGAATACCCCCAAAATATTGAATGACAGCAAAATTTTGTTAACATTTAATGATATTCAAATACACTTATAATATTAATCATTAGTATTAGTAATAGTATTGTAATATTGAATTTTATAGAGGTTTATAGAGGTTGAGTTTTATAGAGGTATACATTCTTCTTGATCTTTATAGAGGTATACATTCTTCTTGATCTTTATAGAGGTATACATTCTTCTTGATCTTTTCATAAAATAAATTTGGAAACTATTATAATAGTATATTGAATGAGAAATTATTTCATTTTAAAATCTTTGCATTTGTGACTGCAATCCTGGCTTTATGAGATATCAAATTGAATATTTGTAAATTTCCAAATGCTCAATATTTGTATGATTTTCCATTTTTTTTATTCAGATAGCTTGGCATTGTGTAGGTATTGCATAAGACTCATTTTATATGTCAGTATAAATCAATATATACTTTTCTTCTCATGTTACACCAACATTGAGTATATTTTCCATTTAAAATGCTTACTTACAATCATATTAACTATTTAGTAATTTTATACATGCAAACTATCCTATTATGTGATAAGCATTTCTTGGAAATGACCTTTTTTTCCTTAAAATAAAGTCACAGTCCAGATTTTTCCTTTCATTATAGTAGGGTTATTTTACTATGCTTCTTCCTAAACCAGCCACTTGAGCTAGATTAGATTTTAAAAGAGCTCTTTTAAAACATTCTTATAGTAATATATAATTTGTGTTCCTTTTTATTGTGTTGTAATTATATTCTTAAAAGGTAAATTGTATTTCTTAAAATGTTTGATTTTTTACATCAAAAATTATTTACATCAGAGATGTTTATCCTGATTTGTCATAAATGGGTACAATCAATGTCAAATCTGTGTGTAAAGGCTAAATGTTTCTTACTAGATTATTTGAACCTTTTCATTCATTTGCTTATAGCTGTGATACTTAGCCTGATATAGAACAGGAAGTGAGGTAGCTGTACATAGTGAAGATTTGTATTCAAAAAAAAATAAGGAAAGCTAGATTTTCAAGCACTGTTATAACTTCTTAGTGAAATGAAAAGAGACAGAAACTTAGCTTTTTAATTTTTTTTCCTATTATGTTCATATTTCAAGATTAGGTTTTTACAAGAATACCCCCAAAATATTGAATGACAGCAAAATTTTGTTAACATTTAATGATATTCAAATACACTTATAATATTAATCATTAGTATTAGTAATAGTATTGTAATATTGAATTTTATAGAGGTTTATAGAGGTTGAGTTTTATAGAGGTATACATTCTTCTTGATCTTTATAGAGGTATACATTCTTCTTGATCTTTATAGAGGTATACATTCTTCTTGATCTTTTCATAAAATAAATTTGGAAACTATTATAATAGTATATTGAATGAGAAATTATTTCATTTTAAAATCTTTGCATTTGTGACTGCAATCCTGGCTTTATGAGATATCAAATTGAATATTTGTAAATTTCCAAATGCTCAATATTTGTATGATTTTCCATTTTTTTTATTCAGATAGCTTGGCATTGTGTAGGTATTGCATAAGACTCATTTTATATGTCAGTATAAATCAATATATACTTTTCTTCTCATGTTACACCAACATTGAGTATATTTTCCATTTAAAATGCTTACTTACAATCATATTAACTATTTAGTAATTTTATACATGCAAACTATCCTATTATGTGATAAGCATTTCTTGGAAATGACCTTTTTTTCCTTAAAATAAAGTCACAGTCCAGATTTTTCCTTTCATTATAGTAGGGTTATTTTACTATGCTTCTTCCTAAACCAGCCACTTGAGCTAGATTAGATTTTAAAAGAGCTCTTTTAAAACATTCTTATAGTAATATATAATTTGTGTTCCTTTTTATTGTGTTGTAATTATATTCTTAAAAGGTAAATTGTATTTCTTAAAATGTTTGATTTTTTACATCAAAAATTATTTACATCAGAGATGTTTATCCTGATTTGTCATAAATGGGTACAATCAATGTCAAATCTGTGTGTAAAGGCTAAATGTTTCTTACTAGATTATTTGAACCTTTTTCATTCATTTGCTTATAGCTGTGATACTTAGCCTGATATAGAACAGGAAGTGAGGTAGCTGTACATAGTGAAGTTTATTTTTAGATGATAGTACAGAGTTGGTTTGAGTTAGAAAAATGGCACAGGAGTATCCATGGAGTATTTTTCACAGCACTCCAAGGTTAGATCTCTTTACACACACGATCTATGTTTATATATATATACATATATGCATATATATATATATATTCAGTAAGCCTTGAGTCCCCAATTCCTAAGCCAACTATTCTTTTTTGCATTTGGAAATTACTAACTACCAGCCTTAGGTCATTTTGGTTTCCTAGACTCTACATATCATTAAAGTTATTTTCAAGGAATCTAAGCAAAAAAGGTGTCTAAATGATTAGCCAGATAGCCAAGTAACCCAAGTTTTCCATTCTGACAAATATGAAAACAAAGGGATGAATCTTTATATTTTTGACACTTCTTACAGAATATAGGTATTAAAAGTTAATGGAGGACTTCCCCTGGTGGTCCAGTGGGTAAGGACACCACCTTGCAGTGCAAGGGGCGCCAGTTCAATCCCTGGCCTGGGAAGATCCCACGTGCGGCGGAGCAGCTGGACTGATGTGTCCAATTACTGAGCCGGAGCTCTGGAGCGCATGTGCCCAGAGCCGGCGCTCTGCGACAATAGAGGCCGCTGCAATGAGAGGCCCACACGGGCCAAAGAACAAAGATGGATGAAAATAAATAAATGAAAGACCGATAGAAGTGGCTTGCCCAATCCCCTCCTTCCCCAACCTGACACCCGCCCAAAAAAAAAAAAGTTAATGGAGTTACTTTTCATTAACTATTTGTCTTAATTCAATATTAAGAAACATTTAATCTACCATAAAAAATCTCACAAAATCTAAACAGATATACTCCTTCAATAAATAATCAAGAATGGCTTTTATATTCAAAGCACTGAACAATAGGACTTAGGATAGTTTGTCTGATATTTTAAGCCCAGGTGGCTCAGTGGTAAAGAATTATATTCTTAAAAGGTAAATTGTATTTCTTAAAATGTTTGATTTTTACATCAAAAATTATTTACATCAGAGATGTTTATCCTGATTTGTCATAAATGGGTACAATCAATGTCAAATCTGTGTGTAAAGGCTAAATGTTTCTTACTAGATTATTTGAACCTTTTCATTCATTTGCTTATAGCTGTGATACTTAGCCTGATATAGAACAGGAAGTGAGGTAGCTGTACATAGTGAAGTTTATTTTTAGATGATAGTACAGAGTTGGTTTGAGTTAGAAAAATGGCACAGGAGTATCCATGGAGTATTTTTCACAGCACTCCAAGGTTAGATCTCTTTACACACACGATCTATGTTTATATATATATACATATATGCATATATATATATATATTCAGTAAGCCTTGAGTCCCCAATTCCTAAGCCAACTATTCTTTTTTGCATTTGGAAATTACTAACTACCAGCCTTAGGTCATTTTGGTTTCCTAGACTCTACATATCATTAAAGTTATTTTCAAGGAATCTAAGCAAAAAAGGTGTCTAAATGATTAGCCAGATAGCCAAGTAACCCAAGTTTTCCATTCTGACAAATATGAAAACAAAGGGATGAATCTTTATATTTTTGACACTTCTTACAGAATATAGGTATTAAAAGTTAATGGAGGACTTCCCCTGGTGGTCCAGTGGGTAAGGACACCACCTTGCAGTGCAAGGGGCGCCAGTTCAATCCCTGGCCTGGGAAGATCCCACGTGCGGCGGAGCAGCTGGACTGATGTGTCCAATTACTGAGCCGGAGCTCTGGAGCGCATGTGCCCAGAGCCGGCGCTCTGCGACAATAGAGGCCGCTGCAATGAGAGGCCCACACGGGCCAAAGAACAAAGATGGATGAAAATAAATAAATGAAAGACCGATAGAAGTGGCTTGCCCAATCCCCTCCTTCCCCAACCTGACACCCGCCCAAAAAAAAAAAAGTTAATGGAGTTACTTTTCATTAACTATTTGTCTTAATTCAATATTAAGAAACATTTAATCTACCATAAAAAATCTCACAAAATCTAAACAGATATACTCCTTCAATAAATAATCAAGAATGGCTTTTATATTCAAAGCACTGAACAATAGGACTTAGGATAGTTTGTCTGATATTTTAAGCCCAGGTGGCTCAGTGGTAAAGAATCTGCCTCCCAATGGAGGAGACATGGATTTGATCCCTGGGTTTGGAAGATTCCCTGGGAGAAGGAAATGGGAACTCACTCCAGTATTATTTCCTGGGAAATCCAATGGAAGAGGAGCAAAGAGTCAGACATGCCTTAGTGACTAAACAACATCAAGGGGACAATAACAGCAATAACAATGTAGTATTAATAATATTACCATCATTGTTATAATTGAAGGTGTACCATGTACTAGGCATTGTTTTAAGTAATTAAAATGTCTTCAATTTATATTGTAAAATGTTTCCATTACTAGCTTTTTTCACACAGAGACACAGAGAACTTACATAGCTTACCCAGGATCACACAGCTGGTAACTCCTAGAACTAGGATAAAAACTCAAGATGATCTGTGAATCTAGAACACATGCACTGGACCAAGATATACACATTGTAGAAAGCTCAAAAGAAATGAAAAACTTAAATAACAATCCAACCAAGGTTAATATAATGTAATTAATTAGCATGGGACTATTTCACTTCTCTAGCAGTTTTTACATTTACAAAAAATGTCTTTTTTCTGTTGTCCCTGTTCATTTTTGACCAAGTTTAATGTCTAACTTTATTTTTTTCAAAGTACTTTCTAGTGGGTCTTCCTAGGTGACAAAGAACCCACCTGCAATACAATAGACATAAGAGATGCCAGTTTGATCCCTGGGATGGGAAGATCCCCTGGAGGAGGGTATGGGAACCCACTCTAGCATTCTTGCCTGGAGAATCCCATAGACAATCCCGGAGCCTGCCGGGCTACAGTCCATGAGGTCACAAAGAGTCAGATGTGACTGAAATGACTTAGTACAGCACCCACATAGCACACTTTATAGTTAGGGAAGAATGTTTCTAATATTTTAAATATAAAGAAATGTGTCCTTAGGACTCTAGAAACATCTCTTTTTCCTATGCAGTAAAGGAAAAATGGCTTTTTATAAAAACATTCTCAGTAATTCTCAAGGATGTATCCTTAGCCAAATTGAGGAGAACCTGAGGAGGGTTAGAGAAGAGGGAAGCGCTAGGTGACTGGGCTTGCACATCAGCTCTAAGACTGTGTGGGTGATTGGTTTGTCCAGGGTCATGACTGACACTAGACCTGGCTAACAAGACAGCTGGGAGACAGCCAGCCTCTCTGATAGCCCAGAGGCCTTGTCCTTAAAGTTTGACAGTGCACAGAGGGTAATGCAGTCCTACCTCTTAGGTTGACAAGTGAAGTCTTGTCTGGATATTCCTGAGTATAGAACTAACTAAAATAAAACTTTAAAAATAAGTAAGCACAAAACTTTGACTCCTAATTAGGGGGGGCCCGAACAGCCTGCAGTTATGTGGTCACCCAGGGCTCTGTGCTTAGAAGGGCCGGTGCTTGAATTAAGACTCAGTCAGCACTGTCCTGAAATGCTCCATTTTGAGCAAGAGTCGCGCGTATTCATTTGGCACTGGGCTCAAAAATTATTTAATTGCTCTCTCTCCCCCTGATAAGACAAGTGAATGACAAAAAAAAAAAAAAAAAGAATCGGAAAGTGCCCCTTACATGTTTCTAATTTTGATTGATAATTAGCTTTTCTAGCTGATTCATGTGAGAAATAACTAAAGAATTCTCCTCTCAACCCAGTATCTAATACTTGAGAAAGATAAAAGAGAAACATAAAATAAGAACTATTCCCCTTTGGTTTTTGTTTGCTTCCTTTTCAAGCATAGATCTGATTATTTCTTAGAGGAATTATTTTAAAACCAGAAACTAATGGCAAAGTCAAATAGCAGGCTGACGGTGTCGTAATTACAAGCCGAGAAGCACACCCTCCTGTCATGTACCAGCTATATGTGTGCATCGACTCAAATGGAGCTGTCTGGGATGGGAAGATCCCTGACCCTCTAGCATTCTTGCCTGGAGAATCCCATAGACAATCCCGGAGCCTGCCGGGCTACAGTCCATGAGGTCACAAAGAGTCAGATGTGACTGAAATGACTTAGTACAGCACCCACATAGCACACTTTATAGTTAGGGAAGAATGTTTCTAATATTTTAAATATAAAGAAATGTGTCCTTAGGACTCTAGAAACATCTCTTTTTTCTATGCAGTAAAGGAAAATGGCTTTTATAAAAACATTCTCAGTAATTCTCAAGGATGTATCCTTAGCCAAATTGAGGAGAACCTGAGGAGGGTTAGAGAAGAGGGAAGCGCTAGGTGACTGGGCTTGCACATCAGCTCTAAGACTGTGTGGGTGATTGGTTTGTCCAGGGTCATGACTGACACTAGACCTGGCTAACAAGACAGCTGGGAGACAGCCAGCCTCTCTGATAGCCCAGAGGCCTTGTCCTTAAAGTTTGACAGTGCACAGAGGGTAATGCAGTCCTACCTCTTAGGTTGACAAGTGAAGTCTTGTCTGGATATTCCTGAGTATAGAACTAACTAAAATAAAACTTTAAAAATAAGTAAGCACAAAACTTTGACTCCTAATTAGGGGGGGCCCGAACAGCCTGCAGTTATGTGGTCACCCAGGGCTCTGTGCTTAGAAGGGCCGGTGCTTGAATTAAGACTCAGTCAGCACTGTCCTGAAATGCTCCATTTTGAGCAAGAGTCGCGCGTATTCATTTGGCACTGGGCTCAAAAATTATTTAATTGCTCTCTCTCCCCCTGATAAGACAAGTGAATGACAAAAAAAAAAAAAAAGAATCGGAAAGTGCCCCTTACATGTTTCTAATTTTGATTGATAATTAGCTTTTCTAGCTGATTCATGTGAGAAATAACTAAAGAATTCTCCTCTCAACCCAGTATCTAATACTTGAGAAAGATAAAAGAGAAACATAAAATAAGAACTATTCCCCTTTGGTTTTTGTTTGCTTCCTTTTCAAGCATAGATCTGATTATTTCTTAGAGGAATTATTTTAAAACCAGAAACTAATGGCAAAGTCAAATAGCAGGCTGACGGTGTCGTAATTACAAGCCGAGAAGCACACCCTCCTGTCATGTACCAGCTATATGTGTGCATCGACTAGCATACTATGGAGCTGTCTGCAAAATGGGAGAGTTGGGTTACTTATCTCTGCATCCCTTGGAAGCTCCTCTTTTCTTCGTTAAATAAATTCATTTATTGATTTATGCCCAAATACTTTCAAAAATAATTTAAAATGATTAGAAAAAATAATTTAAATAACAAATTAGGGGAAAAGTCAATGTGCAGGGCTTTTTGTTGTTGTTAAGAAAGGAAAAAGAATCAAGTAGCTGAAACTAAGCATGCATCCTAAATCTTGATTTCCTGATTGATAGAAATAAAGGCAATCTGTTCCATAACTCACATGACATAAGAGGAAACAGCCTATAAAATCGTCAAGAGAGAGTCTGTGAATTTGGACTTTGTAATTAAAGAGTGTTGAAAATCCATGCTTAAGGGCTAATACTGCAGATAGACTAAAAAGGGTAGCTTTGAATAACTCTGAACCTTGGTATATGCAATAAATGATGTTCTAGAAAAATAGATTTTTTTAAAATTCAGTGTGGCTCAGCTGGTAAAAAATCTACCTACAGTGTTGGAGACCCGAGTTCAATCCTGTAGAGAAGGGAATGGCTACCTGCCCAAGAATTCTTGACTGGAGAATTCCATGGACAGAGGAGCCCAGCAGGCTACCGTTCATGGGTTGCAGAGTTAGACGCAACTGAGCGACCATCACTTAATTCAGTGAAAATATTTTATTTTAATCTAACTTTGAAAAGCAAAGGGTTACTTGTGATTGATTTTTACAAGCCTTTGCTAGAGTTTTCCAATAAAGAAACTTACCATTTTCCTCAAGGAAGGAATGAACCCTTAGAGGTTTCTGCCAGGTCCAGGGCTTCTGGGTGATGCCCTGGGGGACAAGTTAGCCTGCTTTTTTAATAAAAGAGCAGTTTCCCCTTTATGTGATTTTTGTATGCTTTATTTGAGATGACATGTGGAAAACTAATTCTACCATTTTAAAATCATAATTAACCACTGCCCCAGTTTTGTGAATATTCACTGTATAGCACTCACATGAATGCCAGGAGAAAGGTGTTAGAATCAGTGGGATGTGTTTTGATATCCAAAAAGGAGAAAAAGAAATTTTGAAAGGAATTCAAATCATTAATGGTTTGAATGACTATAATTTGCCATGGGGACAAATGACTCTGAAATTCAAAATTTCAACAGTTAACCCTTCTTCTTTTAGCATCTACATATGTATAAATGTCTGTGAGAATGTGAGATCTTGAAGAGCTTCCAGAGATCCTCTAGACCAGGGTCTAATGTCTGATGATCTCTGGTGGAGCTGATCTATTAATAATAATAGAAATAAAGTACACAATAAATGTAATGCTCTTGAATCATCCCGAAACTGTCCTCCACTCCCCACTCGTTGGAAAAACCGTCTTCCACAAAACTGGTCCCTGGTGCCGAAAAAAGGCTGGGACTGCTGCTGAAGACCATCTCTCCACTTTGGAAGTAGGGTTGTTGAGGTACAAGAAGCTATATGTTTCAGCACATTGTTGATTGCGGGTGGATCCAGTACCAAATGGGACATCCTTGGAGGCGTTAGTGGTAAAGAACCTGTCTGTTGATGCAGGAGATCTAAAAGACACAGGATTGATCCCTGGGTCAGGAAGAAACCCTAGAGGAGAACATGGCAGCCCACTCTAGTATTCTTGCCTGGGAAATCCCATGGACTGAGGAACCTGGTACCAGGGCTACAGTCCATAGGGTCACACAGAGTCAGACACAAACAACTGAAGCAACTTAGCACACAGGCATGCCAGTACTAAATATATCTATGTCATGCCTTTACTATCAGCCATTTCAGTATCAATAAGTAGAGGGACAATGTGTTTTTCAGAGATTTCATTCCACCATGATATGCAGAAAGTGTGTAAGATTTCCTAACATTGTAATTATTCTGTAGAGCAAGCTGGATGTCCTGACAAAAAACAACTTTTCCTCAAGGAAGGAATGAACCCTTAGAGGTTTCTGCCAGGTCCAGGGCTTCTGGGTGATGCCCTGGGGGACAAGTTAGCCTGCTTTTTTAATAAAAGAGCAGTTTCCCCTTTATGTGATTTTTGTATGCTTTATTTGAGATGACATGTGGAAAACTAATTCTACCATTTTAAAATCATAATTAACCACTGCCCCAGTTTTGTGAATATTCACTGTATAGCACTCACATGAATGCCAGGAGAAAGGTGTTAGAATCAGTGGGATGTGTTTTGATACCCAAAAAAGGAGAAAAGAAATTTTGAAAGGAATTCAAATCATTAATGGTTTGAATGACTATAATTTGCCATGGGGACAAATGACTCTGAAATTCAAAATTTCAACAGTTAACCCTTCTTCTTTTAGCATCTACATATGTATAAATGTCTGTGAGAATGTGAGATCTTGAAGAGCTTCCAGAGATCCTCTAGACCAGGGTCTAATGTCTGATGATCTCTGGTGGAGCTGATCTATTAATAATAATAGAAATAAAGTACACAATAAATGTAATGCTCTTGAATCATCCCGAAACTGTCCTCCACTCCCCACTCGTTGGAAAAACTGTCTTCCACAAAACTGGTCCCTGGTGCCGAAAAAAGGCTGGGACTGCTGCTGAAGACCATCTCTCCACTTTGGAAGTAGGGTTGTTGAGGTACAAGAAGCTATATGTTTCAGCACATTGTTGATTGCGGGTGGATCCAGTACCAAATGGGACATCCTTGGAGGCGTTAGTGGTAAAGAACCTGTCTGTTGATGCAGGAGATCTAAAAGACACAGGATTGATCCCTGGGTCAGGAAGAAACCCTAGAGGAGAACATGGCAGCCCACTCTAGTATTCTTGCCTGGGAAATCCCATGGACTGAGGAACCTGGTACCAGGGCTACAGTCCATAGGGTCACACAGAGTCAGACACAAACAACTGAAGCAACTTAGCACACAGGCATGCCAGTACTAAATATATCTATGTCATGCCTTTACTATCAGCCATTTCAGTATCAATAAGTAGAGGGACAATGTGTTTTTCAGAGATTTCATTCCACCATGATATGCAGAAAGTGTGTAAGATTTCCTAACATTGTAATTATTCTGTAGAGCAAGCTGGATGTCCTGACAAAAAACAACTTTTCCAGCCTCTTCATTTAGATGTCAGGAAACGAAGTTAAGTTGCTGTCTAGAGGTCACATTAGCTGCGAGGCAAGTACAATGCAGGAGAAAGTATGCAGGCTTTGCGTAGGTCAAACCTAAATGGAACATGTCCCTGTCATATTTTAGCTGTGTGACTCTGGCTTTCTAGGTAGGCCTTTGGTTTTACATCAGCAGAATGATAATACTGTAAAGATGAAGTAAGTTAATAAAGTTCCTTGTACATAATAAGCATTTACGAGCTCCCAACTTCTTTCTCAGTAGCAAATTAAGGACCAGTAACCACAATCCTTAACTCCCTGTCCAGTTCACTCTTCATGACATTTCACACTGCAGAGATAACAGGGGTCTTTTTAACTGAGAATATTAAGTGCATAAAAAATTTGTCTTCCAAAATCAATCTCTTCACTTTTTTAATAATGCAGGAAAGGAGCTTGAAGTTGGTCCACAGAGATTTTTATGAACCAAAGGGTTATTTTTAATTGGATTTTGTGTCTGTTGTTATGGAAATTATTGTTTCATAGATAAAGCGTTATGATTTTACTGCAAGATCAAGCCCAGAATGGAGTATAATGATTATATCACCCTTATGCTTCTTTTTCTCGACAAAACACTTCTAAATAAAGAGAATGGGAGCGAAACTGCTTCAAAAGCACACCTTTCTAAGAAAAAAAGATCTACCCTATAAAAATAGCTTGAAAATGATATATTCTCTTTTCAAAGATCAAAACTCAGACTGGCCCTTGCTGCCAGTAGGATGCTAAAATTCCACAGAGTTATTAAACACTTCTTTCTTCACTGTTGAGACTAGAAAGAGTTCCTTTGATCCTGGAGCTTGCTTTCAAGATTTGGTCTCAAAGCATTTTTGCAGTTGTTGAACTAACAGGCTTCCTCTAGTTATTTAGTGATCAATCTCTCAAAACTGCTCTGTCTACACTAGTTTGTATTCCTGTATCTAGATGCAATTTAACTTCTCTAAAGTAACAAAAAGAGATGATTACTAGTTTTAATGATGGTTCTGTTTGAAAGTGAAAGTGTTAGTCCCTCAGCCATGTGACTCTTTGCGACCCCATGTCCTGTAGCCTTGCCAGGCTCCTCTGTCCATAGAATTCTCCAGACAGGAATACTGTAGTGGGTAGCCATTCCCTTCTCCATGAGATTGTCTCGAGTCAGGGGTCGAACCAGGGTATTTTGCATTGCAGGTGAATTCTTTACTGGCTGAGCCACCAGGGAAGCCCAAGACAGAGGGTAAAATTTAGCTTATATCACTGGCTCATCTTAAGCCTCAGAGAAACCCCAAGCAGGAAATACAGAACTCGTTTCATCAGTAACATTCTAAACAAAAAAAATTAGCATATATGTATAGCATGAGGTATTAAAGCAAACAGTGATCTCTTGTTGGACAGATGACTGAGGTTTCTTCTAGTACTGGGTTCCTAGTTTCTTTTTCTGTTTTCCTTTTCTCTCTCCTTCTTCGTGTCTTCATATATCGTCCTATGATCCTTGGACATTGGCTAGACAGGCAGTTAGAATCTTGTAGGAGAAATTGCAAACCCCGCCCTGATCCTGAGTCAGTTGAAATTCATGTAACTCAAGGTCATGTTTTTAGCCATTTTAGCATATCAAGAAATGTCATTACCTAAAAAAAAAAGGGAAGATCCACCACCAAAATAGGTGTCATTAAAAACTTCTCATGGTTTTTTAATGAATCACAGTATCAGCAGTGCTTATATTTAATAAAAACTTTCTGGTTCTATTAAACATTTGTTCCCTTTGTTTTTATGTGAAAAAGAGACATTTGTGTAACTTATCATTTCAGTGATTTCCACAAATGTTTTCTGGTGTGCTCTCTCTGTCCTAAGCCAGTTGAAATTCAACTTGCACAGGTTTTCATAGGTTCACTTCAAATTACTTTTACAGGTGCTTATACTTCTTGCCCTCTTTGCTTTAGTCCTTTGCTGGGAATCACTTCCCTGTACTGTCTTAATCATTGCTCCTCCCCCACCCCCTCAACACTTGACCCCTTATGGGCTGTGCTTTTCTTCACTTTCTTCATTTCCTGAGAACCAACACTTTTACCTATATCTATTCTCTGTGCCTCGACTAGACTGAGCTCTCAGATACAACATTCCAGAAATTTAAGAAGCTGGTGAATATTGGAGGTATATGATGTAAGAGCAGAGAGCAGCGATCACCACAGTCTAATATTCAGAGCAACCTCCTCGCCAGTCTAATTAGCCAGGTGCTGTTCATTCAAGATTGTTAGCTATTGACCTATGGTCAGATCTCTCCCCAAGAGCAGAGGTCTTATGACTGCTAGCTACTTCATTAGCAAAAAAGGTAGTGCAAAGCCAGAAAGTTCCTGAGAAAAGCATGTTCAAATTTGGGAGGCTTCCCAGTGCTATGTTGACTGTGCCTATTTATGACAACAGGTGCGTTCATTTGTCCTAGATTACTGCGTTATGTGAAAGAGTCTTCTTAGAAGAAACTGTCACAGCTGAATGTCTGTTAACTGGTAATTTTCCTTGCTTGCTATGACTCTAATGGACTTGAGAATTGATCCAGACAGTCTCTCCTCTCTGTCTCCTTTTTTTCTCCTCTTTCTTTCATTTCTTTCTCTCTTCCCTCTCCCTCGCTTCCCCCTTTTCTTTGTCTCTTCCTCTCACTCTCTGTGAGGTTCATTTGCTTGACTGATTCTGAGTGTCCATAATGACTGTTTGGCATATTCTACAGGCAAAGGTCCCGAGACCCTTTTTGCTGGCTATAACCTCAATGATAACGAATGGCACACAGTGCGTGTGGTTCGTCGAGGAAAAAGTTTAAAGCTAACAGTGGATGACCAACAGGCCATGACAGGTAAGCCCTATCACCTTTGTCTTTGTTGAAGTTGTAGACTTTCCTGTTTCTTACAGGTGACCTTCAAAACCAAATGAACAAGCTGAGGCTGATACACACAGTTCATTTCTTATTCCAATTCTTCCAGCAGCAATTAAGTTTAATATTCAGCATGTTAAGTGTTTTTTCCTATCTCAGATGAGCAACATGTTTTTTGTCATGTTCTTTCTCATTTAATAATTCAAGAAGAATTTATACTGTATTTTAATTTTGTGGCCTGATAAATATCTTAGTGCTTCATAAAATATTGAATGTATTGTTTGTAGACTGCTTTCTATTCAGTTTCTTTGTTTCTTACATATTGAGGCAATGAACAGCAGCAAGTTACCCTTTTTAGCTGGGTACGGTGATAGATACATTGGCATTCTGCCAGGTGAACTGCTTTTTATTTTAAGTTATCACATATCATTTTTGGCCATTTAACTCCATTGGTTAAACTCTAATGTTGAGAATGTCAAGCTCAATCCCTGATTTGTAGATTCCTGACTAAGGTGAGCAATATAAAGGTCCACCCCGGAGACATAGGGAAATGGAATAAAAGAGAAATTGGCTCACCTTTATTCTTGCTGCTGAAAATAACTTCAAGCATATGACCCACTGGGATATTAGCTCCTTTTTCTTTTTAGAGAACATCTCTTTTTTGTAGATTCTTATGACTTCTTTTGAAAGTGTTCATTTGTCCTAGATTACTGCGTTATGTGAAAGAGTCTTCTTAGAAGAAACTGTCACAGCTGAATGTCTGTTAACTGGTAATTTTCCTTGCTTGCTATGACTCTAATGGACTTGAGAATTGATCCAGACAGTCTCTCCTCTCTGTCTCCTTTTTTTCTCCTCTTTCTTTCATTTCTTTCTCTCTTCCCTCTCCCTCGCTTCCCCCTTTTCTTTGTCTCTTCCTCTCACTCTCTGTGAGGTTCATTTGCTTGACTGATTCTGAGTGTCCATAATGACTGTTTGGCATATTCTACAGGCAAAGGTCCCGAGACCCTTTTTGCTGGCTATAACCTCAATGATAACGAATGGCACACAGTGCGTGTGGTTCGTCGAGGAAAAAGTTTAAAGCTAACAGTGGATGACCAACAGGCCATGACAGGTAAGCCCTATCACCTTTGTCTTTGTTGAAGTTGTAGACTTTCCTGTTTCTTACAGGTGACCTTCAAAACCAAATGAACAAGCTGAGGCTGATACACACAGTTCATTTCTTATTCCAATTCTTCCAGCAGCAATTAAGTTTAATATTCAGCATGTTAAGTGTTTTTTCCTATCTCAGATGAGCAACATGTTTTTTGTCATGTTCTTTCTCATTTAATAATTCAAGAAGAATTTATACTGTATTTTAATTTTGTGGCCTGATAAATATCTTAGTGCTTCATAAAATATTGAATGTATTGTTTGTAGACTGCTTTCTATTCAGTTTCTTTGTTTCTTACATATTGAGGCAATGAACAGCAGCAAGTTACCCTTTTTAGCTGGGTACGGTGATAGATACATTGGCATTCTGCCAGGTGAACTGCTTTTTATTTTAAGTTATCACATATCATTTTTGGCCATTTAACTCCATTGGTTAAACTCTAATGTTGAGAATGTCAAGCTCAATCCCTGATTTGTAGATTCCTGACTAAGGTGAGCAATATAAAGGTCCACCCCGGAGACATAGGGAAATGGAATAAAAGAGAAATTGGCTCACCTTTATTCTTGCTGCTGAAAATAACTTCAAGCATATGACCCACTGGGATATTAGCTCCTTTTTCTTTTTTAGAGAACATCTCTCTGTTAATTATTTTGGTACAAGGCACAAGATGGTCCTTGTGCAGAAGAAAACTATCTGTTCTACTCTGTCTCAAGGGTGTTTCCATACTCAGAAATCAGGTGATTACTCAATGAAGAAATGATGTGTATGGGATATTAACTTCTAAGAGAATCATTTCTCAGATGAAAGGAAGCCAACTACCAACTCGTATATCTCTTACTCTCTTGTGTTTCATTAGCCTTTTGTGGCTTTCCAGAACTTTTTCTACATGTAAGGGCCAACTTACTTTATTTCAGAATCATCCAAAGAGCTTTAAAAGTATCATTTCCTGACCAGATGCCACAGAAAGTGTGGGAGGAACCCCTAATTATCTTTTGATTTTTCCTTAAAGTCTCTCCAAAGAACTCTAGTATAGCTGGCCCATGGAGCAGCATTTAAAAACCATCTCTATGTTATGCTGTTTTAATCTCTCAGGAAGAAAATCAACCAGAGACTTGTTAGCATAAACCGTTATTCGGAATTACCAAACATGAGAAGTCTCTAAAAAAACCGTGCGAATTTAGGAAAGGAAGGCAGAATTTTTACAGGGCGTTGGCAGCAGTGTCAGCTGAAGTTCAGCTCCTTTTCATTAAAGCTATTCTTGGAAGAAGTGTGAACTGTTTTTGTAGATTAGCATCCATTGTTTAGACAGTCTGGATTTTATCAAAAGGAGCAGAAATTAACAGTTAAGCTCTAAGGTCGTATATAAGAGGCTGGGAATAAATAACTGCCAGAGACAAGGACATGTGAAGGTCACAAAACATTCTTTGTCCTTTAAGTTTTTCTCAAATCTTGTACAGCCCTATGACATAGATAGGGTAGATGTGCTCTCATTTTGTAGCTGAGATTCAAAGAGGTTAAATGCTTTTATTTTAAGTTATCACATATCATTTTGGCCATTTAACTCCATTGGTTAAACTCTAATGTTGAGAATGTCAAGCTCAATCCCTGATTTGTAGATTCCTGACTAAGGTGAGCAATATAAAGGTCCACCCCGGAGACATAGGGAAATGGAATAAAAGAGAAATTGGCTCACCTTTATTCTTGCTGCTGAAAATAACTTCAAGCATATGACCCACTGGGATATTAGCTCCTTTTTCTTTTTTAGAGAACATCTCTCTGTTAATTATTTTGGTACAAGGCACAAGATGGTCCTTGTGCAGAAGAAAACTATCTGTTCTACTCTGTCTCAAGGGTGTTTCCATACTCAGAAATCAGGTGATTACTCAATGAAGAAATGATGTGTATGGGATATTAACTTCTAAGAGAATCATTTCTCAGATGAAAGGAAGCCAACTACCAACTCGTATATCTCTTACTCTCTTGTGTTTCATTAGCCTTTTGTGGCTTTCCAGAACTTTTTCTACATGTAAGGGCCAACTTACTTTATTTCAGAATCATCCAAAGAGCTTTAAAAGTATCATTTCCTGACCAGATGCCACAGAAAGTGTGGGAGGAACCCCTAATTATCTTTTGATTTTTCCTTAAAGTCTCTCCAAAGAACTCTAGTATAGCTGGCCCATGGAGCAGCATTTAAAAACCATCTCTATGTTATGCTGTTTTAATCTCTCAGGAAGAAAATCAACCAGAGACTTGTTAGCATAAACCGTTATTCGGAATTACCAAACATGAGAAGTCTCTAAAAAAACCGTGCGAATTTAGGAAAGGAAGGCAGAATTTTTACAGGGCGTTGGCAGCAGTGTCAGCTGAAGTTCAGCTCCTTTTCATTAAAGCTATTCTTGGAAGAAGTGTGAACTGTTTTTGTAGATTAGCATCCATTGTTTAGACAGTCTGGATTTTATCAAAAGGAGCAGAAATTAACAGTTAAGCTCTAAGGTCGTATATAAGAGGCTGGGAATAAATAACTGCCAGAGACAAGGACATGTGAAGGTCACAAAACATTCTTTGTCCTTTAAGTTTTTCTCAAATCTTGTACAGCCCTATGACATAGATAGGGTAGATGTGCTCTCATTTTGTAGCTGAGATTCAAAGAGGTTAAATGACATTTTACTTTGAAATACTGTTGTTACCAGAACTGAGAGAGAGCCTAGGTTCATTTTTTTTTTAATTTTGTTTATTTGTTGCTTTTAAAAATTTTGTTTAATTTTTGACTCATGATTCATTTATTTATATTTCTTGATATCCTAATATATGTATGATTCTGTGAGTACTTTCTCAAATATAACATGATTTTATGAGAATAGCACACACACATATATATACACACACCCATGTATCAAAATCACACAGTAACTTATCATCTAGAGTAGTATATGAGGTACTAAAAGGTTGAGTAAAGAATTAATATTCTTTGGTTTCAGAGGAGCTTAAAGATTTCAGGAATAACTTAAAGCAATAGAGATAATATATGAACTAGGCTGTAAGAAAGGATATTGCAGAGAAGAGCATGTGGGAAAGCATCACACATAGGGAAGAATGACTTGGATGAGGCTAGACAGACTAGTGTTCAAGCAACAGAGCAGGTTTATTTTGTTTCATGACTTGGATGAGGCTAGACAGACTAGTGTTCAAGCAACAGAGCAGGTTTATTTTGTTTCATGTAGCCAATAGGAGAATGGCCTTGGAAGCCAATGCGTCAGTGCTCCATATGAAGCACTGCACATTTCACAGGTTTTTCAGGCAACTGGGAAGTCACTACATTTAAGCTGGAAAATAAGCTCAGAAAATATTTTTTGAGCAAAATGAATTCTGTGCAATGTGTTAGATGCTTCAAACTGTGAAGTAATAAAGCCCTAAACTACAGTGACTGAAGAGGGTATAGAAACCAAAGACTGGGGCAACACATTGTTGAAATGTTTTGTCTAGAAACAACTTCACGTTTATAAAAGTGTTTCCAAAGTAAAAAAGTGAAAGTGATATACTTTTACTGTTGTGACTGTGTTTTATCCTTGGCAGCAGTGTCAGCTGAAGTTCAGCTCCTTTTCATTAAAGCTATTCTTGGAAGAAGTGTGAACTGTTTTTGTAGATTAGCATCCATTGTTTAGACAGTCTGGATTTTATCAAAAGGAGCAGAAATTAACAGTTAAGCTCTAAGGTCGTATATAAGAGGCTGGGAATAAATAACTGCCAGAGACAAGGACATGTGAAGGTCACAAAACATTCTTTGTCCTTTAAGTTTTTCTCAAATCTTGTACAGCCCTATGACATAGATAGGGTAGATGTGCTCTCATTTTGTAGCTGAGATTCAAAGAGGTTAAATGACATTTTACTTTGAAATACTGTTGTTACCAGAACTGAGAGAGAGCCTAGGTTCATTTTTTTTTTTTTAATTTTGTTTATTTGTTGCTTTTAAAAATTTTGTTTAATTTTTGACTCATGATTCATTTATTTATATTTCTTGATATCCTAATATATGTATGATTCTGTGAGTACTTTCTCAAATATAACATGATTTTATGAGAATAGCACACACACATATATATACACACACCCATGTATCAAAATCACACAGTAACTTATCATCTAGAGTAGTATATGAGGTACTAAAAGGTTGAGTAAAGAATTAATATTCTTTGGTTTCAGAGGAGCTTAAAGATTTCAGGAATAACTTAAAGCAATAGAGATAATATATGAACTAGGCTGTAAGAAAGGATATTGCAGAGAAGAGCATGTGGGAAAGCATCACACATAGGGAAGAATGACTTGGATGAGGCTAGACAGACTAGTGTTCAAGCAACAGAGCAGGTTTATTTTGTTTCATGACTTGGATGAGGCTAGACAGACTAGTGTTCAAGCAACAGAGCAGGTTTATTTTGTTTCATGTAGCCAATAGGAGAAGGGCCCTTTGGGAAGCCAATGAATCAGTGCTCCATATGAAGCACTGCACATTTCACAGGTTTTTCAGGCAACTGGGAAGTCACTACATTTAAGCTGGAAAATAAGCTCAGAAAATATTTTTTGAGCAAAATGAATTCTGTGCAATGTGTTAGATGCTTCAAACTGTGAAGTAATAAAGCCCTAAACTACAGTGACTGAAGAGGGTATAGAAACCAAAGACTGGGGCAACACATTGTTGAAATGTTTTGTCTAGAAACAACTTCACGTTTATAAAAGTGTTTCCAAAGTAAAAAAGTGAAAGTGATATACTTTTACTGTTGTGACTGTGTTTTATCCTATTTGCCTTGAAATTTTCACACTTTTTTTCTCAACTTAGAATAAGTTACGTACTTAATAGCTCTTCACTCTATATTTAGTGTATATTTTATACATCAGTGGACATTTTCAAACAATATGGGTATCCCTTTACAGTCACTTGAGAAGGAAGTGGCAACCCAGTCCTGTATTCTTGCTTGAAAAATTTCATGGACAGAGGAGCCTGGTGGGCTACTCTCAAAGAGTCAGATGGGACTGAGCAAATCACTCACTCCCTCATCCCTTTACAGAACAAAGAGCTACCCACTTCAGGAGATTTGACATTGATAAAATGTATTTTATCTGTTCTCTCATCCATATTCCCCTTTTGTCAGTTAACCCAATGTTGTCTTTTGTAGCATTTTTGCCTCCAGCAGGGCACACAGTCTAGGGTCAGACACTGCCTTTAGTATGTATTCATGTCTCTTTTGTCTTCTTTAATTGAATACATTACTGTAGGCATTCTTTGTCTTTGATGACATTGATGAATTTAGAAGTATATAGTCTTCCAATCTCTTATCCATGTAAAGTCACTCTTTGGGTTTATCTGTTGTTTCATGATGATTAAATTCAGGCTTTAATGTTCTTGGATGAAATATCATATTGTTGATGGTGTGATCATATTCAAGTGTCCTGTCTGGAAACAAATGATATCCATACCCTTGACTCATAATTTTAACACTTTGTCAACATGTTGGCCAGTTTTCCTACTGTATGATTAATATATTTCACTCCTTAAAACTAATAAACCATCTGTGGAGAGAAATATTAAGACAGTAGTGATCAAAAGATGATCACTGTTCTGAGTCTAAAACATTTTAGGCAACTGGGAAGTCACTACATTTAAGCTGGAAAATAAGCTCAGAAAATATTTTTGAGCAAAATGAATTCTGTGCAATGTGTTAGATGCTTCAAACTGTGAAGTAATAAAGCCCTAAACTACAGTGACTGAAGAGGGTATAGAAACCAAAGACTGGGGCAACACATTGTTGAAATGTTTTGTCTAGAAACAACTTCACGTTTATAAAAGTGTTTCCAAAGTAAAAAAGTGAAAGTGATATACTTTTACTGTTGTGACTGTGTTTTATCCTATTTGCCTTGAAATTTTCACACTTTTTTTCTCAACTTAGAATAAGTTACGTACTTAATAGCTCTTCACTCTATATTTAGTGTATATTTTATACATCAGTGGACATTTTCAAACAATATGGGTATCCCTTTACAGTCACTTGAGAAGGAAGTGGCAACCCAGTCCTGTATTCTTGCTTGAAAAATTTCATGGACAGAGGAGCCTGGTGGGCTACTCTCAAAGAGTCAGATGGGACTGAGCAAATCACTCACTCCCTCATCCCTTTACAGAACAAAGAGCTACCCACTTCAGGAGATTTGACATTGATAAAATGTATTTTATCTGTTCTCTCATCCATATTCCCCTTTTGTCAGTTAACCCAATGTTGTCTTTTGTAGCATTTTTGCCTCCAGCAGGGCACACAGTCTAGGGTCAGACACTGCCTTTAGTATGTATTCATGTCTCTTTTGTCTTCTTTAATTGAATACATTACTGTAGGCATTCTTTGTCTTTGATGACATTGATGAATTTAGAAGTATATAGTCTTCCAATCTCTTATCCATGTAAAGTCACTCTTTGGGTTTATCTGTTGTTTCATGATGATTAAATTCAGGCTTTAATGTTCTTGGATGAAATATCATATTGTTGATGGTGTGATCATATTCAAGTGTCCTGTCTGGAAACAAATGATATCCATACCCTTGACTCATAATTTTAACACTTTGTCAACATGTTGCCCAGTTTTCCTACTGTATGATTAATATATTTCACTCCCTTAAAACTAATAAACCATCTGTGGAGAGAAATATTAAGACAGTGAAAATATCTGTACGTGATCACAAATTTTCCCTAGATGTACCATCTACTGAGCATTTTGCTTGATCCAGTCTTTAACACAGGAGTTACAAATGTTTATTGAACATTTTGCTTTAACACAATACAAATGTTTATTTTCAGATTTCATTACTGTTTCTACATTTATAGTTAGCACTTAGTATTCTGCTGTATACAAAAGCAAGCTATACTTTCTTCTTTTCTTTCCTTTTTTTTTTTTTTTTTCCCTTCTTCTCTCTCCATCTTCCCCTACCCTCCCTTCCCTCCCTCCTTTTTTTGCTTCCTTACTGGTATGAAACCACAAGTGTCCATATTTGTAGATAGTTATAATTACTTATTTTGGTGCTTAAAATGTCCCTGTTTGGGCCAGTGTAAGTTCCATGAAGCTGGTCTCTGTGATCTTGTGATATGCCTCCACCTCAGAATTGTTGTTGTTGTTGTTTTGCATTTTCTCACTTTCTGGCATAACAGAACAACAGATCATGCACAAGTTTTTACTAGCATGCTTCAACCCCAGATTGAGACATTTACTTTCCGTTTAGTGGAGAATTATATTATAGACCAAGATATAGGTGGTTAGTCTTGGTATGCTCAGTACTGTGCTGTTGACAACCTTTTCGGGAGGCGAAGATAGGAAATACACTCAAGTATAAATACATATTCCTGTGCACACACACACACAGACACATAGTAGTTATTGTTTGCTTGCTAAATTATATCCAACTTGTTTGCAACCCCATGGACTGTAGCCCACCAGGCTCTTCTGTTAATGGAATTTCCAAGGCAAGAATACTAGAGTAGGTTGTCATTTTTTTCTCCAGGGGTCTTCCTGATCAAATCCTCATCTCTTACATTGGCAGGCAGATCTTTACCACTGAGCCACCAAGGAAGCCCATATATATGTGTGTGTGTGTGTGTGTGTGTGTGTGTGTGTGTGTGTGTGTGTCTTTATTTTAATATGTGTCTCCTCATATATATATATATATATATGTTTAGACATACGTATGAGTTAGGTGTTCACACAAACACACATATACACATATTTTAGAAAACATGAGATGACCATATCTAGAGCAGTGTTTCTTTTCCCATTCCATGTTTTCACATCTCTTCAATCTCTTCCAAGTTGAAACCTTGGCTCCCATTGATGTCATTCTCCCATTTGTTCAATCTAGTAAATACATCTATAATAGTTTCAGAATTGCTCTATACCACAAGTAAGAAACTAATCAAAAGCAATTCAGGATTAGCTTGTGATTCTTTTCATTTCTTACTGCCTAAGATTTAATGTATATCATCAAATGCTAAGTTTATAAATAGCTTTGATTAGATTGCTTTTTTCCTTTCTTTTCCTTTCCTTCCTTTCCCTTAAGTGCAGTTATAGTATTCATTTGAAATGCAGTTAGTCTTATTTATTTCAGTTAGATTTATTCTCTCCCATCCTTATGTATTTACTTACACTTGTATGTAGAACATTAGTCTGCTTTTAAAATCAGTGTAACTATTTTGAATTAGGAAGTGATGAATGAAAATGATCTTTGTAACAGAAAATTCAAAATATGTTCCCTAAATGAATTGCCAGCTAATTTTTATTAAAATATAAGGTATATCTTTCAGTTGCATAGATTCCTATCAAACTCCTAAATGAATATTTATATGTACATTAGTGAGTTGCCTTCTTCAACTTCCAGTGGATACATCGTTTTTTTGATTACTTCCATGCATTTATATACCACTAGTGAGCATAATGTTAGGAAGCAGAGTTAACAGATGCTTTAATGGATGTAGTTTGATTGTAAAAATAGGAACAAATAAATGATGCATTCAAAGGAGAACTCAGAATTGACACTGTTGGGGCAAGATTTCTGAGCTAATGTCCCATGTTTCCACTCTTCTGCTCCTGGGTGTGACCTGTTGCTTCATGGTGAGGTCACCCATGGCTCCTTGGCGAGTTAATTTTGGGAAACTCTGGGACCTGTGACTTCATTAGGAGTTCATAGGCCATTGACAGTTTCACCTATGATCTGAGAGAAAAAGAGCTTTCTTTTAAAATGGGCAACTTTGGATGGCAAACACAGGTGTTCCACAAATTTTCTTCCAGTAGGTATTAATAAACTTATGAATCTGAGTCCACCAACAGTGCAAGAAATCACATATACCTTTTGCATTCCATATCTGGGTTTTTCCCATTCCATGTTTTCACATCTCTTCAATCTCTTCCAAGTTGAAACCTTGGCTCCCATTGATGTCATTCTCCCATTTGTTCAATCTAGTAAATACATCTATAATAGTTTCAGAATTGCTCTATACCACAAGTAAGAAACTAATCAAAAGCAATTCAGGATTAGCTTGTGATTCTTTTCATTTCTTACTGCCTAAGATTTAATGTATATCATCAAATGCTAAGTTTATAAATAGCTTTGATTAGATTGCTTTTTTCCTTTCTTTTCCTTTCCTTCCTTTCCCTTAAGTGCAGTTATAGTATTCATTTGAAATGCAGTTAGTCTTATTTATTTCAGTTAGATTTATTCTCTCCCATCCTTATGTATTTACTTACACTTGTATGTAGAACATTAGTCTGCTTTTAAAATCAGTGTAACTATTTTGAATTAGGAAGTGATGAATGAAAATGATCTTTGTAACAGAAAATTCAAAATATGTTCCCTAAATGAATTGCCAGCTAATTTTTATTAAAATATAAGGTATATCTTTCAGTTGCATAGATTCCTATCAAACTCCTAAATGAATATTTATATGTACATTAGTGAGTTGCCTTCTTCAACTTCCAGTGGATACATCGTTTTTTTGATTACTTCCATGCATTTATATACCACTAGTGAGCATAATGTTAGGAAGCAGAGTTAACAGATGCTTTAATGGATGTAGTTTGATTGTAAAAATAGGAACAAATAAATGATGCATTCAAAGGAGAACTCAGAATTGACACTGTTGGGGCAAGATTTCTGAGCTAATGTCCCATGTTTCCACTCTTCTGCTCCTGGGTGTGACCTGTTGCTTCATGGTGAGGTCACCCATGGCTCCTTGGCGAGTTAATTTTGGGAAACTCTGGGACCTGTGACTTCATTAGGAGTTCATAGGCCATTGACAGTTTCACCTATGATCTGAGAGAAAAAGAGCTTTCTTTTAAAATGGGCAACTTTGGATGGCAAACACAGGTGTTCCACAAATTTTCTTCCAGTAGGTATTAATAAACTTATGAATCTGAGTCCACCAACTCAGGGGTGCAAGAAATCACACTTTTATGAATTGTCTCTATATCAGTTTAAATAAGACCTTAGGTCTTTCTTCTGGGTTTACAGGGTATTTAATCATAATTATGTGGCCCCCTACTCCCACCCACAGCTTGGAACGTGGAGAAGCTCCTGTTGGTTTCTGCCTTCACTGGTTCTCACCAGAAAAGATAGTTCTCCCACTTTGTCCTTTAAATTATCAGATCTCTATTGCTCCTGTCCTAAGTGAGCCAGAGTCTTTGCTGATTATTGCAGCCTACGAGCTCTGGTTAAGTCCTGTATTTAGCTAAGTTGTTCTCTCTGAATCCGCCCAGACAGCAGGATGCTGGCACTTAGTACTGCTAAATCCCACTGGTCTTCATCTGTCTCCTCGTCAGTGGTAATTGCCTCGTCTAGTTCAGCCCTAAGATGCATTCTGCTTATTTCTCTTTCCTTTCTTGAACACCTTGCAAACTAGGCCTTCACAAAAGATTGGAAAAGGCATTGTTTTCCAGAAAGTCATCTTCAACTTTTTACAGAGTAAAAACCTTTGAGGCAAACTGCTAAGAGGGACTTAGCTGGTTGCTTAGAGCTGAAGAAAGAACAATATATAAACTAGCATTCCAGTAAATTAGGCTGCTGTTGACTCTTTCTCAAAACTGCTGAGGCCTTGGTTTAGTCACTAAGTTGTGTCCAATGCTTGTGACCCCATGGACTGTAGCCTGCCAGGCTCCTCTGTCCATGTGATTCTCCAGGCAAGAATTCTGGAGTGTGAAAACAGATGCTTTAATGGATGTAGTTTGATTGTAAAAATAGGAACAAATAAATGATGCATTCAAAGGAGAACTCAGAATTGACACTGTTGGGGCAAGATTTCTGAGCTAATGTCCCATGTTTCCACTCTTCTGCTCCTGGGTGTGACCTGTTGCTTCATGGTGAGGTCACCCATGGCTCCTTGGCGAGTTAATTTTGGGAAACTCTGGGACCTGTGACTTCATTAGGAGTTCATAGGCCATTGACAGTTTCACCTATGATCTGAGAGAAAAAGAGCTTTCTTTTAAAATGGGCAACTTTGGATGGCAAACACAGGTGTTCCACAAATTTTCTTCCAGTAGGTATTAATAAACTTATGAATCTGAGTCCACCAACTCAGGGGTGCAAGAAATCACACTTTTATGAATTGTCTCTATATCAGTTTAAATAAGACCTTAGGTCTTTCTTCTGGGTTTACAGGGTATTTAATCATAATTATGTGGCCCCCTACTCCCACCCACAGCTTGGAACGTGGAGAAGCTCCTGTTGGTTTCTGCCTTCACTGGTTCTCACCAGAAAAGATAGTTCTCCCACTTTGTCCTTTAAATTATCAGATCTCTATTGCTCCTGTCCTAAGTGAGCCAGAGTCTTTGCTGATTATTGCAGCCTACGAGCTCTGGTTAAGTCCTGTATTTAGCTAAGTTGTTCTCTCTGAATCCGCCCAGACAGCAGGATGCTGGCACTTAGTACTGCTAAATCCCACTGGTCTTCATCTGTCTCCTCGTCAGTGGTAATTGCCTCGTCTAGTTCAGCCCTAAGATGCATTCTGCTTATTTCTCTTTCCTTTCTTGAACACCTTGCAAACTAGGCCTTCACAAAAGATTGGAAAAGGCATTGTTTTCCAGAAAGTCATCTTCAACTTTTTACAGAGTAAAAACCTTTGAGGCAAACTGCTAAGAGGGACTTAGCTGGTTGCTTAGAGCTGAAGAAAGAACAATATATAAACTAGCATTCCAGTAAATTAGGCTGCTGTTGACTCTTTCTCAAAACTGCTGAGGCCTTGGTTTAGTCACTAAGTTGTGTCCAATGCTTGTGACCCCATGGACTGTAGCCTGCCAGGCTCCTCTGTCCATGTGATTCTCCAGGCAAGAATACTGGAGTGGGCTGCCATTTCCTTCTCCAGGTGTAAAAAGGAATTTCTGCACTGAAGCCTTAGGGCAGAAATTATATTCTATCCTCTTTCTGTTCTGTAGGAGTTGAACATGTTTTCAGCTGTGGAAACTAACTTACTCTTCCTAAGAGTTAAAAGATGAATGGGCATATGAGCCCAATAAACATTGACGGTTCACCCAGGTCATACATTTTTTCCCCAGAACTCCACCCCACTACTTTCCTTCCCTCAGCTCCCAGCATGCTCCTGCTCAGAGCTCAAGACAGTGTTTTGTTTTGTTTCACAGTATATTATACCTTGTGAACTTTCATCTGGATGACTTATATTTGGGAAATTATGTTTTGCCAAAGATCTCATGAAAGTCAACCATTCATTACAGTAAAAAGTCAGCCTTGACTTGAGTTATACAGCATAGAAAAGATTTCCAAAGATGCAGCAGAACCTTGCCATTGAGGCTTAGGTTTGGAATGGAAGGTTTTTCCAACATTCTAGTGGCCACATGAAATCAGCTCATGAATCAGAAAAGCAATGGGAATTTGTTATTAAATTTTATAGAAAGCTCAGAAATCACTGAATACGAAACAATTTAAAGGAAATCACTGGAGACACTTCTTGCAAAGTTCTATATTTGATCACATCTTTAAATCAGAGTAGTATGTAGTATTAAATCAGTTTAATACAGGAGTACATACACAGGCCATTTTTGGTAATGTTTGCACTGCACTAAGGCTCATGAGGATAAGCAGTTGCCAGCAAAGAAACCCCAGAAAAGAGAGATTCCCCAGGACTCAGATGAGAACGTGTCCTATATATTACTTGGGTCCCTATGTGGGGAGTTCTTGAATTTCAAGTTATCACTTAATCTGTGTAAAAAATCTGGAATGGTGTGTTTTGTATGTGTGTATATGGTAATGTGTATGTCTTTCATTGAATCCTATTCACCATAAATCCAATTACCCAATCCTGGGAAAAGTCATCATTGTCATATCCCTCTTCTCCAGCGTTCTATACGTTATTTGAAAATCCTGCAATTATATTGGAAAAATTATCTTATTCTGTCCATGGTTTTCCATTTCTAATGGAAACAGTCTACTTCACCTTGTCTCAGGTCTATTATATCCACATCAGAGAGATTAAATGCACATACATACACAGACTCATGACTTATATCTGCCTAAAACCCTAATAAAAGCAGGAAGCACTGTGATATCTGACCTCTGCCTCTTCTTCCCATCTCGTTTGAGCACTAAACTCACTTACTGATGTCTCTATAGCCACACTCTCTGGCTCTTTCTCTCCCAAGTGCCTCTATTCATCTGTTTCTCCTTCCTGGGATCCACCTTTCCATTCCTATTCTACAGTTTTTAACAAGACTTTTTCTTTTTAGTCCTTCAAATTTAACTTAAATATCTACTCAAGCACTTGCTCTCATCCCATATTTACCAGCATGCTGTTCCTCAAATACATGACATTTTTCTCAGTTTTATCATTATATAGTTATTATTTTCTTACCTGGCTTTGTCTTCCTTCCCCCAGTAGACCATGAATTTTGTGAAAACAGAAGCCAAATCTGCTCCTTTCAACATTATTTCTTCAGTTTAGTTTAGTCACTCAGTTGTGTCCAACTCACATCCATTGACTCAGTGATGCCACTTAACTATCTCATCCTCTGTGCTCCCCTTTTCCTTCTGGCATCTGTTTTTCCCAATATTGAGGTCTTTTCCAGTGAGTCGTCTCTTCAGATCAGGTGGCCAGATATTGGACTTGCAGCTTCAGCATCATTCCTTCCAGTGAATATTCATGGTTAATTTCCTTTATGTTTGACTGGTTTGATCTCCAGTCCTAGGGACTCTCAAGAGTCTTCTCCAATGTAACAGTTCAAAGGCATCGATTTTTTGGTGCTCAGACTTCTTTATGGTCCACCTCTCACATCCATACATGACTACTGGGAAAACCATAGCTTTCACTATATGGACTTTTGTCAGCAAAGTGAGGTCTCTGCTTTTGAATATGCTGTCTAGGTTTGTCATAAGTTTTCTTCCAAGAAGCAAGCATCTTTTAATTTTACAGTTGTAGCACCTGACTCATTCATGTAGCCCACATTCAGTAACTTTCGACACCTGTAAGTAAATTAATGAGTGTATTTAAGGCTGGGGAAGGGTCATTTTGTTCTGTAGCAGAAATGTAACCCAACTCACAGCAGATGCAACATAAAATAGCAAATCTTGCTATATGTTTTGGTAAAAGATTTGATTTAGACAAAAAGATTTGTATGCAGACATACCAGCCAGATGGAGATTTAACATCAGCCTGGATACTCCAGATGCTTTGAACAGAGGCATTTTGTTTTGCTACTTCCAAATTCTCCTTTCCACTAAACATCAAGAAAAGATGCCACATTCTTTAATGAGTGGAGTCTTACCAATATTTTTACTACAATGTCCTTTATTTTTTCATAATCAATATGTGTATGCAACAGTAGAGATGGCTACATTGCTGACTGAGGGTTAAACATTGGAATAAATACTGAGAAATAAAGGATTTTTAAAAGGCAGCATGTTAATGTTTTCTTAGTCAGTAATGATGGCTTTTAGGTGCTACGTCTCCTTCATGAGCAGTCCTATCTGCTATTACTGTCAAGGTGATTTATATATGCTTATTATGAAAAGAATAGGTGCGGGGACCTTCCGAAGAAAGGGAAGGCAGCAGGGATTACTCCCGGCGGAACCGGGAGATCTCGGAGAAAGGCGAGTCTTAAAAAGCCTCTGTGCTCCCCTTTTCCTTCTGGCATCTGTTTTTCCCAATATTGAGGTCTTTTCCAGTGAGTCGTCTCTTCAGATCAGGTGGCCAGATATTGGACTTGCAGCTTCAGCATCATTCCTTCCAGTGAATATTCATGGTTAATTTCCTTTATGTTTGACTGGTTTGATCTCCAGTCCTAGGGACTCTCAAGAGTCTTCTCCAATGTAACAGTTCAAAGGCATCGATTTTTTGGTGCTCAGACTTCTTTATGGTCCACCTCTCACATCCATACATGACTACTGGGAAAACCATAGCTTTCACTATATGGACTTTTGTCAGCAAAGTGAGGTCTCTGCTTTTGAATATGCTGTCTAGGTTTGTCATAAGTTTTCTTCCAAGAAGCAAGCATCTTTTAATTTTACAGTTGTAGCACCTGACTCATTCATGTAGCCCACATTCAGTAACTTTCGACACCTGTAAGTAAATTAATGAGTGTATTTAAGGCTGGGGAAGGGTCATTTTGTTCTGTAGCAGAAATGTAACCCAACTCACAGCAGATGCAACATAAAATAGCAAATCTTGCTATATGTTTTGGTAAAAGATTTGATTTAGACAAAAAGATTTGTATGCAGACATACCAGCCAGATGGAGATTTAACATCAGCCTGGATACTCCAGATGCTTTGAACAGAGGCATTTTGTTTTGCTACTTCCAAATTCTCCTTTCCACTAAACATCAAGAAAAGATGCCACATTCTTTAATGAGTGGAGTCTTACCAATATTTTTACTACAATGTCCTTTATTTTTTCATAATCAATATGTGTATGCAACAGTAGAGATGGCTACATTGCTGACTGAGGGTTAAACATTGGAATAAATACTGAGAAATAAAGGATTTTTAAAAGGCAGCATGTTAATGTTTTCTTAGTCAGTAATGATGGCTTTTAGGTGCTACGTCTCCTTCATGAGCAGTCCTATCTGCTATTACTGTCAAGGTGATTTATATATGCTTATTATGAAAAGAATAGGTGCGGGGACCTTCCGCAGAAAGGGAAGGCAGCAGGGATTACTCCCGGCGGAACCGGGAGATCTCGGAGAAAGGCGAGTCTTGAACTGTCCGCCCCGCAGCCCCCTGACTGAAGGCAGGGGACAATCAGACGCGACAGGGGTTCCATCGAAGTAGTTCCGCTTTATTAATGAAGATCCACAGCTTTTATAGGCAAGTGAAGGGGGTTTTGCACGGGACTTCCTATAGATTACACCAATCAAGCTAAAGGCCAAGCAATCATTCACGAGCACGGAAGCCAGGCGAACCAATCAGAAATTTTGACCATCAATTAACAATTTAGATCATGCCCTGCCTCTTCCTGTAGGCACCATCTTAGCTGCAAACATGTGCTTAAGCTTCTTTAAACAATGCGCTTAAGCTTCCCTTCATTTCCATGTCCCTTCCTGTAGGCGCCATCTTAGCTCCAAGCTGAAACAATGTGCTTAAGCTTCTTTTCACTCCCACACCCCTCCCTGTAGGCGCCATCTTAGCTCCAAACTGTAAACATGTGTTTAAGCTTCTTTATGCTTAAAACAGTCCTCTTTCAATTCAGAGCCCCACAAATAGGCTCTTGAACATGAGCCATAATGATTTTTCTGTAACTAGACCATGCTTGCTCCAATAGTGTTTTACTACCTTTTTTATTATTATTATTTAGGTTCTGCATAATATTCTATTCCTTTGAGAAAACAGACATTACATGTTATTTTTGTCACTGAGCTTCTTTCTCAGTTCTGCTGAACAAAATGTGCTTCCCTGTTTCAGAGCTGCCAATAACTGAACAATCTGGAGTAATGATTTAATTTCGAGTATTAGAAATAGTTTTTTTTTTTTTTTTCCTGGATATTCCCTATCAGTTGGTTTATTAATGTAGCGTTTAAGAAGAAACATGATAGTTTTAGGATTGGGGTGGGTCCACCAGGTTAAGACTCAGATTTTGATATAATGAAGTAATTAAAAAAAATAGCTATTTTATATTTTCTTAGTCAGTAATGATGGCTTTTAGGTGCTACGTCTCCTTCATGAGCAGTCCTATCTGCTATTACTGTCAAGGTGATTTATATATGCTTATTATGAAAAGAATAGGTGCGGGACCTTCCACAGAAAGGGAAGGCAGGGATTACTCCCGGCGGAACCGGGAGATCTCGGAGAAAGGCGAGTCTTGAACTGTCCGCCCCGCAGCCCCCTGACTGAAGGCAGGGGACAATCAGACGCGACAGGGGTTCCATCGAAGTAGTTCCGCTTTATTAATGAAGATCCACAGCTTTTATAGGCAAGTGAAGGGGGTTTTGCACGGGACTTCCTATAGATTACACCAATCAAGCTAAAGGCCAAGCAATCATTCACGAGCACGGAAGCCAGGCGAACCAATCAGAAATTTTGACCATCAATTAACAATTTAGATCATGCCCTGCCTCTTCCTGTAGGCACCATCTTAGCTGCAAACATGTGCTTAAGCTTCTTTAAACAATGCGCTTAAGCTTCCCTTCATTTCCATGTCCCTTCCTGTAGGCGCCATCTTAGCTCCAAGCTGAAACAATGTGCTTAAGCTTCTTTTCACTCCCACACCCCTCCCTGTAGGCGCCATCTTAGCTCCAAACTGTAAACATGTGTTTAAGCTTCTTTATGCTTAAAACAGTCCTCTTTCAATTCAGAGCCCCACAAATAGGCTCTTGAACATGAGCCATAATGATTTTTCTGTAACTAGACCATGCTTGCTCCAATAGTGTTTTACTACCTTTTTTATTATTATTATTTAGGTTCTGCATAATATTCTATTCCTTTGAGAAAACAGACATTACATGTTATTTTTGTCACTGAGCTTCTTTCTCAGTTCTGCTGAACAAAATGTGCTTCCCTGTTTCAGAGCTGCCAATAACTGAACAATCTGGAGTAATGATTTAATTTCGAGTATTAGAAATAGTTTTTTTTTTTTTTTTTCCTGGATATTCCCTATCAGTTGGTTTATTAATGTAGCGTTTAAGAAGAAACATGATAGTTTTAGGATTGGGGTGGGTCCACCAGGTTAAGACTCAGATTTTGATATAATGAAAAAGGTAACATTCAACATAAGGAGATATAAAACTCCAAGTCATTTTTTTTTTTATCTTTGCAGCTTCTTCATTTTATATATTTAATTCAGTGTTACTAATGTCTCTAGAGATTTATATTTGAAAATGATTAAAGACTCATTTTCTTTGCTACCATAGAGGTAGTGCCACACAAAGTATATCAAGGTCACTGAACAGAAAAACTGAAGAAGGGGATAAAAATGATGTCATTGGAGAATTTCTAAGGATTTAATAGTTTTGTTATTATGGAATTGTACCTTGGTCTGCTCGCCGCATGACAAGCCAATAACTGGGAGACAAGGTATTGAGACATGGAGTCACAACTTGATTCAGAAAGCCAGACATTGGAGAGGATGGCAGACTAGTGTCTTAGAGTCTTACCAGGGTCTGGATGCTAGTTTCTTTTCTAGAAAAAAGACGGAGGGCAAGTGGGTAAGTAAAATTGAAAGTCCACAAACCTGGCAAAATATTTCCTGACTTGGCCAGCATTGGGAGGGACTGTGTTAATTATCTTTGTTTCTTCAGGTGGGCAGGATCAGAATGTTTCTCTGTGAACTGAGCAAAGGCACTTTAACATTCCTGCAGAGGGGCAGGGACCCCCCAGGCAGGCCATGATGTATGCTTACAGCTAGAGAGGACATCCTTGTTCCTTGTAGTGATTATAGTAACAACAGCAACAGAATGCACAGGCTGAAGTAAAAGAAACAGATCCAACACAGAGTCATATTTTGCTCTTCCCTGTGACATTTTTGCATGGAGTAGATAAGACAGCTGTTTACAGTGGTAATATTTGTATTAAAAGCAATAACAAAGAAGGACTCAGAACAAACTAGTAACTGAAAAGAAAAAGCCTGCTAAGGGATGACAGGACTGCTGTGGTCAGGATCAAGGACTAGTTCAGTTCAATTCAGTCGCTCAGTCGTGTCGGACTGTTTGTGACCCCATGGACTGCAACACACCAGGTTTCCCTGTTCATCACCACCTCCTGGAGCAGGAAAGAGGTATGGACATTAATAACAGTCAAGTACTACTTAGGGGAGAATCTTTTATACCAATGAATTTATTAGCATCAGAATCATTTGAGTATGCTGATAGTGTTTCTTGCACAGCAAAAAGTATGCCTTTAAAATAAAAAAAATGCCACCTCCTATTTTATTGTCTTGACGAAAGAAGTGGAAATCTCTCAAACTGGTTGAAGGAGGCCCAGAAAGTGGGTTCATGTTTAATTTTCATTACATCTGGGAGGAAGGTTCAGTGCCTCTTCTCAGGGCTGAAACTTGGATCGGCTCTAATTCATATTTTCATTAATATCAGGGATGATGGGAGAGGATAAGCTCGATAAATTTTCTAATTATGCCAAATTGAGTAGTGGAAGCTAACACCTGGAAGAACTTGATTGCAATTAAAATGACATTTTTGAGTTTCTAAAGAAACTGAATGACAGTTTAATTAGACAAGAACAAGATGCTGGGGACAAATTACTAGCGATGATAAGAAACATTTATGCTGTGCTTTAGAAAACAAGTTAACATCTTTGTTAATTTTGACTTCAGCCTTGAAGGTAGGTACGCCTATCACTCTTGAGGTAAAGATGGGACTAGGTAAGCTTTTAATGGAGTTGGCAGAGAAATACGGTGGAATGAACAGGGACGGAGTTAAGCTGAAAAGTAAATCACTAAATAATGTGGCAACCAACCTTCACACTAGGGTGTTAAAAGAATATGATACTTTGTGCTAAGGTGGACAGATTTTACTGATATTGTCAAGAGTGGACATGCCTTGATTCAGTATGTTGTGGTCAATTTAGATATCCAAAACAAGTGCAAGGGAAATGGCAGAGGTCCGGAAGAGGTCAACAGATCCAACACAGAGTCATATTTTGCTCTTCCCTGTGACATTTTTGCATGGAGTAGATAAGACAGCTGTTTACAGTGGTAATATTTGTATTAAAAGCAATAACAAAGAAGGACTCAGAACAAACTAGTAACTGAAAAGAAAAAGCCTGCTAAGGGATGACAGGACTGCTGTGGTCAGGATCAAGGACTAGTTCAGTTCAATTCAGTCGCTCAGTCGTGTCGGACTGTTTGTGACCCCATGGACTGCAGCACACCAGGTTTCCCTGTTCATCACCACCTCCTGGAGCAGGAAAGAGGTATGGACATTAATAACAGTCAAGTACTACTTAGGGGAGAATCTTTTATACCAATGAATTTATTAGCATCAGAATCATTTGAGTATGCTGATAGTGTTTCTTGCACAGCAAAAAGTATGCCTTTAAAATAAAAAAAATGCCACCTCCTATTTTATTGTCTTGACGAAAGAAGTGGAAATCTCTCAAACTGGTTGAAGGAGGCCCAGAAAGTGGGTTCATGTTTAATCTTCATTACATCTGGGAGGAAGGTTCAGTGCCTCTTCTCAGGGCTGAAACTTGGATCGGCTCTAATTCATATTTTCATTAATATCAGGGATGATGGGAGAGGATAAGCTCGATAAATTTTCTAATTATGCCAAATTGAGTAGTGGAAGCTAACACCTGGAAGAACTTGATTGCAATTAAAATGACATTTTTGAGTTTCTAAAGAAACTGAATGACAGTTTAATTAGACAAGAACAAGATGCTGGGGACAAATTACTAGCGATGATAAGAAACATTTATGCTGTGCTTTAGAAAACAAGTTAACATCTTTGTTAATTTTGACTTCAGCCTTGAAGGTAGGTACGCCTATCACTCTTGAGGTAAAGATGGGACTAGGTAAGCTTTTAATGGAGTTGGCAGAGAAATACGGTGGAATGAACAGGGACGGAGTTAAGCTGAAAAGTAAATCACTAAATAATGTGGCAACCAACCTTCACACTAGGGTGTTAAAAGAATATGATACTTTGTGCTAAGGTGGACAGATTTTACTGATATTGTCAAGAGTGGACATGCCTTGATTCAGTATGTTGTGGTCAATTTAGATATCCAAAACAAGTGCAAGGGAAATGGCAGAGGTCCGGAAGAGGTCAACAGAAATTCTACTTGGCTGGGAGACTAGGTCTAGGAAAGACTAGGACTTATTCAGTACTGAAAAGGGAAGGTGCAAAGTATATATTTAATTTCAAACACATTGTCAGGTTTCCTTATTGGAAGAATAGTCAGAATATCTTCATTATTTCTGTTGATATAGGAAAATATAGTGTCACCATTTTGTTTTCTAGAACATTCTTTATAAAGACAAGCATCACATTACCATGGAGCTTGGATGTATCACTTTCTAATGGGATGACTTAGGACAACCATTGCCCTTAATTCTTCTCCTTCTCTCCCTTCTTCCCTCTCTTCCTTCCTTCTTCTCTTACTTTTCGTTTTTTCGGGGGGCGGAGCTTGGGGAGGGAGGGGGCGGGCAGGCCACTTCTATTGGTCTTTCATTTATCTATTTTCATCCATCTTTGTTCTTTGGCCTGTGTGGGCCTCCCATCGCAGTGGCCTCTGTTGTCACAGAGCACCGGCTCTGGGCGCATGCGCTCCAGAGCGCCAGCTCGGTAATTGGACACATCGGTCCAGCCACTCCGCAGCACATGGGATCTTCCCAGGCCAGGGATCGAACCGCCACCCCTTGCACAGCAAGGCGGTGTCCTTACCCACTGGACCACCAGGGAAGCCCCCTTTCTTTTCTTTTCTCATTCTTCTTCCTTCCTAACAGTTCTCCTTTCCTTTCCTTCTTTTATTCCTTCTTCTACCTGTAAAAAATTCTACACCTCAAGTTAATGAGAATATTTTTTGTTAAGACTAACATTTTGAACACAGAATAAAACTTGGCCTAAGAAAGTTTCATTAATATTATCTGACTCAGCCTCGCCCTTTAAGGTGATTTCTTTGTTTTTTTGTTTTTTATTATATATAACTGAATGTGTAGGAGATGTGTGGATCCTTACATTTTAAAATGTGATATTGTTACAGAAGTCTGATGCTGAAAGTACCCCTCAGATGTGGAAAATAATAAGATACCATCTTCCTTTTTAGGTCAAATGGCAGGGGATCATACGAGGCTGGAGTTCCATAACATAGAGACTGGCATCATCACGGAACGCCGGTATCTGTCTTCTGTCCCCTCCAACTTCATTGGACACCTGCAGAGCCTGACATTTAATGGAATGGCATACATTGACTTGTGCAAAAATGGCGACATAGATTATTGTGAGCTCAACGCCAGATTTGGCTTCAGGAACATCATAGCAGACCCTGTCACCTTTAAGACCAAATCGAGCTATGTTGCCTTAGCTACATTGCAAGCCTACACTTCTATGCATCTTTTTTTCCAGTTCAAGACAACATCCCTAGATGGACTAATTCTGTATAACAGTGGGGATGGAAACGACTTTATTGTGGTTGAATTAGTTAAAGGGTAAGTAAAGGTCTGTTCATGACAAATGAATAGAACTTTGGGAAAATAAGCCTCATTTCCCACAACTATACATTAAGCAGAAGCAGGTGGGCAGGGAAGGTGGTTTGCAAGTAATGCATTTGTTTAAACCACTTCTTAGGTTTCTTATAGAATTAAGAGGGATTCAGGACAGGTTTTTTTTTATACCTTAATTTCCATATTTAAGGTGCAAATAGCGTCATTCTAATTTATTGTAGGCATTCCATAAATCTTACTTTTCAAATGTGGATTTCTTTACTATGTGCATGGCAATTCTACAAAAAATTTTCCACACACTCATAGGCTAATTTGTGCTAAGTTAGATAAAGTTAGCTAGCTAATTAATGGCAATCAGATTTCTTCAACTCCACAAATTCCGTTTAACTGAAGCTTAATTCTGTGTCAGAGTTTCTTGAAGAATTTAGAAATATTTTTTATGACATTTCCTTGAAAATGTGATGAATATTTGGTATCTTTTAGTTGATTTAGGTATTCATTTATTCAATCAGTGAATATTATTGCATATTTACAGTTGGCTAGATAATATACTACACATTAATTTACATATATATACATATATGCTGTTTAGATAATATATAACTGAATGTGTAGGAGATGTGTGGATCCTTATTTTTTTAAAACAGAAGTCTGATGCTGAAAGTACCCCTCAGATGTGGAAAATAATAAGATACCATCTTCCTTTTTAGGTCAAATGGCAGGGGATCATACGAGGCTGGAGTTCCATAACATAGAGACTGGCATCATCACGGAACGCCGGTATCTGTCTTCTGTCCCCTCCAACTTCATTGGACACCTGCAGAGCCTGACATTTAATGGAATGGCATACATTGACTTGTGCAAAAATGGCGACATAGATTATTGTGAGCTCAACGCCAGATTTGGCTTCAGGAACATCATAGCAGACCCTGTCACCTTTAAGACCAAATCGAGCTATGTTGCCTTAGCTACATTGCAAGCCTACACTTCTATGCATCTTTTTTTCCAGTTCAAGACAACATCCCTAGATGGACTAATTCTGTATAACAGTGGGGATGGAAACGACTTTATTGTGGTTGAATTAGTTAAAGGGTAAGTAAAGGTCTGTTCATGACAAATGAATAGAACTTTGGGAAAATAAGCCTCATTTCCCACAACTATACATTAAGCAGAAGCAGGTGGGCAGGGAAGGTGGTTTGCAAGTAATGCATTTGTTTAAACCACTTCTTAGGTTTCTTATAGAATTAAGAGGGATTCAGGACAGGTTTTTTTTTATACCTTAATTTCCATATTTAAGGTGCAAATAGCGTCATTCTAATTTATTGTAGGCATTCCATAAATCTTACTTTTCAAATGTGGATTTCTTTACTATGTGCATGGCAATTCTACAAAAAATTTTCCACACACTCATAGGCTAATTTGTGCTAAGTTAGATAAAGTTAGCTAGCTAATTAATGGCAATCAGATTTCTTCAACTCCACAAATTCCGTTTAACTGAAGCTTAATTCTGTGTCAGAGTTTCTTGAAGAATTTAGAAATATTTTTTATGACATTTCCTTGAAAATGTGATGAATATTTGGTATCTTTTAGTTGATTTAGGTATTCATTTATTCAATCAGTGAATATTATTGCATATTTACAGTTGGCTAGATAATATACTACACATTAATTTACATATATATACATATATGCTGTTTAGTCATTAAGTCATAGCTGACTCTTTTGATGTCCCCATGGACTGTAGCCGACCAGGCTTCTTTGTCCATGAGATTTCCACTCCAGTGAATCTTCTCAACTCTGGGATCAAATATGAGTCTCCTGCGTTGGTAGATTCTTAACCACTGAGCCACGAGGGAAGCCACTGAGCCACCAGGGAAGCATGTGCCACCCCAGTGCACACATCACATTCTGTCAACCACTAGGCATGGGGATGCACATGACCAGAGGGGATACAAGTGAACACATGCACTTAGCAGAAAATCACTAGGAAGTTTCCTAAGATGACCTTGTGCAAAGGTTTGGGGAAATTAGGAAAATGTATGAGTCCAGGAGTATCTACCTGAGCTAGTCTTGAAGGATGAATGCACATTTCCTGTAAAGAATCTGGCATTCAAGATGGAGAGAAGCAGATGAAAGAATCTGAGGGTTACCTATTCACTGCGGCTTGCTGAGGATGGAGAACGTGGTGGCGACCAAGAACGTGTAGTGACAGATGTTTACCTTCCACCATGATGAAGAGGAATGTGGATCACCATTTTAGAAGTATGTTAACTATTTCCTGTATTGAAGGCAATGAAGAATCCTCCTTCCTGGAACAGTTTTCTTCCACTCTCACTAGTTGAGCTTCTACACAACTCACTCTCCTGACGTCTAGCAAAGATGCAACCACCTGAAAAAAATCTCCTATGTGTAAAAGGTAGTTTGACCCCATACAGAAATTCAAACAGGGATGGCATGTTCTCACTTTTTTCACTTTTTTCCCCCAGGTACTTACATTATGTGTTTGATTTGGGAAATGGTGCTAACCTCATCAAAGGGAGCTCAAATAAACCTCTTAATGACAATCAGTGGCACAATGTGATGATATCAAGGGACACCAGCAACCTCCACACGGTAAAGATTGACACGAAAATCACCACGCAGATCACTGCAGGAGCCAGGAATCTGGACCTGAAGAGTAAGTGGGCGGAGTTGGAGCGAGCAGTCGGCGGGAACCCCGGTGGGCGGCAAGACACTTGTGCTTTGGGGCTTTTTTGTATGAGACACTTCCTTTGCTCTGGGGCGCATGTGTGTGTGCCTGCGTGCCTTCTGCAAAGACTGATCAGAGTTTCATCTCTAGTATGTAATTAATAATACAACACAGAAACCTCTTTTCCCCCTTCAATATGGCAGAAACATATGTATTTTTAATAGCAGTGCCAGAAAAGCAACACCTAAGAATGCATGCACGATTAAAATTTAAAGAGTGAGAAAAATGCATTCTTCATCTTGATATTATACAGAAAAGTAGGTGTTTGCAAATCTCTTTTAGTCCCAACAGCTTTTCATCGATTTAGAGTCAAGTTAACTAGATACCTCATGGGTTTCTTCTAGAACTTGTTTTCTTTTCTTGGTGAGGTTTCCTCAGTCCTTACTGAGTCTCTGACAGCAGGGGTCTGAGGCTGACTTGTGTGTCCCAGTGTCTCCAATGATGAATCCACCCAGTCGCCAGAACACCAATGGGAATGTGCCTTTACCAGCTGATCAGAAAATCTGAGCAGATTTTTTCCCTTCCTTGTCAATACTTGATTGTTTGAATAGGACTTGGTGCTTATCCATAGATTTTGTCTCATTTACCATGACAACAAGCATTGGATAAGAGGTTATTAGCACTTTAACATGATAGCAGGAAAGTTGAGCTTTGAATGGCTTGCCCAGGGTTAAAATAACTGCTTCAGCAAGTCAAAACAGAGCCTTGGGTCTGACACTGGCACACCCTCCATGGTTCCTTCTATTCCATCCTGAGGTATTCCTAAGCCCTGTGGGCATTATCATGGTCACATTTAAGAGCTTGGCAAGAACTGTTCATTTATATTGTTAGGATCTTTCCTTTTCGTTTAAAAGACAAATACAAGAATAAAAATAAAATACATAGGGGCGTTCGGGAACTAGAAAGAGAAAATCTGACAGAATTCTTTCTAGAGAAAAAAATATTCTTTCTAAGTAGGGTGAAAGAAGAAAGAAAAGGATTTCAGTTTCTGTAACTGCAGAATAAGTTTACAATACCGAGACTATGTTTAACACATAACGTATGTTGTGATGGGTGTCTCCCTTCTCTCAGAGTGAGCCTCTTGTTAACTTCAAAGAGAGCCTGTTTATGCCCACAAATCTAATAGCTTAGCTCAAAAAGCAAAATGCGGTTCAAAGGCAATGCTATTTTACAGGCTAACCCTCTTTTTTCTCTGTGACTGAAGTGAATGGGGTGCACTTTTCAGTGCCTATCTTGTGGGGGCCCCTGTTTTGCACGGCAGGCTCAGGTGGTGATTGTCGAAAAAAAGGGAAGAGAGTGTGACAGTCAGGCCAGACACCAAAGTGCAAGCAAAATGGGGTTCTGTTCGTACAGGGAGAGGCCCCAGTGAGCGTGAAGGAGCTTCCCTAGAAACTGTGAGCACCAGCTGGGAGGTTAAGGTCTCCGTGAGGGAACAGGGACGCAGAGCCAGGCAGTGGGTATCTTACTGGACCATTAGGGCACCGCCTCCTGAGAAGTAGGTATTTACCTACGGTTCCATACAAAATCAGAGTGAGGGTGATTGGATGATATCCTATGGGATTCTTTCTTGTGGTGGAAGGGACTTTTACAAACCTAAGAAACTCTCAGAGCTGAGTTTTATTAAGACATGGAGTGTTTCATGATTCTGAATATAAGAAAAGCTTTATCCGTAATAAAAAAAAAAAAACAAAAACTGTAAATTGGAAATAGTATTTTATTTAATATCAAGATGCTAACTTTTGGCTTCTGACTGAATGCTTTTGTGCGTGTGTGTGTGTGTGTGTTTTTAAACAATTAAAATATGAGATAAATTTCTCAGGTGAACAAAGACATTTTTATACGAATGACTGTCCCTCCCTGCTTTGGGTTTCCCTGGTGGGTCAGTCAGTAAAGAATTTGCCTGCATTCAGGAGACCCTGGTTCGATCCTTGGGACGGGAAATCTCCTAAAGAAGGAAATGGCAACCCACTCCAGTGCCTAGAGAATCCCATGGACAGAGGAGCCTGGTGGGCTACGGTCCATGGGGTCACAAAGAGTCAGATATGACTGAGTGATTAACACTCTCTCATCCCTCACTTTACCTCAGAATAAGTTTACAATACCGAGACTATGTTTAACACATAACGTATGTTGTGATGGGTGTCTCCCTTCTCTCAGAGTGAGCCTCTTGTTAACTTCAAAGAGAGCCTGTTTATGCCCACAAATCTAATAGCTTAGCTCAAAAAGCAAAATGCGGTTCAAAGGCAATGCTATTTTACAGGCTAACCCTCTTTTTTCTCTGTGACTGAAGTGAATGGGGTGCACTTTTCAGTGCCTATCTTGTGGGGGCCCCTGTTTTGCACGGCAGGCTCAGGTGGTGATTGTCGAAAAAAAGGGAAGAGAGTGTGACAGTCAGGCCAGACACCAAAGTGCAAGCAAAATGGGGTTCTGTTCGTACAGGGAGAGGCCCCAGTGAGCGTGAAGGAGCTTCCCTAGAAACTGTGAGCACCAGCTGGGAGGTTAAGGTCTCCGTGAGGGAACAGGGACGCAGAGCCAGGCAGTGGGTATCTTACTGGACCATTAGGGCACCGCCTCCTGAGAAGTAGGTATTTACCTACGGTTCCATACAAAATCAGAGTGAGGGTGATTGGATGATATCCTATGGGATTCTTTCTTGTGGTGGAAGGGACTTTTACAAACCTAAGAAACTCTCAGAGCTGAGTTTTATTAAGACATGGAGTGTTTCATGATTCTGAATATAAGAAAAGCTTTATCCGTAATAAAAAAAAAAAAACAAAAACTGTAAATTGGAAATAGTATTTTATTTAATATCAAGATGCTAACTTTTGGCTTCTGACTGAATGCTTTTGTGCGTGTGTGTGTGTGTGTGTTTTTAAACAATTAAAATATGAGATAAATTTCTCAGGTGAACAAAGACATTTTTATACGAATGACTGTCCCTCCCTGCTTTGGGTTTCCCTGGTGGGTCAGTCAGTAAAGAATTTGCCTGCATTCAGGAGACCCTGGTTCGATCCTTGGGACGGGAAATCTCCTAAAGAAGGAAATGGCAACCCACTCCAGTGCCTAGAGAATCCCATGGACAGAGGAGCCTGGTGGGCTACGGTCCATGGGGTCACAAAGAGTCAGATATGACTGAGTGATTAACACTCTCTCATCCCTCACTTTACCTCAGAAGCCCCTTTGTGTTTACAGACTTAGCAGCGCGTGCCAAAAAGTGAAAGCAAGTTTCTAAAATTAAAACGTAAACATTAGAAGGCAGCGCTGTTGGCCTGAATTTGGATGTGTCATGATCCAATGACGGCACTAACCCTGGGAAGCTCCCACTCAAGGGAACCGGAGGCAGACATGTGGTCCCATGGTGGACGACTCCCAGCGTCTGCAAGCATAGCCTTTCGGTGTGTACAGCCAGGGTTCCTGGTCAGATGAGGGGTATTAGCTGAGTGTTTACTCTGGGCTCAGTGTGGAGCGCACAGCTGAGGAGAGGGCATAGGGTTCCGGTCTCCAGGAGCTTTCTGTCCCCAGGAGAAGACACGTTTCGCAGGACAGAGAACAGGCAACACCAGCTAGAGTATTACAGGAGAAAGCATCGCAGAGAAATCCTGAAAGAGGAGTAACGAGGCCTTGTCTCTCCTTCCCACCTGGGCACCCCTAGAATTAGGAGGGCTTGCTGAGAGGAGAACATCCACAGGAGCTCTTCACTCTGATTTGGTGGAGGGAGCGCTGTGGGTCTAGATGCTGTATGATGCTGTGTTAGTTTGTGCAGTAAAGCTAACCCTATCAGCTGTATGTATACATGTATCTCCCCCCTGCCCCCAACCCACATCACGTCCCTCTAGGTCAACACAGAGCCCCACGCCGAGCTCCCTGTGCGGTACAGCGGGTTCCCACCAGCTATCTGTTATACACATGGCCGTGCACATCCATCCGTCCCAATCCCCCACGTCACCTCCCTCCCATCCACACGTCCATTCTCTACATCTGCATCTCTATTTCTGCCCCGCAAATAGTTCATTCATACTATTTTTCTAGATTCCACATCAAAGTATTAATGTATGTTTTCTTCTTTCTGAATTATGTCACTCTATATCACAGACTTTAGGTTCATCCACATCCCTACAGATGACCCAGGATCGTTCCTTTTTGATAGTACTCTTTCCTCTGCACATTAGTCAGGGAGGATTCAGCCACTCCGAATACAGGCACAAAGAAGGAAATGGCAACCCACTCCAGTGCCTAGAGAATCCCATGGACAGAGGAGCCTGGTGGGCTACGGTCCATGGGGTCACAAAGAGTCAGATATGACTGAGTGATTAACACTCTCTCATCCCTCACTTTACCTCAGAAGCCCCTTTGTGTTTACAGACTTAGCAGCGCGTGCCAAAAAGTGAAAGCAAGTTTCTAAAATTAAAACGTAAACATTAGAAGGCAGCGCTGTTGGCCTGAATTTGGATGTGTCATGATCCAATGACGGCACTAACCCTGGGAAGCTCCCACTCAAGGGAACCGGAGGCAGACATGTGGTCCCATGGTGGACGACTCCCAGCGTCTGCAAGCATAGCCTTTCGGTGTGTACAGCCAGGGTTCCTGGTCAGATGAGGGGTATTAGCTGAGTGTTTACTCTGGGCTCAGTGTGGAGCGCACAGCTGAGGAGAGGGCATAGGGTTCCGGTCTCCAGGAGCTTTCTGTCCCCAGGAGAAGACACGTTTCGCAGGACAGAGAACAGGCAACACCAGCTAGAGTATTACAGGAGAAAGCATCGCAGAGAAATCCTGAAAGAGGAGTAACGAGGCCTTGTCTCTCCTTCCCACCTGGGCACCCCTAGAATTAGGAGGGCTTGCTGAGAGGAGAACATCCACAGGAGCTCTTCACTCTGATTTGGTGGAGGGCGCTGTGGGTCTAGATGCTGTATGATGCTGTGTTAGTTTGTGCAGTAAAGCTAACCCTATCAGCTGTATGTATACATGTATCTCCCCCCTGCCCCCAACCCACATCACGTCCCTCTAGGTCAACACAGAGCCCCACGCCGAGCTCCCTGTGCGGTACAGCGGGTTCCCACCAGCTATCTGTTATACACATGGCCGTGCACATCCATCCGTCCCAATCCCCCACGTCACCTCCCTCCCATCCACACGTCCATTCTCTACATCTGCATCTCTATTTCTGCCCCGCAAATAGTTCATTCATACTATTTTTCTAGATTCCACATCAAAGTATTAATGTATGTTTTCTTCTTTCTGAATTATGTCACTCTATATCACAGACTTTAGGTTCATCCACATCCCTACAGATGACCCAGGATCGTTCCTTTTTGATAGTACTCTTTCCTCTGCACATTAGTCAGGGAGGATTCAGCCACTCCGAATACAGGCACAGTGAAAGGTGACTGGTTTTAAACAATAGTTTTATTTTATGTACTTCTTTTGTCTGTATAGAATTCAAAGGAAATGACCAAGCTTAGTCTACACTCCATGTAAGGTGATTGCCAGTCTTTGGCTCGTCTCAGAAATGAGGTCAACCCACTTAACAGCATCAGTCATGTGGTGGGATTCCTGGGGTTTATATTTTTGAAACCCCTCAGACAGACTGAAGTGGTGATTATTTGAGAATTAGGTACAGGGAAGGCCAGGTGTCTGCACTTTTAAAGTGAGAAGTGAAGTTGTCAGTTGGTCAGTTTCGTCTGACTCTTTGCAGCCCCATGGACTGTAGCCCGCCAGGTTCCTCCATCTGTGGGGTTTATATTTCTGCAACCCCTCAGACAGACTGAAGTGATGATTATTTGAGAATTAGGTACAGGGAAGGCCAGGTATCTGCACTTTTTAAGTGAGAAGTGAAGTTGTCAGTTGGTCAGTTTCGTCTGACTCTTTGCAGCCCCATGGACTGTAGCCTGCCAGGTTCCTCCATCTGTGGGATTCTCCAGGCAAGAATACCAGAGTGGGTTGCCATGCCCTTCTCCAGGCCATCTTCCCGACCCAGGGATTGAACTCAGGTCTCCTGCCCTCACCAATACTAATGTTGTGCAGAGCCTTGAACTGATGAAATGTCTATGTTGCGGCCAAATTTAACTCACTTTAGACTTTTAGTACAAAGCCTGCTTTTGTTTTTATGTTAGAATTTTACTTTTGTTTTCCTTGTTCTCAACCAAAGTAATCTTGGGTTGCTTTAGGAGCCTTGGAAGTATTTTTTTTTCTCATGTTACCATACCAAAAAGAGACACTAGAGGGCAGCATAAGGCCACAAAACCTGCCGTCTGGGAGGCGAGTGGCGGGGGGTGTTATACATCCCCCATCCGTCCCAATCCCCACGCACCTCCCTCCCATCCACACGTCCATTCTCTACATCTGCATCTCTATTTCTGCCCGCAAATAGTTCATTCATACTATTTTTCTAGATTCCACATCAAAGTATTAATGTATGTTTTCTTCTTTCTGAATTATGTCACTCTATATCACAGACTTTAGGTTCATCCACATCCCTACAGATGACCCAGGATCGTTCCTTTTTGATAGTACTCTTTCCTCTGCACATTAGTCAGGGAGGATTCAGCCACTCCGAATACAGGCACAGTGAAAGGTGACTGGTTTTAAACAATAGTTTTATTTTATGTACTTCTTTTGTCTGTATAGAATTCAAAGGAAATGACCAAGCTTAGTCTACACTCCATGTAAGGTGATTGCCAGTCTTTGGCTCGTCTCAGAAATGAGGTCAACCCACTTAACAGCATCAGTCATGTGGTGGGATTCCTGGGGTTTATATTTTTGAAACCCCTCAGACAGACTGAAGTGGTGATTATTTGAGAATTAGGTACAGGGAAGGCCAGGTGTCTGCACTTTTAAAGTGAGAAGTGAAGTTGTCAGTTGGTCAGTTTCGTCTGACTCTTTGCAGCCCCATGGACTGTAGCCCGCCAGGTTCCTCCATCTGTGGGGTTTATATTTCTGCAACCCCTCAGACAGACTGAAGTGATGATTATTTGAGAATTAGGTACAGGGAAGGCCAGGTATCTGCACTTTTTAAGTGAGAAGTGAAGTTGTCAGTTGGTCAGTTTCGTCTGACTCTTTGCAGCCCCATGGACTGTAGCCTGCCAGGTTCCTCCATCTGTGGGATTCTCCAGGCAAGAATACCAGAGTGGGTTGCCATGCCCTTCTCCAGGCCATCTTCCCGACCCAGGGATTGAACTCAGGTCTCCTGCCCTCACCAATACTAATGTTGTGCAGAGCCTTGAACTGATGAAATGTCTATGTTGCGGCCAAATTTAACTCACTTTAGACTTTTAGTACAAAGCCTGCTTTTGTTTTTATGTTAGAATTTTACTTTTGTTTTCCTTGTTCTCAACCAAAGTAATCTTGGGTTGCTTTAGGAGCCTTGGAAGTATTTTTTTTTCTCATGTTACCATACCAAAAAGAGACACTAGAGGGCAGCATAAGGCCACAAAACCTGCCGTCTGGGAGGCGAGTGGCGGGGGGAGGGGAGGGGGAGCCTCCACAGTCGCCGGGGGCGCTGGGAAGCCGACTTTCTTTGTTTCTTTGCCCAACCAAAAATCCCACAATTAGTCTTCAGAATAACACATGTTTCGGTTAGCGGCTCTGTTTCATTATATACACAGTAGTTTAGTGTGGAAACGTGCAAGCCAGGGGCCGATTATCCCATTCACCAGCGTGATTGGGAAGAAGATGCTCAGAAATGGGCAAAAGCCTAAATGATCTCTGAGAATTCCACACGCGCCGGTGACCTTGTTCAAATTCTCTTTCGTGACACTGCCGCAGTCTCAGGGGGTTCTGTGCCTCTCCCCGCTGATACAGTTTTATTTTCATCTTTATTTCCCAGCTGTTTGCGTTCCATCCTCTCTGGCTTTTATGTGCAAGCCGCAGCACGCTATGGAAAGAGCAGCAGAAATTCGCTCTGTGTAGTCATTACCTAACCCAGCTGTACCTATACTTGCACTGAGTAACTTCTGAGTCCTGTCCCCTTTCAAGAGACAAAGGGTTGGCTTCACTCCTCCTGCTGTCCTTCTCCTGTTTCTATAATTGACAAATCTGTTATGTTTGCAGATGTGTGTATATGGGAAGCAACTCCTCTGGGTTGATTCCCTTCTAAATGCTGAGTAGATTTTTTTATTATTTATGTATTTATTTATTTTACACAGTCTCTGACTATAAAATTCTGTTTAGGGAACTACCATTATTCAAACTTAATTTTTTATCTTTTTTAGAAAGTAGATTTGAATGAGGTTATCTTACTGAATCTTGGCAGTTAGTCACCCAGGGATTTGAATTGAGGACAGTCTTGCTCATTTGTTAATCTAGTTCAGCAACTAAAATGGAGGGAAGGATCATCTTTGTCCCATGGATCCCCCAGGTCCCAGTCTTTCATGGGGTCCAAAGGCCCCCTTCCTTAAGTTTAGTTTGTGTTAGCTTCTCAGTCGTGGCTGACTCTTGGTGACCCCATGAATTGTAGCCCAGCAGGCTCCTTTGCCCATGGAATTTTCCAGACAATACTGGCGTGGGTTTCCATTGCCTTCCTCCAGGGGATCTTCCCGACCCAAGGATCAAACCCAGGTCTTCTGCGTCGCCTGCACTGCAAGCAGATTCTTCACCAGGTGAGCCACGGGGGAAGTCCCATACTTAAGTTTATTTTTCAGAATAACTCATGTTTCGGTTAGCGGCTCTGTTTCATTATATACACAGTAGTTTAGTGTGGAAACGTGCAAGCCAGGGGCCGATTATCCCATTCACCAGCGTGATTGGGAAGAAGATGCTCAGAAATGGGCAAAAGCCTAAATGATCTCTGAGAATTCCACACGCGCCGGTGACCTTGTTCAAATTCTCTTTCGTGACACTGCCGCAGTCTCAGGGGGTTCTGTGCCTCTCCCCGCTGATACAGTTTTATTTTCATCTTTATTTCCCAGCTGTTTGCGTTCCATCCTCTCTGGCTTTTATGTGCAAGCCGCAGCACGCTATGGAAAGAGCAGCAGAAATTCGCTCTGTGTAGTCATTACCTAACCCAGCTGTACCTATACTTGCACTGAGTAACTTCTGAGTCCTGTCCCCTTTCAAGAGACAAAGGGTTGGCTTCACTCCTCCTGCTGTCCTTCTCCTGTTTCTATAATTGACAAATCTGTTATGTTTGCAGATGTGTGTATATGGGAAGCAACTCCTCTGGGTTGATTCCCTTCTAAATGCTGAGTAGATTTTTTTATTATTTATGTATTTATTTATTTTACACAGTCTCTGACTATAAAATTCTGTTTAGGGAACTACCATTATTCAAACTTAATTTTTTATCTTTTTTAGAAAGTAGATTTGAATGAGGTTATCTTACTGAATCTTGGCAGTTAGTCACCCAGGGATTTGAATTGAGGACAGTCTTGCTCATTTGTTAATCTAGTTCAGCAACTAAAATGGAGGGAAGGATCATCTTTGTCCCATGGATCCCCCAGGTCCCAGTCTTTCATGGGGTCCAAAGGCCCCCTTCCTTAAGTTTAGTTTGTGTTAGCTTCTCAGTCGTGGCTGACTCTTGGTGACCCCATGAATTGTAGCCCAGCAGGCTCCTTTGCCCATGGAATTTTCCAGACAATACTGGCGTGGGTTTCCATTGCCTTCCTCCAGGGGATCTTCCCGACCCAAGGATCAAACCCAGGTCTTCTGCGTCGCCTGCACTGCAAGCAGATTCTTCACCAGGTGAGCCACGGGGGAAGTCCCATACTTAAGTTTATTTTTCAGAAAATACACGGAAATTTCCTTCCCTGGGGAAAGTAAATGACTCCTAGGTGCAGAGATACAGTGCCCTCAGGTGGCCACTCAGCAAAATTACTTAAGACGGAATCATCCAGTTACAGGCTGCAAGTAGGTCCGCCAGAGCTTGACCCTTTGTTCTCTCTCTCATGCCCTGCGTCCCTTGCCCCCTGGGCCTTGAACAAGCCCTCCCTTTGCCCTCCCGTTGTGATTCTTCCCTCCTCACCACCATGACCAGTGTCTGCTCACTAAATTTCCCCATCGCCCTCCTTTAATTCTATCTTGTAAACACCTGCTATTGTTGATCCAGCTTCTAAGCCTCTAAGAGCTCCCCTAGGCAGAGAACACTCCGCCAGGGCTTTCCTTACCATAGATTCAGCCTCTACGCAGAGACTGGAAGATGAATTGCATTCTTGCTCTTTTCTTCCTGAGCCACATCATTCTCTATTACTGGGCTACCTACCGGAATAGACCCCCTCCCCCTGCCGCATCCTTCATTGTGTTGACAAATCATTGCTGCACGGCATGCATGATCCAGATTCTAGTCCAAAGCCCTGATTACGTTTAAATACACCCCAGCTTTGTTTACTCAGCCATATGTCATCTGATAGCCTGCTTGCTCGCCTGAATCATTTACTCCAAGATGAAGTTTTCAGAGAAGAACCAGACTTTGAACTTACCCTTCGAATAGGAAATGGCATTGAATATGTTGTTGGTTCTGTTGGTTAGGCTCTTTCTTAGTTTTTTTTTTTTCTTTTCTTCTTTTTCTCAGTTAGTAAGGGAAAGAGATTTATTCACATTACTTCAGTTAATGGGAGATTATTTTAAGGACCCATTAGGAAGTAAGAGAGACAAGACTTCCTTTCAGCTTCTGAACAGTGCGGCCACACAGAGAAGAAGAACTTGTTCTGATAGCCATACCAGGGGTCTCGAGAGCAGCTCTCGTGTGTTGCCTCGGATATGAGTGCCCACTGCTCCCCAAGCCAGGGCGGCACCCTGACTCTCTCTCTGCTGTATCTTCTCCTCTTCTGCTTTCTGGTCTCACCTGCTCTTGGCGTCTTCCTCGATGACTTCTACCTGTTACTTTTGCTCCTCTGTGTATTTCCACATCTGTCTACTCTCCTCTTCTCACATTCAGATTTCCCCAAAGACATGCACTAAGATAGCGAATGGACTTGTGTAGAACACAGTGGCTTGGGCTTTTGCCCTGCTGCTTATGATTAGACTCACTTCCTCAGACCGAGTACCTGTAAACACAGAAGACAGCTGGCCTGTCTTTAAACTTGGACTTGAACCACGGTGCCTGGGAAGCAGGCTGTGGGCTGGAAGGCTCACGTGGCTTCTCAGAAGGGAGCAGGGTGATGTACTTATTCAGAAGGCCCTAAGCTTCGTGGCAGAAGGTGAAGAGGAGGCAATGAAGGGATCTTGGGCAGGCGAGTGGAGTGTACAGTGCACTTGAGAATCATTCCTTTGACTTTGGTACAGAGGATGGGCTAAGGAGAGAGGCTACACTGGGTGCTGCTGCCACAGAACAAAACAGAGGCAGTGGGACTCTGAGTACGTTAGAGTAAGACTTGACCTTTTTTGTTGCCCATATAAGAATTGAAAGACAGTTGGAGAAATGAAACTATTATTTGTCTCCTGACTTCACCATTGAAATCCCAGGCTTTGCAGAAATCGGTCTCCGTCTCTTCTTTGTACTGCAGTGCCTTAGTCCGTTTGTTTAATCCCTTCCTCCGACACCTCCCTCCGGAGACATCCTTCCTTTCCCATGCCCAGTTACCGCAGACCTGCTGTCTAATGTTTGACTGGGAAGTTCTTCCTTCTGCTCGCACAAAACCCTTGGCCAGCTTCCACAAGTGCCACAGAGTTTAAGTTCTTTATTCCCTACCAGCGACTCTGTGACTCTTTCTTTGGCTTTCCTTTCTTAATTTATGTATTTTGAATTGGAGGATAATTATTTTGCCTTGTTGTGTTGGTTTCTGCCGCACATCAGCACGAATCAGCCACAGGTGTACATATGTTCCCCTCCCTCTTGAACCCCCCTCCCACACCCTACCCCATCCTGCCCATCTAGGTTGTCACAGGGTGTGCTTTGCTTTTTTTTTTTTTTTTTTTTTTAAGCCTCCATTCATGTATTAATACTTGTTTTGGAATTTCTTCTGTATTTGGCATAGTTTTACTATGCTTAGTTTTGTTTTGTTTTTTTTTTTCCAACTCCTACCACCTCTATTATCTAAAATATTTCTTCCCAATGTTACAATCCTGGGAACTTATTTTGAAGGGATTTTGGAGACACTCTGATATGAGCCTTTCCTTTTACAGAGGAGAGAACTGTGCTCAGGAGAGACTGCGCAGCCAGTCAGATAGTGTTCTAGGTCTGGCTGGTCTTCTTCAAATCCCTAGTTTAACACTCTTCAGAATAGGCCATGGAAGACAAGCTGCGTTGATGTGGATGCACCTCAGCTGACTGCTAGTGATGGGCTGGAGCACATGCAGAAAAGCAACGTGACACCTTCTGTGGACTCACTGGAGAAGCCAGTTCCTGTGGTTGGGGCCACAGGTTCCAGATATAGCCTGATAGCACGTGGGGCACTCATTAGCTTTTCTTTTTTTTCCTCCCTCTGGTGTAACTTTAAGGACCTTCGTCCTTCCTATTTGCAGTTGTTTCAGGGGAGGTGATGTAGTTGCTTAAGCCCCCATGCCCGTTTCTGCGTGCCCTCTTCCCTGGTTGAGCCCTGACAGCCTCAGGGCTTGGCTTGTGTTGCTTGGAGTATGTGCAGGGAGGTCCTCTTCCAGGAGAAAGAGCTGTCCTCTCCTCCCACAGCAGTGTGCGGCCTCCTGGAAATCTGAATCCAGTGTTCACATGCCTTTCAGTCAAAGTGTCAGTGTCCCATGTCTCAGTGGGACAGTGATGAGATCACATGAACTCTTAAAGCTGGTGCCAGGGGTGCTGTGGAGACCAGAGTGCCTGCAGGTGCTCAGAGCTGGGTCCTTGAGAGCGAGGTGACTGCTCACAGGACCTCAGCCTCATCACATCAACAAGGCCTTCTGTGCTTGTTCATCTTGAGGGAGCACCAGGAGTGAGGCTAAACTGTCTTCTTAGAGCTGAGCTTCTTGGCCAGGAGCTCCCGATGTTAGGGCCATCTGGGAAGGCAAGCTTAGCGTCATCTCTCTCATGGAAGAAGGACTTAAGTCTTCATTTTTTGTGGGTCTCAGGCTTCCCTCTTGTTTTTTTGTCCGTAAGAGGAGACAAAGCAAAGACTTGGGGGATACAAGAAGCATAAACTCATTCAGACAAACTTAAAGAAGGAAATGAGGCAGAGTGTAAGCATTCCAGGAGCCCAAGGGCAAGAAAGACAAAGTCGACAGCTGGAGGGCGTGAGAGCATATCAGGAAAGCTGTCAGCCACAACCCAGCCTCTCATCTCCTGGCCTTCACTGCTGGGAGCTGCCCTCTCCCAACTTCCCAGGGAGGCCTCATGCCCCTCTGTCTCTGCACATTGGCTTTTTCTGCTTTCACCAGCATTGGCCAACTTGGCCTCCCCACCCCTGACCAACTCAAATACCCAAGAGAAACTCACTTGAGTTTAGGAGTCACAGGACCACTATCTTTAGAAAGAAAAAAAAAAAGTATTTATTTAAATGATAGCTTTATTTATCTTAATATGGCTGCACTGGGTCTTAGTTGTGGCATGTGGGATCTAGTTCCCTGACCAGGGATCAGACCGGGCCCCCTGGCTTAGAAGCACAGAGTCTTCATCACTGGACCACCAGGGAAGTCCCAGGACCACTTTCTTGAAGGAGTCAATTTGATTGGAACGCACGCCCTGTCTGTGATCAGGATTGGGGGACAGGAAGCAAGGTCACACTGTAGAAGTTCGACACTCTGGATTTGTTTGAGTATCAATCTGCCTGGGGTGTAAGCAGTCATCAAGCATGCCAAAAGGTGACCCTGAAGCTGCTATGCAAAAATCGAAGGGCTGGATTTGCCTTGGTCTGAACCAGGGGCTGGGGATGGAGGCTGTAGTCATCCAGATGAAGAGAAACCAGGTATTGCGTGGCACCCACTTGTTCAGATGACGGTCATAAATACTTGCCCGATCATGGAATACCTCATGGTGGAGACAGAGATTGTGTTTCCTGGGGGTCAAGCAGCACAGGGGATACAGAAGCCAAAGCAGAAGTCAGAGTGTCTCTGAAATTCACAGGTACACAGGAGGAAGGAAACTAGATTCTCATCCTCTGTGGACTTGGAAAGATTCAAACCAGGCTCCTCTAGCTCTCTAAAGGACAGAGTGGCCCAGGCTGCCATCTGGGTGATGTTACAATTGCTCATTATACGTCCTGGAAGTAGATACCACTACTGTTTTCAGGCACTTGTTCCACTAAGGTTTCTTGATAATGCAGCTCCTGCCCTCTTTCACAGTGACTCAGAGGACAACTAGCTTCTTCCCGTGACCCTGAACAGTTTGTCTTGAGTCATGGGTCAGAATCGGAATAGACTGGAGAATTGGGTGGGCATATTACAAACTCACCCCTACTATTGTAGAGATGCTGCAAAGCCAGTTCTGTTATCTCTACTCAAGTAGAAAAGTGCATTTCTAATGCCACTATGCTGCTGCCGACCCATCACTTTTGTACACTGGAGGGTACTATCAGAACCGCATTAGGTCAACCAGGCTTTCTTGTTAAGGCCACATTAATGTGGTTTTCTGTGTCCGCTCTTAAAAGGGGCTCTTCCTTGACCTTTGCAATTAATTATTGTGGGTTTTTTTTTTAAGGATAATGCAAGAAGCAATAAAGCATTATAATTAAGGTTCAGGCTTGGGGTCAGACCGACTTGGTGAAATAGAAGCTCTACCATTTATTTCTGTGTGTCCTTAGGCAAGATCCACCATACCATCTTCTTCATCATCGGCTTTTCACTAAGCCTTAGGTAAAAGATGTACATATATCATCCCTTATTTTATTTATTTATTTACTTTTGGCCAACTGGTGAGGCTGCTGTACATAGTCCCACATGACTGATGATGAAACTACGATGAGTTTTAGGAAGGTTAAACCTCTCAGCTACACAGTAAATGATAGTAAAATCAAATAGCATTAATGTGTTAGCCATTTTTGAGGTCTGATTGCATCCCATGCACTCTTATAAATATTTTGCTCATAAGATCTCATGGAATACCTCATGGTGGAGACAGAGATTGTGTTTCCTGGGGGTCAAGCAGCACAGGGGATACAGAAGCCAAAGCAGAAGTCAGAGTGTCTCTGAAATTCACAGGTACACAGGAGGAAGGAAACTAGATTCTCATCCTCTGTGGACTTGGAAAGATTCAAACCAGGCTCCTCTAGCTCTCTAAAGGACAGAGTGGCCCAGGCTGCCATCTGGGTGATGTTACAATTGCTCATTATACGTCCTGGAAGTAGATACCACTACTGTTTTCAGGCACTTGTTCCACTAAGGTTTCTTGATAATGCAGCTCCTGCCCTCTTTCACAGTGACTCAGAGGACAACTAGCTTCTTCCCGTGACCCTGAACAGTTTGTCTTGAGTCATGGGTCAGAATCGGAATAGACTGGAGAATTGGGTGGGCATATTACAAACTCACCCCTACTATTGTAGAGATGCTGCAAAGCCAGTTCTGTTATCTCTACTCAAGTAGAAAAGTGCATTTCTAATGCCACTATGCTGCTGCCGACCCATCACTTTTGTACACTGGAGGGTACTATCAGAACCGCATTAGGTCAACCAGGCTTTCTTGTTAAGGCCACATTAATGTGGTTTTCTGTGTCCGCTCTTAAAAGGGGCTCTTCCTTGACCTTTGCAATTAATTATTGTGGGTTTTTTTTTTAAGGATAATGCAAGAAGCAATAAAGCATTATAATTAAGGTTCAGGCTTGGGGTCAGACCGACTTGGTGAAATAGAAGCTCTACCATTTATTTCTGTGTGTCCTTAGGCAAGATCCACCATACCATCTTCTTCATCATCGGCTTTTCACTAAGCCTTAGGTAAAAGATGTACATATATCATCCCCTTATTTTATTTATTTATTTTTTTTGGCCAACTGGTGAGGCTGCTGTACATAGTCCCACATGACTGATGATGAAACTACGATGAGTTTTAGGAAGGTTAAACCTCTCAGCTACACAGTAAATGATAGTAAAATCAAATAGCAGTAATGTGTTAGCCATTTTTGAGGTCTGATTGCATCCCATGCACTCTTATAAATATTTTGCTCATAAGATCTCATGTAACTCTCAGAGCCTTGCACAAGGTCAGTCAGTGGATTCTTTTAAAGCCCACATATTTATAAGGTGGGGACGTTGTAAGGCCTCTCGGATATGACAGGCATTGGCAATATTTAGGCCACTTTCCTGTAACTGCCCTGGCACAGGAAAGCCCAGATGGCGTGCCCGGGTTTCTTGGGGATTGGGTATTAGCTTTCCTAGCCAGACTGTAGCTAGGTTCTGTCTGAACTTCCCCACCCCTCCTTAGCACCCTCACTAAGTTTAGACACTCCACCACTGGTTTCCTGTGGAGATCAGAGACTATAAAGAGACTCCTTTAAGCACTTTAAAGTCTGTGCTAATGTACTGTATCTATAACACAACGATTCTGTGTTCCTCAACTGCAGGAAACCAAAACCAAGTTCTCTAGGACAGGGGTCCCCAGTCCCTGGGTCCATGCCCTAGTCCCAGTCCTTGGCTTGTTAGGAACTGTGCTACACACCAGAAGGTGAGTGGTGCACAGGTGAAGCTTCATCTGTATTTATAGATACCCTATCACTTACATGATGGCCTGAGCTCTTGTCAGGTCAGCAGAGGCATTGGATCCTCAAAGGAATGAGAACCCTACTGTGAACTGTGTATGCGAGGGGTCTAGGTTGCATCCTTCTTATGAGAAGATAATGCCTGATAATCTGATTCTACATAATGGTGAGATGTACAACTATTTCATTATATTATCACTATGTAACAAATGGTAGAAATAAAGGGCATGATACATATGATGCACTAAAATCATCCTGAAACAATCCCTCTGTCTCTGTTCGGAAAAACGGTCTTCCATAAAACTGGTCTCTGTTGCCAAAAATGTTGGGGAGCACTTTTCTAGGAGATCTGAGAGCCTTCATGCTAGACTAGACTTGGGGCTACATTCTAGCCCCAAGTCTAAATACTGATAAATACTACTGCATTTAGCAGGCAGTACTGCAAATTTATCCCACCATAGGACTGAACTCAAAAAGTATTCTTGGGCATCTGTCTTTCCAATTTTGGAACCCTCTGATGATGATGATGATGATGATGATGTTCTTAACATAACTGAGGGGTTCAAAGGCTGAGAACCAGTATTTTATCCTCTCCTTTGTAAATTTTACATCTCAGCATCTGCCTCCAGCTCACGTTATCATCTGTCTCTTGTGTTGGCATTCAGTTGTGATGCTCTATAATCTTTATAACAATCAGATGAGGGAGATTTTTGTGCTTCCATATTATAGATGAGAAAATGGAGACTCAGGAAGCCTAAGTGAATTTCCCAGAAATAGAATTTGAACCCAGGTCTATAGAAATATTTAAATATTACTATATATATATATATATATATATATATATATTTACCAACATATTAGAAGGGATTCCTTCTGGGTATCTAGAGTAAACGATAGTACTTAGTTTAATCTTAGAGAAAAATGCCATGTAATAAAAGAAAACATTTTCTCTCTTGTATAAAACATGGTTCTTCAAACTTTGACATTACTATAATACCCATGTAGTGCTGAAAATGTTACTTCTGGTAATTGCAAAATAACGGGGTATTTTATCCTTCGCTTCCCACATAGTCTTCTCATCTCTATGCCTATTCCAGGACCTATATATTGGTTCTGTTTCCTTAGACCCTGAAGTCTTCCTCAGCCCCTGAAATCTTCCTCAAAAATGACAGCCAACAGTTTTAATGGCTGTGTGCCCTTAATATGTATCCCATTGAACATTTGCATTAATTGATGTTTAAAGCAGGCCAGGCAAATATATGACTTGGTTGGACGATTGGAGATTGGACCGTCATTCTGTCATCAGCTTGTTCCAGCTGGCTATTGTCTAGTCCACTCACCTGTGAAAGCCCTCCATTCTCCTGGCTTAAAGGGAAAGTTCCCCACACCTTCCGCTCCACTTTTGGATCATTGCTGTTAGTTATTTGCATTTCTCCTTAAGAGTAATTTAAATATTGGAAGAACAAAGTATTTGGAGACCTGCCCTAAGGAGTTTTACATAGTTTTCCAGTGGGATTGAATGACCTAATTGAGAATATTTCATCCTTTAAGCACAGAAGCAACCCATTCTATGAATAAAATACAGAAAAGTTCAGGTACTTAAATGAAAAATAAGAGTTTCATTTGACTCTGTGGAGCTCATAATATTTTAGAAGCTTTTGGGCACTGTCTATAAATCTTTTTTCTATGCTTTGTATCACTTTGTCCTTTTGCGCTCTCCAGAAAGCCCTGGTGGCTTCCTCCTCTTTTTGTTTGTATATCTGAGTTGAGAGCAGATGCCATTTTTGACCTTCATTAAATAGGCCATTATGTTGGGAAAGATCTGTTCTTTTATACTTACTCTATACCCTGCTAGATTTTCTCCACCCCCACAATAAATGTGCATTTATTTTGGAACTGGAAAAGAAAATGTCTTTGAGATGAGAAAAGTTATTCTGAAAAAGAAAGAAAGCCAAGTTGTTATCCCGAGCTCCTCAAAAGATCAGGAAAGGTAACAAATTCAGTCAGATCCTCTTACTGGTCCTCTAGTTATAAGTCTCTGGCCATTTCCAGATCAGCCATTTCTAAACTCCTCTACCCATCATCTTGTCCCTGAGAAGAATTTTAGTAAAACTAGGCAGCAGCATGTTGCCATGGGAAAAGAGGTCACCAGGGACTTAGAGGCTAGGATGCCAGTGTTATTCTCCTGGGGCTGGTTGCATTGCCTTAAGCAGATCACTTACCTTTTCAGAAGGGTTGTTTCTTCACCTGTCAGGTGGAGATAATAACAGCTTCTTGCTTACTGTGAAGAATTGGTGTTGAGGAGCAAATGGAACAAGAGACAGCAAAGCTCCATTCAAATGGAGGTCTGTGTACATGTCAGATGTGATGGTATTCATGAGACAGAGAATCTCTGAAGGCAGTAGGCAGTCCCAGAGAGGGACACCCAGTGAGTGAAAAACAAAACATGAAACAATGGGAGGATCGTTTGCTGCTGAAGGACTCTGTGGTTTCTAAACTGTCTGTCACTTAGATGGGAAATGCAAAAGTAATGAAAATGTTCACGCCCTGTTTTTACCGGAAGGTAAATTCACCAAGCATGAGATGAAATTAGCTTGACATGGACTGATACTCCTGAACTTACACCCTATCTTCCACAATGCCACTGACCTAAAAGAAGGTGGATTATCACACAAACCCCTATAGTAATTTCACTTTATGATATCCTGTTTAACATGCCCACCAGCTTTGCCTTACAGGCTGTTGACCAGACACACAAAGAAAAGCTCTCTTCATGTTAAGTTTTACAACCATACTTTTCAAAACTTCTATGGGCAATGTTGTTTAAAGAGATACCAGGTGAAACAGAAATTTCAGTGTTGAAAGCATTGTCTGTTCTGTCCATAACTATAATATCCGCATTAATTCTTAAAGCCTTACTACAGGGGAACGTTAAAATCTGAACTCCAATTTTCTTGGAGTTCCCACCTTTTCACACAGGTATTATGTTGGATCACAGATGAAGGCAGGCCTCCTACTTATGTCTTTGTGAGAGGCAAGTAGAAAGTAATTGTCATTTCTAAAAACCAGATTTGGGATTCAAAAGATTTCTGTCTGCTTATCAGAATATAGACACTTAATGTTTATGATTGTAGAAGCAAATTGACTTTTTGTGAGATCAGTCAGTGAGCGTTCAGATGGTTCTGCTTCATCCTGGGAATGTGTGTTGTTTTACTTGGACTCTGCAAACATTTATTATCATTACTTTTCTCTGCTAGCCAAGTTACTTGGAAACACTGCTGTATTTTTTGGTTGTGGAGCTGTAAAAATTGGCTACTCAACACCTGGAGTACACAGTGTGTAAACCAGGGCAGATGAAGTGAAAATAGCCATAGATTCAGGACGCCTGAACTTCAAATAAGGCCCTGTCATTTTTCTTGCTTTGAACCCCTGAACCATAGTGTCTGTGTCTGTGACAAGTGTCCACAATAGCCTTTATTTCTTTTGTAGCTTGTCTGGTTAAAACTGAATGACACAATCTATGGTCAAGTGTCTGGTAAAGTTTAGGGCAGTACACCAACGTCAGTTATTGGTATAATGATAAAGTCAGAGCTGTCTTTTCTGGTTTTGGCCTTAGCAAAGCTTGCACTGATCTTGAACTACTCAAAGCAGTGAGGAGGCTCTCTCCTGCTCAGTCAGAACTCTGTACATTTAAATTCAGTTGTCTCGGTGATATTTGTGAAATTCAGTGTCTTTGTAGTGAAAACAATATATGAACTGTTGAATGTGGGAGCCCTCTATGGAATCAGGCATACCTGTGACTGACAGTGGCCTACGAGTTAGTGGTAGGAGACCACCCCAGAGGGACTCTAATCTCAGTCCTGGTGCAGTGGTCCACAGGCTGGGTGGAGAGAGACATCTGCAAACCCACAGGAAGCGTACATAGGGATTAACAGGTGTACTCAGGCAAAGCATCCAGGATCCACACAGTTAGCTTGGCTCTCTTCTGTGGCCAGACAGTAAATCTGTGCCTTTCTGGAATGGTAACAGTGTAACAGAGTAGAAGCATCTTGGAAAAATAGTGTTAAATGTCCAAAGTGTGGAGGATGACTTGGAGGCTGCATAAGTTAGGACATGTCTATATCTGGGGCCACACAGAGAATGATAGACTGACCAAAGAGACGGTGAGGTAGAGTGACAGGGTAGGCTGAAATGTAATTTCCAACAAGGGTTTTGGCACTTACTTTAACTGCAGAAGAGACTTCTGAATAGGTTCTTATTACCACGCATTGATACCCTAAACTATTTCTGTACCTCTGTATTTTTCTGCCTCTTTTTACAAATAAATTCAGCACATGTCAGTTAAAAGTGTTCCTGAATTACACTGTCAGAATAGGAAAAAAAATGTCACTGCATTGAACTCTCTTAATGAACTGGATGGCTTTAAGGAAGGGGTCAGTAGAAGAAAAATTCCCCACAGTTAGCTTCATTGATTACTTTTCAAGTGGAAGGACCCAGGGACAAATATTCATGCTGTATTCACAAAACCTTTGGTCTGTTCTTATTGTTTAAATGATTATTTATTGAATGAACACTGCTAATCCATCCATCCATTCAGTGAGTCAACAAATAATTAGTGAGTGCTAAGAGTGAAAATTAGCTTAAAAAGATACTTTGCTTCTGATGATTCTTCAAAGGATTTATAAAATAATGGGAAGATAAGATATCTACATAAAAGTATTGGGCAGGAAATGGTAGTTGTCAACAGAAGTTCAAAATGTTATGGGTATCCATAGATCACACTTGTCTATGACTGATAAAACACATTAGTAAGGTGAAATTTGAGACCCAGAAAAGTGGATACAGTTTTGAAATGGAACACCGGAAGGGAAACAACTCATGATGTATGTCATATATTGTAAAGAATGATGAAACAGTGTGAATGTGTGGTATTGCGGAAATGGTGAAAAATATAGTTTGACTAAAGATTAGTTTATAGATAGAGCTTAATTGATGGTAGCTTAATTCTCTATGTGCCCAAAATTGTTGGGGAGAGACTCTTCAAAGTTTAGAATAGATTTCTAAGGGAGGATAACTTATAATCTTGACTACTGCTGAGCCTACACTTTATATAGAAGATAGCAGGAAGTATTGAAGGAATCAGGACACAGGATAGAGATGGCAGACATGGTACTAATGAGGAGGATGGATGGAGTCAGGCCACCAGTTAATGGGTTGTTACATGAAGGGTGTTCATGGTGAAAGGGAGATAACAGCTAGAAAAGGAAAGAAAAATGGAAGCACATATCAGAAGTATTGGCAAAGTCAGGTCATCAACATCAAAGTTCTGGGCAGTAATTTGAATGGAAGGTGTGAGAAACAGAATGGAACTGACATGAATTTGAAACTAATTTCATTCAGTTTCACCGTTGTTTAGTCACTCAGCCCTATCTGATTCTTTGTGACCATATGGATTGCAGAACACCAGGCTTCCCTGTCCTTCACTATCTCCTAGAATTTGCTCAAATTTATGTCCATTGAGTCAGTGACTCTGTCTTACCATCTCAGCCTCTGCCACCCTCTTCTTCTTTTGACTTCAATCTTTCCCAGCATCAGGGTCTTTTCCAATGAGTTAGCTCTTCACATCAGGTGGCCAAAGTATTGGACCTTTAGCTTCCCAGCCCAAATCATGGGCTTTCTTGTGAGTGCTAATCCATCCATCCATTCAGTGAGTCAACAAATAATTAGTGAGTGCTAAGAGTGAAAATTAGCTTAAAAAGATACTTTGCTTCTGATGATTCTTCAAAGGATTTATAAAATAATGGGAAGATAAGATATCTACATAAAAGTATTGGGCAGGAAATGGTAGTTGTCAACAGAAGTTCAAAATGTTATGGGTATCCATAGATCACACTTGTCTATGACTGATAAAACACATTAGTAAGGTGAAATTTGAGACCCAGAAAAGTGGATACAGTTTTGAAATGGAACACCGGAAGGGAAACAACTCATGATGTATGTCATATATTGTAAAGAATGATGAAACAGTGTGAATGTGTGGTATTGGAAATGGTGAAAAATATAGTTTGACTAAAGATTAGTTTATAGATAGAGCTTAATTGATGGTAGCTTAATTCTCTATGTGCCCAAAATTGTTGGGGAGAGACTCTTCAAAGTTTAGAATAGATTTCTAAGGGAGGATAACTTATAATCTTGACTACTGCTGAGCCTACACTTTATATAGAAGATAGCAGGAAGTATTGAAGGAATCAGGACACAGGATAGAGATGGCAGACATGGTACTAATGAGGAGGATGGATGGAGTCAGGCCACCAGTTAATGGGTTGTTACATGAAGGGTGTTCATGGTGAAAGGGAGATAACAGCTAGAAAAGGAAAGAAAAATGGAAGCACATATCAGAAGTATTGGCAAAGTCAGGTCATCAACATCAAAGTTCTGGGCAGTAATTTGAATGGAAGGTGTGAGAAACAGAATGGAACTGACATGAATTTGAAACTAATTTCATTCAGTTTCACCGTTGTTTAGTCACTCAGCCCTATCTGATTCTTTGTGACCATATGGATTGCAGAACACCAGGCTTCCCTGTCCTTCACTATCTCCTAGAATTTGCTCAAATTTATGTCCATTGAGTCAGTGACTCTGTCTTACCATCTCAGCCTCTGCCACCCTCTTCTTCTTTTGACTTCAATCTTTCCCAGCATCAGGGTCTTTTCCAATGAGTTAGCTCTTCACATCAGGTGGCCAAAGTATTGGACCTTTAGCTTCCACATCAGTCCTTCCAGTGAGTATTCATGGTTGATTTTCTTTTTGGAGACTATAAATGTGAGTGCTATAAAACATGGTAGTCCAGAAGTAATTTCCAAGTAAGGGGAGATAGGAAAGATGATAGTTTATTTTTAGACTGAACTTAGAAAGCCAGGATGGGCCTAAAGGTAAGTGTTTACAGGCATTTCCTACAGAAGTAAAAATAGGTTATTCTAGGATTAAACCTTTTATGCAACAAGTAAGACTAAGGTATATAAAAGTTAAAGGATGACTAAGAAGGCAAACAGGTGACTACTGAGCTTCCCTTCAGCAAGGAATTTCTAAAAGTACCCTGATTTCCCATTTCTTTAAACAATCACAGGAACTAGTGCCATTGACTCTCTCCCCAGGGGAAAAAACAAAAACATGAAGTAAATAAGTAAGTGTTTATTCTTCAGGGACTAGAGATGATTTTTTTCTTCTATCTAGTAGGTTATACCTGTTATAAAAGAGATTTCATTTTATTTTTCTTCCAAAGAATATCTGTATTAGCTTACGTGGTCAAGATACACCCTGCAGATGTTCATTTCTGGATATGTGGCAAAAGGTGAAGATTGAAAATAAAGATACTTATCGGTGGAGGGGACAGGTAGAGTTTGATTTTTCACAAGAGTAAGGAAGGGCATCTTTCCTGCAGAATGACTCTGAGAAAATAGCCCAGCCTGGTTGTACTTTTCTACTAGCCAGTCACAGCAAGAAATGAGAGGAAAGTTAGCCCAGTCTCCAACTTGTCTGAACAAGGTCAGGTCCTCTGAGCAAAGCCTTTAGAAACTCCTCTAATCTGGCCAGTCAGAAAGTGAGACAGTGTGTATTGTTTCACCTTTTTTTTTTTTTTTTTTATTTGCCAAATGCCACTTAGAAGAGATTGTGGGAGAGTCCTTAAGTTTCCCTGGAGTTTTAGCTATTCAAATCTACAAAGCAGTTGTCCTTTTTATGTATTCCTTTTTAATTAAAATGAAACTGAGATGTTTGAGGCACTAAAAAATCCATATGAATAAACAGGAGAGCTGAGTCAAAGAACTAATTATACCTTGATGCTTGCATTCTGCTGCTGGAAGACTGGAGTCCTTGTTCTAATTGCCTTATGCTCCCATAGCTTAAAGGTGAAAGTTTACCTTTAGTTAACGTAATTTCGGCGAGACTATAAATGTGAGTGCTATAAAACATGGTAGTCCAGAAGTAATTTCCAAGTAAGGGGAGATAGGAAAGATGATAGTTTATTTTTAGACTGAACTTAGAAAGCCAGGATGGGCCTAAAGGTAAGTGTTTACAGGCATTTCCTACAGAAGTAAAAATAGGTTATTCTAGGATTAAACCTTTTATGCAACAAGTAAGACTAAGGTATATAAAAGTTAAAGGATGACTAAGAAGGCAAACAGGTGACTACTGAGCTTCCCTTCAGCAAGGAATTTCTAAAAGTACCCTGATTTCCCATTTCTTTAAACAATCACAGGAACTAGTGCCATTGACTCTCTCCCCAGGGGAAAAAACAAAAACATGAAGTAAATAAGTAAGTGTTTATTCTTCAGGGACTAGAGATGATTTTTTTCTTCTATCTAGTAGGTTATACCTGTTATAAAAGAGATTTCATTTTATTTTTCTTCCAAAGAATATCTGTATTAGCTTACGTGGTCAAGATACACCCTGCAGATGTTCATTTCTGGATATGTGGCAAAAGGTGAAGATTGAAAATAAAGATACTTATCGGTGGAGGGGACAGGTAGAGTTTGATTTTTCACAAGAGTAAGGAAGGGCATCTTTCCTGCAGAATGACTCTGAGAAAATAGCCCAGCCTGGTTGTACTTTTTCTACTAGCCAGTCACAGCAAGAAATGAGAGGAAAGTTAGCCCAGTCTCCAACTTGTCTGAACAAGGTCAGGTCCTCTGAGCAAAGCCTTTAGAAACTCCTCTAATCTGGCCAGTCAGAAAGTGAGACAGTGTGTATTGTTTCACCTTTTTTTTTTTTTTTTTTATTTGCCAAATGCCACTTAGAAGAGATTGTGGGAGAGTCCTTAAGTTTCCCTGGAGTTTTAGCTATTCAAATCTACAAAGCAGTTGTCCTTTTTATGTATTCCTTTTTAATTAAAATGAAACTGAGATGTTTGAGGCACTAAAAAATCCATATGAATAAACAGGAGAGCTGAGTCAAAGAACTAATTATACCTTGATGCTTGCATTCTGCTGCTGGAAGACTGGAGTCCTTGTTCTAATTGCCTTATGCTCCCATTTTTAAGAGAAGAGAAAACCTCTTATACCACTTCATTTGTCTGCTTTTGGTCGATGGCTCCCAAGCCAGGTCTTCCAGTCACAGCATCCCTAAGCCCCTGGTTTATATCATCTGATCCCTATAGGGCACGCCTACTCAAATTAGACTTGTTGAATGCTAAGTGCAATTTCATCTCTTCTCCCCAGATTATTACTGTTTCACATTCTCTCATCTCCTATTTTTGGATATCTCATTGCCTTTGAAAAAAGAAAGCCACAGTAGTCACAAATTCTATCATGTTACTCAAGGTTTTCCTTTGACTTTTCTGATCCAACATTATTTACCATGGCCGTTTCGAAAATTCTTCTTTTCCAGCTCATCCTGGCCAAAAGAATATAAAAATATTCTTTCTTAAATGTTGTATTAATTTTTCTTCTTGGTATATCTGTGCCGTTCCTCATGATTGGCACCTACATATAGATTTTTCCAAAACAATGCATTCCATATTTCCTTTTGGTATAAACTCCTTCATGAAACTCCAGCTTACGATCAATGTCCATAAAATCATTCTATTTCTCTGATTTTATAAGGCACACTTAGCCTGAACCTTACAGCCTGGCCCTTGGACTTCATAGAATTCTTGTATCTTTGTCTGTTGATATCAAATTAAAGGATATGTACGAAGCAACCGTCCCATTTATGTTACCAGCTTTAATGTTGCTGGGATTCAAATGGAGTATATCAAAGAAGCCTCTCACATTACTTCTCTAGTATAAAGCACATTTCAAGTATACAAATGCCTCTAAACTAAGTCAAGGAAAGTGACTTGTACATTTGACATCTCATCACTCCAGTTGCACTACAACCAATTACACTTTGAGCTTCTTCTTCTTCTGTATTTCTCAGTGCAGTCAGCATCGAATGAGGTACATTGTCGATGGATTCTCCTTACCTCACACCCCAACACTGCCACGCTATTAGCAGTTGTTTGCTGAGGACACCACTCTGTGCCCAGTGCTTGCTTACGTTGTCTCTGATTCTCACAGCCTTACAGGGTAGGCATTGTTAACCCACTTCACTGAAGAGTCTGACTCTTGAAAAAGTTATATAGCTTGATGGGCCTACACTGAGTAATTGGCAGAGCCAGGGTTTGTAGTCAGATATAACTAAAAGGCTTGTACACTATTCCCTGCTCACTACTGCCCAACTTCTGGGAGACATCATTGTGAAATCATCTCAGATCATTCCAAAGATGACATGCTTGAGAGGGGACAGCCCTTACACACACACATATGTGTATATGGCTGTATATATGTGTATATGTGTATATTCTACACTAGTGTCAAAGATAAGGGTTTCTTGTTATATATCCCCACTCCTGAAATATTTATCTGGCTTTGTACATGTTCTTTAATTTTTTTTTTTTTTTTTGCCTGTAAGTCTTCGTTTATTTTTCATCCATCTTTATTCTTTGGCACTTGTGGGCTTCCCATTGCAGTGGCACATGTGCCCCAGAACACCAGCTCGCAATTCACGCTTCTTCTCCTCGCAATTCACACTTCTTCTCCGCGAACTTTCTCTCCTGCTTGCCCACGTGAAGGTCTAGCTATTCCTTGGGATCTTCCCGGACCAGGGATTGAACTGGTGCCCCTTGCACTGCAAAGGGGACTCTCAACCCACTGGACCACCAGGGAAGCCCTGTACATGTTCTTTATATCTTCTTTTGCCCCAGCGCCATCATTTTCTTGTCAGTTCTATATATATGGCCTACTTAAAGAATGCAAATAAAAATCAACCACTCAGTCACAGCTTAAGGAAAGTGTAAGAGCATGACTTTGTGTCTATAGGAAACTGACTCTTACTAGATTGTCCATCATGGTTCTTGTTCACACACTGGATTATTACAAAAAAAAAAAAAAACAAAACAACTTGCTTCCTTTCCTTTCCATGTACAGGATTTTGCCTGCAAGATCCCATTAGTGCTAATGGGTCATTTTCCTTCCATCACCCCAAGGATCAAAAGGAAAAGCTGCATCTTTGATGAAGTGCTAATGCTACACAGGGCTCTGGCCACTTAAAGGTTTCCTTTGTTCTCTTCCTATGGAAACCCACTTGGGGACTTGAGACCACTGTCTGCAATATGAAAAGCTTATAAAGACCATATTAAATGATGGTGCTAAGTGCAGCTTCAGTAATGAAAATGAGAATGAATCTCCTGCTTATGAAGCCAAGCTCATCCACCTTGCTGTGTCCAGGGCTTGTATCCTGCACAGTGTGAATCAATATTTTCTGTTCTTTAATAGCACAAGGAAAAGATTGCTACTTCTCTTCATAAGCTTTAAAAAGTTATTTGGGAAAGTAAGTGTGCTAATAGGAAGAAAGCAGGACATAGTAGGAAGTGTGGGATGGAAGTAAGTGCATTTTAGAATTAGTTCTCTCCCTAGGTGTTACTTTACCATTCTTTATTTTATTTATTTATTAATTTTCATGCATCTTTATTCTTCGGCCTGTGCGGGCCTCCCATTGCAGTGGCCTCTCTCCCTGCAGAGCACCGGCTCTGGGAGCATGTGCTCCAGAGTGCTGGTTTGTAATTGAACACAGTGGTCCAGCCGCTCTGCAGCACGTGGAATCTTCCTGGGCCAGGGATTGAACTGATGCCTCTTGCACTGCAAGGCAGACTCTTTAACCACTGGACCACCAGGGAAGCCCTCTTCTTTCTTTTCTGATTCTTTCCTAGATGATATCCATCCATCAGTTGACTGACAGTATTTATTGAGCGTCACCCGTGCTTGTAGCCCAGTACTAGGCACTGAGAGAGAATCAAGAACAAAGACAATCTCTTTCCTCTGGGAGGTTACAGTCAGAAAGAGGAGGGACTTCCCTGATAGTCCAGGGGTTAAGACTCCAAGCTTCCAATGTAAGGAGCATGGGTTTGATCCCTGGTTGAGGAACTAGGATCCCACATGCCAAATAGTACAGCCAAAAATATTTGGGGGGGGCGGGATTCTGGAGCTGGAGTTTATTTTTATTTTATTTTATTTTTACAGAGTTTTGTTGTCTACTGCCACACATTGACCTGAATCTGCCATAGGTATACATATGTCCCCGCTGACCCTGAACCTCCCCCCATCCCCCACCCATCTCACCCCTCCAGGTTGCCACAGAGCACCTGTTTGAGGCCCCCTAGCTAATCTTATTTTTAAAAGTCAAAAAAAGAAAAAGTAAGAGGAAGATTGGTTATCATATATATAGCGTCCAAGACATAACTTTCAGTGCTGAGTTTTACATCTGAAAAGCCTGAAGCGGTGCCAAGAAATCTTTCAACTCAACTTCAAATCTTTCAACTCTGTTCTCTAATACCGCATTCATTAGGCCTAGAGGACAGTTAAAATCCCATAACAAATTTACTTCAATACATTTGAATGTAGGGAGCATTTCCTTACATTTAACATATGACAGTATACATCTCAGCCCACTATCTCAGAAGAGCAGCCAAGGTCACTTTGTCTATCTTTCTATAACTCACCTTGGTTTCTGTTTTGAGCTCTGATTCTTTGAATTTGGGAAAAGATGATCTCAGGCAATTTTAGTTCCTTTGTTTCCCTGGGATTGTGTCTAGATTATTTGGAGGAGTGGATTTCCATGGTACTAGAGAGACTGCGCGGGAGATGGTCTGAACCATACTCTGCTCAGAGCTTAGATGCCCACTGAGTTGCTACGCAGCACCTCCATTCTTTGTGTGCATGACCTCCACAGCAGACTTTTTCTGCTTGTCCCTATGCTGCTCTGGAATTGTTTGATTGCTTCCATACCACAATGGGATACCGAAAGCTCTGTGTGTCTCCCTGAACTCTGGCATGTCTAAATCTTCCCTGCAGCTATTTCTTCTCAAGAATCCTGCTGCTGCCTCAGTTCTCTTGAGGAAATGCACCCTGATCATTATTGCTTTCCTCAACTTTCCTGAGTTTTTTTTAAGATTTATTTATTTATTTATTTTATTTTTGGTTGGGTGTTGGGGAGGGAGGGGAGCGGCGGGCCACTTCTACTGGTTTTTCATTTCTCTATTTTCATCCATCTTTGTTCTTTGGCTCCTGTGGGCCTCCCATCACGGTGGCGTCTGTCGTTGCAGAGCGCTGGCTCTGGGCGCATGCGCTCCAGAGCTCCGGCTCGGTAATTGGACACATCTGTCCAGCTGCTCCGCGGCACGTGGGATCTTCCCAGGCCAGGGCTCGAACCGGCGCCCCCTGCACTGCAAGGCGGTGTCCTTACCCACTGGACCACCAGGGGAAGCCCCTTTCCTGAGGTTTTGACATTCACCAGACCTCATGTCAGAGCACTATGTCCTCTTTATGGGAATGACCATATTCATGCTTCTTCTCCTCCAAATTTCTCTCCTGTTTGCCCACATGAGAGACAGGAAATCTTCACTTGCTTCATATAATTGCCTGTGTATTCTATTTCACTCCTCTAAAAGTTTTGAATTTCAAGAGTGAAACATATAAGGGCAGCTTTATGTCTTTGGTTTCTAATCCATATACCGTCTCTGGGGCAAGTAAGGTACGATCACTTGAAATGTGAGAGAAAAAGTCTAATAAAAAGGGAATATGGAAGGACAAATCAAACATTTCAAATATAGTCTCCTATTTTAGACCCCAAACATGGCATCCTTTAATATTAAGAATCTTGGTTCATCGTCAGTGGATGTTTTCTTCTATGTAAGAGGTGGCAGAAGTAAGCATTCCCAGTGCATTCAACACAAATTATGCAGGATCTGTGGGCCTCTGAGGACTTCCCTAGTGGCTCAGGTGGCCAAGATGGCCTACATTGGGAGACCTGGGTTCGATCCCTTGGTTGGGAAGATCCCCTGGAGAAGGGCATGGCTCCCCACTCCAGTATTGTGGCCTGGAGAATCCCATGGGCAGAGGAGCCTGGTGAACTGTACTCCATGGGATCCCAAAGAGTCAGACACGGCTGAGTGAGGCTCATGTGGTGTAGTGGTAGCATCCTAACCTTAGTAGGTCAGGGACCTAAGTTCTCAGTTTTTACAGCTCAATGACTTTGGACAAGCTGAATTTACTCATCATACAACCTAGGAATTTTCTATGGTTGTTTTTCACCCTACTTACCAGGTCAACTGTTGGGGAGGGAGGGGAGCGGCGGGCCACTTCTACTGGTTTTTCATTTCTCTATTTTCATCCATCTTTGTTCTTTGGCTCCTGTGGGCCTCCCATCACGGTGGCGTCTGTCGTTGCAGAGCGCTGGCTCTGGGCGCATGCGCTCCAGAGCTCCAGCTCGGTAATTGGACACATCTGTCCAGCTGCTCCGCGGCACGTGGGATCTTCCCAGGCCAGGGCTCGAACCGGCGCCCCCTGCACTGCAAGGCGGTGTCCTTACCCACTGGACCACCAGGGGAAGCCCCTTTCCTGAGGTTTTGACATTCACCAGACCTCATGTCAGAGCACTATGTCCTCTTTATGGGAATGACCATATTCATGCTTCTTCTCCTCCAAATTTCTCTCCTGTTTGCCCACATGAGAGACAGGAAATCTTCACTTGCTTCATATAATTGCCTGTGTATTCTATTTCACTCCTCTAAAAGTTTTGAATTTCAAGAGTGAAACATATAAGGGCAGCTTTATGTCTTTGGTTTCTAATCCATATACCGTCTCTGGGGCAAGTAAGGTACGATCACTTGAAATGTGAGAGAAAAAGTCTAAGAAAAAGGGAATATGGAAGGACAAATCAAACATTTCAAATATAGTCTCCTATTTTAGACCCCAAACATGGCATCCTTTAATATTAAGAATCTTGGTTCATCGTCAGTGGATGTTTTCTTCTATGTAAGAGGTGGCAGAAGTAAGCATTCCCAGTGCATTCAACACAAATTATGCAGGATCTGTGGGCCTCTGAGGACTTCCCTAGTGGCTCAGGTGGCCAAGATGGCCTACATTGGGAGACCTGGGTTCGATCCCTTGGTTGGGAAGATCCCCTGGAGAAGGGCATGGCTCCCCACTCCAGTATTGTGGCCTGGAGAATCCCATGGGCAGAGGAGCCTGGTGAACTGTACTCCATGGGATCCCAAAGAGTCAGACACGGCTGAGTGAGGCTCATGTGGTGTAGTGGTAGCATCCTAACCTTAGTAGGTCAGGGACCTAAGTTCTCAGTTTTTACAGCTCAATGACTTTGGACAAGCTGAATTTACTCATCATACAACCTAGGAATTTTCTATGGTTGTTTTTCACCCTACTTACCAGGTCAACTGATGACTGTTTTGTGGATGGTGGCAGGAGACATGCGATTTCTGGGTCCAAGACCAAGGACTTTGTTACTCATGACTCCACAGAGGGAGCAGCGGCATGCGTATCAGTTCTCCTTGCTCCCAGGTCCCATGAAAACAATACAAAGGGGTCTAGAAAGCACTGGGAATATAGGAGTATTGTGTTATAGTAGGAGAAGGTATCAGGTGGCATGAAAGTTAAATAAAATGGTTAATGTGAGAGAGAACATTCAAATGGCAATGCAAACTCAAGAGAAGTAAGTGGCTAAACAGAATATGTTACCAAGCCTTATAAACATGAGAAGACTATGAAGGAAATTTGGGGTGACCTTCTGGTGTTCTTCATTGATTGTCTACTAATGCCAATTAATTACATCTACTCAGTGCTATCCAGATATGGTGAATAATCTTTAATAGAAAGAAAACAGAATCAAACTTGGATTGCAATCTCTTTTTTTAAAGTAGTATTTCATAAAGTTGGAAAGTCTCAACCTAGAGACATGAAGGTGACAAAGCAAAGCAAAATGCCCCAGTACGAACTGTTATACAATTGGGAAAAAGTTATTAATATGTTGTTAACACATCCCAAGACAGCATGAAAAATCCAGAGTGATATACCTTTACCTAAAGAAAGAAATACTTGAAAAAGGTTGCAATATTCAGGTATATACAGTCTACTATGGGAGGGAGTTAGTGAATAAGATATGTACAAGCAATGATAGTAGGTTTCAGCATAGTACAAAAGGCAGTTTTAGATATTTGACATTTAGAATTTTATATGTTAGACTATTAGAATCTGTTGAGCTTCTGTTTAACAGAAGGGCCTAGAATTCTCCAAGTAGAAAGTAGATTTGATAATAATAACACCTTCTAATATCTACTGGGTTTCCTGCTGGCTCAGATCTTTAAAAATCTGCTTGCAGTAGAGGAGACCTGGGTTCAATTCCTGGGTTTGGAAAGATCCCCTGGAGAAGGAAATGGCAACCCACTCAATTATTCTTGCCTCAAAAATTCCATGAACAGAGGAGCTTGGTGGGCTACAATCCATGGGGTCACAAAGAGTCACAAAATATCTACTACATATTTTGATTCTGATAGATACTTTGCAATGTTTTATCTCATTTAATCCTCATGAAACCCAATAGTATGTGCTTTATTGTTCCCATTTAAGAAATGAGGTTACTAACAAATCAGTGAAACTAGGGGAGGAAAAAACAAAACACTTAAAGTCAAGAGTCAGTAAATAATTTGACCTGCATTTTAATTCGGGGGCCTTTTCATGGCCCTCATTCCATCCATTTTGACTACGCTGTATTAAACACACTTAGTTCTCTGTTGAAGTAGCTTCTAGAAATTTCTTCCAGTGTTGATGTATTATTCAAACACTTCTACTATTTTGTACTTTTAAGAAAATATCCAGTTATAAATTTACCTTTGAAAATTAATGAAAAATAAGCCTCACCATTTCTTCTGTTCTACTGTTGGTTAAAGTCAATGACAAGTTACTTTTGTGACCGCAATCTTTTTTTCCCCCCACAGGTGACTTGTATATAGGAGGAGTGGCCAAAGAAACGTACAAATCCTTGCCAAAGCTTGTCCATGCCAAGGAGGGCTTTCAAGGCTGCCTGGCATCGGTTGATCTAAATGGACGGCTTCCAGACCTCATCTCAGATGCTCTTTTCTGTAATGGACAGATAGAGAGAGGATGTGAAGGTACTAGATCTTTGTTACCACATTTGAAATAGTTCTAAATCCACCTATAAATTGGAACAGGTCTCTCTGGCCAGCAAAATTTGCCTTTCTGACAATTGGCCAAATCCCACTTAGGGATTAAAAAACCCTTATTCATCCTATAAATGTTTAATTTTCTGGACTGTTTGCAAACCTACACTAATGCTTGATATATTTAAAATGGGAGCTTTTTTTACTGCTTCTTTGCATCCCATAGTTCACCTAATTAGTACGCTAATCAGTTCTGCAATTTCTTGAAGTCAGTAGATACTCCATTTGAACTAAAAATTTTTCAGCTTTAATCGAGGAGACCTGGGTTCAATTCCTGGGTTTGGAAAGATCCCTGAGAAGGAAATGGCAACCCACTCAATTATTCTTGCCTCAAAAATTCCATGAACAGAGGAGCTTGGTGGGCTACAATCCATGGGGTCACAAAGAGTCACAAAATATCTACTACATATTTTGATTCTGATAGATACTTTGCAATGTTTTATCTCATTTAATCCTCATGAAACCCAATAGTATGTGCTTTATTGTTCCCATTTAAGAAATGAGGTTACTAACAAATCAGTGAAACTAGGGGAGGAAAAAACAAAACACTTAAAGTCAAGAGTCAGTAAATAATTTGACCTGCATTTTAATTCGGGGGCCTTTTCATGGCCCTCATTCCATCCATTTTGACTACGCTGTATTAAACACACTTAGTTCTCTGTTGAAGTAGCTTCTAGAAATTTCTTCCAGTGTTGATGTATTATTCAAACACTTCTACTATTTTGTACTTTTAAGAAAATATCCAGTTATAAATTTACCTTTGAAAATTAATGAAAAATAAGCCTCACCATTTCTTCTGTTCTACTGTTGGTTAAAGTCAATGACAAGTTACTTTTGTGACCGCAATTTTTTTTTCCCCCACAGGTGACTTGTATATAGGAGGAGTGGCCAAAGAAACGTACAAATCCTTGCCAAAGCTTGTCCATGCCAAGGAGGGCTTTCAAGGCTGCCTGGCATCGGTTGATCTAAATGGACGGCTTCCAGACCTCATCTCAGATGCTCTTTTCTGTAATGGACAGATAGAGAGAGGATGTGAAGGTACTAGATCTTTGTTACCACATTTGAAATAGTTCTAAATCCACCTATAAATTGGAACAGGTCTCTCTGGCCAGCAAAATTTGCCTTTCTGACAATTGGCCAAATCCCCACTTAGGGATTAAAAAACCCTTATTCATCCTATAAATGTTTAATTTTCTGGACTGTTTGCAAACCTACACTAATGCTTGATATATTTAAAATGGGAGCTTTTTTTACTGCTTCTTTGCATCCCATAGTTCACCTAATTAGTACGCTAATCAGTTCTGCAATGCTTGCTTTATAGAAGTCAGTAGATACTCCATTTGAACTAAAAAAACATATTTATTCCAGCAAATGTTAATCAACTTGAACCTGTTTTTTGAAATCTACATTAAATAAGACACAACAAGAGAGTAACATTCAGACACTCATGCTCAAATCATTAGATGGTTTGTGTCTGTCTGACAGTGAGTGTCTCCCATATAGTATGTGTTCGTTTTAGAAAAAATTGGTTTCTTCTATTCCCCAAGGCTAATATTCCATACTTCAAAATTGTGCTCAAGTATCTTTCTGTTCTATCAGACTAAGATCTGTAGGAGTACTTTTTGATTGCTGCTTTCATTTTGGATAATTTTCACTTCAACACCTCAGATTATTTGAGCCAATTCTCCCTCCATAAATGCAATTTAACCACATTATCCTGAATTTTGTAGCTGTGAATGTATTGTTGCTTCTCTTTTAATGTTGAATACAATTTGGGCCATTTTGAAAATTTTAAATTCACAATAAAATTTCTTATGGAAGAAATGAAGAAACACATGTGAATTCCTTTCTCCCAGGAGGTTATGTATCATTTCTTCTCAGCCAAAATAATGCTATTAGATTTAGCAATTTACCTACATGCATATAAGTGTTTTATTTGAAAATGCATTTTTTTTTCTCTTTGCAACATATGTTTTCCTGAGAAGTCAGGTGAAATCCAAACTGTGTTTTAATCATGCCAAAGAATAAGGTTATTTATTGGAAATCTTTGATGAATTCATTTTTAATGTTTTGCCATATTTCTTTATTTCATATTTTGGTATTACATGTTTTTTTTAAGACAAAATGAAACTGTGTGTTTTATTTTTTTTACCAACTTAACAAGGGAAATACAATTTTAAGTGAATAAATGCTCTGTAGTGGATGGATACAGAAATGTGGAATACGACTTTGATTCTAATAAGTGAGGTGATCTAATAAGTGAGGATATATGTATTTTTTGTAAAGTTACCAGGAACTCTTCAGAAAACATTTTTCAAAATAGTGCTTTCTACAAGTTGCATGATGACTTCTCACCTATAAGAAATAGTGGGAGCAGACAGACCCATTTGCAGCTAAACACTCACAAGATAGAAAGCTAAACACACACACATGACCTCCCACCACTGGTGCATAATGTGACTGGATGAGTGGGAGGGAAAAGCTAATGAGAAATGTACTGAGAAAGTGTATTTAAAGAAATAAAATTTGGTATTATTTTCCATCATAATCTAATGAGCAATTTGGTTGATATGACTGATTAGATTCTTCTTGAGTAATTGTAAACCATGACTTGAATATCATTCAGTAGGTCTTGACATTGATTCCTTTCTTATCTAGTTAGTACCTGAGGTTTAATGGTCCTCATCATCTTTCACCCTCTTTTTCTTTATTTTTAAACATGCTCCTGCCTTAATGTGTTCTTATTTTTTCTTTCTAACATCAACATTAACAGTTGTTAACTTATGATTATTTCTGTCTTCCGTGGTCCCTAGGAATAATCTAAGATGTACCTGTCATAGGCAATGTAGTAGACAACATACACATATTTTTAGTTTGAGTGATTAATTGCTAGATACTTGATAAATAATTTCTCTAAAGATTATTGTCTTAAGGGATTTTGAGTTCATATCACATTGGAATCACTTGACTCCTATATTAATATTGAGAGAAATAGTACAAATTGACATCACTAAATATTTTGTCAAAATTTTCTACCATGTTTACCCAACAAGACCCATACATCTCTAAGCTTCTTCATGTAAGAAGTCATTGGTCTTCTCTCAATAATCACTTGCTGCCTTTCATTTCTAACTTATTTCAAAGAGGAATAGCTGATTTTATTTACAGGAAACCTTAACTAGCAGATGGAGCTTACATTGTTCTTTCCTCTTTACATTAATGTTTCTCAGCATAAGCAAGTATTAGAATCACCTGGAGCCTTGTTAAAACCCATGTTACTTGACACCCCCCTCAACGTTTCTGGTTCAGTAGTTCTAGAATGGGGCTCTAGATTTACATTTCTAGCAAATTTCTAAATTATGCTGATGCTTTTGGTCTGACACCAAACTTTGAAAATTATTGCCCAGAAAGGCATTGACCTGCTTAGATAAGAGAAAACAGAGACTGGCAATCCACCAATAATCAGGCTCGGTTAAGCTCACTACTGAGTCAAGATAACTTCTGTACATGAAGTCAGTGAAACATTTTTTAATTTAGACACTTATGGGAGTTTCTCAGTGGTAAAGAATATGCCTGCCAATGCAGGAGACTCAAGTTCGATCCTGGATCAGGAAGATCCCCTGGAGAAGGAAATGGCAACTCATTCTAAGATTCTTGCCTGGGAAATTCCATGGACAGAGGAACCTGGAGGGCCGTAGTTTATGGGTTTTCAGAATTGGGCATGACTTAGTGACTAAACAGCAGCAGCATAGACTCCTTACATTCAATCCTAGAACTGCATTGTAAGTGATGGAAGTACTTCATTAAAGTTACCTTTGATTAGTATGGGTAACAATACGTTTATATATGCAATTTCATTTAATTCTCAAGACTAACAGTTAGGAATTATTTAACTTTTTTTAGAGGAGTAAATTCAATCTAGGGGCTTCCTTGGTGACTTAGTGGTAAAGAATGCACTTGCCAGTGCAGGGTTTGATCCCTTGGTCAGGAAGATCCCATGGAGAAGGAAATGGCAATCCACTCCAGTCTTCTTGCCTAGGAAATCCCATAGACAGAGGAGCTTGGCACACTGCAGTCCACAGGGTTGCAAAAGAGCTGAACACAACTTAGTTGCTGAACAAAATAACAAATTGAGCCTTAGAGATATAAGGTAATCTTCCTAAGGTCACCCAGCAAGTAAGTGGTCACCCAGCAAGCAAGTTTGCCATATTTGAAATCCCAGACACCTAAGCACATTTTTTCTATTGTTTCTTTGGTTTCCAGACATTGTAATTTTACCTTCACTTTCCTTTCCAAAAAAATCCTTATTTTTAACCACTTAATACAAATATTCTTGTAGCTTGCTCCCAATTTTGTTCAGTGATTAAATAAAAAGAACATTAGAAAACTAAAAACTAAAATAAATTCAGAGCTTTGACTCGTGCCAGTGCCTGTCAGTGTTTAAATCCTGTTCTAGAAGGTGAGTACTTTGGAAAATGTGACTTGCTAGGCATAGACATACATTTTTTTTATAATTCCTGAAAATATAAAAACTTTTGTGATAATGAAAAAAAATAGTAAAGCGTGTCTTTATGTCCACATAAAGGCTTGGCAGACACTGAGTGCCTGTTTTACAATATGGACAGGCAGGCTATTTTTTTTTTAATTGCAACTTTAACAGTTTTAGAGTTTAGCAATGATTTTGCAATTCTATTTCTGATATTTTTGCAGCAACAAAGATAAAAAGTAAAATGTGGCTCTTCACCAGTTCCTGCTCTTATTCTTTCCTTCTGCTGAGCGAGTCAGGGAAACATACTGTTGATAACATAGCCCCTGACCCAGACTGGTCTTGTGCCATAGGAAGGACTGTGCTAAGGATTGCTGCTTTAAGAATCTTTTTTTGAAACAAACGTTAATTATTTTCAGTTTTTAATACCATGGAATAAAGTTTGTACCTCTCACAGATTGCAAGAACAACAAAAACTGAGCAATTTAGTGCTCCTTAGTTCTTTGATATAATAGGTGAGACATTTGAGAGTATTGTTGTTAAAAATGATTATTGTTGTTATTACTGTACCAATTAATTATGGAATTAATACAATATTAAGTATTACAATGCTTTGATTTCTGAATTTGTGAAAATTCATATAGCTTAGGCTACACTCAATACTTCTTATGAAGAATATCATGACTCAGAAATTTTTTTCTAATAAAAATATGACTTAAAGATGTTTAAAATCGATATTTATAAAAATATCAATTTGTACAAAATCTAATTACAGATAATTCTCATGTATTCACTAGAGCAATGGCTCTCAGTGTTAATAACATCTAATTAGTCTGGTATCTATTTTGGTGTTTTCATAAAACTTAGAATTATGTTTACTAGAAAATATCATCAGTTTATAACTCTAAAGGTATTGAGGTAAGTGCTGTTCCCTTTCCACCCTTCCTAAGATAGGTTCTGCTGTAATACATATTCACAGGGCAGTTTGTAGGAGTTGAAGACAATTATAAAGATAGAGAAAATATAGATGTAACTCTGATACCCATAAGTGATAAATGCCCAGTCTGGTAAAAGCAAAGATAAATACTCTGTATTCCAATCTTGTAAAGGAATTTTCTTTATGAAGGATTATATTGCAATTTGTTTCTTCCATTCTTTATTTTTTCCTTTATCTGCTTAGAATGACATTGTATGCATTTTGATAGTTTGATATCACTGTAAGGTCCAAGTGTTGGCAGAGAATGGCTGTCATTATAGTTTTAAGCCTTATCTGAAATAGCAAGACAAAAGACCCAGAGGGAAAAAAATAGGACAGGTCTGCTAATGACTATTGTGTCCAGTGTATCTGCATGTGACAAGCGGGGCTGCATGCTTTAACTAAGCAATGCAGTTAGTTTGGCAGTGCCTTGGTATCTATTCAAGAGAGGAATACATACAAAAACCCTCTTAATTTTCCTTCATTACATGTCATCAGCTCAATTAACCATTATATAAATACATATGTAGTGAAATTCTAATCAATTACTGCTTTCTCATTTTTGGCTTCTCTGAAGATTTATGGCTGTTAATTATTAATTTGTTTGCTCTACTTAGCATTTCTCTCCCCCTTTACAGCAGCATGCTTTTTTTGAATCTTCTGCATTTGGCCCATTTCAGTATTGCTTACTAACATTAAATATATTTTGCTTTTTTTTTGTTTTGCTGACAAAGTTGCATTGATGAAAGCTGACTTGCAAGGTAGATAGCCCTGTGTGTATAAAACAAGACTGAAACCCCATAATACACAGTGGAAACCTCAAAATCATATTTTTTGCAGTAACCATTATTTGGGTGCAGATTTAATTCTTCCCCTTCTTGAATGTTGTGCAAAAAGTTTTATTTCGTAGTATAGTCTGCATAAAGGCTTTCAGTCTTGAATATGTTTGTATAGTGATTGCCTTTAGTGCTTTGATCATCCTTTTTTCAGTTCTTTGTTTTTCAGTGTTCTAGTTATGATTCATTAGAAATAGACTAGCGTTCTTTTTACTTGTATGTTAAATGGGGGCATGAAATTCATACAGAGTTGTTAATTTTATGTTTAATTGCATGCAATTGTTAAAGCATGTGAATTGATACTTGCCAACATACCTGTCCAAAACACTGACAATCATAAGTTTATTCCTAGTTTCTGGCAAAACTATGAGTTTTCTTTATGAACCCGGAAAGAAATAAATACTCTGTATTCCAATCTTGTAAAGGAATTTTCTTTATGAAGGATTATATTGCAATTTGTTTCTTCCATTCTTTATTTTTTCCTTTATCTGCTTAGAATGACATTGTATGCATTTTGATAGTTTGATATCACTGTAAGGTCCAAGTGTTGGCAGAGAATGGCTGTCATTATAGTTTTAAGCCTTATCTGAAATAGCAAGACAAAAGACCCAGAGGGAAAAAAATAGGACAGGTCTGCTAATGACTATTGTGTCCAGTGTATCTGCATGTGACAAGCGGGGCTGCATGCTTTAACTAAGCAATGCAGTTAGTTTGGCAGTGCCTTGGTATCTATTCAAGAGAGGAATACATACAAAAACCCTCTTAATTTTCCTTCATTACATGTCATCAGCTCAATTAACCATTATATAAATACATATGTAGTGAAATTCTAATCAATTACTGCTTTCTCATTTTTGGCTTCTCTGAAGATTTATGGCTGTTAATTATTAATTTGTTTGCTCTACTTAGCATTTCTCTCCCCCTTTACAGCAGCATGCTTTTTTTGAATCTTCTGCATTTGGCCCATTTCAGTATTGCTTACTAACATTAAATATATTTTGCTTTTTTTTTTTGTTTTGCTGACAAAGTTGCATTGATGAAAGCTGACTTGCAAGGTAGATAGCCCTGTGTGTATAAAACAAGACTGAAACCCCATAATACACAGTGGAAACCTCAAAATCATATTTTTTGCAGTAACCATTATTTGGGTGCAGATTTAATTCTTCCCCTTCTTGAATGTTGTGCAAAAAGTTTTATTTCGTAGTATAGTCTGCATAAAGGCTTTCAGTCTTGAATATGTTTGTATAGTGATTGCCTTTAGTGCTTTGATCATCCTTTTTTCAGTTCTTTGTTTTTCAGTGTTCTAGTTATGATTCATTAGAAATAGACTAGCGTTCTTTTTACTTGTATGTTAAATGGGGGCATGAAATTCATACAGAGTTGTTAATTTTATGTTTAATTGCATGCAATTGTTAAAGCATGTGAATTGATACTTGCCAACATACCTGTCCAAAACACTGACAATCATAAGTTTATTCCTAGTTTCTGGCAGGAAAGCTTCTAGAAACTTGTAGAGCATTTTTTACACAATTCTCTTCATTATTTTTTTTCCCAATCTTTATCTCAGTTTCATGAAAGTTGTAATCTCCATCTCTCATGGCGTCTCTACCCATTGGTCAGAAGTTAAGGAGATCCATGCATTTTTCTAAAATCCAAACAGTGAGAGAGAATTCTTGATGATGGAATGAGATTACCTGTTACCATGATCATACTGGAAGCTATGTGCTTGTTTTTACTCTTTGTTGGTTTAGTTTCCTATTATAACGTACTCGGTCCTATATTTGAAATTTCAGAAAACCTGCATATGACAACTTCTGTGTTCCTAATTCAGGTGTGTGAACTAGAACATTCCAAACTAGTTTGGTCATGTAATCTGAGGTGTTGGCAACTACTGTATGTGACCTTACTCATGTAGAAAACATGTTTGAATTTCTTTAAAGAACCCACGTTTGTTTGGGATTGTTTTGCAGGGCCTAGCACAACCTGCCAGGAGGACTCATGTTCCAACCAAGGCGTGTGCTTGCAGCAGTGGGATGGCTTCAGCTGTGACTGTAGCATGACTTCCTTCAGCGGGCCCCTCTGCAATGACCGTAAGTACCTGCGTGCAGACTGATGCTTGTCGTGGCTTCCAGTTAGTGTCTGACATCCCAGTCAATCACATGAAGGATCATTATTCATGCATAAGTTAAACAGTCATAACCAGGAGAAGCATTGGATCCTATGGGAAGGACAGGTTGGAAATAGTAAATTATCAGTCAAGGATGCCATTAGGCCAAATCTTTGATGGTGGTTGATCCTTTGGTCTTTGACTTTTTGTGGCATGTTTTTTTAACTGCTCATAGACACCTAGTTGAAAATAATTTTTTCAGGTGCTTTATTTGATACTTATCCCATAATCTTTGAGTGAGATTGTGCATTCCTTTCTATTAAGTAATATTTAATTTCATAAGAGTGTATTTTGAAGGCTAGAGCTGTAGTGAACAAAATTTTTTTTTCATTTTAAAGCATGTGAATTGATACTTGCCAACATACCTGTCCAAAACACTGACAATCATAAGTTTATTCCTAGTTTCTGGCAGGAAAGCTTCTAGAAACTTGTAGAGCATTTTTTACACAATTCTCTTCATTATTTTTTTTCCCAATCTTTATCTCAGTTTCATGAAAGTTGTAATCTCCATCTCTCATGGCGTCTCTACCCATTGGTCAGAAGTTAAGGAGATCCATGCATTTTTCTAAAATCCAAACAGTGAGAGAGAATTCTTGATGATGGAATGAGATTACCTGTTACCATGATCATACTGGAAGCTATGTGCTTGTTTTTACTCTTTGTTGGTTTAGTTTCCTATTATAACGTACTCGGTCCTATATTTGAAATTTCAGAAAACCTGCATATGACAACTTCTGTGTTCCTAATTCAGGTGTGTGAACTAGAACATTCCAAACTAGTTTGGTCATGTAATCTGAGGTGTTGGCAACTACTGTATGTGACCTTACTCATGTAGAAAACATGTTTGAATTTCTTTAAAGAACCCACGTTTGTTTGGGATTGTTTTGCAGGGCCTAGCACAACCTGCCAGGAGGACTCATGTTCCAACCAAGGCGTGTGCTTGCAGCAGTGGGATGGCTTCAGCTGTGACTGTAGCATGACTTCCTTCAGCGGGCCCCTCTGCAATGACCGTAAGTACCTGCGTGCAGACTGATGCTTGTCGTGGCTTCCAGTTAGTGTCTGACATCCCAGTCAATCACATGAAGGATCATTATTCATGCATAAGTTAAACAGTCATAACCAGGAGAAGCATTGGATCCTATGGGAAGGACAGGTTGGAAATAGTAAATTATCAGTCAAGGATGCCATTAGGCCAAATCTTTGATGGTGGTTGATCCTTTGGTCTTTGACTTTTTGTGGCATGTTTTTTTAACTGCTCATAGACACCTAGTTGAAAATAATTTTTTCAGGTGCTTTATTTGATACTTATCCCATAATCTTTGAGTGAGATTGTGCATTCCTTTCTATTAAGTAATATTTAATTTCATAAGAGTGTATTTTGAAGGCTAGAGCTGTAGTGAATTAATAGGTCTCATTATGTTTTCCTCTCTTTAGGTCTTTTCAAGCCCATTACTACTTCAAGGTTAACAAACAGTATATTTAAACTGTCCTTCAGCTATTCTCCTTTATATGTTAGCCACTAGTCTTTGGGGCTTTTCCCCCTTTATTCTCACAACACAAGCATGACAACGAAACACACTATTCACAATATATTATGGAGTATCTGTGAATGCCTAATTTATGTGATAGCATTGTGGATCCCAAACGATCTAATATGTGATATAAAGTTCTTTTTCTTAACTTTCATATAGATCCTGCTTTATAGCACTTCGTCAAAATGATAAAAGGGTTTCCTACAAAACATTGCATTCCACTCTGTTGAGAAAATATATCTGACAAAACCTCTGGTTGTAAAATAGAATCCATGCTTATGTTGTAAATGCTGCAACATTTAAGAAAAGCTCTAGGACAGTGGGAAAGCAAGTGAGATGATTGGAGATTTGGGCTTTCAGATGAAGGATGGATTTAAAGAAAGACTAGAAGTTTGTTCATTTTGACCTAAATGTGTTTAAGACTCTGTTTATCTGTTCATGTCAGCAGATGTATATGTTGAAGATGGCATCAAACTAAAATATGTTATTGAATTGCGTTGTTGCCTCCTAGCACGATAGCACAATTTCCTAGCCATTTTCAGGTTTCTTATCTGACCTAGAGGATATAAGAAGAATAAATGACCAATACAAAGTAAATAGTACTTAGAGGAGACATGTGAAGATCACACCACCACAGAAGGAGAAACTTAGTTTTCATCCTACCGGCAACTTTTTCCACTACAAGACTTACAAGAAACTTGAAGCCATGAGCGTGTATTCAAATCACCACACATTTGCAAACACTGTGTTTCTGCAAATAAAATCACTCTTACAAACATTAAGCCACATTTAGAGTTATATAAATAATCTTATGTAAAGTCTCAACAATTACTTACATGTACCTAGAGCAAAGCAAATCAGAGAACCTATATATCTTTTTAGTAAAGGTATGTGTAGATGTAAATAGGACAGTAACTTCTGATAGTTGCTCCTGCCTGAGAGAAAATAGCATCAACTTATTTTCAAGGACAAACAGAAGACTGATAATTTGTTTTGACTGTATTATGACAGTTTTAAAATCTTGAACATGATCCATATGATCCTGGCAGATGTAGCTGAGAGTGCTTTTTTTTCCCCATGAAACCATTTTTCATTTTGCCAAAGAATTTCTCTGCCAAACTTTGTGCTTAGTCTAGTTTCCATGTTTTACAAAACAGTTCTCACTTGGTTGTATAAGACTGTGTATCCCCTTATACCTATTAAGTATAAAGAGTGTAATTTTCTCTGGGTATTTGCTAGTTGTTGTTGCTATTGTTTGGTCGCTCACCCACGTCCAACTCTGCAACCCCATGAACTGTAGTCTGCCAGGCTCCTCTGTCAATGGAATTTCCCAAGCAAGAATACTGGAGTGGGTTGCCATTTCCTTCTCCACTATATTTGCTAGACCTTTCCTAATGGAACACCAAGATTCTTCCTTAAATATCATGCTGTCTTTGAATCATTTTTTACAGAAAATTATTTGAATACTGCTCTTGGTGATAGTAGTAGTGATGACAGTGATAAGGCTATATGTTATTTTCTTGTAAATGAGGTAACTGTCATCCAATAAATTTGTCTCCTGATATGCCTCTTGTACAAATCAGCATTAAAATTACTTTGGAGGGCTCTCAGAATACATGCATTTTGATTAAATAATCACCTCTTTGTGGGTTTTCTACAAATGTGAAATCGGTTTCCTGGTTTGTACACTGATGTTTTGATGGTGAGGATATGTAGGTACAGATCAATACTTAAAAGCAAATCTATTTTTATATCAGGTCTAATTTGTAGAAGGCACAATAGTGACAGTTATCTTGAAGACATGCAACTGACAAGCGAAAAAATAGTGTGCCATACTTTCTTCACTTTTTAAAATTGATCAAAATAAATCTTACCTCTTCATCTCACTGTTTTTGTATAAGTTGCACACATAAAATGAGTATGATTCCATTTTAACAAGGATTGACTACTTTTTAAAATGAAGCCATTTAGGGCACTTTGTTTCTTAATGAAATTTTCTTCTCCAGTTTAGATATTTATCCAAAAATTTTGTGGCTACAGTTGTCAACTGCATAGAAAACAAAATAAAAATAAATGGCGAATAGAAACAAAAATTTTTTAAAGTAAATGAACGTACCACATTGCCAATGAGATTCCTCTACTCCCATCCCCCTTAGACCTTCTATTTTTTATTTTATTTTATTTTTTTTTGCGAGGGGGTGGGTGGTGGGAGGGCCACTTCAATTGGTCTTTCATTTATCTAGTTTCATCTGTCTTTGTTCTTTTGGCTCCTGTGGGCCTCCCATCACGGTGGCATCTGTCGTTGTAGAGCGCCGGCTCTGGGCGCACACGCTCCAGAGCTCTGGCTCACTAATTGGACACATCAGTCCAGTCGCTCCGTGGCTCATGGGATCTTCCCAGGCCAGGGATGGAACTGGCGCCTCTTGCACTGCAAGGTGGTGTCCTTACCCACTGGACCACCAGAGAAGCCCCGCCTTAGACCTTCTAAATGTCAACTCTCTGATAAGTTTCATAGAGTAACTGGAGGAATTTATTTATGTTAGCCTGGAGACATAATTAACAATGGGATGATGAGAATATGTTTTCCCTTGTAAGTCTAATCTTGGATAAATCATGCTAATTAATGAAGTCAAAGGAATCTTTCAAAAAAAAAGTGGTCCTTAGGCAAAGTGTTGCTAAAGGCTATTTTTAAAGAAGGGGTTTGTAGAACCCCATCTTCTCTGGAAAGTTGCCATTTTAATGACCTACTCATTGACAAAAATAATTGCTCTGAGTGTGTGTGTGCTTGTGCATGTGTGTAGGGTGATGCACAGGCAATTCTTCTGTATCTATACCGTGTATTAGGTCCCCAGTATAATTTTCCTGGCTCATTATAGCAATAACATGCTTGAGTTTCCCCCTTCTAATCTCTCCCTCATCCAGTCCATCCAGTGCCTCCTTACCAGTTTTATTTTTTCTTCCTGTTCTCCCTAGTTTAAGCATCACTGGCTCTTTCTAAACAGAGGCGATGCTTTCAAAATCTTCCAACTGAAATTTTTTCCATTTTAACAAGGATTGACTACTTTTTAAAATGAAGCCATTTAGGGCACTTTGTTTCTTAATGAAATTTTCTTCTCCAGTTTAGATATTTATCCAAAAATTTTGTGGCTACAGTTGTCAACTGCATAGAAAACAAAATAAAAATAAATGGCGAATAGAAACAAAAATTTTTTAAAGTAAATGAACGTACCACATTGCCAATGAGATTCCTCTACTCCCATCCCCCTTAGACCTTCTATTTTTTATTTTATTTTATTTTTTTTTGCGAGGGGGTGGGTGGTGGGAGGGCCACTTCAATTGGTCTTTCATTTATCTAGTTTCATCTGTCTTTGTTCTTTTGGCTCCTGTGGGCCTCCCATCACGGTGGCATCTGTCGTTGTAGAGCGCCGGCTCTGGGCGCACACGCTCCAGAGCTCTGGCTCACTAATTGGACACATCAGTCCAGTCGCTCCGTGGCTCATGGGATCTTCCCAGGCCAGGGATGGAACTGGCGCCTCTTGCACTGCAAGGTGGTGTCCTTACCCACTGGACCACCAGAGAAGCCCCGCCTTAGACCTTCTAAATGTCAACTCTCTGATAAGTTTCATAGAGTAACTGGAGGAATTTATTTATGTTAGCCTGGAGACATAATTAACAATGGGATGATGAGAATATGTTTTCCCTTGTAAGTCTAATCTTGGATAAATCATGCTAATTAATGAAGTCAAAGGAATCTTTCAAAAAAAAGTGGTCCTTAGGCAAAGTGTTGCTAAAGGCTATTTTTAAAGAAGGGGTTTGTAGAACCCCATCTTCTCTGGAAAGTTGCCATTTTAATGACCTACTCATTGACAAAAATAATTGCTCTGAGTGTGTGTGTGCTTGTGCATGTGTGTAGGGTGATGCACAGGCAATTCTTCTGTATCTATACCGTGTATTAGGTCCCCAGTATAATTTTCCTGGCTCATTATAGCAATAACATGCTTGAGTTTCCCCCTTCTAATCTCTCCCTCATCCAGTCCATCCAGTGCCTCCTTACCAGTTTTATTTTTTCTTCCTGTTCTCCCTAGTTTAAGCATCACTGGCTCTTTCTAAACAGAGGCGATGCTTTCCCCACTCTGACTTCTGTAGAACTTTGTATATCTTATTTATGCATTTATTTATTTTTGGCCATTTCTATTGGTCTGGCATTTATCTATTTTCATCCATCTTTGCTCTTTGGCCTGTGTGGGCCTCCCATCACAGTGGCCTCTCTCAGTGCAGAACACTGACTCTGGGTGCATGCGCTTCAGAGTTCTGGCTCAGTAGTTGGACACATCGGTCTAGCTGCTCCACGGCATGTGGGACCTTCCCACGCCAGGGATCGAACAGGCGCCCCTTGCATTGCAAGGCGGTGTCCTTACCCACTGGACCACCAGGGAAGCCCTTTATATGTTATTTTAGGATATATTACTTTCTACCTTATAGTTATATTTGGTCTTATCTCTCAGGAAAATAATCTTTCTTTTTTGTGGGGGGAGGTCATAAGTTTAGTGTTTGCTTCTTGTATTGCATGTTACTGGTAATACTAGTAACTCACTAAGTAGACTAGATGCATGAATCTTTCATAAGGATTTCTAGTATGTCATCAGTGACCAAAAGTACTCTCCAAATTCATCCATTTGGAGTTCATAAACCTCCATGGTCTGACCCTAGCTTTCATTTTTTTCCATATCTACTGCAAAACCTTGTTCATATGGCTTGTCACGGCCAGGTAACCTACAGTGTTTTGACCAGCATTATACTTTTTCAATTTCTCACCATTGCTTGTGCTACTTTCTCCTCCTAGACAATGTATTCATTCCACCTAGAATGCATTCCTCTCGCTACATCTGCTCGAAGAAATGTAGTTTCATTTTTTAATCTTTATTTTATTTTTCTTTTATCTTTTTTTCACAATCACGTTTTTTTTTTTTCTTTGCTTTTTTGATTTTACAGAGTTTTGTTGTTTACAGATATGTATAATTCCAGCTATAATCTTTAGTTTAACTGTTTCATCCCATGACAACTTCCTGGGTCATTATAGCAATAACATGCTTGAGTTTCCCCTTCTAATCTCTCCCTCATCCAGTCCATCCAGTGCCTCCTTACCAGTTTTATTTTTTCTTCCTGTTCTCCCTAGTTTAAGCATCACTGGCTCTTTCTAAACAGAGGCGATGCTTTCCCCACTCTGACTTCTGTAGAACTTTGTATATCTTATTTATGCATTTATTTATTTTTGGCCATTTCTATTGGTCTGGCATTTATCTATTTTCATCCATCTTTGCTCTTTGGCCTGTGTGGGCCTCCCATCACAGTGGCCTCTCTCAGTGCAGAACACTGACTCTGGGTGCATGCGCTTCAGAGTTCTGGCTCAGTAGTTGGACACATCGGTCTAGCTGCTCCACGGCATGTGGGACCTTCCCACGCCAGGGATCGAACAGGCGCCCCTTGCATTGCAAGGCGGTGTCCTTACCCACTGGACCACCAGGGAAGCCCTTTATATGTTATTTTAGGATATATTACTTTCTACCTTATAGTTATATTTGGTCTTATCTCTCAGGAAAATAATCTTTCTTTTTTGTGGGGGGAGGTCATAAGTTTAGTGTTTGCTTCTTGTATTGCATGTTACTGGTAATACTAGTAACTCACTAAGTAGACTAGATGCATGAATCTTTCATAAGGATTTCTAGTATGTCATCAGTGACCAAAAGTACTCTCCAAATTCATCCATTTGGAGTTCATAAACCTCCATGGTCTGACCCTAGCTTTCATTTTTATCCATATCTACTGCAAAACCTTGTTCATATGGCTTGTCACGGCCAGGTAACCTACAGTGTTTTGACCAGCATTATACTTTTTCAATTTCTCATCATTGCTTGTGCTACTTTCTCCTCCTAGACAATGTATTCATTCCACCTAGAATGCATTCCTCTCGCTACATCTGCTCGAAGAAATGTAGTTTCATTTTTTAATCTTTATTTTATTTTTCTTTTATCTTTTTTTCACAATCACGTTTTTTTTTTTTCTTTGCTTTTTTGATTTTACAGAGTTTTGTTGTTTACAGATATGTATAATTCCAGCTATAATCTTTAGTTTAACTGTTTCATCCCATGACAACTTCCTGGGTCCTCTGAGTAGGGCCTGCGTTTCTTCTTCTGAAATCTTAGAGCAACTGTTTTGGCATTTATCACTTAGATTTGGGAACTTCCTCTTGGATGCAACTACTTCCTGAGTGTGTGCTGTGTTCCAGGTCTGTGATTAGAGTTTACATTCACTGTATTCAATCTACATATCGCCTATCCATGCTTGCAGGCCCACCCACACCATCACCACACCATTGTGTTACAGTAGTCCTTTTCTGTGCCTACCCTGTGGTTTAGAATAGAAAGTAACCACACTAGCAAATTTAATGTCAGATTGGGAAAGATGAATATGGCTATGATCCACAAGGAAAATAGCGAACATAATAACATTGTCACATTACATTAGCGTAGAAATGTTGTATGCCAAATTACAGTTCAGCTTCAATGGTGCCTGTTACCATAAGGGATTAATACATCACAGTGCTGTTATTTCAGTGCTAGGAGGATGTGGGCATTAAAGGCTAGTCTCAGAACTCTAAACTTTGCCAGAAGAAAATCTTTCTGATAGGAATTTGTCGTATCTTTTGTGTGAGAATTAAAACTGTTCCTTGAAAACAAGGATGGAGTACATTTGATTGTGAGGTGTTGCCATGGCATTTAAAAATATCTCCAGGTTTGTTTCTCACCTCCTTTTGTTCTTTGAAAAGAGAATCAAGCACCCAGTATCAGAGCATCAGTATCAGAACTATTGGAAATGAATCATAACATATGTAAAAATAACTTGAATAAACGTAGCATTATTTCTCTCCCATGTAAAGCTGCCCCTAGTATTCAGCTGTGAACTGATTTGCTACTGATGCCATTTATGGCTGAATAAAATTTAGCAATTAGCTGTGTCCACAACCAGATCCTCATTGTGAGTATGATGAATCTTATTAACCTTGAATCATTCAAGCATTTCTATAATAAATGGCAGCCCGGAAGTTGATGAAAGCAATTCATAAGTAATATTTACTGGTAATAATGCTTTAGAAAAATCTACCCAGGGTCAGACCTGTAATAGGTTAAACTATAAAGGATTAAAATAATGTTCATACTGAATCAGAAAGTATGATAAAAGACAGAACAAAAGCATAATGTATGATAGAGAAATGTACCATATAATAGAAGTGTTATCTTCTTCTATTTTATATAAATTTATCTTTGTTCTTCTGGTTGGTAATAGACATCATAAAAGTAAATGCATATCAAGAAGCATTAGTCTCTTTTTGTACCGCAATCAAATGACAATCTTAAACTGTATCTATATAAGAACATTTAAGTGAGACGAAAAATCCCAAGTAGTGGAGTGTAGAGTATTGCTATATTTGAATTACCCAGATTAGTTCCCTCTATTTTTCAGTAGCTGAATGACCCATGATTCTGAGTAGCCTTTTGTTCTGTGTAACTGGTGCCAGTTTGGCCCCAGAAGTCAAGAAGGAAGGTCCAACTGATCTTCTTTTTTTTTTTCTAGTATCTCTTTCTGGCTTGCTGAATTGACCCATGATTCTGATGCCTTTGTTTGGTATGTCCAGTTTGGGCCCAGTAAATTACAATTGGCTGTTATTTCATCACAGTGCTGTTCTTTCAGTGCTAGGAGGATGTGGGCATTAAAGGCTAGTCTCAGAACTCTAAACTTTGCCAGAAGAAAATCTTTCTGATAGGAATTTGTCGTATCTTTTGTGTGAGAATTAAAACTGTTCCTTGAAAACAAGGATGGAGTACATTTGATTGTGAGGTGTTGCCATGGCATTTAAAAATATCTCCAGGTTTGTTTCTCACCTCCTTTTGTTCTTTGAAAAGAGAATCAAGCACCCAGTATCAGAGCATCAGTATCAGAACTATTGGAAATGAATCATAACATATGTAAAAATAACTTGAATAAACGTAGCATTATTTCTCTCCCATGTAAAGCTGCCCCTAGTATTCAGCTGTGAACTGATTTGCTACTGATGCCATTTATGGCTGAATAAAATTTAGCAATTAGCTGTGTCCACAACCAGATCCTCATTGTGAGTATGATGAATCTTATTAACCTTGAATCATTCAAGCATTTCTATAATAAATGGCAGCCCGGAAGTTGATGAAAGCAATTCATAAGTAATATTTACTGGTAATAATGCTTTAGAAAAATCTACCCAGGGTCAGACCTGTAATAGGTTAAACTATAAAGGATTAAAATAATGTTCATACTGAATCAGAAAGTATGATAAAAGACAGAACAAAAGCATAATGTATGATAGAGAAATGTACCATATAATAGAAGTGTTATCTTCTTCTATTTTATATAAATTTATCTTTGTTCTTCTGGTTGGTAATAGACATCATAAAAGTAAATGCATATCAAGAAGCATTAGTCTCTTTTTGTACCGCAATCAAATGACAATCTTAAACTGTATCTATATAAGAACATTTAAGTGAGACGAAAAATCCCAAGTAGTGGAGTGTAGAGTATTGCTATATTTGAATTACCCAGATTAGTTCCCTCTATTTTTCAGTAGCTGAATGACCCATGATTCTGAGTAGCCTTTTGTTCTGTGTAACTGGTGCCAGTTTGGCCCCAGAAGTCAAGAAGGAAGGTCCAACTGATCTTCTTTTTTTTTTTTAACTTCTGCTAGTTATCTCTTTCTGGCTTGCATAAAAATCTGACTTGGTGGGCCTTGATTTGGCTCTTACATTGGTTCTCTTTATCACAGACCTGTATAAACATGAAGATGGCCTTTGTTGTGGAAATATTCTCATATCCCACTAAAACCCACTAGACCAGGGCTCCGTAGAGAGGTTTCACCAGTCACCTGTGTTAACTATCCTTACGGGGTTGTGTAGTTTGCGTTCTCACTAGGTGCTATTTCAGAAAGCTCTATGACCCTAGTCTCTGAATAATTTTCTTTTCGTGTGAGTACATTTTGTTCAGGCTTCTGACTTTACCGTTCAGCAGAGCAACATAGCATGTGCAGAATTCAGGTTGAGGTGGGCACCTGCTTGAATCTGAGGTGCTCATTTTTGAAACTTGATTACTTTGGGTTTATTCTTACCTTTTAAATAGATTTTACTTTCCCAAAATTGATGCACTAGAAACCCTTGTGAACAAACTGAAGATTGGTCATGGGGAATTCTCAGAATCCAGTAGAAACTAAATAATTATAAATAATAAATAGTGTAATATCCATTTACTAACCAAGAAGATATGTCAAGAGAGTAAAATGTTAGGTGAATTTCCAACATTATGGAATGTGATTATTGTGGGTAATTTTTTAAAGCAGTATAAGACTAAAAAGAGGGCTTCCCTGGTGGTCCAGTGTGTAAGGGCACCGCCTTGCAGTGCGAGGGGTGCTGGTTCCATCCCTGGCCTGGGAAGATCCCACGTGCCGAAATTTATTTTTTTTTTTGTTCTTCTGGTTGGTAATAGACATCATAAAAGTAAATGCATATCAAGAAGCATTAGTCTCTTTTTGTACCGCAATCAAATGACAATCTTAAACTGTATCTATATAAGAACATTTAAGTGAGACGAAAAATCCCAAGTAGTGGAGTGTAGAGTATTGCTATATTTGAATTACCCAGATTAGTTCCCTCTATTTTTCAGTAGCTGAATGACCCATGATTCTGAGTAGCCTTTTGTTCTGTGTAACTGGTGCCAGTTTGGCCCCAGAAGTCAAGAAGGAAGGTCCAACTGATCTTCTTTTTTTTTTTTAACTTCTGCTAGTTATCTCTTTCTGGCTTGCATAAAAATCTGACTTGGTGGGCCTTGATTTGGCTCTTACATTGGTTCTCTTTATCACAGACCTGTATAAACATGAAGATGGCCTTTGTTGTGGAAATATTCTCATATCCCACTAAAACCCACTAGACCAGGGCTCCGTAGAGAGGTTTCACCAGTCACCTGTGTTAACTATCCTTACGGGGTTGTGTAGTTTGCGTTCTCACTAGGTGCTATTTCAGAAAGCTCTATGACCCTAGTCTCTGAATAATTTTCTTTTCGTGTGAGTACATTTTGTTCAGGCTTCTGACTTTACCGTTCAGCAGAGCAACATAGCATGTGCAGAATTCAGGTTGAGGTGGGCACCTGCTTGAATCTGAGGTGCTCATTTTTGAAACTTGATTACTTTGGGTTTATTCTTACCTTTTAAATAGATTTTACTTTCCCAAAATTGATGCACTAGAAACCCTTGTGAACAAACTGAAGATTGGTCATGGGGAATTCTCAGAATCCAGTAGAAACTAAATAATTATAAATAATAAATAGTGTAATATCCATTTACTAACCAAGAAGATATGTCAAGAGAGTAAAATGTTAGGTGAATTTCCAACATTATGGAATGTGATTATTGTGGGTAATTTTTTAAAGCAGTATAAGACTAAAAAGAGGGCTTCCCTGGTGGTCCAGTGTGTAAGGGCACCGCCTTGCAGTGCGAGGGGTGCTGGTTCCATCCCTGGCCTGGGAAGATCCCACGTGCCGTGGAGCGACTGGACCGATGTGTCCAACTACCAAGCTGGAGCACTGGAGCGCAGGCGCCCAGAGCCGGTGCTCTGTGACAACAGAGGCCACCGCGATGGGAGGCCCACAGGAGCCAAAGAACAAAGATGGGTGAAAATAGACAAATTAAAGACCAATAGAAGTGGCCCACCTGTCCCCTCCCTCCCCAACCCGCCCCCCCTCCAAAAAAAAAGACTAAAAAGAGTAATTTGAGTCTTTGTGAAATAGATATTCGACTAAAAAAAGAATAAAATTCTAATTGAGTTTGGAAAGAAGTGATTGGTCAGGTATAAGTTGTTTATATAGTTCTTGTGAATTTAACTAGTGCATAAGAACTACAAAATATTTTAATGTCAATCACACCAACATGTTGTAATGTAAATCACATGATAGGAATTATAGACAGATTCTTTATATATTATAGGCCTTATATTTTCAGTCTTCAGAAAATAGTATTATTTTTACTTTACAAGTGAGACCACTGAGGCATGGACAGTGTAAATCACTTCTTTGGCTAGTAATTGGCACAGAAAGAATTTGAATATAAGTTTGTATAACCTCAAACCTTTATTCTTTACTTGCACCCACAGTTCTTTCCAGAAAGAGGTAGATTCTGAAATCCCCCAGATGCAAAATTCCCCAGAGAAGTTAATAATGACTTAAATGATATTTAACATTGTGGAATTTTCTTGTTTACCTTCAGCTGACTCTTGATTCTTACATATAATGTTAAGCATTGTGCTGCATGAAACATGCTCTTCCCCTTAACTTCTCAGTACTGCTTCCAAAGACGAGTTAAAAATTCATTGCTGTTTAAAGCATACTGTCATTAACTTTCAGCTCTGTTATAAAAAGATACTGATTATGAAATAGAGATGGGAATTTTCTGTGATGTTTCCATGACAGCCTGGGTTTCTCAAGAATAATAATTTAATATTTGATAATGAAGTCAGGCAAAATACTTCCCAAGATTCTTTTACTTGAATCAGATTCACAGTGTGTATTGTGGGAATAGAGGAGCAAACATTCAGAATTGCGCTGCCCCTGAATAGGTACCAAGTGTTTGATAATGTTGATTACATCGCATTTTTCTTTTTATGCGGTGTTAATGTGGAAAGGAAAAAGAAAAAGAAGTCAGAGGTTAGCAGGGTGGTCTTTAGAGGTCTTTGGAAGATTCACAAGGGTGACAGGAAACAACGCATGAAGCCCAAACCGTGAAAAGTGACTACAGGATAGTAGTAAAGACCAAGGGCTTCCTTGTGTTTGTAGGGAAGGGAAAGAAAGGGTCAGGGATATATGCAAAGTTCTGAGGAAAGATCATGATAAAAATAATGTTGTGCTTGCATTAACAAATAATTCTAGGTGTAAGGGAAAAAATATTACTGTGAAGAAAATGCACCTTGCCTAGAGATCCTTTTTCCTTTCCAGAACAAAGCATTCTGTGTCTTTAATGAGATTTACTGTGGCAATTAAAATGTGTAGGGATCTTTTATGGGGAGGAATTATGGTCTCCTCTGCAGCTCGGTGCTGTTATACATTGTTACTTCTCCGGTAGCATTCTCCAGCAGCATGAAGTACAAGGGTGGTTTTTAACTCTAGGTATTATGGAGTATATGATTTTAATGACCTTAATGATCTAAATTCACATCTCTCAGAAAATGGCCTGTAGAGCCTGAGGCTTAATCTCCCCAGGATTTGGTAAGATAGGAAAGTACAAAGGCGTTTCTTAACTTGAAATGATTTCAGAATGAAACAAGTTTCATAAAAGGACGAGCTGATATAGAAGGATGTTAAAAAAGAAAAAAAATGGGTCATGAACAAGGAGGAGGCTGTATTTGACAGAGACAGTGGAAACTGTGTTCATGTAGGTGTGAATGCTTCTTATAAATATATAACATATGACCCAAAGACGAGTTAAAAATTCATTGCTGTTTAAAGCATACTGTCATTAACTTTCAGCTCTGTTATAAAAAGATACTGATTATGAAATAGAGATGGGAATTTTCTGTGATGTTTCCATGACAGCCTGGGTTTCTCAAGAATAATAATTTAATATTTGATAATGAAGTCAGGCAAAATACTTCCCAAGATTCTTTTACTTGAATCAGATTCACAGTGTGTATTGTGGGAATAGAGGAGCAAACATTCAGAATTGCGCTGCCCCTGAATAGGTACCAAGTGTTTGATAATGTTGATTACATCGCATTTTTCTTTTTATGCGGTGTTAATGTGGAAAGGAAAAAGAAAAAGAAGTCAGAGGTTAGCAGGGTGGTCTTTAGAGGTCTTTGGAAGATTCACAAGGGTGACAGGAAACAACGCATGAAGCCCAAACCGTGAAAAGTGACTACAGGATAGTAGTAAAGACCAAGGGCTTCCTTGTGTTTGTAGGGAAGGGAAAGAAAGGGTCAGGGATATATGCAAAGTTCTGAGGAAAGATCATGATAAAAATAATGTTGTGCTTGCATTAACAAATAATTCTAGGTGTAAGGGAAAAAATATTACTGTGAAGAAAATGCACCTTGCCTAGAGATCCTTTTTCCTTTCCAGAACAAAGCATACTGTGTCTTTAATGAGATTTACTGTGGCAATTAAAATGTGTAGGGATCTTTTATGGGGAGGAATTATGGTCTCCTCTGCAGCTCGGTGCTGTTATACATTGTTACTTCTCCGGTAGCATTCTCCAGCAGCATGAAGTACAAGGGTGGTTTTTAACTCTAGGTATTATGGAGTATATGATTTTAATGACCTTAATGATCTAAATTCACATCTCTCAGAAAATGGCCTGTAGAGCCTGAGGCTTAATCTCCCCAGGATTTGGTAAGATAGGAAAGTACAAAGGCGTTTCTTAACTTGAAATGATTTCAGAATGAAACAAGTTTCATAAAAGGACGAGCTGATATAGAAGGATGTTAAAAAAGAAAAAAAATGGGTCATGAACAAGGAGGAGGCTGTATTTGACAGAGACAGTGGAAACTGTGTTCATGTAGGTGTGAATGCTTCTTATAAATATATAACATATGACCCTTTAGAGAGAGAAACAGATGGAATATGTAGCGGAAAATAAAGAATATATTTTGCCTGGTTTCTTCACTCAAAAGGTACAGGGTGTATTTTAATATTTGGCATCTCCTGTTCGGAAGCTTTCAGGGTCTCATCTGGATTCCAGCAGCTCAGGACATCACTGACATTGAGAACGGCACTGCCTTAAAAGCAGGCCTTTGAATATGATTGCAAAACTTCCTCAGGTCATGACTTGATGCATAAATATCCCAGCTACGTTTCTGTGTCAGATCCTTGATGGTCACCTGAATGGCCAAGCTGAAGGAGTCCATGAACGAAGGGCCTGAATTCATGCGCTCATCACACCCTCAGAGCAAGGCCATGTTCTGAAGCTGTGGGGTCTGTCTTCCAAGACATCCATCAGAATCTGCTCTCCTAGGTCCTATTCAGGGCAAGTGCTCCATCTTACTAAATGAAAAACAGAACAGTGTCAGAGAAATATCATTTCCTCTCAGCCACAGGAGACATCACAGAAGTAATTAAACTGGATTTCAGTGTGTCAGACACTTTCCTTTTATTGACAGTGACAATAATTCTGTAAATCAGAACTTGGAAGCATTTTTTCAGTGTTGTTGAAGTGTGAAAGATGAAAACCTAAGGATCTTAAAATTAAATCTCATGAAACTGAAATTGATCTATGAAGTACAGTGCGAGAGGCTGCTCTGTCTGAGTTGTAAAAGCAGCCTCTCTCCTGGAATTCAGTGCCTTCCAGGTATGTGATGATGATGATGATGATGATGATATATATATATTTTTTTAAAGCACTGAGTCTCTGAAAGCTGTATTGATGTAAAACCAAATGCAATAGGTCTTTGGTGCCAGCTATTGTTTGGGAAATCCTGTCCCCATAACCGCAACATCTCTCTGTAATATTGCCAGTAGATTTTGTGGCCATTCATTTCCCTGGCATTCTTGTGGTCTTTCACTCAACATTTAAGGTTCTCCATAATCTTGCTTGACAAACACAGTGGTACACCATGCCTCATATGCTCAGACGAAAGCTCTTTGACACCAGCATAAATAGACCCACAGCGGTCACTGAATGTTCTCTACGTGCTCACTTTTGTTGAACAAGTCCCGTCTCAGATTGTCCTCCTCCTCCTCCTCAACTTCTACTCTGCCTGAGAAAATTCAGCCTATCCAGGTGGCCCAGCTCACATCAAGTTCCTCCAGAGTAGGATTGTCTTCAGTTAGCTGGTGATTTATCAGCTCCTAAATCTCCAAACATTTACTGTCTACCAGGAGTCTTTTTGTGTCTCTATGCCTTTACTTGCCAGTTCTATTTCCCGTCCTATGCGTCAGTTTCTGGTATTGGGCCTCACAGTAAATGCTCTGAAATACTTGAAGATGGGTCTCTTGAGGCCTCCATTTAATTAATTGATTTTGTTAAAGACTGTTTTTTTAGAAGGGTTTTAGGTTCACAACAAAGGAAAATACAGAGATTTCCCATGTTCCTCCATCCCCACACCAGTGTCACTTCCCTCCTTACCAACAGCCCTCACCAAACTGGTACATTGGTTACAATTAATGAACCTACACTGATACATAATAATCACCCAAAGTCTGTCATTTACAAGTTAACTGACGTGTGTATCCATCCCAAAAGTTCTTTAAAAATACATATGTATATATACCTATTATATAATATCTGGCAGGGATAGTGTATTGTTTTAACATATTGCTATAAATACATTTTTCATTATCTTTATTCCTAATTGTAAAGACCATGTGGAATTAAGAGTCTTATGTAGCTGGAAAGAAAGTGCTTTGAGTAAATATGTGCCTGTCTAGGAGGATGTGGATAAGTTTGTGTGTGTGTGTATCCACACACCACAGGAGATAGATTCTAAGACATCACTTTCTGTTTTCTTCAAGTTCTGCTGATGTCCTGATTTGTATATTATCACATTAAATCTAACAAATTTTGAGACCTTTAATTGCTTCAGGACAACTGTTTTTTTTTTTTTTTTCTCGGTTTTCTTTTTTTCTCACTAATTAGCTGGTAACTGCAGGAATAGTCACATCACTATGAAATGCTACATTGCTTATGTGATCTTTTTCAGCAATGCTTTATGATTTTACAATGGTAGAGTGTTTTTCCAGTAATAACATAAGCTCTCTGTAAGGAAAATTATACTACTTCTCCAATAACAACAATCACTCGTATGCCCTGATTTAGTGAGTCCACCAGTGTCCTTGAAGAGGTCTCTATATGTTGCCTTTGCAACAGCTCTGGAAGAACCCAGTGCCCATGTGATGTTATATAGGTAGAATTGAATATATTCTTGTGTCTTTTTCCTTTCCATATTACATATGATGAAGATAGCATTTGTGTGATATAACTACACTAGGTGCAAGAGGCTCACTTGATCTTATTGCTCTAGTTAAGTATTTTAGGAGAATTTGCCTATTATCAATGATGAACGTTTTCTATTTCCCAGTCTATGTGAACCACCCAAATCCAGAGTGACTCAGAAATAGAACTTCCTTGGTTGTTGGTGAGGTTGAGAAAAGATATAAAAAATAAATTCTAAGAATACTAGAATGCATCTACCTAAATCAAAAATAAGCTTGTAAAAAGAGCAGGCTGGACTAAATCAGTGGTTCTCGAAATGTGTTTCTTGGACCAACATTGTCAGCATAATCTGTGAATTTGTTAAAAATGAATATTCCTACATTTCAGACCTCCTGAATTAGAAACTATGCAGTGGGGCTATATGAAATCTGTATCTTAAGAACCTCTAGGTAATTCTGATACACCCCAAATTTGAGAACTGTTACACCAGATGATCTCTAAGTTCACCTTGTTCATTCTATTCTTTCCATATAACAAAAACTTTAATGGAATGAAGAAAGTTTTCTTGAAGAATATCTGTAGGTAAAACATCATGACTAAACTTATGAGGTGGTTTCAGTACAATCTTGGATATTTATTTCATGGTGATTTGAAATAAAGTAACAAATTTTCATTTTGATTATTAGCATCTTCAATGGGCTGGCAGTCATAAAAATGTTTGAAAAGTTTCCATTCACACTAATGTGCTGTGAAAATTTTAGTTCAAGGCAGTTCTCCTTTAAGTATGAGGAAAATGACTAAATCCAAGTGCATATCCTTATATTAATAGCCATTATTGGTTTTCAGAATGATACTCTGATAACTGGTTTGGACTGGAACATATACTATTATTTTTACCTGCATACACATTTAGGCTTAAAGAAAGTTGAGTCAAGAAACCACTGCCAACTATACCATTTGTATGAGATAATGTGTTCTTCACATGGTATCCTTTTTCATTGCCTGAAATGTTCCACATATTTACTTATCTTTTCCACTTCCTCAATAAATGTGATCCCAGTTCAGTTCCCCAGGGATGATTTCTATCCTTATGAATAAAAATCCTGTATCTAGTAAGATCTTCGTTTTTCTTATCTTTACTCACAAAGAATGATTCAGATGCAGAGTATTCTTTCAAGATCCCAGTATGTGACCTTGACCAAGTCCTTTGAGTTTGTGGGCCTCAATTTCCTCATTATAAAGTAAGAGATTTGGTTTGCTTGGTCTTTAAGGTCCCTAGAGCCCCAAGATTTTGTGATTCATTGTCACTATATTCTTTCTCTTCTTTTCCAAACCCTCAGACCTATTTTTACTCATGTTTAAGACTCTTCTAGGACGCAGCCTACAGATCAGTCACACAACAGTTATCTTAAGCTATATTTTAGCCAAAGACCTTTCCTGCTGAGTCTTATAAAAAGGAAGAACTTGGGGAAGGAAATCTGATTAATGGTATGTCTTCTTTGAGAAAAGGAAACTTTAAATTAATGTGAAACACAGGCAAAAGCTAATTGTTTTTAAAATGAATATTCCTACATTGCAGACCTCCTGAATTAGAAACTATGCAGTGGGGCTATATGAAATCTGTATCTTAAGAACCTCTAGGTAATTCTGATACACCCCAAATTTGAGAACTGTTACACCAGATGATCTCTAAGTTCACCTTGTTCATTCTATTCTTTCCATATAACAAAAACTTTAATGGAATGAAGAAAGTTTTCTTGAAGAATATCTGTAGGTAAAACATCATGACTAAACTTATGAGGTGGTTTCAGTACAATCTTGGATATTTATTTCATGGTGATTTGAAATAAAGTAACAAATTTTCATTTTGATTATTAGCATCTTCAATGGGCTGGCAGTCATAAAAATGTTTGAAAAGTTTCCATTCACACTAATGTGCTGTGAAAATTTTAGTTCAAGGCAGTTCTCCTTTAAGTATGAGGAAAATGACTAAATCCAAGTGCATATCCTTATATTAATAGCCATTGTTGGTTTTCAGAATGATACTCTGATAACTGGTTTGGACTGGAACATATACTATTATTTTTACCTGCATACACATTTAGGCTTAAAGAAAGTTGAGTCAAGAAACCACTGCCAACTATACCATTTGTATGAGATAATGTGTTCTTCACATGGTATCCTTTTTCATTGCCTGAAATGTTCCACATATTTACTTATCTTTTCCACTTCCTCAATAAATGTGATCCCAGTTCAGTTCCCCAGGGATGATTTCTATCCTTATGAATAAAAATCCTGTATCTAGTAAGATCTTCTTTTTTCTTATCTTTACTCACAAAGAATGATTCAGATGCAGAGTATTCTTTCAAGATCCCAGTATGTGACCTTGACCAAGTCCTTTGAGTTTGTGGGCCTCAATTTCCTCATTATAAAGTAAGAGATTTGGTTTGCTTGGTCTTTAAGGTCCCTAGAGCCCCAAGATTTTGTGATTCATTGTCACTATATTCTTTCTCTTCTTTTCCAAACCCTCAGACCTATTTTTACTCATGTTTAAGACTCTTCTAGGACGCAGCCTACAGATCAGTCACACAACAGTTATCTTAAGCTATATTTTAGCCAAAGACCTTTCCTGCTGAGTCTTATAAAAAGGAAGAACTTGGGGAAGGAAATCTGATTAATGGTATGTCTTCTTTGAGAAAAGGAAACTTTAAATTAATGCTGAAACACAGGCAAAAACATCTGGCATTGTTTTTTCATGCGTGTATAGCTATTTATTTATAACTTCTTTTAGAGATCTATTTACATCAAATCTGTTTTTTTTTTTTTTTTAAATGTATTTATTTATTTATTTATTTATTTTTGTACATGTATGTTCCCAGATCAATCAGATGCATATCCCTTGACCCTCCCCCCACCCAGGTCCCCCCCCCCATCCCTCCAGACCATTGCTCCAAGTGGTTGTAGGTACTCCTATTCCCCTAGCACAATGACAATAGCTATCTTTTCTACACATGACAGTATAGGTTCCCATGTTACTCCCTCCCATTGTTCGGTCTCCACAATGTCTTTAGTCTATTCTCTGTTTTTTCATGAGTTCACTGTGTGTGTTATCATGACCATCTTACTAGATCCCATATATATGAGTTAGTATACTATACTTGTCTTTCTCTTTTTGACTTACTTCACTTTTTATGATAGGTTCTAAAGCCAGCCACCTCATTAGGACTGAGTCTTCTGCATTTCTTTTAACAGCTGAGTAGTATTCCATTGTATATATGTACCAGAGCTTCTGGATCCATTCATTTGTCGATGGACATCTAGGTTGCTTCCATGTTCTGGCTATTGTATAGAGAGCTGCAATGAACATTGGGGTACAGGTGCCTCTTTCAGTTTTGATTTCATCAGGATATAGGCCTAATAGTGGGATTGCTGGGTCATAGGGTGCTTCTATTTTTAGTTTTTTAAGGAATCTCCATATTGTCTTCCATAGAGGTTGTATTAATTTACACTCCCACCAGCAATGCAAGAGGGTTCCCTTTTCTCCACACCCTCTCCAGCATTTGTTGTCTGTCGATTTGTTGATGATGGCCATTCTGACAGGTGTGAGGTGGTATCTCATTGTGGTTTTAATTTGCATTTCTCTAATAATAAGCGAGGTTGAGCATCGTTTCATGTGCTTTTGGACCATTTGTATGTCCTCTTTGGAGAGGCGTCTCTTTAGATCTTTTTCCCATTTTTTGATTGGGCTGCTCTTTTTCCCTGTGCTGAGTTGTCTGAGTTGCTTGTAGATTTTGGAGATTAATTCTTTGTCTGTTGTTTCATTTGCTATGATTTTCTCCCACTCTGTGGGGTGTCTGTTGAACTTTTTTGTAATTTCTTTTGCTGTACAAAAGCTTTTAAGTTTCATGAGGTCCCATATGTTCATTTTTCTTTTCAGTTCTGCTATTTTAGTTGGTGGGTCAGAGAAGATCTTGCTTTGATTGATGTCCTTGAGGGTTTTGCCTATATTCTCCTCTAAGAGTTTGATGGTTTCTGGTCTTACATTGAGGTCTTTAATCCATTTTGAGTTGATCTTAGTGTATGGCGTCAGGGAATGTTCCAATTTCATTTTTTTGCATGTAGCTGTCCAATTCTCCCAGCACCACTTGTTAAAGAGACTGTCTTTGTCCCATTTTATAGTTTCTCCTCCTTTATCAAAAATAAGGTACCCATAGGTGCGTGGGTTGATCTCTGAGTTCTCGATCTTGTTCCATTGATCTATAGTTCTGTTTTTGTGCCAGTACCATACTGTCTTGATAACTGTTGCTTTGTAGTAGAGTCTGAAGTTAGGGAGGCTGATCCCTCCAACTCCATTTTTCTTCCTCAGGATTGCTTTGGCTATTCGAGGTCTTCTGTGTTTCCATATGAACTGTGTTATTATTTGGTCTAGTTCTGTGAAAAATGTCAGTGGTAGTTGAATAGGTATTGCATTGAATCTGTAGATGATATTTGGAAGTATGGTCATTTTCACAATATTGATTCTTCCAATCCAGGAACATGGAATATCTCTCCATCTGTTTAAGTCTTCTTTAATGTCTCTCATGAGTGTCTTGTAATTTTCTGTGTACAATTCTTTTGTTTCTTTGGGTAGGTTTATTCCTAGATATTTGATTCTTTTGGTTGCAATGGTGAAGGGGATTGCCTCTTTGATTTCATTTTCTGATTTTTCATTGTTTGTGTATAGGAATGCCAGTGACTTCTGTGTGTTGACTTTATATCCTGCAACTTTGCTGAATTCATTGATTAGTTCTAGTAGCTTTGTAACCGTGTCTTTGGGATTTTCTATGTATACTATCATGTCATCTGCAAAAAGAGAGAGCTTGACTTCTTCCTTTCCAATCTGGATTCCTTTGATTTCTTTCTCTTGTCTTATTGCTGTTGCTAGGACTTCCAGGACTATGTTGAATAGCAGTGGTGAAAGTGGGCACCCCTGTCTTGTTCCTGATCTTAGAGGGAATGCTTTCAGTTTTTCACCATTAACAATAATGTTCTCTGTAGGTTTCTCATAGATGGCTTTTATTATGTTGAGATAGGTTCCTTCTATGCCCATTTTCTGAAGAGTTTTGATCATAAATGGATGTTGTACTTTGTCGAAGGCTTTTTCTGCATCTATTGAGATGATCATGTGATTTTTGTCTTTCAACTTGTTGATATGGTGCATCACGTTGATTGATTTGCGGATGTTGAAGAAGCCTTGCATGCCTGGGATGAACCCAACTTGATCGTGATGTATGAGTTTTTTGACATGTCGTTGAATTCTGTTTGCTAGGATTTTGTTGAGGATCTTGGCATCTAAGTTCATCAGTGAAATTGGCCTATAGTTTTCCTTTTTTGTGTTGTCTTTGCCTGGTTTGGGTATCAGGGTGATGGTGGCCTCGTAGAATGTGTTTGGGAGTTTTCCTTCCTGTGCAATTTTTTGAAAGAGTTTTAGAAGGACAGGCATTAGCTCTTCTTTAAATGTTTGGTAGAATTCGGCTGTGAAGCCATCTGGTCCTGGGCTTTTATTTTTGGGTAGATTTTTAATCACAAAGTCGATTTCTGAGCTTGTGATTGGGTTGTTCAAAGTTTCTGTTTCTTCCTGGCTCAGTCTTGGGAGATTAATCCTGTCCAAGAAACTGTCCATTTCTTCCAAGTTGTCCAGTTTGTTGCCATAGAGTTGCTCATAATAGTCTCTTAGAATCCTTTGGATTTCTGCAGTATCTGTTGTAATCTCTCCTTTTTTGTTTTTGATTTTGTTGATCTGGTTCTTCTCTCTCTTTTTCTTAATGAGTCTGGCCAGTGACTTGTCAATTTTGTTAACCTTTTCAAAGAACCAGCTTTTTGTTTTATTTATCTTTACTATTGTTTCTTTTGTTTCTTTCTCATTTATTTCTGCTCTGATCTTTATGATTTCTCTTCTTCTGCTGGCTCTGGGATGTTTTTGTTCTTCTTTCTCCAACTGTTTTAAGCGGAGGGTTAGGTCATCTGCTTCATATTTTCCTAGTTTCTTGAGGTGGGATTGTATTGCTATAAATTTCCCTCTTAGGACTGCTTTTGCTGTATCCCATAGGTTTTGCACTGTCGTATGTTCATTGTCATTTTCTTCTAGGAATTGTTTAATTTCTCCTTTGATTTCCTCAACGATCAGTTGGTTTTGTAGGTATGTATTGTTTAATCTCCATGTGTTTCTGTTTTTAGGGTTTTTTTTCTGGTAGTTGATCTCCAGTCTCATTGCATTGTGGTGCGAGAAGATGGTTGATATAATTTCGGTTTTCTTGAACTGACTGAGGTTAGATTTGTGGCCCAAGATGTGGTCTATCCTGGAGAATGTTCCGTGAGCGCTTGAGAAGAAAGTGTATTCTTCTGCTTTTGGATGGAACGTCCTAAAGATATCGATGAGGTCCATCTTTTCCAGTGTGGCATTTAAGGCTTGTGTTTCTTTATTAATTTTCTGTTTTGTTGATCTGTCCATTGGTGTGAGAGGAGTGTTAAAGTCTCCTACTATTATTGTGTTATTGTTGATTTCTTCTTTTATGTCTGAAAGTACCTGTCTTATGTATTGAGGTGCCCCTGTGTTGGGTGCGTAGATATTCATGACTGTTATGTCTTCCTCTTGGATAGATCCCTTAATCATGATGTAGTGACCTGCCTTGTCTCTTAGAATCTTCTTTACTTTAAAGTCTATTTTGTCTGATATAAGGATTGCTACTCCAGCTTTCTTTTGATTTCCATTTGCATGAAATATCTTTTTCCAGCCTTTCACTTTCAGTCTATGAGTGTCTCTAGGTCTGAAGTGGGTCTCTTGTAAACAACATATATATGGGTCTTGCTTCTGGATCCATTCAGCCAGCCTGTGTCGTTTGGTTGGAGCATTTAGTCCATTTACATTCAAAGTAATTATTGATACGAATGTTCCTATTGTCATCTTCTTAGAAATTTGGGGTTTGATTCGTAAGGCTTCTCCTACTCTTGTATTTATTGGCTATATCAGGCCGTTTAACACTTGTTGTAGGGCTGGTTTTGTGGTACAGAATTCTTTTAGTTTTTGCTTGTCTGTGAAGCTTTTGACTTCACCCTCGATTTTGAATGAGATTCTTGCTGGGTAGAGAATTTGTGGTTGCAGGTTATTCTCTTTTAGCCGTTTAAATGTATCTTGCCATTCTCTTCTGGCCTGTAGGGTTTCTGTTGAGAGATCCGCAGTTAAACGTATGGGGTTTCCTTTATATGTTATTTGTTGTTTGCTCCTAGCTGCTTTTAGTAATCTGTCTTTATATTTAGTCTGCGTTAGTTTGATTAGTATGTGCCTTGGTGTGTTTCTTCTGGGGTTTCTCCTGTATGGAACTCTTTGTGCTTCCTGGACTTGGCTGACTATCTCCTTTCCCATGCTGGGGAAGTTTTCAACTATAACCTCTTCAAGAATTTTTTCATAGTCTTTCTTCTCTTCTTCTTCTTCTGGAACTCCTATAATTCTAATGTTGGTGCGTTTAATATTGTCCCATAGGTCTCTGAGGCTATCCTCAGTTCTTTTCATTCTTTGGGCTTTGTTCTGTTCTTCAGCACTTATTTCCACCATTCTGTCTTCCAGCTCACTTATCCGTTCTTCAGCCTCTGATACTCTACTGTTGAGACCTTCTATAGTATTTTTGAGTTCAGCAATTGAGTTGGTGGTCTCTATTTGCTTATTTTTCATTTCCTGCATGTCTCTTCTCAATGCACTAATTTCCTCTAATATTCTGTTTTCGGTGTTTTGCATCCTCATTAGTATAGTTTTTCTGAATTCTCTTTCAGATAGCTTGTCTATCTCCTCCTCTGTCATTTGAAGTGGTGTTTCTCTAGCTTGGTCCTTCATTTGTACAGTGTTTCTCTGACGTTTCATTATTAGGTTAATTTTTGTTTCTTTGTGTGTGTCTGTGTGTATGGAGTTCTTATTCCCACCAGGCTTCTTGGTTGAATTCTCCCTTCCTTTGGGTTTTTGTCCTTGTAGAAGGGTTCAGTGGCTTGTGTCTTGGGTGGTGATAGACCTTGTTTACAGGTGAATAATCTGTAGTGTTGTATGTTCTTTGATAATCAGTGTGGGGTCTTGGAATCCGGGCTTTCGCTTCGAGGATCCTTGGTTTGATGATTGGTCAGGGAGTGTAGGCTCTATGTCTGGTTTGCTATGGTGTTCTGTGATACTAGTTCACACACTAGCATCTGAGGAACAAGAGGTGCATCCCTGATGGGTGACAGTCATAAAAGCATGCAAATGTTTTCTAACATAATCATAAGATACACATACATATACAGCAATCCCCACAACTGACCAGTTTTACAGAGATAAGGCGCAGGAAATCTTTCTAGCAACTCATGCAATCACAGATGATACTTGCCCGTTAAGCTTTGAATTAATTAAAATAGTGCCTGAATAATAGATCTAGCACAAGGTCCTGGCTTGGATAATTACAATGAAAGCAATTTTAAATTAGGACATGTGCTCGGGGTGACAAGGAGGAGAGTCTATAAGTAATAAAAAGGAAAAGATTTGTCTTGGAAGTATTTTATAGGATTAGGTAGCATAGATTAGTGCGTGTACTGTTTAGTGCATTTGGAAGTGAATAGTGCAGACAGAAAGATAGGAAATAATTTGTCTAGAGGATATTGATAGCTAGGAAGATGTTTTACATTTAGAACATAGAGAAAGAAAGCAGTGGGAAAGAGGAAAGAGAAAAGAGAATTAGAGGTTTTCAAGAATTAAAATTAAAGTTAAAAAAATATAATAAAAGTCAAAAGAAGGTTAAAAATTAAAAAGAGCAAAAAAAAAAAATTAATGAGACCGAAAAACAAAGAAAAAAACACATAGAATAAATCAAACAAATGAAAATTACAAAAAAAAAAAAATAAAATAAAAAAACCCCAATAAACAAAGAAACTAATAAACCCCAAACCAATCAATTGAATAAGCAAAATAGTCCACCACAAACAAGCAGAAAAAAATGAAAAAGAAAAAAAAAAAAGTTAAATACTGTCCTTGGTTTTTATCTTCATATCTGCCTGTTGGAAACCAATCTGCTCTTGATGGTGGTGTCTTGATGGCGTGGTCTTTCCCTTACAGTGCCGGTTGCTGTGGTTTCTGTTTTTGTGTTCAGCAAAATGAGGGCTTTGCTGCCATACTGGGTGCTGGCTGGGACGGTGGGCTGATCCCAGTCAGTCGGGCGGAGGCCGCGGCGCGCGCAGTCCCGTGTTGGAGGGGGGCGCCCCGGCTCGACCGCGCGCCCGCCTGTCGTCTCCAATCCCTGCTCTTTCCCCGGCTTCCTCCGCTGCTACTGCAGCTCTAGGGGAGCGCGGGCTCCTCCGACACTGCGGGTTATGTGTCTAAGTACCAAAGGCGGACGCGAGCTTTCCCGTCCAACTCGTGCCCAGTCCCTGGTCAGCAACCCGTGGACGACTTCCTCTCTCCGTTCAGCAAGCCCTCCAGTTGGAGTGGCTGAACTTACCGGCTCCTCGCGGCGTCCGTGGCTCCTCGCGGCGGGCGGGTTCCGGCGGCTCCTCGCGGCGGGCGGGTTCCGGCGGCTCCTCGCGGCGGGCGGGTTCCGGCGGCTCCTCGCGGCGGGCGGGTTCTTCAAATCTGTTTTAAGTTGAAATTTTTCCTGATGCAGGGAACCTGCCTGTGTAATTGTTTAGCTAAATGCTGAATGTAATTAATTATAGTACTTCATTTGTTTTTAGCTGTTAAAAAAAATCTCACATGGTTAGGGATGTATAGTTGTTGATATGATCAGAGTACAACTACTTATTGAACATTTACTATGAACTGAGTTCTTACATTAACTTTTTATTCTCTTACCATTCTCTCATAAAAAGAATTAAGACAGCTTTTTATAAAAGTTGTATCTAAGATAAAGACATATTCTCCTGTTCACGTGGAATCAGAATTCCAGCTTTATCTCACTTCAATTTCCTCGGTCTGTCATCCACACATGGCAACATACACTCTCTTAATATTGAGTAAAGTGGTCAGATGGATAAACTTCACATGTTTTCTTTACTTCCATTTCAAATATTTTAGAACACACACAAAATGAATTAATAGATACAAATTTCCTCATTTTATAAGTAATTATAAAAACAAAGAACTGATATAGAGCAAGTGTCTTGATGGCGTGGTCTTTCCCTTACAGTGCCGGTTGCTGTGGTTTCTGTTTTTGTGTTCAGCAAAATGAGGGCTTTGCTGCCATACTGGGTGCTGGCCGGGACGGTGGGCTGATCCCAGTCAGTCGGGCGGAGGCCGCGGCGCGCGCAGTCCCGTGTTGGAGGGGGGCGCCCCGGCTCGACCGCGCGCCCGCCTGTCGTCTCCAATCCCTGCTCTTTCCCCGGCTTCCTCCGCTGCTACTGCAGCTCTAGGGGAGCGCGGGCTCCTCCGACACTGCGGGTTATGTGTCTAAGTACCAAAGGCGGACGCGAGCTTTCCCGTCCAACTCGTGCCCAGTCCCTGGTCAGCAACCCGTGGACGACTTCCTCTCTCCGTTCAGCAAGCCCTCCAGTTGGAGTGGCTGACTTCGCTCCTGCGTCGCGGCTCCGCGGCTCCGCGGCTCCGCGGCGCGGGTCGCGCTCCTCGCGGGCGGGTTCCGCGGCTCCTCGCGGCGGGCGGGTTCCGGCGGCTCCTCGCGGCGGGCGGGTTCCGGCGGCTCCTCGCGGCGGGCGGGTTCTTCAAATCTGTTTTAAGTTGAAATTTTTCCTGATGCAGGGAACCTGCCTGTGTAATTGTTTAGCTAAATGCTGAATGTAATTAATTATAGTACTTCATTTGTTTTTAGCTGTTAAAAAAAATCTCACATGGTTAGGGATGTATAGTTGTTGATATGATCAGAGTACAACTACTTATTGAACATTTACTATGAACTGAGTTCTTACATTAACTTTTTATTCTCTTACCATTCTCTCATAAAAAGAATTAAGACAGCTTTTTATAAAAGTTGTATCTAAGATAAAGACATATTCTCCTGTTCACGTGGAATCAGAATTCCAGCTTTATCTCACTTCAATTTCCTCGGTCTGTCATCCACACATGGCAACATACACTCTCTTAATATTGAGTAAAGTGGTCAGATGGATAAACTTCACATGTTTTCTTTACTTCCATTTCAAATATTTTAGAACACACACAAAATGAATTAATAGATACAAATTTCCTCATTTTATAAGTAATTATAAAAACAAAGAACTGATATAGAGCAAGTTAATCTTATTTTTTCATCTAAATCACTCATCTTTAGGCCTAAATTCTATTCTGATATCTATTAATGCATGTGACTAGCACACCTAATGAGACTTAATGAAGGCTACAGCTTCAAAGAGAAAACCTTTGTATACCTTCAGTGAGAGAGCAGATTTTAAAAATGATGCTTATGAAATATTGTAGAATATAGAACATTCTGAATAACCTGGGCAATCATATTTTCTTTATTTAAGATATTACAAATTTGGGATGTTGTTAAAACATTCATGAAATGATAAGCATGTGGTTTTACCTGGTTATTAATAACTGGTTTCTGGTCTGAGTTTCAGTGTATAAGGAGGAAAAGGATCATCTTTGACAGTGGAGCTAACCTTTCACGGAGTTGCCTCTTCTGTCTGTCATCTCTACACTTCCAAAACATAATTTCCTTTTGCTGGAAGCTACTGTGATTTAATTTTAGTGAATTCTGTCTCTCCAGTGGATACATGTACCCATGTACTGTGCAGGAGACTCTGTTTCTGCCCTGAAACACCGCCAGTGGGGAATGATAAACAGTGTGTAAGCATTATTCCACCTTCCAAGGGTCATTTGTACAAATAAGCGGGCCTTTGGTTTAAGATATTCCTGTAGATTAGGAACATATTTGCATAAGTTATCTGATACTATTATTAACGGTGCATTTAATATGTACAAAGCACTAGATATATGGAAAGTGAAATTACTGGATCCCTGCTCTCAAATGAGTTTTTTTTTTTTTTTAATTGATTTTTTATTTATTTATTTTTCCATCCATCTTCTTTGGCCTGTGTGGGCCTCCCATTGCAGCGGTGTCTCTCAATGTAGAGCACAGGCTCTGGGCACATGTGCTCCAGAGCGCTGACTCATTATTGGACATACAGATCTAGCCACTCCACGGCATGTGGGATCTTCCCGGGCCGGGATTTGAATCGGTGCCCTTTGCGCTGCAAGGCAGACCCTTTACCCACTGGACCACCAGAGAAGCCCTCAACTGAGTTTTAATAATGGAAGAATGATTCCCAAGGTCCAGCATAGTAGGGAATATTGTCTGTTTTGTTTCATGACCTGTCACAAGTGCTAATAACAATGCTTGGTGCTTAGTACCTGCTTGAGAAATATTTACACACTGAATAAAATACACTGTTAATAAGATAACTAGTAATTTACATAGTCACTGTATGGTGTAAACAGTTGGTATTTATGAACTCAGAGGAGAGGGCAAGCAGAATAGTGGGTTGGCCAAGACAAAGTGAGGTGAATTTCAACTGGCTAGAGAGAAGCAGGGAGGACATTCCATACAAGGGACATTCTATGAGCTAAAGAGAATCTATAGATAAAATATTTACAGATCCAAACACATCTTTGGGGCATTTCCTATGACATCAAGTGCACTACTAGATGATGTGTATACAGAAATGAATAAAAGGAGGCTGTGGGTACTGTGGAAAGATCATAGACTTTGGAGACAAATAGACTCAGAATTGCATTCTGTCTGCCATCATCATCAGATTGATTAATGTTATCTGAGACTTGACACCTTCATCTGTAAAATGAGATCATGATAACAGATATTGCAGGGTTGTGTTAAGAATTTCAGATAATGAATAGTAAGATACATAGTGTACCCCAAAAAGGTCAGTGTTGGTATCTGTCACAATGCTCCCCTTGCCTTTGCTTTCAAGGAGCTCATAGACAAAAGACAATATATGTATATAGATCATTACAGTATAAGCAGCATTTTAATTCTTTGTCCCTTCAGGACCTATATAGTGCAACTGTTGGTGTGTTTTCCCAGAATTTCTCTTAGACTGTCCTCATTTATTTTCATTCTTTTTTTTTTTTTAATTTATTATGTTCCACTGTAGTGATTTCTACCAATCCAGCTTCCATTATATTTATTTGTTCTTCTGCATCATTTATTCTACATCTGATGCCTTCTAGTGTATTTTCATTTCAGTTATTGTATTGTTTGTCTTTGTTCTTTAAATCTTCTAACTTTTTGGTAAACATTCCTTGTCTCTTCTCAGTCTTTGCCCCCATTCTTTTTCAAGTTCTTGGATAGTCTTTATTGTCATTATTCTGAATTCTTTCTTATCTGTCTCCATTTCACTGACTTGTTCTTCCTGGGTTTTATCTCATTCCTTCATCTGGAATATATGTCTCAGCTGTCTCATTTTGCCTAACTTTCTGTGTATGTGGGCTCAGTTCTGTAGTCTGCAGGATTGTAGTTCTTCTTGCTTCTGGTGTCTGTGCCTGGTGATGAGGTTGGTATAGGCTTCTTGGTGGGAGGGAGTGGTGCCTGTCTGCCCACTGGTGAACTGAACTGAATCTTGTCCCTCTGGTGGGAAGCCCACGTCAAAGGGCATGTCTAGAGATAGCTTTGGGCTCAGGACCACTTTAGGCAGCCTGTCTGTCAATGGGTGGGGCACATGTGCTCCAGATCATCTTTGACAGTGGAGCATCCACCCTATTGATTGTCTAGCCTGAGGGACCCCAGCACTGCAGCATGTGGGCTGCTGGGTGAGGCCAGTTCTCCATGCCCAGATGATGACTTCTAGGAGAGTTCACTCTGAGGAATATTCCCTGGGAACTCTGCCACCAGTGTCCTTGACACTGCAGTGCTCCACAGCCAACCCCTGCCCCTCCAGGAGACTCTCTAAGACACACAGATAGGTTTGGCCCAAGCTTCTATAGAGTTACTGCTGTGCCCTGAGTCCCAGGGCATATGAAACTGTGTGTGCACTTCCAACAGTGGGATCTTTGTGTTTCCCAGTCCTATGGAGCTTCTGCACCCTAGGCCCTGCTGACCGTCAAAACCAAATGCTCTGGGGTCTCCTCCCCCTGATATCAGACTTCCAGGCAGGGGAGCCTGACATGGTGCTCAGCTCTCTCACTCCCATGGAAGAGGCTCTGTGATATAATTATTTTCCAGTCTGTGGGTCACGTACCCACTTGATGTAGATTTTGATTATATTTCCAAAGCACCCCTCCTATCATCTCATTACAACCTCTTCTTTGTCTTTGGATGTAGAATTTTTTTTATTACATTCCAGTCTTTTTTGTCAGTAGTTGTTCAGCAGTTAGTTATGATTTTGATGTTTCTGTGAGAGGAGGTAAGCTCAAGTTCTTCTACTTTTCCATCTTGTCTTCCTTCAATATTTTGCTTTTTAAAATGGGGTCAGAAGACCAGAAGCACCTACAAGCTCATTAGAGATGCACATTCACAGACTTCCCATCCCTCTACACACCTACTGAATCAGAATCTGCATTTAACAAGATCCCAGGTGATTCATGTGCACATTAAAGTGTGAGATGCACTGCTAGAATAGAGGTATGTAACTAGGGCAGAGCAAGGAGTGACTAAGTACACTTAAGGAACCGAGAGACTTCTCATCAAAAATGAAATCTAGAGGAATTCAGACAGAAATATTACATATGTGTGGGGTAACATGTTTGGTAAATCAGAATTCCTAATTTGAAAATTTTGGTATAGACTCACCTTTTTGACATTCCTGTTTTTAACATCACATTGACTTTTGGTCATCGCCAGTGGTTTAGCAGGCAAAATGAATGCCAAGGCAACAGTTTTATCCAAATAAAGCTAATGCTTGCTTCCTGCTTCAATGTGTTTGAAGGAATAAGTTCTGACATCTAGGATTTATGGTGAACCTGCCTATGCAAGGTCTGAATCCACAAGCCCTCCCCCAAGAAACTTGGAATGCAGACATTTCATTGGATAGTCTAGGTTAATCACAGAGGTCTTGGCAGGTACTCTTCTTTCTGGGCCAGTAAATAGGATAATATAAGAGTTACTCATTTGGTACTTAGGAAAAAATAAATACCCAGTTTTCCCTAGGCCGTCCCTAAAGGCCCTTCTGGCTTAACACTCATTTTCTTTTTAATGTTAGAATTGCTTCTGTTTTATGTGGAGCCACGTGGTTCTGTTCATTGAGTTGGCAGGTAGCTCCAAACCTGTAATTATGATCTTGATTGTCGGCTGCCAAAGCACAAAAGAAAACTGTAGTAATCCACACTGGTGGTCTTTATGAATTGTTGCATATGCTCTTTGGTATATCACTGCACGTAAATTCCACAGTAGCAATAAAACTATTAGGGCAGTAAAAGAGATGCATTTTAATTTTCATACAAGTTGTCTATTGATCAAAGCATTTGATGTAGAATTTTTTACATTCCAGTCTTTTTTGTCAGTAGTTGTTCAGCAGTTAGTTATGATTTTGATGTTTCTGTGAGAGGAGGTAAGCTCAAGTTCTTCTACTTTTCCATCTTGTCTTCCTTCAATATTTTGCTTTTTAAAATGGGGTCAGAAGACCAGAAGCACCTACAAGCTCATTAGAGATGCACATTCACAGACTTCCCATCCCTCTACACACCTACTGAATCAGAATCTGCATTTAACAAGATCCCAGGTGATTCATGTGCACATTAAAGTGTGAGATGCACTGCTAGAATAGAGGTATGTAACTAGGGCAGAGCAAGGAGTGACTAAGTACACTTAAGGAACCGAGAGACTTCTCATCAAAAATGAAATCTAGAGGAATTCAGACAGAAATATTACATATGTGTGGGGTAACATGTTTGGTAAATCAGAATTCCTAATTTGAAAATTTTGGTATAGACTCACCTTTTTGACATTCCTGTTTTAACATCACATTGACTTTTGGTCATCGCCAGTGGTTTAGCAGGCAAAATGAATGCCAAGGCAACAGTTTTATCCAAATAAAGCTAATGCTTGCTTCCTGCTTCAATGTGTTTGAAGGAATAAGTTCTGACATCTAGGATTTATGGTGAACCTGCCTATGCAAGGTCTGAATCCACAAGCCCTCCCCCAAGAAACTTGGAATGCAGACATTTCATTGGATAGTCTAGGTTAATCACAGAGGTCTTGGCAGGTACTCTTCTTTCTGGGCCAGTAAATAGGATAATATAAGAGTTACTCATTTGGTACTTAGGAAAAAATAAATACCCAGTTTTCCCTAGGCCGTCCCTAAAGGCCCTTCTGGCTTAACACTCATTTTCTTTTTAATGTTAGAATTGCTTCTGTTTTATGTGGAGCCACGTGGTTCTGTTCATTGAGTTGGCAGGTAGCTCCAAACCTGTAATTATGATCTTGATTGTCGGCTGCCAAAGCACAAAAGAAAACTGTAGTAATCCACACTGGTGGTCTTTATGAATTGTTGCATATGCTCTTTGGTATATCACTGCACGTAAATTCCACAGTAGCAATAAAACTATTAGGGCAGTAAAAGAGATGCATTTTAATTTTCATACAAAAATGTCATCAAATTCAATTAACTACACTTTCCCAAATTGCAATTCACTCTGGGAAGCCCTGGGTTTCCTAGTCTGAAATTGCACATTCTTTTCCTTTTTCCTAGTAACCTCCATTAATGCTTTGCTCATGACACCCACTTGACATCTTACAATAGTATCATCTCTGGGGCCCCTTTGTCTCCTTATGTTTCTGTAAGTTTCCTCCTGCTTTTTACTTACAATTTTGTAGAAGCACTTCCAATCCAGTTTTATTTGTTCCTGTTGCCTCAACTGGAGGGAGAATAGGAGAACGAGCTGCATCAGTAATCCACACAAATTTAGGCCTTATAATTGCACAGAATGGAGGAGGACATTCTTTGGTGTTATATCCACAGGTTATGAGGAAAACATAGAGAGGGTTTATTTATTACACTGCAAGAGACTCTGACCAACTGCCGCTTGGCTAATCTGTAAAAGTGAACATTCCTCCCATATTTTTAGATTGCTCACCTTCTTCTGGAAAGTAGTTTAATTGCACAGACTAGAGAAAGGTCTCCTGGTGTTCAGAGTTTATTATTTTCACTGACTAAAGTGCAGTACATTTCCTAGTGTAATTACACCCCAGTTGTCACAATAAATGAATACAGTATATTTTATGATACACTTTACTTGCTTATTATCATGTTTGTTCACACATCTCTCAGACTTAATAACCCATGGGGGGCTTCTACCAACATTGGTGAATGGAAATTATTGAAGTTCTCCTTTGCATTTGTGGTTAGATGTTTATTTCAGTGGTACAAAAGCCATACACAGGATAAATAGTAGATTTTTAAAGAATTTGTGAAATATCTGTAACTTTGCAGTATACCCTGCTGTTTTTTCTAAATGTCACTACGAATCTTCCAGCATCCACAAAAGTGAATCTTAGTTAAATGCATTTTAATGGAGACCAAAAAGATACTCCTGATTATTTTACAAAACAAAATCAAAGAAAATCCTGAATGTCAATAGAGCTATCTTTTGATATATATATATATATGGATATGAGATACATATTTGTATTTGTAACATTTCTCAGGACAGGGGTGCTTTCTACATTTACAGTGGGTTCAGAAAAAATATATCAAATGGTCTATTTTGTTCAAGTAATTTGGAGTCAAAATATAAGAATTCCTGTTATCCTGTTAGCATAGATATTTGAAAGGTTGTCTGTATTGCTTATTGCAAAAGCATTACAGATTTCATTATAGAGATTTAAAATGTAGCCTAACAGTAAATGAGATCTTTTTCTTTACGGAGAGGATAAAGGAATTGCATGCCCTGAATCATGTGGTATTGTATTAACTTTTATAAATGTGCAGCGCATTTTCCCTCAAATCAGACAAGGTAGAGTGATGTAGGCTTATAAGTAATTAGGTTCCATCTTTTGGGCACATTTAAAATATCTTTGTCTGATTATAGAGACCATGCATACTTTCAGAACCATTGAAAATAGAGTATCACTTTGCTGTTTACCTGAAACTATCATAACACTGTTGATCAGCTGTTAATCAGCTAAATTCCAACACAAAGTAAGAAGTTTTTTTGTTGTTTTTTTGTTTTTTTTTTAATATGGCTTCCCTGGTGGTCTAGTGGGTAAAGAGTCCGCCTTGCCGTGCAGGGGACACTGGTTCAATCCCTAGCCCGGGAAGATCCCACATGCCATGGAGCGGCTGGACCATTGTCCAGTTACAAGCCAGTGCTCTGGAGGGCATGTGCCTAGAGCTGGTGCTCTGCAGTGAGAGAGGCCACTGCAATGGGTGACCCACACATGCCAAAGAATAAAAAGATGGATGAAAATAAATATAAATAAAAAAGGCATGATGGAGAAAAAAGAAAAAAAATAGAATAAATAAAATGTGAAACAAAATCACCTATATTTCTACAATTAGGCTTCTTCTTTTTTAAAAGGAGGCTTTCAATTCAGCAGCCAGGAAGTATTCGCTCAGTGCTTTCCATGGGCTTAACTTTGTGTTTACCATCAAAAGAAAAACACAAAAGGAAAGAAAAAAAGTTACACTTAATCTATAGATTTAAGACAAAATTCTGACATAACAATATTTTTGTAACATTTCAAATCCAAAAAATTTTGGATCAATAGAGCTATCTTTTGATATATATATATATATGGATATGAGATACATATTTGTATTTGTAACATTTCTCAGGACAGGGGTGCTTTCTACATTTACAGTGGGTTCAGAAAAAATATATCAAATGGTCTATTTTGTTCAAGTAATTTGGAGTCAAAATATAAGAATTCCTGTTATCCTGTTAGCATAGATATTTGAAAGGTTGTCTGTATTGCTTATTGCAAAAGCATTACAGATTTCATTATAGAGATTTAAAATGTAGCCTAACAGTAAATGAGATCTTTTTCTTTACGGAGAGGATAAAGGAATTGCATGCCCTGAATCATGTGGTATTGTATTAACTTTTATAAATGTGCAGCGCATTTTCCCTCAAATCAGACAAGGTAGAGTGATGTAGGCTTATAAGTAATTAGGTTCCATCTTTTGGGCACATTTAAAATATCTTTGTCTGATTATAGAGACCATGCATACTTTCAGAACCATTGAAAATAGAGTATCACTTTGCTGTTTACCTGAAACTATCATAACACTGTTGATCAGCTGTTAATCAGCTAAATTCCAACACAAAGTAAGAAGTTTTTTTGTTGTTTTTTTGTTTTTGTTTTTTTTTTAATATGGCTTCCCTGGTGGTCTAGTGGGTAAAGAGTCCGCCTTGCCGTGCAGGGGACACTGGTTCAATCCCTAGCCCGGGAAGATCCCACATGCCATGGAGCGGCTGGACCATTGTCCAGTTACAAGCCAGTGCTCTGGAGGGCATGTGCCTAGAGCTGGTGCTCTGCAGTGAGAGAGGCCACTGCAATGGGTGACCCACACATGCCAAAGAATAAAAAGATGGATGAAAATAAATATAAATAAAAAAGGCATGATGGAGAAAAAAGAAAAAAAATAGAATAAATAAAATGTGAAACAAAATCACCTATATTTCTACAATTAGGCTTCTTCTTTTTTAAAAGGAGGCTTTCAATTCAGCAGCCAGGAAGTATTCGCTCAGTGCTTTCCATGGGCTTAACTTTGTGTTTACCATCAAAAGAAAAACACAAAAGGAAAGAAAAAAAGTTACACTTAATCTATAGATTTAAGACAAAATTCTGACATAACAATGACCAAAGAGCACTGGACAGTAGCCCCTACTACAAAATAGGGACAGTGGACCCTATTTTGGACAGTAACTCCTAGGTACAGTAGCCTATTGGACCCGATTGGACAGTAACCTATACGTACTATTTCCATATTATAGATTCTAGGAGGCACTGTTCACCTCATAGTCATTGAGCATTATATATTTGAACTGTCATTCTGACACATGTTTTAGCAGCTATATGTCTTGATGAAGCCATGCCTTTTTTCCAATTCAAAAAAGTTACCATGTGTGCTACAGTGAGCAATACAAGATGGTGTATAATGAAGAGCTACCTAATCTGTTGCAGTATAAATCCCAGATGCCTTACAAACCAAGAAAAACTTAAACTAGACCTTGAAATTTATCTAAGATTATCTTACATCAATTTAAAAGAATTAGGAAGTTAATGTCAATGCTGGCTTCCCAGATCTGTCTGTCTTCTGGGGAACCGACTGAGGGGAGTGGTGGGAAAAGAGTAAAGTCTTTTCTTACCTCTGCATGGCCTTCTCTTGAAGAAATCTCTTGCCAGTCTCATGGTAGAAGGATTGCTGCAGGTGTCTTCAGCCTGGTATAAGCTCGTTTTCCCTGCTACACCGTTGGCTTCTTTGATGTGACAGTCCTTTCATATGTCATCACTTGGAGTTGACAGTTATCACCATTCACCCACATTGAAATGATTCCCTCCCAGTTTTACAAAGTGAACTGGGAGCTTCCCTGGTGGTCTAGTGGGTGAAGGGTCTGCCTTGCAGTGCAAGGGTCGCCACTTTGATCCCTCGCCTGGGAGGATCCCACGTGCCGTGGAGCGGCTGGACTGGTATGTCCCAACTACCGAGCTGGCGCTCTGGAGCACATGCGTCCAGAGCCGGTGCTCTACAACAAGAGAGGCCACTGCAGTGGGAAGCCCACACAGGCCAAAGAACAAAGATGGATGAAAAAATAAACATATGAAAGACCAATAAAAGAGGCCAAAGATTAAAAAAATAATAATAATAAGTGAACTGACTTCATGGTTCTTTCCCCCTCAGGGAACTTTAAGTCTGGTTAGAGTATCACACAATGATCAAATACCCTCCCCCCACAATTGTGAACATTTAATTCAAATAAGTATTGAAAAAGAGAATGGTTTGTACAGTGAAAGACTAACAGATGTAGATCTCAGATATGTCTCAGATAAGTGTCTAGAATTTTGAGGTTGGACACAGCTTCCTCATAAGTTATTTTCCTTTGGCTGCAGTCCTTCTTCCTTTCTGTGCTCCAAGAGTGAAAAGTACAGAAGTTCATAGTACATGTGTTAGTTATATGCAGAGAGACATTCACTGACTTCCTCAAGTTGAAACATATTATAGCTTTGCAGCTGCCCTCTTTCAACCATTGCCTGATTTTGAACCAAAAATACGAAATTTATTTTCCTTGCAAATATTCTTCATCTCCCTGCATTAGTAGGTCATTTTGGTTATTTGAAGTATTAAGAGTCACCCAGAAGGATTTTTTTTCTAGAGCAACATATGAATAAATCTCTCTGCAGAAACTAAAAGGAATATAACTTGGTGGAGTAAATAGTAGTTGATGTTCACAAAGAACTGTGTTTCTTAATGGCAGCAGAAACAAGTTACAGGTACAATGTATCCTGCACACCAGCTATTTTGGTGATAAATTTAATAGAGCAAGTCTAGGGTGAGGCAAGTGAGACATTCACTTGGGTGTAAAATTTAAGGGGGCACTTAATGCTCAGTAATTAATGTGCTATTTGTAAAAATAAAAATTAATGCAAAAATCTGTGATGGACAAAATATCACAAATTCAAATCAAGAAAGCATCGATAGTACTGTTTTCAGACTCCAGTAGAGCTGAACACGCCATCATTCCTGATCCTATCTTTAAAACATTTTGACACTTTATTGATCATAAACAATTTTGATATTTAAAATATTAGCTTTGATTTTTAAATATTGCTTTTTTATTGAGGTTTTGGTCCCTTACTTAAATGTTGCTCCGGAGGCAAGTGCTTTCACTTCAATCCTGGCAAATATCCACTTTAAAACAAAGGCCAATGGGCAGGCACATAATTAGAACAGAAACAGAGCTGCAACTTGAATTTGGCTCTGCTCATTATTAATTTGTAAGTCCCAGGACTACTTCTGCAAGGCTGTAAATCAAAATACAAATAAATAATACTGAGTATATGGTAGGGTCATGAGTGCTGTGCGTGCTGTAATTTGCTGAGGAGACCTAGCGTCTAACAGGCTCATCACAAGTGAGGACTTAATTGCATCCCCTAGCATTTCAGAAAATGAAGTCAAGCAACTCTGTCCCACACTGTTTTCTGTGAGAGCTCATTACTTTTATGTATATTTATTTTTTGTGGGACAGAAAATAGCTACCCTAGGGCTAAAATTAAATGCTGTTTACTACACTGTCAGTTGGCTAAGACCAAAGATGTTTGTCAGAGAGGAAAGGAAAGATTCATTGCCCATCTTTGATTGTGGTGTCATTGAATAGAAATTTATAAACACACTTAAAATCACAAAAGAAGTGAAGGCAGAGGTGGAGATGGAAAACTCTTGATGAGCATGTTATGGGTAGTTGTGTAATTTTCTCCTCAAATATCCAGCCATAGTGCCAAGAAGTCAAACTGATTTTTCTGTTTAATGCCACATCTTATACCTCAGGTATATTTTTGTAAGTCAACACTCAAATAATAAGATTATTTTAAAATTTCTACATGACAAACTTAAGAAATGGATCACATCCAATATATAACTGAGGACAAATTTTAGGAATGGTATATGGATAACCTAGAGGCTTTTACAAATTTAGTCTATGAATACAAAGCAAGTCCATAATGTAACAATTTTGATGAAGTAGTTGCAATTTTGAAGATTGTCTTTAAATTCTATTATAAAACAAAGAATGACATCAATAATGTGTTGGTCTTCTAAATGGTTTTTTTTAATCAGGCTCCTTTTATAGGAGAAAAAGCTGAAGTTCAAAGACTGTTTCATATCTTTAACCCAGGATCACATATTAATTTAGAGGCATATCTTAAATTAGAGCCCCTAGAATCCTAGTTTTTAGACAAATTCCCTTTCCACTCTATAACACAATATCATGTAGTCATGAGTCTTCCCCACCAAATTGAAAAATGTCACACAAATCCACAGAGTACAACTCCTTTCCGACTATCCATAAGAACAAATGACTCATTATTAATTTGTAAGTCCCAGGACTACTTCTGCAAGGCTGTAAATCAAAATACAAATAAATAATACTGAGTATATGGTAGGGTCATGAGTGCTGGGGCTGTAATTTGCTGAGGAGACCTAGCGTCTAACAGGCTCATCACAAGTGAGGACTTAATTGCATCCCCTAGCATTTCAGAAAATGAAGTCAAGCAACTCTGTCCCACACTGTTTTCTGTGAGAGCTCATTACTTTTATGTATATTTATTTTTTGTGGGACAGAAAATAGCTACCCTAGGGCTAAAATTAAATGCTGTTTACTACACTGTCAGTTGGCTAAGACCAAAGATGTTTGTCAGAGAGGAAAGGAAAGATTCATTGCCCATCTTTGATTGTGGTGTCATTGAATAGAAATTTATAAACACACTTAAAATCACAAAAGAAGTGAAGGCAGAGGTGGAGATGGAAAACTCTTGATGAGCATGTTATGGGTAGTTGTGTAATTTTCTCCTCAAATATCCAGCCATAGTGCCAAGAAGTCAAACTGATTTTTCTGTTTAATGCCACATCTTATACCTCAGGTATATTTTTGTAAGTCAACACTCAAATAATAAGATTATTTTAAAATTTCTACATGACAAACTTAAGAAATGGATCACATCCAATATATAACTGAGGACAAATTTTAGGAATGGTATATGGATAACCTAGAGGCTTTTACAAATTTAGTCTATGAATACAAAGCAAGTCCATAATGTAACAATTTTGATGAAGTAGTTGCAATTTTGAAGATTGTCTTTAAATTCTATTATAAAACAAAGAATGACATCAATAATGTGTTGGTCTTTCTAAATGATTTTTTTTAATCAGTCTCCTTTTATAGGAGAAAAAGCTGAAGTTCAAAGACTGTTTCATATCTTTAACCCAGGATCACATATTAATTTAGAGGCATATCTTAAATTAGAGCCCCTAGAATCCTAGTTTTTAGACAAATTCCCTTTCCACTCTATAACACAATATCATGTAGTCATGAGTCTTCCACCACTTGAGCTACCAAACTATAAAGCAATGACTCCAAAAAATTGTCCTCACACAAATCCACAGAGTACACACTCCTTTCCCCGTATTTTCTATACCATTGAAGAAAACAAAGGTAGAAGAAAAATCTCACATTCCTACTATCTCCACTTTCTTCTCATATTATACTTGGTAACTATTTTTTCAATGTCTTACCTTGTCTTACCTTGCTTGTCTACTCAGTAACTCATCTTTTTATTTTATGCCTCTCTCTTGCCTTGAATCATGAATATTATTTATTGGATTACACTAATCCTCAAAACAAATAAACTTGAAAACCTTCCACTTGATTTAACATCTATTTTTTGTTCCTTTCCTTAACTCTCCTTCACAGTCAAGCTCCATGAAAGTTTTAATGATAAATGCAAAATGACATTCACTATTCAGCCCACTCCATTCCAGCGTCCCCAGCAGAATTCAGCCAAAACAATTTATTCTAGGAGCATCAATAGCCTTCCCATCATCAAATCCATTAAACATTTTTTAAGTTGTCATCTAATTCAATCTCTCTTTGATGTTTTATGCCTCCTTTATGCTAGAAGAATTCTGTATCCATGACACTACACACATCTGGTTGTCCTTCTTCCCCTGTGACTTATCATACTCAGGATCTGCCAGTTCTTTTGTTCTGCTTACCTCCAGTTGTTGTTACTCAGTTCTTGATTTCAGAGATCTCATTTAATATCCCCCTGTCTAAGTAATCTTATTCATTCCCATGTCCTAAAATACTATCTTTATACCAGTGACTGTCATATTTCTACCTTTAATTCAGACTGCTTAGATTCAAATGTTTGCATACAAAATTATGTTTAACATTACTTCTTGACTATCTCACAGACATCTTGAACTTCACATGTCTTAAAGTTAACTCTTAGCACTTCCTTCTACCTCTTTCCTCTCTCCCATATCTTTCTTTATGTTCTCTACTTTTGTAAATAATGCCTCAATTTATCTGATGAGATGATCTACAAAATTTGAAACTTTAGCCTTAAGTGTATATTTAAGAAAATATTTCCAACAACGAAAAACTAAATATATGTGTGACATCACATTTGTCTTTTCTTGCAAGTATTTAATCCAGGGGCTGATACTACTTCCGGTTTGTGGACCTTAGAAATAATAGAAATGAAAAACAGCACGTAAGTCCTATGTGCTAGGAACTGTATGAATATTTGATAGGTAGCAGTATTATTATCTTTTTACAGATGATATAACTGAGGTACAGGGCTTTTCCAGTGGGTAAAGAGTCCACCTTGCAGTGCAAGGGACACTGATTCGATCCCTGGCCCGGGAAGATCCCAAATGCCGCAAAGCTGCTGGACCGGTGTGTCCACTTGTGAGCCAGTGCTCTGGAGGGCATGTACCCAGAACCGGTGCTCTGCAGTGAGAGAGGCCATTGCAGTGGGAGGCCCCACACAGGCCAAAGAATAAAGATGGATGAAAATAAATGAAAAAAGGAAATAAAGCCCTGAGCTACAGAGAGATCAAGTAACCTGTGCAACATCGTAGAGCTATTAAGTGACTGATCTGAGATTCAGTACTTATGCAGTCTGGTTCTAGGGTCCTTGCTCATAAAAACTATGCTATGTTACCTTAACATGATGGCAGTGATAGGTACATGTAACTCTAAGGCAATGTGTTGAAGACTGAAAAGAGAGTCTGAATTCTGAGAAATTAGCAGTGGATTTTGGTCCAGTTTTGTAAAAATTTAGAACAGTGGTTGGGAAGAACTGATGTTTTATTTGCATCCCTTCATGATTCTTTCCACATTCTTTGGCAACACAGATTTGAGTATTAGTTGTAACTGCCTTACAGGCAGGGAATCCCCAAATTAGACGCTAGATGGATGTTTTTTTTTCTGTGTAAATTTATCAGAAGTTCACAGTAAAATTTCCATTATTTTGACATTCTAAGACCAAAAATATATGGACTCATTTTGTCTTTATATGATGTCTTTCCTGTTTCTTTGAAATTATGGCTATGTTTATAATAATTGATTTTGAAATACAAGAGCCCAGAACAGGTTGTACAGACAGTTTATTGTTTCCATGGAGTAGGAGTCTTGGACAAAATGCACAACCCTTTTCTTTTCCCATTAGGCTCTTGGGAAACACATAATGTTTTTCTATCTTCCCCACTGTTTGCCAGTAAGAACAAATGCCAGTTACCTCAATTAAACTGAGATTAGTAAATTTCATGTTACTTAAATAAAAATTAGTTGTATATTTAAGAAAATATTTCCAACAACGAAAAACTAAATATATGTGTGACATCACATTTGTCTTTTCTTGCAAGTATTTAATCCAGGGGCTGATACTACTTCCGGTTTGTGGACCTTAGAAATAATAGAAATGAAAAACAGCACGTAAGTCCTATGTGCTAGGAACTGTATGAATATTTGATAGGTAGCAGTATTATTATCTTTTTACAGATGATATAACTGAGGTACAGGGCTTTTCCAGTGGGTAAAGAGTCCACCTTGCAGTGCAAGGGACACTGATTCGATCCCTGGCCCGGGAAGATCCCAAATGCCGCAAAGCTGCTGGACCGGTGTGTCCACTTGTGAGCCAGTGCTCTGGAGGGCATGTACCCAGAACCGGTGCTCTGCAGTGAGAGAGGCCATTGCAGTGGGAGGCCCCACACAGGCCAAAGAATAAAGATGGATGAAAATAAATGAAAAAAGGAAATAAAGCCCTGAGCTACAGAGAGATCAAGTAACCTGTGCAACATCGTAGAGCTATTAAGTGACTGATCTGAGATTCAGTACTTATGCAGTCTGGTTCTAGGGTCCTTGCTCATAAAAACTATGCTATGTTACCTTAACATGATGGCAGTGATAGGTACATGCAACTCTAAGGCAATGTGTTGAAGACTGAAAAGAGAGTCTGAATTCTGAGAAATTAGCAGTGGATTTTGGTCCAGTTTTGTAAAAATTTAGAACAGTGGTTGGGAAGAACTGATGTTTTATTTGCATCCCTTCATGATTCTTTCCACATTCTTTGGCAACACAGATTTGAGTATTAGTTGTAACTGCCTTACAGGCAGGGAATCCCCAAATTAGACGCTAGATGGATGTTTTTTTTTCTGTGTAAATTTATCAGAAGTTCACAGTAAAATTTCCATTATTTTGACATTCTAAGACCAAAAATATATGGACTCATTTTGTCTTTATATGATGTCTTTCCTGTTTCTTTGAAATTATGGCTATGTTTATAATAATTGATTTTGAAATACAAGAGCCCAGAACAGGTTGTACAGACAGTTTATTGTTTCCATGGAGTAGGAGTCTTGGACAAAATGCACAACCCTTTTCTTTTCCCATTAGGCTCTTGGGAAACACATAATGTTTTTCTATCTTCCCCACTGTTTGCCAGTAAGAACAAATGCCAGTTACCTCAATTAAACTGAGATTAGTAAATTTCATGTTACACTTAAATAAGCTACATTGAATATTTCCTATGACTGGAGAGCTTATAAATTGTTCATTAAAAAAAAAAAAAAAACAAAAACATAAGAAATATAGCTCTATCCATTTATTCTAAATCCCTTTAAAATCATCTAGTAAGAAAGAAAAATAAATGGAAACAGAAATAAAAGAAGGACTAATATTCCATTTAACACAAAATATATAATAAAGTAGTTTGTCTATAAATTAAGGACCATTCAGATAGGTGGCAACATTTTAATGAAACTATCTACATTGTTTGAGTTATAAGGATTGTCATGCTTTAAACATCTTGAATTCTTTAAGTAATGGATAATCTTCCATGATGTTCTTATGAAGAAACAAATTCAGTAATTATGTAGAAGAAAAGATAAAAATCTAGAAGAATCCATTTAGAAATTCCTTGATCTCTGTTTGGATTATGAAGAAACTAAGTGAACATTTCCTTTAAAAATAATCCAGGAAATAAGACTCTGCCACTGATGAAGAGTCGAGGTGAAATAAAATTATCTGGCATCTGCTGTAGATTCATTTTTCCCCCTATACCATAATAGATGGACTTTAAATTTCTTACCTCAATAAAAAGAAAAAAAAGAGAGAAAATTCTTTGCATAGTTATAAAAGCATTATACGAATGTATATATATAAGTACCATGATAGGTTGAAAGTCATGTACATGTGTTTTCTTAAATCAAAAACAACAGTCCAAAGTTTGAAAAAAAGACTCTTAAGGGGAACAAGAGATTTTATGTGTGATAATCCCAAACCCCAGTGGAGAAGAGGATAAGAGGAAAACATATAATGGACTCATTTTGTCTTTATTTTTGATGTCTTTCCTGTTTCTTTGAAATTATGGCTATGTTTATAATAATTGATTTTGAAATACAAGAGCCCAGAACAGGTTGTACAGACAGTTTATTGTTTCCATGGAGTAGGAGTCTTGGACAAAATGCACAACCCTTTTCTTTTCCCATTAGGCTCTTGGGAAACACATAATGTTTTTCTATCTTCCCCACTGTTTGCCAGTAAGAACAAATGCCAGTTACCTCAATTAAACTGAGATTAGTAAATTTCATGTTACACTTAAATAAGCTACATTGAATATTTCCTATGACTGGAGAGCTTATAAATTGTTCATTAAAAAAAAAAAAAAAAAACATAAGAAATATAGCTCTATCCATTTATTCTAAATCCCTTTAAAATCATCTAGTAAGAAAGAAAAATAAATGGAAACAGAAATAAAAGAAGGACTAATATTCCATTTAACACAAAATATATAATAAAGTAGTTTGTCTATAAATTAAGGACCATTCAGATAGGTGGCAACATTTTAATGAAACTATCTACATTGTTTGAGTTATAAGGATTGTCATGCTTTAAACATCTTGAATTCTTTAAGTAATGGATAATCTTCCATGATGTTCTTATGAAGAAACAAATTCAGTAATTATGTAGAAGAAAAGATAAAAATCTAGAAGAATCCATTTAGAAATTCCTTGATCTCTGTTTGGATTATGAAGAAACTAAGTGAACATTTCCTTTAAAAATAATCCAGGAAATAAGACTCTGCCACTGATGAAGAGTCGAGGTGAAATAAAATTATCTGGCATCTGCTGTAGATTCATTTTTCCCCCTATACCATAATAGATGGACTTTAAATTTCTTACCTCAATCAAAAAAAAAAAAAAAAGAGAGAAAATTCTTTGCATAGTTATAAAAGCATTATACGAATGTATATATATAAGTACCATGATAGGTTGAAAGTCATGTACATGTGTTTTCTTAAATCAAAAACAACAGTCCAAAGTTTGAAAAAAAAAGACTCTTAAGGGGAACAAGAGATTTTTATGTGTGATAATCCCAAACCCCAGTGGAAGAAGAGGATAAGAGGAAAACTGAAGAGTAAAGAGTCTTTTTGTTTAAACGTCATCTTCTCAAGTAAGTCTCCTACCTGGCCATTGTGTATCAGATTGCATACCATTCACCAGATACGCCTTAACCCTATTTCTAGCCTTAGTTTCTCCTTTAAACTTAGTAAGCACTTACTAGACTATGTATTTTTGTGTTTACCTTATTCATTGACTCTCTTCACTTACTGGGGACAGTAATATAACCAGTTTTGTGTTTGTATTTCCTAAACAAACAAAAAAGCAAACTAGTTGAATGATTCATCAGGTTTGGAAACTTCAGTGATTACATACATATACCCTCAGTATCACATCTCCAGTATTAAGTGCAGCTCTAAGAATCTCTTTGGGTATTCTGGCCCTGTGTCATCTGGAGCCTTGACTCTGCCTTCACCTCTCTCACCTTCCCCTTTCTAGTTACCTATATCCTCATGGTCATCATATGCATCCTCATCTCTGCCTTATTGCCATTGCTTACTACATGAGAATCTTTGTCTGAAATGATCTGCCTTCCAACCCATAAAATTCTCATCACTCTTGAAGATGAATGGAAATTTTACTTTCCTCAATGTCTATGGTTATCTAATCAAAAGAGAGCTTTGAAATTTTTGGACATACATTCAAATCCAAGTTCTACTAACTTGAGACCTTTTATAAGGTATCTAATCGTGGAGTTTTAATCTTCAGATTTGTAGTAATTATTTTCATCTATGTTATTAAAGTGACTCTATTATGGGAAAGACCTAGTACATGGTGAACTGTCAGTAATTATATTGTTACATTTATAATGTTATATAATATATAAATCTGTACTACACAGAAATATAAAGATGACGACGATGACGATGATGATAGCCATAGCTATGTAGAAGTTACTGAGACAGGCTTTTCCAGCTCCTTTATGCATCAGGCTCTCTGCCCTCAGTAAGAGCTGCAGTAGCGCTTCTAACACCATTGTCATACACTCTTGTGTTCATATATTCTTCCATTTTGTTGACTATGGTTTTTCTCAAGTGATTCTAGGAGCTCCTTGAACCATGTCTTATATGTCCTTGTTTTTTAGCACTTAGCACATGACTGGCTAACCAGTGCGTACAGTGTCATCCTCTAAGGAATGCATGGCTTTATATTTCTTACAGATTTAGGTTGTATCATTTAATACAGTAACATCCATAGAGAGTCAGAGACCCACATCTACTAATCATACTGCCCAGCAGACCACCTAGAACTACAATTTGTTGCTTATTTCTAAGTTGTAACTCTTGATACTGGAGTTATTTTCTTCAGCATGTCTGATCTTAGTCTTTTAGTAGAGCAAGAGAGCCACTGATCTTACCAACATAATTATGTTTTTTTTAATGCTAGCTCTCAGAGCCCAGAGTGGCCCCTACAGGCTCTAAGGTACTATTTTGTGTTTAGATACAGCCCTTCAATAACAACCTGCAGCCTAATTTGAGTACCTCTGGTAATTTTTCATGATGATAAGGGAAGTCAAGGTCTGTAGCCACATAGGGAAATATGCAAATGACCACAAAATGCATCAGGCCATAGGAGAGGCCATTGGGTTAAATATTTTAGAAAGTATTTTCTGTGTGTGTCCTTAAAGCTGTTTTTCCTTCTGGATTTAGTGAATGTTTAGAGCACAGGCAGCAACCATTGGACCACTGGACCCCAGTGGTAGGAATTACCCATGTTCTAATTATTGAGAAAATATTTAGTAACCTTTTTTCATTCCATACTAAATCTTAGCACTAGTCTTTTTTTTTTCTTTTGAATATGCATTGGAGAATCTGTTTCCTTCTGTGGTATAAGTAAAAAAAAATTAAAAATGCACATTAAAACAATGTATGACCTCAGTTAAGAATAAAATTACACTTGCCAAATTGTGCTAATCATTTCCAAGTTGACACAATGAAGTGATATCTGTGCTTAAGCGGTAACCTGCCATTTGCTGTCAGCTTTTCTGAGTGAACTCAGAAAAAAGTCCACTTTCTCCAATTCCAGTGGAGTCAAAAGGTCTTCCCAGGACCTATTCTCAGACAAGCTGGAAGCTGAGATTCATTTCTTGACATTTTTCTGTGGCAGTCCCTAGCGAATTATGTAAAATAAATCTTACTTCTGATTTTCTTCTTTCAGGACTGTATATCTACACACAAATCAGGCAAAGTAAGGGCTCTTCTATATTCAGTTCACTTCTAGCTGTGCTCTGGGAGGAAGGAAAGAGAATCTATATTCTTGTATAGTCGGAAATTAGAGGCATGGCTGGAAGAGCAAGCGATTATTTTTGGTGTTTCCGGCTTAGATCTTGAAAGAGGTCACTGTCTATCTGGTTTGCTCTGATGACTGACATTCTGGGAACCTCCTGCTTGATTGTACTGCCCCCCAAACCCATTCTCTTTCACTGTAGCAACTTTTTAATTGATGATTGCTATGGAACAAACATCCCCAAATGAATTTTGATGGGTTTTGGCAACTTCCATTCCAAAGGTTCCAAAGCATTTTCCTCACACTTTATCCATAGCTTTTGGGCAACAAAAGTTGTATTAGTAGCCAAAATATCAGTGAATTAGAAAAAAAAAAATTGTTTTCATTTTTTCAGAAGGAAAATATGCCTCTAGGCTGCCTTTACCTAGCATGTTTTTGCGATCAAAGGTAAGATTTAACCTTCACTTTTTCTATCTCCTGCACTTCCCCACCAAACACATAGTCCGGTTCTGTAGACATTGCATGCAGAACCACATGCTACTGTTACCATATATTTAATGGCATAGAAACCATTTTCACAGAAAGCAAGGCGATTTTATTAAATGCAAAAGATAAGACTCAAATAAGAATAACCCTGGGACTTGCATTAGAAGCATCCTTATGGAAGACAAGTAGTTCTGGGTTTCTGGTGGTAGAGGCAGGTAGAGGGGACACAGGCTTGTTGCAGGGAAGACCACTGGGCACAAAAGGGTGCTGGACCTTTTGGAATACTTCAAAAGGCTGATTTCAGCAGGTCTAGTGGTGGTGCTGGCTCAGACAGTAGAGAATCCACCTGCAGTGTGGGAAACCTGGGTTCGACCCTTGGATCAGGAAGATGCCCTGGAGGAGATCATGGCAACCCACTCCAGTATCCTTGCCCCTAGAGATTCCCATGGACAGAGGAGCCTAGTGGGCTAAGTTGGTGGAGTCACAGAGTCAGACACAACTGAAGCAACCTAGCACACATAGCACAGCATGTATTTATCTGTTTCTTCCATGCCTTTAACAAAGAATAGTTCACTTAATGAGGCTTTCCTGTAATACTTGGATTTCTGAAAGTGAAATAGGGCTTAGCTATTCATAGAAGAGCTTGGGAATTGGCACCCTTTGTGGTTTTCACAGAATGGATTTGGAGAATGAAAGTCTGTTCCCAGCCATACGGTATTTTTTTTTTTTTTTTTTTTTTTTACCATGGAGATCCTAACTTCAGTGAATAGTCTGTGTGTTAGAAAGGATAGGGACTGGATACTGTGGAAGGTAATTATGATTGTTATTAAGAGATAAATTGCTTTGGGAGATAGAATAATCTAGTATCGGTATTCTTCATCCTAGTTTTGAGATACCCTTGGGTGTCTCCAGACATCACAAAGGATATCACAAGACTCCCCCAGAAAAATTAATTTTACCTTGTCCTACTTTTAAAAGTATATAGTATGCAGCACTATTAAAAGAAGCAGAATCCCTTGTAATCAAAGTATGGTGGAGACAGCTGAAAGGTGGAAAGAACCCTGGGCTCAGTTGAAAACATTGATTCTGTGCTTGACTCTGCTATCCATCTCTCTGTTCTGAAATTTTTCACTTTCAAACGAATCTGCCTTGAAACCTGTCTAGGATATAATAAATATAAAATGAGATTTTAGTTTGAAAACATGTCTTAAAACTGGAAATTTTCTCATCACTGTAAAATTATTTTAAAATCAGTAAATTCTGGTAACCACTTCTACATTTAACAGACTAGAATTCTTCAACAGGAAAGAATAATGAAATAAGAGGAAAAAATAGATTCTAATCTAGGCTTCATTCTCAAATATTTATTTTATTTTTAACCTTGGATAAATGATTAGTATTTTGTGGGTTTAAGTTGTTTATCTGTACAATGAGAGAGCTTGCCTGTATGAATTTTAAGTTTCCTTATACTTTCTAGAATTCTGCGATTCTAGCAATGAAGAGTGGTTCTTAGAAAAGAAATTAAAAGTCTTCAAAGAATTGAAAAATGGTGATGGTGGTTTAGTTGCTAAGTCATGTTTGACTCTTGCAACCCCATGGACTGTAGCCCTCCAGGCTCCTCTGTCCATTCCCCAGGCAAAAATATGGGAGTGCATTGCCATTTTCTTCTCCAGGGATCTTCCCAACCTAGGGATCAAACCTACATTTCCTGCATTGCAGGTAAATTCTTTACCACTGGGACACTGGGGAAGCTTTCAAAGTTTCTTCTGTATCTTTTTAGAGTTTAAATAATGTTTTCACCCACCTGCCTGCTTTCATGGGTTCATCATAAGTGAGGTAGACAGAGCAGGAATTATTCCCATTTTACAGGTGGCTTGTTAAGTGGCACAGTTGGTGAGTGGCAGATGTGGAACGTGAACCCATTTCTATATCTCATATCCAAAACTCTCTGCCAAACTCCACAACTTTGATCTTTGCTGACTGTGAAGTGACCAGTGTTTTAGATTATTTCCATTTTGTACAGTATAAGCTTGTAAACATGAGCATCTTACTATGTGATTTCCATTTTGAAATAGACGCTTCCATCTCTAAAATATGGTTTGGCACACCATAATTTTCATTGAGTTTTGACAGTAGATCATTTAATCTTGATAAATGCAATACTGTATCCTGGCAGTGATATAAATACGTGGGCAAACTGGGTTAGCAAATTTCTTAGCACTTTCAATGCTGTTTCCATTTCTGGAAAAGCAAGTTTTGAAGCGCAGGAAGGAAAAAAATAATAGTCTTATGGAAATGTCTTTGAGAAAGTTCTATTTAGAACTATTTAGCACAGTCTAAGATAGAGCATAAAATTGCTGTTGGTAACATTAATTCTGTTCCACAATTTTGAGATTCATGAACTGAACAAAGAAACTAAAAATTTCTCTGAATGACTCTAAATGTATCTCATTTTACAGTTAAGAAGAAACTCTTAAACATGACCTTCCCATTTCATTTTGTTTCTCTCAAGTCTGACATCCATCTAGCATGTTGGAGAATGTTTTTTTCTGATCTGGCATGTGTCACTTTTGCTCAGTTATTTCACTGTCATTCTCAAAGGAAACCTTATTCAATCTTGGAAAATGCTCTGAACCATGGCGGCAGTTTAGTCATTTGTTCTTCTTCATGAAGAAGTCTTGTGAATAAAGAAGCAAGAGTGTGGGAAGGCAGGAACTGGCTTAGACACCAGAAACCAGGAGTAAGCAGGAGGTGTGGTGGTGGTTCATATGAAATGTGAAAAGAAGTCTTGTCAGTTAATGAACCTACATTTCCTGCATTGCAGGTAAATTCTTTACCACTGGGACACTGGGGAAGCTTTCAAAGTTTCTTCTGTATCTTTTTAGAGTTTAAATAATGTTTTCACCCACCTGCCTGCTTTCATGGGTTCATCATAAGTGAGGTAGACAGAGCAGGAATTATTCCCATTTTACAGGTGGCTTGTTAAGTGGCACAGTTGGTGAGTGGCAGATGTGGAACGTGAACCCATTTCTATATCTCATATCCAAAACTCTCTGCCAAACTCCACAACTTTGATCTTTGCTGACTGTGAAGTGACCAGTGTTTTAGATTATTTCCATTTTGTACAGTATAAGCTTGTAAACATGAGCATCTTACTATGTGATTTCCATTTTGAAATAGACGCTTCCATCTCTAAAATATGGTTTGGCACACCATAATTTTCATTGAGTTTTGACAGTAGATCATTTAATCTTGATAAATGCAATACTGTATCCTGGCAGTGATATAAATACGTGGGCAAACTGGGTTAGCAAATTTCTTAGCACTTTCAATGCTGTTTCCATTTCTGGAAAAGCAAGTTTTGAAGCGCAGGAAGGAAAAAAATAATAGTCTTATGGAAATGTCTTTGAGAAAGTTCTATTTAGAACTATTTAGCACAGTCTAAGATAGAGCATAAAATTGCTGTTGGTAACATTAATTCTGTTCCACAATTTTGAGATTCATGAACTGAACAAAGAAACTAAAAATTTCTCTGAATGACTCTAAATGTATCTCATTTTACAGTTAAGAAGAAACTCTTAAACATGACCTTCCCATTTCATTTTGTTTCTCTCAAGTCTGACATCCATCTAGCATGTTGGAGAATGTTTTTTTCTGATCTGGCATGTGTCACTTTTGCTCAGTTATTTCACTGTCATTCTCAAAGGAAACCTTATTCAATCTTGGAAAATGCTCTGAACCATGGCGGCAGTTTAGTCATTTGTTCTTCTTCATGAAGAAGTCTTGTGAATAAAGAAGCAAGAGTGTGGGAAGGCAGGAACTGGCTTAGACACCAGAAACCAGGAGTAAGCAGGAGGTGTGGTGGTGGTTCATATGAAATGTAGAACCAAAGTGAAACATAAATATTGCTGGCAGAATGAAAGAGCAGCTTGTTCAGTTTCTACTTCAATTAGCAGGGGTTTTGTGGCCAAGAGGAAAAAGCGAAAGCTTTACCATCTGGTTTTATTTCTGAAGCTGTCTCAGTGTTGGGTGATTGACCTCTGCAACCTGTTTAACATTTGCATACAAAATATTCTACACAGGTACCATCCTTCCTTCCTGCCGCCCTCTCTCCTTTTTTGCTTTCCTTCCTTCTTCCCTGCCACCTTCCTTCTTTCTTTCCTTCCTTCCTTCTTTCTTCTCCTACTGATTTCTAGGTGATTGCAGTAGTAACTTTCAATATATTTTTGGTACACATGAAATCAGAATAGAATTCATCTTCCCCTCCTGTTTGATACCTATCTTTACCCTCTTCCAAATCATATTAGTGTATTCACTCAACAAGCAGATATTAGGTATCTGCAGTGGGTCTACTGATGAAAATATATGTAGAATAATATTTCTTCCACAAAACCTTCAAGGACATATTATCTCTTTGTTAAGTAATAATACTGATGGAATGCTAAGTAATAATACAAATTAATAAAACATGTCAGAGCTGAATGCAGAACATATGTATAATAGAAATGTGTATATATATATATATATATATATATATATATATATATGTTAAATGCACACTTATGCATTTAAATTTCAGTAAGTATTTGTTGTAGACTGACTCAGACTGTGCATGTAATAGAAGATGCAAATATTAACAAAAGTGGACTAAGCTTTAATGGATATTTTTTATCCTTTAATAAAAATTCTAGAAATAAGGCTACAATAGGATTGGCTAATTCAACACTTAAAATAAGTCATCAGTCACCCAAAGGCTTTCATACCTTCCATCTAATAGCTTGAGTGTGAGAACTGTGTCTACTTTCATTGTTGTGAGAAAATTAAAACTATTCTAGGCAAAGAGAGGTGTTTACTCAGTTTAGTCATTTGTTCTTCTTCAGGGGAAGAAGGTCTTGTGAATAAAGAAGCAAGAGTGTGGGAAGGCAGGAACTGGCTTAGACACCAGAAACCAGGAGTAAGCAGGAGGTGTGGTGGTGGTTCATATGAAATGTAGAACCAAAGTGAAACATAAATATTGCTGGCAGAATGAAAGAGCAGCTTGTTCAGTTTCTACTTCAATTAGCAGGGGTTTTGTGGCCAAGAGGAAAAAGCGAAAGCTTTACCATCTGGTTTTATTTCTGAAGCTGTCTCAGTGTTGGGTGATTGACCTCTGCAACCTGTTTAACATTTGCATACAAAATATTCTACACAGGTACCATCCTTCCTTCCTGCCGCCCTCTCTCCTTTTTTGCTTTCCTTCCTTCTTCCCTGCCACCTTCCTTCTTTCTTTCCTTCCTTCCTTCTTTCTTCTCCTACTGATTTCTAGGTGATTGCAGTAGTAACTTTCAATATATTTTTGGTACACATGAAATCAGAATAGAATTCATCTTCCCCTCCTGTTTGATACCTATCTTTACCCTCTTCCAAATCATATTAGTGTATTCACTCAACAAGCAGATATTAGGTATCTGCAGTGGGTCTACTGATGAAAATATATGTAGAATAATATTTCTTCCACAAAACCTTCAAGGACATATTATCTCTTTGTTAAGTAATAATACTGATGGAATGCTAAGTAATAATACAAATTAATAAAACATGTCAGAGCTGAATGCAGAACATATGTATAATAGAAATGTGTGTATATATATATATATATATATATATATATATATATATGTTAAATGCACACTTATGCATTTAAATTTCAGTAAGTATTTGTTGTAGACTGACTCAGACTGTGCATGTAATAGAAGATGCAAATATTAACAAAAGTGGACTAAGCTTTAATGGATATTTTTTATCCTTTAATAAAAATTCTAGAAATAAGGCTACAATAGGATTGGCTAATTCAACACTTAAAATAAGTCATCAGTCACCCAAAGGCTTTCATACCTTCCATCTAATAGCTTGAGTGTGAGAACTGTGTCTACTTTCATTGTTGTGAGAAAATTAAAACTATTCTAGGCAAAGAGAGGTGTTTACTCCTATGTATTAATTTTTTATTAAAAAGGAAAATCTTTCTGTGAAAGCCCCCTGTATCTTTCATTTGACCTGTGTTTTAGACTGCATATGTGTGCCCCTTACCAAACTAATGTATTTTTTAAAATTTTGGCCTCTTTTTTTTTTTCATCTGTCTTTATTCTTTTAGCTTGTGTGGGCCTCCCATTGCAGTGGCTTCTTTCGTTGCAGGGCACCAGCTCTAGGCACAGGCGCTCCAGAGTGCTTGTTCATAATTGGACACACCAGTCCATCCATTCCATGGCATGTGGTATCTTACTGGGCCAGGGATCAAATTGGTGCCCTTTGCACTGCAAGGCAGACTGTTTACCCACTGAACCACCAGGAAAGCCCCCAAACTCATATGTTGAAGCCCTACCCTCCAATGTGATAGTATTTGGAGACAGGGCCTTTTGAGGGTAATTAGGTTTAGATGAGATATGTGTATAGGGCCTTCGTGATAGGATTAGTGTCCTTATAAAAAGAGGAGATCAGAACCCTCTCTTTGTCATGTGAAGGTTTATCAAGAAAACAGCCAATGGCAAGCCAGGAAGCTGGATCTCACCAAGAACGGAACCACAGTATTAACCTGATCTTGGACTTTCGAGCCTTCAAAACTGTGAGAAATTAGTGTCCACTATTTAAGCCACTCAGTGTATGATATTTTGGTATAGCAGCCTGAGCAGGGTCTTTCCTGGTGGCTCAGAGGTAAAGAATCTGTCTACAATGCAGGAGACACAGAGTCGATCCCTCGTTGGGAAGATCTAGAGGAAAGCATAGCAACCCACTTCAGTATTCCTGCCTGGAAAATCCCATGGACCGAGGAGCCTGGCAGGTATTTAAGAATTTGTTGTAGACTGACTCAGACTGTGCATGTAATAGAAGATGCAAATATTAACAAAAGTGGACTAAGCTTTAATGGATATTTTTTATCCTTTAATAAAAATTCTAGAAATAAGGCTACAATAGGATTGGCTAATTCAACACTTAAAATAAGTCATCAGTCACCCAAAGGCTTTCATACCTTCCATCTAATAGCTTGAGTGTGAGAACTGTGTCTACTTTCATTGTTGTGAGAAAATTAAAACTATTCTAGGCAAAGAGAGGTGTTTACTCCTATGTATTAATTTTTTATTAAAAAGGAAAATCTTTCTGTGAAAGCCCCCTGTATCTTTCATTTGACCTGTGTTTTAGACTGCATATGTGTGCCCCTTACCAAACTAATGTATTTTTTAAAATTTTGGCCTCTTTTTTTTTTTCATCTGTCTTTATTCTTTTAGCTTGTGTGGGCCTCCCATTGCAGTGGCTTCTTTCGTTGCAGGGCACCAGCTCTAGGCACAGGCGCTCCAGAGTGCTTGTTCATAATTGGACACACCAGTCCATCCATTCCATGGCATGTGGTATCTTACTGGGCCAGGGATCAAATTGGTGCCCTTTGCACTGCAAGGCAGACTGTTTACCCACTGAACCACCAGGAAAGCCCCCAAACTCATATGTTGAAGCCCTACCCTCCAATGTGATAGTATTTGGAGACAGGGCCTTTTGAGGGTAATTAGGTTTAGATGAGATATGTGTATAGGGCCTTCGTGATAGGATTAGTGTCCTTATAAAAAGAGGAGATCAGAACCCTCTCTTTGTCATGTGAAGGTTTATCAAGAAAACAGCCAATGGCAAGCCAGGAAGCTGGATCTCACCAAGAACGGAACCACAGTATTAACCTGATCTTGGACTTTCGAGCCTTCAAAACTGTGAGAAATTAGTGTCCACTATTTAAGCCACTCAGTGTATGATATTTTGGTATAGCAGCCTGAGCAGGGTCTTTCCTGGTGGCTCAGAGGTAAAGAATCTGTCTACAATGCAGGAGACACAGAGTCGATCCCTCGTTGGGAAGATCTAGAGGAAAGCATAGCAACCCACTTCAGTATTCCTGCCTGGAAAATCCCATGGACCGAGGAGCCTGGCAGGCTATAGTTCCATAGGGTCACAATCAGAGATGACTGAAGTGACAAGCATGAACATGAGCCTGAGCAGACTAAGCCACTTACTTTGACTGATTTAGACCAGTCGTGACTAAACTGTTAGCAGAAGTGGGTGTATCTCACCTGACTACAGGGGTAAAACGAAGGTTCTGCTGGCCAAAAACAAGGGAGAGTATAGCTGTTAGATAGACAAGCAAAATAATCCACTTCAAATATGAAGCTGGAAGGAACTCCATGCAAAGAGTGTAAGAAGAGGCCATGCCTTCAAGGAGGTATAGTGGAATTATGGAGATTCAACGTGCATACTGATAATAATAATGGAAGGTAGTTCAAATGAAAAAAAATAACATGCATGAAGGAGTAACTCAAGGAGGGGAGAATAAAAATTCTCCTTCCTAAACAGACTGAAATGAGGGGCAAGGAATTCTAGGAGGAAGGAAGAAGAACCATGAGCAGCCAGTCATGAAGGGCTTTTGCCCAAAGAAGTGACAAGAGTAGCAGTTGCTAAGCACTTTACTGGATGCTTACAGAGGTTTGAGTATATGAGTGAGATGGGTGAGCAGGTGCCCCTTTGGAGAGCTTAAGTGATGAGAGCCTGCAGGAAAGATAGAAGGTAGAAGAACATGAAGCTCATACAATAGAAAATATGCACTACTTCAGGCAAGAGATGGTTATCTTGGAAGCTACACAAATATCAAAGGAAATAGGAAGGAAGAGAAGAAGTTTCTGGAAAGAAGAGTCAGGGTAGGAATATATGGAGTAGGGTGTAGTCAAGGGAGTTAGGGAAGTGAGCGTGAGTGTCACACACATTTATTGATTCCCTACAGTGGGCTCGAAAGTCTGCCCTACAAATTACTAGCTAATGTCAGGGAATAGTCTTGACAGGTTATTTAAGCTGAACATCAGATTTCACATTTTACAATGGCATTACCTGCCTCATTTAGTGTCAAGGATTACATACAATGATGCCTATGAGGTGCTGGCATATTGCCTGACATATAATAGGAATTCAACAATGGCTAATTCCTGCCTCACTTCCTAGAAATGATGGGAAGCAGATATAATGATTGAAGGAAAAGATTTAAAAGAAAGTTAAGAGCCATTTTATGCAGAGGTCAACGAACTTTCCTCAAGGACTAGACAGTAAATATTTTCAGCTTTGCAGGTCGTATGGCCTCTGTTGTAAGTATTCAGCTTTGTTGCATCAAAGCAGTCATACATAATATGTAAATGAGTGCAGCTATGTTTCAATGCCACTTTATTATGGACAATTAAATTTGAATTTCATAATATTTCCATATGTCATGAAATATTCATCTTATTTTGATTTTAATATAAAATATTCTAAAATGTGATAAACATTCTCAGTTCTTATGTCACATAAAAAGTCAGAAGACTAGACATGGCTGGCGGGTTGTAGACTGATGATCCCTCATCTTAAGTAATGCTCAGTTTCTGGGAATGGGGTGGTGGAGAATATCAAATAAGAATAACCAATTAAAGAGTTACAAAAAAGGAGCCAAGGGAGTACACAGAGGAACATTGAATTAAGTGATTGGCAAGTCACTGGTCAGAGAAGTGATTGAGGTAGAAACCCAGGATTTCAGGGGAAATGAGGAAGCAAAGCACAGTCATGTTAAGTATGATTAATAGAATCAGAAAGAATCATTTGTTTATTAAGTGGGTAGACAAAGATTCAAGATACAAAAGAGGAAGGGAATAATTAAAGAAAAGGAGACCAGAGGAAGTAAAAGGGAATATTATTTCTGTCACAGGTACAGGATATGATTCTTGGAAGAATGCATATTTGTTGACAGGAGAAGTGGAGGATGGAAAAATAGAAATTGATGTGTGGTGCTAGTGAGGTGTGTATTGGGAGAGATAACATCACATATGTTTGGGTTTCTTTGTGAGTGAGACATTGATTATTTTCTCAGTGTGAAAGAGGACCAGTAAGAGTAAGAGCCTAGAATATGGAGATGGTGTAAAATATGGGCTGTGGTCTATGAAAGAGTTTTTAATGAGAAGAATCAAAGGACGTCCAAATGACAACCAGAGGCCTATTAGAAATTAGACACCCTGGCTTGTAGCGGTTGATGTATCAGAAGTTTTTTAGAAGTTACTGGTGATGTTAAGAAGACAACCATGGAAGCAGAGAAAGTGAGAGTGTGAATTCATATACCTGATACGGAGAGACAGACAGGCCCTTTGTTCTCCAGCCTTTTCGCTTTTACAGTCCTCTTTGAATAGAAATGGCCTGAGCATGGGATGCTTACGTGCATGCTTACTCCTGTAAGCTCTTTGCGACCCCATGGACTGTAGCCCGTCACTCTCCTCTGTTCATGATATCCTCCAGGCAGGAATACTGGAATGGGTAGCTACTTCGGTCTCCAGGGGATCTACCCAGGGTTCGAATCCGGGTCGCCTGCATTGCAAGCAGTCACTTTACCATACGAGCACCAGGGAAGCCAAGCATGGTACACATCTGGGCTATTTAATACTGTAACTACTAACCACCTGTAGCTATTTATTTAAGTTCAAATTAAAATTAGAGTTAAAAAAATAGAGTTATTAAAATTAGAGTTATTCAAATTAAATTTAGAGTTAAAACAGTTAGTTGCACTGGCTACATTCCAAGGGCTTAGTAGTCATCTGAGGCTACTGACAGTTGCGTTGGACTGCTCAGAGAAAGAACCAAGAGAAAATGCCATTGGACAGTGCTGGTATTCGGAATGACTTTCTAATTTTTTTTTTTTTTTTTCTTCAAAGCTGTCCAGAAATCATTGAGATTAAAGTGAAACTACAAGCACATAGTCAATGTTTGTACATGTCCCCAGCCTAAGAACTTGAAAACACTGGAAAATATGGTTCAAAGACAAACCATGGCTCACCCTAGATTAAGTTCTCCGTCTTGACTGATAAAAATAGAGTTCAACTGAGTGACAGTTAAGGGTTTAAAATCCAAGGCAGTGAAGAGAACAGTGGTAGTGATTCATTCTCCTTCCTTTTTCTCCCACTCTCAAATTTTCACTTAATGGCTGAATCACATAGGTTAAATGTGAGAGACAAGAGTGTATTCTGTTGTGTGTGAACATAAAGGGCACATGCTGACATGCAGAACATTAATATGTAAATTGATGCAATTTTTCATAATAGGTATATAATGGAAGTGCTTAAGAGATAGCAAATGCAAGGCAAATGTGTGGCTTAGTTGTTAGTTTTAAAGTCCTTCATCTGATCAGTGTGCCTCATTTGTCATCGTCTGTTATGAGCACAAGGGAAGTTACATGGATGAGGCATGTATGAGCCCATGATCTCAGAAACTGGGGTGGTTGCTTAGAAAGAGCTGGTCAGGGGCTTCCCCTGGTGGTCCAGTGGATAAGGACACCGCCTTGCAGTGCAAGAGGCGCCGGTTCGATCCCTGGCCTGGAAAGATCCCACGTGCCACAGATCGGCTGGACTGATGTGTCCAATCACCAAGCTGGAGCTCTGGAGCGCATGACAACAGACGCCACCGCGATGGGAGGCCCGCAGGAGCCACAGAACAAAGACGGATGAAAACAGAGAAATGAAAGACCAATAGAAGTGGCCCGCCCGCTCCCCTCCCTCCCCCACCCGACCCCCGCCCAAAATAAATAAATAATCTTAAAAAAAAAAAAAAAAAGAAAAGAAAAGAGAGAGCTGGTCATCAGTTGTCTCAGTTATTCATTAGGTGGTGCTTACATATAAAATTTTAAATACTGCACTAACCACTCTTTAGGAGAAAAAAATTTTTTTTTAATTATTATTATTTTTATAACGATATTGCAAATTACTCTTGATCTGTTTATCATGGATCTATTTTTATTTCCTTCAAAACTTTTTTTCAGTGGTATTATCATTTTTTCTAAATAAAAATATTTTCTATAGTTTGTAGAAACTATGTGCAGACACACCTCATTTTATTACATTTCACAGATGTTGCTTTCTTTATTATTATTTACAAATTTAAGGTTAGTGACAACCCTGTGTCGAGCAAGTCTATGGGCACCATTTTTCAACGACATTTGCTGATTTCATCTCTGTGTCACATTTTGATAATTCTCTTAATAATTCAAACTTTTTTTTGTTATTATTGCATTCATCACAGTGACCTATAATCAGTGATCTTTGATGCCACTATTGTAATTGGTTGGGGAAACCACAAACCATGCCCATATAAAAAAGCAAGCAATATATGAATGTTGTGTTTTGATTTCTCTACCAATTGCTCTCCCATCTTTTTCCCTCTCCTTGGGCCACCCTATTCCTTCAGACACAACAGTATTGAAATTGGACAAGTTAATAATCCTACAATGACCATGATATGCTTCAGGGAAAGGAACAGCCACATATCTGGTCTGGATAGAAGATCAAATCATCCATCTGGTCACCCAAGCACTCTGATGGAGCTTTACAATGAAGTTCATGTTGTTTTCAGGCCTCCTAACACAACGTTCATTCTTTAGTTCACAGATAAAGGAATCATTTTGACTTTCAAGTCTTAATACTTATTTTATACATTTCATAAGGCAGAGCTGCTATAGATAGTGATTTCTCTGATGGATCTAGGCAAAGTCAGTTGAAAACCTTCTGAGGACTTCCCTGGCAGTCCAGTGGTTAAGATTCTGTATTTCTGGTGCAGTGGGTATGAGTTCAATCCCTGGTTGAGAAACTAGTAAGATCCTACATGTAGCACCATGTGCCCAACGCCTCCCCCCACCCCCAAAGAAAACCTTCTAGAATGGATTTACCATTCTCAATGCCATTAAGAATATTTGTGATTCATTGGAAAAGGTCCAAATATAAACATTAACAGTAATTTGGAAAAAGCTGATTCCAGTCCTCATAGCTGACTTTGGGAGGGGTTCTAGACTTCACTGGAGGAAGTAACTGCAGCTGTGGTAGAAATAGCAAGAGAAGACTGAAGACTCACTGAAGACTCAGCTGATGATTAGTGGGTTTTAGCAATAGTTTTTTTTTTTTTTTTAATTTTACTTTTTGCTTTTACAGAGTTTTGTTGTTTACAGCTACATATAATCCCAGATTAGTCATATATATATATCTGACCCCTCCCTCCTCTGCCCAGTCCCCCTCATCCCACCCCTCCAGGCTGTCGTATAGCCCCCCGTAGTATCCCCTATTCCCACAGCACATTGACAATGGTTATCTCTTTTACATATAATAGTATAGGCTTCCATGTTACTCTTTGCATGCCTCTCACCCACTGTTCCCTCCGCACAATGTCCATAAGTCTTTTCTCTATGTCTGTTTTTCCATCACTTCTCTGTGTGTGTTATCATTACCATCTTAGCAGTAAGACATTTTTTTAATCAAGGTATGTACAGGTTTTTTAAAAGACATATTCCTATTGCACACTTGGTAGACTACAGTATAGTAAATTTATATACACTGAAAATGAACAAAAAAAATATGACTTGCTTTGTTGTGGTATACACATTATTTTGCTGATCAAGAACCAAATTCCCAATCTTTCCAAGGTATGCCTATATACTTTGACAAGCTCCCAGGTGACTAATAGTCAGAGAGTTGCGAAAATGATTGTATTATTATTTTTAATTCTAAATGTAACATTAATAGGGAACTTTGAAATTATATTTCTGAAAAAGGTTCATGGCACAAATATTGTTCTTACATGGAAAATTACATAAAATAAGTAAAGACAGAGGTCTTAAAACGTAGACATAGATTTGATTTAACACACATTTATTTACACAGTGTTGCATATTGTTCAGATAACCAATATGCTGTGTTTACAAAGATAAATGTCTAAATCAGGTACTTAAAAGCTCTGCAATGTTGGACAAATTGCTAAATTTCCCTGAACGTCTTTTTTCTCTCCCCACCCCCAAAGAAAACCTTCTAGAATGGATTTACCATTCTCAATGCCATTAAGAATATTTGTGATTCATTGGAAAAGGTCCAAATATAAACATTAACAGTAATTTGGAAAAAGCTGATTCCAGTCCTCATAGCTGACTTTGGGAGGGGTTCTAGACTTCACTGGAGGAAGTAACTGCAGCTGTGGTAGAAATAGCAAGAGAAGACTGAAGACTCACTGAAGACTCAGCTGATGATTAGTGGGTTTTAGCAATAGTTTTTTTTTTTTTTTTTTTAATTTTACTTTTTGCTTTTACAGAGTTTTGTTGTTTACAGCTACATATAATCCCAGATTAGTCATATATATATATCTGACCCCTCCCTCCTCTGCCCAGTCCCCCTCATCCCACCCCTCCAGGCTGTCGTATAGCCCCCCGTAGTATCCCCTATTCCCACAGCACATTGACAATGGTTATCTCTTTTACATATAATAGTATAGGCTTCCATGTTACTCTTTGCATGCCTCTCACCCACTGTTCCCTCCGCACAATGTCCATAAGTCTTTTCTCTATGTCTGTTTTTCCATCACTTCTCTGTGTGTGTTATCATTACCATCTTAGCAGTAAGACATTTTTTTAATCAAGGTATGTACAGGTTTTTTAAAAGACATATTCCTATTGCACACTTGGTAGACTACAGTATAGTAAATTTATATACACTGAAAATGAACAAAAAAAATATGACTTGCTTTGTTGTGGTATACACATTATTTTGCTGATCAAGAACCAAATTCCCAATCTTTCCAAGGTATGCCTATATACTTTGACAAGCTCCCAGGTGACTAATAGTCAGAGAGTTGCGAAAATGATTGTATTATTATTTTTAATTCTAAATGTAACATTAATAGGGAACTTTGAAATTATATTTCTGAAAAAGGTTCATGGCACAAATATTGTTCTTACATGGAAAATTACATAAAATAAGTAAAGACAGAGGTCTTAAAACGTAGACATAGATTTGATTTAACACACATTTATTTACACAGTGTTGCATATTGTTCAGATAACCAATATGCTGTGTTTACAAAGATAAATGTCTAAATCAGGTACTTAAAAGCTCTGCAATGTTGGACAAATTGCTAAATTTCCCTGAACGTCTTTTTTTTCTCTCCTGTTCAAATGGATTTAATAACAATATCTTTCTTACTGGATTTCCCTCACATTAAATGGGGCCATGACAATCAGCATCTTAGCACAGGGATAAATGAGCTAAAGCTAGATTTACTATTATTTTCATCTTGTTTTTTAAAGCCCCAGGACTAGCAAATGTTCAGAGATTCAAATCCATATCAGAGTCTGAGCAAAGCCAGTCTTCTTCCGTACTCCATGTTTAGAAAACTGCCCTTCGAATCATGTTCCAAAACACCACTCAACTCCGGATCTGAGGTTTATATGCAGCTGTCTTACAGGAGAATCCTCTAAGAAAAGTAAAATTAAATGAATATCTAACTGTGTGGGAAAGCAAATCGCAAAATAAAAGCTTTTTAAACGTGTTTACAGAAATTCTTAAATCCAATTTCACAAGCTCCTCTCAGTGAAAATATATCCCTTATTTTGTTCTTAATTCTAATTTGCCTCTGCCTTCATTGTTCATCTTACTAGAGCTTCTCGTGAATGACAAGAATCTAAAGAATTTGGGTCTAAGTTCTTTTAGAGAACCCCAGTTTGATTCCTGGACCAGGAAAATCTCAGGGAGAAGGGATAGACTGCCCACTCCAGTATTCTTGGGCTTCCATGATGGCTCAGATGGTAAAGAAGCTGTCTGCAATTCAGGAGACCTGGGTTTAATCCCTTGATTGAGAAGATCCCCTGGAGAAGAGATAGGCTACCCACTCCAGTATTCTTGCCTGGAGAACTCCATGTCTTATCTATGGATTATCCAAGAGTCAGAGTGACTTGGCTTCTTTTAGGGAAAGGAAGCAGCAGATTTTTGCCCATAAAGCAGAGGAAGGTGAAACAGTGAGTCTGACCTTAGAGTTCCTATTTCAGATTCTTCTGTCCTTCTGCCAAGAGACTACTTGTCCTTCTAGCCATTTTTTAAACTTAATATTCTAAATTTCAAATTCTAAACCTAAGGCCTGCCTCTGAAGACAGGCATTTTTTTCTCATGGCAAAAAAACATATCAAGAAAATGGGAATGAAAAGGGCATGAAGTTTATCAATTTGAAGATGCTACTCCTTGTCCTTGGGGTTAGGTCAACAGAACCAAAGAAAATACAGTTAGGGACTGAAGCAAGGACAGGGAGCAGCTGGACTTCTGACAGATTGATTTGGATTAGAGATATATCATTCAGAACTTGCTATAGAACGTTATACCCTTCTACTTGGTTTTTATTGCATTTGCACAACAGGTTAAGGGAAAAGGAAGTTAGCAAGTAAGCCATTCATGTCATATCTCTGTTAACATCCCCTTAAAAGATAGCCTGCAGTTATAGAAATCTACAAAATCAGCCTAATGTTTCATATGTACTCTGACTGTAAGATCAGAACAACAACAATAAAATCTCAGCATCTCTGCTATTTCCAAGTATGGCAAGAAAGGTGAGAGCTATTAACCACTTATCAAATGTTTTTTTTTTTTTTTTTTTCCTGAAATAGCTAATACATGGCTTTCCCCCAAAACTAGACTATTACATAATTTCATATTGATAATTTGTCCAAAAGAAACATTGACTAGCTTCATTTTAGTTATTATTGTGCAACATTGTATATTTACAAACTAATGGCTTCTAATTTGGACATTAGCCTATAATTTTTTGAGAGAGCTACTTTCTTATTAATGTTGTTTTACTGTTACTATAAAAATGGATTTGGATAATGTCATTAATGTACTTCATTAGGCAAGCCCAGATTATAATTCAGATTTTCTTTCTTGATTTGTGAAAAATTTCTCTATAAAATTAATATGCCTCTTATAGTAAAGAATGGAGGAACTAAGACATAGCAAATCTGAGATTAAATATATTGTCTTCATTTTAAGACAAAACATCCAAGTGTCTCTTTCCTTCCATACATGTACGTTAGATGCTGTCACTGTACAACACAATTTTAAGCTTACAAATCTTTCAGGAAGGGCTGTGAATTTTGAGAAAGACCACATGAGGCAAAGAGAATGTATATCTTGTCAATTATGGTGGTGGTATGGGAAATAGAGTCCATTTGAAATGTATCCTACCATAAAAAATATCTTGAGGTTTGGGTGCATGTACTCTGTTCTTTGGTATGTGTCAGAGACTGAATTTGCAGTCAAAATTCTCAGGGCTGAATGCAACAAAAATAACTGCTTCCCTCAGGGAAAATGAGAGAGAAGATTTTACAGGACTGACCTCTAAAGAATTGGTACATTAGATGTGGAAATTGTCCTGGTGGAACTGTTATGCTTCTGAAATTTCTCTTCATTCCCAAATAAATATCATTGTGTACTGGGACGTGTGAATGTGAAAAAGATGTGACACACTGTGTTGCTGTAGAATTGTGCAAAGTATGTGTGCTTTTTAAAATTTGTTTATGAAATAAATCAAAATTAGATGAACTATTAGGAGGATTTTTGCTATGTTGTGAATTTTAAAAATGTTTTAGTGGATACTAGGACATTAACTAACTAGTACTAGTCAGTTAATCGTATTTGACTGTTTGTGACCCATGAACTGAAGCCCACCAGGCTCCTCTGTCCATGGAATTCTCCAGGTAAGAGTACTAGAGTGAGTTGTCATACGCTCCTCCGGGGGATCTTCCCACCCCAGGGATCAAACCCAGGTCTCCCACATTGCAGGCAGATTTTTTACAAGCTGAACCACTAGGGAAGTCCAAGAATACTGAAGTGGGTAGCCTATCTCTTCTCCAGGGGATATTCCCGACCCAGGAATCAAACTGTGTTCTCCTGCATTGTAGGTGGGTTCTTTACCATCTGAGCTACCAGGGGAAACCTCACCACCACCTTTTTTTAATTGACAAAAGTCATCTATGCTGTATGGCTTTATTAGTCGAATTAGGTCATTCCCCTAAATAGTCTCTTGTAGTTGCAATACCTAAAAAACACAATTGGTGGCATTTTGCAGTTCTTGGAACTTGGTGTTCTATCTCAGAAAGTTAGCCTCAGAAGCTTCTCTGCTGAGAAAAGTAAAACTTGGAATTTCCAAAAAATAGTTTAGAGAATCAAAAGACAGGATGGGTTTACCAGGAAGTGCATGACTCATATCCTTCCAATAATATCGTCTTATTTCAGGCACCACAAAAGCTCTGAGTACAAATAGTTACCTACTGAAAGGATTTTAAAATGTCTCTGCAACCAGGATGGTTGAGAGATGCAGAGGGTGGCAAGAGATAAGGACGTCCACGGTTTGGCCTGCCCAGTGAGCCTCCTTTATTGTAGCCTGCATTTTCTGTTTTTGAAGACTAGGACTAAAGTGATGTTCAAGGGCTTGAATGTCTAGATGTGGAAATTGTCCTGGTGGAACTGTTATGCTTCTGAAATTTCTCTTCATTCCCAAATAAATATCATTGTGTACTGGGACGTGTGAATGTGAAAAAGATGTGACACACTGTGTTGCTGTAGAATTGTGCAAAGTATGTGTGCTTTTTAAAATTTGTTTATGAAATAAATCAAAATTAGATGAACTATTAGGAGGATTTTTGCTATGTTGTGAATTTTAAAAATGTTTTAGTGGATACTAGGACATTAACTAACTAGTACTAGTCAGTTAATCGTATTTGACTGTTTGTGACCCATGAACTGAAGCCCACCAGGCTCCTCTGTCCATGGAATTCTCCAGGTAAGAGTACTAGAGTGAGTTGTCATACGCTCCTCCGGGGGATCTTCCCACCCCAGGGATCAAACCCAGGTCTCCCACATTGCAGGCAGATTTTTTACAAGCTGAACCACTAGGGAAGTCCAAGAATACTGAAGTGGGTAGCCTATCTCTTCTCCAGGGGATATTCCCGACCCAGGAATCAAACTGTGTTCTCCTGCATTGTAGGTGGGTTCTTTACCATCTGAGCTACCAGGGAATCCCCACCACCACCTTTTTTTAATTGACAAAAGTCATCTATGCTGTATGGCTTTATTAGTCGAATTAGGTCATTCCCCTAAATAGTCTCTTGTAGTTGCAATACCTAAAAAACACAATTGGTGGCATTTTGCAGTTCTTGGAACTTGGTGTTCTATCTCAGAAAGTTAGCCTCAGAAGCTTCTCTGCTGAGAAAAGTAAAACTTGGAATTTCCAAAAAATAGTTTAGAGAATCAAAAGACAGGATGGGTTTACCAGGAAGTGCATGACTCATATCCTTCCAATAATATCGTCTTATTTCAGGCACCACAAAAGCTCTGAGTACAAATAGTTACCTACTGAAAGGATTTTAAAATGTCTCTGCAACCAGGATGGTTGAGAGATGCAGAGGGTGGCAAGAGATAAGGACGTCCACGGTTTGGCCTGCCCAGTGAGCCTCCTTTATTGTAGCCTGCATTTTCTGTTTTTGAAGACTAGGACTAAAGTGATGTTCAAGGGACTCCAGGAAAGAATGGCGCTTCTTGGAAAGGTGAGCCGTCTGTCAGCAGTGGCCCTGTCAGGGGTGACCTGTGACAAGCACGCCTCTTCATCTCAGAAGCATCGCGCATCTTTGGAAATCCTTAGATCAAACTCACAAGAAGAAAGTGGTATTAAAGGTATCACAGAGAGCCAGCCAGAGCATTTTAACAAAGAAAAACAAAGCCTAGAACAGAAAGTGTTTAGAATTCAACATTACACACTTAATTTACAAAGATCAGGTGGCACCCAACCATGGCCTCATTCTGTCTTAAATACCAAACATGTTTTCTCTCATCCCTCTCTGTACCTGCCTCCAAAGCTTTCCCAAGGAACTGGGATGAACATTAAGATAAACAATAACTTGCAGATGATGAAGCCCTCAGTTAGACAGCAGCTGTAAGAAAGGAAGTTTGCCTGGTGAAACGGATGCTAATAATTTAAAGAAGCCATAAGGGAAACTTCTTAGTATCCAGATATGTAGGTTAAATGAAGGCTTATTCTCTCATCCTAGACGCTGATCAGAATGTAACAAAAAGGAGTTTGTTCCCGTTTAAAGCCTTAGCTTCCCAGTTTTTAAGAGCAACTACTAGCATAGGTTAGAAGCACCCTGTTTTAGTGGTATATCTGAAGATCCTGACAGGATACTTTAAAGCTAATTATTTCAATCGCATAAGAGCACAGGAGGCAGTGTCATGCTCATTGAAGTTTGGCATTTTTTATTTTTCTAGCAAAATGCGTGATACGGCTTGAAGTGGTATTGCAAGTTACAGCCTGTTTCTCAGCAAGACTTTGTTATTTATTTATTTATTTATTATTACTGAGACCCAGTATCTTGTTTCTAAATAGTTAGGAAGCTTTAAACAAAGTGAGAAGATTTCCCATTTGTTATTAAAAAAGACTGAAGAGCATTAGTGAATTAATATGAGATGCCTCTTTAAAAAAAAATTGCACTGGGGCTTCCCTGGTGGTCCAGTGGGTAAGGACACCGTCTTGCATTGCAAGGGGTGTCAGTTTGATCCCTGGCCTGGGAAGATTCCACGTGCCGCGGAGTGGCTGGACCAATGTGCCCAACTACCGACAGAGCTCTGGAGCGCATGCACCCAGAGCCGGTGCTCTGCGACAACAGAGGCCACCGCAATGGGAGGCCCACACAGGCCAAAGAACAAAGATGGATGAAAATAGATAAATGAAAGACCAATGGAAGTGGCCTGCCCTCCACTGTCCCTCCCCAACCCGCCCCTCCCCCCCAAAAAATCGCATTGTACAATAGAAAATAACTTGTCTTTACTGGTATTAATCTGTCAGCAACTAGTTCATTACAAGGGCAGAAAATTCGAATCAGAGCAAAGAAGAAGCCTCTGATGTAAGGCAGATTTTTAGGACAAATATGAACCTAGATCTTAAGTTCATTAGAGATGGTACAGTATTCTTCAATTTTCTATAAAGCTTAGCCTAGAATTGGGTGTTACATAAAGTACTAGTAGAAGCCATCTGATTAAATCAAGTAGTACTTCTGCTGTCATGTACAAAGAAAACATTCTTTAGTATCACAGATGATGGCTGCTGACCTCACCCAGGCTTTGTCACTGATGGTCAGGGGAATTTTGTTGGACAAACTTTCACCCTCATTTGTGCTTTCTCTCGCTAAACCCCGGTACTCAGTCAGGCTGACTCCTCCACTGGAATGGAGCAAACTGCTTCTCACTTCAGGACCTTTGCACCTGCTTTTCCTAGGCCAGACCCCACAGTGATCACCCAGCTGTCTGAAAGACTGGCTTGCTCCCATCTTCAGCTCTCTGCTTAGAGGCTGTCTCTTCAGAGAGCTCTTTTCTGACTCTTGGCTATCTCTTTTTTAAATGCTGCTTTCTCTTCCTTAATAGCATTAACTATTGCATTACTGCATGTGTCCCTATCACCACTAACCACCTCCAGTATAGGAATATAAGTTCTCTAGGGCAGGGACCCTGACTTGTTCATTACTATAGCTTCTGTTCCCGATAGACATAGTAGGTGCTCAATAAAGATTTTTGATTAATGAATTAATAATGAGAACTTGTTCCATGATTTACTTTCCAGAACAATGGAGCAGGTACCATGTTCTCTCTCTCTCTCCCTTCCTTGTTAAGGAAACTTTGCTAAAGGTAGACAGTCCATTCTGGGCACAGAGGGAGCTAGCACTGGTAGGTAATCTGACAGAGAAGCACCAGCATGTATTGCTGAAGGGAAGTCAGTGAAGTCGGCACGAACAACCAAAGGAAATCAGAGTTGATAGGAGGGGGTTTGATCAGCCTCAACTGTTTGAGAACTCCTAATTTGTTCACAGATACAGTTTTCATGCTGGAGAATGCAGCTTTATCTCTTCTTTCAAGGGCTTACTTCTGGATATATGAGGAAGAGAAGTCAGGCAAAAAACTGCAGATTTCAAGAAGACAGAATTCCAAGAAGACAGAGCTTAAGCAAATATAGAAAGGGCAGGAGAGGAATATGTTTCACTGAGGAATGGAGAAATAATTCAGTGTTGTCAGGGATTCAAAGCAGAAAACTGTGGAGTAACGGACTGGCAGTATTAGTTTATGCCAGTTTGTGGTGAGATTTGAATTCAAGGCTTTGGATTTTGTAATCTGATTAGTAACGTACATGTTTTCTGTAGAAATATGCTAGATTTAAAGAGACATTTAAGGACAATCAGTATAACACCAGCGTTCAAGCTAAGGAAAACTAATATAAAACTAAAGAGTGGTCAGAAAATCTGGGAAAATTTTTACACATATTTTATGTTTAAAGATAGTTCTGCCTGACCGCCTGGTGTATGTCTTCTGTTAGGTGATCTGCCTCTCAGCTTTTGCTGTGTTACTTATATTTATGGTTCTGGTTTGCTGTGGTCAAACCAACAATTCTCTGAGAAATAGCACATCATAATTCAAACCTTCGTCTGCACTTAGATAAGTAATTAAGTTAGACTGATTAGCAGTTGTGAAATTTCCTGCGGTGCTTGTGTATTTTGAATACAAAATCTAGACTGGACCAACATATAGTGAATGCTACAAACAAAACTGGATTAGCTAGACTAAAATGGTGACTTTAGTTGAGAAGTGAGTCGTCATGAAATGTCTTTCTTGGGCATGCTGCCTTCAGGTCCAGATGCTTTCCGCTTCCATATTACTAAAATATTTCTAAAAATGCAGGTTCTAAAGAAGACCTATTTTATTTGTGTTTATTTTCATGGTTTGTCTTTCTCTGGAAAAATATTCAGTGATAATGCATGTTCCTTACTAAATGGTTTATCACTGTTTTGTCTCTAGGCTATAGTTGGAATTCATGGGGATAAAAACCGGTATTTGGGGAGGAAAGTATGTCAATTATCATGTTGCACTTAGAGCAATTAGTATCTCTAACACTCCAGAACCGCACACTTGGACTGTATGATTTTTAAAAAATTGAATATCACTAAATTATGTATTGTCTTATAAATTATACATTTGATTTTATAGCTGACAAGTTAAAGGTGATATCTCTCATTATCATTCATTTATAGTCAAGCATCTCAGCCCAAATGCACTCCTTGAGAATGTAGGTCGGAAATAATTCATTCTGTGAGAAACTTGTAACATGAAGTATATATGAAGGAAAGATGGATGAGGAGTTCATATTAGAGAAGTACAGAGAATATGGCCATATAATGACCCTAAAGAATTGATTTACTTACTTTTAAAATCAATGATCACAGACGAATAAGCTGACCACACAAATCATTTTTGGTTTTCTTGAATTGCCTATTTCGTTAAAGGAAAAATTTAGGAAAATAATACTCTAATACTGATCTCTTCATAGTGAATTGTGCATCTTGCATGGCTGACTAGTGTCTCACTGGACAATCAGTATAACACCAGCGTTCAAGCTAAGGAAAACTAATATAAAACTAAAGAGTGGTCAGAAAATCTGGGAAAATTTTTACACATATTTTATGTTTAAAGATAGTTCTGCCTGACCGCCTGGTGTATGTCTTCTGTTAGGTGATCTGCCTCTCAGCTTTTGCTGTGTTACTTATATTTATGGTTCTGGTTTGCTGTGGTCAAACCAACAATTCTCTGAGAAATAGCACATCATAATTCAAACCTTCGTCTGCACTTAGATAAGTAATTAAGTTAGACTGATTAGCAGTTGTGAAATTTCCTGCGGTGCTTGTGTATTTTGAATACAAAATCTAGACTGGACCAACATATAGTGAATGCTACAAACAAAACTGGATTAGCTAGACTAAAATGGTGACTTTAGTTGAGAAGTGAGTCGTCATGAAATGTCTTTCTTGGGCATGCTGCCTTCAGGTCCAGATGCTTTCCGCTTCCATATTACTAAAATATTTCTAAAAATGCAGGTTCTAAAGAAGACCTATTTTATTTGTGTTTATTTTCATGGTTTGTCTTTCTCTGGAAAAATATTCAGTGATAATGCATGTTCCTTACTAAATGGTTTATCACTGTTTTGTCTCTAGGCTATAGTTGGAATTCATGGGGATAAAAACCGGTATTTGGGGAGGAAAGTATGTCAATTATCATGTTGCACTTAGAGCAATTAGTATCTCTAACACTCCAGAACCGCACACTTGGACTGTATGATTTTTAAAAAATTGAATATCACTAAATTATGTATTGTCTTATAAATTATACATTTGATTTTATAGCTGACAAGTTAAAGGTGATATCTCTCATTATCATTCATTTATAGTCAAGCATCTCAGCCCAAATGCACTCCTTGAGAATGTAGGTGGGAAATAATTGATGCTGTGAGGAACTTGTAACATGAAGTATATATGAAGGAAAGATGGATGAGGAGTTCATATTAGAGAAGTACAGAGAATATGGCCATATAATGACCCTAAAGAATTGATTTACTTACTTTTAAAATCAATGATCACAGACGAATAAGCTGACCACACAAATCATTTTTGGTTTTCTTGAATTGCCTATTTCGTTAAAGGAAAAATTTAGGAAAATAATACTCTAATACTGATCTCTTCATAGTGAATTGTGCATCTTGCATGGCTGACTAGTGTCTCACTTTTTAACTTCCAGTATTCACTTGTTTAGCCACAAAAACCCAGTGAGTTGCTCTGATCAGGGATTCAAATATGCTAGCACACGTGGGTGAGGTCATCCTGGAAATAGTTTAATGGCTTTGAAAATAAATTGACACTTGCTGATTACATTCATTTTGTGAACACTCAGATTAAAAAGAGACAGCCATATGCAAATTAGATACATGCAACCCAACTGAATTATATTGTTTCATGTTTGTGCTTTCTAAATAATAGACAAGGTAACTATTCAGAATGGTTCTTTTGAATCTCCTGACAAGCATGATTTATGGTGTTCCTAAGATGTATTCTTTGCTTAATAGGCAAAAGAAAGGCTTTACTTTCTCATTGATCTAATATTGCATGAATTTATATTATAATATATTTCCACTTAGAACATGAAGGGGAAATGGAAAATGGATGAAAATTATATCTTACCAAAATATACAACAGGTTTGAAATTGAAAATTGCTATTTTAGCCTGTAAAAGTAGAAAACCCACAATTAATTGCTTTTCTTATAACAGACACCATTATTAACTTTGTAGAAATGTGACACCTTACAACCTCCCTGTAAAAGCCCTTTGACACTATGACCATCCTGAGAACAGGGGGAGGGGGACAGACTTTTCTACCTTTGACATAAATCAGACAGTCTTTCCCGTCTAGTAACATGAGATCAGAGAACAATGCTGAGAAAGGCCTCATCTCATCTGTTCTGTTCAGACACAAGTGTTCGCTTGTAGTAATCCAAATGTATTCCTGTTGTATTGGTGCTAATTCTGAATTCTACCCCCTTTTACTATTGTAAGAGTTCCTTTGCAGGTGATAAAATCACAGGGACTTCCCTGGCAATCCAGTGGTTAAGACTTTACCTTCCAATGCAGGGAGTGGAGGTTCAACTCCTGGTTGGGTTGCTAAGATCCCACATACCTCGTGGTCGAAAATCCAAAACATCAAACAGAAGCAATATTGTAAGAAATTCAGTGAAGATTTGAAAAAAAAAAAAAAAAACATGGGTGGCTACTTTCTCTAGACCCAGAGTAATTTTGACATCTATTAATATTAACAGAGAAGCAGAAGTTTCAGTTTAACCATGAGCACAGGGATGAGTCAAAAAGGCTTTCTACTGCCCCTTACCTTCTCCACTCAATAGAATGTTTTACAGTATTCAGATATTTCCACATCTAGTTCAACATTCTGTTTGTGAAATCTCTTTTGCTTCAAATGTCCAAGCACATCAGGAGCACATGGACTATATTGATGTATTTAAGTTATTTTTGGAGGTGGGGTTGGAGGCAGCAAATACAGCCCACAGCTGAACTCTGCTTGTAAGGGTGAACAGTTCTGGCTCTTGTAACGTTACTAGAGGCAGAGTTGCAGTTCAGTCATAATCTCTCTGTTTCTGTAAGGTGGGTTCAATGGACAGGTCTCTCCCCAAATTCTAGAGGTAACAGTAAAAATCAAGCTGTTACTTTTTCTGGGGGGGTCAAGAATGTGAAAGGAAACTGCTTACACATTACAGATTTGTTTCATTTCAAAAGTGCCAAATCTAGCTTTCTGAGAAAGGTGCACACATACCTTACTAATGAAAGGTTGCAATGTTTATTTCCATCTTTCTCCTAAAAGAGAAGGAAAATAAAAGTCATTAACTCTCTGGTGAATGAAAGAGGGTATAAATCTAAAAAGGCATATTTGGGGAGAACACCTGGGAGAAACAGAGGGAAGTTGAGTCAGTTAAACAGGTGTGGAGGCCGACCTTCCTGTCCGTGCACACAACCTTCTTCCTGCAACCTTTTCTTCCCACCCTTTCCCTCTATTGCCTTCCCTCTATCTCCCTCCCTGTTAAATTTCATTTTCTCAGTGATGTCTGCTCTGATGACTCTATGAAAATTTCTATAACTTCTAAATGTCCATTTCTCTGTGCTGGTTTCCACAGAGCTTATATATTCTATTTCTTGCTTATCTCACTCCCTTAGAGTGTGAACTTATGGAGGACAAGCAGCGTTGCCCATGTTGCTTACTGGGCATCCTTAGTGGGATCCATAGTGTCCAGGTTGCAGTGGCCTTTCGGAATCAAATCAAACAGAAGCAATATTGTAAGAAATTCAGTGAAGATTTGAAAAAAAAAAAAAAAAACATGGGTGGCTACTTTCTCTAGACCCAGAGTAATTTTGACATCTATTAATATTAACAGAGAAGCAGAAGTTTCAGTTTAACCATGAGCACAGGGATGAGTCAAAAAGGCTTTCTACTGCCCCTTACCTTCTCCACTCAATAGAATGTTTTACAGTATTCAGATATTTCCACATCTAGTTCAACATTCTGTTTGTGAAATCTCTTTTGCTTCAAATGTCCAAGCACATCAGGAGCACATGGACTATATTGATGTATTTAAGTTATTTTTGGAGGTGGGGTTGGAGGCAGCAAATACAGCCCACAGCTGAACTCTGCTTGTAAGGGTGAACAGTTCTGGCTCTTGTAACGTTACTAGAGGCAGAGTTGCAGTTCAGTCATAATCTCTCTGTTTCTGTAAGGTGGGTTCAATGGACAGGTCTCTCCCCAAATTCTAGAGGTAACAGTAAAAATCAAGCTGTTACTTTTTCTGGGGGGGTCAAGAATGTGAAAGGAAACTGCTTACACATTACAGATTTGTTTCATTTCAAAAGTGCCAAATCTAGCTTTCTGAGAAAGGTGCACACATACCTTACTAATGAAAGGTTGCAATGTTTATTTCCATCTTTCTCCTAAAAGAGAAGGAAAATAAAAGTCATTAACTCTCTGGTGAATGAAAGAGGGTATAAATCTAAAAAGGCATATTTGGGGAGAACACCTGGGAGAAACAGAGGGAAGTTGAGTCAGTTAAACAGGTGTGGAGGCCGACCTTCCTGTCCATGCACACAACCTTCTTCCTGCAACCTTTTCTTCCCACCCTTTCCCTCTATTGCCTTCCCTCTATCTCCCTCCCTGTTAAATTTCATTTTCTCAGTGATGTCTGCTCTGATGACTCTATGAAAATTTCTATAACTTCTAAATGTCCATTTCTCTGTGCTGGTTTCCACAGAGCTTATATATTCTATTTCTTGCTTATCTCACTCCCTTAGAGTGTGAACTTATGGAGGACAAGCAGCGTTGCCCATGTTGCTTACTGGGCATCCTTAGTGGGATCCATAGTGTCCAGGTTGCAGTGGCCATGGAGGAGGCACTGAACAAATTCCTGCTGGATGAATAAAGAAACATCCCTTGTGGCTGGCTTACAGTGTCATGGGTTGTATTTGTCCCATCTGAAGTTTTTCAGTTTTCTCTCTGTTCTGTTTTTCTTTTACTCTTAACTCAGAAATAAATATTTCAGCCCATATTTCTGTATCACTTCTCCCATTGCTTTTTAGTTTCTCAGTGTTTCCAATTTCCCTGGTATGGAAAAGAAGTAAAAGGAGACAAAGACATACACAGACAGATACAGAGGTAGAGAGGAAGAAATAAAGATACCTTCAATTTCCAGGTTAAAATTTTTGTATTAATTACAGCTTTGAATGTGTGTTTTTTAATTTTTACTGTACTTTTTATTTTTACAGAGTTTTGTTGTTTGCAGATATGTATGATCCCAGATTAGTCATATGTATATCCCTTCATCCTACCCCTCAAGGCCATTGCACAGCACCCCTGCAGGATCTCCTTTTCTCACAGTCCAATGACAATAGCTGTTTTTTTCACGTATGATAGTATAGGTTTTCATGCTACTTCCTTTACGCCTCCCACCCACTGTTCATTTCCCACAATGTCCATATGTTCACTGTCCATGTCTGTCTTTCCATCATGTCACTTTGGATTTTGAAATCCTTTCCCTGGTGACTTAAATGGTTTTTAAAAAAAAAAAAAGAAAGAAAGAAAGAAAGAAATCTGCCTGCAGTGTGAGGCCGAGGTTCCATCTCTGGGTCAAGAAGATCCCCTGGAGAAGGGTGTGGCAACCGACACCAATATTCTTGCCTGGAAAATTCCATGGACAGAGGTGCCTGGTGGGCCACAGTCCATAGGGTCACAAACAATCAGATATGACTGAGAGACTAACACTTTAACATAGTAATTTAATGCATATATGTGTACATGCTTGTATAGACCCTACAGATACACAGACACGCATACATACACAGGCTCATGCAGCAGGCCCCACTTCCCCAAAAACCCTGAGCTCAGAGAAATCAGAAGCAATTTTTGGTATTAAACAATCTGATGATAAACTACCTAAGGAAAATTGTTTAAAACTTGTCTGGGGCTTCCCTGGTGATCCAGTGGGTGAGGATATTGCCTTGCAGTGCAAGGGGTGCTGGTTCAATCCCTGGCCTGGGAAGATCCCACGTGCCACAGAGTGGCTGGACCAATGTGTCCAACTACTGAGCCGGAGCTCTGCAGAGACAAAGGCCACTGCAATGGGAGGCCCATGCAGGCCAAAGAACAAAGATGGATGAAAATAGATAAATGAAAGACCAATAGAAGTGGCCAAAAAAATAAAAAAATAATAATAACAAACCAATTGTAGATAAAAAAAAAAAGTCTGTATTCTTTGCATTGAATAGGTTATTTTTAATCAATACCGTTCACATTGAATAGATTTGATTACTTCTAATCAATTAGCATTCATTCTAAGATTTATTTTTTATACTATTGAATAACTAATAATCACTCATAATGTCAAAATAGAGAATTTGAAAGTCATTTCATGCAAAAAATCAAATCTTTTCCCAGATTAGTCATATGTATATCCCTTCATCCTACCCCTCAAGGCCATTGCACAGCACCCCTGCAGGATCTCCTTTTCTCACAGTCCAATGACAATAGCTGTTTTTTTCACGTATGATAGTATAGGTTTTCATGCTACTTCCTTTACGCCTCCCACCCACTGTTCATTTCCCACAATGTCCATATGTTCACTGTCCATGTCTGTCTTTCCATCATGTCACTTTGGATTTTGAAATCCTTTCCCTGGTGACTTAAATGGTTTTTAAAAAAAAAAAAGAAAGAAAGAAAGAAAGAAATCTGCCTGCAGTGTGAGGCCGAGGTTCCATCTCTGGGTCAAGAAGATCCCCTGGAGAAGGGTGTGGCAACCGACACCAATATTCTTGCCTGGAAAATTCCATGGACAGAGGTGCCTGGTGGGCCACAGTCCATAGGGTCACAAACAATCAGATATGACTGAGAGACTAACACTTTAACATAGTAATTTAATGCATATATGTGTACATGCTTGTATAGACCCTACAGATACACAGACACGCATACATACACAGGCTCATGCAGCAGGCCCCACTTCCCCAAAAACCCTGAGCTCAGAGAAATCAGAAGCAATTTTTGGTATTAAACAATCTGATGATAAACTACCTAAGGAAAATTGTTTAAAACTTGTCTGGGGCTTCCCTGGTGATCCAGTGGGTGAGGATATTGCCTTGCAGTGCAAGGGGTGCTGGTTCAATCCCTGGCCTGGGAAGATCCCACGTGCCACAGAGTGGCTGGACCAATGTGTCCAACTACTGAGCCGGAGCTCTGCAGAGACAAAGGCCACTGCAATGGGAGGCCCATGCAGGCCAAAGAACAAAGATGGATGAAAATAGATAAATGAAAGACCAATAGAAGTGGCCAAAAAAATAAAAAAATAATAATAACAAACCAATTGTAGATAAAAAAAAAAGTCTGTATTCTTTGCATTGAATAGGTTATTTTTAATCAATACCGTTCACATTGAATAGATTTGATTACTTCTAATCAATTAGCATTCATTCTAAGATTTATTTTTTATACTATTGAATAACTAATAATCACTCATAATGTCAAAATAGAGAATTTGAAAGTCATTCTCAGTGACAAAACTACAAACTCCTAAACTCTTCTCTCTTTTTCTTTATGTTTTTAGGTAATTAGACATATCACAGTGTGAGGGCCTATGTCATGAAATTCTCTTGAATTATTGCAAAATATGCATTGTAACTGTAAGTGACAAACTATTGGCCCTGAAGTCAATATTTATGATCATTTGTGATGCTATTTAGCTCATTACAGTTAGAGAGACCTTTATGTTTTCTTACACAATAGCTTATTTCATGTTCAGATTTTTAAATGTTGTGATTCAAACAGATGTAAATAGCAGATGAGCTATCCCTCTGTCTCAGAGCCACATGCCTTTAATGAGGCTCTAGCTTAACATGCTATGGACCTGAGAATTCAATTCGCATCATTATCCACGCTTCATCAGAACATCCACAGAACCTCCCAGCGTGTGCACTAGACATATTCGAGCAGTGATAAAGTCACCATAGCTTCTGATAGTCACAGTATGAAAGAGCTTGTTTCAACTAATCTATAATGTACTTTGTCAAACAAGTGAGGTGAAAATACAGTGATTAAATTTCATGTAAGCCATGAAAAAACATACCTTCCTCTGTAACCTCTGGGTTCTGGTTGCTAAAGTTCAAAGAACAAAGAAATGAGTTCTGTGAATGGGAAAATGGATTAATCTGTGGAGTTAAAAATAACACTAATTCTAATTGATTTAGTGTGAACCTTCTTCGTATTCTGATTTTATACAAAGCCCTCCAGTTAATAATAATTGCCTTCTTTTTCAGTTTTAAGAAATGAGAAAATCCACTGCATATTCTGCTTCTAGGAAGCTGGCACGTTCTGTCATTCCATGTTTTGTGTCATTATCTTTTACTTCTTCCTGGAAAACGACCTTTAATGCATTTGCTCCACTTTTAGTTGTAAGAGTGACAAGGGCATGATAGAAAAGGTTAATGATATCTATGAGATGTGATAACATTTTTGTATTGTAAATCATTTCTGGTATATATATAAGCATGGTTTCTAAATTTAATAGTTTCATGTGAACTTTGCTGAAATCCAGTATCAGCTGTCTTCACAATTTTTACAATATATACTTGATATACTTGATGTTACTACATTCACATTATATGTGAATTTTATGCATATTATATATGTACTTTAAAAATAATATTTATGTAGATTCAAAACACAGTTATTCATTATTCATGTATTCATTCATGTGTTTTGCTGAGTACATTCTGTGCTGGCCTTTGTGAGAGAGAATGAGTGCATGAATAGTCTCTGCTTCCAGACGTTTACTTGGGTATATCCAGCATAGAACAAGAGTCAGTTGATATATTGGGCTGGCCAAAATGTTTGTTCAAGTTTTTCTAGAAAATATGGACAAACTGGAATGAACTTTTTGGCCAGCCCAATATGTGTGCATGCATCACACCTAGACTGTTGACATCCTACAGAGTGCAGAGAGGCCAATAGATGCAAAATGAGCTCATACCAGATTGTAGGGACCACAAGTGTCACATGTGTGTTTCAGAAAATAAAAGCAATAGAGATTCAGAAGAGACAGAGAATACACAGGCCAGACAGCAGGGAAACTTAGGGGAGGAAGTAAATTTCAGCCAGACCTTCAAGTTCCTACTGGGTGTTGTCAGGAAAGAAAGTAATCTGGAGAGATCTCCTAGTTTGTCCTTTGTTCTATTCTCAGGGTTGAAGTCTTAAAAATTGCTTGTTAAATCAGAGAATAGGATTGTGGAGCTTCTGTATCCTTTCCTGAATTCAGGGGACCAGGAAGGGATGGAGAAGGGAGGTGTCAGGTGAGGGACTGAGGGGAAGGGCACAGCAAAAAGAACAAGGTGGCAAGAGTAAAGAGGTTCTATAGGAATGTCAAGATGAGCTTGGGCGGGCATTTGAAGTCAGAATGGAGAGAGACTTGTAGACTCTGGACTCTGTCCTATATTCCTAACAAGGAGCAATGTATATATATATATTTTAACTGAAGTAGCATGACCAAACTTTGAAAAAAGATCTGTCCACTTATAAGTAATTGCCTAATCATATCTGTCAGGTAACATACAATTTCATCTCATAGCAAATTTAATCATCTGCATATATTGACAAAACACATTACATTCTCTCTCTAGAGTGAACTTAAATTTGTGGCATCTGTGAAGCTAAATATCCAGAAAACCAAATAAGTTGGAGATAAGGGAGCTAAAGGGCTTCCCAGGTGGAGCTAATGGAAAAGAACCCACCTACCAATGCAGGAGACATAAGAGACACTGGTTTGATCCCTGGGTCGAGAAGATCCCCTGGAGGAGGGTATGGCAACCCACTCCAGTATTCTTGACTGGAGAATTCCACGGACAGAGGAGCCTGGCAGTCTATTGTCCACAGGGTCACAAAGAGTTGGGCATGACTGAATCAACTTAGCACACAGACAGTGGAGCTAAAATCAAAAAGGAGGTTTCTTAATCCAAGTTTTTAGCAACTGTATGACTATCTATTATTTAGAAAGTGTAAACTGGTCCAGATGATGCTGTCCCAATGAAAGAAGAAAATGCTTAAGTATATCTCTTTAGTCTTGTAGTTTGGAGAATGGCAAGCCTCATTATGGGCTTCCCCAGTGGCTCAGCACTGAAGAGTCAGCCTTCCAATGCAGGAGATGCTGTAGGAGCTGCAGGTTTGATTCCTGGGTCAGAAAGAAAGAAATGGCAACCCACTTCAATATTCTTGCTGGAAAATCTCATGGACAGAGGAGCCTGGTGGGCTGCAGACAATGAGGTCCCAAAGACTCAGTCAGGATTGTGGAGCTTCTGTATCCTTTCCTGAATTCAGGGGACCAGGAAGGGATGGAGAAGGGAGGTGTCAGGTGAGGGACTGAGGGGAAGGGCACAGCAAAAAGAACAAGGTGGCAAGAGTAAAGAGGTTCTATAGGAATGTCAAGATGAGCTTGGGCGGGCATTTGAAGTCAGAATGGAGAGAGACTTGTAGACTCTGGACTCTGTCCTATATTCCTAACAAGGAGCAATGTATATATATATATTTTAACTGAAGTAGCATGACCAAACTTTGAAAAAAGATCTGTCCACTTATAAGTAATTGCCTAATCATATCTGTCAGGTAACATACAATTTCATCTCATAGCAAATTTAATCATCTGCATATATTGACAAAACACATTACATTCTCTCTCTAGAGTGAACTTAAATTTGTGGCATCTGTGAAGCTAAATATCCAGAAAACCAAATAAGTTGGAGATAAGGGAGCTAAAGGGCTTCCCAGGTGGAGCTAAGGGAAAAAGAACCCACCTACAAATACAGGAGACATAAGAGACACTGGTTTGATCCCTGGGTCAAGAAGATCCCCTGGAGGAAGGCATGGCAGCCCATTCCAGTATTCTTGACTGGAGAATTCCACGGACAGAGGAGCCTGGCAGTCTATTGTCCACAGGGTCACAAAGAGTTGGGCATGACTGAATCAACTTAGCACACAGACAGTGGAGCTAAAATCAAAAAGGAGGTTTCTTAATCCAAGTTTTTAGCAACTGTATGACTATCTATTATTTAGAAAGTGTAAACTGGTCCAGATGATGCTGTCCCAATGAAAGAAGAAAATGCTTAAGTATATCTCTTTAGTCTTGTAGTTTGGAGAATGGCAAGCCTCATTATGGGCTTCCCCAGTGGCTCAGCACTGAAGAGTCAGCCTTCCAATGCAGGAGATGCTGTAGGAGCTGCAGGTTTGATTCCTGGGTCAGAAAGAAAGAAATGGCAACCCACTTCAATATTCTTGCTGGAAAATCTCATGGACAGAGGAGCCTGGTGGGCTGCAGACAATGAGGTCCCAAAGACTCAGTCAGGATTTAGTGAAGAAACAGCAGCAGTAAGCCCAGTTATAAACAAGAGATGCAAATGGCCACTTCCTTTTTTTTATTTTATTTTAAAGATCCATCCATTTATTTATTTTTGAGCAGGAGGCGGGTTGGGGAGGGAGGGGAGCAGCCGGGCCACTTCTACTGGTCTTTCATTTGTCTGTTTTCATCCGTCTTTGTTCTTTGGCTCCTGTGGGCCTCCGTCGCGGTGGCGTCTGTCGTTGCTGAGCGCCGGCTCTGGGCGCATGCGCTCCAGAGCTCCAGCTTGGTAATTGGACACATGGGTCCAGCCGCTCCACGGCACGTGGGATCCCCCCAGGCCAGGGCTCGAACCGGCGCCCCTTGCACTGCAAGGCGGTGTCCCTACCCACTGGACCACCAGGGGAAGCCCCTGGCCACTTCCTTTTACCCAGCAGCATCGCCTAACAGCACAACTAGAGGCAGGCTTTGTTTGCCAGAAATTCTTAAACCAAGACCATCTGGAGCCCAACAGAAACAAAGGGGCTTTTCTTCCTATCACTGGCTGAGGAAGTCATAGGAGTAAAGGAGGGTGAACAGGTTTGGTCAGAACATCTATGAGGCCTTGAAGCATGAAGAATGGGGAGAGTGATGTTTGGGAAGTTGCTTTTCTCCCAAGGTAGATGAGCTTCATAAACTAAGTATTTTCCATCTGTGAGATCAAAAGACAGATTTTTACAACATTTGGCGGGGAGGGTTAAGCATTTGGAGACCACATGGAGATTATATAGGAGAAAAATCAGGGGAAAACTGCTTTTTTGGCTTCCGTGTGCACCAGACCCAAGCAGGTCCATAAACAACACCCTCTAAAAGATAAACCAGAATGCCACTTCAAAAGCTCCACTTGTCAAAATTGTCTTCTCTGCTCCCAATTTTTGTCTCAGTGGTTTCAATGTAGTCGGATTCTCATGTTCATATTGTTCTGAAAAGCTACAGTCAAATTAAGAATATATACATATAGGGAGAGAGAGAGAGTTGAGGGGGAGGGGTTGAGACAATGGACTTGAAGTGGTGTAAAGCATTCTCACCCAGGGAAGGGGCCTAAGAAAATGCAGTATGAATGGTAGAGTGCAACACCTACGCACCTGTACACACACGTACATACACACACACGGAATCTATGTTAGTCTAAAATGTTTGGGGGCCTTGAACTTTGGACTCTGTTGAAGAATCTTTTTTTCATGGCTGCTGCATTCTCTCGAATCTCATTCATTCAATGAACACTTCAAGAGCATCCGCTAAGCAAGAGGAAGTAACGTGGTGATTGAAGCTAGCTCAGAGCCAGTTTGCTCTGAGGAGCCTGGCTGTCTTGTGGAAGCTGTACAGCCTTGGACAAACATTTGCCTCCCCAGCTGTCTTTCCGTCATTCGTAAAATGAAGATGGAAATGGTGCCCAGAGTTGTAGTGAGGACTCAATGAGGTAATACATTTTGGTCACGTGGTAAATGCTCAATAAATATTCTTTATTACTGTGATTATGTGCCAGGCACAGCCTCAACCAGATTCTCATTACTGCTTAGATATCCTTGGTTTCATCTGTTGTGGATTCTTAATTTGTATTCTTCGCTGTGGCCCTTAGAACTATTTCACCCAACCTATTGCCTTATTGCAGCCAGACTTTCTCACTCTAGATACTGTGATGTTGAAGGGCTAGGATTATAACTAACTTATTCTTATATTTCCCAGATGGACACAGAGATGGTACATGCTGAAAACATTTATGGAACGAATATGTGAAGGACAGCGAGTATTTATTGATTCCACTGTCTTTGTATAGCATATAATCTAACTGGATGAGAAAGATAGTCTAAAAAGAATGGGAAGACAATGCAAATAAGAGTATGATGAAACACAAGCCTTGTACAGAGAATAAAGGCTGTGGTATTTAAGAGAGGAATAATAGTGGTGAGGCTGAACATAGTGAGTTGAGACAGAATTTTATTTGCGTCTTGAAGATTCAGTAGTTTACACATGTAGAGGGGATAATGGCATCGTTTCTGGTGAGAAGTCATTATACATTTCTGAGCAGAAAAGTGGCAGGTTGATGACAGAAATATTCAGAGGAGACTAAACTAATAAAACCTTTAAAGATACCTTAAGGCAAAGAAAGAAAATGTTGCACGTGTTGTTTAAAGTAAATATTTTTGTAGAGATAAGGAATATTATGGAAACAATATAGGTTTTCCCACCATTTGTCAGATTAGAAGATTGAGACCATAGGAATTTCATAATTAAAAATAAGGAATTTAGTAATTTTTAAAAGATGTGTAAAGAATAACATCCATAGACTTATTCTAATGTCTGCAAGGAAATAGCCTTACTTTCTATTCTGTCTGACCTAGAGGTTGTGGGTAAAGCTATAAACACTGGAGGCAAGTGATCCAAGTTCTCATGACCATGAGCTGAGGTCTTCCTATTTCCAAGAATGATCAATCAGTGCACAAATTGAACTTCATAAATTCACTGTGAAAAAAGGAATCCTACATGGGCTAAGCTTGAACTGGTGGATTGGACTTATAGCCCAGTTGGTAGACTATCTCCAAAATCCTAAAAGACTATTCCTTTTAGCTAATGGTTTCAGAGGTACATGGAACAGAATTAGTCATCAGATAAAACTAGAGGAAAAATATTGTTCAGTCACTCCCTCTGGATGAAATAGAAGTTACATATGTGTGTGGACATGCCTAATACCTGATGTATCATGAGCTTATAACGAATATAATTTTCCTTTCCTTCCTTTTCACTCAGATCCTATGGACATCTGGCTAGACACGGCCATTAGAGGGCCTTTTAACTGTGGAGTCAAACAGTAAAATTTATGCTAAGATAGGATTTCTTGTTGAAAAGTGGAGGTCATTAAAGCAAGGTGGAATTTGGGTACTGTCAATGCTTATTAGAGCAGGAAGTAAGGGAGTGAGTGATGAAACACAAGCCTTGTACAGAGAATAAAGGCTGTGGTATTTAAGAGAGGAATAATAGTGGTGAGGCTGAACATAGTGAGTTGAGACAGAATTTTATTTGCGTCTTGAAGATTCAGTAGTTTACACATGTAGAGGGGATAATGGCATCGTTTCTGGTGAGAAGTCATTATACATTTCTGAGCAGAAAAGTGGCAGGTTGATGACAGAAATATTCAGAGGAGACTAAACTAATAAAACCTTTAAAGATACCTTAAGGCAAAGAAAGAAAATGTTGCACGTGTTGTTTAAAGTAAATATTTTTGTAGAGATAAGGAATATTATGGAAACAATATAGGTTTTCCCACCATTTGTCAGATTAGAAGATTGAGACCATAGGAATTTCATAATTAAAAATAAGGAATTTAGTAATTTTTAAAAGATGTGTAAAGAATAACATCCATAGACTTATTCTAATGTCTGCAAGGAAATAGCCTTACTTTCTATTCTGTCTGACCTAGAGGTTGTGGGTAAAGCTATAAACACTGGAGGCAAGTGATCCAAGTTCTCATGACCATGAGCTGAGGTCTTCCTATTTCCAAGAATGATCAATCAGTGCACAAATTGAACTTCATAAATTCACTGTGAAAAAAGGAATCCTACATGGGCTAAGCTTGAACTGGTGGATTGGACTTATAGCCCAGTTGGTAGACTATCTCCAAAATCCTAAAAGACTATTCCTTTTAGCTAATGGTTTCAGAGGTACATGGAACAGAATTAGTCATCAGATAAAACTAGAGGAAAAATATTGTTCAGTCACTCCCTCTGGATGAAATAGAAGTTACATATGTGTGTGGACATGCCTAATACCTGATGTATCATGAGTTTATAACGAATATAATTTTCCTTTCCTTCCTTTTCACTCAGATCCTATGGACATCTGGCTAGACACGGCCATTAGAGGGCCTTTTAACTGTGGAGTCAAACAGTAAAATTTATGCTAAGATAGGATTTCTTGTTGAAAAGTGGAGGTCATTAAAGCAAGGTGGAATTTGGGTACTGTCAGCAAAATACTCAAGAGATAAGGAACCACACTTTGGAAAAGACAGTTAAAACCATTTTTATTTAACATTTCCTTTGAGTTTTCACAAAAAAAATGATATAGACTTTAAAGTATATTTTTTCCTAATGGGTTAACCTTTTTTTCTTTGTTTCTTCCGTTTTTAGTAGATCAAATTTAGGACATGATGGACTCTGGAAAACTCCATCATGTTTTATCGTGGTTTTCCCATCACCTCCCCTACCAAGAGATGTGAGACATTATTTAAAGACTTATTGCCAGAGGTGTGAAGAGTTTATAGAAAGCGGAAAACATGGGGGAAACATGATGTGAAATAAAAATTGGGGATTGAAAAGATATCAGGGGAGAACTAAGCTGAAAAAGTATAGGCTGGAGCAAGACTCCAACACTCATTCTGATTCCACTGCACACCAGCTGCATAGTGTTGGCCAAGTGATTCACCCATCTGTGCCTCAGTTTCCTCACCTGTGAAACACTGATAATTACATTACCTGCCATGAAGGACTTTAGGATGATTAAATCCATTTGAACATCTAGAGCACCTTGGAAAATGACTGACAGTTGGGAAGTATTTATTGTTAGCTGTTGTTATCATTGCTGTGACCACTATTTATAGTTAGAGTACAGTATTTCTGTCATACAAATCTGATTGACTCCTGGGGGAACTTAAGCTCTGAGTTGAGTCGTGTGAGTCAGGAGGTAGCATGAGTGGGAACTAGGTCTTCTGGTTCCCAATTCTATTTGCTTTCTGCTGTGCCATGGGGTAGAAGAAAAGGTAAGAGAGGGACTGAAGAAAGAAAGCAGATAGGGAATAGACAATATGCTTTGGTGAAAGCCAGATTTATTTCAGTACTGAACATGTGAATTTCTTTTATTCCATGGAAAGGAATTTTTTATTTATTTGATTTGCAATCTTTTCTGCATGCTAAGCAAATCTCAATATCCTGAGAAGTCTGTGTTGCCTTTGAGGCATTTTAGTTTCCTTTCCAATTCCAATTCCTTAATCAGTGTCTAAGCCAAGTCCAGCGTTTGAACTGAAGGGACACCACTGTTTGCCATAGCCTTCTCTTTTTCTATATTGTCCCCAGTTCCATTTTCTGAAAAGTCTTTGTTTCCCGTGTTCAACAGGCACACGCATTGAGCGTTCATCTCCATTGAACATTGACAAAGAAACTTCTCTGTGTCAAGGGGTAGCTGTCTGTAAAAGTGCAACTGGAAAGATCCCTAAGATCTTACTTAAATGGAAGCTCCACGATGTCAAGTGTATCGTGTAGGTCAGGCCTGATATAGTGTCTACATAAAAGATTTGCGAAGGGTGGAAGGAAAGAAACTCTCACAGAGGTCCCGTCCTCTTTGAAAATTTCCCCTTCTTAGCGTAGTATGTTGGCAAAAGGGTAAAACCTTTGTCAAGAGTATCTGGAAACAAACATTTCGACAAGAGAAAAGTATGCCAGTATGAAGAACCTAAGAGAGATGTCCCCCTTGCTCATGTTGCGTTCTATCTAGGGAAGGGAGCAGATTGGAAGCACCAGTACTGTCTCAGGTCAAGATCCTTGTCCTCTCCTAAAAAGCTTCCCTACAGGCAGTCAACTTGCCTATACTTCTAAGATCCCCTCCTCAGAACATTTCTTGATCATCGATACCCAACTTTAGTGCTGGGAACATATTATTTTTTAATGTTTCCAATGACAAGTTCAGAAAGAGAAACTACACAAATTCTGAAATCCACCCTTTTAGAGATTTCTACTGTTCTACAAGGAAATCACCTATGGACATTACTTTGTAGCTAGAGCCTACCTTTTATCCCTCCCACATCAGATTCTAAAATTCTTCATTCCTTAAAGTCCATGAAGTTCCCTTCATGCACTTTTCACTTTGGTATGTGAATTACCATGAAAATTTGGTAGGTCCCCGTAAGGAGGTTACAGAAAACTGCTAAGAGCCACATACTTACATTGTACTGGTTTAATTAGACATCTTCACTCACCTACAGCCAGGGTCCTAAAGAGAAGAAGAATGAGTAATTTTATAGCAAGAGCTGGGTACACAGGGACTATCCTGGCCAAACCACTTTTTAGAGCACATTTTCTCTTGTTCTATGAAGTCTTTTCCCCAAAAGTGTCTAAGCCAAGTCCAGCGTTTGAACTGAAGGGACACCACTGTTTGCCATAGCCTTCTCTTTTTCTATATTGTCCCCAGTTCCATTTTCTGAAAAGTCTTTGTTTCCGTGTTCAACAGGCACACGCATTGAGCGTTCATCTCCATTGAACATTGACAAAGAAACTTCTCTGTGTCAAGGGGTAGCTGTCTGTAAAAGTGCAACTGGAAAGATCCCTAAGATCTTACTTAAATGGAAGCTCCACGATGTCAAGTGTATCGTGTAGGTCAGGCCTGATATAGTGTCTACATAAAAGATTTGCGAAGGGTGGAAGGAAAGAAACTCTCACAGAGGTCCCGTCCTCTTTGAAAATTTCCCCTTCTTAGCGTAGTATGTTGGCAAAAGGGTAAAACCTTTGTCAAGAGTATCTGGAAACAAACATTTCGACAAGAGAAAAGTATGCCAGTATGAAGAACCTAAGAGAGATGTCCCCCTTGCTCATGTTGCGTTCTATCTAGGGAAGGGAGCAGATTGGAAGCACCAGTACTGTCTCAGGTCAAGATCCTTGTCCTCTCCTAAAAAGCTTCCCTACAGGCAGTCAACTTGCCTATACTTCTAAGATCCCCTCCTCAGAACATTTCTTGATCATCGATACCCAACTTTAGTGCTGGGAACATATTATTTTTTAATGTTTCCAATGACAAGTTCAGAAAGAGAAACTACACAAATTCTGAAATCCACCCTTTTAGAGATTTCTACTGTTCTACAAGGAAATCACCTATGGACATTACTTTGTAGCTAGAGCCTACCTTTTATCCCTCCCACATCAGATTCTAAAATTCTTCATTCCTTAAAGTCCATGAAGTTCCCTTCATGCACTTTTCACTTTGGTATGTGAATTACCATGAAAATTTGGTAGGTCCCCGTAAGGAGGTTACAGAAAACTGCTAAGAGCCACATACTTACATTGTACTGGTTTAATTAGACATCTTCACTCACCTACAGCCAGGGTCCTAAAGAGAAGAAGAATGAGTAATTTTATAGCAAGAGCTGGGTACACAGGGACTATCCTGGCCAAACCACTGACATTAAAATCATTTAACTTATTGTTCAGAGCACAGCTATAGAATAAAACATCTAAAGGAAGAAGACAGAGCGAACACATGTGTATCAGTGTTGGGGGGTGGGCAGGTGGGATACAGGAGGATGTAAAAAGGGAATAAATTCCTTTCTCACACCTGCCCACACGTCTTCCAAGTTTGGTTCACTTTAAAATTGTGCCTGGATAATTCTGGCCCTGTTTGTTGCTAGTAAAATGATCTAGTTCCAGCAACTCAGAACATCTTATAGATTGGGTAGGTTATATCTTTACCAAAAGCTAAAATTTACTAGATTTTTTTCAAAAATCTGATTAGATTTGAATTGACTTTCTAAAATCTCCACAACTTACATAATTTGCACTTAAAAGTTCTATCAACACAGATAATAAGAGCAAATATAAAGTATGCATGTGTCATTGCCAATACAAAAATTATCTTAAATTTATGCTAAAAAGCTACAAAAATTTTGGAAGTAATGTTATTCAATGTTATATTTAGAAAAGTCATTTTATTCTCTTTTAAGGCTCATGAAAATTAATTATCCTTTGCCACAGTTTTCTTTCCAGTCTCATTTTTACAAGTAGTTGTCAATATACTGTTAAAGTCCAGCCAAAAATACTACTCTGTAAATGCTTACTAGATATCAAATGATATATATAGCCAGAGAGAATGTATAGCCTAAATAGTCCAGAGTAGAGTTTCTTAAACTTGAGTGTGTATAACAAGTTCCTGGGAGATTGTTAAAATGCGGATTTTGATTCAGGAGTCTGGGGTGAAATCTGAAGTCTGTTTCTAACCAACTCCCAGATGATGAGATGCTGCTGGTCTGCAGGCACAGAACTAGAAGTAAATGGTAGTGATTACAAAATTAACAAGAAATTATCTTAATCTCCTTTACCCCTGTCTCCATCTCTCTGTTCATCAGCCAGTAGTGACCTCTTTAAGTCAATTATTTACATACGAATTTGAATGGGATGATGGTTTAATTAGACATCTTCACTCACCTACAGCCAGGGTCCTAAAGAGAAGAAGAATGAGTAATTTTATAGCAAGAGCTGGGTACACAGGGACTATCCTGGCCAAACCACTGACATTAAAATCATTTAACTTATTGTTCAGAGCACAGCTATAGAATAAAACATCTAAAGGAAGAAGACAGAGCGAACACATGTGTATCAGTGTTGGGGGGTGGGCAGGTGGGATACAGGAGGATGTAAAAAGGGAATAAATTCCTTTCTCACACCTGCCCACACGTCTTCCAAGTTTGGTTCACTTTAAAATTGTGCCTGGATAATTCTGGCCCTGTTTGTTGCTAGTAAAATGATCTAGTTCCAGCAACTCAGAACATCTTATAGATTGGGTAGGTTATATCTTTACCAAAAGCTAAAATTTACTAGATTTTTTTCAAAAATCTGATTAGATTTGAATTGACTTTCTAAAATCTCCACAACTTACATAATTTGCACTTAAAAGTTCTATCAACACAGATAATAAGAGCAAATATAAAGTATGCATGTGTCATTGCCAATACAAAAATTATCTTAAATTTATGCTAAAAAGCTACAAAAATTTTGGAAGTAATGTTATTCAATGTTATATTTAGAAAAGTCATTTTATTCTCTTTTAAGGCTCATGAAAATTAATTATCCTTTGCCACAGTTTTCTTTCCAGTCTCATTTTTACAAGTAGTTGTCAATATACTGTTAAAGTCCAGCCAAAAATACTACTCTGTAAATGCTTACTAGATATCAAATGATATATATAGCCAGAGAGAATGTATAGCCTAAATAGTCCAGAGTAGAGTTTCTTAAACTTGAGTGTGTATAACAAGTTCCTGGGAGATTGTTAAAATGCGGATTTTGATTCAGGAGTCTGGGGTGAAATCTGAAGTCTGTTTCTAACCAACTCCCAGATGATGAGATGCTGCTGGTCTGCAGGCACAGAACTAGAAAGCTAAATGGTAGTGATTACAAAATTAACAAGAAATTATCTTAATCTCCTTTACCCCTGTCTCCATCTCTCTGTTCATCAGCCAGTAGTGACCTCTTTAAGCATATACTATATTATTTGACATACGAATTTGAGCAATGGGTATGGATATCAAAGATACCCCACCCCAGTGAGTCCTTGAAAGTCAGGTGATGCTACAGGAATTTGAATGTCTGCTTGCCTAGCGACAATGCCTGGCCTGTCCACCCTCTAGCACCTTCTGATGACTCTAGGGGAAGTTAGGGTAATTGTAAATGGAAGTGTTCCTCCCACCCCATGCTTCCTAAGTTCATACTCATTTTGCTTAGTGAAATATTGGTTGTGTCAAAAAGAAACAGATAGTAATACACACACGTTCCTTTTACTAAAGTGACTCCTTAAAAAACACAAAGTCCCCTTTTTTGTAGCTGGTCAGAGCCCTGTTTGCTCTCTGGTAGTGACCACTTCCAAGATCTCCCAGCAGGGGGCACTATGGCATTGGAATTCAGCGTTGACTGCTTGTTTATGCTTCAAGGTGGTGTGGGATTTTTTTCCCCATTCTATTCAGTTTTTTGTTGTTGTTTTTTCTTTTTTTTAATTCTTCTTCTTTTTTTCCCCCTCTTCATGTTTTCACTAGATCCTTATTCACATTTATTAGTCCGGCAGCTTATATTCATCACTGGAAAGAGTTCATCATATTTTATCATTTAAGCAAGGATGTGTGTATGTCTCTGAAAGCTATAGAAGAAATTATGGCTGATACAGCAAGTATCAATTCTCCCATAAAAACAGGTTCTCTCATATCTTTCCTTTTTTGAATTTAATGGGTAGAGTGAGTTTGTGAAAAAAATAAAAGACATGAAGGCTCTGTAACTTTGATCCCTCGATACTTGTAGCAGATGCCTGTTGTGCTTACCTCTCTTCTGCTGCAGATTAATTTTATTTTCCAAACAGGCCAATAGGTAACAAAAGATAAGCAATGCTTGTCTGAGTTCCTCTGAGTGATTATTTTCTGCAGATCCAATCAGAATAAAAAGGCTGCTGCTCTAGGCAGCTCCAAAGATGAGCAGCTTCTTGAGTTCACTGCAGCAGGAAACTTCTGCCTCACTTTTCCCCAGGGCAGCAGGGGAAGAGAACCACATAGCCTTCAGAACCACATAGTCTGAGCCGAGGTCTCCTGTAAGTAGAAGGCTCTGGTTGATTTGCAGTTTTTCCCAGCTTTCAGCATAGCAATAAGATGTTGAATTATCAAGCATTTTGGAGAAATCTCTCTAGTTATATTCTGAGGCACTTGCAAATGAGATATTTGTTTGTTTGTAAAGAAACTTGAAATGCCAACTACAGGCTGCCATGAGAATTTGCCCACCCCAAGATGGTATCCAAATGGAATTGCCCCATTGTGCTCTATGTCTTTGCCTTTTGTCTGACATTAGAGACAACCTATTGAAGATTTATAAGGTAGGGGCCCAGCTGCCTTCGGTCTAGTCCAGTATATAATGTCTCATTGGTATACCATGAATCAAGTATGGCAGGAGTGAAACAATCAGACTTTTTTGAACTGGAAGGAAATTGAGAAATTTGTGTTTTTTAAGCCAGTGGCCCTTCCCTCCTCCCGACCTTTCTCAGAATGGGGAAGCCACATCTTAGTTGTCATATCATTTGCCAAAGGGCACGTATCTAGTTTCCAGGCAGAGGCCAGAATCTCATTTTCTGATTCTCCTGCAGTTGTTTTTACTCTTCAGCAGTGATCTTTCAAACCACTATCAATATAAATATTTGATTCAAACATACATTAAGAATAATTTTACTAGCAGGACTTTCCATCTGAAAAATAGATTTAAAAAATGATTCTCATTTTAACAGCATGAAACTCATCAGGGGACATCCCCCGATGGCTCAGTGATAAAGAATCCACCTGCCTATGCAGGAGACGTGAGTTCGATGTTTCTGATCTAGGAACATCCCACATGCTGTGGAGCAACTAAACCCATGTGCCCCAACTATTGTGCCTGTGTCTAGAGCCTTGGAGCCATAACTACTGAGCCCACCTGCTGCAACTGCTGAAGCCCATGTGTCCTAAAGCCTGGGCTCCACAAGAGAAGTCACTGAAGTGAGTAGCCTGAGCACAGCAATGAAGAAGAGTAGCCCCCAGTAGTCACAACTGGAGAGAAGCCCTCTAGGCCATGAAGACCCAGCACAGCCAAAAATAAATCAATAAAAAATTTAAAAATATTTTACGAAAGCCTCATCAGTATAAAGCATCTTATACCAAATTTAAAGTGAAAGGTGAACCTCAAAGACTAAGCAAAATGCTTGGTATCACATGTGAGGCCAGTCTAGTTACAAGCCAAAAATACTCAAATTTGGAATAAAACTGAAATTTGAGATATTACGTTGGCTAATTCACTTTTCTTGAAAATGTGAAAAGGGGCTTCCCTGGTGGTCCAGTGGTTAAGGACACTGCCTTGCAGTGCAAGGGGCACCAGTTAGATCCCTGGCCTGGGAAGATCCCACGTGCTGTGGAGCAGCTGGACCGAAGTGTCTAACTACTGAGCCAGAACTCTGGAGAGCATGCGCCCAGAACTGGCACTCTGCAGCAAGAGAGACCACTGAGATTGGAGGCCCACATAGGCCAAAGAACAAAGATAAATAAATGAAAGATCAATAGAAGTGGCAAAAAAAAAAAAAAAAAAAAAGCAGAAAAAAAAAATGGGGAAGGACTGCAGTGTTTCAGTCTTAGAGGACGCATCTCTCAGCACAATTCATAAAATTCACTGGCCTGAAATTTTATTTTTCAATGATTACCCAGCACTACAACTCAATAATCAGTTGAAGACCTATTTTCTCATATTTCTGGGATATGTTCTCATCTTCAGTTTCTACCCACTCTTTTTTTTTTTTTTTTTTTTAATTTCTCTCTACATTTTTAGATGTTTTTGGTCTTCGTCTGCTGGTGGCTTCTTTTGCTGTGGAACATGTGCTGTAGTGTGCCCGGACTTCAGTAGTTGCAGCTTCTGGACTCTAGAGCACAGGCTCAGTAGTTGTGGAACACAGGCTTACTTGCTCCACGGCATGTGGGATCTTCCTGAATCAGCAGTTGAACCCATGTCTCCTGCATTGGCAGGTGGTTTCTTTGCTACTGAGCCACCAAAGAAGCCTCTCTATTCAATCGTATAAAAATATTCTTCCCTGTGCAAAGCACTTCTCTTTGCTCACACTTCTTTAAGTTTTAGAATTCAGAATTCTAGCATTCTTTGAAACTTTCTTGATTTTAATTTATAGATTTCAAGTGGAACCTTATTTGTCCATATTAGTGTAGGGGAAGAAAATATATTTTTCCTCTATCCTTTTAAGTTCTCAACGGGGACCCCTATAACTAAAGTGATTAACAAGTGAAAAGCACACAAATTTATTTAATATGCTTTATATGATGTCAGAGCCTTCTTAAGGGAACTAAAATATGGCTAAACCTTAGTGGTTTTTTGCTAAGTTTGATGAAGAGTGGAGAGTCCTGGGAAGGTGTAATAGGATAAAGAATGTGAACTAATTAAAACAGGGAAAAGCAAGCTCTGTTCCTTCAGACTCCTCCATGTCCTTGTCTCTGGAAAAATATGGTGTTCCTTTCCTTTGGGTTCAGGGAGGGTGGCTCTCACATGAAGGTTTTACTTCCTACTTTAGAGGAAGGGCAGAAAATCTTTCCTATGCATGTCACTTCTCAAATGCCTTCAGCTTAAAGATAGTCGGTGTCCTGCTTGGGGTTTTCTTTTGTTGAACATCATCATTGACAGGGTTGTTAATTTATTTCTGTGAAGTCCAGTGGAAACGTCTTAATGCCACTTTACCCAGAACTGTCTGGTCTAGGCTATTCTTGCAGCTGAATTCATAAAATTCACTGGCCTGAAATTTTATTTCAATGATTACCCAGCACTACAACTCAATAATCAGTTGAAGACCTATTTTCTCATATTTCTGGGATATGTTCTCATCTTCAGTTTCTACCCACTCTTTTTTTTTTTTTTTTTTTTTTAATTTCTCTCTACATTTTTAGATGTTTTTGGTCTTCGTCTGCTGGTGGCTTCTTTTGCTGTGGAACATGTGCTGTAGTGTGCCCGGACTTCAGTAGTTGCAGCTTCTGGACTCTAGAGCACAGGCTCAGTAGTTGTGGAACACAGGCTTACTTGCTCCACGGCATGTGGGATCTTCCTGAATCAGCAGTTGAACCCATGTCTCCTGCATTGGCAGGTGGTTTCTTTGCTACTGAGCCACCAAAGAAGCCTCTCTATTCAATCGTATAAAAATATTCTTCCCTGTGCAAAGCACTTCTCTTTGCTCACACTTCTTTAAGTTTTAGAATTCAGAATTCTAGCATTCTTTGAAACTTTCTTGATTTTAATTTATAGATTTCAAGTGGAACCTTATTTGTCCATATTAGTGTAGGGGAAGAAAATATATTTTTCCTCTATCCTTTTAAGTTCTCAACGGGGACCCCTATAACTAAAGTGATTAACAAGTGAAAAGCACACAAATTTATTTAATATGCTTTATATGATGTCAGAGCCTTCTTAAGGGAACTAAAATATGGCTAAACCTTAGTGGTTTTTTGCTAAGTTTGATGAAGAGTGGAGAGTCCTGGGAAGGTGTAATAGGATAAAGAATGTGAACTAATTAAAACAGGGAAAAGCAAGCTCTGTTCCTTCAGACTCCTCCATGTCCTTGTCTCTGGAAAAATATGGTGTTCCTTTCCTTTGGGTTCAGGGAGGGTGGCTCTCACATGAAGGTTTTACTTCCTACTTTAGAGGAAGGGCAGAAAATCTTTCCTATGCATGTCACTTCTCAAATGCCTTCAGCTTAAAGATAGTCGGGTGTCCTGCTTGGGGGTTTTCTTTTGTTGAACATCATCATTGACAGGGTTGTTAATTTATTTCTGTGAAGTCCAGTGGAAACGTCTTAATGCCACTTTACCCAGAACTGTCTGGTCTAGGCTATTCTTGCAGCTTTGTTAATGAAAATTTTAACTTATTCTTCAGGCATTGATGCCTTTTGCTCTTAGTTATTTAAGTTTTGTCAGTTTTACTTTTCTCATACTCATTATAATAAGAAATCTAAGTGTTTTAAGAAGTACTTTATTATCTTTATTATGTAATATCCATGATTAATTATGTGTTATTAATTATGTCCCCATTTTATTATATTTATATAAGTAATTGGGTTTCTGCACACAATACATATAGCATCCTTTTTCATTCCAAGGTTCTGAAAAACTTGACTTTTAAAAGGGTTTAGGGAAAAGTGGGTAAAAAAAGCCAGATACTCTCTTTGGTTTAGTCCATTCTACTGTGTGTCTCATTTCTATAAATGGAAAAACTCATTTATGCTGAGAATATAGGAAATATGTTAATATAAAGGAGAGGCAATCCACAGCCTTCATTTGTGAGCTTTCTGGCTTGTTAATGTTCTACATCAGCAAGTAATAGTAGCTGCACGCAAAGTATTTGAAACAGGTCAAGACCTCAAGCAGTGGAGAAGCCAAGTACAGTTGCCTGCTCAACTCGTGTTCTTTCCTAGGGTGCAGTTAGGCCACAAGCTCTGGCGTACAAGTGAGAGCACACTGTTCTCCTGACGCTTGTGTACTTTGCTCATGCCTCTGTGACCCAGTGTCCTCAGTTCTTTCTCAGACTCCTGTCCTTCAGGCAACAGTCATCTTTTAATTTCAACAGACCTGTTCTTCACTTTTTTTTAAAACGCTTGTGTACTTGTGTTTTGCTAAGTTTGATGAAGAGTGGAGAGTCCTGGGAAGGTGTAATAGGATAAAGAATGTGAACTAATTAAAACAGGGAAAAGCAAGCTCTGTTCCTTCAGACTCCTCCATGTCCTTGTCTCTGGAAAAATATGGTGTTCCTTTCCTTTGGGTTCAGGGAGGGTGGCTCTCACATGAAGGTTTTACTTCCTACTTTAGAGGAAGGGCAGAAAATCTTTCCTATGCATGTCACTTCTCAAATGCCTTCAGCTTAAAGATAGTCGGGTGTCCTGCTTGGGGGTTTTCTTTTGTTGAACATCATCATTGACAGGGTTGTTAATTTATTTCTGTGAAGTCCAGTGGAAACGTCTTAATGCCACTTTACCCAGAACTGTCTGGTCTAGGCTATTCTTGCAGCTTTGTTAATGAAAATTTTAACTTATTCTTCAGGCATTGATGCCTTTTGCTCTTAGTTATTTAAGTTTTGTCAGTTTTACTTTTCTCATACTCATTATAATAAGAAATCTAAGTGTTTTAAGAAGTACTTTATTATCTTTATTATGTAATATCCATGATTAATTATGTGTTATTAATTATGTCCCCATTTTATTATATTTATATAAGTAATTGGGTTTCTGCACACAATACATATAGCATCCTTTTTCATTCCAAGGTTCTGAAAAACTTGACTTTTAAAAGGGTTTAGGGAAAAGTGGGTAAAAAAAGCCAGATACTCTCTTTGGTTTAGTCCATTCTACTGTGTGTCTCATTTCTATAAATGGAAAAACTCATTTATGCTGAGAATATAGGAAATATGTTAATATAAAGGAGAGGCAATCCACAGCCTTCATTTGTGAGCTTTCTGGCTTGTTAATGTTCTACATCAGCAAGTAATAGTAGCTGCACGCAAAGTATTTGAAACAGGTCAAGACCTCAAGCAGTGGAGAAGCCAAGTACAGTTGCCTGCTCAACTCGTGTTCTTTCCTAGGGTGCAGTTAGGCCACAAGCTCTGGCGTACAAGTGAGAGCACACTGTTCTCCTGACGCTTGTGTACTTTGCTCATGCCTCTGTGACCCAGTGTCCTCAGTTCTTTCTCAGACTCCTGTCCTTCAGGCAACAGTCATCTTTTAATTTCAACAGACCTGTTCTTCACTGTATTTGTTTATTAAAAATTAACTGGCTTTCAGTGATAATATTTTATTAGGATGATATATTATTTTTGCAAGTGTTCTGGTGTTGCACTTGTGTAGATTTTGAATAGTGTACATTTTTGCTGAATACAAGGGTTTTCAAGAACACATAAACCAGGGAATTCCCTGATGGTCCAGTGGATGGCAGTGGGTAGGACTCCATGCTCTCACTACCTAAAGTCTGGATTCCACCCATGGTTGGGAAATAAACTACCACTAGCTGCATAGCATAGCATGTCATCTCTATACCAAAAAAAATTTTTTTAATTAAAGAAAAAAGAAAACTTATATTGATCAAGACCAAACTGAATGATGTTACTAAGCTGTGAAACCACCTGAGCCTGCGAATTGAACCCTGGTTAGACAAGCCCAGTGCCCAGGTACCCAAGTAGAAGACCTGGGCAGATGCATCCACAGAATGGAGCCCTTCAGGGAGTAGACAGACTAGAAGTTTCTCAAGAGGAAGAAGTGTGGGTCTGAGTGAAGCCTGCCTAATTATTGTTGCCGTATTTCCTAGTCAAAGGCAGAGAGAGTAACTGAGACATTTAAAAGGGGTTTTGGGAAAGGTGGATGGAAAATCGTATACTCTTTGGTGTAGTTTGTTCTGCTATGTGCCACATTTCTATAAATAGAAAATCTCACATATGCTGGGAATATAGAAAATATGTCAATATAAAGGAGAAGAAAAAAGTAGAATTCTCCAGAAAATGCATTGCCCTCTAACATAGTACAAAACATTATTAGGAAAATTTGAGGATAGTGAGCAAGTCATGGAACTATAAAATAAATTGCAAATAACTCATTCTTCCTTGAAAGGCAGTCATGCTCAATAATTGAAAATATTTCCTTCTATACCTTTTCCTGAGTCCACCCAGTTTAATGCAAGACGTAGGAGCAGCCCCTTGAATTCACATATACTAGTCATTAAAAAAAATAAGTCAGGTCCTCTAAGAACATGATCCTTTAAAAACTAGATGAAAAACATAAAAATATGCACACACACACAGAGTAGAATAATCTAGCTTATTCTATGTTTGAATTGTGCTTTTAAAAATCCATTATGGCCTTAAATCAGTCCTGCAAATAGTCATGCACAGATTTGCCCGGACACGTTATAATTTATTCTGACTTGAGTAGAAAACAAAGTTTATTTCATGTATGTGCTTGTACACCTACTCTCCCACCCTCTACCATCAATAAGAGAAACAGCTGTGAAATGCAGGCACTTCTCAGCCCCACCATTAGGCTGATAATTGAATAGCATATCACCTTTTACACTTCCATGCCAGGTAGAGTGGACCTCTAGAAATGAGAGTAGAAAACACATGAGGAACCCACCCATTTAGGAAAAAATTACATTTCCAAACCAGCTGAACTTCAGTAAATCCTGGCGGAAGGCAGTTCCCATTATCCCCAGTGACCACACTCTTGCAAATGAAAATGTCTTTTGGCCTTCTCTATACAAGGAGGTGGCTATAGGCATGTTAATTCCCTTTCCCAGTGTAATCCATTAGAATAAATTGTTTACATTTTCACAAACACACTCACGTGTGAGGTCTTGTAAGCATTCTGCATGAAATGCATGCACATAGGTTTTCCATAGTTTATTTTTTTTCCCGTTGACTATAGTTCCTGGCTGCATTTTCATTTTTTAAAAATGTAAATAGAATCCCAGTGCTTGAATAATATTACATTCAAATTGTACATACTATTTAGTTACCTGACTCTACCAGTTGTACTTTCTCAAGAGAATAAGAATGCTAAGATAAAGGAGAAGAAAAAAGTAGAATTCTCCAGAAAATGCATTGCCCTCTAACATAGTACAAAACATTATTAGGAAAATTTGAGGATAGTGAGCAAGTCATGGAACTATAAAATAAATTGCAAATAACTCATTCTTCCTTGAAAGGCAGTCATGCTCAATAATTGAAAATATTTCCTTCTATACCTTTTCCTGAGTCCACCCAGTTTAATGCAAGACGAGGAGCAGCCCCTTGAATTCACATGCACTAGTCATTAAAAAAAATAAGTCAGGTCCTCTAAGAACATGATCCTTTAAAAACTAGATGAAAAACATAAAAATATGCACACACACACAGAGTAGAATAATCTAGCTTATTCTATGTTTGAATTGTGCTTTTAAAAATCCATTATGGCCTTAAATCAGTCCTGCAAATAGTCATGCACAGATTTGCCCGGACACGTTATAATTTATTCTGACTTGAGTAGAAAACAAAGTTTATTTCATGTATGTGCTTGTACACCTACTCTCCCACCCTCTACCATCAATAAGAGAAACAGCTGTGAAATGCAGGCACTTCTCAGCCCCACCATTAGGCTGATAATTGAATAGCATATCACCTTTTACACTTCCATGCCAGGTAGAGTGGACCTCTAGAAATGAGAGTAGAAAACACATGAGGAACCCACCCATTTAGGAAAAAATTACATTTCCAAACCAGCTGAACTTCAGTAAATCCTGGCGGAAGGCAGTTCCCATTATCCCCAGTGACCACACTCTTGCAAATGAAAATGTCTTTTGGCCTTCTCTATACAAGGAGGTGGCTATAGGCATGTTAATTCCCTTTCCCAGTGTAATCCATTAGAATAAATTGTTTACATTTTCACAAACACACTCACGTGTGAGGTCTTGTAAGCATTCTGCATGAAATGCATGCACATAGGTTTTCCATAGTTTATTTTTTTTCCCGTTGACTATAGTTCCTGGCTGCATTTTCATTTTTTAAAAATGTAAATAGAATCCCAGTGCTTGAATAATATTACATTCAAATTGTACATACTATTTAGTTACCTGACTCTACCAGTTGTACTTTCTCAAGAGAATAAGAATGCTAAGATAATGAGAACAATAGGTAGCAAGGTTTAGCACAGGCAGAAATTTTAAAATTCTGTGGTATTTGAATCTATGAAAACTGTGACCTTAGTGGAGATTTAATGCAGATTTGCTAAACAGTTCTATGTGTCCTGAGAGTTATTGGGGAAACAGTCGAGAAATCAATTCCATTTAACAGGAGAAAAACACCCAAAGTGTCTATGAACCCAAAAAGTTTCAGAGTGTATTAAGCAAATTTTGCTTGTATGTAAAGCAGTGTTGAAACTAAAATGACGATTGTGATTTTTTTCAATATTCTTCTCTTTTTGTGTTAAACAATTCAGAATATCCTTTCCTTATTTACAGAGTTATGATCGCTTGTTTTGAGTGTGTGAAAACTATTTCAAGAATATTGTAGGATTTTGTCTTGGTTTACAATTTTATTCTATGTGTTGATTGATCAGCTGCAATTAGAATGAGTTTTTTTTGTTTTTTTTTTCCACTCTTTTAAACGTTACTTTCTGTTTCTTAGAGGAATATGGAACTGGGTCAATGAAACCAGTAAATAGATTTTAAAAGCTAAAAATTAAATTTCTTCCACCTTCACCACTTTAAACACAACTGGTTTCCTATCCTTTACCCTTTTCTAGCCAGAAAACAACTGTGAATGAAGGGTTCTCTGGACCATTTCTTAAATCAAAAATCACTAAAAAGTTCAGCTTAGGAATATTAGGAACTGTTCCTGGTAGCGAAATGGCCAGTGAACCTCTCTGTAAGCTTTAGTGTCCTCATTGGTATCGTGGATGCCGTAACAGGACCTATTGCTCAGGGTTGTGCTGGTATGAAGTATGCAAGCCATGTGTCAGAGTCCACAGCCCTCAGGAAAAACTCAATGAATACTCCTCAAAAAGTACTCATTGTCATCCTTTTTTTACACTGCATCACAGCAGCCAGAGTGAGTCTGCACTGTAGAGATGCACAGATGGTAGAGGGGCTTTTCATCTGGCTCTTTCTCTCATGTCATTTGAGGTTACTATAGTTCCTGACATCCCAGTGCTTGAATAATATTACTTCAAATTGTACATACTATTTAGTTACCTGACTCTACCAGTTGTACTTTCTCAAGAGAATAAGAATGCTAAGATAATGAGAACAATAGGTAGCAAGGTTTAGCACAGGCAGAAATTTTAAAATTCTGTGGTATTTGAATCTATGAAAACTGTGACCTTAGTGGAGATTTAATGCAGATTTGCTAAACAGTTCTATGTGTCCTGAGAGTTATTGGGGAAACAGTCGAGAAATCAATTCCATTTAACAGGAGAAAAACACCCAAAGTGTCTATGAACCCAAAAAGTTTCAGAGTGTATTAAGCAAATTTTGCTTGTATGTAAAGCAGTGTTGAAACTAAAATGACGATTGTGATTTTTTTCAATATTCTTCTCTTTTTGTGTTAAACAATTCAGAATATCCTTTCCTTATTTACAGAGTTATGATCGCTTGTTTTGAGTGTGTGAAAACTATTTCAAGAATATTGTAGGATTTTGTCTTGGTTTACAATTTTATTCTATGTGTTGATTGATCAGCTGCAATTAGAATGAGTTTTTTTTGTTTTTTTTTTCCACTCTTTTAAACGTTACTTTCTGTTTCTTAGAGGAATATGGAACTGGGTCAATGAAACCAGTAAATAGATTTTAAAAGCTAAAAATTAAATTTCTTCCACCTTCACCACTTTAAACACAACTGGTTTCCTATCCTTTACCCTTTTCTAGCCAGAAAACAACTGTGAATGAAGGGTTCTCTGGACCATTTCTTAAATCAAAAATCACTAAAAAGTTCAGCTTAGGAATATTAGGAACTGTTCCTGGTAGCGAAATGGCCAGTGAACCTCTCTGTAAGCTTTAGTGTCCTCATTGGTATCGTGGATGCCGTAACAGGACCTATTGCTCAGGGTTGTGCTGGTATGAAGTATGCAAGCCATGTGTCAGAGTCCACAGCCCTCAGGAAAAACTCAATGAATACTCCTCAAAAAGTACTCATTGTCATCCTTTTTTTACACTGCATCACAGCAGCCAGAGTGAGTCTGCACTGTAGAGATGCACAGATGGTAGAGTAGCGGTGTCACTGATTGTCACTCTAATAGTTTATCCCCTCTGGCTCTTTCTCTCATGTCATTTGAGGTGTTGGCTATAAAACCCAACAGCCAAAGCTTCCTGATGGTCGCTGTCATGGGGCCTCAGAAAGACATAAAGTACACTTTGGTTCTTGTGGCGAGAGCCAGGCCAGTCATCAGGGTTTGGGGTAGGTCCAGCACAGTGCCTCCTGAGGTCCTGTGGCTGCTTCCAGGAGTGGATTGGGACTGGAACTTGCTGCTTCTCAAAGAGAATCAAGGTAGTGACTTTAACGCCCTTCCCTTTATCCTTTAGAACATGCCTGAAGCTCAGAAGGAGCTGCGATGCCAAACAACTTTGACCTGAAGTTCAAAGCTTTAAGGGCTTAAAATACACCTTTTTCTAAAGATATGTTTATAGGTGTTTTGCTTGATAGGATACTGTAGAGTTTCTGAATTTTAACACTCGCAGTTGTAGAATGTTTGAGTCCATACACGGTAGGTGGACACTTCACCTGAGAGCCATGTGACTCTCTCTGGTTGTACCTTCTCTCTCCTGCCTTGCATTGTGATCACACCTCTCTTGCACTCGACATTAGGAAGCACTCAAGTAATGCAAGCAATGTTGTTCATCTTAAACAAAAGCTCTCATTTCTGACCACAGTACTCCTGACCCATTCCATGCCAAACAAGAGTACACACAAAATGTTGATAACAATGAAACATCATTATACTGAAAATTCAAACAGGATGAGGTATGTGTATCATTTCTTTTGTAACAGAAATATAGATGATTCACATTTGTCTGCTATGTGTAGATGTTCCAAAGTCTAGCTTTAAAGCAGTTCTGGGTTACCAATAGTTTTGCTTCACATATGCATCCTTATACAGACTAGGGTTAGGCAAAGAATTGTTAATGGGTTTACATAAACAGAAATTTATAATTTAAAGCAAGCATAATGATACTTGAAAGCTACCTTTTCTTCTCTCAGTGTCAGCAATGCTTTGATAAGAGTATCTCCCTCCTAAATGTTGGCAGTTCTGGCTATCTGCATGTGTTCACGTCACAGGTGCTCTTTGTGTTACACCCAGGTGTTGGGCAGCAGCCAGATTTCTCATTAGGATATTGAATTAGAATTCTCAGTAAACTCTATTAACTATGAATTTTAGTTTAGGAAAACTAAATTTCAGTAATTCAATAACTATTTAATAGGTTACTAGTGAGGATACCATAGGCACAGGTAAATCACTGTCTGCATTCTTAATCCCTAAGTACCTCACATGTTTGGATTAATTGAGTCTTTAGGATCAGCAGGGGTGTCCTTGAGGCTTGCTAGTGGCAGTGAGCTCTACACTGAAAACTACCAGTGTAGACTAGACCTAGTCATAGAAACGCAAGGGTTCAAGCTCCTCTTTAACAGCTTTCTGATGTAGGACAAGTGACCGAATTACTCTTAGTTCTCATCTCTAAAGGAGAGGTTCTTAGACCTCATAGAACTGTTACGAGGGATTTAAATAATATAATACCTCTATAGCTTTTAGCACATTGCCTGGTATAAGTTTTTCTAGAAATATTAGCTATTATGATTCACTTTGTTATCTTCAGTGGAGTAGGAGTACCTTTGAAATGATAGTTACGTATTCAGTTGAAGAGAAAATCAGACTATTTTAAGATAAGCATATAAAGGCCCTGTTTTGTTTTCTTCTAAAGCTGATATACATATTAGGAGCCATTCCCATATGAGAGGTGGCAAGATGCCTTGTCATATCTTTCAGGTTATTCAAAAGGATTTGAATTTTGTCTTAAGTCATCAATAATCTTTTAATCATGGAAATGGCTATTATTTAAAAAGAAACAAAACCTTAACTCTAGCTTCAGTGTAGACAATAGATTCTAGAGAAGCATGGGAAAAGGGAAGTCTATTAGGATGCTCTACTGGAGTCCACACAGAGAAAGTCGTTGTGATGTTCATCTGAACACAAACAGTGGTCAAATCCCAGATTCATTTTGGAGGCTAAGTAGACAGCACTTGCTGACAGATTAGATGTGAGGAGAGAAAGCAGAAAAAAGCTAAACTGTGAAAATGGTGGTGTCACTAGACAAAGTCCAGGCTGAAAATAAACACTTGAAAGCTACCTTTTCTTCTCTCAGTGTCAGCAATGCTTTGATAAGAGTATCTCCGTCCTAAATGTTGGCAGTTCTGGCTATCTGCATGTGTTCACGTCACAGGTGCTCTTTGTGTTACACCCAGGTGTTGGGCAGCAGCCAGATTTCTCATTAGGATATTGAATTAGAATTCTCAGTAAACTCTATTAACTATGAATTTTAGTTTAGGAAAACTAAATTTCAGTAATTCAATAACTATTTAATAGGTTACTAGTGAGGATACCATAGGCACAGGTAAATCACTGTCTGCATTCTTAATCCCTAAGTACCTCACATGTTTGGATTAATTGAGTCTTTAGGATCAGCAGGGGTGTCCTTGAGGCTTGCTAGTGGCAGTGAGCTCTACACTGAAAACTACCAGTGTAGACTAGACCTAGTCATAGAAACGCAAGGGTTCAAGCTCCTCTTTAACAGCTTTCTGATGTAGGACAAGTGACCGAATTACTCTTAGTTCTCATCTCTAAAGGAGAGGTTCTTAGACCTCATAGAACTGTTACGAGGGATTTAAATAATATAATACCTCTATAGCTTTTAGCACATTGCCTGGTATAAGTTTTTCTAGAAATATTAGCTATTATGATTCACTTTGTTATCTTCAGTGGAGTAGGAGTACCTTTGAAATGATAGTTACGTATTCAGTTGAAGAGAAAATCAGACTATTTTAAGATAAGCATATAAAGGCCCTGTTTTGTTTTCTTCTAAAGCTGATATACATATTAGGAGCCATTCCCATATGAGAGGTGGCAAGATGCCTTGTCATATCTTTCAGGTTATTCAAAAGGATTTGAATTTTGTCTTAAGTCATCAATAATCTTTTAATCATGGAAATGGCTATTATTTAAAAAGAAACAAAACCTTAACTCTAGCTTCAGTGTAGACAATAGATTCTAGAGAAGCATGGGAAAAGGGAAGTCTATTAGGATGCTCTACTGGAGTCCACACAGAGAAAGTCATTGTGATGTTCATCTGAACACAAACAGTGGTCAAATCCCAGATTCATTTTGGAGGCTAAGTAGACAGCACTTGCTGACAGATTAGATGTGAGGAGAGAAAGCAGGAATAAACATATTCTTTAATTTTGCCATGCTAAACTGTGAAAATGGTGGTGTCACTAGACAAAGTCCAGGCTGAAAATAAACACTTGGAAAATCAAGAGCTTTCTCTTTGCGGGAGAGAGGGACAGGGCGAAGTAATGATTTTCGTTGTTGTTTGTTGGTGTTGCTGTTGTTTGGTGATTTTTTTTAAGTCCTTGGTTTTGAGACATAAAGTCAAAACTTTCGTTTTTACACCTGTAGTAGACATTCTCATAGAAAAGACAAGCTACAGGTTGACAAATACATCAGAATTTCCAGGGAGAGTTGGACCTGGAGACTCAAACTTAGGCATCTTCACACACAGATTGACTGAAGTCATGATATCAGAAGAAGTTACTCAGAAAAGGTGTTTAGATGGAGAAGAAGCAAGAAAACTGAATCTTTCAATAATTGTAGGTCATAAAAGACCAGAATCTATCAAAAGAGACAGAGTAAGTGCTCAGCAAGGTGAGAAAAATAGAGCCAGGTGTGTGACATCCTGGAAGCCAAGAAAATAAAGGGAGAAAATAGTCTACTATGTGAAATATCAGTAGTTAAAAAAAAGGTAGAGACACAGTCCTCAAAGTACAAATCCTAGGAAATGGCACTATGGACACCAAAATGGGTTCTTTTTTGAGATGACACCTCTACATTTGAAAATGTCTTAGGGCTGTTTGCTGCCTATGTTTTGTGTAGCATAATTCTCTTCCTTATTTTCTTCTTCCCCTGGGAACCATATGTGTTAGCAGCAAGTGAGCAGTGATTCTGTTGGTTTCTCTTATACAGCTAAAGTAGAAGAAATAGTAGAGTAAACCTATTTTTCAAATCTTTTTCTTTTTAAAAAAAAAAATACTTAGGTTTTGAAAGAAACAAAACCTTAACTCTAGCTTCAGTGTAGACAATAGATTCTAGAGAAGCATGGGAAAAGGGAAGTCTATTAGGATGCTCTACTGGAGTCCACACAGAGAAAGTCGTTGTGATGTTCATCTGAACACAAACAGTGGTCAAATCCCAGATTCATTTTGGAGGCTAAGTAGACAGCACTTGCTGACAGATTAGATGTGAGGAGAGAAAGCAGGAATAAACATATTCTTTAATTTTGCCATGCTAAACTGTGAAAATGGTGGTGTCACTAGACAAAGTCCAGGCTGAAAATAAACACTTGGAAAATCAAGAGCTTTCTCTTTGCGGGAGAGAGGGACAGGGCGAAGTAATGATTTTCGTTGTTGTTTGTTGGTGTTGCTGTTGTTTGGTGATTTTTTTTAAGTCCTTGGTTTTGAGACATAAAGTCAAAACTTTCGTTTTTACACCTGTAGTAGACATTCTCATAGAAAAGACAAGCTACAGGTTGACAAATACATCAGAATTTCCAGGGAGAGTTGGACCTGGAGACTCAAACTTAGGCATCTTCACACACAGATTGACTGAAGTCATGATATCAGAAGAAGTTACTCAGAAAAGGTGTTTAGATGGAGAAGAAGCAAGAAAACTGAATCTTTCAATAATTGTAGGTCATAAAAGACCAGAATCTATCAAAAGAGACAGAGTAAGTGCTCAGCAAGGTGAGAAAAATAGAGCCAGGTGTGTGACATCCTGGAAGCCAAGAAAATAAAGGGAGAAAATAGTCTACTATGTGAAATATCAGTAGTTAAAAAAAAGGTAGAGACACAGTCCTCAAAGTACAAATCCTAGGAAATGGCACTATGGACACCAAAATGGGTTCTTTTTTGAGATGACACCTCTACATTTGAAAATGTCTTAGGGCTGTTTGCTGCCTATGTTTTGTGTAGCATAATTCTCTTCCTTATTTTCTTCTTCCCCTGGGAACCATATGTGTTAGCAGCAAGTGAGCAGTGATTCTGTTGGTTTCTCTTATACAGCTAAAGTAGAAGAAATAGTAGAGTAAACCTATTTTTCAAATCTTCTTATTCTTGTTTTAAAAAATGGCTTTGTATAACAAACCACAGAGAATAAAATACTAGGAAAAATTAAGGTTCTATGAAAAAATTGAGAAAGAATGTGCTTCTTATGCCTGATTTTCACAAAATCCAAAAGGGGAAGTGATCTACTTAATGTTCATCATTTTAATGTTCCTTAATGTTAATGTTCCTCATTTTCTTATAAATCCATTCTACACATTTTTTAAAACCAAGGTATTTTTACTCCCTTAAGTGAACAGGCAGATTTCTGTTTTGCCTGTTTTGAAAATAGCACACTAACCTCTAATCCATCTTCCTGGAATATTTCATGGAACTACTACTGGAAATGCCACACAGCTCAAAATCTAACAAAAAGATACCAATACATTCCATGGCTGACGGTCTAGGTATAATTAGGAATGAAACTTTGTCTAAAGAGATTACTGAGGAAAAATGGCAGTAAGGAGGGATGATGGATGTAATATATAGAATCCTGAAAACTAAGGATTTAAAGGGTTTTAAAGGAGGAAATTATCCAGTATGCAGATCGTTTATCTTATTAAAGAAACAGGCTATAAAATACAACACCTAGAAAATAACAACATCCAGACAATAAAATAGCTTCTACCTTAGATGACATCTGTTGATTTGACAGTATCTTGGGTTTATTTGTGCTTTGTAATTTGTCTATCATAGTTCTCTCCTTATTCCTTCTTTCCAAGGAATGTTGGCATATCTTTTAGCTTTTAAAGAAATAAGATTTTTTTTAAAAAAAAAAGATTTATTTATTTATTTATTTTGGTGGGGGTGGGGAGTGAGGGGAGCAGGCGGGCCACTTCTATTGGTCTTTCATTTGTCTCTTTTCATCCATCTTTGTTCTTTGGCCCACGTGGGCCCCGCATCACGGTGGCCTCTGTTGTCACAGAGCGCTGGCTCTGGGCTCCAGAGCTCCAGATTCGTAATTGGACACATCAGTCCAGCTGCTCCGTGGCACGTGGGATCTTCCCAGGCCAGGGGTCGAACCGGCGCCCCTTGCACTGCCAGGTGGTGTCCTTACCCACTGGACCACCAGGGAAGCCCCAAAAAATAAGATTTTAAGTAACATCTGCTGATTTTAAAATACTGATCACTTTGCTTTTAATACTTTTGCTTGGGCCGAGCCACTACATTTTCTAACTGTGCTGCTGCTGCTTAGTCACTTCAGTCATGTCCAATTCTGTGTGACGCTATGGACTGTAGCCCACCAGGCTCCTTTTTCCATGGAATTCCCCAGGCAAGAGTACTGGAGTTGGTAGCCATGTCCTCCTCCAGGGGATCTTCTCAACCCAGGGGTAGAACCTGGGTCTCCTGCATTGCAGGCGGATTCTTTACCGCTGAGCCAGGAGGGAAGCCCTAGTCTAAACTATAAAGGCTGCCTATTTGCAATCTCTTCCCTACCATCTGTTTCTTGTCACATGCTCATTCATTTATGGAACACACATTTATCAAGCACCAACTAGACCGATATAAAGAATGTCTCATGCTATTAACGTTATCCCCCATTAGTCTGTCTCAGTTCTCCCTTCTTCTTAATGATCACATTATTCTAGTCTAAGACTATATCTTGAAAATTAGTACTGATTTATAATATTTAATATTTAGATGTCTTTTTAAAAAAAATCTCTTTTTTGGGGCTTCCCTGGTGGTCCAGTGGGTGGGGACACCGCCTTGCAGTGCAAGGGGCGCCGGTTCGATCCCTGGTCTGGGAGGATTCCACGTGTCGCGGAGCGGCTGGACCCATGTGTCCAATTGCCGAGCCGGAGCTCTGGAGCGCATGCGCCCAGAGCCGGTGCTCTGCGACGACAGATGCCACCGTGATGGGAGGCCCACAGGAGCCAAAGAACAAAGATGGATGAAACTAGACAAATGAAAGACCTGTGGAAGTGGCCCGCCCACCCCCTTCCCGCCCCACCTCTGCCAAAAATAAATAAATAAATAAATGTTTAAAAAAAAAAGTCTCTTTTTTACCTTGTTGAAATTTAACTGACCTTCTTATAATGTATTATTAATTTTTTTTAAATAGCAATTAAGGACAGTAGGGTTTTTTTGAGGGGGGAGTGGGGAGGGTGGCTGGCGGGCGAGCACCCGTGTGGGCCTCCCATCACAGTGGCCTCTCTCGTTGCAGAGCACCGGCTCCGGGCACATGTGCTGCAGAGCTCCGGCTCGGTAATTGGACACATCAGTCCAACCGCTCCACAGCATGTGGGATCTTCCCAGGCCAGGGATCGAACTAGCCTCTCTTGCAGCGCAAGATGGTGTCCTTACCTACTGGACCATCAGGGAAGCCCCCTTCTTATAATTTAGATGAACTGATATTTCCATTTCTCTTCTGTGATTCTATCATCTAGCAATTTTTTAGAGGGAATGCTGGCAAAACACTAGTAGAGTGAAAAGCATCCTTTGGTGGAATTTTGCAAATAATCTAATCTCAGTCCACCTTCTCTTTAGCAGGTCATGATGAGGGTGGCTGTGGCTATTGGACAGAGAGCAAAATTTCCCCAGTAGGGTACTTTTGTTGGGTCTGATATTACTAAATAGGTTTTGTTTGGTCATTTATCGTTAGTTATCATATACATAATTTATGTGATACAAGTCATTTTCAAAATGCATGATTGGCTCTGTCAGTGACGAACAGATGACAGCTCAAGACAGAGAACACCTCAATGATTAGCATAGATGGCAACTGTTTGATAAATTGATAATTAAGTTTGATAATCTGCCTCATTAACTGTCAGCATAAAGTTGTCTGCAAAGATGTTTACAAGTGAAAAAAAGTCAATTGCTCATAATATTTTTTTTTAATTATCAGGAATATATGTTATTAAATGTGACAGCACCCTTGCTTATCCCTCTCTGGATTGTAAAGAAACATGTAAACAGAGAAAATAAAATGCATACTTGAGGACATCACTTTCAGTCGCTTCTCATTCCTCCCTAAGCCACTTGTTGCTGCCTGGCCATCTTAATTCTCATTCCTCTGTGTAAAGTAGAAGCTGAGTAACCAGCAGCAAGTTTCGGATCTGGGATTAAGACTCACTGATCCATTTGGTAAAAGCCAGCCTGTCTTATCAATACATTAGAACTTAAACTAGAATAAGAGCCCTTGCCAGAAAGTTCCACTGTAACAAAACCCAATGTTGCCCCTATATTTCTAAATCTTTAATGCCTTGTACTGGATTTTTAAAAATAAAGGATGAAATTGCTAATAAGTATATTTAAAGAAAGTAACTGCTATTATATTTTATATGAAATATAAGTTAAAAACAGTAGGATTTGCTTCTTAAGTAAAGTGAATTATTTTTAAAATAACAAAGATTTAGTCATAGCTAAATTAACTGATATTCCTATCCAGGCCAGGATCGAACTAGCCTTTAGCAATGGTGTCCTTACCCACTGGACCATGAGGGAAGCCCCCTTCTTATAATTTAGATGAACTGATATTTCCATTTCTCTTCTGTGATTCTATCATCTAGCAATTTTTTAGAGGGAATGCTGGCAAAACACTAGTAGAGTGAAAAGCATCCTTTGGTGGAATTTTGCAAATAATCTAATCTCAGTCCACCTTCTCTTTAGCAGGTCATGATGAGGGTGGCTGTGGCTATTGGACAGAGAGCAAAATTTCCCCAGTAGGGTACTTTTGTTGGGTCTGATATTACTAAATAGGTTTTGTTTGGTCATTTATCGTTAGTTATCATATACATAATTTATGTGATACAAGTCATTTTCAAAATGCATGATTGGCTCTGTCAGTGACGAACAGATGACAGCTCAAGACAGAGAACACCTCAATGATTAGCATAGATGGCAACTGTTTGATAAATTGATAATTAAGTTTGATAATCTGCCTCATTAACTGTCAGCATAAAGTTATCTGCAAAGATGTTTACAAGTGAAAAAAAGTCAATTGCTCATAATATTTTTTTTTAATTATCAGGAATATATGTTATTAAATGTGACAGCACCCTTGCTTATCCCTCTCTGGATTGTAAAGAAACATGTAAACAGAGAAAATAAAATGCATACTTGAGGACATCACTTTCAGTTGCTTCTCATTCCTCCTAAGCCACTTGTTGCTGCCTGGCCATCTTAATTCTCATTCCTCTGTGTAAAGTAGAAGCTGAGTAACCAGCAGCAAGTTTCGGATCTGGGATTAAGACTCACTGATCCATTTGGTAAAAGCCAGCCTGTCTTATCAATACATTAGAACTTAAACTAGAATAAGAGCCCTTGCCAGAAAGTTCCACTGTAACAAAACCCAATGTTGCCCCTATATTTCTAAATCTTTAATGCCTTGTACTGGATTTTTAAAAATAAAGGATGAAATTGCTAATAAGTATATTTAAAGAAAGTAACTGCTATTATATTTTATATGAAATATAAGTTAAAAACAGTAGGATTTGCTTCTTAAGTAAAGTGAATTATTTTTAAAATAACATATTAGATTTAGTCATAGCTAAATTAACTGATATTCCTATCCCAGAAAGATTTTGTTCAATAAGCTTAATTTTAAGTTTTCCTTCCCACTCTGTGTTAATGCTTAGTAAATCTAAGGACCTTCTCCTGCATTCCAGCTTTTCTCTGGCTCATAAATTAATCTTTCTGTTAGCTCTTGCTACTCTTCACCTTCTGCATTCTTGTGAGCCTCTCTAAATACATATGTCAATTTTCCCAGTATTGCCTCACTCTGCCACACCTCCAAAGCCTTTTAATTGTGCTTCTCTAGCTCTCAGAGCTCTATTAGGAGGCCTAAATTTCACCAAGTTAATCCAGAAGTTAAAGGTGACACATTTCCAAAGTTTGAGAAAATCAGCCCAGAGTGTGTTAGAATAAATGACATCAACTCTGCTTCATCAGCTGATTCTTAAAACTCCTGGTCCTCTGGGTAGTTAAATACTAATATGGCTTATCAAGGCCACTCATCACCAACCTTTGTAGTTGTAATATAGTAAGCACAGTGTTGCATTTTTTATTAAATCAGTGTGTGAGCTGAACCAGCTGTGTAAACCAGTCACTCTCAAGAGAAGAAAAAAGTGTTCTAAATTCACAAAGAGATCTCCTCTCAAATCTGTTGAGTAGATTTAAAAAGTTAAAATAATGAATAAAGGAACCTGACTTTTTATTAATGAAATTAAATAAAGAGGAGGAAGAAAATCTAGAAGGATTTAATTATCCTTACAAGGATTTCCCATATTTCCTGTGTACTCCATTTTTCTCTGAGTGAAATCCTTTTAAATAGCTAAACCCATGACTTATTAACTTACAAAGGGTTTTTATCATAATTATAGGAAAATCCATGGTTCTTATCTATGCCTTGGTTTGTCCAAATATTAAGGAAAAATGCATAGTCAAAGCATAATTTGATAGTCCATACAATCCAACACTGCCATTTAAGATCAAAAAAGGTTATAGATGCCAACTAGTTAGTTGTAAGAGCTAGATATTTAAGTGAGTAGCATGGTAGAAATGATTCTAAAGGTAAAGATAAGTTTGACATTGCAATCTAGAATTTAACTTGCCAGTTTAATCTTTTCAAGAAAAGAAATCAGATACCATAACATGACCAACTATAATCAGCAACTCAGTATTTAAAGTTCCATTTGAATGTGAGGTACTGTTTTGGGATTTGGGTTATTGGAACATTTTTCAACAGTATTCACGAAGCGGCTACTAAGTGCCAGTTCTTCTCCTAAGCAAGGGGATATGTTGGCAAATAAGGCAGAGAAGCACCTACTTAATGAAATTAAACTCAAAGGATGGAGATGGATGTTGACAGCACATTGTTGATTTCTTAGCTTGAAATTGTGAAAGATGCTTTAAGAGAAAGTGAAGGGGATTATAGAGTGAACCGACCCAGCTAGTGAGGTTAAAGCATAGATCTCTGAGAAGGTTATAGTGAATCTGAAATTTGAACAGCAATTGGAAATAGCTAGGAGAAGAAGGGGAAGATAAGAAACAGTTTTACAAATTTGTACTCTTGGGTGTAGTCCACCTTGATAGATCAGTGATGTGTTCAGATATTATTGACACCAGGAAATCTAAGTTTACTGGTTATCTTGAAAGGCACATTGTACTCTGGTGGACTTTGTCTCAGGACTTATTTCCCAACTCACTGTCTAACTGTAACCATGTAAGAATTATCATTGGATGGAATGATATGCCTATTTTATTCCATATTTTAGGAATACAATGAATTAAGAGTGCTGACACTTAGTCATATATGTGCATATGCCTACATCTGTCTGTGTGTCACCAGGATATCTGGTCACTTCATTCAAAGATTTGATAATCTTTATTTTTTTATTTGTTTTCATTGGAGTAGAGTCGATTTATAAGTTGTGTTAGTTTATGCTGAACAGCAAAGTGAATCATATGTGTGTGTGTGTGTGTGTGTGTGTGTATGTATATATGTATACGCACACACATATCCACTCTTTTTTAGATGCTTTCCCATGTGGGTCATTAGAGAGTATTGAGTAGAGTTCCCTGTGTTATACAGTAGGTCCTTATTAGTTATTTTATATATAGTAATGTGGATGATCCTCTTAAGTTGGTTAGATATTGTGCTACTTGTAGACATACTCCTACAAGTCACTATGATGTGTGTCGTTTGTTTAATGTGGTAACTACACAAATAACCAGACTATCTATAAGCTTCTTAAGAGTAGCAGCCATTCTTTTTTGCTAGGTAACTGGGGAGTCTAGTATATACTCTTTAATAAGTGGGAGACATCCTATAAAAGGGTGTCAGATAAATGCATGAATTAGAGTGATCGAAAGTCATTTCTGAAAGATGATAAGGGAAGAATGCCCTGCCAGGTCCACACTGTTGGGGTTGGTTTCAATAAATATCCTGAATTTCAGTATAATTGAATGGATTTGAAGGAGCATAAAATCATAATTCCAAGGCAACAGCACTCCTCAGAGAATGCCCTTCTGCCAGAAGCCAGATTTCAGAGTATCTGCCAACTCCCCGATGAGGAGCATTTCTGGAAGTTGTTTTCAGTGTCAGAATACAGGAAATGCAAACCCTGGTTTGTATGGTATATAGGGCAATCGAGATAAAGTACAGCATTTGGATGTACTCCAAGTGACTGTGACAGAAGCAATAGACACACACGCCAGGTTCTGAGTATTGACAGAGCTGAGCAGGATCTCCACAGAAATCTGACCTCTGGAAGGTCATCAAAGGGACTGAAGATAGAGCCATGTTGGGCAATGACTATAACCAAATCACAAATATGGATGCATTATATATAACATATTGCTAGGTTGATGCCCGTCCTGTGCAGCCAAAATGACAATTCTAGTATTTTTTAAATTCATTTCACTGTGCTATGAATGATCTAATTGAAGATCATGTCCAAAAAAAAGAAAAAAACTAGTCCATCCACCTGTTATGGCTGGTTCTTCTCCAAAAGGGTTTACTCAGCGTGAACCTCTAATCTGCAGGGGGTGAAAGCAAAAGGCTGCAAATAGAAGACAAAACTACAGATTGCTCTTCTGTTTATCTTCTTTTACATCAATTGACATTTTTAATTATGAATAATTATCTAATCACCTTTAGGTTTCACTTTTTCAGAAGTTGTGCTGCATTACCCAGGCCCCTAGTGGACTGGGTATTTATTGTCCACAGCAAGTGTTTTGTAAAATGTTATGAAATAAAGGTATTCATTTCTTAATTCAGAGCCTCCTGGGAGTTCATAATGGTGCTGATTGTTTTAAAAGTAATCGAGTGTTTAAAAATATCTTGAAAATTAACAGGACCTGTTTTTTTTTTTTTTTTTTTTAAAATACCATTAAGAGCAATCACAGATTCCCTGAAGAGAGGCTTCATAGGACCATGTACTTCAGCTGTCAATTATTTCTTCATGCTGTTCCTGTAATTTTAGCCTTTAGCACAAGTAACTGAATTGAGCTGAACTTGGCATTCTTTTCTCCTACCTTAGCAGAAGTTTGTTATTTAGGTATGAGTAAATAGAAAAGGCAAAGGTTAAAAAATTACATATTTTCAAAGGGCAACATGTTCCTATGTTGTTAAGGAGACACAATGAAACTAACTGCTATTAGGTCTAATTCACCCTCTTTCTAAGGGGGGAAGTTCAGGTTTAAAAAGGGGCCCATTTTTTTCGTCAGAATACAGGAAATGCAAACCCTGGTTTGTATGGTATATAGGGCAATCGAGATAAAGTACAGCATTTGGATGTACTCCAAGTGACTGTGACAGAAGCAATAGACACACACGCCAGGTTCTGAGTATTGACAGAGCTGAGCAGGATCTCCACAGAAATCTGACCTCTGGAAGGTCATCAAAGGGACTGAAGATAGAGCCATGTTGGGCAATGACTATAACCAAATCACAAATATGGATGCATTATATATAACATATTGCTAGGTTGATGCCCGTCCTGTGCAGCCAAAATGACAATTCTAGTATTTTTTAAATTCATTTCACTGTGCTATGAATGATCTAATTGAAGATCATGTCCAAAAAAAAGAAAAAAACTAGTCCATCCACCTGTTATGGCTGGTTCTTCTCCAAAAGGGTTTACTCAGCGTGAACCTCTAATCTGCAGGGGGTGAAAGCAAAAGGCTGCAAATAGAAGACAAAACTACAGATTGCTCTTCTGTTTATCTTCTTTTACATCAATTGACATTTTTAATTATGAATAATTATCTAATCACCTTTAGGTTTCACTTTTTCAGAAGTTGTGCTGCATTACCCAGGCCCCTAGTGGACTGGGTATTTATTGTCCACAGCAAGTGTTTTGTAAAATGTTATGAAATAAAGGTATTCATTTCTTAATTCAGAGCCTCCTGGGAGTTCATAATGGTGCTGATTGTTTTAAAAGTAATCGAGTGTTTAAAAATATCTTGAAAATTAACAGGACCTGTTTTTTTTTTTTTGGAAATACCATTAAGAGCAATCACAGATTCCCTGAAGAGAGGCTTCATAGGACCATGTACTTCAGCTGTCAATTATTTCTTCATGCTGTTCCTGTAATTTTAGCCTTTAGCACAAGTAACTGAATTGAGCTGAACTTGGCATTCTTTTCTCCTACCTTAGCAGAAGTTTGTTATTTAGGTATGAGTAAATAGAAAAGGCAAAGGTTAAAAAATTACATATTTTCAAAGGGCAACATGTTCCTATGTTGTTAAGGAGACACAATGAAACTAACTGCTATTAGGTCTAATTCACCCTCTTTCTAAGTGGTTGGGGCCTGAAGATGCTGGGAATACTGCCCTAGTGAGAAAAAAAAATTCAATTGATACCAATTAATTAGAAATGGATTTTCTTTTTTCATGTAAAATTGTTTTATTATCTCTTAGAAAGTTACTTTTTTTCCTCTCCCCGAAATACATTCTAAATGTTACAAATGAAATTTCTTTGAAAATATATGAGGGACATCAAGCAGAATGCTGTAGCTTTGAATAAAGGGATCTTTCCCCCATTTCTGCAGTGTGCCATTTCCATTCCTTACACAGAGTGCATTGTTTTATTAACAATAATGAGAAAGCTATTCATGGATAAAGGGAGTATTACCTGGTAAATGCAAAGAATCACTGGATGAATCAGGTCCCATTTGATGGAGTGGACAACTTGAGGCACAATTTGAGACTCCTTTACAAGGAGTCAAGGAATGTTAACTCTAGAAAGGACTTCAGGCATTTTCTGCCAGATTATTGAGGTTTAAATTTGTGAACTATAAAGATCATGTTATCTCTCATGTGAAGAATGGATGTAATTGTGCATGTAAACCATTCAGTTTGTGCCCATTCCCTGGGAGGCATAACACTAAGCGGAAGCAGATGGAGAAACTATAGAGTTCTGTAGGTAGACGTGTTCAAGGCCACTGCTAGACCTGGTATGTCTTCTTATCTCTCCCAGGATTCCTCCCACTGCATGAACCAGTTCCTCCTGTCTTGGGGTACACACCTGACCATTACCAATAGTAATTGTCATCCCTTTCCATTGTAACTTAAGATCATAAATACCTGAAGTTGCAAGGGCATTACAAGAGCACCCTCAAATAGCCACAAGGGCCAGGGGTATGTGTTTGTGCTTAGTTGTTCAGCTGTGTCTGACTCTTTGCGACTCCATGGACTACAGCCAACTAGGATCCTATGTCTACAGGATTCTCCAGACAAGAATACTGGAGTGGGTTGCCATTACCTTCTCCAGGGGATTTTCCCAACCCAGGGACTGAACCCAGGTCTTCTGCATTGCAAGCAGATTCTTTACTGTCTGAATCACCAGGGAATCCAGGGCAGGATAGCTACCTGACAATTTGTCACTACTTTCTGCTTGAATATTTCACTTTGGGGGATTTTTAACTGTTTAGTATACTGGTTATCTTGGACTTCCCTGGTGGCCTTGTGGTAAAGAATTTGCCTGCCAGTGCAGGAGACAAGGGTTCACTCCCTGCGTCAGGAAGATCCTCTGGAGAAGGAAATGGCAACCCACTACGGTATTCTTGCCTGGAAAATTCCATGGACAGTGGAGCCTGGCAGGCTACATACAGTTCATGGAGTTTTAGAAGTGTCAGACACGACTCTGCACCTCCTAGAAATGAAGTGATGAAATATAACTATGTGTTGTATTTGGTAATAGTTTATATCACCTTTTCTTAATGCTTGTTTTGAGAAAATATTGCTTATATAATTTTAATAATAAATGATTTCACTTTTTTTTTCCTGGAAACTTTATGAAATTTAATTCTCTTAAGATTATAATTTAAGGGTCATTTTGTAAATTTACAAGGCATACCTTCTGCTATTTATATCAAAGCCATTGACTAAATTATTGAGGTTTAAATTTGTGAACTATAAAGATCATGTTATCTCTCATGTGAAGAATGGATGTAATTGTGCATGTAAACCATTCAGTTTGTGCCCATTCCCTGGGAGGCATAACACTAAGCGGAAGCAGATGGAGAAACTATAGAGTTCTGTAGGTAGACGTGTTCAAGGCCACTGCTAGACCTGGTATGTCTTCTTATCTCTCCCAGGATTCCTCCCACTGCATGAACCAGTTCCTCCTGTCTTGGGGTACACACCTGACCATTACCAATAGTAATTGTCATCCCTTTCCATTGTAACTTAAGATCATAAATACCTGAAGTTGCAAGGGCATTACAAGAGCACCCTCAAATAGCCACAAGGGCCAGGGGTATGTGTTTGTGCTTAGTTGTTCAGCTGTGTCTGACTCTTTGCGACTCCATGGACTACAGCCAACTAGGATCCTATGTCTACAGGATTCTCCAGACAAGAATACTGGAGTGGGTTGCCATTACCTTCTCCAGGGGATTTTCCCAACCCAGGGACTGAACCCAGGTCTTCTGCATTGCAAGCAGATTCTTTACTGTCTGAATCACCAGGGAATCCAGGGCAGGATAGCTACCTGACAATTTGTCACTACTTTCTGCTTGAATATTTCACTTTGGGGGATTTTTAACTGTTTAGTATACTGGTTATCTTGGACTTCCCTGGTGGCCTTGTGGTAAAGAATTTGCCTGCCAGTGCAGGAGACAAGGGTTCACTCCCTGCGTCAGGAAGATCCTCTGGAGAAGGAAATGGCAACCCACTACGGTATTCTTGCCTGGAAAATTCCATGGACAGTGGAGCCTGGCAGGCTACATACAGTTCATGGAGTTTTAGAAGTGTCAGACACGACTCTGCACCTCCTAGAAATGAAGTGATGAAATATAACTATGTGTTGTATTTGGTAATAGTTTATATCACCTTTTCTTAATGCTTGTTTTGAGAAAATATTGCTTATATAATTTTAATAATAAATGATTTCACTTTTTTTTTCCTGGAAACTTTATGAAATTTAATTCTCTTAAGATTATAATTTAAGGGTCATTTTGTAAATTTACAAGGCATACCTTCTGCTATTTATATCAAAGCCATTGACTAAACTGTTGGATACTCTTGGAAGATATATGATAGCATTGATTATTAGCATTCTGAGTGACACAGGGAGAAAAAAAGGCAAATCTTAGGTGGTGTGAGAAAGAGCTTGGAAAGTTTCCTAGAAAGGGAATAAGCTGTGTTAGAAATCAAAGCAGTAACGTGCAGCTCAGAAAAAGAAATGGGAAAATGGCATTGTGCCACTGCTGGTTTACCCACTGACAGTGCTGGTTTGAGGTCTAAGCCACATGCAACCAGCATTCCCAGGGAGCGTGAATGCCTGCGTTTCATTAGCTTAATGTAGAAATCACTAAGGCCTCTGAAATCTGCTGCTTTCAAATGCTTTCTGACAGTGCTGAATTAAGGAAGTCATTTGAGTAAGTTAACTCTGCTGTGGTCTACAGGATATTTGATTTATTAGTCCCTGACATGAGTAGATTTAATACTGTAAAAGGGAAGCAAATCGTTAACTCTGTGTATGAGGAGAGCATGTAGGCTCTCAACTGCCCAAAGCCATGCGGATGTTGCTTTCTTCACACCCGCAGTGATGGTCAGACGGCCATGGAGAGCCATTGCTTGAGCATAAAAACAAACCCATTTTTAAAATGGAAAAGTTGGGGGGTAGAATTGAAGATTTTCATCCTCAGTGTTCCTTGGGGGTGTTTGTATTAAACTTGGAACTGTTTACTGGCTTGTGTGTATAATAAACAAATCAACAAACAGCAACATTCATATTTTAAAATGTTAGTTGGGTTCCTGCAATAGTGGAGCAATGGATCGTTGAAACTAGGTGATTTCTCTAAACAGATGGAGTTGGAGGAATATTATTTCTTGTTGAAGTATAGGAGGTGGTTTAGAACACATTGATTGGAATCCTGTTCCAAGAGTAAGGGACAGCTATGTAGAAGTTGCCAAGAGCTGAGTGGGTGAATGATTCTGAGGAGCAGCTGGGACACACCTGGGGAATCAGAGGCAACAGGCCCACTCATGTGTATAGGTGGAGAAAAGACAGACACACAGGATGGGGTTGTGGGTGGCTCACTTTATGAAATTTAATTCTCTTAAGATTATAATTTAAGGGTCATTTTGTAAATTTACAAGGCATACCTTCTGCTATTTATATCAAAGCCATTGACTAAACTGTTGGATACTCTTGGAAGATATATGATAGCATTGATTATTAGCATTCTGAGTGACACAGGGAGAAAAAAAGGCAAATCTTAGGTGGTGTGAGAAAGAGCTTGGAAAGTTTCCTAGAAAGGGAATAAGCTGTGTTAGAAATCAAAGCAGTAACGTGCAGCTCAGAAAAAGAAATGGGAAAATGGCATTGTGCCACTGCTGGTTTACCCACTGACAGTGCTGGTTTGAGGTCTAAGCCACATGCAACCAGCATTCCCAGGGAGCGTGAATGCCTGCGTTTCATTAGCTTAATGTAGAAATCACTAAGGCCTCTGAAATCTGCTGCTTTCAAATGCTTTCTGACAGTGCTGAATTAAGGAAGTCATTTGAGTAAGTTAACTCTGCTGTGGTCTACAGGATATTTGATTTATTAGTCCCTGACATGAGTAGATTTAATACTGTAAAAGGGAAGCAAATCGTTAACTCTGTGTATGAGGAGAGCATGTAGGCTCTCAACTGCCCAAAGCCATGCGGATGTTGCTTTCTTCACACCCGCAGTGATGGTCAGACGGCCATGGAGAGCCATTGCTTGAGCATAAAAACAAACCCATTTTTAAAATGGAAAAGTTGGGGGGTAGAATTGAAGATTTTCATCCTCAGTGTTCCTTGGGGGTGTTTGTATTAAACTTGGAACTGTTTACTGGCTTGTGTGTATAATAAACAAATCAACAAACAGCAACATTCATATTTTAAAATGTTAGTTGGGTTCCTGCAATAGTGGAGCAATGGATCGTTGAAACTAGGTGATTTCTCTAAACAGATGGAGTTGGAGGAATATTATTTCTTGTTGAAGTATAGGAGGTGGTTTAGAACACATTGATTGGAATCCTGTTCCAAGAGTAAGGGACAGCTATGTAGAAGTTGCCAAGAGCTGAGTGGGTGAATGATTCTGAGGAGCAGCTGGGACAGACCTGGGGGAATCAGAGGCAACAGGCCCACTCATGTGTATAGGTGGAGAAAAAGACAGACACACAGGATGGGGTTGTGGGTGGCTCGAAAAGCAATGATCATTTCTGAAAGATACTGGACAGAAAAGGAAGATAGAATTAAATAAAATGTTATCCAAAAAGCAATCAAAAATGGAGTTTCCTGCTTTGGGTAGGAGTGAGGGTTTTCTGTGAAAGATGAATGATTTACAGATGAGAAGAAATCTATAGAAAAGGAGACCTTACACTTAAACAGGGCTCTGAACAGTGCATTTTTTGGAGAAGACGCGTTTTTTTAAAACCATCATGATCTTACTATATGGCAATAGGAAGAGAAGCATCTCCTAGTCAGTTTCTTTTTCAAGTTTTATCTCAGTCGAGAAAATCTATATTCTGAGGCTAAAGGCAGAACTCATTAAGAGGTCATTACATGCTGACCTGCCACTTTACATGTAGTAAAAACTGAATATACGGAAGTCCCCCCTCCCACTCCCCTTCCCTTCTTATCTTCAGATTCTGACAAAGGTCTGTCGTCTAGGCAAGTACAACATGTCAAAGTGGACTCAAGCTAAGTTGGCTTTTACAGTAAAACTCTCAGTAGGATGGTCCGACTGCCATTTTTCAATCGGTCTTTTTGTGGTACTTTCCCCATGGTAGAAACCATGTCAGAAGATTTGATCAGCTGGAAGCAGAGCAACATGAACTGTTAGAGGTGAAAGAATCCCTAAGAGATCATTCTGCCCAAGATTTTTAATTCTATGGTTAAGGAAAGAAGCACTGTAACTGATTTATCCACTAGATAAAATACGTTATTTTCAAGGAGTATGAGAACCCATTTTCTTCCCTCTCTTAACCCAGTTTCCTTTTGTCAGGATTATTCCTTCTGAAAGAGGAATTTAAAATTGTGACATGGCCAAGGTACAATGGAAAGTGATGTTTAAAATCTCATTTGTTTTGTGTCTAGGAAATATCAGACCATTTGGATAATAATGTTTTTTTTTTTTTTTCAGTGTTAGCAGCTGTTCTCTTTTGCATTTCTTCTTCTTCTGTTGTTGTTATTTATTATTATTATTATTATTACTCACTTTGTGCTAGCTGGTGGAGCCATGAACCTTAATGAGAAACAGGCAGATGGTTCTTGGCTTCCAGGTGCCTGCCTTCCTGAGTATTTTCTAGTGTAGTTCAGCAGTAAATGATCAGGTCATACCACATTCTGTCTGGAGATATTTCTTCCTTTCTGAAATTCTTTCAATATTGTATTAAAGAGCTTAACTTGGACTTCAAAGTTTTAAGCAAATCCACATTCATACTGTTAAATGATAAATTGAGTCATGTTAAAAATTTTAAGAGTTTCTTTGAGCAAAATCTATTCTAATTTTGCAGTGCCAAACCAGAAATGGTTAGGAACCAGGGAAAAAAATAAAGGTACAGAAGATGCAGAAACATGAAAAGGAGACAGTTTGATTAACTGTAGCTTAAAGCTTAGTTGACTGTGTTGAACTAAAAAAGATGTACAACTTGAGAGTTGCAAGTTAAGTTTTACTTGAGTGAAATGAGGACTGTAGCCCAGGAGGCAGCATCTCAGATATCCCCGAGAGACTGCTCCAAAGAGGTAGTGGGGGAACGGTCAATATATAAGGTTTTTATGAAGGGAGGAGTCCAATACTATTAAACATTCACTTTACAAAGGGTTTTCTGTTAGTCATTAGGATTTAGTGTCCCCATGAAGGAATTTAGTGCTTTCTAATTATGAGGAGATGCAACATAGGAGGATTGAGTCTTTTGTGGTACTTTCCCCATGGTAGAAACCATGTCAGAAGATTTGATCAGCTGGAAGCAGAGCAACATGAACTGTTAGAGGTGAAAGAATCCCTAAGAGATCATTCTGCCCAAGATTTTTAATTCTATGGTTAAGGAAAGAAGCACTGTAACTGATTTATCCACTAGATAAAATACGTTATTTTCAAGGAGTATGAGAACCCATTTTCTTCCTCTCTTAACCCAGTTTCCTTTTGTCAGGATTATTCCTTCTGAAAGAGGAATTTAAAATTGTGACATGGCCAAGGTACAATGGAAAGTGATGTTTAAAATCTCATTTGTTTTGTGTCTAGGAAATATCAGACCATTTGGATAATAATGTTTTTTTTTTTTTTTCAGTGTTAGCAGCTGTTCTCTTTTGCATTTCTTCTTCTTCTGTTGTTGTTATTTATTATTATTATTATTATTACTCACTTTGTGCTAGCTGGTGGAGCCATGAACCTTAATGAGAAACAGGCAGATGGTTCTTGGCTTCCAGGTGCCTGCCTTCCTGAGTATTTTCTAGTGTAGTTCAGCAGTAAATGATCAGGTCATACCACATTCTGTCTGGAGATATTTCTTCCTTTCTGAAATTCTTTCAATATTGTATTAAAGAGCTTAACTTGGACTTCAAAGTTTTAAGCAAATCCACATTCATACTGTTAAATGATAAATTGAGTCATGTTAAAAATTTTAAGAGTTTCTTTGAGCAAAAATCTATTCTAATTTTGCAGTGCCAAACCAGAAATGGTTAGGAACCAGGGAAAAAAATAAAGGTACAGAAGATGCAGAAACATGAAAAGGAGACAGTTTGATTAACTGTAGCTTAAAGCTTAGTTGACTGTGTTGAACTAAAAAAGATGTACAACTTGAGAGTTGCAAGTTAAGTTTTACTTGAGTGAAATGAGGACTGTAGCCCAGGAGGCAGCATCTCAGATATCCCCGAGAGACTGCTCCAAAGAGGTAGTGGGGGAAGGGTCAATATATAAGGTTTTTATGAAGGGAGGAGTCCAATACTATTAAACATTCACTTTACAAAGGGTTTTCTGTTAGTCATTAGGATTTAGTGTCCCCATGAAGGAATTTAGTGCTTTCTAATTATGAGGAGATGCAACATAGGAGGATTGAGATCATAAAATCTGTTCCTGAAAACATCTGCCTATCTAAAGAGCTGTCCCACCAGATTACCTGGAGCACGGAGTGCCTCACTCCACCCTGAACTCCAGTTGTTACAGCACAGGGTTCAATCTCCCCAGAGGCAAACGGCAAATGCCCTTGTTGTTGTCATTGGCAATGCAGTCGGTAATTGCCAGTTTGTAAGTTGACTGTCCTTAGGTTTCAACTTCTTAAGCTCGAGGCATGTAAAGATGTAGGTTTGTGTTTGCTTAATTAGGCTTCTATAGCATTAGCATCACCTTGGTATAATGAACCCCTTGTTTAATCAGTTCAACAGTATCCATTCATTTCACAACTTGATTGACCCTCAACAAATCACATGAAAAGGAAAATGAATAGTACCAATCCTCAGGTTGCTTGTGACCAACAATATACAAAACAGTGGGAATATTTCTAAGAAACACTAAGTGAATGCAAATGTAAGTAAGGTAAATACTGTAAGATTAAATCTGGAAAGATCCTGAATAAGAGAAAAAGTATGCTGAGACTAAGGCAACTTCAGAAGACTTTCCAAGGGGAAGGGGGTTAGCTGTAAACCTTTGGTGCATTACCAAGGGAAGACATGATTTTCTATTAGAATAAAGATCCAGAATCAGCTGATTTCCACAGCAGGTCTGCCCTCCCACTGTGTAGTCCCTTCCCAGCCACAGTTGGATCAGAGTGTCTGCCTGTGGGGAGTTGTGGATGGATGCCTATGTAGCTGATCTTTTCCTTCCGTGTTAGACTTTGATGATAAATCACTACCTTGGGAGAAATGATGCCCATCCAGGAAGAAAAGCTTCCTGGCCATAGGCTATTTGAGATTAACTAAAAAGATGTACAACTTGAGAGTTGCAAGTTAAGTTTTACTTGAGTGAAATGAGGACTGTAGCCCAGGAGGCAGCATCTCAGATATCCCGAGACTGCTCCAAAGAGGTAGTGGGGGAACGGTCAATATATAAGGTTTTTATGAAGGGAGGAGTCCAATACTATTAAACATTCACTTTACAAAGGGTTTTCTGTTAGTCATTAGGATTTAGTGTCCCCATGAAGGAATTTAGTGCTTTCTAATTATGAGGAGATGCAACATAGGAGGATTGAGATCATAAAATCTGTTCCTGAAAACATCTGCCTATCTAAAGAGCTGTCCCACCAGATTACCTGGAGCACGGAGTGCCTCACTCCACCCTGAACTCCAGTTGTTACAGCACAGGGTTCAATCTCCCCAGAGGCAAACGGCAAATGCCCTTGTTGTTGTCATTGGCAATGCAGTCGGTAATTGCCAGTTTGTAAGTTGACTGTCCTTAGGTTTCAACTTCTTAAGCTCGAGGCATGTAAAGATGTAGGTTTGTGTTTGCTTAATTAGGCTTCTATAGCATTAGCATCACCTTGGTATAATGAACCCCTTGTTTAATCAGTTCAACAGTATCCATTCATTTCACAACTTGATTGACCCTCAACAAATCACATGAAAAGGAAAATGAATAGTACCAATCCTCAGGTTGCTTGTGACCAACAATATACAAAACAGTGGGAATATTTCTAAGAAACACTAAGTGAATGCAAATGTAAGTAAGGTAAATACTGTAAGATTAAATCTGGAAAGATCCTGAATAAGAGAAAAAGTATGCTGAGACTAAGGCAACTTCAGAAGACTTTCCAAGGGGAAGGGGGTTAGCTGTAAACCTTTGGTGCATTACCAAGGGAAGACATGATTTTCTATTAGAATAAAGATCCAGAATCAGCTGATTTCCACAGCAGGTCTGCCCTCCCACTGTGTAGTCCCTTCCCAGCCACAGTTGGATCAGAGTGTCTGCCTGTGGGGAGTTGTGGATGGATGCCTATGTAGCTGATCTTTTCCTTCCGTGTTAGACTTTGATGATAAATCACTACCTTGGGAGAAATGATGCCCATCCAGGAAGAAAAGCTTCCTGGCCATAGGCTATTTCAGATCTGGCAGGCTGCATGTACTTAATAAACATCAAAGAAAAATACATGATGAAGCCTAGGAGAAAGATTTCCTTCTTGTTACCCTGTCCTTTTGGAGAAAGGCAGTCTAGTTTTGACCTTAGCATTTTTCCAGTATCTACTGGTGTACATTTGACCTCTCATGCCCCAGGGTAATTCACAAATTAAATGGAATCTATAAAACTCTTGACAGATTTTCAAAGATTGTCGATATATAACTTCTATTTGCTATTTTTCACTTGATAACCCAGTATCATAAGAAAATGAATCTCCAGGCTTCCCCTGGTGGTCCAGTGGATAAGGACACTGCCTTGCAGTCCAAGAGGCACCAGTTCGATCCCTGGCCTGGGAAGATCCCACATGCCGCAGAGCAGCTGGACTGATGTGTCCAATCACCGAGCCGGAGCTCTGGAGCGCATGCACCCAGAGCCAGTGCTCTGTGACAACAGAGGCCACTGCGATGGGAGGCCCGCAGGAGCCAAAGAACAAAGACGGATGAAAATAGAGAAATGAAAGGCCAATAGAAGTGGCCCGCCCGCTCCCCTCCCTCCCCAATCTGACCCCTGCCCTAAAATAAATAAATAAATAAATCTTTAAAAAAAAAGAAAATGAATCTCCTTTCAAAATTAAAATTGTGATAAGTTTTTAAAGACAAATCAGCACAATGGGTTAGTAAGAGTAATGAGAAATTAATAGGAAGTGATTGAGTGCCTACTCTTTACCAGACTTTGTATACTTACAAAGTGAGAAAGTTTCCTGATCTTCACTGAAATACAAGTTATAGGAGTTTCTCACAACTCCCTTCTTAACTAATTCTCTTAGTCAGAGATTGAACCACTCTCTGCTCTGTCTATACTGAAAGCCAAGACATCTTCCAGACCTTAACTTCAAATAAATCCCAACTGTCCTCTTTTCTAGGTATGAGAATCAACTCCCTCTGCTGCCTTCCCAGACTCTAAGCTTAACCATACGGTTTTTCTGGTACCTGCAGAATATAGTTTTCAAATCTACATCAGAACCAGTGGTCAGAAGACTAAACAACTTCTCTGCCTCCCTTTTAATAGTCCTCATTGTGATACATAGGATCTGGCACTAGCTCAAAAGCCCATCTAGAGTCACTCCTACAGAACACATCTATGGCTCCAGACTTCAGCATCCCTTAGCTTCTCTTGTCAAAGGCCCCTCTGATCAACTGACTGACACTGGAGCATACTTTCTAGTTGGTAGATAAGGCTCAGAAGGTTGCATCTACCATTAGGCTAAGCTTGACTCCTTCTCCTTGCATTTAAAGTTAGTGTCTCAAACTGGTTTCTCTCAATGGGCACTACTCTTGGATGCCATTCTATATTATCTGAGCCTCTTTCCGTAGCCAAAAGTAAATTTTCCTCCTATTTAAAAGCTTGAGTCCCCTTTAGACCTTTCACTAAATTCCAATTTCTGCTTGTCAGTTTCCTCGCAAAACTAAAACTGGCGTGTCCTCAGCCCAGTGAATGATCCCACTCCCCAGGCAATCTTTGGTAAATTATTCTTCAAGATGCCACTGCGATGGGAGGCCAGGAGCCAAAGAACAAAGACGGATGAAAATAGAGAAATGAAAGGCCAATAGAAGTGGCCCGCCCGCTCCCCTCCCTCCCCAATCTGACCCCTGCCCTAAAATAAATAAATAAATAAATCTTTAAAAAAAAAGAAAATGAATCTCCTTTCAAAATTAAAATTGTGATAAGTTTTTAAAGACAAATCAGCACAATGGGTTAGTAAGAGTAATGAGAAATTAATAGGAAGTGATTGAGTGCCTACTCTTTACCAGACTTTGTATACTTACAAAGTGAGAAAGTTTCCTGATCTTCACTGAAATACAAGTTACAGGAGTTTCTCACAACTCCCTTCTTAACTAATTCTCTTAGTCAGAGATTGAACCACTCTCTGCTCTGTCTATACTGAAAGCCAAGACATCTTCCAGACCTTAACTTCAAATAAATCCCAACTGTCCTCTTTTCTAGGTATGAGAATCAACTCCCTCTGCTGCCTTCCCAGACTCTAAGCTTAACCATACGGTTTTTCTGGTACCTGCAGAATATAGTTTTCAAATCTACATCAGAACCAGTGGTCAGAAGACTAAACAACTTCTCTGCCTCCCTTTTAATAGTCCTCATTGTGATACATAGGATCTGGCACTAGCTCAAAAGCCCATCTAGAGTCACTCCTACAGAACACATCTATGGCTCCAGACTTCAGCATCCCTTAGCTTCTCTTGTCAAAGGCCCCTCTGATCAACTGACTGACACTGGAGCATACTTTCTAGTTGGTAGATAAGGCTCAGAAGGTTGCATCTACCATTAGGCTAAGCTTGACTCCTTCTCCTTGCATTTAAAGTTAGTGTCTCAAACTGGTTTCTCTCAATGGGCACTACTCTCTTGGATGCCATTCTATATTATCTGAGCCTCTTTCCGTAGCCAAAAGTAAATTTTCCTCCTATTTAAAAGCTTGAGTCCCCTTTAGACCTTTCACTAAATTCCAATTTCTGCTTGTCAGTTTCCTCGCAAAACTAAAACTGGCGTGTCCTCAGCCCAGTGAATGATCCCATTCTTCCCCCAGGCAATCTTTGGTAAATTATTCTTCAAGAATTCCCTCTTCCCTCTTCTCTGACAACCCATTCGTTCATACACAGCATAGAAGGAAACCACCCAGGATATCATCAGGATAATAGAACACAATGTTTGTCAATTGCCACTAGTGCAATGAAGACAGATTTCTTCTCTTGGAAATATATGAAACCTTGTCTTATTCTGTAGGAATTTATATATATATATATATATATATATATATTTTCTTATTGTTTCTCCTCAACTTGAACTTTTTGAAGTTGAAAAAATTCCATTAATTCTTTTAACTTTGGATGGACCTGTCTAATGTTTCAGATATTATACTAGATGCTGGTAATACAGAGTAAATCCTATCCATGAAGAGTTCTCTCTCCAAGAGCTTAAATAAGACACAAATAAATATCAAAATATACACTATCACTTCCATGATAGAAGAAGTACAAAATCTGATAGTGACCTACATGAGAGAATGATTGATTCTGGCTGTATTCTGTAGAGGCCTAATGTAATACCTTATGCTTACCAGGCTTACGGTAAGTAGTTATTGGTGATGATAATATGGCTTCAGTAAAAATTCACAGAAGAGAGGAAGTGGAAAATAGTCTTTCTTAGAAGTGCAATAGATGCCAAGCATTGTGATGATAAGAATGCCTCTCAGTAATGGGTGGCTTTTATTATTAATACCAGCAATTGCTTATTACTAGCTTATGCCATCAAAATGGTCTCCAGAACTTCCAGCATCCCTTAGCTTCTCTTGTCAAAGGCCCTCTGATCAACTGACTGACACTGGAGCATACTTTCTAGTTGGTAGATAAGGCTCAGAAGGTTGCATCTACCATTAGGCTAAGCTTGACTCCTTCTCCTTGCATTTAAAGTTAGTGTCTCAAACTGGTTTCTCTCAATGGGCACTACTCTCTTGGATGCCATTCTATATTATCTGAGCCTCTTTCCGTAGCCAAAAGTAAATTTTCCTCCTATTTAAAAGCTTGAGTCCCCTTTAGACCTTTCACTAAATTCCAATTTCTGCTTGTCAGTTTCCTCGCAAAACTAAAACTGGCGTGTCCTCAGCCCAGTGAATGATCCCATTCTTCCCCCAGGCAATCTTTGGTAAATTATTCTTCAAGAATTCCCTCTTCCCTCTTCTCTGACAACCCATTCGTTCATACACAGCATAGAAGGAAACCACCCAGGATATCATCAGGATAATAGAACACAATGTTTGTCAATTGCCACTAGTGCAATGAAGACAGATTTCTTCTCTTGGAAATATATGAAACCTTGTCTTATTCTGTAGGTATTTATATATATATATATATATATATATATATATATATATATATATATATATTTTCTTATTGTTTCTCCTCAACTTGAACTTTTTGAAGTTGAAAAAATTCCATTAATTCTTTTAACTTTGGATGGACCTGTCTAATGTTTCAGATATTATACTAGATGCTGGTAATACAGAGTAAATCCTATCCATGAAGAGTTCTCTCTCCAAGAGCTTAAATAAGACACAAATAAATATCAAAATATACACTATCACTTCCATGATAGAAGAAGTACAAAATCTGATAGTGACCTACATGAGAGAATGATTGATTCTGGCTGTATTCTGTAGAGGCCTAATGTAATACCTTATGCTTACCAGGCTTACGGTAAGTAGTTATTGGTGATGATAATATGGCTTCAGTAAAAATTCACAGAAGAGAGGAAGTGGAAAATAGTCTTTCTTAGAAGTGCAATAGATGCCAAGCATTGTGATGATAAGAATGCCTCTCAGTAATGGGTGGCTTTTATTATTAATACCAGCAATTGCTTATTATAGTTATAAAGTGCTGCTATTTACTGAGTGCACATTATATGTTGGGTACCATACTATATTAATATATTTTTCTCATGGCACATTATTCAATCTTGTCATAGTCCCTAGTAGTTGGGTATTTTCCCACTTTATGGATGAGAAAACAGAGGCTCAGTCAGGCAGTAAATGACTGAGCCAGAATTATAACTCTCTCTTTCTTCCAAATTTCTCCATTTAAACATTCTATAGTATTATCAGTATGAAGTTTGGAGGAGCCAAATATGTCAAAATGTTTCCAAAGCAATTACTTATTTAAAACAATTGTACCAATGCCTTAGGATTATTTTGATAATTGGCATAGTCATGATTTGTTATTCAGTTATTACCCAAATTAAAATAGGATCTCTTAGAGGGGAAAAAAAAAAAAATATATATATATATATATATATATATATATATATATATATATTTTTTTTTTTTAATCATTTCCCAGCAATGTGGACTAGTGAATATTTGAGTAAATTTGCATCCAGTATCCAAACTTCTGGCCTTACAAATTGTAAATTAGTAAAGTGACAAACTGTCAAGCCAACGTTTAAATTCAAAATAGCCCTTTAGTTCTTCATGAAGAGTTTAAGAAACATTTCTTGAAAGTACTTTCATAGACATTTCCTCCGTCAAGATGTACACTTCATTTTAAATAAAGATATTCTTATTATTGGGTATTATCCTATTCATTTACATTTCCTTTTTTTCATTTATTTCTTTTTGTAAATCTGTGATTAAGGCTGTTATAATAAAACTTGTAACTACTTATAAGTATTCACTAGGAACATAATCTTTTTCTCAAAGGATTAGGCTATAAACAAGGATTAGTGTCACTAAACACAAATAAAATCTATACACTATCACTTCCATGATGGGTACAAAATCTGATAGTGACCTACATGAGAGAATGATTGATTCTGGCTGTATTCTGTAGAGGCCTAATGTAATACCTTATGCTTACCAGGCTTACGGTAAGTAGTTATTGGTGATGATAATATGGCTTCAGTAAAAATTCACAGAAGAGAGGAAGTGGAAAATAGTCTTTCTTAGAAGTGCAATAGATGCCAAGCATTGTGATGATAAGAATGCCTCTCAGTAATGGGTGGCTTTTATTATTAATACCAGCAATTGCTTATTATAGTTATAAAGTGCTGCTATTTACTGAGTGCACATTATATGTTGGGTACCATACTATATTAATATATTTTTCTCATGGCACATTATTCAATCTTGTCATAGTCCCTAGTAGTTGGGTATTTTCCCACTTTATGGATGAGAAAACAGAGGCTCAGTCAGGCAGTAAATGACTGAGCCAGAATTATAACTCTCTCTTTCTTCCAAATTTCTCCATTTAAACATTCTATAGTATTATCAGTATGAAGTTTGGAGGAGCCAAATATGTCAAAATGTTTCCAAAGCAATTACTTATTTAAAACAATTGTACCAATGCCTTAGGATTATTTTGATAATTGGCATAGTCATGATTTGTTATTCAGTTATTACCCAAATTAAAATAGGATCTCTTAGAGGGGAAAAAAAAAAAAAAAATATATATATATATATATATATATTTTTTTTTTTTTTTTAATCATTTCCCAGCAATGTGGACTAGTGAATATTTGAGTAAATTTGCATCCAGTATCCAAACTTCTGGCCTTACAAATTGTAAATTAGTAAAGTGACAAACTGTCAAGCCAACGTTTAAATTCAAAATAGCCCTTTAGTTCTTCATGAAGAGTTTAAGAAACATTTCTTGAAAGTACTTTCATAGACATTTCCTCCGTCAAGATGTACACTTCATTTTAAATAAAGATATTCTTATTATTGGGTATTATCCTATTCATTTACATTTCCTTTTTTTTTCATTTATTTCTTTTTGTAAATCTGTGATTAAGGCTGTTATAATAAAACTTGTAACTACTTATAAGTATTCACTAGGAACATAATCTTTTTCTCAAAGGATTAGGCTATAAACAAGGATTAGTGTCACTAAACACAATATGGTAGAATGAGGGTTTAAGATGACTTACAAATGTTTTAGAGACTTCAAGCATGTATATAATAAACACTTAAGCAAGTCTTGTATCCTGTTATCATTTAGTTACACTGTTTGTGAAGATTTCTTCCTTTTCTACACCCGTCTATTTTTTTTTTTTTCCAAATTGCACATTAATATTAGATTGCTTTGGTATGTATTGCCTTAATCAGAAAAGCATATGAACTAAAGCCAGCTTTGGGACTGCAGAGCATCTCAAAGATGCTATAAAGGAGACATAAACAAGACATTAGACCTCTCATTCTCTCTCTCTCTCTGTTTTTTATTGCCTAGCTCAGTGGTCTGTTTTATAGCTGTGGTGTTCTGCCTAGCAGTCAATACTCCACCTGCAAACTAGTGTGATTCTCAGGAAGGTAGAAAATCTGTGACTGGGGTTGTATACAATAGAGTCTGTCTGTTTCCTTGTTATTTTCCCCTGACAGTCTCTCTAATATTAATTTTCCGTCCTCTTTTCTCTAGCCCTTCTCTGCAAACATTCCTAAGGAAGTATGTATTTGTTAGGAATAGAAAACTAATGTGGATCAGGGAGAGAAATTGAGTACATCGACTCCTCAGGGTCCTCCCATATGTGAAACAAAGGGCCAGTATTGAAGTTATCCTGACAATCTGGTGCCTGTCCATGTCTCTTCTCCCCTTCCTCTGAACTATGCCTTTCACTCTCTTCTCCATAGTCATTTTTCTTATTTTTGTTTTTCTGCTCTCTTCAAAGACGTTACAGTGTGGACATTTCTTTTTTTAACAAACACTTATTGAATGTCTGCCGTGTGATGGATATTCTGCTGGAATTACACCACTGAGTAAGACAGAGTCATTTCTGGAAAATATACATTAAGCAAATGATCCTACAAATTTTTCTAAAATTGCATGAGACGAAAGTCCTGGAAGCAATGTATGTGTGAAGTCAGAGAGCCTTATCAGAACATAGTAGTGTAATTGGGTCAGGACAAGTTTTCCTCCTAAAGTTACCTGATCTGATCCTGAATGCTTCTCACAAATTTCAAGTTCATGGTCATTCTTCAGAATAAACAGCTTTATTTTGTTCACAAAATTAGGAATCAGCCATCTAATTTTTTTGTGTGTGTGTGGGTGGGGGGTGGGGGGGCGAGTTGGGGAGGGAGCGGGGAAGGCAGGCCACTTCTATTGGTGTTTCATTTATCTATTTTCATCCATCTTTGTTCTTTGGCCCGTGTAGGCCTCCCATCACAGTGGCCTCTGTTGTCACAGAGCACCGGCTCTGGGCGCATGCGCTCCAGAGCTCCGGCTCAGTAATTGGACACATCGGTCCAGCTGCTCCATGGTAGACGGGATCTTTCCAGGCCAGGGATGGAACCAGCGCCTTGCACTGCAAGGGGGTGTCCTACCCACTGGACCACCAGGGAAGGCCCAGCCATCTACTTTTATTGTTATAGCTTTCTTTCTCTTTCTGTTCCTATATCATTAATAGCCCTAAACATCATATTCAGTGATTACCAACACCTACCTACAGCAGATTCTCTTGGAATTAGTAGGTGATCATATGTGAAAATTCACCTGAAAAAAAGAAAAACCAGTTATTAGGCCAAGCTTCTGTTGTCTAGGTAGCAGCCTATTGACAAGAGAATATTTACATGGCCAATCTAGCTTACTCTATACTGAATTCCTAGGTTGCATGTTCCTCTTCTCCTTGGTGTATACGTGGTCTAGCCAGTTTTAATTGACTCTTGAGACCAAGATTCCATGACTCTTGGCAGCTGTCTAGAGTTGCAGAATTAAATGATACTGTCATTGAACTTGAACAATTAGAAAAGAAAAATCCTGATTACAGCTGACTCTTCCTTTTCTCTTATACCTTACAGAGCTGCAGTCTTCTTTCCCATTTTCATCATCTTTGTTGGAATAACACAAATGCTCACTCAACCGCTTTATTCATTCCTCATAACTTGGCCCTTCTAGAATGTGTATGGAAATTTAACCAAAGCTGCAATCATGGAAGCAATGTATGTGTGAAGTCAGAGAGCCTTATCAGAACATAGTAGTGTAATTGGGTCAGGACAAGTTTTCCTCCTAAAGTTACCTGATCTGATCCTGAATGCTTCTCACAAATTTCAAGTTCATGGTCATTCTTCAGAATAAACAGCTTTATTTTGTTCACAAAATTAGGAATCAGCCATCTAATTTTTTTGTGTGTGTGTGGGTGGGGGGTGGGGGGGCGAGTTGGGGAGGGAGCGGGGAAGGCAGGCCACTTCTATTGGTGTTTCATTTATCTATTTTCATCCATCTTTGTTCTTTGGCCCGTGTAGGCCTCCCATCACAGTGGCCTCTGTTGTCACAGAGCACCGGCTCTGGGCGCATGCGCTCCAGAGCTCCGGCTCAGTAATTGGACACATCGGTCCAGCTGCTCCATGGTAGACGGGATCTTTCCAGGCCAGGGATGGAACCAGCGCCCCTTGCACTGCAAGGGAGTGTCCTTACCCACTGGACCACCAGGGAAGGCCCAGCCATCTACTTTTATTGTTATAGCTTTCTTTCTCTTTCTGTTCCTATATCATTAATAGCCCTAAACATCATATTCAGTGATTACCAACACCTACCTACAGCAGATTCTCTTGGAATTAGTAGGTGATCATATGTGAAAATTCACCTGAAAAAAAGAAAAACCAGTTATTAGGCCAAGCTTCTGTTGTCTAGGTAGCAGCCTATTGACAAGAGAATATTTACATGGCCAATCTAGCTTACTCTATACTGAATTCCTAGGTTGCATGTTCCTCTTCTCCTTGGTGTATACGTGGTCTAGCCAGTTTTAATTGACTCTTGAGACCAAGATTCCATGACTCTTGGCAGCTGTCTAGAGTTGCAGAATTAAATGATACTGTCATTGAACTTGAACAATTAGAAAAGAAAAATCCTGATTACAGCTGACTCTTCCTTTTCTCTTATACCTTACAGAGCTGCAGTCTTCTTTCCCATTTTCATCATCTTTGTTGGAATAACACAAATGCTCACTCAACCGCTTTATTCATTCCTCATAACTTGGCCCTTCTAGAATGTGTATGACTTCGATATTTTTCAAGTCATTTCTTACAAATCTCCTAAGTGTGTAATGAGAGTCAAATATGTAAGCAAGTGGCAATTCATGCAAATTGGACTGGCGAGGCCAGTCAGGTTGGGGTGGGGATTGAGACAATAATTAAATATCTGCCGTTGACTCATTCTTCTCTCTTTTGATAGATTAAGAAACTGTCTTGTGTTTCACATGATGGTGCTTTGGAGATGAACTAGTCTTAAGTTTTCATGTTCAGTGTTTGAAAACTGAAGTCCAAAGAGGCTGTGTGGCTTGTTGGGAGTCACATAGGGAATCAGACATCCATCATGTAGAATTATCTACAATTGGTCTTTTTTTTTTTTTTTTAACTTTGGTGTTTCTTCTTTTTTTTTTTTTAAATTTTGTCCTGTTTCATTGATTTTTTATTTATTTATTTTCATCCATCTTTATTCTTTGGCCTGTGTGGGCATCCCATTGCAGTAGCCTCTCTCCTTGCAGAGCACCTGCTCTGGGCTCATGTGTTCGTAATTGGTCCAGCCCCTCCGCAGCACATGGGATCTTCCCAGGCCAAGGATCAAATTAGTAACCCCTGCACTGCAAGGTGGACTCCTTACACTCTGGACCACGAGGGAGGCCCTACTATTGATCTTTTTATGAATATTCTCCTTGCAAAGGACTATATTGATTTTAATAATTGAATTAATTGAATTTTTTTGTGAGCTAAATCTCTTAGTTCATTTCTTTCTGAACAGGAAGAACGGAAACATGTTCTTATCTCTGAAGTCAAGTTGTTCTGGAACCCACAGCATTAAAACTCAGTAAACCAAGGGCTTCCCCTGTGGTCCAGTGGTTAAATACACCGCCTTGCAGTGCAGGGGGTGCTGGTTCCATCCCTGGCCCGGGAGGATCCCATGTGCCACAGAGTGGCTAGACCTATGTGTCCAATTACCGAGCCGGCGCTCTGGAGCGCATGTGCCCAGAGCTAGTGCTCTGTAGCGAGAGGGGCCACTGTGGTGGGAGGCCCACACAGGCCAAAGAACAAAGATGGATGAAAATAAATAATGAAAGACCAATAGAAGTGACAAAACAAACAAACAAACAAACAAAAACCCTCAGTAAACCCACACTTCACCAATGTGAATAAATCCACCAACAAAACCTGAGTAGCTTAAGCATGTGATAAAGTTGAAGGGGCCTTTGTTGGGGAAATTGTAGTTTCCCCTTTTTTCTATTTTTTCCAATCCTGCTTGAAATTTTGCTGATGCAAGACTTAGAACTACTGCCAGTAATTCATGGGGGAGACAAATAATTTTGCTCACATTCTAGGTCATTAAAGCCTCAAATTTACATCAAAACTGATTCCTTCTCTTTCAGACTTAAGTATATATATATATATCTATATATATATATATATATATTGGGCTTCCTGATGGCTCAGTGGTAAGGAATCTGCCTGCAGTTCAGGAGACCCAGGTTCTATCCCTGGGTTGAGAAGATCCCCCTGGAGGAGGGTATGGCAACCCCCTCCAGTATTCTTGCCTGGAGAATTCCACTGATGGAGGAAACTAATGGGTTGCAATCCGTGGGGTCACACAGAGTTGGACATAACTGAAGTGACAAGCAGCAGATTTTTTGTCCCAGGCCAAGGGCATCAAATTAGGGAAAAAAACCCCTGCACTGCAAGGTGGACTCCTTACACTCTGGACCACGAGGGAGGCCCTACTATTGATCTTTTTATGAATATTCTCCTTGCAAAGGACTATATTGATTTTAATAATTGAATTAATTGAATTTTTTTGTGAGCTAAATCTCTTAGCTCATTTCTTTCTGAACAGGAAGAACGGAAACATGTTCTTATCTCTGAAGTCAAGTTGTTCTGGAACCCACAGCATTAAAACTCAGTAAACCAAGGGCTTCCCCTGTGGTCCAGTGGTTAAATACACCGCCTTGCAGTGCAGGGGGTGCTGGTTCCATCCCTGGCCCGGGAGGATCCCATGTGCCACAGAGTGGCTAGACCTATGTGTCCAATTACCGAGCCGGCGCTCTGGAGCGCATGTGCCCAGAGCTAGTGCTCTGTAGCGAGAGGGGCCACTGTGGTGGGAGGCCCACACAGGCCAAAGAACAAAGATGGATGAAAATAAATAATGAAAGACCAATAGAAGTGACAAAACAAACAAACAAACAAACAAAAACCCTCAGTAAACCCACACTTCACCAATGTGAATAAATCCACCAACAAAACCTGAGTAGCTTAAGCATGTGATAAAGTTGAAGGGGCCTTTGTTGGGGAAATTGTAGTTTCCCCTTTTTTCTATTTTTTCCAATCCTGCTTGAAATTTTGCTGATGCAAGACTTAGAACTACTGCCAGTAATTCATGGGGGAGACAAATAATTTTGCTCACATTCTAGGTCATTAAAGCCTCAAATTTACATCAAAACTGATTCCTTCTCTTTCAGACTTAAGTATATATATATATATCTATATATATATATATATATATTGGGCTTCCTGATGGCTCAGTGGTAAGGAATCTGCCTGCAGTTCAGGAGACCCAGGTTCTATCCCTGGGTTGAGAAGATCCCCCTGGAGGAGGGTATGGCAACCCCCTCCAGTATTCTTGCCTGGAGAATTCCACTGATGGAGGAAACTAATGGGTTGCAATCCGTGGGGTCACACAGAGTTGGACATAACTGAAGTGACAAGCAGCAGCAGAACTAATATTATATAATTTTGCTTCAAGAGCTGGTTGGTTAATTTATTATTATCTGTAAAGGGATTGCATTTATTTATTTTTTTTTCTTTAGAGCCTTCATTGGTTTCCTTTAAAAAAACTATTTATTTTTCATTGTTCTCCTAGATCAACCAGCCTTCTTATATCTTTCAGTAGTCATTCTGTTGTTTGTTTGTTTTTTTATGTCCTTTTATTGTGACGAAACTTTTTTTAAAAAAAATTTCCCCCATTATGCCTCTTTTGTTTATATTTATTTTCAGCCATCTTTTTTTTTTTTTTAAATCTTTGGCATGTGTGGGCCTCCCATTGCAGTGACCTCTCTCACTGCAGAGCACCGGTGTGCTGGCTCATAAATGGACAGGTGTGCTGGCTCATAATTGGACACACCGTGGGTCCAGCTGCTCCACAGCATGTGGGATCTTCCCAGGCCAGGGACTGAACTGGCGCCCCTTGCACTGCAAGGCGGACTCTTTACCCACTGGACTACTAGGGAAGCCCATGATGAAATGTTTTATTAGGTTTCATTATTATTTATCTTAAAACTTTCTTACACTACATTAGTGTTTTTTTTTGTTTGTTTGTTTGTTTGTTTTGTTTTTGTTTGTTTTTTTTTAATATTTTTATTTATTTATTTGTTGGAGGGGGCGGGCGGGCCATTTCTCTTGGTCTTTCATTTATCTATTTTTCATCCATCTTTGTTCTTTGGCTCCTGTGGGCCTCCCATCACAGTGGCCTCTGTTGTCGCAGAGCACCGGCTCTGGGCGCATGCGCTCCAGAGCCGCGGCTCAGTAATTGGACACATCGGTCCAGCCGCTCCACAGCATGTGGGATCTTTCCAGGCCGGGGATTGAATCGGCACCCCTTGCACTGCAAGGCAGTGTCCTTACCCACTGGACCACCAGGGAAGCCCTACATTAGTGTTTATCTTAAAATTTTCTTACACTTTCTTTCTTACACTTTCTTTCAGCATCCCTTGTTTATCGCTATGGTTGTTTACCATATTTGCAGTAAACAAGCTTACTTTCACATTCAATGAGATTTTAAAAGATACTGCTGTTTCTTAACACAATTCCTGTACTTTAGAACTAGTTGATATGCTATCTGAGCTAAAAGGCTCATATATAATTGAGTGGTTAAGATCTCTGATATTAGACCAGTATTCAAATCCCGACTCAGAGGCATGCTAGCTGTATAACCTTTGGCAAGTTATACTTTAAATTTTCTCAAAGAGTCAGCTTATTCATCTATAAATTGATGATAATAACAACTAGTTATTAACATCAAATTTAATTCAAGGAGAAAATAGCATTAGAAAGTATTTGGCTGGTATTTGGCACAGAGCAAGAGTTGCATCATGATTTCAGTTGTTTTTATCATTAACCAATAGGTTAAGCCTAGTAGGAGTAATTGTCATTAACTATGTCAACTATTCACAAACTAGCATGCAGTTTCCCCTTAATAGCAGTGATGTTAAACTGATGTGTATTTAAGTATGTTCATGGTGGATCCAATACATCTTGAGTGCGAGCATATATATGGAAACCATATCTATAGTTACTTCCACTGAAATATAAACAAGTTTTTGTACCCACAAAATTGCACTTATTTTTAGGGCACTGGTGTCAACAGCCACCTCTTCAAAGAAATTATTTCTTTTGATCCATTTAGTAGCTTGATCCCAGCTGCATAAAAATAGACTTGCAGTATTTCGTTTTTCTACAGACTGCTGATGGCTGCATTCCATAACTTAAGGAATCTGTCAAAAGGAAGCCTCCAAAGCTCAAAAGCTTTTACAGAAACTTGTTGCATTTGCGGCATTCCAGCTGGAATTATGTGCAATTCACAAAATATGGACTTTAAAACCATTGCCTCAAATTACTGAATGTGATACATATGGACTTCACCGGCTCTGGGTGCATGCGCTCCAGAGCCGCGGCTCAGTAATTGGACACATCGGTCCAGCCGCTCCACAGCATGTGGGATCTTTCCAGGCCGGGGATTGAATCGGCACCCCTTGCACTGCAAGGCAGTGTCCTTACCCACTGGACCACCAGGGAAGCCCTACATTAGTGTTTATCTTAAAATTTTCTTACACTTTCTTTCTTACACTTTCTTTCAGCATCCCTTGTTTATCGCTATGGTTGTTTACCATATTTGCAGTAAACAAGCTTACTTTCACATTCAATGAGATTTTAAAAGATACTGCTGTTTCTTAACACAATTCCTGTACTTTAGAACTAGTTGATATGCTATCTGAGCTAAAAGGCTCATATATAATTGAGTGGTTAAGATCTCTGATATTAGACCAGTATTCAAATCCCGACTCAGAGGCATGCTAGCTGTATAACCTTTGGCAAGTTATACTTTAAATTTTCTCAAAGAGTCAGCTTATTCATCTATAAATTGATGATAATAACAACTAGTTATTAACATCAAATTTAATTCAAGGAGAAAATAGCATTAGAAAGTATTTGGCTGGTATTTGGCACAGAGCAAGAGTTGCATCATGATTTCAGTTGTTTTTATCATTAACCAATAGGTTAAGCCTAGTAGGAGTAATTGTCATTAACTATGTCAACTATTCACAAACTAGCATGCAGTTTCCCCTTAATAGCAGTGATGTTAAACTGATGTGTATTTAAGTATGTTCATGGTGGATCCAATACATCTTGAGTGCGAGCATATATATGGAAACCATATCTATAGTTACTTCCACTGAAATATAAACAAGTTTTTGTACCCACAAAATTGCACTTATTTTTAGGGCACTGGTGTCAACAGCCACCTCTTCAAAGAAATTATTTCTTTTGATCCATTTAGTAGCTTGATCCCAGCTGCATAAAAATAGACTTGCAGTATTTCGTTTTTCTACAGACTGCTGATGGCTGCATTCCATAACTTAAGGAATCTGTCAAAAGGAAGCCTCCAAAGCTCAAAAGCTTTTACAGAAACTTGTTGCATTTGCGGCATTCCAGCTGGAATTATTTGCAATTCACAAAATATGGACTTTAAAACCATTGCCTCAAATTACTGAATGTGATCTTGACTATATCAGACATTGACTGTTACAATTCTCATACCATAAAGGCTACCATGTGATGAGTAATTACACTGATTATACAGTTTTAGGATGATTTTTAAATTTTTTTTTCTCTTTGGTCAAATGGGGTCAATGACTCCAGTAAAGAGAATATGCCCAGGAATACTATGTGTATGTGGGTGTTGTCAGTGATAATAGTTGTTGTTTGGTCACTAAGTTGTGTCCAACTCTTTGCCACCCCATGGACTGCAGCACACAAGATGACTCCTGATACCCAGTATAAGGGTTTTTTCCAGTGAGGCAGCTTTTCACATCAGGTGGCCAAAGTATTAGAACTTCAGCATCAGCATCAGTCCTTCCAAAATCCTCAGCAAAAACTGTTAGTTACAATAGTGAATGCCTTGACCACTTGGTGAAAAGTTTCCAACTGTCACACTCATGTCTATATATTTATTTATAGAGGTTAGAAGTTCTGTGTGAGATTTTGGTGCTTTATTATTATTACGATTATTTAACTTTAATCACAGAACATATTAATCATAAATAAAGAGAACAGATAAGTAAAGAGAATCCAGATGAGCCTATCACCCAGTTCTGACAATTATCTAACATGTTAATATGGTTTGTATCTGTAACTTCAACTACCTCTGTTTCTACCCTCTGAGTTGATTATTTTGATGCAAATCCAGGATATTGTCTCATTTGCCTATAGATACTGCTATATGAATTTTTAAAATATATGGACAATTAAAAAAAAAAAAAAAGAAAAATCATGACCACAGTAACTTTGGTGCTATTTTGATGGTGACTTTACAGCCATGACCTAGAAATGTCTTGAATACTGTTCTTAGAGGACTCCATACTCCCCTAGGATTCTCAAAGAACAATACAAAAGGTGTGCCTAAATTCTTTCCATTGCAGAACTCTCTAGAAAAGGTTCTAGAAAAAAGTTTGCTAGAAAAAGTTCTGGAAAATAACTCTCTAGAAAAGCACCCACCATGGTCTTGAGGCCAAAGTGAAATATCCCTACAAAACTGAGTTTTTTTTTTTTAACATTTATTTTTTATTTATCTATCTTTTGGGGGGTGGGGTGGGGAGGGAGGGGAGAGGGCAGGCCACTTCTATTGTTCTTTCATTTCTCTATTTTCATTCGTCTTTGTTCTTTCGCTCCTGTGGGCCTCCCATCGCAGTGGCCTCTGTTGTCGCAGAGCACCGGCTCTGGGCGCATGCGCTCCAGAGCTCCGGCTCGGTGATTGGACACATCAGTCCAGCTGCTCTGCGGCACGTGGGATCTTCCCAGGCCAGGGATCTAATCGGCGCCCCTTGCACTACAAGGTGGTGTCCTTACCCACTGGACCACCAGGGGAAGCCCCAAAACTGAGTCTTTATCACTGTCATTCTTCGATCTTTCTGCAGGTAAGAATATAGGTTCTGGGAAGGAATGGATTTACTTAGCCATCTACTGTCTGGAGTAAAAGAGGTATATCAGAGGCAAAAAAAAGAACCCTTTGACCTAAGCTAACTCCTCGATTGGGTATGCTAAGGCTTATCAGGTCCCAGCCCAGGAGTATCTATCATAAAGGACAATGTGTGCTCACAAGCCTTACTTACTACCCAAGAGTATTCACTTATACTTATTAAGATACTGAAACATAAGGTAGAAAATTAATAGAAATGTGGTTAATTGGATCAGTGCGGCACATCTATTCTCAAAGTTTGTTTGGGGCAACCTCGCTATTATGGGATGCTAATAGGTGTCTTTAAAGGGGAAGGTTTGGAACCTGAAATGTGTAATTTGCAGTTGGGATCACAAATAAGCTCATGTGGTAGGTGATGTTTCTGAAATGTATTTAGCTGTCAGTCTTTTATCTTCACTGAACATTAGTGTTTCTCCTAACAGTCTTAGGGGAACATTGATGTGGAAAATCAATATTGGAATGGGGAAAGAGACTGCATTTTTCATTTTGTTCATATACTAGGTTTAAATTATTTGCATGATAGTTGCTACATTATTGAAGTTTAGACTGTGTGTGTACATTGCAAGGAAGTAGTGGAACTTTCATTTTATTTATTTATTCACTTGGCATACCTCACAGCATGTGGGATCTTAGTTCCCAGACAAGGGATCAAAACCACACCCCCTTGTATTGGAAACAGAGTCTTAACCACTGGACGAACCTCCAAGGGAAATCCTGGGACTTTTATATCAAGTAAACCTGACAATAATTTTTCTGATATTTGAAATGAAATAGTTATATTTTAAGTCACTGATGCTCTCATTTAATAAATTTGAGGGGCTCCATTATTTCCTTATGACTCAACCTATGGAAAAAAAATACTAGATTTTTCCCATAAAATAAGAATGTATAATGTTTCTCTTTTGTAAATTTAAAATATTTATGTGAACTGTATTACTATTAAATTTAGAAATGCAGCTGTCTAGAGTTGGGTGTGATTGGCCAAGTTCATGTCTCTTGCTCTGTTGCATTTCATGTGGGACACTTCTGGAAAAGTCATGAACCCTGATCTTCCCAGTTACATAGTAAAATGCTGTGATCCTCCCAGGAAAAAAAAGAAAGAAAAGCAGGGATAGTCTAGTCATAAACTAATCAGGTTAAAAGTGGGGGCACTGTTTTCAGAATTCGGTTGTATGTTTGTTAAAGAACACTGACAAACTGAAAGGCATCCCTTCCAACTCTAAATGTGTATGAGTCTAGAATGGCAAATTTGGGGCTGTTTTGATTGGACAAGCATAGATTCTAGGGGAAAATAACAGTCATCTTCAAATATTTGAAAGATTTTCTGAGTAAGCAAAAGTGGCTTTGTTTTCTGTGGCACAAAAGATGGTACTTGAACCTTTGCGAGAAAATATAAAACAGGAAGGAAGTATACAAAGAAATGAATCCCTTTCTAATTATTAGAGCTTTGAACCCTGCTAACAGAAGCAGTCATGAGCTATTAGTTATCTGAAGATCCTAGACAGAGGTGGCATTCTCTCCAACAGAAATATTACCTAAGGATAATATTAACTGGAAGTTCAGGTTTCATGACCTTCAACTCTATTTTTCTTTAGTTATAACTATTTTAATAAATTAGAATCCCCTTTAGGAACATATTGAGAGTTTAGACTGTGTGTTTACATTGCAAGGAAGTAGTGGAACTTTCATTTTATTTATTTATTCACTTGGCATACCTCACAGCATGTGGGATCTTAGTTCCCAGACAAGGGATCAAAACCACACCCCCTTGTATTGGAAACAGAGTCTTAACCACTGGACGAACCTCCAAGGGAAATCCTGGGACTTTTATATCAAGTAAACCTGACAATAATTTTTCTGATATTTGAAATGAAATAGTTATATTTTAAGTCACTGATGCTCTCATTTAATAAATTTGAGGGGCTCCATTATTTCCTTATGACTCAACCTATGGAAAAAAAATACTAGATTTTTCCCATAAAATAAGAATGTATAATGTTTCTCTTTTGTAAATTTAAAATATTTATGTGAACTGTATTACTATTAAATTTAGAAATGCAGCTGTCTAGAGTTGGGTGTGATTGGCCAAGTTCATGTCTCTTGCTCTGTTGCATTTCATGTGGGACACTTCTGGAAAAGTCATGAACCCTGATCTTCCCAGTTACATAGTAAAATGCTGTGATCCTCCCAGGAAAAAAAAGAAAGAAAAGCAGGGATAGTCTAGTCATAAACTAATCAGGTTAAAAGTGGGGGCACTGTTTTCAGAATTCGGTTGTATGTTTGTTAAAGAACACTGACAAACTGAAAGGCATCCCTTCCAACTCTAAATGTGTATGAGTCTAGAATGGCAAATTTGGGGCTGTTTTGATTGGACAAGCATAGATTCTAGGGAATATAACAGTCATCTTCAAATATTTGAAAGATTTTCTGAGTAAGCAAAAGTGGCTTTGTTTTCTGTGGCACAAAAGATGGTACTTGAACCTTTGCGAGAAAATATAAAACAGGAAGGAAGTATACAAAGAAATGAATCCCTTTCTAATTATTAGAGCTTTGAACCCTGCTAACAGAAGCAGTCATGAGCTATTAGTTATCTGAAGATCCTAGACAGAGGTGGCATTCTCTCCAACAGAAATATTACCTAAGGATAATATTAACTGGAAGTTCAGGTTTCATGACCTTCAACTCTATTTTTCTTTAGTTATAACTATTTTATAAATTAGAATCCTAGTAGTAACTATCCCAACTACATTGAGGAACATATTGAGAGTCTGATAAAATTATGGATCCTGTCTCCACAAAAATGCACAAATGCACACAAGCAATTTGCATACAATTTTGAAGATTCTTGGTCCCCTTGAAGCTTATTCATACATCCCAGGAAAAGAATCTGATCTGTAATTTAATTAACTTTGCAATTCTGAGTGAATCACTTAACCCATCTCGGCCACAGAATTCTTGTAATTAAGGTGCAGTGAATAGAGATATTTAACATAGATAGGCTTTTCCATTCTTACATATACATGTATTTGATATTCTGTTAGAAAGTAATTCTTGAGTATAAGATTCATCCTCAGTAGGACAAAATGGAAATGGAAATCCGGGGTCTTCTTACCACTTGAAAAGCTGAATCCTAGAGAACAGAGGCCATAAAGCCTCATGTCCCTGTTGGTTTGGACATAAACATGTTCTCAAGTCTCGATTTCCAATTTTAAGTTTTGTCCATTTGTAATAATGAAATAAAAGCACAGAAGGTGTGTGTGGGAGTTAGACCTGAATGAAAAATGAGAAATGTCTTTTGCAACAAAGGAGAGTTGAAAAGCATGGGTGACTGGGTGAGTCCATCTTACAGCTCATTAACACTATCCTTAATTGGCAGAGATTATTGCTGAGTTTATCCACATGAAGTAATTCTACATACATGCATAGAAAGGCATTTTAAAGTGTATGAGTCAATGGCAAATTTGGGGCTGTTTTGATTGGACAAGCATAGATTCTAGGGAATATAACAGTCATCTTCAAATATTTGAAAGATTTTCTGAGTAAGCAAAAGTGGCTTTGTTTTCTGTGGCACAAAAGATGGTACTTGAACCTTTGCGAGAAAATATAAAACAGGAAGGAAGTATACAAAGAAATGAATCCCTTTCTAATTATTAGAGCTTTGAACCCTGCTAACAGAAGCAGTCATGAGCTATTAGTTATCTGAAGATCCTAGACAGAGGTGGCATTCTCTCCAACAGAAATATTACCTAAGGATAATATTAACTGGAAGTTCAGGTTTCATGACCTTCAACTCTATTTTTCTTTAGTTATAACTATTTTATAAATTAGAATCCTAGTAGTAACTATCCCAACTACATTGAGGAACATATTGAGAGTCTGATAAAATTATGGATCCTGTCTCCACAAAAATGCACAAATGCACACAAGCAATTTGCATACAATTTTGAAGATTCTTGGTCCCCTTGAAGCTTATTCATACATCCCAGGAAAAGAATCTGATCTGTAATTTAATTAACTTTGCAATTCTGAGTGAATCACTTAACCCATCTCGGCCACAGAATTCTTGTAATTAAGGTGCAGTGAATAGAGATATTTAACATAGATAGGCTTTTCCATTCTTACATATACATGTATTTGATATTCTGTTAGAAAGTAATTCTTGAGTATAAGATTCATCCTCAGTAGGACAAAATGGAAATGGAAATCCGGGGTCTTCTTACCACTTGAAAAGCTGAATCCTAGAGAACAGAGGCCATAAAGCCTCATGTCCCTGTTGGTTTGGACATAAACATGTTCTCAAGTCTCGATTTCCAATTTTAAGTTTTGTCCATTTGTAATAATGAAATAAAAGCACAGAAGGTGTGTGTGGGAGTTAGACCTGAATGAAAAATGAGAAATGTCTTTTGCAACAAAGGAGAGTTGAAAAGCATGGGTGACTGGGTGAGTCCATCTTACAGCTCATTAACACTATCCTTAATTGGCAGAGATTATTGCTGAGTTTATCCACATGAAGTAATTCTACATACATGCATATGTAAACATATATGTACATATAGAAATGGAAATTATTTTGTTTAAATCAACTTTAGTAGGAGAAATAGAGACCAGCATTTCCTTACTATTACAGTGCAGGTTTGTTTTATGCTAGCCCTTCATAGTGCGGCCTATTTTTAATTAAAAAAAAAAAAAAAATAGGGGCTTCCCTGGTGGTCCAGTGGGTAAGGACACGGCCTTGCGGTGCAAGGGGCGCCGGTTCCATCCCTGGCCTGGGAAGATCCTGCATGCTGCGGAGCGGCTGGACTGATGTGTCCAATTACCGAGCTGGAGCTCTGAAGCGCATGCGCCCAGAGCGGGTGCTCTGCGATAGCAGAGGCCACTGCGATGGGAGGCCCACACGGGCCAAAGAACAAAGATGGATGAAAATAGATAAATGAAAGACCAGTAGAAGTGGCCCACCTGACCCATTCCCTCCCCAACCCGTCACCCCCACCAAAAAAGCAATCTCTCTTTTTAAAATTTTCTTCAATGAAGTATCATTAAATTATAGTATTCAATTACAATGCATTAATTACTACTATATAGCTAAGTAACTGTATTACACACACACACACACACACACACACACACATATACATATATATATACATATGAATGTATATATATATATGCATACACACATATGTATACATATGAATTCCTGTATATATATGAGTATATATACACATTCTTTTTCACATTTTTTTCCATTATGGTTTATCACAGGAAGACTATCTTTAGTAGTCTCAATAATACTACAGGGGGAAATTCTCAGTGTTAGTCAGCATAGAGCAATGGAATTAAGTAGAAAAAGTTAAGTAAAAACTTATTAGCACTTTTGAATTCCAGTTCAAGTAAAGGAGTTTGTGGAATAGCCCCCCTTCTTTTCCTCCCAACCATAAACTTGTCTTTTTCCCTGTTCCTCCTCCTTCACTGTTCTATTTTTCCTTCTTATCATAAACAATTATTTATGGTGCATTCTAGGAAGTGCCTAGTGCTATAGAAAAAAATTTAAAAGAAGATACAAAAAGCCATCTGGACAAGACATCAACCCTCAAGGCATTTACTATCTAGTGACTGACAGAGGACACACTGAGCAAATCAGCATTTCTTTGTTTCTGATAAACACATATGGACATGCCAGGAGGCATTATCTTAACAGCAGTACTAGACATTTACAAGTACCTGCTCTGTGCAAGGCCTTAGGCTGGCAAATATTTAAGACACTATGTTTATCAGTCCTTTGTTACAAATGCAGATTCTTGAGCGCATCCTCAGAAATTCAGTAAGTCCAGAGTGAAGTATAACTTTAAATCATGATTTCACAGGAAAGTACTGCAAGTCATTGGAAGGCTACATTTTGAAGGGAGATCTGCTTATGAAATAGAGAATCAGAAAAACATAAGACATAGACCCTACCCTCATGCAGCTACAAACCTGTTGGAGAGACAGTCCGTGCACACAGAGAAGAAGAGCTACCCAAGTGGCTAAGGTCATGATAAATCACGGCTGAAATCATGGAAGAGGTAGGAATTGAGGAGAGTCTTCGGTAGATAGAATAAATACCTTTTATCAAGAGGTATGTTTATCTTTGCCTGTTAGCCACGGCCTTCATTCTTTTCATACCGTTCTTTTGGACTTTTTCTACATTCTCCAACTTGCTTAGTTCATATATCAGAGCTCACAGAAATGAGTAGGAAGGAATGCTGGCTGACACTTGTTGTAACAACCTGTGGGAGTTGTGGGTCAGAGGTTATTTTAGTATCACCTCATGTAGAAATGCCAGTCTGCCTCAGATATGTGAGTGTTTGAGACCATAGGGAATGGTGTGGAGGGGAGTTATAGTCAGAAATCATAAAGAACATCAAAAACTGGCTACTTTTTTTCCCATTAAACGCACATGAGGTAGCTGTGAATCAGTTCTACCAGAATACAGAATACAGGTAACCTCGTGCTATTTCAATTTCTTTGAGTCTATGTATTTGGAATTGTAGAATTCGCTTAACCTCCTTAATCTGCCCAGGTGATCGGATGTGGAAATATAAAAACTCGAGTCTAATTGAGTACTGATCATAAACAATTATTTATGGTGCATTCTAGGAAGTGCCTAGTGCTATAGAAAAAAATTTAAAAGAAGATACAAAAAGCCATCTGGACAAGACATCAACCCTCAAGGCATTTACTATCTAGTGACTGACAGAGGACACACTGAGCAAATCAGCATTTCTTTGTTTCTGATAAACACATATGGACATGCCAGGAGGCATTATCTTAACAGCAGTACTAGACATTTACAAGTACCTGCTCTGTGCAAGGCCTTAGGCTGGCAAATATTTAAGACACTATGTTTATCAGTCCTTTGTTACAAATGCAGATTCTTGAGCGCATCCTCAGAAATTCAGTAAGTCCAGAGTGAAGTATAACTTTAAATCATGATTTCACAGGAAAGTACTGCAAGTCATTGGAAGGCTACATTTTGAAGGGAGATCTGCTTATGAAATAGAGAATCAGAAAAACATAAGACATAGACCCTACCCTCATGCAGCTACAAACCTGTTGGAGAGACAGTCCGTGCACACAGAGAAGAAGAGCTACCCAAGTGGCTAAGGTCATGATAAATCACGGCTGAAATCATGGAAGAGGTAGGAATTGAGGAGAGTCTTCGGTAGATAGAATAAATACCTTTTATCAAGAGGTATGTTTATCTTTGCCTGTTAGCCACGGCCTTCATTCTTTTCATACCGTTCTTTTGGACTTTTTCTACATTCTCCAACTTGCTTAGTTCATATATCAGAGCTCACAGAAATGAGTAGGAAGGAATGCTGGCTGACACTTGTTGTAACAACCTGTGGGAGTTGTGGGTCAGAGGTTATTTTAGTATCACCTCATGTAGAAATGCCAGTCTGCCTCAGATATGTGAGTGTTTGAGACCATAGGGAATGGTGTGGAGGGGAGTTATAGTCAGAAATCATAAAGAACATCAAAAACTGGCTACTTTTTTTCCGATTAAACGCACATGAGGTAGCTGTGAATCAGTTCTACCAGAATACAGAATACAGGTAACCTCGTGCTATTTCAATTTCTTTGAGTCTATGTATTTGGAATTGTAGAATTCGCTTAACCTCCTTAATCTGCCCAGGTGATCGGATGTGGAAATATAAAAACTCGAGTCTAATTGAGCACTGATAAAACTCTTTATGCTTATGATTATAGTGCACATTATTATTATTATACATAGAAGCTAATAGTTTAGGTGATACAGTCTAATTGGAACAGAATCCAATGGAAAAATACATAAGAGATACATAATATCCAGTAAGGTAATACATGTGTGTTTGGCTTATTTCTCATGTGCCCTTTTGCTTGTGTTTGCAGTTACTGTGAATAGTTCACCTCCCACCTTTTTAAATTCAGATGATTTTGATCTTCCTCTTCTATATTCCCCAATGAGGTTTCCTCTCTTCCCCGTTTTAGACTATTTTTAGGCTTCCAAACTGATGGCTATGCATTCTCAGTTTCTTATCGTTAGAATTATTTTGTATTACATGTGTTGTGGTGCTTCCCTTCTGCACCCCTTATTGTAGAACATGAGATACATTTCCTGGAGCTAAAGACATATGATGGAAGAGATATAAAATAATAATTATATGTCCTTTCCTGTGTATCATTACCTCAATCCCCAAGAAGGTACTTGGGGATGAGTTCCTTGCCTAGCCAGTGTATAGCAACACACATCAGAGTGTAGCCTTTGTGCTTCTTCTCAACAACTCCTGCATAAGATCCTTGGCTGACAATTAGACCTAAAGCCAACTTTATTATTTCTCACATGTTCCATTATTTCTTTAAGGACATACCCATAGGTAAGATCCCAGGACAGGAGAACACATTGGAAATTACCTCATGGAAATGCAGATTAGTTCCAAATTCCAATTTTTATTTCTTGATACTAGGTTATTTTAGTATCACCTCATGTAGAAATGCCAGTCTGCCTCAGATATGTGAGTGTTTGAGACCATAGGGAATGGTGTGGAGGGGAGTTATAGTCAGAAATCATAAAGAACATCAAAAACTGGCTACTTTTTCCGATTAAACGCACATGAGGTAGCTGTGAATCAGTTCTACCAGAATACAGAATACAGGTAACCTCGTGCTATTTCAATTTCTTTGAGTCTATGTATTTGGAATTGTAGAATTCGCTTAACCTCCTTAATCTGCCCAGGTGATCGGATGTGGAAATATAAAAACTCGAGTCTAATTGAGCACTGATAAAACTCTTTATGCTTATGATTATAGTGCACATTATTATTATTATACATAGAAGCTAATAGTTTAGGTGATACAGTCTAATTGGAACAGAATCCAATGGAAAAATACATAAGAGATACATAATATCCAGTAAGGTAATACATGTGTGTTTGGCTTATTTCTCATGTGCCCTTTTGCTTGTGTTTGCAGTTACTGTGAATAGTTCACCTCCCACCTTTTTAAATTCAGATGATTTTGATCTTCCTCTTCTATATTCCCCAATGAGGTTTCCTCTCTTCCCCGTTTTAGACTATTTTTAGGCTTCCAAACTGATGGCTATGCATTCTCAGTTTCTTATCGTTAGAATTATTTTGTATTACATGTGTTGTGGTGCTTCCCTTCTGCACCCCTTATTGTAGAACATGAGATACATTTCCTGGAGCTAAAGACATATGATGGAAGAGATATAAAATAATAATTATATGTCCTTTCCTGTGTATCATTACCTCAATCCCCAAGAAGGTACTTGGGGATGAGTTCCTTGCCTAGCCAGTGTATAGCAACACACATCAGAGTGTAGCCTTTGTGCTTCTTCTCAACAACTCCTGCATAAGATCCTTGGCTGACAATTAGACCTAAAGCCAACTTTATTATTTCTCACATGTTCCATTATTTCTTTAAGGACATACCCATAGGTAAGATCCCAGGACAGGAGAACACATTGGAAATTACCTCATGGAAATGCAGATTAGTTCCAAATCCCTACTTTCTAGAAGGTTCTTTCTAGAATCTTACTTCACTTATGTTAGTACTAGAATCTGATTCTTTATTAATCTCTTTCCACCTATTGGCTCTTCCTCTAGCTGCAAACCCAGTAAAACATACTTGTTTCTTTTCTGAGCATCTGGTAATTCTTTTTGTCGATGTATGTTTTAAAACAGGAAACTCAGCATGCAAACCATATTCCATATGTGTTCTATGTAAAATGCAACAAAAAAAGAACTGTATCCTACAATTTGATCCATGTGATTTTTCTTACACATTTGCATCAAACAATTGTCTATGATTACTTTTTTTTTCAGTGAAAATCTCCTGGTACGTTTTTAAATTAAGACCTACAGAATCAGGTCCCCTTCATCCTGAGCTTATGCTATTGATTTTCTCAAACCTACATGTAAGATTTTATATTTATACATTTTTTCCTACTCTGAAGCATATGATAGTCTGTTGAAGAGGATGCTCTGCCAGTTGAAAATATATTTTATGAGCTCTACGATAATTTAAACAATTTTCACTCCTCTGTGGACCCTCTGAATTCTTCCTAGGTAAATTTAGATTGTATGTGCATAAATAATATGTACACAAAAGACAGAACAAAACCAAGCTGTAAATTCTTATCTAGAACTCTGAGGACTACAGAAAACAATGACAAAGACTTTCTTTGGTAGGTGATAAAACTATTGATCTTATGCCACAGTGGTTTTCTGGCTCCCAAGTCAACAGCCTGTTGCTTCTGTGCATTTAATCATGGTGTGGTGCCCAAGACTTAGGGCAATTGAAACCCTTTTAAATTTATGTGAAAAAACATTATGACAAAGACTTTCTTTGGGGATGAGTTCCTGCCTAGCCAGTGTATAGCAACACACATCAGAGTGTAGCCTTTGTGCTTCTTCTCAACAACTCCTGCATAAGATCCTTGGCTGACAATTAGACCTAAAGCCAACTTTATTATTTCTCACATGTTCCATTATTTCTTTAAGGACATACCCATAGGTAAGATCCCAGGACAGGAGAACACATTGGAAATTACCTCATGGAAATGCAGATTAGTTCCAAATCCCTACTTTCTAGAAGGTTCTTTCTAGAATCTTACTTCACTTATGTTAGTACTAGAATCTGATTCTTTATTAATCTCTTTCCACCTATTGGCTCTTCCTCTAGCTGCAAACCCAGTAAAACATACTTGTTTCTTTTCTGAGCATCTGGTAATTCTTTTTGTCGATGTATGTTTTAAAACAGGAAACTCAGCATGCAAACCATATTCCATATGTGTTCTATGTAAAATGCAACAAAAAGAACTGTATCCTACAATTTGATCCATGTGATTTTTCTTACACATTTGCATCAAACAATTGTCTATGATTACTTTTTTTTTCAGTGAAAATCTCCTGGTACGTTTTTAAATTAAGACCTACAGAATCAGGTCCCCTTCATCCTGAGCTTATGCTATTGATTTTCTCAAACCTACATGTAAGATTTTATATTTATACATTTTTTCCTACTCTGAAGCATATGATAGTCTGTTGAAGAGGATGCTCTGCCAGTTGAAAATATATTTTATGAGCTCTACGATAATTTAAACAATTTTCACTCCTCTGTGGACCCTCTGAATTCTTCCTAGGTAAATTTAGATTGTATGTGCATAAATAATATGTACACAAAAGACAGAACAAAACCAAGCTGTAAATTCTTATCTAGAACTCTGAGGACTACAGAAAACAATGACAAAGACTTTCTTTGGTAGGTGATAAAACTATTGATCTTATGCCACAGTGGTTTTCTGGCTCCCCAAGTCAACAGCCTGTTGCTTCTGTGCATTTAATCATGGTGTGGTGCCCAAGACTTAGGGCAATTGAAACTCTTTATTCAAGACAGGTAATTGTATGTGTACATCAAAGTTAATAGTGGCCTTCCAGAATGATAGATATTAAATATAAGGGGATTATTTGGATCAATAGTTGTTTCTTGAAAACTTTATAAGCAGCATTTGCCAAATAGGTGGTAAGCACCTGGTCAATAAACATGTCTGAACTGTGTACAGTGCTGCTTTGAAACCTGTGCAGTATGAAATTGTATTAACTGAGGTAAGAATACTTATTCAGCTCCAATTCAGTCCTTTCTACAAGACAGTTTCTGTGAGTCACAATGTACATTTTATCCTTTCATGAACTTCAAGAAAGAATTGGGGGCTTCCCCTGGTGGTCCAGTGGGTAAGGACACCGCCTTGCAGTGCAAGGGGCGCTGGTTCGAGCCCTGGCCTGGGAAGATCCCACGTGCCGCGGAGCGGCTGGACCGATGTGTCCAAATACCGAGCCGGTGCTCTGGAGCACATGCGCCCAGAGCCGGTTCTCTGCAACGACAGAGGCCACCGCGATGGGAGGCCCACAGGAGCCAAAGAACAAAGACAGATGAAAATAGAGAAATGAAAGACCAACAGAAGTGGCCCGCCCGCTCCCCTCCCTCCCCAACCCGACCCCCGCCCAAAAAAAATAAATAAATAAATCTTTAAAAAAAAAAAAAAAAGAAAGAATTGGGATGAGCCCAGTTCAAGATAAGGAGGCAATACGCCAAAAGATTCCTTTCCTCAACTAGAACCAGGCCCCCAAACGTTTCTTTCTGGATGAGATCAGGGCCTGGTACACATCCTGCTATAGAGAAAGTATTCAATAAATATTTGTTAGGTCAGTAAGTTATTTCATACCCGAATAAATAAATGGACAATTAGTTATATATCAGCTGCACCTACTCACTTAGGTATACTGCCAGGGAAGATGAGTTTATCACTAATAACTCCACTTTAAAGACCTCATGACTGAGAATATGTTTTTGGCAGGTTCTTATTCCTTAGTTCAGAAAACAGAACATTCTCTTCCTTTTCTCTGGCATGCTTAGGAAGGACAAAGATGGAACACTTCCTCTAGGCCCCTAACACTTCTAAAAGACATTTTCTTCTTTCAAGGGCCTTAGATAGCCTTATTTCTCAATTATTATCTCTAATAGGCCCTGGTTTTTTTTTAAAAAGGGAACATAACTTTACAAGGTTTAATAATTTGGCCTTCCAGAATGATAGATATTAAATATAAGGGGATTATTTGGATCAATAGTTGTTTCTTGAAAACTTTATAAGCAGCATTTGCCAAATAGGTGGTAAGCACCTGGTCAATAAACATGTCTGAACTGTGTACAGTGCTGCTTTGAAACCTGTGCAGTATGAAATTGTATTAACTGAGGTAAGAATACTTATTCAGCTCCAATTCAGTCCTTTCTACAAGACAGTTTCTGTGAGTCACAATGTACATTTTATCCTTTCATGAACTTCAAGAAAGAATTGGGGGCTTCCCCTGGTGGTCCAGTGGGTAAGGACACCGCCTTGCAGTGCAAGGGGCGCTGGTTCGAGCCCTGGCCTGGGAAGATCCCACGTGCCGCGGAGCGGCTGGACCGATGTGTCCAAATACCGAGCCGGTGCTCTGGAGCACATGCGCCCAGAGCCGGTTCTCTGCAACGACAGAGGCCACCGCGATGGGAGGCCCACAGGAGCCAAAGAACAAAGACAGATGAAAATAGAGAAATGAAAGACCAACAGAAGTGGCCCGCCCGCTCCCCTCCCTCCCCAACCCGACCCCCGCCCAAAATAAATAAATAAATAAATCTTTAAAAAAAAAAAAAAAAAGAAAGAATTGGGATGAGCCCAGTTCAAGATAAGGAGGCAATACGCCAAAAGATTCCTTTCCTCAACTAGAACCAGGCCCCCAAACGTTTCTTTCTGGATGAGATCAGGGCCTGGTACACATCCTGCTATAGAGAAAGTATTCAATAAATATTTGTTAGGTCAGTAAGTTATTTCATACCCGAATAAATAAATGGACAATTAGTTATATATCAGCTGCACCTACTCACTTAGGTATACTGCCAGGGAAGATGAGTTTATCACTAATAACTCCACTTTAAAGACCTCATGACTGAGAATATGTTTTTGGCAGGTTCTTATTCCTTAGTTCAGAAAACAGAACATTCTCTTCCTTTTCTCTGGCATGCTTAGGAAGGACAAAGATGGAACACTTCCCTCTAGGCCCCTAACATTCTTTACTAAAAGACATTTTCTTCTTTCAAGGGCCTTAGATAGCCTTATTTCTCAATTATTATCTCTAATAGGCCCCTGTATTAAAGCAACTACTTATCTAAAATGCATGTGGTTCTAATCCTGACCCATTAAAATCACAGTCCTGTACAATAGATTACTGACTTTCCTTAAGAATAAATGTCTTTCTGAGTCTAACATGGCTAACATACTCACCTAAGTAATCATCCTGCCCAGAAATTAGTTATATATTAGGTATGTACTTAGCTTCCCTAAACTGATAACCTGATATAACATTGGTTTAAACAGATGATCATTTACTTTATACATTTAATAAGAAGCTCAGAGGTAGGTGATGCAAGGATAGTGTAACTCTGGAAGGAAAATGTCAAATATTTAGATTCCTTCTATCTTCTTGCTTTTTCATCCTTAGAGTATGATTTTGACCTCATAGTCTCAGAATGGGTTATCTTCCATAAGCAGTGATTATACATTTTGGACAAAAGGAATAACATTTTGGGCATAAAGTCTAAATTAGAGACTTGTTGTCAAAATGTGTCTTTGTAGAAAACCTTTCCAAAGTACTTCCATTTACAATCTCTGAAAATTAACTGTGTTACAAGGGCACTATGACTATAGGGAAGTTTGAGAAAACAAGTTTTTAGTGGGACATACTGTAATTCTATGTACCTTATTCCACCCTGTACCCCCCAAAACAATTCATTAAATTTGCCAGGAAGAAGGCACAGTAGATATTGAGTACAAATTAGAAGTTATCTGCTACAACTGCCTTTCTAAGCATGATCTATGATCCAAGGACTGGGCTATTCCTAAAAGATACTACAGTGACTAAAATCATTGAATTTTAAAGTGAATCTTGATATTCCTGTATGGATGCTACTTAGTTAGTCATGGGAAACTTGAGTTCTTTTGAACCATATCTGAGTCTTCTAACAAATCATATAATCTGTATGCTATTTGTTTTAATCTGGGAAATTGTAACCTATTTCCAACTCTTGTTTTTTGTTTGTTTTTTCCTTTATTTCCCAGTCCTGGAAAGCCATTGGATTCAAACGTGATTTTCCTAATTAACCTTTTTTTTTTTTTTTTATGGTGTTTTTAATGTTAGCTTTGAGTGATTTTTGTTTGTTTTTTTAATTTCGGCCTCTTTTAATTGATTTTTTATTTATTTAGTTTTTATCCATCTTTATTCTTTAGCCTGTGTAGGCCTCCCATTGCAGTGACCTCTCTCATTGCAGAGCACTGGCTCTGGACGCACGCACTCTACAGAGTTGACTCGTAATTAGACACACTGACCCAGCTGTTCCACGGCACGTGGGATCTTTCTGGGCCAGGGATCAAACGGGTGCCCCTTGTACTGCAAGGCGGACCCTTTACCCACTGGACCACCAGGGAAGCCCTCAACTAACCTGTTTTTAATCATTCTATCACTGGATTGAGGAATTTTTACTGGGTGATAATAATATCATTAATTGCTCCAAATTCTCCTTATCTCAGTCACACTGAACAACTTCAAACTCTTCTAAGACTGTTTGATTAAAACAGTCAGATTTTATTCTGTTGGGTTGTAGATCTGTACTCTTCTAATTTTGTTTCTCTGTATAATTCTTTATTCACTTTAATTTTCACAAATAATTCCCAAGTTTCTACAGGAGATTATTCCACCAAAATTAGAAAATATTTCTCCAGTTATATCTAAAACAAGGAATACCTGGGTTAATATACTTGTTTTCTTGCTTGTAATACCTGTGTAGGCTCTTGAGTTCATATCTGCCTTAGCATCCCTACTTTGACAAAGTAGGAACAAAAAATGGTTAAAATAAAAGCTATAGTTCTTTGTCTATTAATCAACCACCATACCTCAGGTGTCTGTTAATAGTATGAAGCATAAGATTCTAGATAAACTGGGTAACTGAGGAATAAAGTTGAAATAATAATAAGATTTTGTCACAATCCTACTATTTAGCTACAGAGAATTTCAGTTCTTAATTATCTGACTTAACAGTCTTCAGCATAGAAAATGTGCAGCTTCTTTGAACATGGCTCATATAAGCCATATACCTTTAAAAAATGGTCTGTGAAAACAAGCTCATGATTTTTCTTCCCATTTTATATATATAACCATTGTTTGCCTCTTATTATTTAAGACTGTGCTCTACTCCTCTTTGAATGTAAATGCATTTTAAAGTGATTAAGATTTTCACATGATATACAAGAGCACAGTTTTATGCTTCAATTTTCTTAAATCTGAATGTAATACTGACTGATGGCAGTGGTTAATATTGTTGTGAAACTAAAAAGGAAAGCAAACATTTGCTGAAATTTACATAGTTTTCTATTTTGTAATGCTAGCAAATGTGAGTTGCCTCAAAATAAAAATCATCCATATTTTTCCTAAAGAAAGAAAAGAAAAAAGCCTCACATATCAGTTCAAAGTCTTCCATGTTAAGCTAATTATCTTTAGCTTGTGTAGCGGGTTTAGTTTATTTTATTATATGCTGTGTGAAGGTTTGCTCAAGGCTGTAAAACATAAACGAGGGCTTTAAAAAGTCAGTTTTATTGATTGGTTAGGAGACTTTGTGTTTGGGGGTCTCTTGTAGTTTCTCCAGAGACTATTTATTTAAATTGAAGAAAAAAAGTCAGTATTACTTGAAAAAATAACTAAAACTGTGATTTAAAAGTATAAAAGAGGGTACTGTCTAATCCCTCAAGTAGGAAATTGCTTTCCTTCATGATCCATTGCTTTCATACTGTTTCTGGCTCCTACCCTTGAAGGAGAAAAGACCCACCTTTCCTTGTTTACTATGTCTGAGAGGCCTGGCAGTAAAGAATCATTGAAATGAGTAAACTGCAATGATAATAATGATAAATGGTAAACATGCAATAACAGAAACTTGTTTTCTTGCTTGTAATACCTGTAGGCATTATCTGCCTTAGCATCCCTACTTTGACAAAGTAGGAACAAAAAATGGTTAAAATAAAAGCTATAGTTCTTTGTCTATTAATCAACCACCATACCTCAGGTGTCTGTTAATAGTATGAAGCATAAGATTCTAGATAAACTGGGTAACTGAGGAATAAAGTTGAAATAATAATAAGATTTTGTCACAATCCTACTATTTAGCTACAGAGAATTTCAGTTCTTAATTATCTGACTTAACAGTCTTCAGCATAGAAAATGTGCAGCTTCTTTGAACATGGCTCATATAAGCCATATACCTTTAAAAAATGGTCTGTGAAAACAAGCTCATGATTTTTCTTCCCATTTTATATATATAACCATTGTTTGCCTCTTATTATTTAAGACTGTGCTCTACTCCTCTTTGAATGTAAATGCATTTTAAAGTGATTAAGATTTTCACATGATATACAAGAGCACAGTTTTATGCTTCAATTTTCTTAAATCTGAATGTAATACTGACTGATGGCAGTGGTTAATATTGTTGTGAAACTAAAAAGGAAAGCAAACATTTGCTGAAATTTACATAGTTTTCTATTTTGTAATGCTAGCAAATGTGAGTTGCCTCAAAATAAAAATCATCCATATTTTTCCTAAAGAAAGAAAAGAAAAAAGCCTCACATATCAGTTCAAAGTCTTCCATGTTAAGCTAATTATCTTTAGCTTGTGTAGCGGGTTTAGTTTATTTTATTATATGCTGTGTGAAGGTTTGCTCAAGGCTGTAAAACATAAACGAGGGCTTTAAAAAGTCAGTTTTATTGATTGGTTAGGAGACTTTGTGTTTGGGGGTCTCTTGTAGTTTCTCCAGAGACTATTTATTTAAATTGAAGAAAAAAAGTCAGTATTACTTGAAAAAATAACTAAAACTGTGATTTAAAAGTATAAAAGAGGGTACTGTCTAATCCCTCAAGTAGGAAATTGCTTTCCTTCATGATCCATTGCTTTCATACTGTTTCTGGCTCCTACCCTTGAAGGAGAAAAGACCCACCTTTCCTTGTTTACTATGTCTGAGAGGCCTGGCAGTAAAGAATCATTGAAATGAGTAAACTTCAATGATAATAATGATAATGGTAAAATGCATGACTGATAAGATCTACAAGTCTCAATTGGACAATTGTGTTTACTATTCCAAGGCAGGAGATAATTTATATGGGAACCTGAAATGAGAAATTAAGAGTTTGGGTTACTGTAGCAAAGGAGATGTGACTTCTAAATGGCCTGTCTACATGTTAGTATAAATATTAGATGAAATGAGCTAGCATGTGATCCCAAACGGAATTTCTGAAGTAGGTAGGTAGTTCTGCATTATACTTTGATTTTTTTTTTTCTTTTTTCTTTGACCAGTGACTAGCCAAAAAATTGCCACTTTGGAGACTGATTGTGTTTGCAACTGATCTTCCATTGGCTAGTAACGTGTTCAATGAGAATTTCAGCTGCTGTTTGCTATGCTAGGAAGTAGCATTATTTTAAAGGTAACCTCTGTGAATTGGACTCACACAATTCTCTTCTCAATATCTGGCTCCTAAATTCCAGTAATGGGTGACATTTTACATTGCACGGAAATTGCATACTATTATATATCTCCATTCTTAAAAATTAGAATAGCAAATCTGGTGTTAATTATTTAAAGGTAATGGTAGATGAAACATTTCTTCTCTCCATTTGGATATGAAACATTCCTTCAAGTCTAGAAATGTTTCTTGTATCTCTCTGAGTAGATGCCTAAAGTAATCTGTAACTAGTATACTAGTTCATTTGAAAATAATATACAAGGCATTCATCAGGTATGCATTTAAAAATCACCAGATATGTTTTGTTTTAATACCTATCATGTGTTAAATATTGAAGACAACACCATATGCATAATGAAAGCTTCATTAGGAAGACATTAGTAGATTAATTCCACTCGCTGGGTGGTTTATATGATTTAGAATGCAATAAGATAAGTTCATTAGTTTGCAGACGTAAGGTTTTCTACTGTACCTCAATGCAACTAGGAACAATTCCACAGAGGTCCACGGATCTACTAACACCTGTCAAGATAAACACACAGGTCTCTGGGGGAATCATCTCAGCAATAGAACAGAGAAAACCTGAGGAAAGTAATTCTTTCCTGAGAGAAAAAGAAGACAGTTGAAAAATAACAAGTGATTAATGATTTTTGGAAATGTCTCTCAGAGGTCATATATTTTTATACAAGTATCAAAAAATATATTCTGTCTTTTAAGAATAAATGTTTTGGAGCATATGCTACACATTTGGAAATAAATATAAATATTCTAAGAGATTTGAATGGAATTGAGCTACTGGAGGTTTTCCCAAAACCTATAGCTAAGTCTCTCATCCATCTCAGAGCAGGTATATTGGATTATAACTTCTGTTATAGTGATATTATTTGAATGATTATCGTTAAAAGCTGCCAGTATTTCCATTATAAAAACCCATTTTCAAGGATTCATAAGTTGGCTATAAATGTTTGCTCGGCAATTCAACTTGGCAGCATGCAACTTTGCTTGTTGGTATCATATTTTCCTTTTACACAGAACAGGAAAGAAAGACATCTGTATATAACATGAGTATGAAAATATAACAATGAATTCCTTTATTCTTCATAACCCATGTATTATTCAAATCAAAGTTCAACCTGAATTTCTTATATATTTTAGGCACTCAAAGAGCTCCTTAAAAACCTGCAAGGATAAATGAAAGGGGATTTGTTTCATTTCTTTTGTTTTTAGTCGAGTTATCTTAAACCCTGAATATGGAGATAGATTTAATCTGTTACTGCGATACTTCATTCATGCAGTACAATGATAGTAGGAATATACTATTACATACCTCAGGCATTTTTTTTTTTTTTGATATTTATGGTAGTTTCTACTGGAGAGAGTAGGAAATAACTGACAGAGTTCAGAAAATTTCCCAATAATTTGGTATAAGAATGAATCAGGTATTAAGGAGGCAGAGGAAGGAAAAAGGACCATTATTTTTTTTTACAGAAAGAATGGCATGAGTGTGGCAAAAGAAGTGAAAAGATATAGTGTGTTTAGGGAAGAGAAGTTCATGTTGCTGGAGCTTAGAATGTTTGGGGGAAAAGCACCAAAACTTGAGATAAAAATAAGGCAGTAGGCCTTCCCTGGTGGTCCAGTGGGTAAAAAGTCCACCTTTAAGTGCAAGGGGCGCCGGTTCGATCCCTGGCCTGGGAAGATCCCTCATGCCATGGAATGGCTGGACTGGTGGGTCCACTTACGAGCCAGCGCTCTGCAGTGTGAGAGACCACTGCGATGGGAGGCCCACACAGGCCAAAGAAGAAAGATGGATGAAAATAGAGAAATAAATAACCAATAAAAGAGGCCAAAATTAAAAAAAAAAAAAAAAAAAAGACTAAGACAGTAGAGACAGGCTGGAGGCAAATTCTGAAGGGCTTAATATGCCATTGTCAAAAACTTTGAATTACTTGGGGCAACAATCTTTGTGGTGGGATAGTCATACTAACTTAACAGTAGTACTACCTTCAAAATATCACCCTTACAAAATGTGTAATCTAATACATTTTTCCTGAATGGGATGGTGATTAGATTATACATCCCAGACAAACCTATTTAGAAATTCCATTCAAATGGCATGATTAAATTCCTTTCAATGAATTCAAATGGCAACATATGCTCCAGAACATATATCCATAAATATAGATCAGATTGGTTTATGCTCTGTGTACTCTAGCATTCAGGAAATTGCACTCATGGTCTGGGTGTGATTTTGGATTAGAGTTTTTCTGTTTACTAAGGAATTTGCAAATTACATCTCAGTGAGTTACATCTCATCCTTTTATATCACTCACCTTATCGTTGTCCTTCCAACTCGTCTATTCTCCACAATCCCACTTTGCTTTCTTCTGCAGTGATGTGCGTGTATGATAAACGGCACTACTGATGCAAGTGATAGATACCAGGCTTGTCAATGTTTGTCCCCTGTGTTTCCTGTAGCTGATGCTGGTCAGACTGAAAACTTGAAATGCCAGGACATGAAAGGGACTACTTCTTTTCTTTTGTTTTTTTAAATGGTCCCTAACTACTTGGAGGATTAGGTTTTTATGGAAACAGATATTCTCACCTGCATAAGGCCACACGGCTAATACGTTAGTAAAGTCAGATTTGGAGTGTTTTGTAGCACACGCAGACCGGTAGGAACTCAATCCTGCCTCAAGCCACTGGTCAGACTAACCAAAGAGGTACTCAAATTCAAAAGATGAGAAAGGAAATAGTGGGGGGCTTTTCTAAGTAGAATAAAAGGAATTTATAGCTACATGGTGTGAAATGAGAACATCTAGGTTTATAGGGTAGATATCTTGAAGTCTTTAAAGAATGCTTTAAAGAAGAGATCTGGAAACAGCATGGCTGTCTTGTATACAGCCAGAGAGATGAGGTTATTGGTAAGGAGCTTAATTAGAAAGCCTTCCCTGTGTTGGTTAATAAAATCCATGTTAAAGACTTTGACATTCAGACAGAGCAGGGTTCTGAAAATATAGTTCCCCTGGGCCAGAAGTATGAGCATTACCTGGGAACCTGTTAAAAATACAAATTATCAGGCCCCTGTACAGATCAGGGGAATCAAAAGCAAAGCAAGTCTATGACTTAACAAGACCTTCTGCTGATTCTCAGACATACTAAAGTTTGAGCATCACAGATTTAGAGACAGAATGGTGGCAGTGGCTGAACTTCATAGGGCTAAATTAAAAATCCTGTTACTGCTCATTATCGGATGGCTTTAGTAACTGTCTAAAATATGTGCACATAAGTATATGACAGTAACTTATATCTAGTGCTTAATATAATTTAGAGGGTGTTCTGATTTCACTACACAGTGTTATAGTCACTTTACAGACAAGAAAAATGGAGTAAGTGTCCATTAAACCTAGTGACTGAAGGATAATAATCATGGACTCAGATTCAAGCACATAGTCAGGTGGCATGAACCTTGGGAAGAGTTTGACAGCAACACACATTTGTTGAAATAACCGTATAAACAATATAAGATGCTAGTGATTGAAAGTATATGATTGGTTGGTACCAAAGCAATGCCTACAGCACTTAAAGATGTAGTCGGTAATGAAGTTTCTATGACCCAGCCTTGGTGCCTAGGCAAATTTTATGTAGGATGTCATAATTAAATTTTAATTTAAAAGGGTAGGGAAAAAGAGAGCAGGAAGTATCTCAGTCTTGAACAGAACTAACCATGTTTGAATAAGTATATTCATATTTCAGAAGTCAAACTGCAGCCTTTTAATTTGAGTGAACTGAGCTTCCTGTTGGCATGTTGGGTTCCCCTTACCCCTCCTCGTTGGCTATATCACTGTGGAGGTTCAAGGTAATAAGTCCATGGACTGAATTCACCAGCTTACACCTATGACTAGACTATGGGAGATTAAAGTACATTTCTGGATAAGCAAACACTGCCTAAGTATATCTGAGTTTGTGGTAAGATTGCTACTTTGGTAGACCTTGAATTTATTATCTGAAGAGACTGCACTACAAACTCTCCAGGGATGCTCATAGTCATGGCATGTTTCCTTCTTTCTTTCCTCCCTTCCTCCCTCCCTGCCTTCCTTCCCCTCTTTTTTTCTTGTCTCTCTTTCCCTGATATTTTCTCAGAACACCTTGAGGGACCTGCAGTAACCCAAAGGTGAAGAGACTGTTCACTTCATTTGGCCCCCAAGCAAAGCAAGTCTATGTGACCTTCTGCTGATTCTCAGACATACTAAAGTTTGAGCATCACAGATTTAGAGACAGAATGGTGGCAGTGGCTGAACTTCATAGGGCTAAATTAAAAATCCTGTTACTGCTCATTATCGGATGGCTTTAGTAACTGTCTAAAATATGTGCACATAAGTATATGACAGTAACTTATATCTAGTGCTTAATATAATTTAGAGGGTGTTCTGATTTCACTACACAGTGTTATAGTCACTTTACAGACAAGAAAAATGGAGTAAGTGTCCATTAAACCTAGTGACTGAAGGATAATAATCATGGACTCAGATTCAAGCACATAGTCAGGTGGCATGAACCTTGGGAAGAGTTTGACAGCAACACACATTTGTTGAAATAACCGTATAAACAATATAAGATGCTAGTGATTGAAAGTATATGATTGGTTGGTACCAAAGCAATGCCTACAGCACTTAAAGATGTAGTCGGTAATGAAGTTTCTATGACCCAGCCTTGGTGCCTAGGCAAATTTTATGTAGGATGTCATAATTAAATTTTAATTTAAAAGGGTAGGGAAAAAGAGAGCAGGAAGTATCTCAGTCTTGAACAGAACTAACCATGTTTGAATAAGTATATTCATATTTCAGAAGTCAAACTGCAGCCTTTTAATTTGAGTGAACTGAGCTTCCTGTTGGCATGTTGGGTTCCCCTTACCCCTCCTCGTTGGCTATATCACTGTGGAGGTTCAAGGTAATAAGTCCATGGACTGAATTCACCAGCTTACACCTATGACTAGACTATGGGAGATTAAAGTACATTTCTGGATAAGCAAACACTGCCTAAGTATATCTGAGTTTGTGGTAAGATTGCTACTTTGGTAGACCTTGAATTTATTATCTGAAGAGACTGCACTACAAACTCTCCAGGGATGCTCATAGTCATGGCATGTTTCCTTCTTTCTTTCCTCCCTTCCTCCCTCCCTGCCTTCCTTCCCCTCTTTTTTTCTTGTCTCTCTTTCCCTGATATTTTCTCAGAACACCTTGAGGGACCTGCAGTAACCCCCAAAGGTAACAGGATCAGAGACTTGTCTTTACAACTTCACAGACTGCATCCTCTTCTGGGTCTCTCCCTCTTTCTTCTCAGTCCCCACCCAGAAATGCTGATAGAGGGGCTTTGTGGGTTCCCCTTGCCTTTCTTGTGCTGACATCAGTAGAAATGCAAAATTCATGACTGACACTCTCCTTATTTTTAATTTTTAAGATTGATGCTACATGTGGGTTTGAATATATTCCCTCTCTGCTGTTTTACTGTCTACTTTTCTATTTGAAAAGCTTAATACTGCACTGTAACAATTTCCAATTAAGTTTTAAGAAAAATATGAAAAGGTTGCAAGTGTCTGCCTAACAACCTTCCTGCTTCTTGAGACAGAAGGGTTGATTTTAGGAATATGAAAGAATAGTTTTAAGTGACCTGTCCTTTACCATTTATGTGCATGTTCCTCCTCTGCATTCTCTTCTACCATCCAAGTACTAACCAGGCTCGAACCTGCTTAGCTTCTGAGATTAAACTAGATCAGGCACATTCAGAGTGGCATGGCCTTAGACCACACCTTCTTCTTCTCATCTTTCTTCTTTCATTTCCTTTCTTTTGTCCCCTCAGCTTTCAAACCTGCCTCCCATTTCTTCACACTCTTTTCTGATGTCAGCCATTTGCTTTTTGTCCACTGTAAATCACCAGCTGTGAATGAATCTAGAACAACCCTCCATTCATAGTCATTAGATTTTCTTGGTAGATCTTGCTCCCCACAGTGGTCAGAGGCAGAGTAGGTTGAACCATTCTTGCAAGTGTCCACAGGTTACACCTATGACTAGACTATGGGAGATTAAAGTACATTTCTGGATAAGCAAACACTGCCTAAGTATATCTGAGTTTGTGGTAAGATTGCTACTTTGGTAGACCTTGAATTTATTATCTGAAGAGACTGCACTACAAACTCTCCAGGGATGCTCATAGTCATGGCATGTTTCCTTCTTTCTTTCCTCCCTTCCTCCCTCCCTGCCTTCCTTCCCCTCTTTTTTTCTTGTCTCTCTTTCCCTGATATTTTCTCAGAACACCTTGAGGGACCTGCAGTAACCCCCAAAGGTAACAGGATCAGAGACTTGTCTTTACAACTTCACAGACTGCATCCTCTTCTGGGTCTCTCCCTCTTTCTTCTCAGTCCCCACCCAGAAATGCTGATAGAGGGGCTTTGTGGGTTCCCCTTGCCTTTCTTGTGCTGACATCAGTAGAAATGCAAAATTCATGACTGACACTCTCCTTATTTTTAATTTTTAAGATTGATGCTACATGTGGGTTTGAATATATTCCCTCTCTGCTGTTTTACTGTCTACTTTTCTATTTGAAAAGCTTAATACTGCACTGTAACAATTTCCAATTAAGTTTTAAGAAAAATATGAAAAGGTTGCAAGTGTCTGCCTAACAACCTTCCTGCTTCTTGAGACAGAAGGGTTGATTTTAGGAATATGAAAGAATAGTTTTAAGTGACCTGTCCTTTACCATTTATGTGCATGTTCCTCCTCTGCATTCTCTTCTACCATCCAAGTACTAACCAGGCTCGAACCTGCTTAGCTTCTGAGATTAAACTAGATCAGGCACATTCAGAGTGGCATGGCCTTAGACCACACCTTCTTCTTCTCATCTTTCTTCTTTCATTTCCTTTCTTTTGTCCCCTCAGCTTTCAAACCTGCCTCCCATTTCTTCACACTCTTTTCTGATGTCAGCCATTTGCTTTTTGTCCACTGTAAATCACCAGCTGTGAATGAATCTAGAACAACCCTCCATTCATAGTCATTAGATTTTCTTGGTAGATCTTGCTCCCCACAGTGGTCAGAGGCAGAGTAGGTTGAACCATTCTTGCAAGTGTTCCCACAGGTTCTAGTGGATTTAAGACACAGACCAACTTCTGCAGTAAGAGACATTTACGAATAAGTAGGTTCAAAATCTTACAGCCTGCTGTGGAAGCCTGATGAACTTCCAACTCCTGGTTCTTTTAGGTGTCCCCTAAATTTCTTAAAGCAAAGATGACAGTATTTCAGTGACAGAATTCAGATCGTTGTCTGTCAGAATTAAGCGGTTAAGGTTTGTTAGGGATCAGTGATAACACTGGTTTTGTACGGTTTTGTGATGAGTAAATTAGCTCAGACGTTTACATTTCTCAGAGTTGTGCCAGTGACCAATGTGTCCTATTATTACTAATATTATGGCACCGTTTTTTATAGTAAAGGATGAAAGACCTCTTAGACTCACATACTCTACTCCAATAGAAGCAAAGCATGTTCATAAAAATTTGGGCCAACCCACATATCTTGAATGATACTGATTTCACCAAAGAGAACCCATTCTTTACCTCCATTAAGGGACTGACAAGCTATTTATGTCATCAGTGATCATTTGTTTTCAACATAATATTTTAATTAAATATCAAAGCCACATCATGATTGGAAATGATGATAGCTCAAACCTTCTAGAAGCCACCTCTGACTTGTACGATTCTGGCTGAAATGTTAGAACATGCATTCTTTTTTTTCTTTTTTTTTTTTTAAAGATTTATTTATTTATTTATTTTGGGGTGGGGTGGGGAGGGAAAGGAGCAGGCAGGCTACTTCTATTGGTCTTTCATTTGTCTATTTCCATCCATCTTTGTTCTTTGGCCCATGTGGGCCTCCCATCGCGGTGGCCTCTGTTGTCTCAGAGCACTGGCTCTGGGCGCATGCGCTCCAGAGCTCCGGCTTGGTAATTGGACACATCAGTCCAGTCGCTCCGCGGCACGTGGGATCTTCCCAGGCCAGGGAAGCGCCCCTTGCACTGCAAGGCGGTGTCCTTACCCACTGGACCACCAGGGAAGCCCAGAGCATGCATTCTTGATGAAAGCAACAACTTCTCCTGAGACACAGAAAAATGCTAACACACATTTATATCACAATCGATGCTGAGATATTTAGGAGTAAATTACAGGTAGTCAAGCACTGTTTCTCCTGCAAACAGCTATTTATTCACCTGAGAACATTTGTCAGCACTGCCTCAGTTTCCTTTAAATAATACACTTCCAGCTACAAGAATGGACCAGTGAAGAGACAACAAGAGCAAGCACCAGCTTTATTTGCTTCATCCAGATTACTCATGAGTTTGCTCTCAAGGCTTTTCTCCACTCTCTAGGACAGAGAATCACTTCTTATTCCACCAAATTACAGTCATTTATAACAAATATTGCAGCATCAGTATCACAGAATTCACTCCAGAACCCCCTAAGTATCGCCAAGGTGCCCTAGACAGCTTCCTAAAAACACACAACAGCTACAATTTCTGCTTTCAAGGCAGCCGTAAATCTCTCCTCTTTAGCCCTTGAGACTCCAGTAAACTCGAGATTCCTGGCCTATGCCTTCTCTAACCCTACCTTCATCTCCCAAGGCCAGGGACCATATGAGACAATCCAGGGAGTCTTTTCTTCATCGAATGTTCTGGGAAAGGTTCATCGAAATCTTCTACACTTACTCCATTCCTTTGTCTTTCATTTATACAAATAATTTCCCAGATTCTTCTAGCCCCCTCCCTTCCTTGTTAATTCAAGAAAGTCAGTTGGTATTATTCATGGGTATGATCTCACCTCCTCAGTAACATTTACACCCCTAAATCAGTATGAGTGGCCCCAAGGTGGTCATTAAAAGACATGCACAGAATGGCAAAAAACTTGAGTCTTCAATACCCGCCTTCCCAGCTGAGGTCAATCAAGGCAACACTCTGCCTTCTTGTTTCAGCTCATACTGTAAATAAATGGCCTTTATGTGATCTATTTAGTACCATATTTTTCACTGTTTTTGTTCTTTCTATTGGTGAGTTTGCTGTTTAAAGGAGTCTCTAAACATAATGCTCAAGTGCTATTTAATGTTCTTGAGCACAAGAAAGCCATGGTGTATCTTACAGAGAAAATATGTATGTTAGGTAAGCTTCATTCAGGCATAAGTTACAGTGGTCTTGGCTGTGAGTTCAGTGTTAATGAATCAAAAATATATATTCAGGAAGACATCTGTGAACAGAAAACACAAAATTAGGTTATATATCAATCTGTGGATGAAAATGCTGTGACCAGAGGCTTGTAGGAACTTAGTGCAAAGCAGCCATGATTCCCTAAGTCCCTGTTCATAGTGACTTTTTGGACTATAACTTCTGTAAATAGTTGACAACTGACTGTATGCATTAAGAGACTAACTTTCATTTCACAAATGTCAGGCACTAGAGGGAGTACAGACGAAGATTTGTCTCCTCTCTCCTTCAGGAATCTACCATCTAGTTAGGGAAGGAAGGGCGGATCATCACCATTAACAAGGGTGTCAGAACAATGAAGCACCCTATATTGCTGTAGATGGCAAGGAAGCAAATGAATGGTGTAGGCCCATCAGCTCCAATATGCTAAACTTCTATAAAAGGAGAGACATACTGTTTGCATTGTATGAAGTGTTTGATATATTTTAAAGCCCTCTCTCATTAAATATTACATTATATCCTTCCTGCCCTGTGGGATTGTTAGGAAAGACAGGGGCATGACTATTTTATAAAGGAAGCCACAGAGCCTTGGGGAAATGCTAAGGAACTACTGTGACACCACCAGTATCTTGAATGAGAGTGCCAAGAGCGCAGCCCAGGTTTCCCATCTCCTAGCCCAGCACTCCTCTTTTTTTCTTTTTAAAGCTTACTAGATTTTAAAGAAATGAATATTCACCATCTAATCAATTAAAGTCTACATGCTAAAAAGTAACAAAATGAGGAGAAAATGGCCTGAGGGTAAGGATGGGAACAGGACACAGTGGATAGTGCTGGATTTGTGTTCTCTTGGTCTTTGAGTAGTTATGGTATGTTGGGAGGCATAGTGTATTTAAGTAGATAAAAGTACCTTTGCTTACACAACTAAGCTATTTCAATTGGTGAACTACTGACGTGTTACAGTTTCAGTAAAGTAACATCAACTTGGGCCAACGATGTGAGATGCTGGATTGCAGTGCATTTGATTAGGTGGTCCCTGGTTACACTGGCAATACCATGACTATCAGAGTCCCATGGTTGACTCTCTGAATTAGGTAGCTGGATATACACCTAAATGACCAACCAGGTGAGTGACTGATTTGTATCAAATCCCCCGAGAACTACTTTTTCAGTGTGTAACTTTCTTGGTAAAAAGGGATCACATATACAGTCAGGAGCCTGTGAGATGTAGTGCCTGTTCAGATTTATTTTCTTTTGTCTTTAAATAGGAAGAAAAACAAAAACATGGCCAACCACTAGTCATGGCATAGCTTTAATCATCTTTTAGAAATGAGGGAACTGCTTCAGTCAAACTCCCAAGTCTTGTCTGCTAGCCCCAGTGACTACCCTCCTCCTGGCTAAGCCCACTCGCCAGGCTAAGATTTATACTCTCAGGTGTCGGTTTTTCCGGGACACATGACTTTTAGTTAAGGATTCTTCATTTCACCCATAGAATATAATGTCCTCTCTTCCTTAGGGATCCTAGATTCAGGAATTTTTATTTCCTGATGTCCTTTTCCTTATGAAACATGGTAAGAAAAAGGCAGAACTCCACCCATATCAAAGACCATCATCACTGTGTTTCTGTAGAGACTTGGGAACAACGCTAAGATGTTTGACCCAAACACAAGCAATCTCATTCAAAGGGTTTCTGTCTTCAGGCATCCTTTCTCATCTCTTTCCTCCTGCCTTTTATCCTCTGTGTATCTTCCTCAGTGGCTAGACTCCTTCATTCGTATTCCTCCTTGTGCCTTTCTGTTCCCTGCACTTCCCCTGTCTTCCATGAGCTATGATACTGTAGTGGGAATGAGGGCTCTTTGTTATGAGGAATAGGGCTAATGAACAGATCATCAAAACGGATGCTTGAGTGGATGGTGTCAAGCCACATGTAGCAGATTGGGTTCGAGCACCTGGCAGAACAAGTTTGGTCCAATAAAAAGAGCCGGATTCTTTCCCTTTTAAGAGCTCTCAAGACACTGGTTACCTCTAAACCGTAGGGGTAGGGGAAGGGGGCCGTTTGTCGTTGTAATTCAGACGGCGGGATCACCTGGTAGAGGAGGGAGCGTTGCTTTTTAGGTGTTCCCCGTCTTGCAGTACACGTGTCCCTTTGATGTGCGGAGAATGCTTGAGAGACGCAAGGCAGGGCGATTTTTGTGGGAAGCCAGACCAGCCTCCCTCGTTACATAGGCTCGTCCTCTGCATTGCATCCGAGCCTCCGTGATTTGCTGTTTGGAGACTGCAGATTTGCATAGAGCCCCTCGCTTCGCCAGCTTGTGTGGTTTTTCTTTTCTTTTCTTCTTTTTCTTTGGCTTTTTTTTTTTTTTTTTTGCCCCCACTCTTTTGTCTGCTTCTGCTTTTCCCCGGCTCTCTTCCCCCCGTTCGATCCCTGCTTCTTTCGTAAGGGTGCACTCTTCCCTCTGAACCCCTCGCCGGGCGTAAGTGTCAGGAGGCGGCGGACGCGGAGATTCGCCTCGGGAGCAGGCGATGCGCGCCGCTGCTCCGCGCGCTGCCCGGGGGAGGCTGGCGCGAGCGGGCGAGCCGGCCCGGGCTGAAGGGAGGGAAGGGGCGCCTGGAGTCCATGGGGTCTGCTGCTGCTTTGAAAGGAGGTTGGGCCGGCGAAGTGGCCTCCCCAGTCCCCACACACAATGCTAAATGGATTTACCTAGTGGATTCGCGGTGGATGGCTGTCATGTAGAAGTGAGGACCCTCCGGGAGGAGCTTTGAGCCGATTCCCCGCTCCCCACCCCCCCGGCACGCACTCTCGCCCGAAAACTCTTTGGGAGTCTCTCTCGAGAACCTGGAGCCCTGGAAATCTGGGAGCAGCCGCCCGCTCCGCGCTTGCTGTTCCCCGGGACTGCCTTTCCGGACAAGCCCCTTCTCGGCTGCCTTCGCCTCGGCTATGTTTCGGATTCTTTGGGGTGCAAGGCACGGCGGACTCCAGGACCCCGAGAAGACTGTCCGAACGAGGGAGAGGATGGGCGCCCTGGCGCGGTGAGGCGGCCGGCCCTGCAGCCCACCCAGAGCTGCCCGCTCCCCAGCGTCCTCTCCCCTCCCCGCGCCCCAAACTTTGCCTCCCGCGGCGGCGGCCCCGCGGCGGGCGCCCCGCCATGTACCAGAGGATGCTCCGCTGCGGCGCCGAGCTGGGCTCGCCTGGGGGCGGCGGTGGCGGCGGCGGCGCGGGGGGGCGCCTGGCCCTGCTCTGGATTGTCCCGCTCACCCTCAGCGGCCTCCTAGGAGTGGCATGGGGGGCGTCCAGCCTGGGAGCGCACCACATCCACCATTTCCACGGCAGCAGCAAGCATCATTCAGTGCCTATTGCAATCTACAGGTCACCGGCATCCTTGCGAGGCGGACACGGTGGGTTTGCGATGCCAAGTTCTCGCGGGTTACTCCCTTGTTCCCCCCCCCTCGCTTACAACCCTGCGCTCGCTTCTCGGCCCTTAAGGGTTTGCAGAAATGGGAGCGCGCGAGAGGGAGGCGCCTTTGGGTGTGTTGGGTGGGAGCCACTGATCTTTTTGAAGACAATAGAAAGGGGCTGAGGGGAAGGCGTCGCGGGTGTGTGTGTGGCGAGGGGTGGGAGGGGCGCTCCTGGTCGGGGTGCCGGGAGAGAGATGCGGGCGCCTTTTAAAGGACCGTCGCTGGCCGGGCGCCTGGGCCCCCGCGGGAAGGGGGCGTTCCTAGTGAGAAGGTCACTCGGGCTGGCCGAATGGGGGTCCGAGCTCTGCCCGGGGACCTGAGCTCCTGAGAGAGGAGGGCTCTGCAAAACCTTTTGTCTGTGCTGTGCGCTGCCCCACCTCCTGCCCATTTTCCCTGGTCTAGGGGAGAGAGAGGTTCCTGCCCGCACATTCCTCCAAAGAGTGCCCACACTGCAGTGAGGGTGAAGCCGCAGGTCCTGGGACTCACTCAACAGGAGGCTATTCCCCTCGTCCACACCTCTTCCCTTCATTGGAGAAGGCGGAAGGGGGATGGAGGCACCCTTTTTTATGCCTGGCAGCCCCTGCCCAGTGTAGAGGGTGCCTCTGTGAAGCCGTCTGCTTCCCCCCATCCCACACACTTCTTTTTGGATCATGTCTGGAGACTGTTGAGATAAGGGAAGTCTTGTGTCCTCCTTCCTAAGAGTAAAGTGCTTCCCAAAGAGGGCGGGGGGCTTAGAACTGGCTGGTGTAAGCCAGGAGGTCTGCCTGGAGGAGAAGTTAAAACAGAGAGAAGCAGTTCTGAACTCGGAATTGTGAAGAGCGGAGTATGGAGAAAAGCTTTGGTTGGCAGGTTTCTTCTCCAGAATGGCCAGCAGAGTAAGGGCAGGTTCCCGGCATCTCCAGATAAATGCCTAGTTGACATTCCCCGTACAGTCGATAAATGAAACATCAATATTATGTGTGTGTGTGTGATCCCCCAGTCCCAATTTTTCTTCTCCCCAGTGTAAAGTCTGCTACTCTAAAAAGCAGGGCGAAAGTTATGGACACTGTTTTGACATCTTTTTTCCTCCCACTTTGGCTTGCAGAGCCCCTTTCAGACTTGGTTCCTCTCTGAACGCTTTGCCTCTTCCCAGGGAATTCCTCTCCCCCAGCAGCTAGTTATAGCGGAATGGCTCCTTCCCCAGGGATGGCTTCCCACCTGGAGACAGTTCTGGTTTAGATGTGAGAGGCTGCAGCCTAACCCAGCAGATCCCTGGAGCGCCTCCTTTAGGAGTTGACTGAGACACTCTCACAAAGGGCTCAGGAATCCCTTCCCTTCCTTCTGCGGGTTCCCTCTCTAGGACTGTCTCCAGTTCAGTGTGCCTAGGATGGATACCCGCGTGATACCTCCAAAGGAGGCTTTTTGGCAAAAAGTAACAGGAAGGCTAGATCCCTCTAAAACAGCAAGGAGTCGCCTTGCTCCTTCCACTTGCTCACAGAATTCTGGGAGCTTGTTGCTTCCTTTCCCGGTGGAGTCCTCACCCATTGCCGGCCTTTATGCAAAATTGTGTGAGTCCCAGCGAAGGGAGGCGAGCCGCAGGCGAGGCAGACAGCGCAGGTGGGTGCGCTGAGCCAGATTGGGGTATGCGAGGGGGTGGGCACCTAATTATACCTGTGGGAAGCCCTGGGCTAGTAACCTCTTGTACACATTAACTTCTCCTTTCCTGTGGCGCTGCCTGTCTCCCAGGGGATGTGACTGAAAGGGGAGAGCACCCGGGAGATGTGGGGTGTGGGGAAGACCAGAGGGGCTGGTCGCGGAGAGGCACTCTGATCCTCCTAACTCTCTGCAGCTCCTGCCCCAGTCAGGCGCCGTCTGCTGGTCTCTACAAACATTCCTTGCCTCCTGAATGTAGTGCTTGTCTCTGTGCGTGAGTGAAAAACTAGGAGTATCGCTGGGAAAGTGAAAAAAGAGATGGATAGCGGAGGAAACTGCATGTGAGCAGCAGTTGGTATGATTTTGAGTCAGAAAACTTTCTCTTTCCTTAGAAGGTTCTAATGTATGGTCGTATTTGTTTCTTTTTGAAACTCTCCCACCCTCCTCTCACACACACACAAACACACACACACACACACACACACACACACGCACGCACACACGCATGCACACGCACACACACACGCACACACTCACTTTTGGAGCAAGCTTCCTGATTCTTTTTTTAAATCAGGGCACCAAACTTACCTGTCAGTAGCCAACCTCCATCACATAAAAGCAGCTGTGAATTTCTCTTTTCCTTCCCTTGAAAGAGGGGATAAACTCTGGCTAGAGAACAACGGAAGAACCTTGAGGATAAAATAAGCCACTGCGGGTGGAAGATGGAGAGACAGGCACGAGGTGGGGATGTGAGGGAGGTGGGGAAGCAGAGAGCCTGAGAGCGGGGCAGGCCAGGTGATGGCTTAAAAGAAACCTAATAAGAAAGAGATGATGTTGAATTTGTTGGGTCAGTAAACTCCCTGAATATTCAGCAATGACAGAGGGCCCATAAGGGATCAAAACAGGAAGGCTAGATCCTCTAAAACAGCAAGGAGTCGCCTTGCTCCTTCCACTTGCTCACAGAATTCTGGGAGCTTGTTGCTTCCTTTCCGGTGGAGTCCTCACCCATTGCCGGCCTTTATGCAAAATTGTGTGAGTCCCAGCGAAGGGAGGCGAGCCGCAGGCGAGGCAGACAGCGCAGGTGGGTGCGCTGAGCCAGATTGGGGTATGCGAGGGGGTGGGGCACCTAATTATACCTGTGGGAAGCCCTGGGCTAGTAACCTCTTGTACACATTAACTTCTCCTTTCCTGTGGCGCTGCCTGTCTCCCAGGGGATGTGACTGAAAGGGGAGAGCACCCGGGAGATGTGGGGTGTGGGGAAGACCAGAGGGGCTGGTCGCGGAGAGGCACTCTGATCCTCCTAACTCTCTGCAGCTCCTGCCCCAGTCAGGCGCCGTCTGCTGGTCTCTACAAACATTCCTTGCCTCCTGAATGTAGTGCTTGTCTCTGTGCGTGAGTGAAAAACTAGGAGTATCGCTGGGAAAGTGAAAAAAGAGATGGATAGCGGAGGAAACTGCATGTGAGCAGCAGTTGGTATGATTTTGAGTCAGAAAACTTTCTCTTTCCTTAGAAGGTTCTAATGTATGGTCGTATTTGTTTCTTTTTGAAACTCTCCCACCCTCCTCTCACACACACACAAACACACACACACACACACACACACACACGCACGCACACACGCATGCACACGCACACACACACGCACACACTCACTTTTGGAGCAAGCTTCCTGATTCTTTTTTTAAATCAGGGCACCAAACTTACCTGTCAGTAGCCAACCTCCATCACATAAAAGCAGCTGTGAATTTCTCTTTTCCTTCCCTTGAAAGAGGGGATAAACTCTGGCTAGAGAACAACGGAAGAACCTTGAGGATAAAATAAGCCACTGCGGGTGGAAGATGGAGAGACAGGCACGAGGTGGGGATGTGAGGGAGGTGGGGAAGCAGAGAGCCTGAGAGCGGGGCAGGCCAGGTGATGGCTTAAAAGAAACCTAATAAGAAAGAGATGATGTTGAATTTGTTGGGTCAGTAAACTCCCTGAATATTCAGCTAATTAGACAGAGGGCCCATAAGGAAATAATCTCTGAGCCTGAATAGATGAGGGTTAAGGAAAAGCACAAAGGTGAATGGCAGTATGATAAATTCCTGGCTGGAAGTCAAGGCAGGTGTAAATGAGCTTTGGCTGCAAAATTGAGGCAAGTACTTGTCTCTAGATGAACACACAAGCTACCCTGTTTGCTTAGAATAAGGTTTAATGGAATCATAAGATTTTTTCTTATCATAGGAAAAGCATACATGTGCTCAAATGTTGTAAAAGAAAAATCATGTGTGATGTATTTAAGGGAACAAAATTGAGTCTCCCCACTGTGTTTTGAAAACTGCTGGGTTGACTATCCAGGTCCATTCTTCTTCATTTTCTCGTCATGCCATGCTTCATTTGCACTATTATGAGGTGTCACTTACAAGGCTTGCAGGGTGCTGAAAGCACTCATGGCTACCCTGAGCATCTTCGTGCAAGCTGACCCAGTTTGCAAAGCTTATGACGAGGATATTTTTTTGAAAAAAATGCATAGAGAAACAGGTTTTGAGATCACTGCAGGATCCCATTTTTATTTGCATGCACTTAAAAATATAAAGGTTAGAAATACCTCCACGGAAAAATTGAATTGTCCTTGTCAAATAAATGGAGAACTGTGTGACTGCAAATGAGAAGAAGCAAGCCTGCTTGTAATTAAGACTGCTCCTTAAAGCCAGCAAGAGTTCTGCATATGCCAGTGTGTTCAGTTGGTATTGCTTTAGTGAGGTGCCACGTAGACCGAGCAAAGAATGATGTCAGTGGCAAGGCTTAGGTTTCTGTCTCTGCTCCTGGCTTTCCTGAGTACCTCTGCATACTTTCAAACATTAGCTTAGAGCCTCTCACTCATTTCAGGAGATAAAAGGAAAGGGAAAACCATCATAGGAATGAGCACACCTGGGCCAGCCATTCTCTTCCCACCAATATGAACTCCGGAAATTTTACTGCCGTGATTAGCTTCTCCTATTAAAGGGCAAAAGAGTGTTCCCAGAAGGGAATGCTAACAAATTTTAAAAGTATGGCTTATAATTGAGGTAGCCCAATGCACTTCTCTAAGGAAAAAAATTGTGTCTTAAATTTACAGCATATCGAGATACATATCGAGTATTCAGAGATACTTTCATACACACACGAAACTTCTAAAAGGAGTGGGGACTTTTGGAGGCCATTTGAATACCCTTTTCCTTGAAGGGATACTGAGGCACCACATAGGGACACCAAAAAATGGAACCAAGTCTATGGATGGAATCAAAGAGGGATTAGAATCAACTCTGCTTGGCACATAGCCCAGAGGAATTGCATGAGCTCAGAGCCTTTGAAACTTGAATGGAGAGGGTCCTTCCTCCCTGTGCTTTAATGGTTGATCTCTTGGAGTAGAAATCTTTACAAGGACCAGGACCTCACCCCTTGCTGCCAACATGTATTAACAGTAGTGGATACTGTGAGAGAGGCTAATGGCATCTGCCTGGTGTCCCATGGATCACTTCATTGATTCTGAGGAAGTTTTTGTCTTTCTTTTGTTTTTCTCATAGCTGGGAGGTTGCTGTATGATAGAGTGATCACTTTGCTCTTTTGTCTAGCAACCAAGGGAGTTAACAATATCTTTCAAAATATACTTGATGTCACTTCACTTCTTCACTGTGTTGAAGAACAATTTTGCTCTTCTAATAATTAATTCATATGTTTGACCCAGAACATTTTTTCACTGTAACTATTATGCTGAAGTAGATATTCTTACCCCACGCCTCTTCCTTACTTTGGCTCTTGGATAGAAGTATACGTCACTGCCATGATATTTTAGACAAGCTGGTCAGCTAATATTTTTGGAAGAATCTGAATTAATTGAGATCCATGTAAGTCAAGACTCTAGGGTCTTGATTGCCCTCAACTTTAATATATAGATTTCTTAGATTGTCCATTCATTCATTTGGTAAAGGTATCGTAATTTGTTCATGTTTTTGTGTTTGTACACCAGGTACCATTAGAAGACAGATAATAAGGGGAATATTGGTAGCAGAGGTGAGAGAGAAGGAGCTAATATACCCAATCATGACCTTCAAAAACTTTTGCCATTTAGTTCCAAAAATACAAGCTATTGTTTGAAAGAGTTCATTTTTAAACAGATACAACTTGCGCTTTAAAAATAAGTACTCTCGGGCTTCCCCTGGTGGTCCAGTGGGTAAGGACACCGCCTTGCAGTGCAAGGGGTGCTGGTTCCATCCCTGGCCTAGGAAGATCCCACGTGCCGCGGAGCGGCGGGACCAATGTGTCCAATTACTGAGTCGGAGCCCTGGAGCGCATGCGCCCAGAGACAGCGCTCTGCAACGACAGAGGCCACCGCGATGGGAGGCCCACAGGAGCCAAAGAACAAAGATGGATGAAAATAGAGAAATGAAAGACCAATAGAAGTGGCCCGCCGGCTCCCTTCCCTCTCCAACCCGACCCCCGCCCCAAATGAATAATTAAATAAATCTTTAAAAAAAAAGTGGTCTCTGAACATAAATACAGAAACCATAAACTTTATGTATATGTAGCAGTCATCTGGCACTAAACATGATATGATCGATAAAAATATCAACCTAGTGAATTTTGACTACATCACTTTGCATTATCCTTTAGTGTTAATGTTCTAGAAAGAGTTCCTTGCACAGTTGCTTTCCACCAAATAGCTGCATATATTTCCTCTAACAAAACATAGAGTCTTTTATTTTTCAAATGAAGATAACGCTTATTTTTCAAATGTATTTAAGACAGTGAATTCATTGATTTAAATTCATGCTAATGTGTTAATATAAATAATTGAGGCAACTTGGTCCGGTGCAGATAATTCTCAAAAATTATGCGGAAATTTGGCCACTGCCATTTACTGACCTTGCATGAATTCACTAAGTTCCTTACCATCTCTATAAGTGTTTTTTTCAACCTTTAAGATGAGTTATGTGTCGGTGAAGAACAAATAGGACCATGAATTTAATAAGTGCCCAGATGAAAATAAACTCCCCCCCCCAAAATGTTTGTTTAAAAAAAGGGATTTGTGTCCACATTTTTGGCATTGTGAAGGGTACTACAGTAAACATGGGAGTGCTACTATGTCTTCAAAATCCTGAGTTCAATTCTTTTTGATAAATGCATGCAAATGGGGTTTCTAGTTCAAATGGCAATTGTATTTATAACTTTTTGATTAATTACCATCCTATTTTTCACAGTTGCCATAGCTATACTATGTTGCATTCTTCCTCATAGTGTATATGGGTTCCAGTTTCACTTCTTTGTCAAAATTTGTCTTTCTGATAACAACCATCTTAATAGATGTGATGTAATATGTCATTGTGATTTTGACTGAATATATAAAGAAAAAATGTGGAGTATACATACAGTGAAATGTTACTCAATCTTAAACAAGAAGGATATTTTGTAGTATGTTACAACATGGATAAAACTTTGAGAATGTTATGATGAGTGAAATAAACCAGTCACAGAAAGACAAATACTGCATGATTCCACTTTCATGAAACATCTAAAACAGTCAAATTCATAGAATCAGAGGGCAGAACGGTGGTTGTCAGGGAATGGAGAAAAGAGGAAATGGGGAGCTGCTGATCAAAAGGCATAAAGTAACAATTATACAAGATGAGTAAGTTCTGCAGATCTGCTGTACAACATTGTGACTACAATTAAAATAACTTTTCGTGCACTTAAAAGTTTGCTAAGAGGGTAAACCTCATGTAAAGTGTGCATACCATGATAAAATACAATTTTTAAAAAATTGTAAGAGATTTCAAAGAGAAGACACAGTGTGGGAACAAGCGGATCTTGAAATGGGGAGTTCTAGTTCTGATTCAACCAGCGGGTAGCTGTGTGACTCTCAAATTCAGGCTCAGCTTTGAACCTCAGTTCTCCCCTATCTCTAAAGTTTGAGGAGTACATCCCTCTTATTTCATAGAGTGAAAACAGAGCTCTAAGTAATGTCAATGGGCTCTACTCATAGACTCACAGAAAATTAGTAGTAAAGTTGGAAATAGAACCCACATCTTCTAACTCTTCTTCCTCCTCCTTTAGAATATATTTCCCAGAAGCCTGTGCTCCACCAGTGAGGAGACCTGCACTAGTTTATCCGCAGTTCTTCCTAAACACTGTTTTTGTTTTTTTTTTTTTTTTTCGCTTCACTTTATTTACTAAGTCACTTCAGTCGTGTCCAGCTCTTTGCAACCCTATGGACTGTAGCCCGCCAGGCTCCTCTGTCCGTGGGATTCTCCAGACAAGAATACTGGAGTGGGGCTTCCCCTGGTGGTCCAGTGGGTAAGGACACCGCCTTGCAGTGCAAGGGGCCCCGGTTCAATCCCTGGCCTGGGAAGATCCCACGTGCCGCGGAGCGGCTGGACCGATGTGTCCAATTCGGAGCTCTGGGGCGCATGCGCCCAGAGCCGGTGCTCTGCAACGACAGACGCCACCGCGATGGGAGGCCCACAAGAGCCAAAGAACAAAGACGGATGAAAATAGAGAAATGAAAGACCAATAAAAGTGGCCCGCCCACTCCCCTCTCTCCCCAATCCGACCCCCGCCCAAAATAAATAAACCAATCTAAAAAAAAAAAAAAAAAGAAAAAAAAGAAAAGAATACTGGAGTGGATTGCCATGCCCTCCTCCAGGGGATCTTCCTGACCCAGGGATTGAACCATGCCTCTTATGTCTCTTCCACTGGCAGCAGATTCCTTACCACTAACACCACCTGATGTGATTAATTGGATTAGAACTTTGGTCTTTGAGAAAAGAATCTAGCTCCTGAACTTTGTTCCTAGAAAGAAAACCATCTTTGTACAGTCAGCCATTAGTGCTTCCTTTACCCTCCATTGTGTACCTCCTTTTAATGAAAAGCATAGTTGATCTTTGAGGTGTTAGCAGTCTCATTTGGGTTTCCCTGGTGGTTCAGACAGTAAGGAATCTCCCGCCCTGTGAGAGACCTGGATTCCATCCCTGGGTTGGGAAGGTCCCCTGGATAAGAGAGTGGCTACTCACTACAGCATTCTTGTCTGGAGAATTCATGATCAGAGGAGCCTGGCAGGCTATACTCCATGGGATTGCAAAAAGTCACACACACCACTAAGCGACTCACACACAAACACACACACAACAAGGATTTGAATGGTACTGGTGAGCATGGCTTTTTATATTGTTTTGTCATTCATATGCTTATTATTTTTTTAAATTGGACTTTCCAATTTTGAGTTCTAAGATCCTTTTGGCAATAAGATCTTTTAACATCCTCATCTTCTTGTCTTTTCCCAGATCTTTATTGATTCTAAATGTACTGTAACTGGAGATGTTTTTGCAAAGATTGTATATAGAACCCTTAAACAATCCAGCCATCCTCATCATTAGGTAGAGGTGGCTTTTTCAGGAGCACAGGAACCTGCTATGGCAGTGAGGGTCAGGGTACTGACTGGCCTTTCAGTTGAGGTCCTAAGGAACGTCTCTGAGTAAAGCACCTTCCTTTAACTTCTTCTTTTAGCCTAGTCCTTTCTTGCGCTGTGTTGAGGGGAGTGTATTTCTCTACACTGAAATAGGTAATAGCCTTTTAAAACATTACATTCTTTCACAAAATGCAAGAGATTTTCGGTGTTGTTCATATAACAATTAATTCCCTCAAGCTTTGGGTAGAACTTAGTAAAAACAGCTGTATTTTAAGTATATATTTCCACAGAGCCCTCATGTAAAGTGTCTCATTTAATCATCATCACAACCCTCACAGGACTTACGATCACTATTTTCCTGACAAGAAAACAGATTTAGAGAGGCGAGAATTCTGCCAGGGTCACTTAATTAACAAGTAGCTCTAGTACTTTTTGCTTTCTCACTCCAGTATGTTAAGAGACAGGGCGTTGAAAAGAATATGGCATTTGAATTTAGAAAACCTGAGTTTTATCTGACCATCGTCATCTTCCAAGTCACTACTCCAAAACAGCAACAAAAAGGTGTTTCTTCATTAAGAATAAAATTAGCCAAAAAAGGTAGCTAACTCATATAGTTGTTAAGAATGTCAGTTGAATATGGAAATGAAATTTATGTCTCTATTCTAGTGGAAGAACTTTTAGTTAATATTGCATTTTGATACTTGGCTGAAAAGTAGTAGTAGGAGGATAGATTAAAAAATGAGGGCCATTATCAAATTCAACTTAAACCATTATACTCAGGCAGTGGTAAATAATGTAATTAGTCGTATAATAATTATAATAAAACACTTTATGACTAAACCATGATGAGTTCTGGACAGACTTCCTTTTAATCACTAGCCAAGAAGAAACTGTTGTGTCTATTGTATGGACCTGTGGGATTTGTATATTGGAACTGAGGTAGAAAGGTGCTTCTCCAGGGTGCAGTCAAGATACTTAGTTTTGTACATATTAAGTTTTACATGAAGCTTCTATGAATCTTACAGACATTTTCATAGATCTTTTTGGCTATGGGATTTCTAGTTTAAATGTATTATATAATGTGACCCACAGCCTTTAAAACCAAGGTTGTGGACTTTATGTGTTCATGTACATGGCAGTGAGGGTCAGGTACTGACTGGCCTTTCAGTTGAGGTCCTAAGGAACGCTCTGAGTAAAGCACCTTCCTTTAACTTCTTCTTTTAGCCTAGTCCTTTCTTGCGCTGTGTTGAGGGGAGTGTATTTCTCTACACTGAAATAGGTAATAGCCTTTTAAAACATTACATTCTTTCACAAAATGCAAGAGATTTTCGGTGTTGTTCATATAACAATTAATTCCCTCAAGCTTTGGGTAGAACTTAGTAAAAACAGCTGTATTTTAAGTATATATTTCCACAGAGCCCTCATGTAAAGTGTCTCATTTAATCATCATCACAACCCTCACAGGACTTACGATCACTATTTTCCTGACAAGAAAACAGATTTAGAGAGGCGAGAATTCTGCCAGGGTCACTTAATTAACAAGTAGCTCTAGTACTTTTTGCTTTCTCACTCCAGTATGTTAAGAGACAGGGCGTTGAAAAGAATATGGCATTTGAATTTAGAAAACCTGAGTTTTATCTGACCATCGTCATCTTCCAAGTCACTACTCCAAAACAGCAACAAAAAGGTGTTTCTTCATTAAGAATAAAATTAGCCAAAAAAGGTAGCTAACTCATATAGTTGTTAAGAATGTCAGTTGAATATGGAAATGAAATTTATGTCTCTATTCTAGTGGAAGAACTTTTAGTTAATATTGCATTTTGATACTTGGCTGAAAAGTAGTAGTAGGAGGGGATAGATTAAAAAATGAGGGCCATTATCAAATTCAACTTAAACCATTATACTCAGGCAGTGGTAAATAATGTAATTAGTCGTATAATAATTATAATAAAACACTTTATGACTAAACCATGATGAGTTCTGGACAGACTTCCTTTTAATCACTAGCCAAGAAGAAACTGTTGTGTCTATTGTATGGACCTGTGGGATTTGTATATTGGAACTGAGGTAGAAAGGTGCTTCTCCAGGGTGCAGTCAAGATACTTAGTTTTGTACATATTAAGTTTTACATGAAGCTTCTATGAATCTTACAGACATTTTCATAGATCTTTTTGGCTATGGGATTTCTAGTTTAAATGTATTATATAATGTGACCCACAGCCTTTAAAACCAAGGTTGTGGACTTTATGTGTTCATGTACATGCTTAGTGACTTTTTCCCCATGTAACTAAACTGATGAAAAAATATTATACTGTATCTCTGAAAATGATCATTGAGAAAGAAATAGAGCTTTTAAGTAAATGGTAAGAGAGCAATTTTTAATGTGTGGTAGAGTACATTACTGACTTGGACATCACTTCTGTACAATTGTTTTGATTATCTGAGTTGCCGTTGAACTAATGGTACATATAATTTATTTAGGTTCGGCCTGTCTTGGTTATTAGTTACCATCTGGTCATCATGACTACAGGATTCAGAGCTGCTAAAAAAGGGAAGTGGTATTTTTGATGCTTATTAAAGCTGAGATGATTTTGGATTTGGAAACTTCTAATTTTACATAAAGATTGAATTATCTGTGTCATTCCACAGCATAAAGCACAGTGCTATGAGTGATTGTGATGCTGTTCTAAAGAATGTATTTAGGGCAAATATGGAAGCTCACTGTCATGGTACTCAGATACTAGTCAATTAGCTCTTTTATTTTAAGCAGTGGGATGTTTTAAAGCCACGTGCCATTTTCCTGAGGAACTTCTCATTTAAATTGTTCAAGATAAATGTTCTACTTCATATCTGTGTCATTGTGTATGTAGTTATACTTTTCAATTATCACTTATATCACAAGCTAGTATAGAGAAATAATACCAAAGCATGTCTAGCTTAAATAACTCTGGAAATTTTTGCCTGGAAGGTGTATTATAGAAATTAAAATGTTTTGTTTGCTTTGCAGGACATTATTTAGTAGTCTACTTATTTTATATTGCATATTGATTTCTGAAAATCGTGCTTTGACCATGTGAGCCTATATTCTCACTGTAAATTGATCATTCTTTGCATCTTTCCAAAGCTGAAATAACAAAGCCCCTAATATTTTCCTTCAACATTTCCAAAAATTTGATTTATTCTATTGCATTTCTAGTTTAAATGTATTATATAATGTGACCCACAGCCTTTAAAACCAAGGTTGTGGACTTTATGTGTTCATGTACATGCTTAGTGACTTTTTCCCCATGTAACTAAACTGATGAAAAAATATTATACTGTATCTCTGAAAATGATCATTGAGAAAGAAATAGAGCTTTTAAGTAAATGGTAAGAGAGCAATTTTTAATGTGTGGTAGAGTACATTACTGACTTGGACATCACTTCTGTACAATTGTTTTGATTATCTGAGTTGCCGTTGAACTAATGGTACATATAATTTATTTAGGTTCGGCCTGTCTTGGTTATTAGTTACCATCTGGTCATCATGACTACAGGATTCAGAGCTGCTAAAAAAGGGAAGTGGTATTTTTGATGCTTATTAAAGCTGAGATGATTTTGGATTTGGAAACTTCTAATTTTACATAAAGATTGAATTATCTGTGTCATTCCACAGCATAAAGCACAGTGCTATGAGTGATTGTGATGCTGTTCTAAAGAATGTATTTAGGGCAAATATGGAAGCTCACTGTCATGGTACTCAGATACTAGTCAATTAGCTCTTTTATTTTAAGCAGTGGGATGTTTTAAAGCCACGTGCCATTTTCCTGAGGAACTTCTCATTTAAATTGTTCAAGATAAATGTTCTACTTCATATCTGTGTCATTGTGTATGTAGTTATACTTTTCAATTATCACTTATATCACAAGCTAGTATAGAGAAATAATACCAAAGCATGTCTAGCTTAAATAACTCTGGAAATTTTTGCCTGGAAGGTGTATTATAGAAATTAAAATGTTTTGTTTGCTTTGCAGGACATTATTTAGTAGTCTACTTATTTTATATTGCATATTGATTTCTGAAAATCGTGCCGTTTTCGACCATGTGAGCCTATATTCTCACTGTAAATTGATCATTCTTTGCATCTTTCCAAAGCTGAAATAACAAAGCATTTCTCAACACTGTAAGCTACGCTTCCTTGAAGTCCTTACTTAACATTTCCAAAATTGCAATGTGCTGTATCAGTCATTTTTCATATCTACTGTCAAAGTATTAACATATGCTAGAATAAGATGAATAATAAATGAATCTCTGTCAGCAAAGTGGTTAATTGGACATGCTGTTGTATATGCAGATAATGTATTTGGTTTCCCAACTCATTCTTTTCCTTGGGACTTGTCTTAAATGAGATGATAGAGTTTTTGATACTTCTCTGGACCATTTATCATACAGTCATCAAAAGCAGAACACTCTGATGGGTTTCTGATAAATATCTTCATACCCTAGCCTTGTGCTTTAGTAGATACACAAGGTATTGATTATCTGGGTGCCTTTATAATAACTAAAATATGTAACAACATTCTCTTTATACTTGCCAGTAATAAAACGTTTGCTTCAGTTATATTCTTTTTTTTTTTCCCATCATGCCTCTTTTTGTATTTTTATATTTATTTTCACCCATCTTTTATTCTTTGGCCTGTGTGGGCTGCCCCATTGCAGTGGCCTATCTCACTGTAGAGCACCAGCTCTGGGTGCATGCGCTCCAGAGCACTGGCTCACAATTGGACACATCGGTCCAGCCGTTTGGCGGCACGTGGGATCTTCCCTGGCCAAGGATCAAACTGGTGCCGCTTGCACTGCAAGGGGGACTCTGTATCCACTGGACCACCAGGGAAGCCCCAGTTATCTTCTTTTTAAACATAACAGTGTTATTTTCTTTTTAATACAGTAAGCAAACATTTTAATTATCTTTACCCAAGAAATGAATCCAACCCTTCCCTTGTAGTAAGGAAATGACTTAAATATTTCAGAGGCATTTCACTTTCCCAGTTCTCCTCAGTGAAGAGGTTGTGCAGAAAAAGAACTAGGTCTACCTAAAGTGATAACAAATGGCCAGTGACATCATTTATTTATTCACTAATCTCTCAGTGCTTATTATATGTTGGATGCTGTTCTAAGCCCTTAACACAATACCCACCCATTTAATTTTCACAACTTTGTGAGATCAGTAATATTAACTTTCCTTCTACAGCTTAGGGATATTAAGGTACACTGTAAGCTACGCTTCCTTGAAGTCCTTACTTAACATTTCCAAAATTGCAATGTGCTGTATCAGTCATTTTTCATATCTACTGTCAAAGTATTAACATATGCTAGAATAAGATGAATAATAAATGAATCTCTGTCAGCAAAGTGGTTAATTGGACATGCTGTTGTATATGCAGATAATGTATTTGGTTTCCCAACTCATTCTTTTCCTTGGGACTTGTCTTAAATGAGATGATAGAGTTTTTGATACTTCTCTGGACCATTTATCATACAGTCATCAAAAGCAGAACACTCTGATGGGTTTCTGATAAATATCTTCATACCCTAGCCTTGTGCTTTAGTAGATACACAAGGTATTGATTATCTGGGTGCCTTTATAATAACTAAAATATGTAACAACATTCTCTTTATACTTGCCAGTAATAAAACGTTTGCTTCAGTTATATTCTTTTTTTTTTTCCCATCATGCCTCTTTTTGTATTTTTATATTTATTTTCACCCATCTTTTATTCTTTGGCCTGTGTGGGCTGCCCCATTGCAGTGGCCTATCTCACTGTAGAGCACCAGCTCTGGGTGCATGCGCTCCAGAGCACTGGCTCACAATTGGACACATCGGTCCAGCCGTTTGGCGGCACGTGGGATCTTCCCTGGCCAAGGATCAAACTGGTGCCGCTTGCACTGCAAGGGGGACTCTGTATCCACTGGACCACCAGGGAAGCCCCAGTTATCTTCTTTTTAAACATAACAGTGTTATTTTCTTTTTAATACAGTAAGCAAACATTTTAATTATCTTTACCCAAGAAATGAATCCAACCCTTCCCTTGTAGTAAGGAAATGACTTAAATATTTCAGAGGCATTTCACTTTCCCAGTTCTCCTCAGTGAAGAGGTTGTGCAGAAAAAGAACTAGGTCTACCTAAAGTGATAACAAATGGCCAGTGACATCATTTATTTATTCACTAATCTCTCAGTGCTTATTATATGTTGGATGCTGTTCTAAGCCCTTAACACAATACCCACCCATTTAATTTTCACAACTTTGTGAGATCAGTAATATTAACTTTCCTTCTACAGCTTAGGGATATTAAGGTACAGCAAGGTTAAGAGATGATAGACTGGCAAAACAGAAGTGTGGGGACCGGGATTGAAACTGAGGCAGGCTCCCTCTGCAGTCCGTGCGCTGAACCCCCACAGCATGCTGCCCACATACATAATTGATCCTGTGGAACATTTTGTTTCCTTCTCAAGTTCTATCACCAGTGGTGCGTATGGGACCGACCATGGATGACTGTCTAGATTTACTCTAATTTATAAGTAATTTCACTGAAGGTGTAATGCCTCATCCTTATCTTCCAATTTGTTTTGAAGCATCTTGCTTCTTAACTACCCAGGGCATCAACTGGCCTCTCTGTGCCTCCCTTCCTCATCACTTTATTTGTTTGGGCTGATTTATTAATCTTGATATACACCACCACATCCAGAGTAAAGGAATGATTGATTTAAGATGCTTATTAATGTTTATTAACTCTTTTTCATTCTAGTTGGCAAATACATTCCCTACCAGATTAGTAGATCTGCTGTGATAATGGACTAATTTGCAAGTGCAGCCATGGTTTACAATTAAAAGGAAGCTGTTGCAATGTATCCGGTTATGTGATTATATTCTCATGAGATGAAAGGAATCCCTGTGTAAATAGTTAAATAAAATTGTATAGTTCTGAAGGCAGGGTGTAGAGAAAAGACTGACAATTAATAAATCACTTTAAGTATTTATCCTAATTTTGACTATGGTTTCTTAATATGAAACCTTTACAAAACTCAAAAAAATTAATGATAGAATTTTTAAATTTAAGTATTTAACTACATCGGCCATTTTAATTATCTTTACCCAAGAAATGAATCCAACCCTTCCCTTGTAGTAAGGAAATGACTTAAATATTTCAGAGGCATTTCACTTTCCCAGTTCTCCTCAGTGAAGAGGTTGTGCAGAAAAGAACTAGGTCTACCTAAAGTGATAACAAATGGCCAGTGACATCATTTATTTATTCACTAATCTCTCAGTGCTTATTATATGTTGGATGCTGTTCTAAGCCCTTAACACAATACCCACCCATTTAATTTTCACAACTTTGTGAGATCAGTAATATTAACTTTCCTTCTACAGCTTAGGGATATTAAGGTACAGCAAGGTTAAGAGATGATAGACTGGCAAAACAGAAGTGTGGGGACCGGGATTGAAACTGAGGCAGGCTCCCTCTGCAGTCCGTGCGCTGAACCCCCACAGCATGCTGCCCACATACATAATTGATCCTGTGGAACATTTTGTTTCCTTCTCAAGTTCTATCACCAGTGGTGCGTATGGGACCGACCATGGATGACTGTCTAGATTTACTCTAATTTATAAGTAATTTCACTGAAGGTGTAATGCCTCATCCTTATCTTCCAATTTGTTTTGAAGCATCTTGCTTCTTAACTACCCAGGGCATCAACTGGCCTCTCTGTGCCTCCCTTCCTCATCACTTTATTTGTTTGGGCTGATTTATTAATCTTGATATACACCACCACATCCAGAGTAAAGGAATGATTGATTTAAGATGCTTATTAATGTTTATTAACTCTTTTTCATTCTAGTTGGCAAATACATTCCCTACCAGATTAGTAGATCTGCTGTGATAATGGACTAATTTGCAAGTGCAGCCATGGTTTACAATTAAAAGGAAGCTGTTGCAATGTATCCGGTTATGTGATTATATTCTCATGAGATGAAAGGAATCCCTGTGTAAATAGTTAAATAAAATTGTATAGTTCTGAAGGCAGGGTGTAGAGAAAAGACTGACAATTAATAAATCACTTTAAGTATTTATCCTAATTTTGACTATGGTTTCTTAATATGAAACCTTTACAAAACTCAAATTGTGTAGATTATATATGTATGAGTGTTACGAGTGCATAATGACTTTAAGCACTTTTTTCCCACTCATTTCTATTTAGACTATTAGTTAAAGCAACATTCAGAAAGGATGGTAAATGCTTCAAAGTCTGAGTCTCTTAGCTCCATTTTTCTTAAAGATTCTTTTGTTTCTCCAACTTAATATCAGCATTTTTATTCCAGTTTATTTTCTGGCATTACATTCATTATACTAATACCACATGGATCCTAGGAATTCCTTAGCAAGAGAAAGGATTTCTTTTTTTTAGATGTCTTTGTATACACTCACTGACTTCAGGCAAGTTTCAAAGCCTCTCTGAGCCTCTGTTTCTTCAAGAGTGAAATAGGACCTGTGATGTCTACTCCTTTGGGTTTTCATGAGATCTAGATACTTGATGTAATCATCTGGCACAGGACTTGGTTAATGCCTGCTGCTGTTAAAGTAATAGATTAACCTCTCCCCAAGTGGGCCCTTTCTGCTCTAGACTCAATTAAAGAAAAATACCAAAAAACAAGAAAGACAGGTTAGTTATGAAAACCACTATCCTCAGAGTCTTTTAAAACAGATTGTTTTCTTATCGTGCTAGTTTGATTTGGTGGATCCTTTCAGTGAAGGTAAGAGGCAGAAGGTAAGATCCTTTCCTAGTGTTTGATTAACCCAAAAAAGGATGTCATGGATATTAATGAGAGGATTTAATGCAGGGAACTAATAGTTTTTTTTTTTTTTTTTTTTTTAAGATTTATTTACTTATTTATTTATTTTGGTGGAGGTGGGGTAGGGAGGGAGGGGAGCAGGCAGGTCATTTCTATTGGTCTTTCATTTGTCCATTTTCATCCATCTTTGTTCTTTGGCCCGTGTGGGCCTCCCATTGCGGCGGCCTCTTTCATCGCAGAGCACCGGCTCTGTGCGCATGCGCTCCAGAGCTCTGGCTCGGTAATTGGACACATCGGTCCAGCCGCTCCGCGGCACGTGGGATCTTCCCACGCTAGGGCTCGAACCGGCGTCCCTTGTACTGCAAGGTGGTGTCCTTACCCACTGGGCCACCAGGGAAGCCCTAATAGTTTTTATGCCCGATAGCCAAGTAGGAGTTAAACCAGGAAACCTGCTTCCGGCTTAACTCCCAAGGCTATTGATGCTTTTTCTGGTTGGACTTTGTTTTGTATTGTTATCTTTTAGGAAATTCTTTTAAAATTTAAATTAGGACTCATTAAGACGAAAGGTAGGACTCAGAAGGCTTTGGTAAGGAGGAGAGATTTCAAAAAATGATGCCACTGTTTTACTCAACTAGCCCCTGAAAATGTCAGCAAACACAAAGCCCTGTGTACCTGTAGCCCTGTGTACTACACCTGAAAGAGGTTTAGTTAAGAGAAACAGTATTTACTGGCCCAGAATCACTACATCAGTTCTTTTACTGTAGCCATGCTGATACTTATGTGGTAGCCAAATGCCAAGAGTCTAGCATTTAAACAGAACATAAGCATCTCAGAGTACTAAACCAAATAAAAATGCTCAGCAACTGTATTTTGATCACCTGTTTTTAAAATATAGCTACCCTGTTTCTTTAAATAAATGTTTAACCGGACTTTTTTTATCCATACTTGATCTCCACCCGACCCCCTTTCTAAAAAGCAGGGAGGAAGCCATTCTTAACACCAGCAAATAGCTTGCACAGAAAACACTTTCACTCCATGTGTGCTAATTTTTTTAAAACAAAAACAACCAAATGATTGCAAATTGTAGCTTTCCTTAGTCATCCCAGACAACTGGGTCTGACCACCAAATGAATGACTCTGATGTGTGTGTGTGTATGTGTGTGTGTGTATATTCTTAAACATGCACCATCAAACAACATAATTTTTTTCCCCCAGCCTTGAGTAAAAACAGTCTAGAAGAGATACAATTTTTAGTTTAACTATAAAACACAGTGCTGTGCTTACTAGACACGGGCTTAGAGCTGCCAGAGAGGAGCACATTCCTGAATGATGGACAGACACATGTAGAGACCAAAAGCCTCCCAGGAGCAGGGCAATGCTCCATCCTTCATTTGCCTTTAAGATCCCCAGATACCTCGCAGTTAAAAGTCCTGCTTCTGCCAAGAGAAAATGATAAAGGAGAGGGACTCAGGGTGCTGACTTTCTGTTTTCCTATCGTTTTGTTCACTCAGCCTCCTCATTCACAATATGCAGATATTTAGGTTATTACCGAAATGTGGATGTTTATACACTCTCTGCTGGCAAATCACTGTTCCAGTGAGTGCCAAGAATGCACAGACCAATCAATCAACAAGTGCTTATCAAATACCTGCTGCTTGGGGTAGGACATTGTCTTATTGTCTGCAAAGGACACAGTGTCTGAAAGAGGTGTCAAAGCCACTCTGCTACCTCAGGCTTTAAAACTCAACCTGCTTGCCTTGTGTTCTTACTCCCTTGTGTTCAGGGAGGTCTTCCCAATATCCTGGAAGAGGACCCCTGGGAGAACAGAGAGCTCTCGTTTTCATTCCACCACTGCTTTATAGCATACCAGAGACTCCATCTACCCATCAGATGGACCAGGCCCATACAGATCTTCTTTTATTACGCATTTCTAATAGGATACCTGCCAAGGTCCTGTGGGTATCTGGGGAAATGTTCGATTGCATTTCCATTTTCACATTTGCAGAGCTCTTAATGTTAAAATAAAGGGACTTCTCGTTTTTGCCTCTCACATGATACCCACAAATAAGCCTGCAAACTATACATGGTGGATTTCGCCCCATTTTGCAGGTGGGTCAGTTGTGTGGCTTGCTCACTTTAAGTGGCCTGACTTAGTCACATGTTTATAAATGGCAGAAGTGGTCCTTAAACACAGCATGCTTGTTCTCAGAGTCCAGTGCTGTTACTTCCATGCAAATAGGTGAACAAAAATAAGGAGACAAGTAGGCTTAAGGATTCTGCAGAAATTCTGGAAAAGATCCACTAAAAGGTCCCAACCTCTATAGACCTTTGGGATCATAGAAAAAGGTAAAAGGGACCAAGGCCTTAAAAGATAGAGTAACATAAAAGGAGAGGTGGTTTGGTGAGATGGCCATGTTTAGAGATCAGCCTTTAACACATTTTGTTAATGTGATCATTTAATTTTCTTGTTGCTTCTTCGGGTTTGTCTTTTAGAAAATGAACAAGGATTCCAGCTGGAAGGGCAAACTGGCTTTGATTATTGTAGAAATAACTCAGAATATAACCTGTTAAAACACACAGGCTTAATACATCTTTAACATAATGCTGGGTGATGTTTTTTAGATGAATAGTGACAAGAAGCTGTATATAATTAAAACACCCAATTACTTGTAGGAAATTATTTAAGGGCACTTGGAAAATTGAGATATTCTATCAAGAACTTAATAATTAAAGCATTTGATTCTTCACAAGGATGACAAAGAATCTTACAAAGAAATCTCACTCTGGAAATGTGCTTTACTTGTGAAAATGATGCAAAGCTGGCAAAATGGTCAGTATTCCCCCTGAAGCAGACCAACAAGGTGAAAAGGAATGCATCCAGGTATTATCGGTTAATTTAGAGATTATGCGGAGATGCATTCAAAGTATGTATTTGTAGAAACACTTTATATTTTCACAGAGGCACCCTAATTGTTCCTGGACTGTATTCTCTGAGAACGGGGAGTGTGATGTTTGTTTTATTTATAGCACCTAATGTGTCCAACTCACAGATACAGAAATGTTTCAAGAATGATTCCATAGGCAGATTCCTTATGGAGAAGTCATGATATGTTCATACACTGTTAGTTGGAACTGACTTTAGAGCTAGCTACAGTGATCAGGGCATGATTGTTGAGCTATATGAATTGCCTTAAATATCTAAATGTTTCTCCCATTGCCTTTGATCCCCCCATTGGAGATGCATTCTTCAGTGTCTTGAAAACTTTCCGTAACATTTGTTGTATGTTGAAAGAGTGTGAAATTTAGAGTCATGGTCCACCAGTTGCTGGCTGAGTAATCTCTCTAAAATGGGGTAAAAGTGACAATCCCTGTCCTTATGGAACCATGTGATGTGAGAAATAAATGACATAATGTTTGTGAAGTGCTGCATAAATGATATTTAGGAAGAATGAAAACATTTTAATAATAAATGTAACCCAGTTGGTTAGGAAGTAATAATGCACAAAACTGAGGTAAGCTGATGGTTCTTAAAATTTAAGCTGTTTGGAGTCACCGAGGGAACTTCTTCAGACTGTCGGTGCCTGGCCTGTACCTCTAAAGATTCTGCTCTGTGCATTCGGGGTAAGACTCAAGATATGCTTTTCTAACTACTCACTTTAAGAAACTCTATTATAAATGTTTCTTGGCCAACTCTTTGGGGAATAAGACTTTATAACACGATCAAGCAATACTTTCAACTGCTGGCATTGACTTATCTCTTTCTAAGCCCACAACACATATTGTCTGATGAACAAGTAGAAAATGATTGCTTTACTTAAAGAGAATTCAGGAAATTACTAGACTACAGGGAGAAAGATGTGGAAAGGTACGTCAAACATGGCCTCTTCGTGTTAGTAATCAATTGTTCTTGGTAAAATATTAGCAATGATACTTACAAGTTGTTAAGTGTATTACTTTTCTTCTAGGAAGGACTGTTGCATCTAAAAATATTCCTATAGGAAGAAAACAGAAAGCAAACTACCAGTATAGGCTCACAGCTATTGTTTTGATTTGAATGGGGTGTACCTACACTCAGTCTGCAGGGGAGTTATATTTGAGGGTTATCTGCATGTAGATTTAAGTAGAGACATGCACACACACAGCTTACAAATCTGTCTGTGACATCTCTTTTGTCCTTCCATTGACACACTCTTTGGTCTTTTATTCCCAGTATCCTTAGAAAGGATTATTTTGTCTATAATGCAAGCCAAGGTGTCATTCCTTTTTCCTTTCTTGTAGTAAAAAAAAAAAAAAAAAATGTCTTTTTAATGGTTAACACATTTTTTTCCTTTGACCAAGAAAGCTTTAATGCAGGTGTTATTTCAGCATACATTTCCTCATATCCTACAATAATGTTTTAGATTTTGACATGTCTTTTTCAAGTTTTATCTCCTTTAAGGATTGTGATGTTTTAATGTTAAATCATTTATGAACTTTTTCTTCCTTGGCCTTCTTCCTAAATCATCTGTATCTTTCTGGAAAATGACATTATTATTGGGTTATAATTCTTCATTCTTTTGGACTTCATGTGGATACAAGTATATCTCTAGAACCAGACACTTGGAGTAGGAAGAGGTAGTTTAGGATTTAACTAATCCTATCTCTAACTTTACAGATGCAGACTCTCATACCTAGGGAGACTGAACCCTTGGCTGTACATTTGTCTTCCCATTCTGTACTGCTCTTCTCTCAGCTATAGTCATGAGTTACCCAAACTCAGAGTAATCTGATCATATCTAAACCATTCTTTGTGAAGAATTTTAAGTTGAGTGACTCCCCTGGCAGTAAACAAGCTCTGAGAAACTGAACAAGTTTCCCACTTATAGTTTGAGAATATTTATACATATGTTTTGAGCTACTTTATTCGTTAAAATTTACTTGAACTGAGAGCAATGGTAACTCCTATGTGCACCATTAACCTGACAGTTTAAAATGCTTCCTCGCTTGATTTATATTACTATGGATATTTTTTTAAATGGAGAGGACATAGTGTTGACTTAGTGGTTGGGTGAAGCAGGGAAAAGGATGTGTTGGGAGGAAGGACTTTCTACTGTGAATACCTTTGGGGATGCAAGGTTAAAGCAGGAGGACATGGCCTTGTTTTAACATTCATTACACCAGTTTTCCAGAGTGATTGTATGATTTTAAAGTCCCATTAACAATACAGGAAAGTTCTAGTTGTTTCCACACCTTTATGTACACTTATTATTATTTTTTTTTTAATTTTTTGGCCTCTTTTGTTGGTCCTTCATTTATTTATTTTTCATCCATCTTAATTCTTTGGCTTGTATGGGCCTCCCATTGCAGTGGCCTCTCTCCTTACAGAGCGCTGGCTCTGGGCGCATGCACTCCAGAGCCCTGGCTAGTAATTGGACACACCGGTCCAGCCTCTCCGTGGCACGTGGGATCTTCTCGTGCCAGGAATCGAACTGGCGCCCCTTGCACTGTGAGGCAGACTCTTTACCCACTGGGCCACCAGGGAAGCCCTACACTTAGTATTTTTAACCTTTTAGTTTTATCCATACTGATGGGTGTGTTCAAAATTTTATTATAATCATTTTTTTTTTTTCCCCCTGTATCTTTCTGGAAAATGACATTATTATTGGGTTATAATTCTTCATTCTTTTGGACTTCATGTGGATACAAGTATATCTCTAGAACCAGACACTTGGAGTAGGAAGAGGTAGTTTAGGATTTAACTAATCCTATCTCTAACTTTACAGATGCAGACTCTCATACCTAGGGAGACTGAACCCTTGGCTGTACATTTGTCTTCCCATTCTGTACTGCTCTTCTCTCAGCTATAGTCATGAGTTACCCAAACTCAGAGTAATCTGATCATATCTAAACCATTCTTTGTGAAGAATTTTAAGTTGAGTGACTCCCCTGGCAGTAAACAAGCTCTGAGAAACTGAACAAGTTTCCCACTTATAGTTTGAGAATATTTATACATATGTTTTGAGCTACTTTATTCGTTAAAATTTACTTGAACTGAGAGCAATGGTAACTCCTATGTGCACCATTAACCTGACAGTTTAAAATGCTTCCTCGCTTGATTTATATTACTATGGATATTTTTTTAAATGGAGAGGACATAGTGTTGACTTAGTGGTTGGGTGAAGCAGGGAAAAGGATGTGTTGGGAGGAAGGACTTTCTACTGTGAATACCTTTGGGGATGCAAGGTTAAAGCAGGAGGACATGGCCTTGTTTTAACATTCATTACACCAGTTTTCCAGAGTGATTGTATGATTTTAAAGTCCCATTAACAATACAGGAAAGTTCTAGTTGTTTCCACACCTTTATGTACACTTATTATTATTTTTTTTTAATTTTGGCCACTTTTGTTGGTCCTTCATTTATTTATTTTTCATCCATCTTAATTCTTTGGCTTGTATGGGCCTCCCATTGCAGTGGCCTCTCTCCTTACAGAGCGCTGGCTCTGGGCGCATGCACTCCAGAGCCCTGGCTAGTAATTGGACACACCGGTCCAGCCTCTCCGTGGCACGTGGGATCTTCTCGTGCCAGGAATCGAACTGGCGCCCCTTGCACTGTGAGGCAGACTCTTTACCCACTGGGCCACCAGGGAAGCCCTACACTTAGTATTTTTAACCTTTTAGTTTTATCCATACTGATGGGTGTGTTCAAAATTTTATTATGGATATTGTGGCTAGTCCCGACAAAATGAAAATCAGTATAGATGGTTACAAGGTGATGTTCCTTAGCACAGAGAAGACTGAGCATTGTAGACCATATGCTTTTAAAGCATTTTGAAAGATAGTATCAATTTTATATAACTAAAGAAAGTAACTGAAGAGTTAATAAACATAAAAACAGAGCTTCCCTGGTGGTCCAGTGGGTAGAGAGTCCACCTTGCAGTGCAAGGGGCACGGATTTGATCCCTGGCCAGGGAAGCTCCCCCGTACCACGGAGCAGCTGGACCGGTGTGTCTAATTAGGAGTCAGCGCTCTGGAGTGCATGCGCCCAGAGCTAGTGCTCTGCTACGAAGAGAGGCCACTGCAATGGGAGGCCCACACAGGCTGAAGAATGAAAAAAAGACGGATGAAAATAAATATAAAAAAATAAAAGCGGCGTGATGTGGGAAGGAAAAAAGGCAAAAAATCCATAAAAACAAGTTTAGCAGTAGCATTTGAAGATAAAGTTCCATGTGAAAACTTCAGTCATGGTAAAGGCTTAGGTGATTTCTCTCATAACCTTCTGGCTTCCTTTGGTTATTCTCTCGCTTCTATTTTATGCCGAAGCCTACAGCTGCCAGCCTGAAATTTCAGTTAATAGTGACGTGTTATTTTAAGAAGTTAAAATACTTATAAAACATTGCTTTCTAATTTTATATGTGCTAAGTCTCTTGCTGTCTTTAGATACAGCAAATACAATATAATAATCTCAATAAACATCTGAGAAAGAAAATTATTTTTTTTAAAGTTGAGGGAAAATCATTTTAGGTAATTGCTGCTAAATGTGCTTCATAGTTTTAGTTTAAATTGTGTTAATAATTGCTGGCATTTATTCAATACATCTTTTACGACTGTGTACAATATATGAATTAATGTGTTAAATATCACAATTGGACTCTGAACATAAAATATTTCTAAACTATGAAGAATCAGTCTACCAAATGATTTTTTTTTTTTTTAATATGTAGTTTGTTCTGGTGAAAACTGATAAACACTATACAAATACAATGAAAAGAGTAAAGGGCTCACTGTACACTTCTCTCTTTTTTTTTTTAAGATTTATTTATTTATTTATTTTTGGGGGGTGGGGTGGGGAGGGAGGGGAGCAGGCGTGCTACTTCTATTGGTCTTTCATTTGTCCGTTTTCATACATCTTTGTTCTTTGGCCTGTGTGGGCCTCCCATCGCGGTGGCCTCTGTTGTCGCAGAGCGGCGGCTCTGGGCGCTTGCGCTCCAGAGCTCCGGCTCGGTAATTGGACACATGAGTCCAGCCACTCCGCGGCACGTGGGATCTTCCCAGGCCAGGGATCAAACCAGCGCCCCTTGCACTGCAAGGTGGTGTCCTTACCCACTGGACCATCGGGGAAGCCCTGTGCACTTCTTTTTGAAAATTCATTCAACTAATAGATCAAAGTTAGAAACTTTTGTAACTATAAATCTTCCATATTTTCAATTTATATATTGAGATTATTTTGTTTATTGGAATCTATAGATTAGGAAACTGTAAATGAGGATAACCTATGTATTGAAATCCTAGTCTTTTAACATGTTCACAAATTTTATCCAATTATTTTGAAAATAAGGATAAACACATAAAATATAAATGTAATAATAGTGTGCATTTGATAATGTTAATGTGTATGTGACTTTTATCTCTGCATTGAAGAGAAATCTCAAAAATATTCTTAAAATCAGAACCAAGCTTCTTCTAATTCTGAATTCCAGATTGAATAATAATGTTAGTAATAGTACAAACAGATTGATCCTTGCTATTAAGATGTGCTTGTAAGTATAAGGGCCGTGGACTCGGAATTAGGCAGACCTAGAATTGAATTCCAGCTCTGCTTGGTGGTGTGACTTCAGACATTTCCTCATCTATAAAACGGGAATTATATTGACTTATCTTCTTAAGACATTTGAATGATTCTGTAAAGTTCTTATCACTGGAGCATCAGTGGATTTTAGTTCCATTCCCCTTTAGAGAGGTTAGGAAAACTGCTTTGCTTGATTCTTCCATGGAACCTAGTGAAGGACTTTGCAAACTTCCTCCCTGTCTCATCTTAGGCATCTTTCCAGGAATCACCAGTACATAGGACCTGTCCTCTAAATTTGGTGGCTTCATATGAGCACCATCCTTTGTCTTTTCAGCATAGGGTACATCCTTATTTTATTATGACTCCTTCTTCCTTTGGCATCTGTCTCACTAAACTGTACTATTTTCTTTCCATTCTGATCCTTCCATCCTCCCCTTCTCTCCCAGTTTTCTTCCTCTCTGCCACCAAGGTGCAGAAACTCTATTTTAAGTCCTCTCCCCCTCTGTCTACCTTCTCTTTTATGGTGATCTCATCAACTATTCTCATTTCTTTCCCCAGGCCCAACTGTTCAGTTGGATTTTAAAACTCATGCTGGAGTTTTTCCACCTGAATTTCTGGGCAGCACATCAAAGTCCAAGAATAAAAGTGAACATACCTTCCCCGCCACCAGAAACTTTTCCTGCAGAGTCAGATGGAAGTTTTTCAGGGCCTAAAGCTAATATAATTCAAGAAGTGCCAGTGACAAAAAAGAATGCTAAATGTTAAATAAAAATGACCACAAACTCCCTGGTGTAAAGGGGTGTATGACCAAAGACAAACTGTAGCAAAAAGATTTAGAAACTTAAGCGATCAAGATGGGAATGATATTTTTGCAAGTTTAACAAAAAGACAGCTGTGAACTCACTGCGAGGGTTGCCGCACTCAGGATTCTGAAAAAAAGTCCTACAGATAAGTGACCCTGAAGCTGAAGATTCATTAGCTTCTAGTAAACTAGTTCTATCTTCTTTGTTTTTCTAAATTTTAAATGGCACCCCAATTTTTTTTTTTTTTTTTTTAATCACTAAAGTGCAAAACCTTTCAATTACATTTATTTCTCCTCTTTGGCTCTGCATCTCATCAGATGCTGAATTGCTGAGTCTGCTTTCATAGTATTCCACTCTGATTGTGCTTTCCTACTCACCACCCTGACAGCCAGCACCAGATTCTCACAGCCTCTAGTCTTTGTGTTTTACTAATTTTTAAAGGCATTTAGGAATCCATTCCGGGGAAAAACTGCTTTGCTTGATTCTTCCATGGAACCTAGTGAAGGACTTTGCAAACTTCCTCCCTGTCTCATCTTAGGCATCTTTCCAGGAATCACCAGTACATAGGACCTGTCCTCTAAATTTGGTGGCTTCATATGAGCACCATCCTTTGTCTTTTCAGCATAGGGTACATCCTTATTTTATTATGACTCCTTCTTCCTTTGGCATCTGTCTCACTAAACTGTACTATTTTCTTTCCATTCTGATCCTTCCATCCTCCCCTTCTCTCCCAGTTTTCTTCCTCTCTGCCACCAAGGTGCAGAAACTCTATTTTAAGTCCTCTCCCCCTCTGTCTACCTTCTCTTTTATGGTGATCTCATCAACTATTCTCATTTCTTTCCCCAGGCCCAACTGTTCAGTTGGATTTTAAAACTCATGCTGGAGTTTTTCCACCTGAATTTCTGGGCAGCACATCAAAGTCCAAGAATAAAAGTGAACATACCTTCCCCGCCACCAGAAACTTTTCCTGCAGAGTCAGATGGAAGTTTTTCAGGGCCTAAAGCTAATATAATTCAAGAAGTGCCAGTGACAAAAAAGAATGCTAAATGTTAAATAAAAATGACCACAAACTCCCTGGTGTAAAGGGGTGTATGACCAAAGACAAACTGTAGCAAAAAGATTTAGAAACTTAAGCGATCAAGATGGGAATGATATTTTTGCAAGTTTAACAAAAAGACAGCTGTGAACTCACTGCGAGGGTTGCCGCACTCAGGATTCTGAAAAAAAGTCCTACAGATAAGTGACCCTGAAGCTGAAGATTCATTAGCTTCTAGTAAACTAGTTCTATCTTCTTTGTGTTTCTAAATTTTAAATGGCACCCCAATTTTTTTTTTTTTTTTTTAATCACTAAAGTGCAAAACCTTTCAATTACATTTATTTCTCCTCTTTGGCTCTGCATCTCATCAGATGCTGAATTGCTGAGTCTGCTTTCATAGTATTCCACTCTGATTGTGCTTTCCTACTCACCACCCTGACAGCCAGCACCAGATTCTCACAGCCTCTAGTGGAGAGCATTTCAGTAGCTTTCTCACTGTCATCTGCATCTCATCTTCTCCGTCGTACTCGCTGCTTCAAGTTCAGTCTTGCTTTCACCCCACTCTTACCAAAATAAATTCAAATGATTCAGATTCTTAAATCTTGCATTTAGAACCCTTTCTTCCTTGGCCCCAGCCTCCTGTTTTTTTCCAGTTTTTCAAAGCTTTTGGTAAACAGCAACCTGAGACTCACCTTTGAAACTACACTGAATTACCTTGAGGTTCTAGAATACCTCTTTTCTCTCTACCAGTAAGGATTTGTCATAGTTGGAGTTAGATGTTCCTACTTGTTAGATTCACTTTTACTAAGAGGAAGGAGTGGTTTCTACTTGTTATTTTCAATGTTTTGTAACTCATTAACTTGCTTATGTTCACTAAATGTTTGCTGGTGAACAAGTACAGACAAACATATTTTAGACAAAGACTTAGAGGGAGCTACATCATGTATTGATTTTAAAAACTGCATTTAAAAAAATGATACTTTTTATCAAACCACTTATAAGGTCAGAATATTGAATACTGGCAGCAGTATAAATAAAATTTGAGGCTATGAAAGAAATTTTCCATTCATTTCCTGAAACCCACACTATTCAGTCCTTCCATCTTCCATTTGGTTCTCTGTCAAACTTCACAAAGGCCCGTTTGCATTCTTTTGCTCAGAAGTATGTATGGAGTGCCTGGTAGGTGTCAAGACCATTTCTGGTTTTTATGGCTCTAGTCTCAGAGTGGGAGATAGAAGCAGTTCTCAAACTGTGGTCCCTAGATCAGCAGCAACAGAATCACCAGGAGACTTGTTAGATGCAAATTCTTGTGTCCTACCCAGACCTAATAAATCAGGAGCACTGAGGCTGGGGCCCAGCAGATATGTAGTTTAACAAGCGCTGTAGGAGATCCTGATGCATGATAAAGTTTGAGAGCTACTGTTACAATCGATGTCTTGAGCAATAGCAGGCATCGGACAACTGTAGAGGGTACAGTGACCCTGCAGGGAATTGTTAATTGGGTGGAAAGAAGACTTCTAATGAAATTTAATGGAAGATAAGACCTATGAGCTGAATCTTGGAAAGATACTGTTTAATAGTTATTTTTATGCTTACATTTTACTAAATTCTAATATAGCCCATCACATACCTAAATCATTTTGACTTTTCAGAATCACAGTTAATAACAAAAAATAATGCTAAAGTCATTTGATAGTTGGAAGACAAATTATCATTTTAGAATATGCTTTAAATTGTTAGTGAACTGATGAATAAAGAATGACTTACAGATAAAGCACAGATAATAAGGAATACACTATTCTTGGGGTTAATAATATCCTTTAACTCCACGAGGGTTAGTTTTTAGATTGTAGCTTTACAATTTCATTTTTTCAAGAAATACTGTTTTTTTTTTGTTTTGTTTTGTTTTTATAATTTGAAGTGAATGTCTTGAGATAAAAATAACAGTGAGAAAAATAAAATAGCATGAGATTATAAGTAAATCTTTGGCAAAGGCAAGGAATGAATTTATATCTAAATTCATCTCCTGCCTCTACTCATTCTTATTAGTTGTCAGATCTAGTGATAGATTAGAGAGCTTTGCCTACTTACAGGGTAGCATAATTCTGAAAGAATCGTCACCTGCAAGATACCTTGTCTAAAAATCATTGATGTCAATTATTTAGGATATGTGTGTGTATAGTGAAGACGGTATGTCTTAGTGATCAAATATGTTAAAGTCGCAGATTGGTTCTTGATGAGCCAAATTATTAAATCCCACTCCCCTGTTCATACTCTAGCCAGAATACCACCACTTAAGGTATATTTGGAGTATTTTTTCCCTTTTAAATGATTATTTTGAGGCTCTTCTTCTGTTGAGCTGAGGTGATAAAGAGCAGTGGCCCTGAGTATTCCCTGGGGTAACCTCATTAGTCCTTGTTTCTAAGTAACCCTTCTTGATGTAATGCCTGGGCAAGCAGTCAGTGCTTAGACTCTAGAATGAACCCAATTCTGCACTGAAGAGCACATTTCTGAGAGCTACTGTTACAATCGATGTCTTGAGCAATAGCAGGCATCGGACAACTGTAGAGGTACAGTGACCCTGCAGGGAATTGTTAATTGGGTGGAAAGAAGACTTCTAATGAAATTTAATGGAAGATAAGACCTATGAGCTGAATCTTGGAAAGATACTGTTTAATAGTTATTTTTATGCTTACATTTTACTAAATTCTAATATAGCCCATCACATACCTAAATCATTTTGACTTTTCAGAATCACAGTTAATAACAAAAAATAATGCTAAAGTCATTTGATAGTTGGAAGACAAATTATCATTTTAGAATATGCTTTAAATTGTTAGTGAACTGATGAATAAAGAATGACTTACAGATAAAGCACAGATAATAAGGAATACACTATTCTTGGGGTTAATAATATCCTTTAACTCCACGAGGGTTAGTTTTTAGATTGTAGCTTTACAATTTCATTTTTTCAAGAAATACTGTTTTTTTTTGTTTTGTTTTGTTTTTATAATTTGAAGTGAATGTCTTGAGATAAAAATAACAGTGAGAAAAATAAAATAGCATGAGATTATAAGTAAATCTTTGGCAAAGGCAAGGAATGAATTTATATCTAAATTCATCTCCTGCCTCTACTCATTCTTATTAGTTGTCAGATCTAGTGATAGATTAGAGAGCTTTGCCTACTTACAGGGTAGCATAATTCTGAAAGAATCGTCACCTGCAAGATACCTTGTCTAAAAATCATTGATGTCAATTATTTAGGATATGTGTGTGTATAGTGAAGACGGTATGTCTTAGTGATCAAATATGTTAAAGTCGCAGATTGGTTCTTGATGAGCCAAATTATTAAATCCCACTCCCCTGTTCATACTCTAGCCAGAATACCACCACTTAAGGTATATTTGGAGTATTTTTTCCCTTTTAAATGATTATTTTGAGGCTCTTCTTCTGTTGAGCTGAGGTGATAAAGAGCAGTGGCCCTGAGTATTCCCTGGGGTAACCTCATTAGTCCTTGTTTCTAAGTAACCCTTCTTGATGTAATGCCTGGGCAAGCAGTCAGTGCTTAGACTCTAGAATGAACCCAATTCTGCACTGAAGAGCACATCTGTTAATCAACAAGTATGCAGAGGAATAAAATAATTTATAATTTATATATGTCTTAGACCTGGCTCTTTTTTTGACTTTACCATTTTTTAGCTCTGTGGTCAAGAGTGGGTCAGGGCTTCTTTCTATGTGGCTTTGTGGTAAAGAATCTACCTGTCAAGCAGTAGACTCAGGTTTGATTGATGGATCAGAAAGATCGCCCTGAAGGAGGGCATGGCAACCCACCCCAGTATTCTTGCCTGGGAAATCCCATGGACAGAGGAGCCCTGTTGGGCCACAGTCCATGGGGTCTCAAAGAGTTGGACATAGCTTTGTGACTAAACCACCACCACCACCACCACCACCACCACCAAGAGTGCCAAGTCAAGCATCTGTTGTAATTTGAATTTTCATCTGTAAAATGGAGATGATAATGCTTACATATTACATCTGATATAAAATTTAAATGAGATACTATTTTTAAATAATTGAATGTAATATCTGGCATGTGTTTTCATAGATACTATCTACTTTTAGCTAGTTTATTGATGTTTATTATTATTTAATTGTGGAAAAGAACATTATACTATTATTACTGTGGAATGGAAGGCAGTATTAGACTTACTGAAAAGTAAGATTAATTACTGCTAATATTGTGATTGCATGCATGCTCAGTCGCTCAGTCTTGTCTGACTCCTTGCGATCCTATGGACTGTAACCTCCCAGGCTCCTCAGTTCATGGGACACTCCAGGAAGGAATACTGGAGGGGGTTGCCATTTCCTTCTCTAGGAGATCTTCCTGACCCAGGAATCAAATCCACGTCTCCTGCATTAGCAGGTGGATCCTTTACCACTGAGTCACCTGGGAAGCCCTGAAAAGTACTAGTACTTGAAAACTTGGTTTTCATTTTGTAACTTTGTATCTCCCTTTTCCTCTCCATTAATTTATAAATCTATGCAAGGTTTAAACTATTTCAAAATTCAAAGTTATAAACTGTGTCACTGGTCCATAGGATGAAAAAGGTGAATTGTCGGTATGTTGAAATATGAACTTCATTTTATTTTTCTCAGGGAACAAATCTTAATTCAGTCTCTGTCTTAATGGGAAGTACTGTCTCTAGTAACTTAATCCCCGTTAGCTTTGAGTTTTCTTAGGTTTAGGAATACAGACAGGAAATCACTAAGTGTTGAACTAGTGAGAGTATAATCTTGGGTATCACTGGATACTTTGTATATCCATTTGATGTAGAGACATGCATTTCAGCTACATGTTTCCTTTTGTGTTCTGGTGCTCTCTCTGAATTGTGCATGGCTGGAGGCCAAAGAATGCTTTTGTTCCAGTGAGATTGCCTAATGTTCATATTTACAGGGTTACTGGCTTTGGGATTTTGACTTTAGAGGGTGATGATTTTCTCCTTGCTTCCCTAGCATTTCAGTTGTTAATAATCAGTCTGGAATGCCTCAGTTCTTTCAGGATGACAAGGACTTTATTTGCCACCACAGATTTTCCTACACAACTTAAGCGCTGCAGTGATTTGGCATGGCAGAAGGTGTGTGCTTCCAGCCGGTTATCAGAGGATGGAAGAGTAAAAACCTTTGCTGTTTGAATCAGATGGCATTCGATGCACATTTCCTGAGTTCAGTGAAAGAACAGGCAGACTTCTGGGTGTTTGTGGTCTTCTCTTTGTATCCTCATCAGACCAGTTACTGCGATCAGTATTAAATGCCCCTTCATTGCACAGGGTCCTAGCCCTTGCTTATCTTGACAAGCGTGGGTACTCAGTTGCTTCAGTCATGTCCAACTCTTTGCAACCCTATGGGCTGTAGCCCTCCAGACTCCTCTGTCCATGGGATTCTCCAGGCAAGAATACTGGAGTGGGTTGTCATGCCCACCTTCAGGGGATCTTTCAGATCCAGGGACTGAACCCACATCTCCTGTATTGCAGGCAGATTCTTTGAGCCACTGGGGAAGTCCTTATCTTCATGTGCTTGAGTCTAATTCTAATTCCATATTCTGTATCTACAGCCAGGAATACTCTCCTTCCTCCTCTCTGACTTTTTATCTCCCATCCTTTCATCCATTTCTTAAATCCTAGCTACTAAACCTTCCCTTAATACCCCTGATCATGCTGGTTTGTTTTTTTTTCTCAGGGAACAAATCTTAATTCAGTCTCTGTCTTAATGGGAAGTACTGTCTCTAGTAACTTAATCCCCGTTAGCTTTGAGTTTTCTTAGGTTTAGGAATACAGACAGGAAATCACTAAGTGTTGAACTAGTGAGAGTATAATCTTGGGTATCACTGGATACTTTGTATATCCATTTGATGTAGAGACATGCATTTCAGCTACATGTTTCCTTTTGTGTTCTGGTGCTCTCTCTGAATTGTGCATGGCTGGAGGCCAAAGAATGCTTTTGTTCCAGTGAGATTGCCTAATGTTCATATTTACAGGGTTACTGGCTTTGGGATTTTGACTTTAGAGGGTGATGATTTTCTCCTTGCTTCCCTAGCATTTCAGTTGTTAATAATCAGTCTGGAATGCCTCAGTTCTTTCAGGATGACAAGGACTTTATTTGCCACCACAGATTTTCCTACACAACTTAAGCGCTGCAGTGATTTGGCATGGCAGAAGGTGTGTGCTTCCAGCCGGTTATCAGAGGATGGAAGAGTACAAACCTTTGCTGTTTGAATCAGATGGCATTCGATGCACATTCCCTGAGTTCAGTGAAAGAACAGGCAGACTTCTGGGTGTTTGTGGTCTTCTCTTTGTATCCTCATCAGACCAGTTACTGCGATCAGTATTAAATGCCCCTTCATTGCACAGGGTCCTAGCCCTTGCTTATCTTGACAAGCGTGGGTACTCAGTTGCTTCAGTCATGTCCAACTCTTTGCAACCCTATGGGCTGTAGCCCTCCAGACTCCTCTGTCCATGGGATTCTCCAGGCAAGAATACTGGAGTGGGTTGTCATGCCCACCTTCAGGGGATCTTTCAGATCCAGGGACTGAACCCACATCTCCTGTATTGCAGGCAGATTCTTTGAGCCACTGGGGAAGTCCTTATCTTCATGTGCTTGAGTCTAATTCTAATTCCATATTCTGTATCTACAGCCAGGAATACTCTCCTTCCTCCTCTCTGACTTTTTATCTCCCATCCTTTCATCCATTTCTTAAATCCTAGCTCTATTCTCAGAAGCCTTCCCTTAATACCCCTGATCATGCTGGTTTGTCTCTTGTTTGAACTTCTGTTTTACTTAGTGTCATTGCCAAGTCGTTTGGCACTTTATTTAACTGTTTTCCATATTTTGTCTAATTCTCTCCAAGTGTAGATCTTCTCAGGTATAACATCGTTATTGTAGTGTACCTTGTTTCTTTTCTATTTCTTTACCAAACAAATCCACCCTTTCTTCCAGACTAAACCAATGCTAATCGCATACTAGACATTATTCTCTGATATGACTCAATGAATAATTTGAAAACTGTGGATATTTTTTCATCTGACTAAATGAGAGTAAATTGTTGTAAATGTCATCTTGCAAGTCCTTCCCATATAAAATATCAGCTGCCTGTTCTTAAGACTTGAAAATTCTGTGGACTTTTTTTTTTTTTTTTTTATGAATCTTTAAGTCATTCGTCAATTTGAAATGGTCTTAATTACAGGAGAAGCAAGGGTAGGGGTGAGAATACAGTAGAGATTGTTAGAAAGCTTGGTCTTCCCAGAAAAGTGTGAGGCTTAATCCCCAGGTTAGGGAGTTCCCTAGGAGATGGGAACAGCTACCCATTCCAGGATTCTTGCCTGGAGAATTCTACGGACAGGGGAGCCTGGAGGGCTGTATCTCAGTGTAGTCACTGAACAGTATTGGACACTCAAAAATGAGGATCATTTGAGTCACTCTAACTTTATGCCACACTTTATGAAGCATAGGATTTCTAATTCTGTTTCCATTTTTCATAATGCAACTGCAATATATAATTAATGATGGGGAAATGCTATAAAACTAAACGACAGCCCCAAATAATTAAACAAACAGACATTTTCAACTCTCAATGTCAGTGGAACGAGAGTTATCATTATTCCACTGACATTGTGGAAGTGTGTGACTCAGAGAACATCCTCAATTTAACACAAAGTTTTGCTCTGTTTCTTTAAAATATTTTTGAGGAAAATAACCACAGATTTGAAACATCTTCTAATGTGTACACATGCCTCTGTTAACTTTCCCAGTGAAATTGCTTACTATTCACAATCCCCACATTGGAGTCCAGGGACCTCCCCCTGCCCACATTGCTACATGTACTTATCAAAACTTACTAATTTTTGCCAGTCTGGTGAATGAGCAATGTTTCCCATTGTGATTTAATTTGAATTTTTCCCCCTAGTAATAAAGATGTTCAAGTTTTCATGTTTCTTGGCTATTTGTGATTTCTCTTCCATGAAGTATTTTCATATTTTTGGTTCATTTATTTTCTGTCAGATGGTTTGTCTTATCCTCATTGATTCTTAAGAATTCACTATATGTTCTATGTGTGTACTCTTCTAGTTTGTGGTTTGAATTTTCACTCTAAAGTTCTGTTTTCTTTTTTGCTTTGCTATTTTTGATGAAAAGCATTTCTTTATTTTAATGTAGACAAAATAATCATGATTTCCCTTTATAGTTTGCATCTTAATGCCTCATTAAGACATACTTTTCTACCCTGAAGTCATCAAATGTGAAACATGCATACTTAAAGTTACAATATCTAGAATTAATATCCTCCTCCAAAACTATAAAAAGACCTTTAAATATTTTAGTTTCCATCATGTGTGTGCTAAGTTGCTTCAGTGGTGTCTGACTCTTTGTAGCCCCCATGGACTGTAACCCTCCAGGCTTCTCTGTCCATAGGATTCTCCAGGCAAGAATACTGGAGTGGGTTATCATTTCCTCTTCCAGGGGATCTTCCCATCGCAGGGATTGAACCTGAGTTTCTTTAAGTCTCCTGCATTGGCAGGCAGATTCTTTACCATTTGTCCTACCTGGGAAGCCTATTAATGATCTCCTTAATCATGGTGGTTTTGTTTTTTGTTTTGTTAGTGCTACAAATTAGATACTGTTTATATTTTTATGGGATATTTCTTTAGATTTGCCCAGATGTTTATCATTTTCTTTCCTTTTCCATTTCTATCTTAGACCTTTCTTCTGGGATCATTTTCCTTTTTATTTTCTGTTGTACATTCTTTACTTTTTTTTTTTTTTTTACTGCCTGAGTTCTACCCCATCAGCATCATTTATATATATATATATATAAATTTTGGCCTGTTTTATTGATTTTTTTAAATTTATTTTCATCCGTCTTTATTCTTTGGCCTGTGCGGGCTTTCCATTGCAGTGGCCTCTCTAGTTGCAGAATGCCAGCTCTGGGCGCAAGTGCCGCAGAGTTCTGGCTCATAATTGGACACACCTGTCCAGCCACTCCACGGCCTGTGGGATCTTCCTTTTCAAGTTTTCATGTTTCTTGGCTATTTGTGATTTCTCTTCCATGAAGTATTTTCATATTTTTGGTTCATTTATTTTCTGTCAGATGGTTTGTCTTATCCTCATTGATTCTTAAGAATTCACTATATGTTCTATGTGTGTACTCTTCTAGTTTGTGGTTTGAATTTTCACTCTTTCTAAAGTTCTGTTTTCTTTTTTGCTTTGCTATTTTTGATGAAAAGCATTTCTTTATTTTAATGTAGACAAAATAATCATGATTTCCCTTTATAGTTTGCATCTTAATGCCTCATTAAGACATACTTTTCTACCCTGAAGTCATCAAATGTGAAACATGCATACTTAAAGTTACAATATCTAGAATTAATATCCTCCTCCAAAACTATAAAAAGACCTTTAAATATTTTAGTTTCCATCATGTGTGTGCTAAGTTGCTTCAGTGGTGTCTGACTCTTTGTAGCCCCCATGGACTGTAACCCTCCAGGCTTCTCTGTCCATAGGATTCTCCAGGCAAGAATACTGGAGTGGGTTATCATTTCCTCTTCCAGGGGATCTTCCCATCGCAGGGATTGAACCTGAGTTTCTTTAAGTCTCCTGCATTGGCAGGCAGATTCTTTACCATTTGTCCTACCTGGGAAGCCTATTAATGATCTCCTTAATCATGGTGGTTTTGTTTTTTGTTTTGTTAGTGCTACAAATTAGATACTGTTTATATTTTTATGGGATATTTCTTTAGATTTGCCCAGATGTTTATCATTTTCTTTCCTTTTCCATTTCTATCTTAGACCTTTCTTCTGGGATCATTTTCCTTTTTATTTTCTGTTGTACATTCTTTACTTTTTTTTTTTTTTTTACTGCCTGAGTTCTACCCCATCAGCATCATTTATATATATATATATATAAATTTTGGCCTGTTTTATTGATTTTTTTAAATTTATTTTCATCCGTCTTTATTCTTTGGCCTGTGCGGGCTTTCCATTGCAGTGGCCTCTCTAGTTGCAGAATGCCAGCTCTGGGCGCAAGTGCCGCAGAGTTCTGGCTCATAATTGGACACACCTGTCCAGCCACTCCACGGCCTGTGGGATCTTCCCAGGCCAGGGATTGAACCAGTGCCCCTTGCATTGCAAGGTGGACTCTTTACCCACTGATCCACCAGGAAAGCCCTACACTTTTTTTTCTTTTTTTTGGTGTGTGTGTGTGGGAGTGAGGGCAGGTTGGGGAGGGAGTAGGGAGGACAGGCCACTTCTATTGGCCTTTCATTTATCTGTTTTCATCCATCTCTGTTCTTTGGCCCATGTGGGCCTCCCATCTCAGTGGCCTCTACTGTTGCAGAGCACTGGCTCTGGGCGCATGCACTCCAGAGCTCTGGCCTTAGTAATTGGACACATTGGTCCAGCCGCTTCGCAGCTCATGGGATCTTCCCAGGCCAGGGATCAAACCGGCGCCCCTTGCACTGCAAGGCGATGTCCTTACCCCACAGGGGGTAAGGACACTTTTTTTTTTTTTTTTTTTTAGTGAGGGTCTTTTGGAAATAGCTTTTCTTGTTTTTATTTCTTTGAAAATATCTTTCTTTTAACTTCATTCTGGAAGATTATTTCACTGCATGTAACAATTGTGGTAGAACAGTTGTTGTCTCATATGTTGAAAATGTTATCCCATTGCTGAACTCCATGGCTCTGGCTTCCATTGTACATTTTGAGAAATCAGTTGTAAATCCATCATTTAACACTTTTATTTCTCTTGACTGTTGTAAAGATCTTTGCTTTTGTTGTTGTTTGTTCTGTTCTTTCATTAGCATCCATCTCTAGGTAAAGGTTATTTGTTTGCTTTTGTTTGTTTGTTTTAAACTTTTATTTATTTATTTTTGGCTGTGCTGGGTCTTTGTTGATGTGTGGATTTAGCTGTTCTGCGGTATGTGGGATCTTCCCAGATCAGGGATCGAACCCGTGTCTCCTGCATTGGCAGACAGGTTCTTATCCACTGAGCCACAAGCGAAGCCCTGTTTGTTTTTAACTTTGAATTCACTACACTTCCCGGTGTAAGGATTTGTGTCATTCATCAGGTGTGTAGAATAACCAGCCTCTTTTCCAATCTCTTTCTCAAACTCTCCTTCTGGAACACTGATCACCTGCATGTATGTTAGATCTTTTCCTTATCTCCTCCATATCTCTGAACTGGTCTTTAACAGTTTATCTGCCATTTTCAAATGCAAAGGTTTATGAAAATTTAGTTCACTATATTTTCAGGAAATAGAATTCCAATGTCCAGTATTCCAGTGTCCATATTTCAAAATGTCCTCTTATCTCCTGAAAATAGTTATTTTTCTTCTTTATGTCTTTTTCTAATTGAAGTTTTGGGAAAATGGATTAATTGAGGTTTGATGATATTTCAGGAATAAAAATTACTTGAAATAACAGAGCTCCTTTCTTTCACCTAAGCCTTTCTAATTGATATTTTGGCATTCATTGCTCTGTTTTATTATAATAAGCCTGTATCACTATTATATTAAGCCTATAATAAGTGAATATGTATTTGTTACATACTAATCCTATTTACTACTTCATTTATCTCCAGAATGTTTGTTCTTACCTATACCTTTGGAGTGATAGCTTTTAGGAATGGGTTTCCTGTTTTGTCATATGACATCAACTGTAAAATTCACTGTCTTTTTTCCTTAAATTATAGAAAACTTTATCCTAAGGAGATCCTTCCAGATTGCTTAATCCAACTTAATGTGTTATTTTTTTGGCTGTATCAGTTAACTTTGGCAAGATCTTCTCTTGCCTGTCTTCCCCTCCTGTTCATTTTCACTGTTGTTTGATGTTTGAGCTGCTCTGTTGAGCCCTTAAGATTCTCAGTTTCAATCCCAGTGCATTTTGTTGACTTTCTACCTGTAACCAAAGCTCAAGTCTTTGGGTAGGGTTTATAGTGGAGCAGCAGGTGAAAGATACCAGATTTCAGTAATAGTAGAAATGTCTTACTGCTTCACCTGATTTCCAGTGCATTTTATCTCTTCATGTTACCTCTCCAAATCCTCTTCCTCAAATACATCTGCTAAGTATAGAAAGCTAACCTTACTTCTTGTTATATAACCCTCAAGCCTCTAACTAAGAGTTAAGATCATGATATTCAGGAAATCCTTGAAAAAGGCTCTGCTCTCCCATTCTAATCAGTATCTCTTTTCTTATGTTTTTCAAATTATAACCAGTTCCGGTATTATTTCCTGCTTTCACATTTGAGGTGTCAGTCACTGTTTTGGGTCTCTGGCCTCAAATCCTCCTGACTGAATTTCTGAAATTCTTAAACTTTGTCCTTTCCCTCTACTATTTGTCTCTGAGGATGAAAATGACCACCACTAATTTTTAGAAAAGGGGATCTATTCCCATACTTTCAAGATTGAACTCTGAATACAAGTTCCGAAGAAGCATTCCTTTGGTGGTTAGTCTCCATAGGACTCTTGATATTATCTTTTACAAATGCTTCTTTTACTATGCAGAGCAGCAGTGGAGAGGCAGACCTGGGGAACAGTCTTACAGGCATTGGTGTGAGGGAGGGGAATGTGTTGTGTGACTCAGGGATCTCAAACAGGGGCTCTGTGGCAACCTGGAGGGGTAGGGTGGGGAGGAAGATGGGGGGAGAAAGTACACTACTGTTCAGTTTGCACGTCAGTGACAGTTAAAATTTGAATCATCAATGGAATGTATTTGTGAGAACTTTTAAAAATAAAGGGTAGATGATAAAGATATTAAAAATGCATCTTTTAATGAACTTTGTTGGCTAACCTAGGAACCTAACCACCATATTTTAACCTTAATTCTCTGGGAAACTTAATACAGAGCTTGGTACAACTGGGTTGTAAATGGACTTTGGCATATAGCCCGTTTGTAAGCTGGGCATTGGCTGTACAGGAGAGGATTTTTTCCCCCATCATGCCTCTTTTAATTTTTATATTTATTCTCAGCCATCTTTTATTCATTGGCATGTGTGGGCCTCCCATTGCAGTGGCCTTTCTTGTTGCAGAGCACTGTCTCTGGGTGCATGTGCTCCGGAGCATTGGCTCCTAATTGGACTCACTGGTTTAGCCGTTTTATGGCACATGGGATCTTCCCGGGCCAGGGATCGGACCAGTGCCCCCTTTCATTGCAAGGTGGACTCTCTACTCACTGGACCACCAGAGAAGCCCCTGTAGGAGAGAATTTGATCACTATGTGGGCTGGGAGGGAAATTCCTTCTGTTAACCAGCAATGCCACAGATTTGAACATGGCACATTTGTTTTGTGTAATCTTCCATCTAACTGTGAGCAAAGAGCATGATTGAAGTGCTGCTGATTATGTCTAATGTTTATAGATTCCATTTTAGTCGAGCAGACTGCTGTGTTCCATCATTCTCTCTTAATTCTAAATATGATTTCCATTGTCTCCCCTCTTTAGTCACCCAGCAGCAGAGCAGAGAAGTAATTTTACCTTGCACAATTTTATTCCCTGTTCATTTTCAAGATTGAACTCTGAATACAAGTTCAAGAAGCATTCCTTTGGTGGTTAGTCTCCATAGGACTCTTGATATTATCTTTTACAAATGCTTCTTTTACTATGCAGAGCAGCAGTGGAGAGGCAGACCTGGGGAACAGTCTTACAGGCATTGGTGTGAGGGAGGGGAATGTGTTGTGTGACTCAGGGATCTCAAACAGGGGCTCTGTGGCAACCTGGAGGGGTAGGGTGGGGAGGAAGATGGGGGGAGAAAGTACACTACTGTTCAGTTTGCACGTCAGTGACAGTTAAAATTTGAATCATCAATGGAATGTATTTGTGAGAACTTTTAAAAATAAAGGGTAGATGATAAAGATATTAAAAATGCATCTTTTAATGAACTTTGTTGGCTAACCTAGGAACCTAACCACCATATTTTAACCTTAATTCTCTGGGAAACTTAATACAGAGCTTGGTACAACTGGGTTGTAAATGGACTTTGGCATATAGCCCGTTTGTAAGCTGGGCATTGGCTGTACAGGAGAGGATTTTTTCCCCCATCATGCCTCTTTTAATTTTTATATTTATTCTCAGCCATCTTTTATTCATTGGCATGTGTGGGCCTCCCATTGCAGTGGCCTTTCTTGTTGCAGAGCACTGTCTCTGGGTGCATGTGCTCCGGAGCATTGGCTCCTAATTGGACTCACTGGTTTAGCCGTTTTATGGCACATGGGATCTTCCCGGGCCAGGGATCGGACCAGTGCCCCTTGCATTGCAAGGTGGACTCTCTACTCACTGGACCACCAGAGAAGCCCCTGTAGGAGAGAATTTGATCACTATGTGGGCTGGGAGGGAAATTCCTTCTGTTAACCAGCAATGCCACAGATTTGAACATGGCACATTTGTTTTGTGTAATCTTCCATCTAACTGTGAGCAAAGAGCATGATTGAAGTGCTGCTGATTATGTCTAATGTTTATAGATTCCATTTTAGTCGAGCAGACTGCTGTGTTCCATCATTCTCTCTTAATTCTAAATATGATTTCCATTGTCTCCCCTCTTTAGTCACCCAGCAGCAGAGCAGAGAAGTAATTTTACCTTGCAGTTCAGTAACTTTTAATTCCCTGTTCAGTTTCACTTGATTCTGAGAAAATGAAGTTGCTGCCTATGCAATTTGAGTTGCCAGAGCCTCAATTGTTAAGCACTTAAGTGCTAAAATAGGAAAGGAGCTCACATAATCTTTAGAGAGATAAAGCAGAAGGGAGACCCTGCTGTTTTTCATTGTGGTTGTTATGGCTTTCTGGTTGTGTGTGTGTGTGTGTGTGTGTGTGTGTGTGTATTTTAAGGAATCAGAACATTATCTATAAAATATACACCAAATATATACTATTATTTATGTTCATTTTTGCCAAGCATATTCTAAGCATAAAAGTTACTTTATAATCAGAACTTTAAGTGTTTCTGAGGGAGGATAAAATCATGACACTTTAGGATGGGGAAGGATTTTTGAAATCACCTAGTTCATCACCCTCATTTTAAAGGTAAAAAATATCATGCTCAGAGAAATCCCAAAATTGCGTCAAGCCTCCCAGGACTCCAGAGAGGACCCACGTGCCCATTCTTGTAAACATTGGTTTGTTGTCTCTGATTCTTGACATTAGTCTTTATGATCCTTTTGGAGAAGATGCAGCTTTGGAAGCTTCTATTCTAACTCTCTTTCAGTTAGAGAGAAACTATGCTGTTTTCATAGGCACTTCAACATACCTAAACTACTGTATCTGAACATGATGGCATTTTGAAACAATAGATTTAGAACATCATTGGTTTTGATGCATATATAACCATGCATAATCATTTTTCTTTTCTCTGAGAGACTAGAACTGTTCTGACCTTATGAGAGATGAAAAAATGAGAATAAGGAACCTGCACATTGTGTTTGTGGTGAATTGCTTTCTATTTGAGCTGAGGAAGAAAGGGAGGGATGAAGTATTTTCCAGAAGTTTTCAGAGAAGTGTTTTGTTTTCATTTTAAGTACCAGTCCACTCTTTATTAACTTATTTTCCTAAAAAAGTTGCCCTTTGTTTTGTGTAATCTCATCTAACTGTGAGCAAAGAGCATGATTGAAGTGCTGCTGATTATGTCTAATGTTTATAGATTCCATTTTAGTCGAGCAGACTGCTGTGTTCCATCATTCTCTCTTAATTCTAAATATGATTTCCATTGTCTCCCCTCTTTAGTCACCCAGCAGCAGAGCAGAGAAGTAATTTTACCTTGCAGTTCTGTACCTTTTAATTGCCTGTTCAGTTTCACTTGATTCTGAGAAAATGAAGTTGCTGCCTATGCAATTTGAGTTGCCAGAGCCTCAATTGTTAAGCACTTAAGTGCTAAAATAGGAAAGGAGCTCACATAATCTTTAGAGAGATAAAGCAGAAGGGAGACCCTGCTGTTTTTCATTGTGGTTGTTATGGCTTTCTGGTTGTGTGTGTGTGTGTGTGTGTGTGTGTGTGTGTGTATTTTAAGGAATCAGAACATTATCTATAAAATATACACCAAATATATACTATTATTTATGTTCATTTTTGCCAAGCATATTCTAAGCATAAAAGTTACTTTATAATCAGAACTTTAAGTGTTTCTGAGGGAGGATAAAATCATGACACTTTAGGATGGGGAAGGATTTTTGAAATCACCTAGTTCATCACCCTCATTTTAAAGGTAAAAAATATCATGCTCAGAGAAATCCCAAAATTGCGTCAAGCCTCCCAGGACTCCAGAGAGGACCCACGTGCCCATTCTTGTAAACATTGGTTTGTTGTCTCTGATTCTTGACATTAGTCTTTATGATCCTTTTGGAGAAGATGCAGCTTTGGAAGCTTCTATTCTAACTCTCTTTCAGTTAGAGAGAAACTATGCTGTTTTCATAGGCACTTCAACATACCTAAACTACTGTATCTGAACATGATGGCATTTTGAAACAATAGATTTAGAACATCATTGGTTTTGATGCATATATAACCATGCATAATCATTTTTCTTTTCTCTGAGAGACTAGAACTGTTCTGACCTTATGAGAGATGAAAAAATGAGAATAAGGAACCTGCACATTGTGTTTGTGGTGAATTGCTTTCTATTTGAGCTGAGGAAGAAAGGAAAGGGAGGGATGAAGTATTTTCCAGAAGTTTTTCAGAGAAGTGTTTTGTTTTCATTTTAAAAGTGACCAGGTCCACTCCCTTTATTAACTTATTTTCTTCCTAACAAAACAGTGCTGAGCCCATATGGGAACTAGATGAAAGTGAAGTTTATTTTTTTGATATAGGAAGTGTCAGAGAAACCAGCATTTTTTAGCATTCCTTCACACTCAGGTGAAAACTAGTTTCTATCAAAGATTGAGGTCTCTAGATAAGGACTCTTCCTTTTTTTCTCTTATTGTCTTGTTTTTTTTTCATCCATCTTTATTCTTTGGTCTGTGTGGGCCTCCCATTGCAGTGGCCTTTCTCACTCCAGAGCACCTGCTCTGGGCTCTGGGCTCTGGGTGCATGCTGTCCAGAGCGCTGGCTCGTAATTGGACACACCAGTCCAGCTGCTCCGTGGCATGTGGGATCTTCTCAGGCCACGCATTGAACTGGTGCCCCCTGCACTGCAACGCAGACTCTCTACCCACGGGACCACCATGGAAGCCCAAGGGCTCTCTTTTATATCCAGAATCTGCCTGTTCTAAAACTTTCATCTTAAGTATGAAACATGCACTTTTTCTTCCTCTTCAGGGTTTCCAGTTATCAAATTATCCACATTAACAATTGTGTAAAATTATTTTTGTCAAAATTTATGTTGGTTAAACTACACTATATACTGTTGGGTTGACTTCGGTGCTTATATGCTACGACACAAAATATTTAGAATTGAGCTCCACATGACAGCTGCCAGGCCAGTCTCTTAGCTGTGCTTCTGGCTGCCAAGTAGAAGGTGAAAATCACTGAAGTGTGAGACATGTCTCTTCAGTATCCTCAGCTACCTTTCCTTCATCCTTGCTTTTCCCTGAAGACATTAAATATCCCTGCAGACATGTCATCTTCCACAAAGGGAAGTTCTATTATTTAACTTTGAATCGGGATTTTTTTTTAGAGAGAAACTATGCTGTTTTCATAGGCACTTCAACATACCTAAACTACTGTATCTGAACATGATGGCATTTTGAAACAATAGATTTAGAACATCATTGGTTTTGATGCATATATAACCATGCATAATCATTTTTCTTTTCTCTGAGAGACTAGAACTGTTCTGACCTTATGAGAGATGAAAAAATGAGAATAAGGAACCTGCACATTGTGTTTGTGGTGAATTGCTTTCTATTTGAGCTGAGGAAGAAAGGAAAGGGAGGGATGAAGTATTTTCCAGAAGTTTTTCAGAGAAGTGTTTTGTTTTCATTTTAAAAGTGACCAGGTCCACTCCCTTTATTAACTTATTTTCTTCCTAACAAAACAGTGCTGAGCCCATATGGGAACTAGATGAAAGTGAAGTTTATTTTTTTGATATAGGAAGTGTCAGAGAAACCAGCATTTTTTAGCATTCCTTCACACTCAGGTGAAAACTAGTTTCTATCAAAGATTGAGGTCTCTAGATAAGGACTCTTCCTTTTTTTTTTTTTTTTTTTTTTTAATTTTGACCTCTCTTATTGTCTTGTTTTTTTTTCATCCATCTTTATTCTTTGGTCTGTGTGGGCCTCCCATTGCAGTGGCCTTTCTCACTCCAGAGCACCTGCTCTGGGCTCTGGGCTCTGGGTGCATGCTGTCCAGAGCGCTGGCTCGTAATTGGACACACCAGTCCAGCTGCTCCGTGGCATGTGGGATCTTCTCAGGCCACGCATTGAACTGGTGCCCCCTGCACTGCAACGCAGACTCTCTACCCACGGGACCACCATGGAAGCCCAAGGGCTCTCTTTTATATCCAGAATCTGCCTGTTCTAAAACTTTCATCTTAAGTATGAAACATGCACTTTTTCTTCCTCTTCAGGGTTTCCAGTTATCAAATTATCCACATTAACAATTGTGTAAAATTATTTTTGTCAAAATTTATGTTGGTTAAACTACACTATATACTGTTGGGTTGACTTCGGTGCTTATATGCTACGACACAAAATATTTAGAATTGAGCTCCACATGACAGCTGCCAGGCCAGTCTCTTAGCTGTGCTTCTGGCTGCCAAGTAGAAGGTGAAAATCACTGAAGTGTGAGACATGTCTCTTCAGTATCCTCAGCTACCTTTCCTTCATCCTTGCTTTTCCCTGAAGACATTAAATATCCCTGCAGACATGACATCTTCCACAAAAGGGAAGTTCTGATACTAATCATTTATACTGCTGTTTCATTGGCCTGGCTACTCTTGGAATGAAATGCTGACTTCAGCTAAGCAGTGGCGTACTGTCAGAGCTTTGTATCTACTTAAGTACATAATTCCTGCTGTGCATTTTGATGTCTTCTTAGGTTTCCTCTGCTCACACCTAACCCATCACCACATGAAGGAAACTAAAGCTTGCAGCACTCACAGAGCAGATTATCAAGAAAACACCCTCAGGGCCACAGCCTCCTGGACAAGAGGATGGCCTGACGGGCTCTTTGAACTGGCCTTCTTCCTATTTTTATTTCAAAATTTAAACCTTATATTTTGTATTAGGGTGTAGCCAGTTACATGAATCCTGTTGGCCAAAAACTCACGAGCATTCTAAAGGGAATAAATAAATACTCATCCCAGGAGTATTAGGGACATTGAGGAACAGTTGTTTAGAATTAATTGTGAGAGCACAGGGTGGGAACTGGGCTCCCCGAGTGGTGCTAGTTGTAAAGAATGTGGGTTCCATCCCTGGGTCAGGAAGATCCCTTGGAGGAGGGCCTGGCAACCCACTCCAGTATTCTTTCCTGGGAAATGCCAGGGACAGAGGAGCCTGGTGGGCTACAGTCCATGGGGTCGTAGAGTTGAACACGACTGAGGTGACTTAGCATGCATGCATTCAGGGTAGGAACTCGGGAAGTGGGAGTGAGCAGAATCAAAGGCAGAAAGAAGAGAAGGTGGTTATTCTTCATCCTGGCCTTGATTAAAGACACTGATATGATTTATCAAATTATCCACATTAACAATTGTGTAAAATTATTTTTGTCAAAATTTATGTTGGTTAAACTACACTATATACTGTTGGGTTGACTTCGGTGCTTATATGCTACGACACAAAATATTTAGAATTGAGCTCCACATGACAGCTGCCAGGCCAGTCTCTTAGCTGTGCTTCTGGCTGCCAAGTAGAAGGTGAAAATCACTGAAGTGTGAGACATGTCTCTTCAGTATCCTCAGCTACCTTTCCTTCATCCTTGCTTTTCCCTGAAGACATTAAATATCCCTGCAGACATGACATCTTCCACAAAAGGGAAGTTCTGATACTAATCATTTATACTGCTGTTTCATTGGCCTGGCTACTCTTGGAATGAAATGCTGACTTCAGCTAAGCAGTGGCGTACTGTCAGAGCTTTGTATCTACTTAAGTACATAATTCCTGCTGTGCATTTTGATGTCTTCTTAGGTTTCCTCTGCTCACACCTAACCCATCACCACATGAAGGAAACTAAAGCTTGCAGCACTCACAGAGCAGATTATCAAGAAAACACCCTCAGGGCCACAGCCTCCTGGACAAGAGGATGGCCTGACGGGCTCTTTGAACTGGCCTTCTTCCTATTTTTATTTCAAAATTTAAACCTTATATTTTGTATTAGGGTGTAGCCAGTTACATGAATCCTGTTGGCCAAAAACTCACGAGCATTCTAAAGGGAATAAATAAATACTCATCCCAGGAGTATTAGGGACATTGAGGAACAGTTGTTTAGAATTAATTGTGAGAGCACAGGGTGGGAACTGGGCTCCCCGAGTGGTGCTAGTTGTAAAGAATGTGGGTTCCATCCCTGGGTCAGGAAGATCCCTTGGAGGAGGGCCTGGCAACCCACTCCAGTATTCTTTCCTGGGAAATGCCAGGGACAGAGGAGCCTGGTGGGCTACAGTCCATGGGGTCGTAGAGTTGAACACGACTGAGGTGACTTAGCATGCATGCATTCAGGGTAGGAACTCGGGAAGTGGGAGTGAGCAGAATCAAAGGCAGAAAGAAGAGAAGGTGGTTATTCTTCATCCTGGCCTTGATTAAAGACACTGATATGATAATTTTCTATATTTTGTAATTTATACTACATTTGCATAGTACAAGTTGTCTTCATTAGAGCAAAATACCATTCAGTAGAAATCTCACTTCTGAACTTATTTTTTATAGCATCTATTATCTAACATTATCTTATACTTTTATCTCTTAATAAATATGACCAGTGTCCTTTACTATGAGTGTTTCAATCTTTTCTGCCTAAGGCACTGTCTTAGTCAGTTGTTTTGATCAGTTGCCAGGTTGTATCTGACTCTTTGTGACCTCATGGACTGCAACAGGCCAGGCTTCCCTGTCCTTCACTGTCTCCTGGAGTTTGCTCAAACTCCTGTTCACTGAGGCAATGATGCTATCTAACCATCTCATCCTCTGTGGACCTCTTCTCCTTTTGCCTTCTGTCTTTCCCAGCATCGGGGTCTTCTATAATGTCATTTCTTCACATCAGGCGACAAAGTCTTGGAACTTCAGCTTCAGCGGCATTCAGTGTTGATTTCCTTAAGGATTGAGTGGTTTGATCTTCTTGCTGTCCAAGGGACTCTTGAGTCTTCTCTGGCCTTCTTTATGGTCCACCTGTCACATCTGTATGTGACTACTGGAAAAACCATAGCTTTGACTATATGGACCTTTGTCAGCAAAGTGGTATCACTGCTTTATAATACGCTGTCTATGTTTGCCCTAGCTTTCATTACAAGGAGCAAGCATCTTTTAATTTCATGGCTCCTTTCAGCATCTGCAGTGATGATTATGGAGCCCAAGAAAAATGTGTCACTTGCTTCTACTTTGCTGTCTTCTGTTTACCATGAAATGACGGGACTGGATGCCATGATCATAGTCGTTTTTCAGTGTTGAATCTTTTTTTTTTTATTTTTTAACTTTGGCCTCTTTTATGGTATTTTATTTATTTCTTTTCATCCACCTTTATTCTTTGACCTGTGTGGGCCTCGCATTGCAGTGGCCTCTCTCACTGCAGAGCACTGGCTCTGAGCAAAGGAGCTCCAGAGCACTGGCTCATAACTGGACACACCAGTCCAGTGATTCTGTAGCACATAGGATCCTCCTGGGCCAGGAATTGAACTGGTGCCCCTTGCACTGCAAGGTGGACTCTTTAACCACTGGACCACCAGGGAAGCCCTCAGTGTTGAGTCTTAAGCCTTCTTTTTCACTATCCTCTTTCACTGTATTCAAGAGGCTCTTTAGTTCCTCTTCATTTTCTACCATTAAAGTGGTATCATCTATATATCTGAGGTTGTTGGTATTTTTCCCAGGAATCTTGATTTCAGCTTGTGATCCATTCACCCTGGCATTTTGCATGATGTATTCTGTATATAAGTTAAATAAACAAAGTGACATTATGCAGCTTTGTTGTACTCCTTTCACAGTTTTGAACCAATCAATTGTTCCATGTAAGGTTCTAACTGTTGCTTTTTGACTTACATGCAAGTTTCTCAGGAGACCGGTCTCCTGGTCTAGCTGGTCTGGTATACCTGTCTTTTTAAGAATTTTCCATAGTTTGTTCTGATCCACACAGTCAAAAGGCTTTAGTCAGTGAAACAGAGGTAGATGTTTGTTTTTTTCTGGAATTCTCTGGCTTAGTCAGTTACGGCTGCTATAATAAAAACTGTAGCCCTGGTGGCTTAAATCATAAGCACTTGTTTCTCATAGTTCTGAGGCTGGGAAGTCCAAGATAAAGGTACCAGCAAATCTGGTGTCTGGTGAGAACCCTCTCTGGGTCACAGGGTGCTGACTTCTTACTGTGCTCTTATATGTAGAGAGAGGGAAGAGATATCAGATTAGTCCCTCAGGAAAGGGACTAATCTCATTCACAAAGGCCAGACCCTCTCAACTTAGTCATCTCCCAAAGACTCCACCTCCCAGTAGCATCACTTTGAGGGTTAGAATTTCAACCTGTGAATTTAGGGGAGACACAAGCATTCAAACCATTGCAGGCAGCCACTCTCAGGGGGAGCCTGGAGACTCCATGAAAGTTCCCTGGCACGCTTTCACAAATTACGTATATAGTACTTTTGCACAATAAAGTTTGAGAATCACTATCTCTGTCAAAACCTAGAATCCTTAAGCCAAGTGGGGAAGAGTCCTTTATTTTGTCATCATTCTGTTTATTTGTTTTGGGCTCATAACGTACACAGTAGCTGAATTTGTAATCAGTTTATTTGGCTTATCTTAGGGGTGAATATGATATAGTCATTTTCTAGTGACTATATGAGAAGAAGTGAAAAGATTCTGAAGGGCAGTGTTCTAAATTCTTTCCTGAGAAAATTCAGACATAGCTCCATTTCAGCATGTGGGAACCAGTTGTGGGACTTTTGGGTGTACACACATACAAGAATAACCTGAACTGTCAGAGGAGGAAATATCAAATGCATTGAAAATGTAGAAGCACTTTCAAAATCACTATCAAAAATAGCTAGATTAAGCATTTAAATCATGATTTTCTCACCATGTATAAAAACTGCAGATTTTTCCAAGATTGAGAATGAAGGACAAACAGCCATCTCATAGACATACCTCTTTTTGGTCCATATCAACCGTGCCTTCACCATCCTCTCTTTCTTTTTTTTCCCACTTATACTGTGACTATCCTCCAGCCCTGCATATCTGTGTTCAAGTTCTAGTAACACAACCTCTCATGCAAGGTGAAATCCCAGATCCTGAATCTGGGATTCAGGAATCCATGCTCCTCTTGTGACCTAGGAATAAAGGAAAAATCTTGGAATTTGGTTGAACGGGAAAAGGGTGAATTTATTAGGAGCCTTGCCCAGGGTAAAGTTGCCAAGCAAATGAAATTGTATTAATGGGTATATTGGGTCAAACTCAGATATAAGAGGATTTATGTAGTGATTAATACTACTAGTAATGAATGACTGTATCAGCCTCTGTTAACCAGGACCAAGATAATAATCGGGCTCTGTTCTTTCTGCTTTCCCTTCTGTTCACTCCCATTCCCCAGTTACTACCCTAGCTTCTGACAATTAGACCAGTGTGACTGGAGCCTTCAGTGCAAATTTCCCTTCTCCAAGGAGCTACAGATGTAGGGGAAAGGCCAAGCCAAATTTGCCAAGCAGTTTTCCTGCCCTGGAAGTCTAATAGTAGTAAAAGAAATTTTAATGTTTTCAGAAAAATTCAACTGCCCTCCACTTTTTATAGAATGGAATTATTGTAATTCAAGACAGGAAGAACAGTGGTTTCACATTATTTAAAAACCATCATGACATAGCAATAAAGAAAAGTCTATGGTCTTCTTGAGTTGATGGTTTCCACAGGACAATGTGAATTGTTATGTGCATAATACACTCACAGTTAGTAGATAGCAGTCCCATGTGAGTCTTATTTGCCACCAAAACTATTTAGGTATGAATCTGTATAATAACCAATCATTTGTGAAGTCTTATTTGCCACCAAAGGGGCATTGGGAACAATGAATAACCTGAACTGTCAGAGGAGGAAATATCAAATGCATTGAAAATGTAGAAGCACTTTCAAAATCACTATCAAAAATAGCTAGATTAAGCATTTAAATCATGATTTTCTCACCATGTATAAGAACTGCAGATTTTTCCAAGATTGAGAATGAAGGACAAACAGCCATCTCATAGACATACCTCTTTTTGGTCCATATCAACCGTGCCTTCACCATCCTCTCTTTCTTTTTTTTCCCACTTATACTGTGACTATCCTCCAGCCCTGCATATCTGTGTTCAAGTTCTAGTAACACAACCTCTCATGCAAGGTGAAATCCCAGATCCTGAATCTGGGATTCAGGAATCCATGCTCCTCTTGTGACCTAGGAATAAAGGAAAAATCTTGGAATTTGGTTGAACGGGAAAAGGGTGAATTTATTAGGAGCCTTGCCCAGGGTAAAGTTGCCAAGCAAATGAAATTGTATTAATGGGTATATTGGGTCAAACTCAGATATAAGAGGATTTATGTAGTGATTAATACTACTAGTAATGAATGACTGTATCAGCCTCTGTTAACCAGGACCAAGATAATAATCGGGCTCTGTTCTTTCTGCTTTCCCTTCTGTTCACTCCCATTCCCCAGTTACTACCCTAGCTTCTGACAATTAGACCAGTGTGACTGGAGCCTTCAGTGCAAATTTCCCTTCTCCAAGGAGCTACAGATGTAGGGGAAAGGCCAAGCCAAATTTGCCAAGCAGTTTTCCTGCCCTGGAAGTCTAATAGTAGTAAAAGAAATTTTAATGTTTTCAGAAAAATTCAACTGCCCTCCACTTTTTATAGAATGGAATTATTGTAATTCAAGACAGGAAGAACAGTGGTTTCACATTATTTAAAAACCATCATGACATAGCAATAAAGAAAAGTCTATGGTCTTCTTGAGTTGATGGTTTCCACAGGACAATGTGAATTGTTATGTGCATAATACACTCACAGTTAGTAGATAGCAGTCCCATGTGAGTCTTATTTGCCACCAAAACTATTTAGGTATGAATCTGTATAATAACCAATCATTTTGGTTACCATAGCAAAATGGCTTCTTTATTATGTGAAATATAAGCAAACATACAGAAAAATAAACAGAAATGTGTAAGTTAAATCGTCACAAAATAAACCATTGTGTGAACACCACGTGTGGTACTGCAGCACCTGTCCTGTGCCTCAAATCAGCCGTGTTAAGCTCCTCATCTCAAAGGTAGCTGTTATTTTCAGCTCTCTCCTTAAAGTTTAGTTTTTCATACAATTAAAATTTATATAAATGAATCATACAATATATATTTTTTTTCCTCTCTTCTTTTATGCTATTTTGCATTTATGAGATTCATACATATTCTTGTATATAACTGTAGTTCACTTAAAAATTACTGTGTAGTGTTTTGATTTCCAAATATGCCAAAATATATTTTTCCATTTCTTACGGTTGGGCATTTGTGTTTTCTCCAGTTTGGTCTCTGAACATCCGTGCTCATTTCTCTTGGTACACATTGGCACACATTTCTATCTGGTATAAGGCAGAAGTGGAATATGGAATGAAAGATCATAAAGTTGTATTTCTGCAACTTTAGAGGATGATGTCAAACTATTTCCCACAGTGGCTATACAGATTTACATTCCCACAATATTTTGTCTACACTCAGCATTGTCAGTCTTTTCGATGTGGGTTCATCTGGTAGTTGTTTATAGATTTTCTGTATTTCCTTTTGACTTTTGAAGTATGGCTCTCCTTTTCCAAAAGAGTTTCCATTTGTATCTCGGGGCACAGATATAAACACGCTTATTCGCTACTTTTGGGTCTGGGAATAAATAACATTGGAGATATATGTTTTTATATTTCAAAATATAGAGGCAAATGCTCCTCTGGCAACTACTCTTTATTTCTATAGATTTGAAGAGTTATCCATCATGACATAGCAATAAAGAAAAGTCTATGGTCTTCTTGAGTTGATGGTTTCCACAGGACAATGTGAATTGTTATGTGCATAATACACTCACAGTTAGTAGATAGCAGTCCCATGTGAGTCTTATTTGCCACCAAAACTATTTAGGTATGAATCTGTATAATAACCAATCATTTTGGTTACCATAGCAAAATGGCTTCTTTATTATGTGAAATATAAGCAAACATACAGAAAAATAAACAGAAATGTGTAAGTTAAATCGTCACAAAATAAACCATTGTGTGAACACCACGTGTGGTACTGCAGCACCTGTCCTGTGCCTCAAATCAGCCGTGTTAAGCTCCTCATCTCAAAGGTAGCTGTTATTTTCAGCTCTCTCCTTAAAGTTTAGTTTTTCATACAATTAAAATTTATATAAATGAATCATACAATATATATTTTTTTTCCTCTCTTCTTTTATGCTATTTTGCATTTATGAGATTCATACATATTCTTGTATATAACTGTAGTTCACTTAAAAATTACTGTGTAGTGTTTTGATTTCCAAATATGCCAAAATATATTTTTCCATTTCTTACGGTTGGGCATTTGTGTTTTCTCCAGTTTGGTCTCTGAACATCCGTGCTCATTTCTCTTGGTACACATTGGCACACATTTCTATCTGGTATAAGGCAGAAGTGGAATATGGAATGAAAGATCATAAAGTTGTATTTCTGCAACTTTAGAGGATGATGTCAAACTATTTCCCACAGTGGCTATACAGATTTACATTCCCACAATATTTTGTCTACACTCAGCATTGTCAGTCTTTTCGATGTGGGTTCATCTGGTAGTTGTTTATAGATTTTCTGTATTTCCTTTTGACTTTTGAAGTATGGCTCTCCTTTTCCAAAAGAGTTTCCATTTGTATCTCGGGGCACAGATATAAACACGCTTATTCGCTACTTTTGGGTCTGGGAATAAATAACATTGGAGATATATGTTTTTATATTTCAAAATATAGAGGCAAATGCTCCTCTGGCAACTACTCTTTATTTCTATAGATTTGAAGACATGACACTGTAATCCATATCATATAAGCAGTTGAGTGTTTTGCATTCTGAATTTCTAATTATAACTTGGCACTTCTTTCTATAATGAAAAATGTTTTCAAAAATTCAAAAAGGGGCTTCCCCTGGTGGTCCATTGGGTAAAGACACCGCCTTGCAGTGCAAGGGACGCCGGTTCGATCCCTGGCCTGGGAAGATCCCACGTGCCGTGGAGCGGCTGGACCAATGTGTCCAATTACCGAGCCGGAGCTCTGGCGCGCGTGCGCCCAGAGCCGGTGCTCTGCGACGACAGTGGCCACCGTGACGGGAGGCCCACAGGAGCCAAAGAACAAAGACCGATGAAGATAGAGAAATGAAAGACCAATAGAAGTGGCCCGCCCATCTCCCTCCCCCCCCACCCCACCCGCCAAAAGATAAATAAATAAAATTAAAAAAAAAAAAAAAGAAAGAAAAATGCAAAAAGTAGGAGCTTCCCTGGTGGTCCAGTGGTTATCCTTGAGTCTGCCTTGTAGGTGCAAACGGCACCGGTTTAATCCCTGGCCTGGGAAGATCTCACGTGCTGTGGAGCTGCTGGACCAGTGTGCCCAATTATGAGCCAGTGCTCTGCAAGGAGAGAGGCCACTGCAATGGGAGGACCACACAGGCCAAAGAGTAAAGATGGATGAAAATAAATAGATGAAAGAGGTAAAAATTAAAAAAAAACTAAAGAATTATTGACGCTGCTTAAATATCAAAATGGCATTGTACTTATGTTGAAAAGAAGATTCCTGTCTTTAAAAAAAATAATTCAGAAAGTAAATTTTGTGCACTGAGGAGAAATTTGGTCTTATTTTCTTCATCATTCTGTGTGTTTCTCCCAACTTTCTAATTCTTCACAAGCAGCACTGTGAATGGTATCATCTGACTACCTTCAGAGTGATTGTGAGGGACAACACACCATGGGTCAGGCTTGGGTATCTCGGGCACAGATATAAACACGCTTATTCGCTACTTTTGGGTCTGGGAATAAATAACATTGGAGATATATGTTTTTATATTTCAAAATATAGAGGCAAATGCTCCTCTGGCAACTACTCTTTATTTCTATAGATTTGAAGACATGACACTGTAATCCATATCATATAAGCAGTTGAGTGTTTTGCATTCTGAATTTCTAATTATAACTTGGCACTTCTTTCTATAATGAAAAATGTTTTCAAAAATTCAAAAAGGGGCTTCCCCTGGTGGTCCATTGGGTAAAGACACCGCCTTGCAGTGCAAGGGACGCCGGTTCGATCCCTGGCCTGGGAAGATCCCACGTGCCGCGGAGCGGCTGGACCGATGTGTCCATGCGAGCCGGAGCTCTGGCGGCGGCGCCCAGAGCCGGTGCTCTGCGACGACAGTGGCCACCGTGACGGGAGGCCCACAGGAGCCAAAGAACAAAGACCGATGAAGATAGAGAAATGAAAGACCAATAGAAGTGGCCCGCCCCTCCCCCCCCCCCCCCCCACCCGCCAAAAGATAAATAAATAAAATTAAAAAAAAAAAAAAAGAAAGAAAAATGCAAAAAGTAGGAGCTTCCCTGGTGGTCCAGTGGTTATCCTTGAGTCTGCCTTGTAGGTGCAAAGGGCACCGGTTTAATCCCTGGCCTGGGAAGATCTCACGTGCTGTGGAGCTGCTGGACCAGTGTGCCCAATTATGAGCCAGTGCTCTGCAAGGAGAGAGGCCACTGCAATGGGAGGACCACACAGGCCAAAGAGTAAAGATGGATGAAAATAAATAGATGAAAGAGGTAAAAATTTAAAAAAACTAAAGAATTATTGACGCTGCTTAAATATCAAAATGGCATTGTACTTATGTTGAAAAGAAGATTCCTGTCTTTAAAAAAAATAATTCAGAAAGTAAATTTTGTGCACTGAGGAGAAATTTGGTCTTATTTTCTTCATCATTCTGTGTGTTTCTCCCAACTTTCTAATTCTTCACAAGCAGCACTGTGAATGGTATCATCAACTCTGACTACCTTCAGAGTGATTGTGAGGGGACAGCACACCTGGTCAGCTGGTATGATCCATCCAGGTTCAGATTGTCATTGGAGAATGTCTTCAGTCTTGGTCTTATGGGGGTGTTGAAGAGCCTCTGGGAACTAAAACTTGTACTCCATAAATAACTTTCTGTCTGCCACTGTACATATCTCTAAATATTCAAACCAACATTCTTAGGTTGTAAATAGAAACTCTCCAAATTTCACCTTTGATAATTCATAATCTGGAAACATTTGATCTTCCATGATGCATGTGTTTGTTTGTTTGTTTTTTTTTTTATTTCTAAAGATAATTTGTTAAATTGAACAGGATGGAAATAACTGTGATTTGATTAAGCCATTTTGGAATTAAGTTTTGTTTTAAAGAAGAATAGATGAGATAACCCTTGGCAATCATGGTTCTTTTGTAAACCTGTGTTATATAATGTCCTGCTTAATAGAGGAGTAGAAAGCATTATTTTCTGTAGCTTATTTTTCGATGTTGAAATTTTAAAAAGGCTGTGTTTATTTTTGGTACAGAGATTTATCTGAAGGTTTTAATAGCCCTGCAATCTTTGCCATTATCAAGGAAGGAAGTAGAGCTTATGTTGTATAAATTCTGGGGTGCTACATTTATATTCTCTGAAGTTTTTAATTTGAAAAATATTAAGAGACATAGTAGTGGGAAAACAATTTCTCATTACCTCATGACATGATAATTGTAAATACAACCTTATAAAGTAAGGTGTGACAATCTCTCTGTCTGCTCTTAGTCTCTTTTCTCCTCTAAGTATATATCAATTATATTAACATATAATTATGCATAAATATATATACATAAATATATGCATATTTAAATAGGTACCATGACATCCAAATATAGTTGATAGATTAAATTTGGATTATGTTACGTAGTAATTCTAAAAATATTACATTGATTAATTTTTGTTGCAGGTTTAATCTTAGGAGTAATAGCAAGTAATATTCAAATTGATGGATCATTCTGTAAGGAGAGTCATTTGAGGACAGAATACATTGTATTCTTGTACATTTGCCTGAGGAGGACTCTATTTTAGTGGCCTGGAATCCAAATAGAAACAAAATACCATTTTAGAGAGTACAGGATGCATGCTCAAATTGAGCAGCCTTGGGCACAAAGGATCATTGCTTCTTTCAAAGCCTCATTCTGAGTGAAATATATTGAGTGGAAGTTGGTTATTTTTTCTCCCTTTCTAATGTTGCAATTTTAAGTTTTTTCTGAACATGCGCTTGGAGTTAAAGAACCTAGAAATTCATTCTCCCCATTGTAAGGCGAACTGTTGCAAGTGAGCAGTTAGGTTATCCCAAACTGAAAGCAGGGACAATAAACAATCTTGGCCAAAATAATCCATGAGCAGGCTAGTCAGCTCGAACTGTTGTCTTGGCATAGCCCAGCATTAATAGCAGCAAGAGAATGCCTCCTTCCTCTAGCATTATGTTTCTTCTCTGTTCCTCAGACCCCAGTATGGAGCCAGAGGCATCCAAAAATTGTTAAAGACAGATGTGTTTATTTTGGAAAAAAAACCCAAGGAAGATTTTTATGGAGAAAGCATTATTTTCTGTAGCTTATTTTTCGATGTTGAAATTTTAAAAAGGCTGTGTTTATTTTTGGTACAGAGATTTATCTGAAGGTTTTAATAGCCCTGCAATCTTTGCCATTATCAAGGAAGGAAGTAGAGCTTATGTTGTATAAATTCTGGGGTGCTACATTTATATTCTCTGAAGTTTTTAATTTGAAAAATATTAAGAGACATAGTAGTGGGAAAACAATTTCTCATTACCTCATGACATGATAATTGTAAATACAACCTTATAAAGTAAGGTGTGACAATCTCTCTGTCTGCTCTTAGTCTCTTTTCTCCTCTAAGTATATATCAATTATATTAACATATAATTATGCATAAATATATATACATAAATATATGCATATTTAAATAGGTACCATGACATCCAAATATAGTTGATAGATTAAATTTGGATTATGTTACGTAGTAATTCTAAAAATATTACATTGATTAATTTTTGTTGCAGGTTTAATCTTAGGAGTAATAGCAAGTAATATTCAAATTGATGGATCATTCTGTAAGGAGAGTCATTTGAGGACAGAATACATTGTATTCTTGTACATTTGCCTGAGGAGGACTCTATTTTAGTGGCCTGGAATCCAAATAGAAACAAAATACCATTTTAGAGAGTACAGGATGCATGCTCAAATTGAGCAGCCTTGGGCACAAAGGATCATTGCTTCTTTCAAAGCCTCATTCTGAGTGAAATATATTGAGTGGAAGTTGGTTATTTTTTCTCCCTTTCTAATGTTGCAATTTTAAGTTTTTTCTGAACATGCGCTTGGAGTTAAAGAACCTAGAAATTCATTCTCCCCATTGTAAGGCGAACTGTTGCAAGTGAGCAGTTAGGTTATCCCCAAACTGAAAGCAGGGACAATAAACAATCTTGGCCAAAATAATCCATGAGCAGGCTAGTCAGCTCGAACTGTTGTCTTGGCATAGCCCAGCATTAATAGCAGCAAGAGAATGCCTCCTTCCTCTAGCATTATGTTTCTTCTCTGTTCCTCAGACCCCAGTATGGAGCCAGAGGCATCCAAACTATATTTTAGCTATGCTTAGTCTCAAATACATACTTGTGCACTGATCTTGAAATCTAACATATCATTTTGATTAAATTGTTTAGTTGTTAAGTCATGTCCAACCCTTTTGTGACCCCATGGACCATAACCTGCCAGGCTCCTCTATCTTTGGGATTTCCAAGGCAAGAATTCTGGAGTGGGTTGCCATTTCCTGCTCCAAAATCCATGTCTTCTGCATCAACAGGTGAATCTTCACCACTGAACTACCAGCGAAGCCCTTAAATAATAAATATTTATTATTCTGCTTAAGGCTAAGAGGACTAGGCAGTTTTCTGCACACAGGGAGTTTTTATGGTACTTATGGAGGTATGACAGTTTTGGAAGCGACTGTATAAATGGCAAGTAAAATGCCATTGAAGAGACTTGACGAGCCATGACTCAGATGGCATGGAAACTGGACAGCACCTTGTCCATCATTCAGTACCGGGGTCAAAAATTCACAACCAGTTGAGAAATTCAATCTCTTAATTCCTTGTTTGAGTTAGTAAGAAGTGGGGAAGAAGTAACCCTCCCTGTTGAGGCTGTCCGATCAGATATCAAAGCACATCGAGACATTGTGTTAAAATGCAGAATGGTGGGCTTCCCTGGTGGTCCAGTGGGTAAAGAGTCCACTTTGCAGTGCAAGGGGGACTGGTTCGATTCCTGGCCTGGGAAGATCCCATGTGCCACGGAGTAGCTGGGCCACTGTGTTGAATTATGAGCCAGTGCTCTGGAATTCAGGCGCCCAGAGCTGGTGCTCTGCAGTGAGAGAGGCCACTGCAATGGGAGGCCCACACAGGCCAAAGAGTAAAGATGGATGAAAATAAAAAATAAGTAATAAAAATAAATGTTTAAATTTTTAAAAAATGCAGAATGTTTCTGTTGATCTGGTGGGACCTGAGACTCTACATTTCTCCAAATCCCTGGATGATGCTGCTGTTACCACTCCTGAGACCACACTCTGAGTAGCAAAGAACTAGATCATATGAGAAGGAAAGTAACAATGACAAAAAAAGAAAACCACTATCCCCAAATAACAAAATAACTAGAAGGAAAGAACTCTTTGCTTTCCTGACAAATGTTGACAAAGGAGATCGATCTCCAATCCTGTATAGTAGTAAATTCATCAGCTGTCATTTGACTTCACTGATATTTTAGTTCTAGCTTTTAATACTGAAAGGCAGCTGAGAAAGGCTTATATTTCATGCTTTGCTAAAATAGGCTACCAGAAGAAAAGGTAACATTCCTATCCAAAGCTGGTGCGCGTGTGCTAAGTTACTTCAGTGCTGTCTGACTTTTTTGTGACCTCATGGACTGTACCTGCCAGGCTCCTCTGTCCATGGAATTCTCCAGGCAAGAATACTAGAGTGGGTTGCTATTTCCTTCTCCAGGGGATCTTCCTGAGCCAGAAATTGAACCTGGGTCTCACACATTACAGGTAGATTCTTTACTGTCTGAGCCACAAGGGTGGTTAAGGGTAAATCAGCATTCAGTTGTAATAATCTAAAGACACACCCAGATTTCTCCTCAGATTTGAATCAGGAGATTTCAATGAGAGTAAAAAATTTATTTCTCCGTCAAATTTAATAGCATGATGGCTAGATATGGAATTTCCATCAGTTTCCAAAATACATCTGAGGACATGTTATGCAGAGTTTATGTGCTTGAGGGAAAAAAAGTGCCATTATCATTACAGTTAAATTTGATAAATATTTATAAATAAAACAAAGGGAATAATTATTTTTCTCTGTTTTACCTTCTATGTTTCTACCTCCATTAATATTTATGGCCTACAACACAAGCAAGACTGGACATGGGCACTGCAGTATATAAAAGCAGTTTATTTAGTAAAGTTCTCCTTGATCACCAAGTGCCCTAGATGAGAGATGATTCCCTCTGCTCTGTGAATAGAATTCTTTAAAATATGATCTGAGAACATATCAACAGGAACTGCAGTCAGAGAGGTTACAGGATGTGGGAGCTGACATTTGTAGAGCAATGTTATTTCTGTGAGGGTGAAGGTCTGTATTTTACACTGACTTTCCGACAACAGAAAAATCCATTTTAATATGAAGCCTTCTTCTGCACAACAATAACAATAATAATTGTAAGAACTGAAACATTTCATTGAATGCTTTCTACCTTCTTTTCTATTATTTTTATTAATTATTTAATCAAAAATAATTTTTTATAGAGTTTTATTGTTCACAGACATGTATGTTCCCAGATCAGTCCTATGCATATCCCTGGCACCCTGCCCCTGCTTTCTACCTTCTTGCTAGAAAGCTCAATATTTTACATGTTATTTCGTTTAAACCTCATGATAACTGTATGAGTTTACCTGCATTTTCATTTAAGTTATATAATACCTCTTTGAGTGAGATACTGACATTTTCTCTATTTTATAGATGAGGAAACTGGGTCCTTGAGTGGTGAAATAATTTGTCTTAGTACCCAGCTGTTCAGATTTACAGTTATCGATCCTTAAACCTGCTCAACCTAGGATTGAAATCTCTCAGAGCTCAGACCTGAAGACTGTGCCTTCCTACATGGGATTTTCCTTTGTCTCTTCTGTCTCCTGCGTTGGCAGTCAGATTCTTTACCACTAGCACCACCTGGAAATCCTAAATTCATCCACAGCTATAGCCAATTCATCTTGAAAATTAGGTACTTTACATGTGAAGAACCAAAGAGAACTCTTAAATGTAAACACAGGCTTCAGAGTCCTAATCTATTCTTTCTTGGAGAAGCAAGAAATGTAGATTATATCCTGTTGGGCAAAGTCACACATATATTAATGATAGATAGATCCAACTTAAATAATTATTTTCTGTTTTACCTTCTATGTTTCTACCTCCATTAATATTTATGGCCTACAACACAAGCAAGACTGGACATGGGCACTGCAGTATATAAAAGCAGTTTATTTAGTAAAGTTCTCCTTGATCACCAAGTGCCCTAGATGAGAGATGATTCCCTCTGCTCTGTGAATAGAATTCTTTAAAATATGATCTGAGAACATATCAACAGGAACTGCAGTCAGAGAGGTTACAGGATGTGGGAGCTGACATTTGTAGAGCAATGTTATTTCTGTGAGGGTGAAGGTCTGTATTTTACACTGACTTTCCGACAACAGAAAAATCCATTTTAATATGAAGCCTTCTTCTGCACAACAATAACAATAATAATTGTAAGAACTGAAACATTTCATTGAATGCTTTCTACCTTCTTTTCTATTATTTTTATTAATTATTTAATCAAAAAGAATTTTTTACAGAGTTTTGTTGTTCACAGTCATGTATGTTCCCAGATCAGTCCTATGCATATCCCTGGCACCCTGCCCCTGCTTTCTACCTTCTTGCTAGAAAGCTCAATATTTTACATGTTATTTCGTTTAAACCTCATGATAACTGTATGAGTTTACCTGCATTTTCATTTAAGTTATATAATACCTCTTTGAGTGAGATACTGACATTTTCTCTATTTTATAGATGAGGAAACTGGGTCCTTGAGTGGTGAAATAATTTGTCTTAGTACCCAGCTGTTCAGATTTACAGTTATCGATCCTTAAACCTGCTCAACCTAGGATTGAAATCTCTCAGAGCTCAGACCTGAAGACTGTGCCTTCCTACATGGGATTTTCCTTTGTCTCTTCTGTCTCCTGCGTTGGCAGTCAGATTCTTTACCACTAGCACCACCTGGAAATCCTAAATTCATCCACAGCTATAGCCAATTCATCTTGAAAATTAGGTACTTTACATGTGAAGAACCAAAGAGAACTCTTAAATGTAAACACAGGCTTCAGAGTCCTAATCTATTTTTTTCTTGGAGAAGCAAGAAATGTAGATTATATCCTGTTGGGCAAAGTCACACATATATTAATGATAGATAGATCCAACTTTAAAAGGAGGACTCTCGTGTGGAATAGCTTAAGTAAAAGTCCTTTTAAAAGGGTAAAACTTTTGTGAAATTATTCAGCAAGCATGCATATTATGCTAGTGTGCTACAACTTGCTATATGCCTAGTGTGCTACAACTCAGATAATGCTATCTTGCAAAGGCAAATGGTTTGGAGATTTTTTTTCCTCTATTAGTGCATATATATCATCCAGCACTGACAACATGACAAACTTTATTTTATTTATATGCAGCCCTCAGGTTCTTAGCCCTGAAAAGAGGCCCATCTCAAGAATCAGACATGTCATGAGGCCCATTTTTACCCATGAATCAATTTGCGGAAACTTTTAGAAGGAGAAAGTCAGGATGTTGAGTTACTCTCTCCAGGATTTCAGGACAGCCCTGTAGTGTGATCTTGGAGGGGACTTTTGAGGAAGGGCTAATTTGAGCAAATCCAATTAATAATTGATTTTAGAGAGGTGGCTGGGCAAGGCTCCCGTAGAGGCATCAAAGTGAACAAGAAAATGAGTCTAGACGATGCAGGCTGGGAGTGTGTCGCCTCTGTGCCTTTCCTGGGTGACAATTTGGCCTAATTTTGTGCATAACTAAAAAAGTGTCCCCGTGGGGTCTGCCAGAGGAAATGAGGATAGAATTTCATATATACAAAGATGAATTTGTCACAGATGGAGATCTATCACATGGAGGAGGAAAGATTTTTTTCCCCTTAAAGATTGCAGTGGGGTTACATTCTAAAACAGCTCCCAGACGCACTGAAGGGACCTGCAGTCCACATACCAATGTTCAAGATGAAGGAGACGGAAGCCTTCACCATTACTGTGCAAGACTAGCACTGGGAGCCAGAACTCCTGATTTCCTACCAATTTAGAGAGAACAATCTGTTTTGCAGTAAGAAAAAAAAAAAAAAGCTGTATTGTACATTTTCAAAGAGATGTTTATGTCTGAGTGTTTTCCAGTTCAGACTCATAAGAATATCTTGTTTTATTTATAAGAATATTTTGCTGTATTTTTATGGAGTTCCAAATGATTACTAAGTGTAATTAGTGTAAACGAATTGTCAGCCACCTTCATTTTTTTTTTTTTAAAGCATCAAATAATGAATCTGTAGATGTGAAAGAACCTTGGATCATCTGATCCAACTAATGATATTTTTATCAGAGAAATACCTTTATAGATTCAGAGAAAGGATATGAGGAAGCGTTGGAAGTCATTTGTCTTGTCAGTGGATCATGGTTTCAAGCAGCTGTCCCCAACCTTTTTGACGCCAGAGACTGATTTCATGGAAAACAGTTCTTCCATGGACTGGGGTGGGAGGGGGATGGTTTCAGAATAATGCAAGCACATTACATTTATTGTGCACTTGATTTCTATTATTACATCAGCTTCACCTCAGATTATCAGGCGTTAGATCTCAGAGGCTGGGGACCTCTGGTTTAAAGGCTTCGTGGAAGTGCTTGAGAGTAGAACAGGAGTCATGAGACTGGTTGTTTGGTGGTGTCTTTGCGTAAATACGTGTTCAGTATTTTGAGCCTGATCTCCAATTATAATGAAAAATGAAATTGTTTAGCATCTATGCTAGGTTTGAGACAAAGTCTCAGACTTTTAAAAATATTCAGAATGAGCAATTAAATCTATTGCTGGTTCATTTGCAACATTTCTATGTTCTACTCAGCTGACCTGGGGTAGTGCCAATTAGGCCTGTGGTTAAATAGGCTCTCCCCACTTAGTGACTAATTAAGTTCCCTTACAGGCTTCAGAGATGTTCACAATTAGAGGACTCTTCGCAGTCAAAAAGTTAAGCTGCTTCTTGATCTTTGCCTAATCTGACATATCCTTAAGCTTTCAAAACATATAGCAATGATAAACCAGAAACCAAATAAAAGGAAGAAAATAAGCGCATATATTGCAGTAGACAGTGTCTGACTTTTGTTTTAATGCATCGTTGTCTGATATGTGATATCAGTGTCATTATGTATTTTCAGAAAGCTAAAGAACTGATTAGAAAGGCATACAATAACACATATAACAACAAAAAGCCACTTCAGCCCTTAAGTCTTTCTTTGGTTTCTGATTAGAATATTTGTTTTTTATGGAGTTCCAAATGATTACTAAGTGTAATTAGTGTAAACGAATTGTCAGCCACCTTCATTTTTTTTTTTTTTTAAAGCATCAAATAATGAATCTGTAGATGTGAAAGAACCTTGGATCATCTGATCCAACTAATGATATTTTTATCAGAGAAATACCTTTATAGATTCAGAGAAAGGATATGAGGAAGCGTTGGAAGTCATTTGTCTTGTCAGTGGATCATGGTTTCAAGCAGCTGTCCCCAACCTTTTTGACGCCAGAGACTGATTTCATGGAAAACAGTTCTTCCATGGACTGGGGTGGGAGGGGGATGGTTTCAGAATAATGCAAGCACATTACATTTATTGTGCACTTGATTTCTATTATTACATCAGCTTCACCTCAGATTATCAGGCGTTAGATCTCAGAGGCTGGGGACCTCTGGTTTAAAGGCTTCGTGGAAGTGCTTGAGAGTAGAACAGGAGTCATGAGACTGGTTGTTTGGTGGTGTCTTTGCGTAAATACGTGTTCAGTATTTTGAGCCTGATCTCCAATTATAATGAAAAATGAAATTGTTTAGCATCTATGCTGGGTTTGAGACAAAGTCTCAGACTTTTAAAAATATTCAGAATGAGCAATTAAATCTATTGCTGGTTCATTTGCAACATTTCTATGTTCTACTCAGCTGACCTGGGGTAGTGCCAATTAGGCCTGTGGTTAAATAGGCTCTCCCCACTTAGTGACTAATTAAGTTCCCTTACAGGCTTCAGAGATGTTCACAATTAGAGGACTCTTCGCAGTCAAAAAGTTAAGCTGCTTCTTGATCTTTGCCTAATCTGACATATCCTTAAGCTTTCAAAACATATAGCAATGATAAACCAGAAACCAAATAAAAGGAAGAAAATAAGCGCATATATTGCAGTAGACAGTGTCTGACTTTTGTTTTAATGCATGCGTTGTCTGATATGTGATATCAGTGTCATTATGTATTTTTCAGAAAGCTAAAGAACTGATTAGAAAGGCATACAATAACACATATAACAACAAAAAGCCACTTCAGCCCTTAAGTCTTTCTTTGGTTTCGTATGCCATTTAAGCCAGAGTGTCTGCATTTTGATTATACTCAAAAATGTCAATATTAAAAGTCAGAAACCAAGTCTATTTCCATTTTAACTGAAGTGTGGGAGGAGGGGCACGCAGATTGCATCAGTTTTGAACTTGAGCTAATATAATCAGTGACTCGATTTGTATTAAAAAATGTAAGTGTTTCTTTGAAATCTGACTTGGCCTTTGAAAGCGAAAAGTACTTACTGGGAAATCTGCATTGACAGAACAAATCCTTCTTGTAGAAACGAATGTTGTTGGCTTGAGTAGATCTCAAGTCAGCTGTGAAATTCATAATCTTTTATCCATAAAATAGCTTCTCCTCTGAATGATAAAATTATTTTTGAGCTGAGTGTTTGCCAAGTCTAAAAACAAAAGACTCCAGGTGCACAACTGAGTATCTGCTTCAGGCTGACTTAAAGAGATGGTTGTTTTCTTAGGGGTCACAGGTGCTACCATTCTGAAATAATCAATGTGAATATGGCTTTAATCAGTCAGATGTCATCTATTTTATTAGGAAAAGTCCAATGCCGGAGTGCTTTGAAGAACAACCTCTTGAGTCGTCAGTGAATTTGGTCATGTTTGGCTCCTAATTTATACTAAGGAATTTTTTTAAGGTGTCCCACTTTCAGGTCTTTACTCTCAGTAGATGAATCTAATTATTCAGCGATTAATTTAATTATCTTGTAAGACAGAATCTAGAGGCTTCTTCTTGTTTGGTTTTAGATCTGATATTTAAAGTACCAGTCATTTTTGACTAATCAACAAATCTTAGGTTGTCATTGCTTTTCTCCTGTTTCATTTTAAATGAACAACCATGAGGCAATGTGTGGCATGCATGCTTAGTCATGTCTGACTCTTTGCGATCTTATGGTCATTAGCACACCAGGCTTTTCTGTCCGTGAAGTTTTCCAGGCAAGAATACCGGAGTGGATTGCCATTCCTTCTCCAGGGCATCTTCCCAACCCAGGGATTGAACCTGCATCTCCTGCATTTCCTGCCTTGGCAGGCAGATTCTTTACCACTGGCCCCACCTTGAACGCCCACTGAGGCAACGGGTGGGGACCAATTCATCCAAGAAAAAATTAAAGTTGGGTAAATTTGACCATGAAAGAAGGAAAAGGTATTCCTAAAAACCCATTCTTGCTTGGAGGGACAGGAAATTGGAATCTGTAGTCTCTCCCTTCTTTGCAACTTCCAAGGACAAAATCACTGGGAGCTCCAGTTTGGGGGGATCTCTGTCTTGTGTTTCTTGCAACAAAGCAGTTCAGATCTTACAAGGCATGGACTTTAGTAATGTTACTGAGAAAAGCCATTAGTAGAATTTTTCATAAATGTGTGACTCATGCATATGTGCTCCATGGTCAGGCCACTCATGATGGCTATTCTCTTGCTCTCTGTGCTTCCCCTGTCAGTATCTGCTGCACCTGCACCCTGTGCACATGACTGACCTTCCACGTGCTTGCCCCAGGCTCTAGCTGGTAATTGTTACCAAAGGAGCCACGAAGGGCGTGCCCCTCTGTGGTTTCCCTAGTAACTAATGAGCCCACCTGACATCAATTCCCCCCCCATCCCACACCACCCTCCCAGGAGCAGAGACTGCCATCATGTCTTCCTACCATCCATCTGCTGCTCTGAGACCTTGCTTCAGACATGTAAGCATCCCCTTCCTCTAAACCCGGGGTCCCCAACCTCCAAGATCTAAGCTTGATGATCTGAGGTGGAGTTGATGTAATAATAATAGAAATGAAGTGCACAGTAAATATAATGCGCTTGAATCATCCTGAAACTAACCCACCCACCCCCCCTCCCTGGAAACACTTTCTTTCACAAAAATCTTAGGTTGTCATTGCTTTTCTCCTGTTTCATTTTAAATGAACAACCATGAGGCAATGTGTGGCATGCATGCTTAGTCATGTCTGACTCTTTGCGATCTTATGGTCATTAGCACACCAGGCTTTTCTGTCCGTGAAGTTTTCCAGGCAAGAATACCGGAGTGGATTGCCATTCCTTCTCCAGGGCATCTTCCCAACCCAGGGATTGAACCTGCATCTCCTGCATTTCCTGCCTTGGCAGGCAGATTCTTTACCACTGGCCCCACCTTGAACGCCCACTGAGGCAACGGGTGGGGACCAATTCATCCAAGAAAAAATTAAAGTTGGGTAAATTTGACCATGAAAGAAGGAAAAGGTATTCCTAAAAACCCATTCTTGCTTGGAGGGACAGGAAATTGGAATCTGTAGTCTCTCCCTTCTTTGCAACTTCCAAGGACAAAATCACTGGGAGCTCCAGTTTGGGGGGATCTCTGTCTTGTGTTTCTTGCAACAAAGCAGTTCAGATCTTACAAGGCATGGACTTTAGTAATGTTACTGAGAAAAGCCATTAGTAGAATTTTTCATAAATGTGTGACCCATGCATATGTGCTCCATGGTCAGGCCACTCATGATGGCTATTCTCTTGCTCTCTGTGCTTCCCCTGTCAGTATCTGCTGCACCTGCACCCTGTGCACATGACTGACCTTCCTACGTGCTTGCCCCAGGCTCTAGCTGGTAATTGTTACCAAAGGAGCCACGAAGGGCGTGCCCCTCTGTGGTTTCCCTAGTAACTAATGAGCCCACCTGACATCAATTCCCCCCCCATCCCACACCACCCTCCCAGGAGCAGAGACTGCCATCATGTCTTCCTACCATCCATCTGCTGCTCTGAGACCTTGCTTCAGACATGTAAGCATCCCCTTCCTCTAAACCCGGGGTCCCCAACCTCCAAGATCTAAGCTTGATGATCTGAGGTGGAGTTGATGTAATAATAATAGAAATGAAGTGCACAGTAAATATAATGCGCTTGAATCATCCTGAAACTAACCCACCCACCCCCCATCCATGGAAACATTTTCTTTCACAAAACTGGTGCCTGGTGCGGAAAAGGTTGGGAACCACTGCTTTAAACCACTGGTGTCTTTGTTGCTGCTGACTCCAGGCTCTTTCTTCAGTCCTAAACAGTACAGGCCTTACGGGTATGTAAATCACAGTCCAACCCTGGCATATCAACTTGTTATTTGATATGAATGTATCTGGTAACAAAGGAAATTTTTGGTATTGGTTATTTGATATTAATACTTAAAAATAGTATGAAGCAATTGGCCTGAAATTGTGACTTGAATCTTAAACTGAACAAGTAACAGTTTTCTTATCTCTGGTATGTGTTTGTTATAGTGTTGAATTTTAAATCCAGCTATTTGAATTTTCAGTGGACTATCAGGAACCGACTAAAATTAAAGTTGCAGAGTTTGACTGCTATTTGATTTTTGGAATCCTTGGATGTTTAATTGACATTTATACCTTGAGCTTACAGGTTTACCTATCGTATCTGTTTTAACGTTCTAGGTTAAAACTGCTAGAAAGAATCAATCCTTTGAGGCTCTAAAATCATATTTAAAACAATCTTGATTTGTCCGGTGATAATGTGGGCACAGTTTAATTGTACTGAGTTATAACTCTAAATACCATTGGATCAAAAAAGCATCTGTTTATTAATGGGGTATGACTATGTATTTAACATGCATTGAGCACTCCTAAGTACTTCACATTTCATAAAGCTCACTTAGAGTCCATTCTTCAGAACACAACACATTGAAAATAAAGGGAGGGAAATTTAGAGATACAGAAAACCTCTGTGGTTTCCCTAGTAACTAATGAGCCCACCTGACATCAATTCCCCCCCCATCCCACACCACCCTCCCAGGAGCAGAGACTGCCATCATGTCTTCCTACCATCCATCTGCTGCTCTGAGACCTTGCTTCAGACATGTAAGCATCCCCTTCCTCTAAACCCGGGGTCCCCAACCTCCAAGATCTAAGCTTGATGATCTGAGGTGGAGCTGATGTAATAATAATAGAAATGAAGTGCACAGTAAATATAATGCGCTTGAATCATCCTGAAACTAACCCACCCACCCCCCATCCATGGAAACATTTTCTTTCACAAAACTGGTGCCTGGTGCGGAAAAGGTTGGGAACCACTGCTTTAAACCACTGGTGTCTTTGTTGCTGCTGACTCCAGGCTCTTTCTTCAGTCCTAAACAGTACAGGCCTTACGGGTATGTAAATCACAGTCCAACCCTGGCATATCAACTTGTCATTTGATATGAATGTATCTGGTAACAAAGGAAATTTTTGGTATTGGTTATTTGATATTAATACTTAAAAATAGTATGAAGCAATTGGCCTGAAATTGTGACTTGAATCTTAAACTGAACAAGTAACAGTTTTCTTATCTCTGGTATGTGTTTGTTATAGTGTTGAATTTTAAATCCAGCTATTTGAATTTTCAGTGGACTATCAGGAACCGACTAAAATTAAAGTTGCAGAGTTTGACTGCTATTTGATTTTTGGAATCCTTGGATGTTTAATTGACATTTATACCTTGAGCTTACAGGTTTACCTATCGTATCTGTTTTAACGTTCTAGGTTAAAACTGCTAGAAAGAATCAATCCTTTGAGGCTCTAAAATCATATTTAAAACAATCTTGATTTGTCCGGTGATAATGTGGGCACAGTTTAATTGTACTGAGTTATAACTCTAAATACCATTGGATCAAAAAAGCATCTGTTTATTAATGGGGTATGACTATGTATTTAACATGCATTGAGCACTCCTAAGTACTTCACATTTCATAAAGCTCACTTAGAGTCCATTCTTCAGAACACAACACATTGAAAATAAAGGGAGGGAAATTTAGAGAGATACAGAAAACAGACTTTAATTAATAAGATGTGCTTCTGTGGCTCTGTAAAATTGCTTTTCTCTGGGGTTCAAATAGAAAGGAGGGGCATTTTTGTTTATATCTTACCCAGCTGCAAAGAGTGAAGAAATCCCTGAACACCAATGCTGAAAATGGCTTTAGTTGGCTCCTAGGGATTTCTGGCTCATTGCATAGAGGAGCATCTACTACATAGATCTATAGTTTATTGCTACTACTACCTGTGTTTTCTTTGATCTTCGAAATACTTTCTGCTCCAGCTTAATCAAAGCTAGTTCAGATCCCCAGAGGGCCTAGAACATTTTTAGCCCTTTCAGCCTTTGTAGTTTATTTAATAAATGACATTGTCCTTGATCCCTATTGAATTCTGTCAAAAATTTGCTTAATATGCAGAGTTCTGGGTACATTTTGAGTTTCTCTCTCCAGGGTTTAGTTGACAGTTTATTTCAGTGTATCAGGTCAGAAAAAGGATTCTGTCCAAAATAGACAACAGGAGAGCACACTTTTTTTTCGGTTTCCATAATCGTGATGAACATAACAAGTCTTCTCAGCATGCTGTATCTTTTCTCCTAATCTTGCATGTCAGGACTTTCAGCTAATTGGGCTACCCACTTCAGTATTCGTGCCTGGAGAACTCTATGGACAGAGTAGCCCGGCAGGCTATAGTCCATGGGGTCTCAGAGTTGGATATGACTGAGTAGCTAACACACTAAATCTTGCATGTCAGGGCTTTCAGCTAATTGGGATAAGTTATGTATGTTTACATTACTGTTATGATCTATAAAATGCTATTTTATCTGACTCTACATAGGAAAAGACTTTTTCTATGTTATAATCCCTAAAGCAAGTGCAGCACAAGACTCTGCTGAGGTTGGGAGTATCACATTTTGTAAACACAGAGAGAAGGCTCAAAGCTTCCAATTAATAACTATGCTAGACATACATAATAGTATATTTCACAGGATGTATTACAATGTAAATGGAAATTTTTACCTAAATATATACAAAAGAATCTAGAGGTGAGTAGATCTTGGTTTTATAAGTTTAAATAACAGAAGTCAAGATGTGTTTCAATAAACTGGCTGAATCACAAAAATGCCAATTTTTGTGGCATATTCTGCTTATCAAAAGCTTTTTCTTTTTTAAATTAGTTCTTATTAGAGTATAGTTGCTTTACGATGTTGTGTTAGTTTCTGCTGTACCGCCAAGTGAATCGGTTATATATATATACACACACATGTGTACAGGCTCCTCTGTCCATGGGATTTCCCAGGCAAGAGTACTAGAGTGAGTTGTCATTCCCTACTCCAGGAGATCTTCCTGGCCCAGGGATTGAACCCACATCTCCTGCATTGCAATCAGGTTCTTTACCCACTGAGCCACCTGAGAAGCCTATAATATATACATATATATATACACACACACACATATATATGTATCTCCACTCTTTTTCCATAGAGGTCATTACAGAGTATTGAGTAGAGTGTCCTGTGCTGTATAGTAGGTTCTCATTAGTTATCTATTTTATACATAGTAGTGTATATATATTAATCCCAATCTCCCAGTTCATCCTATTCCCCCCTTAGTATCCAAACATTTGTTCTCTACATCTGTGTCTCTATTTTTATTTTTCAAATAAGTTTATCTGTACCATTTTTCTAGATTTCATTACTCACACTGAAATACACATGAGAAGTATACTAGAACAGTCAGAAGAAAGAGTATTCAGGGCTTGATTTCAAAGTGCTATTGTTCAGAGAGATAACCCGTTGTGGAAGTACATAGTTACGACAGACACATCATCATTAATGCATGATAATGCCTTAAGGATATAGAAATTATAAAGAATAGAAAACTGAACAAGAGAAATGTGGCCACCTGAAATATGATTAGTAAGCCTCTCATGAGTTTCAATTAATGTGTTAACTCAATACCAACCAAACTGTCTTGGTACTGGGAAAACTAATGGGCATAGTCTTTCTAGAAACTCATTATTCTAAGTAACAGTCTTCTAAAAATTATACACTGTAATGTACGTATGTAGTTCATGGGTGGGTTTGTGAAAATTTTAATGTGGAATGAACATAAAGACTGCTGATTAATGATGCAGATGGCTGTGAATAAATTAGACATGCTCTGGGTGATACATGCTTAGAGGGAAAAATGTGAACTGATTATTACTCTTCTCTTTACTCTGGCGAGATCCGAAGCAGATCAGTTTATAGCAATGCACTTCCAGGCATTTTGACCCATAGGCAGTGTTTGAGACATGCTGAGTTCAGAAGCTTTACTACTGGTGTGCTCAGTTGCTCACTCATGTCTGACTTTTTTTTCTTTTTTAATTTTGGCCTTTTTTTATTGTTTTGTTGTTGTTGTTGTTTAATTTTCATTCATCTTTTTTCTTTGACCTGTGGGGGCCTCCCATTGTAATGGCATCTCTCATTGCAGATCACCGGCTCTGGGCACATGCACTCCAGAGCAGTGGCTCGTAATTGAACACACTGGTTCAGCTGCTCCATGGCATGTGGGATCTTCCTGGGCCAGGGATTGAACCGGTGCCCCTTGCACTGCAAAGTGGACTGTTTACCCACTGAACCACCAGGGAAGCCCTCATGTCTGACTCTTATGTAAACCCATGGACTATAGCCCTCCAGGCTCCTCTGTCCTTGGAATTTTCCAGGCAAGAATACTGGAACGGGCTGCCATTTCCTACTTCAGTGAATCTTCTGACACAGGGATTGAACCCATGTCTCCTATGGCATTGGCAGGCAGATTCTTTACCACTCTGCCACCCGGGAAGCCACTTACTTTTGTCTGATTTAATAAATTTTACTTTACAACTATTAAAAGTGAAAAAACTACTCACTATTCCAACTATTAAAAGTGCCAACTGTTAGGCACCAGAATTGTTTATATTAATGAAATTCTCTGGTTGTAAGTTATGTAAATTTTGTCTTTTCCTAGACTATGTTTTATGGTGGAAAGGGGTTTGGGGAGCAAGAATTAAATCTGAAAATGATCTCATGCTTAAAAAAAAGTGAATATATATGTATGTGTGTACTTTTGTATAGATGGGTAGATAGATGATAAATAGATGGCTGATCTGGCAGATTGTAATAAGTAAGCAAATGCAAATTTATTTCTCAAGGTGACATGTATTCTGACTATCATGGGTGGTATGTTTGGGGGGAAAATTTTAATGTGGAATGAACATAAAGACTGCTGATTAATGATGCAGATGGCTGTGAATAAATTAGACATGCTCTGGGTGATACATGCTTAGAGGGAAAAATGTGAACTGATTATTACTCTTCTCTTTACTCTGGCGAGATCCGAAGCAGATCAGTTTATAGCAATGCACTTCCAGGCATTTTGACCCATAGGCAGTGTTTGAGACATGCTGAGTTCAGAAGCTTTACTACTGGTGTGCTCAGTTGCTCACTCATGTCTGACTTTTTTTTCTTTTTTAATTTTGGCCTTTTTTTATTGTTTTGTTGTTGTTGTTGTTTAATTTTCATTCATCTTTTTTCTTTGACCTGTGGGGGCCTCCCATTGTAATGGCATCTCTCATTGCAGATCACCGGCTCTGGGCACATGCACTCCAGAGCAGTGGCTCGTAATTGGACACACTGGTTCAGCTGCTCCATGGCATGTGGGATCTTCCTGGGCCAGGGATTGAACCGGTGCCCCTTGCACTGCAAAGTGGACTGTTTACCCACTGAACCACCAGGGAAGCCCTCATGTCTGACTCTTATGTAAACCCATGGACTATAGCCCTCCAGGCTCCTCTGTCCTTGGAATTTTCCAGGCAAGAATACTGGAACGGGCTGCCATTTCCTACTTCAGTGAATCTTCTGACACAGGGATTGAACCCATGTCTCCTATGGCATTGGCAGGCAGATTCTTTACCACTCTGCCACCCGGGAAGCCACTTACTTTTGTCTGATTTAATAAATTTTACTTTACAACTATTAAAAGTGAAAAAACTACTCACTATTCCAACTATTAAAAGTGCCAACTGTTAGGCACCAGAATTGTTTATATTAATGAAATTCTCTGGTTGTAAGTTATGTAAATTTTGTCTTTTCCTAGACTATGTTTTATGGTGGAAAGGGGTTTGGGGAGCAAGAATTAAATCTGAAAATGATCTCATGCTTAAAAAAAAGTGAATATATATGTATGTGTGTACTTTTGTATAGATGGGTAGATAGATGATAAATAGATGGCTGATCTGGCAGATTGTAATAAGTAAGCAAATGCAAATTTATTTCTCAAGGTGACAAGTATTCTGACTATAGGGACTTCCCAAGTGGTACAGTGAAAAGAATCTACTTGCCAATGCAGCAGACACAAGAGACACAGGTTCAATCCCTGAATTGGGAAGATTCCTTGAAGTAGGAAATGGTGACTCATTCCAGTTTTCTTGCCTGGAGAATGCCATGGACAGAGGACTGGTAGGCTTTGTCCATGGAGCTGCCAAAAGTGGGATACAAGTGAGCAACTAAGCATGCACACCCATGCATTCTGAACTATTACATCTCTCCCTCCCACCCTTTTAAAATGAAATTCAAGCAATGTAGGGAGTCTTCTAAACATCCAAAGGACAATAAACTTCAATAAAACAGAGTAGTCTACATGGAACTGGCATAATGAAAGACACGTTAGGCCATGTTCTGGGTGCTTATGTTCATAAAGGAAGAGTTCCGTTAATTTGGGATAATATTTACCACAACATAGCACATTTGTATAAGAGAGTAAAGTTTTACAAATCACAACTGCTGTGTATTTTCCAAATTGAAAAACAGAGAACAGAAGTGACCTGAACAGAACTGGTCTTAGTAATTAATTAGTCAAGACATTCTTGACTTTTGGCTTAGTGGATTCTGTAATCTATAAGTATTAATAAAATGATTGACATGATTGTGTGTTGAATCTACAGTTATCATTTGCTCTCTTTGTGTATTAATGATTAAATTATTCTTTATCATAAGAATACAGAAAGTCCTACAGCTTTTGTTTCACTTTTGTTTCTGTAGTGTTTTTTTTTTTTTTTTTTTTTTTAATTTTGGCCTCTTTTTATTGGTCCTTCATTTATTTATTTTCATCCATCTTTTTTCTTTGGCCTGTGGGGGCCCCCCATCGCAGCAGCCTCTCTCGTTGCAGAGCACCGGCTCTGGGCGCATGTGCTCCAGGGTGTTGGCTAGTAATTGGACACACCGGTCCAGCCGCTCCTTGGCATGTAGGATCTTCCTGTGCTAGGGATTGAACAGGCACCCTTTGCACTGAAAGGAGGACTCTTTACCCACTGGACCACCAGGGAAGCCCTGTTTCATTTTTGAAACTTTAATCAAACTTATGTATAGCAAACCAGCTATTCAATATTGAAAAATTGAAAATGTGAATATTTGCAAAAAGTGTCCTATGGATTCAATTCTTGATATGTGGTAGATAGATGGGAAAAATTTTCAAAGAGATGGACTCTGTTCTTTGTCATGTGAATGTCAGAGAACATTTTAGGGGGCAAAAGAAAAAGCGAAAAATCTCATTATGTTTGTTACTATTCTCTATCTTCCTTTCCACTGAAAACAGTTTTCTGCGATTCATCATACTCAAAAGGGCTACTGTTTTAAGGGGAAAACACCAAAGAGACCTTTAGGAAAATTTTGTACTTGAAGGATGCTGGATTTTGAATTCCTTGAAGGGGAGAAAGTCTCTGCCATGTTCATAACTTTTTCCACTATCACCAATCACTTTGTCCCTGGCACCTGAAAAGTGCAATGTTAAAAGAACACAAAACAAACGGGTAATGTACATGCCTCACCTTGATTCACTGTTCTATACCTTTGTGTCCTTTTTCAAGTCTCTAGGGCTCCTATCTTGATTGTTGTACACTTGCTAAGTCATGTCCAACTCTTTGCGACCCCATGGATTGCAGCACACCAGACTTCCCTATCCTTCACTAGCTCCTGGAGTTCCTCAAACTCATGTCCATTGAGTAGGTGATGCCATCCAACCATCTCATCCTCTGTGGTCCCCTTCTCCTCCTGCCCCTTTTCCCAAAAGGTCCCCTTCTCCCTTATTCTTTATCATAAGAATACAGAAAGTCCTACAGCTTTTGTTTCACTTTTGTTTCTGTAGTGTTTTTTTTTTTTTTTTTTTTTTTTTTTATTGGTCCTTCATTTATTTATTTTCATCCATCTTTTTTCTTTGGCCTGTGGGGGCCCCCCATCGCAGCAGCCTCTCTCGTTGCAGAGCACCGGCTCTGGGCGCATGTGCTCCAGGGTGTTGGCTAGTAATTGGACACACCGGTCCAGCCGCTCCTTGGCATGTAGGATCTTCCTGTGCTAGGGATTGAACAGGCACCCTTTGCACTGAAAGGAGGACTCTTTACCCACTGGACCACCAGGGAAGCCCTGTTTCATTTTGAAACTTTAATCAAACTTATGTATAGCAAACCAGCTATTCAATATTGAAAAATTGAAAATGTGAATATTTGCAAAAAGTGTCCTATGGATTCAATTCTTGATATGTGGTAGATAGATGGGAAAAATTTTCAAAGAGATGGACTCTGTTCTTTGTCATGTGAATGTCAGAGAACATTTTAGGGGGCAAAAGAAAAAGCGAAAAATCTCATTATGTTTGTTACTATTCTCTATCTTCCTTTCCACTGAAAACAGTTTTCTGCGATTCATCATACTCAAAAGGGCTACTGTTTTAAGGGGAAAACACCAAAGAGACCTTTAGGAAAATTTTGTACTTGAAGGATGCTGGATTTTGAATTCCTTGAAGGGGAGAAAGTCTCTGCCATGTTCATAACTTTTTCCACTATCACCAATCACTTTGTCCCTGGCACCTGAAAAGTGCAATGTTAAAAGAACACAAACAAACGGGTAATGTACATGCCTCACCTTGATTCACTGTTCTATACCTTTGTGTCCTTTTTCAAGTCTCTAGGGCTCCTATCTTGATTGTTGTACACTTGCTAAGTCATGTCCAACTCTTTGCGACCCCATGGATTGCAGCACACCAGACTTCCCTATCCTTCACTAGCTCCTGGAGTTCCTCAAACTCATGTCCATTGAGTAGGTGATGCCATCCAACCATCTCATCCTCTGTGGTCCCCTTCTCCTCCTGCCCTCCATCTTTCCCAACATCATGGTCTTTTCCAAAGGCATTTCTTTGCATCAGGCGACCAAAGTATTGGAGCTTCAGAATCTGGATCAGTGGGTCAGGTCTTTATTCAACAATAGCTGATATGCCATGGTCATTGAAGAGGCACTAGAGACTGGCTACATGAAAGGCAGCAGGGTGCAGAGTGTTCTAGAGATACCCTCTGACTATAGAAAATGAACATGTCTCCCCTGTAAAGGAGGAAAGTGTGTGCTTGCATTAACAAATCCACGTATGTTGAGATTTTTAAATATAGTTTAACAGTTTTCAACAAGTGAATCACTTCTTAATTTATTCAACATATTTATTCAATTCTTGACAAATGTATTATGCTAAATGGAGTGACCAACCATATGGAATCCAAACTACCTGGAATCAGGACCTACATCTACCACTTCCTTGACTTCTCTGTGTTTGAGTTGCACTGTAAATACAGATAATAATAGGTTACTTTTTAGGTCATTGGGTTATTTAATGAGTTACTATATATATATCACCTAGAATACTGCCTGGTGCATGGTTAGTACTACAGTTTGCTTCCATTTTTGTATAGGTTTCACTGTAGGAGAGAGAGGGCTAAATTAAAATTAGCTTTAACAAAGTCAAAGTTTATCTACCTCTCATATAAGAGTCAGAACAAGTACATATGATTGAGACAGCTCTTTTCTGCAGAATTTTCAGTATTTTGTTTTTCGGTTCCCTTAACTTTTGAAGGGGCTACGCTCCTCTGCTTGGTCCAAGGTGGATATTCCTGTAGGGTGGGAGAGGAAAGGCCAGATTCCCCTTGATGGGCAGGACTCGGCAGTTGCCCTAATCACTTCTGTTCACTTATTGTTGGCCAGAACTGAGCCCACACAGCCACACTTAGCTTCAGGGAAGACTGGAAACTCCCTTCTTTAGATTGTATGGCAATGTGCTCAGCCAAGTTCTATTACTCTATTGCCTGTACGAGGGAAGCAGAGGAGCAAGTTTATTAGAAGGACAGTTCCCAGTCTCTGTCATAGATGAACTCAACCATCCCTCCATCCTTCACTAGCTCCTGGAGTTCCTCAAACTCATGTCCATTGAGTAGGTGATGCCATCCAGCCATCTCATCCTCTGTGGCCCCCTTCTCCTCCTGCCCTCCATCTTTCCCAACATCATGGTCTTTTCCAAAGGCATTTCTTTGCATCAGGCGACCAAAGTATTGGAGCTTCAGAATCTGGATCAGTGGGTCAGGTCTTTATTCAACAATAGCTGATATGCCATGGTCATTGAAGAGGCACTAGAGACTGGCTACATGAAAGGCAGCAGGGTGCAGAGTGTTCTAGAGATACCCTCTGACTATAGAAAATGAACATGTCTCCCCTGTAAAGGAGGAAAGTGTGTGCTTGCATTAACAAATCCACGTATGTTGAGATTTTTAAATATAGTTTAACAGTTTTCAACAAGTGAATCACTTCTTAATTTATTCAACATATTTATTCAATTCTTGACAAATGTATTATGCTAAATGGAGTGACCAACCATATGGAATCCAAACTACCTGGAATCAGGACCTACATCTACCACTTCCTTGACTTCTCTGTGTTTGAGTTGCACTGTAAATACAGATAATAATAGGTTACTTTTTAGGTCATTGGGTTATTTAATGAGTTACTATATATATATCACCTAGAATACTGCCTGGTGCATGGTTAGTACTACAGTTTGCTTCCATTTTTGTATAGGTTTCACTGTAGGAGAGAGAGGGCTAAATTAAAATTAGCTTTAACAAAGTCAAAGTTTATCTACCTCTCATATAAGAGTCAGAACAAGTACATATGATTGAGACAGCTCTTTTCTGCAGAATTTTCAGGATTTTGTTTTTCGGTTCCCTTAACTTTTGAAGGGGCTACGCTCCTCTGCTTGGTCCAAGGTGGATATTCCTGTAGGGTGGGAGAGGAAAGGCCAGATTCCCCTTGATGGGCAGGACTCGGCAGTTGCCCTAATCACTTCTGTTCACTTATTGTTGGCCAGAACTGAGCCCACACAGCCACACTTAGCTTCAGGGAAGACTGGAAACTCCCTTCTTTAGATTGTATGGCAATGTGCTCAGCCAAGTTCTATTACTCTATTGCCTGTACGAGGGAAGCAGAGGAGCAAGTTTATTAGAAGGACAGTTCCCAGTCTCTGTCATAGATGAACTCACATAGAGTCAGCACAGAAATGGCGCTCCTATCCGGAGCTGGTGGATTGTAGTACTGATTTTCCATGGTACACTGAAATACATGGGAGAAAAGACTTCTGCTTTCTTTCAGATATGTGAACCAAGTACAAGTCACTGTTCATTGCTGTTATTTTTGGCATCATTACGGTCAGAAAGATCTTAACCAAGTTATTTAACCCAGCTTTCCATCTTAAAATGACACTTCTAAAACTTAACAGCCATCAGATTCTTTGTTAATATTGTTAACTTTCCTGATTTCTCTTTAGCTTAAAATACCCAATAAAGCTCTTCATTCTTTAAAGGATAACTATTCTGATTTTCTATTTTGTTCTTTTGCTCTATCCCAGATACTTTTGAAATTAATTTTGTTTCTTGCTATCTTCCCTGGCATCTTCTTTCCTATTCTGAGCTAGATAATATATAACCTTCCCAAATGGCCACTTGGAAGGCTCTGTTCTAACAGTCATTATGGTGATGGGTGTTTGATCTTGGGTCTTGTCTAATCACCTTTGTGTTTCCTTGAAATCCATTACTTGACTCGTCCCTAAGCACGATTTCGGAAGCCTTAGATTTGTTCATAAAGGCCTAGTGGATTATAGATTGTTTATTAGCCTAAGGAAATAGGTTTGATTTTAAAGAGTCATTTCAAAAGGGTTGGCTCAAGGAGATCAGCACACTGGTTGGACTACTTTTTATTGCTTTATATGGATATACAGGTTAACCTCATTTCTTCCTTCAACTTTTTAAAAACAGAACAAGTTCTCATAATCACTCATTCTTTAAAATGGAGATTAGTCATAGTATGTATTTAGTGTGATTTATTTATTAAAATTGTGATAGAATAATGGTGGGCTACTAAATGGGGACTAAGTGGTAGGACAAACACACTTGGACTTTTTATTACTTGAGAGGATGAACTATTCTCATTTCTCAGGAAAAACAGATAGTTTTCATATAATAAGCATAGAAGGAAGATTTTTTTAAAAAACATTGGGCAATGACCAGTGTTTAATATCACTTTATTCAGTAAATAAGGACTATAAAAATCTGCCAGAAAGGACTGAATGCAGATATAGAATAAGTGTACTCTTAATATATCATCATTAGAGCTAATGACAGATTTCTAGCTGATGTAGAAATTCAATCCTCCCGCCATATATCGCTCTCCTACTTGGGAAACATATTGGAAAGGAAGAGGAAATGTAATTGTATATAGCCAGAGGTGTGAAATCTTTCATACATGAAAAGAAATCCATAAACAAGCCATTTCCTGAAAGTGGGCTACGTGACTACGTAGCCCAATTCCCTAAGGTGCCAGCTCGGGGTCAGATCAATTTTGAACATAATAAAAGGATGGCATTTTCTCTTGCATTATGCCAATATCTTTTGAAAATTTTATATCAGAAGACAGGATCATTACATTTGAAAAGTGGACAGGCTACCCATAGAGAGAGTATATTATCTGAAATAAGTGTTCATTTCAAAAAGAAAGTTTGAGTGTCCTAGGGTTAGCAGAAGACACCTCTTAATCATAAAAGTCAGTTTTAAGAATCTTTAAAGAAGCAAGGAATATATCAACAATCAAGCTACATCCTCTTCCCTAACATTATGTGTAGCATAAGGCATTGTACAATAGATTATATAAAAAGTTATCAAAATGTTATGCATAGAAGAACTTTCAGAAGTGCGGGTCTAAGGAATCATTCAGTAGAAAGGTACCTGCTTGTTGAGAGTGGAACAAGTCTTCAGGAGAAAAAGAATGAAATATCTTTTTTCCGGTTCTGTGGAAATTTTGCATACGTGGTTTAGCTTAGTCTCAAAAGAACCACATACATTTAGAAAGGTACTGCAAAAGTCTAGTAGGGGTATTGGTTGCCAGTCTGGGTTTGCACCTGAGTTTTAGGTTTTCTTTATTAAAATTGTGATAGAATAATGGTGGGCTACTAAATGGGGACTAAGTGGTAGGACAAACACACTTGGACTTTTTATTACTTGAGAGGATGAACTATTCTCATTTCTCAGGAAAAACAGATAGTTTTCATATAATAAGCATAGAAGGAAGATTTTTTTAAAAAACATTGGGCAATGACCAGTGTTTAATATCACTTTATTCAGTAAATAAGGACTATAAAAATCTGCCAGAAAGGACTGAATGCAGATATAGAATAAGTGTACTCTTAATATATCATCATTAGAGCTAATGACAGATTTCTAGCTGATGTAGAAATTCAATCCTCCCGCCATATATCGCTCTCCTACTTGGGAAACATATTGGAAAGGAAGAGGAAATGTAATTGTATATAGCCAGAGGTGTGAAATCTTTCATACATGAAAAGAAATCCATAAACAAGCCATTTCCTGAAAGTGGGCTACGTGACTACGTAGCCCATTCCCTAAGGTGCCAGCTCGGGGTCAGATCAATTTTGAACATAATAAAAGGATGGCATTTTCTCTTGCATTATGCCAATATCTTTTGAAAATTTTATATCAGAAGACAGGATCATTACATTTGAAAAGTGGACAGGCTACCCATAGAGAGAGTATATTATCTGAAATAAGTGTTCATTTCAAAAAGAAAGTTTGAGTGTCCTAGGGTTAGCAGAAGACACCTCTTAATCATAAAAGTCAGTTTTAAGAATCTTTAAAGAAGCAAGGAATATATCAACAATCAAGCTACATCCTCTTCCCTAACATTATGTGTAGCATAAGGCATTGTACAATAGATTATATAAAAAGTTATCAAAATGTTATGCATAGAAGAACTTTCAGAAGTGCGGGTCTAAGGAATCATTCAGTAGAAAGGTACCTGCTTGTTGAGAGTGGAACAAGTCTTCAGGAGAAAAAGAATGAAATATCTTTTTTCCGGTTCTGTGGAAATTTTGCATACGTGGTTTAGCTTAGTCTCAAAAGAACCACATACATTTAGAAAGGTACTGCAAAAGTCTAGTAGGGGTATTGGTTGCCAGTCTGGGTTTGCACCTGAGTTTTAGGTTTTCTTACTGGTGATTTCCCTGAAATTCTCCAACAAATGTTCCAGAAAATGGTAGGACATCACACTGAGTCATAGTAGGGTTTGTGTTAGGCTGTAGAGACTGTTGCTTAGAATCTGAAAGTCAAGAACAGGGTGTGGCAAGTGCCTAAATATTTATCTATATTCACATTCTATTCTTTTTTGGGTGGGGGCGGGTTTGGGAGGGGGGGGGAGTGGGGGGGCCACTTCTATTGGTCTTTCATTTATCTATTTTCATCCATTTTTGTTTTTTGGCCCATGTGGGCTTCCCATTGCAGTGTCCTCTGTTGTTGCAGAGCACTGGCTCTGGACGCATGTGCTCCAGAGCTCTGACTTGGTAATTGGACACATCGGTCCAGCTGCTCCACGGCACGTGGGATCTTCCCAGGCCAGGGATCGAACTGATGCCCCTTGCACTGCAAGGCGGTGTCTTTACCCACTGGACCATCAGGGAAGCCCTTCACATTCTATTCTATACCATTATTCTTTACTCCTTGAAACACGGCGCCTTAATTTTTAGTCGTAAAGACATCGGGCTCCAGAAGAAAAAAGATCAAAAGAGACTTGTCACAGTATTCATTTTAGTCTTGTGGCACTTTAGCACTTACGGCAACTTCGTCATTGAATCATCTGTCATTTCAAAATCACCTCTTTCTATTAATTCTAACATTAGTATGAAGTCAGTTTTAAGAATCTTTAAAGAAGCAAGGAATATATCAACAATCAAGCTACATCCTCTTCCCTAACATTATGTGTAGCATAAGGCATTGTACAATAGATTATATAAAAAGTTATCAAAATGTTATGCATAGAAGAACTTTCAGAAGTGCGGGTCTAAGGAATCATTCAGTAGAAAGGTACCTGCTTGTTGAGAGTGGAACAAGTCTTCAGGAGAAAAAGAATGAAATATCTTTTTTCCGGTTCTGTGGAAATTTTGCATACGTGGTTTAGCTTAGTCTCAAAAGAACCACATACATTTAGAAAGGTACTGCAAAAGTCTAGTAGGGGTATTGGTTGCCAGTCTGGGTTTGCACCTGAGTTTTAGGTTTTCTTACTGGTGATTTCCCTGAAATTCTCCAACAAATGTTCCAGAAAATGGTAGGACATCACACTGAGTCATAGTAGGGTTTGTGTTAGGCTGTAGAGACTGTTGCTTAGAATCTGAAAGTCAAGAACAGGGTGTGGCAAGTGCCTAAATATTTATCTATATTCACATTCTATTCTTTTTTGGGTGGGGATGGGGTGGGAAGGCAGGGGAGCGGGCGGGCCACTTCTATTGGTCTTTCATTTATCTATTTTCATCCATTTTTGTTTTTTGGCCCATGTGGGCTTCCCATTGCAGTGTCCTCTGTTGTTGCAGAGCACTGGCTCTGGACGCATGTGCTCCAGAGCTCTGACTTGGTAATTGGACACATCGGTCCAGCTGCTCCACGGCACGTGGGATCTTCCCAGGCCAGGGATCGAACTGATGCCCCTTGCACTGCAAGGCGGTGTCTTTACCCACTGGACCATCAGGGAAGCCCTTCACATTCTATTCTATACCATTATTCTTTACTCCTTGAAACACAGCGCCTTAATTTTTAGTCGTAAAGACATCGGGCTCCAGAAGAAAAAAGATCAAAAAAGAGACTTGTCACAGTATTCATTTTAGTCTTGTGGCACTTTAGCACTTACGGCAACTTCGTCATTGAATCATCTGTCATTTCAAAATCACCTCTTTCTATTAATTCTAACATTAGTATGAAGTCAGGCTTCTTAGGAGGGGCTGGAGAACTGAGGTATGCTAATCGAGAAGAGGGGAGAGTGTGGAGGAAACTGCCTTTTAGCCACATTGAAGTATTTAATTCCCTGAACATGCCAAGTACCTAGTTTGAGTTTTCTCTAACCTTTTTGCACAAGTCATCCATTATGCATTGAACTCCTACTCATCCTTCAAGACCCTCTGAAATTGATTTCTTCTGGGGAGATATTCCTTAATCCAGGAAGGAAAGATTAACCTCCCTCTCCTATGCCTATGTCAATAGTTTGTATCACCATTATAATCATTTTCCTTTAGAGTTTAGAATTCTATTATAGTATACCTACCTACCCCAGGAATTAATCATATCCTAGATAAATTACCACCAGGCATTTCTCTCCATTTTTTGTCATTTCAGGCATTCATTGTGTGATGTCATTGTAGAGTGGAAGGAGAATGCAGACTTTGAAATAAAACATACCTAGATTTAAAACTTGGATCCTTCACTTAGTTGGGCTTCCCTGATGGCTCAAATGGTAAAGGATCCACCTGCAACATGGGAGGCCTGGGTTCGATCCCTGAGTTGGAAAGATCCCCTGGAGAAAGGAAAGGCTGCCCATTCCAGTATTCTTGCCTGGAGGATTCCATGGCTCTTCCATGGGTTGCAGAGTCAGACACGACTGAGCAACTTTCACTTCACATATTTTCTTAGTGCAAATTACCTACAATTTTGGTGAGCTTTAGTTCTCCTGTAAAATAGAGACAATGATACATATTTCATAGAGTAGTTCTGTGAATTAAAAGACAAAATTATAGGTAACCAGTGAACATCAGTTCTTATTTGTATTCATAGCCAAACTGACAACTCAGACCCTTTCCACAGTCCTTCATCATCAGAGACCTTAAGCACAATTCTTGCGGCAATTGCATGAAGTCAGGAACTTTCAAAGCACTTTCTTCCCTCAGTTATTCTCTCTGACTTCTCTTAGTATAGAAAGCTATATGGATGAGTGGCAAAGGCTTGAAATACTTTACGAGTATGGCAGTTCTGTAATTAAATGTAATTAGTCTATAATTTATCTAAAATGATCGCATATCAAGTAGGTATGAGACCTGGGCACCCCATTCATCTTTGTAGAGTCACAGAGAGTTTTTCCTACACAGTCTACCTAGGAAGGCTGTGCCCAGTGAGGCCATCACCTAGTCACAGCATGTAGACTAATGGCTTTTATAGAGCAAGCATTCTATTTTTCACATGTGCTGATAATTAAGATAGATTTAAAAGTGCTGCTATATTCAAGGGACTCCCAGGGAAATTATTGTGATAAACTAGTGAAGCATTTTACACTTCAGTGGTGGTTTTTCCTCTCTTCCAATTGTCTTTCGGGGGTGCAATAAAAGTTGAGTATTTTCTCAGTTATTTGTGAAGTGCTCTGCATTGTGGGTTTTGTGAGAAATTCACTTATGACTACTGACTTAGTCACTCTACAAAGTGATTCTTCATTCTTGAGATTTTTAAGTGATTTTCGACAGTTTGTCCTTTGAAGTAAGTTAGTCTACAGATCTCCCAAAAGATTTTTTGTTATTTGGTGTACTAAGCAATGACAAAATAAAACAAATTCAGAACTTACATTTGTGAAATGCTGGACAAGATTGAATTCAACAGTACTAAAGTACAAGTTCAAATTTATTTTATTGTTCATAGTTTTTCTATTCAATGTAATTGCATTAGGAAACATATTTTTCCCCAAATGATAGTATTAAACAACAATGTACTATTCCTCATTATTTCCTGTTTTTTTCCACTTAATATTATGTACGGAAAATATTGACCAATATTCTCTATTATGAAAACACTCACCTTGAGTCACTTTTTTAGGAGTAACAATGGATTTTTATTGACCTGTTCAAGCTCTGTTGCTCCTTACAATCAAAGCATAAATTTATAGGATCTGAGTCAGTGGTGTGATTTGTAGGGTTGAGCCAAAGCTTTACAGAAATTATGAGATTCAAGCTTCGTATTAATTGACACCATAAGCCATTGTACAGAGTTGAGGGTTGGGTGAAGTTTAGGGTGTGTCAAACAGGAACAGCAACACAGACAGAATGTGGAATGTGAGAAATATGCATGATTCATCTTCTCTAGTCATAGGCACATGCAAAGTAATTCTACTAGTCAATATATTTTGTCCAATATAAATTCTTACAAGCCCAAGTTATGGGCTGCACCAAGCAATGACTCCTAAGAAATCATTCTTCTTTCCTCTTTCTTTGGAATTTCTTTATCCTCTCCATCAGCTGCCAGGGATATGGTTTTACCTGCAAAGACCTTAGGTCTAAGCTGTCCCAGGAGAAGTTGTATATGTACTAATAAAGGAACTCTTTAAAAATGAAAGATTCACTGTCCCCATGTCTTCTTTTCATTGATCAGTGCTGATGCTCCTTTGGTCAAGAGGTCCTCATGTATGTTACTTATCAAACCACAAAGACCAGCCTGCCCTAACATTATGACAGGAAATACCTCACCCTTCTGGCTAAGCTCAAGGATTGTTCCTATAGAAAAATTTTCCCTGAACTCTGCCCTCATCCTACCCTACGCTGGTGTCCCCCCTGGAGCAGGTGTCCCTCCTGGATGCTTTGCTGTGTTTTCTATTTATGTATCTTTGTCCTTCACTGTAAGCTTCATGAGGAAAAGGATCATATTATATCCAATTTGTCTTCAGTTCCTAGTATATAGTTAATCTTCCTTAGTGAACATATGAATGAATTATTATTTGCTATCTCTTAGTTACTTTGTATATTTTATAATTGGATATGAAGCATTACAGGGGAAATCTATAAAATGCTGCCGCTGTTACTCTTTTTCACATATAAACACATGGTATTGTTGTTAAACTTAACATAGTGGAAACATCGAGCCTTCCCTAGAAAATAAGGATTGGAGTGAATTCACATTTGCTGTACATATAACTAGTTGGTAACTTTGTCTTGTTACTCACTCTCCTAGGTGTTGTAAATTAGTTTTCCTGCTTTTATGTCACCTCATAAAATAACACATTCAGTGGGAAAAGCTAGAAAGTCATGAAACTAATTTTGGAAAATCTTTTCAGAGGGTCCAAACGGATGTTATCTTTTATTAATAGAAAGTTATGTGGGATAATATACACTTACTACAAAGATACGGATGCTACTCCAAGCAGTTTTAGAATTTTCAGCTCTTGACATCAGAGCCAAGTTATAACGTGCATATGCAACAAGTCGCATTTCTATGAACATGGATGTTTTTCAAGTTACAAAGATGAGACCCATTTAGTTTATTGTGAGACATGGGAATGTCAGAAAATACAGGAAACCGTCCTAGTAGCTACATAGTCAGACATTATAAAGAACTAGAGTGTGGGTTACTATGTGTTGGCCAAAAAGTATTTGAGAGCTAATGAACGTAGAAACAGAAATACTTAGGGTATGTAGATGGAGGGATGCTGACAATAGATGTCCATGTACATCTTGAGCTGGTTTTCATTCCTTTTAATTGCAACAGTCTCACTTTCTAGTGAGCCAGCTCAATTCCTTCCACAAATATTTATCAAGGTTCCCTTCTATAACAGGCGATGTGCTTCTTTCTTTTATTCACTGACTGTAGTTCTGGGTGATTTAAGGTTAAATATATGAATTGAGTCCAGGTTTAATGGATCAAACCTTGCCATCAATGAGATTATTTAAAAGGTAATCAAAAGGTTCAAAAGGCAACATCAAAGGTGCAATGAAAATAGTTTTGAGCACTAGCAGCTTCTTTGCTACAGATCTCACAGAATCTCTGAAGGGAACAACACTCATATTGATCTGTAAGTCCGCATCTGTTCAGTGAAGAAAAAAAAAACAGTTCCTAGTATATAGTTAATCTTCCTTAGTCTATGAATGAATTATTAGCTACTTTGTTACAGGGCATTACAGGAAATCTATAAAATGCTGCCGCTGTTACTCTTTTCACATATAAACACATGGTATTGTTGTTAAACTTAACATAGTGGAAACATCGAGCCTTCCCTAGAAAATAAGGATTGGAGTGAATTCACATTTGCTGTACATATAACTAGTTGGTAACTTTGTCTTGTTACTCACTCTCCTAGGTGTTGTAAATTAGTTTTCCTGCTTTTATGTCACCTCATAAAATAACACATTCAGTGGGAAAAGCTAGAAAGTCATGAAACTAATTTTGGAAAATCTTTTCAGAGGGTCCAAACGGATGTTATCTTTTATTAATAGAAAGTTATGTGGGATAATATACACTTACTACAAAGATACGGATACTACTCCAAGCAGTTTTAGAATTTTCAGCTCTTGACATCAGAGCCAAGTTATAACGTGCATATGCAACAAGTCGCATTTCTATGAACATGGATGTTTTTCAAGTTACAAAGATGAGACCCACTTAGTTTATTGTGAGACATGGGAATGTCAGAAAATACAGGAAACCGTCCTAGTAGCTACATAGTCAGACATTATAAAGAACTAGAGTGTGGGTTACTATGTGTTGGCCAAAAAGTATTTGAGAGCTAATGAACGTAGAAACAGAAATACTTAGGGTATGTAGATGGAGGGATGCTGACAATAGATGTCCATGTACATCTTGAGCTGGTTTTCATTCCTTTTAATTGCAACAGTCTCACTTTCTAGTGAGCCAGCTCAATTCCTTCCACAAATATTTATCAAGGTTCCCTTCTATAACAGGCGATGTGCTTCTTTCTTTTATTCACTGACTGTAGTTCTGGGTGATTTAAGGTTAAATATATGAATTGAGTCCAGGTTTAATGGATCAAACCTTGCCATCAATGAGATTATTTAAAAGGTAATCAAAAGGTTCAAAAGGCAACATCAAAGGTGCAATGAAAATAGTTTTGAGCACTAGCAGCTTCTTTGCTACAGATCTCACAGAATCTCTGAAGGGAACAACACTCATATTGATCTGTAAGTCCGCATCTGTTCAGTGAAGAAAAAAAAAAAGCTGTTGTATTACTTTTAAACTTCACATTGCGTCAGTCAGTCCTGAATTTTTAAAAGTACCATTTTGAGACCTTGATCATTCTGGTTAGGTCAACCAGAACTCTGGGTGCCCTTCTCAAGTGGGGTCAGCAGACCTCTTGGTGAGGCAAGGACCAATTCCAATTCTGACCTTAGGTAAAGACAGTGACATGGAGCCCTCCTTTATACTGATGGTAATACATTTCAGAAACTGTTAAAGAATGTAAGTGACAGTGCTCTAAATTAGGAGTTAGCAAACTTTCTCTAAAGAGCACAGGTAGTAACTGTTCTCAGCTTGTGCATCTTAGGTGAGTGTCACAGCTATTCAGCTCTGCAATTGTAGTGCAAAACCAACCTTAGGCAATAAATAAGTGAATGAGTGTGACTGTGTTCCAGTATAATGTTATTTATGAACACTGAAGATTTTCACTTTTACAAGGTTTTCATGTCTCACACAATGTTCTTCTTTGGCTTATTTTCAATCATTTTTAAATGTGAAAAACATTCCTTATTCACTGGTAATACAAAAGAGAAAGTGGGGGTTCTGTGGGATTTGACCCATGACCTTAGTTGGCTGACCCTTGATTTAAATAAGCAAACCAGTATTTAGGAATTTCAGGTGAAAAGGTGGCAAGCTGCAGGGTGAGTACAGAGCTGAGGTGTCATGCTGTGAATGAGTTATCTGCAGCCCTAGTGTAAAGCATTTAAAGCATATCATTAAGGTTTAATAATCTGGCTGTGAAACAGTAATGCTGTGCATTAGACCCTCCCATGACTGCTGGGTAAATGCTTACTCAAGGCTCCACGGTCCTCGTAAATACCAACTGTCCTTTGGAAGCCCCTTTAGATGAAACAGGGTACTAGAATTTACTGCTTCTGTGACTTAAAGTTCCGGGACACACCAACTACATTTGCTCTTTTCAAATAAAAGTCAGTTTGGATTTATTTAGAGACTTTGCCCTTATGGAATAAATATCAGAACAATATGTTTGAGAGAGCAGGATACTCATTTCTTGGAAATCCAGCTGGCTCTGGCATGGTAAAATTACTTCTAGCTGGCACTGAGGACATTCCCATGTGACTCATAGGAAGACAGCCTTTCTGGGGCTTCTGACTTCTAGGGATGACTGCTTTTCGGGAAGTGGGTTTATGGGTTGCAAAAGCATCCTTGGGCTTCCTTGGTGACTCAGATGGTAAAGAATCTGCCTGGGGGCCCAGGTTTAGCTCTTGGTGAGGCAAGGACCAATTCCAATTCTGACCTTAGGTAAAGACAGTGACATGGAGCCCTCCTTTATACTGATGGTAATACATTTCAGAAACTGTTAAAGAATGTAAGTGACAGTGCTCTAAATTAGGAGTTAGCAAACTTTCTCTAAAGAGCACAGGTAGTAACTGTTCTCAGCTTGTGCATCTTAGGTGAGTGTCACAGCTATTCAGCTCTGCAATTGTAGTGCAAAACCAACCTTAGGCAATAAATAAGTGAATGAGTGTGACTGTGTTCCAGTATAATGTTATTTATGAACACTGAAGATTTTCACTTTTACAAGGTTTTCATGTCTCACACAATGTTCTTCTTTGGCTTATTTTCAATCATTTTTAAATGTGAAAAACATTCCTTATTCACTGGTAATACAAAAGAGAAAGTGGGGGTTCTGTGGGATTTGACCCATGACCTTAGTTGGCTGACCCTTGATTTAAATAAGCAAACCAGTATTTAGGAATTTCAGGTGAAAAGGTGGCAAGCTGCAGGGTGAGTACAGAGCTGAGGTGTCATGCTGTGAATGAGTTATCTGCAGCCCTAGTGTAAAGCATTTAAAGCATATCATTAAGGTTTAATAATCTGGCTGTGAAACAGTAATGCTGTGCATTAGACCCTCCCATGACTGCTGGGTAAATGCTTACTCAAGGCTCCACGGTCCTCGTAAATACCAACTGTCCTTTGGAAGCCCCTTTAGATGAAACAGGGTACTAGAATTTACTGCTTCTGTGACTTAAAGTTCCGGGACACACCAACTACATTTGCTCTTTTCAAATAAAAGTCAGTTTGGATTTATTTAGAGACTTTGCCCTTATGGAATAAATATCAGAACAATATGTTTGAGAGAGCAGGATACTCATTTCTTGGAAATCCAGCTGGCTCTGGCATGGTAAAATTACTTCTAGCTGGCACTGAGGACATTCCCATGTGACTCATAGGAAGACAGCCTTTCTGGGGCTTCTGACTTCTAGGGATGACTGCTTTTCGGGAAGTGGGTTTATGGGTTGCAAAAGCATCCTTGGGCTTCCTTGGTGACTCAGATGGTAAAGAATCTGCCTGCAGGGCAGGAAACCCAGGTTCAATCCCTGGGTTGGAAGGATCCCCTTGAGAAGGGAGTGGCCACTCCAGTATTCTTGCCTAGAGAATTCCATGAACAGAGGAGCCTGATGGGCTACAGTCGATGGGGTTGAAAAGAGTCAGACATGGCTGAGCGACTAATACTTTCACTTTCAAAGCAGCCTTGTACATCTCTCCTCCTAGATTTTCATCTGGGGTGGCCTCAGCAGGCCTTGGGATCCCAGCCAGAGACTGGGCTGGGTTGTGGTAGTGAAAGCACCAGATCCTATCCGTTGGACCAGTGGTCAGTGACAAGGGCTTGCCCCTTTGGCTTTTCAGAAGAGGATTTCCACAAAGACAGAAAGTGATGGAGCAAATAAAGTATTTATTAAGAAGAAAAAAGTACAGTATGTGTGAATAGGCACACAAGTGGATTCAGGGAGAGGTGATGCCCGAGTCCCTGAACCATGCCTTCATGGCAGTTTGAATGACTTTTATGGGGTGTTTCCTCCAGGTTTCTTGCGGCCAGTCATTTTGATTTGCCTGGTTCACAGTCCATGCTTGGTATTTCCTAGGATCCTCCCATATGTGTGCCTGCCTCTCTTAGCCAAGATGGATTTTACACAAGAGGCATCTGGGTAGAACATCACTTGATGTTCTTTGGCCTCCAAGGAGCCTTTCTGCACATGTGTGGTCAGGGAGGTCTTCTGACCTCAGGAGTGAGAGATTCGTGGTCTGGGCAGGGCCCAGCCTTCTCCCTTAATTGTCTTGCTATTTTTGTCTTGGAGTTTCGGTCAATAGGGGATGAATCTTCAGTTTGTTTACCCTGGGGGAGACATCTGCTTCCTGCCTCAGTTTCTCTCCTTGGCATATTTAATACATTCCTGCATATCTGGCCAAATGCCCTCTGATGCATGGCAGAGAGTAAGTACCCAAGCAAGTAGGTGGGGGAAAACTATTTTAAGCTCAAATTCTCCATTATTTTAAAACAGTTCTGAATATTTCCTTTTTGTACTTGCACGAAGAGCCATGCATTAATGGATACATGTGTTTGTGAAAACAAAACAGAACAGTTTATTTGGTGAAAGTATTTAATTCCAGGGAGTGGGAAAGCACATGAACCAGTGTTTCACAACATCAGGTTTCCCCTCTTAATTCAGAGCCTTAGTTTTCTTTTTCAACTTTGGTGGTTCAACTGCAGGAGCAAAATGAAAAACTCCTTTCCTTCCTATGGTAAGCATACACAGGCATGATTACACTGGCCAGCTTCTTTCTGCTATCTTTCTAGAAATAGAAATATGGTGGTACCACATGTCCACATTACATCCACGGGCAACTGGTAATAATGCCTCAGCTTCAGGCAAATGGGCCCTGAGATAAAATACAACCCTGGAAAGGGTGCTTGTGCCAGCCTCGTTTGAAGGAAGCACTCATTATTCAGTCAGACTGTCAACTGCATACAGCAAAGTGCCTTCTAAGCAGCTACACTCATTTCTTGGTCCCCACTTTTTATCCAGAGGAGATCTGATTTTGCCAGTGTTATTTCTTTAAAACCTCATTCCATTCCACTCTTGGTCTAAACCAGCACTCCTAATTCCAAAGCAACAGATTATCAGGAACCCACATACAGCCTCTTTCATTCCTTACTGCTGCAGAGAGGGAGTGGAGTCCCTTTGCTCGACAGCCTAGAGAACTCAGGAAACCAGCACTATCTTCTAAGTTACCCACAGACATTGTTTACTCAGTTTATAGATCAGAAAGGAGGCTTAAATAGAACAAATTTGACAGTTACGTAAAGCACAGACCCGGTGTTATATATGTATTTTATATCAAGGAAACTGTCTCTTACATTGTTTTTTTTTTTTTTTTTTTTTTTAATTTTTCTTTTTAAATGTTGGCCTCTTTTTATTGAGTTTTTATATTTGTTTATTTTTCATCTATCTTTACTCTTCGAACTGGGTAGGCCTGCCATTGCAGTGGCCTCTCTTGCACAGAGCACCAGCTCAGGGCGCATGCTGTCCAGAGCGCTGACTCATAATTGGACACACCAGTCCAGCTGCTCCACGGCACGTGGGATCTTCCCAGGCCAGGGATCGAACCGGTGCCCCTTGCACTGCAAGGTGGGCTCTTTACCCTCTGGGCCACCAGGGAAGCCCCTCTTGTATCTTTTTATAGAGAATATTTGGAGGGAAGTGTGACACTTAAAATTTTCTTTTTTTTTTTTTTTGCTCTCTTGTTACACACAGAACAACTCTTGCAAAGCAAGCCCAACAGAATAAATTGCTTTTATTTTACAGTTGGTAAAAATAGCTTTTTCAAATTGGGATAAGTTACAGGGTAAATGAAATTATAAATCCAAAACATAAAATTTTCCTTTTTGGGGAAAGAAGGGCTACTGATTTGTCATTAATTACCTTGCACAAGTAAATTGTACCTGTTGATTTTTCCTTTCTTGTTTCTAAAGGTGACCTTTGAGAGACTGTGCTTTTCAATATATGTATCCAGTAGAGAAAATCCCTGGTACTCTTTGTTCAGAACAAATCTGAAAACCATTTTTCTTACTACTGTACTTAATTATCTTCCTTAATTTTCTTCTAAAACTATCTTCCAATTTCATTAAAAAAATTTACTTTTTAATTGTTTCTTAGATTGTAAGTGCTAACAATAACTGAGCTGCCTTAGGAAGCATCATTACCATTTGAGGTTTAGAGTTCTGAATATTGTCTTTTTTTTCTTGTAAAAAATTCATGAGTTTGCCAAAAGTTAGCTGATTATGGAATGTACAGATATCATGTTTCCTTCCTGTGCCCTGAATTCAAGTGTCTTGATCCTACTTGAAATCAATAACAGTGAGATGCTGTATGTTTTATAGATAAGTAATTTGTGTACCCGGCTATTTATAAATTATATAAATGTGTTTGTAATGCATATATTTGCAATATGCATTTCAATTTAATTTAAGGTCTTGATTAATTAAGCCTACTCTGAAAATTCGTAGCTAATACTAAATTGCATTTAGAATTATAGTGAAATGATACTTACTTTAAGTAGCAGGAAAGAAGCCAGATTATGTAGAGTTTTGGCAAATATATCAAACAGCTCCTGATTTCTAATGAGATATCTCTTCTCTCAGTCTGCTTCCGCAAAGCCAGTCCAGCTGCTCCACGGCACGTGATCTTCCCAGGCCAGGATCGAACCGGGTCCCCTTGCACCTCAAGGTGGGCTCTTTACCCTCTGGGCCACCAGGGAAGCCCCTCTTGTATCTTTTTATAGAGAATATTTGGAGGGAAGTGTGACACTTAAAATTTTCTTTTTTTTTTTTTTGCTCTCTTGTTACACACAGAACAACTCTTGCAAAGCAAGCCCAACAGAATAAATTGCTTTTATTTTACAGTTGGTAAAAATAGCTTTTTCAAATTGGGATAAGTTACAGGGTAAATGAAATTATAAATCCAAAACATAAAATTTTCCTTTTTGGGGAAAGAAGGGCTACTGATTTGTCATTAATTACCTTGCACAAGTAAATTGTACCTGTTGATTTTTCCTTTCTTGTTTCTAAAGGTGACCTTTGAGAGACTGTGCTTTTCAATATATGTATCCAGTAGAGAAAATCCCTGGTACTCTTTGTTCAGAACAAATCTGAAAACCATTTTTCTTACTACTGTACTTAATTATCTTCCTTAATTTTCTTCTAAAACTATCTTCCAATTTCATTAAAAAAATTTACTTTTTAATTGTTTCTTAGATTGTAAGTGCTAACAATAACTGAGCTGCCTTAGGAAGCATCATTACCATTTGAGGTTTAGAGTTCTGAATATTGTCTTTTTTTTTCTTGTAAAAAATTCATGAGTTTGCCAAAAGTTAGCTGATTATGGAATGTACAGATATCATGTTTCCTTTCTGTGCCCTGAATTCAAGTGTCTTGATCCTACTTGAAATCAATAACAGTGAGATGCTGTATGTTTTATAGATAAGTAATTTGTGTACCCGGCTATTTATAAATTATATAAATGTGTTTGTAATGCATATATTTGCAATATGCATTTCAATTTAATTTAAGGTCTTGATTAATTAAGCCTACTCTGAAAATTCGTAGCTAATACTAAATTGCATTTAGAATTATAGTGAAATGATACTTACTTTAAGTAGCAGGAAAGAAGCCAGATTATGTAGAGTTTTGGCAAATATATCAAACAGCTCCTGATTTCTAATGAGATATCTCTTCTCTCAGTCTTGATTTAAATCACACATTCATATAAAAGGACAGTGAATAAATGTGGAGGATAATAGTGTAGGGCAAGGGGAAACTTCAGTACCACAAAATGCATATTTGCCCTAGAGAAGAACTTCACCATTCTAGGGGAAATTAAGTTTCCCAACTTCAGATCTTCTGGTTGTATTGTGAGAAGACCATTTCTAACAGTCATCTCTTTTAATAAATAGCAAAGTCTAATGTGTAAAACTTGAACTCATTTGATGATTAATCGTTGGCTTTTGAGTCTCAGCCTTGCTGAGTTAAACATTCATCTGTATAATGACCACTTAGCAATTGGTTCCATTTAAGTGTTTCTTGGACTTCTTCGTGGCTTAGATGGTGTGCAACACAGGAGACCTGGGTTTGATCCCCCAGTCAGGATGATCCCCTGGAGAAGGGAATGGCTACCCACTTCGGTATTCTTGCTTGGAGAATCCCATGGACAGAGGAGCCTGGTGGGCTAAGTTCATGGAATTGTAAAGAGTCAGATATGACTGAACGACTGACACTTTCACAAGTGTCTCCTCCACCTGAATGTTTCCAAAGTCAAACTTATTTTCTGTCAAGACCTGTTTTAGCTTCTACATGCACTATTCCAACATATTGATAGTCGCCACTGGGTCACCAAAGTCAAAAATCTGGGAGTCTTCCTAGACTTATCATCTTTCTTACTTCTTTCTTAACTCTCATTTGCTGTATCTTGTCTGCAGTCTTTCCTAGTATCAGTTCATCTGACCTCTTCATTTGAACTGTAACTTTTTATTTCTTGTAAAGTCAATAACATGTGAGATGCTGTATGTTTTATAGATAAGTAATTTGTGTACCGGCTATTTATAAATTATATAAATGTGTTTGTAATGCATATATTTGCAATATGCATTTCAATTTAATTTAAGGTCTTGATTAATTAAGCCTACTCTGAAAATTCGTAGCTAATACTAAATTGCATTTAGAATTATAGTGAAATGATACTTACTTTAAGTAGCAGGAAAGAAGCCAGATTATGTAGAGTTTTGGCAAATATATCAAACAGCTCCTGATTTCTAATGAGATATCTCTTCTCTCAGTCTTGATTTAAATCACACATTCATATAAAAGGACAGTGAATAAATGTGGAGGATAATAGTGTAGGGCAAGGGGAAACTTCAGTACCACAAAATGCATATTTGCCCTAGAGAAGAACTTCACCATTCTAGGGGAAATTAAGTTTCCCAACTTCAGATCTTCTGGTTGTATTGTGAGAAGACCATTTCTAACAGTCATCTCTTTTAATAAATAGCAAAGTCTAATGTGTAAAACTTGAACTCATTTGATGATTAATCGTTGGCTTTTGAGTCTCAGCCTTGCTGAGTTAAACATTCATCTGTATAATGACCACTTAGCAATTGGTTCCATTTAAGTGTTTCTTGGACTTCTTGGTGGCTTAGATGGTGTGCAACACAGGAGACCTGGGTTTGATCCCCCAGTCAGGATGATCCCCTGGAGAAGGGAATGGCTACCCACTTCGGTATTCTTGCTTGGAGAATCCCATGGACAGAGGAGCCTGGTGGGCTAAGTTCATGGAATTGTAAAGAGTCAGATATGACTGAACGACTGACACTTTCACAAGTGTCTCCTCCACCTGAATGTTTCCAAAGTCAAACTTATTTTCTGTCAAGACCTGTTTTAGCTTCTACATGCACTATTCCAACATATTGATAGTCGCCACTGGGTCACCAAAGTCAAAAATCTGGGAGTCTTCCTAGACTTATCATCTTTCTTACTTCTTTCTTAACTCTCATTTGCTGTATCTTGTCTGCAGTCTTTCCTAGTATCAGTTCATCTGACTCTTCCTGTTCATTTGAACTGTAACTATTTTAGTTCAGGGATCTGTCTCTTCCACTAGGATTAGTACAGTCACCTTCCTAAAAGGTATTCTTTCTCCAGTTTTGTGCCCCTGTATATCATCATTATGTATTCATTCCAATTTCCTTGGCATTCTTGATCTTTGGGGCTAGGGACTTCTTTGTCATAGAGCACTGCTTTGTGCATTGTTTGATGTTTAGCAGCATGGCTGGCCTCTACCCCCTAGACACCAGTAGCAGTTCTCTCCCAGTTGTGGCAACCAAAAGAGTTTCCACACAGTGTCAAATGTTCCCTGGAAGCAAAATTGCCCCCCTACTTGACAACCACTGCTTTAGCCTCATTATTAAATACAACTCCTAGTAGAGGAGGTATTTAGTAAATATTTGATGAAAAGCCATTCATATGATGTAACATCATTACATACTTAAACCTCCAAGAGAAGGAATTCTTTGAGTTTTTGTTTGGATTAGACACTAAGTCACACATCAAAGATGTATTTTAGGTTGTATACTATTCGTATCTACTTTCATTTCTGTTACCTCCATCTCTGATTTGTCTGCATCTGCTCTCTACCAGTTTAAGATCATTTCTTTAGGAGTAAAGTATTTTACCTCTCCAAGTTCAAATTATAAGATTCTTTTAAAAAATTTTTTTTTGTTTTATTTATTTATTTGTTTTGTTTTTCATCCATCTTTATTCTTTGGCCTCCCATTGCAGTGGCCTCTTTCATTGCAGAGCACTGGCTCTGGGTGCATGCAGCTCCAGAGCACTGGCTCGTAATTGGACACACCTGTCCAGCTGCTCTGAAGCACGTGAGATCTTCCCAGGTCAGGGATCAAACTGGTGCCCCTTGCATTGCAAGGAGGGCTCTTAACCCCACTGGACCACCAGGAAAGCCCTTTAAGATTCTTTTTTAATTGACCTATCAGGAAATGATAGTCTAGACATCTTCCTGGATTATGAAAGGAAAAATTGAATACATTTCAAAAATATTTCTGCAAACCACTTCTTAAATCAAGAAAGCAAGCTGCAACATATGGGAACTTGAATCTCTTTATCAGCAATGAACACTTGTTTTCATTTGTTTAAAATGTTGTTTTATCTAACATGTGGTAGACTGTGAGAATGATAAAATATGGAAACAGAAACCAGACCATTCCATTATAATGCATTTGTATCCTAATAATGATTACATCCTAGAGTCAGATGGTAGAAAGCAAGCTTATCTTGAGAGACATGCTATAATTAGTCATCTTCCCTCTGTTACAATTCCCAGTGGTGGGAAATAAAATTTGCTGATATTCAGACAATGTGAGCTCTGGGCAGAGGCAAGAAGAAAACATTCCTTCAATACTGGTTACCATCTTTAAAGAAGTTACATAAGCACCTGTTTGGAAAGTAATAAATCTCTTATCTATCTGTAATTACCATCCCCCATAGAGATTTTCATGATTTCTTTTTTTTTTTCAATGGATGCATTTTCTTTATTAGTGCTGATTAATTGGATTTCACATAATCTTTACCGTTATGAAATATAATTCTTCATTTGGTCTTTTTTCAGCCCTTTAGAAATGCCAGACCCAGTCTTAGCTTACAGGCCATACAAAAACAGGTAGTGTGGCAGACTTGGGTCAGCAGGCTATGGTTTGTTTGTCCATCCTTGGTCTAAAAAACATGGGCTACTTGAGATCATTTCTTTAGGAGTAAAGTATTTTACCTCTCCAAGTTCAAATTATAAGATTCTTTAAAAAAATTTTTTTTTGTTTTATTTATTTATTTGTTTTGTTTTTCATCCATCTTTATTCTTTGGCCTCCCATTGCAGTGGCCTCTTTCATTGCAGAGCACTGGCTCTGGGTGCATGCAGCTCCAGAGCACTGGCTCGTAATTGGACACACCTGTCCAGCTGCTCTGAAGCACGTGAGATCTTCCCAGGTCAGGGATCAAACTGGTGCCCCTTGCATTGCAAGGAGGGCTCTTAACCCCACTGGACCACCAGGAAAGCCCTTTAAGATTCTTTTTTAATTGACCTATCAGGAAATGATAGTCTAGACATCTTCCTGGATTATGAAAGGAAAAATTGAATACATTTCAAAAATATTTCTGCAAACCACTTCTTAAATCAAGAAAGCAAGCTGCAACATATGGGAACTTGAATCTCTTTATCAGCAATGAACACTTGTTTTCATTTGTTTAAAATGTTGTTTTATCTAACATGTGGTAGACTGTGAGAATGATAAAATATGGAAACAGAAACCAGACCATTCCATTATAATGCATTTGTATCCTAATAATGATTACATCCTAGAGTCAGATGGTAGAAAGCAAGCTTATCTTGAGAGACATGCTATAATTAGTCATCTTCCCTCTGTTACAATTCCCAGTGGTGGGAAATAAAATTTGCTGATATTCAGACAATGTGAGCTCTGGGCAGAGGCAAGAAGAAAACATTCCTTCAATACTGGTTACCATCTTTAAAGAAGTTACATAAGCACCTGTTTGGAAAGTAATAAATCTCTTATCTATCTGTAATTACCATCCCCCATAGAGATTTTCATGATTTCTTTTTTTTTTTCAATGGATGCATTTTCTTTATTAGTGCTGATTAATTGGATTTCACATAATCTTTACCCGTTATGAAATATAATTCTTCATTTGGTCTTTTTTCAGCCCTTTAGAAATGCCAGACCCAGTCTTAGCTTACAGGCCATACAAAACCAGGTAGTGTGGCAGACTTGGGTCAGCAGGCTATGGTTTGTTTGTCCATCCTTGGTCTAATGGGGAGAGAAACACTAGCCCCTCTGGATTTCTTTGCTTCACTGTTGCAATGAACTAACACAGGGAAGCACTTAGGATAGTGCCTGCTACCTTAAAAGTGCTGAGAATCCGTTATTATTAGATTGAACCTTATTTCCCCCCCGCACCCTGTGTGGTCTCCCCACTCCCGTCTGAGAGGGGGATCCCTACGTGTGTTCGTTCTCAGGGACTCTGTGTGTGTCGTCAGTTCGTTGTGTGCATCTCTGTGTTGTTGGTTCTTAGAAGGGGCCCCCTATATGCTCTGGTGATGTGTGTCTGGCAGACCTCCCTCATTTTCATGATTTCTAATGCTAAGGGCATATTAAAAATCGTGCTGAGAGATTAAAGATTTTTGTCCTGTCATTTAGAAAAATGTTCTTTTAAGAATTGTAAAGAACAAAGAAGACATTGATTAATTCTCAAATCAGAAAATTATAGGAAAAGGTATTAAATGTGAGACATAAGTGCACAAAACATGTAAGCACTGAATTTGAACAGTTTAGCACGATCACCCAGATTATTTTTATTCATTTTTGTTACCTGTTTTATTTAAATATTCAGTCCCAAGCTCCATCAAATTATGTAGTTAAGTAATTTACAAGTCTATATCTATTGTTTATATGGTATTTAAATTATTATAACTTGAAAAAGTACTTTCAATAAAACAGGGAGTTCTATTTATCAGTCCTTTTTGCTTGAACACCAAAATCAATATATCTATATTGAATGATGAGGAGGAGGAAGAAGATAAAGATGAGGGTGAAAAATAAATATGTAGAAGCAGAAGTAACAAAATCAATGGGATTTTTACAAAATGCCATGCTGCTTCTTAGAAGATAGAAATAATTTCCTGATTATCAAGAAAACACTAATTTTGTCAACACATCTTCAGAGAGAATGTGAATTCATATATATTTTTAGGAGCCCTTTGAAGTATTTTTCTGTTATACAGCAGTCACTGTTTCTCACAATTTTAAATGTACTTATGTAGATAACAGTGAGAGAGATGTAAGAGATTTATCTAGTTTTTCTTTTTTCTTTTTTTTTGATTTAGTTGTTTGATTTTTTTTTTTTTTTTCAGTTTGCCTCCTTTTCCACTGAGTAACATTCATGGATTCATGGATGTTCACTTGCTAGGTTTCTTAACTAACTCATTGGTTAACTGCCTTACTTTCATGAAATGGAATTTCATGAAATTTTTCTGAAAGATTTTTTTTTGCTTACTGAAACATTTAAATTACTGCCTGCTTTCTCTTTGAACACAATTAATATATATATATATATATATATATATATATATATGTATATATATTTCAGTTGATTTGAGAATATCAAATAGTACATAATAATCTCCTTCCTTACCGCTCAGATTTTCCTATTTGAAGTGTAGATAAAGGCAACTGGAGGCTAGAATTAGGCTGGTGAGTTAAAATAGAGTGGAGAGAATGCATCGACAAACTTGCATTCTCTTAGGTGCTAGGGATATATATGATGAAGGAAAAAATACATAGTCTCTGCTTTTATGGAGTTTACAGCCATTTTGGGAGAAGTCATTATTAAAAGAACCCAAAATATGTAGTAGTTTTAAAGCCATAGAAAAAGTCTTAGAAGAAGAACATGGAAGCAACTGCTGTAAAATCACATAATAGGAGATGCAGATATAGTGTGGGAGGCTAGCAGAGACCTCTTTAGAGGAACATCATTTGAACTGCGATCTGCTGGGTGAGTAGGAGTTTGTCAGCTGAAGAGGGAGAAGTGTCAGGTAAGGGATTTCAAGCTAGGTTTGAACGCGAGTTCTATTTATCAGTCCTTTTTGCTTGAACACCAAAATCAATATATCTATATTGAATGATGAGGAGGAGGAAGAAGATAAAGATGAGGGTGAAAAATAAATATGTAGAAGCAGAAGTAACAAAATCAATGGGATTTTTACAAAATGCCATGCTGCTTCTTAGAAGATAGAAGTAATTTCCTGATTATCAAGAAAACACTAATTTTGTCAACACATCTTCAGAGAGAATGTGAATTCATATATATTTTTAGGAGCCCTTTGAAGTATTTTTCTGTTATACAGCAGTCACTGTTTCTCACAATTTTAAATGTACTTATGTAGATAACAGTGAGAGAGATGTAAGAGATTTATCTAGTTTTTCTTTTTTCTTTTTTTTTGATTTAGTTGTTTGATTTTTTTTTTTTTTTCAGTTTGCCTCCTTTTCCACTGAGTAACATTCATGGATTCATGGATGTTCACTTGCTAGGTTTCTTAACTAACTCATTGGTTAACTGCCTTACTTTCATGAAATGGAATTTCATGAAATTTTTCTGAAAGATTTTTTTTGCTTACTGAAACATTTAAATTACTGCCTGCTTTCTCTTTGAACACAATTAATATATATATATATATATATATATATATATATGTATATATATTTCAGTTGATTTGAGAATATCAAATAGTACATAATAATCTCCTTCCTTACCGCTCAGATTTTCCTATTTGAAGTGTAGATAAAGGCAACTGGAGGCTAGAATTAGGCTGGTGAGTTAAAATAGAGTGGAGAGAATGCATCGACAAACTTGCATTCTCTTAGGTGCTAGGGATATATATGATGAAGGAAAAAATACATAGTCTCTGCTTTTATGGAGTTTACAGCCATTTTGGGAGAAGTCATTATTAAAAGAACCCAAAATATGTAGTAGTTTTAAAGCCATAGAAAAAGTCTTAGAAGAAGAACATGGAAGCAACTGCTGTAAAATCACATAATAGGAGATGCAGATATAGTGTGGGAGGCTAGCAGAGACCTCTTTTAGAGGAACATCATTTGAACTGCGATCTGCTGGGTGAGTAGGAGTTTGTCAGCTGAAGAGGGGAGAAGTGTCAGGTAAGGGATTTCAAGCTGATGGTGCAGCACAGGCAAAGGCCTTGAGACATGGGGAGAAATGACACTTTTACGAAACTGAGATTTTATTGTTAGCCTTTATCAATGACTGTTGACTGAGAAGCCTCAAAGGAAACACTCTCTTGAAATTGTATGTGCAGTGAAAACTAGGTACCTTAGCAACCCATAGCATTTTTTGCATCCTTTATACTTTTATTGTATGGAGGGGATGAATGAAAGAAACTCTTTTCTCAAAAACCTTTGCTCTGGTTAGGAAAAGTAGAACAAAGAGTCAGAAACAGAGATAGAGAAACAGAGAGAGAGAGAGTTTAAGACATTTGCACAGGGTTCTCCAAATCCAGCCTTGAGAATAAGTCTGGAGCTTCTGATGAAAATGGCCCAGTTAACAGTGACCACTGGTGATGGCTCTTAAGATACAGAAGGTGTTTGGACAAATCCAGAACGTATTTAGATAGAAAATAGAGATATTACAAGGGACAGGATATATAAAATCAGATGCTCTAGTTTCAGATTCAAATATGTGGCAATGATGTGGCACAGAAAAGAAAAACTTAGATAAGCCAAGGAAAAGAATCACAGATATAAAGGACACCCAATTCCCTTCCATTTAAAGAGTCATTCTAACATCATTAAATAAAGAGTATGTCAATGCATTCTTCAGTCTTGATAAAAGACATCCAATGGCAGGCTTTTTTGTTCCAATTGGAGCCTAAAATTCTGCACCAGAAAAAGAAGTTATTGGGCTTCCCTGGTGGTCCAGTGCATAAGGACACCACCTTGCAGTGCAAGGGGCGCCGGTTCGATCCTTGGCCTGGGAAGATCCCACATGCCGCAGAGTGGCAGGACCGATGTGTCCAGTCACCCAGCCGGAGCTCTGGCGCTCATACGTCCAGAGCCGGTGCTCTGCGACAACAGAGGCCGCCGTGATGGGAGGCCCACGCGGGCCAAAGAACAAAATGGATTAAAATAGACAAATGAGGGCTTCCCCTGGTGGTCCAGTGGGTAAGGACACCACCTTGCAGTGCAAGGGGCGCCGGTTGGAGCCCTGGCCTGGGAAGATCCCACGTGCCGCGGAGCGGCTGGACCCACGTGTCCAATTACCGAGCCGGAGCTCTGGAGCGCATGCGCCCAGAGGCGGCGCTCTGCGATGACAGGCGCCACCGCGATGGGAGGCCCACAGGAGCCAAAGAACAAAGACGGATGAACAAAGAGAAACAAAAGACCAATAGAAGTGGCCCGCCTGCTGCCCTCCCTCCCCAACCCGACCCCCGCCCAAAAATAAATAAATAAATAAATCTTTAAAAAAAAAAAAAAAATAGACAAATGAAAGACCAATAGAAGTGGCCCATCTGCCCCACTCCCTCTCACCCCCCCACCCCCCACAAAAAAAGAAAAAGAAATTATTGATTCTTCTTGGCATGTGCATTTTGTATTTTAAATAAGACCAATATGTAAGATTACCAGCCAAGTAAGCCTCAAGGACTCTTGTTCATTCCTTAAGGCGTTTCCATAAAAATAATTTACTTAAATGCATATGGAGGGATGGTAACATTTTATTCTGTTGAAGGAGAAGTGTTTTCTTTTCTTTTCTGAATATTTTCTCATCACTAAGTCTTTGAAGGAAGCTCGAGTCTGCTTATAGAATAGGCAAAATGAAAACAACAGTCGTAATGAACAATGTGGTCTCCGGAGCCATTTCACATTTATTATCTCATCAGAAATTCTGTCAATCTATTCCATCCTTACTGTATTCCAAACAGCTCTGGAGGCTGTCATTGCAGCACTGAAGATGGCACATGCTACTTGTCTTTCTCTTCATAGACCTTATGAGCTCAAAAGGGTAAGAAAATAAATGAGTTTTATCTTATTACCACCATGTTACAGGTTGAGTTATCCACAACTTACAACAGGCACCTGTAGTTAAAGAGGTCTATTTGGCTTAACTTCAGACAAAGAAGGTGTTGTTTTAATTACTGTTTGCCTTCAAAATATAATCTTATATCCCCCTGACACTCAAAACACGTGTCTCTCTGCCTCACTGACTCAAAATTATTTTATTCTTCCAATCAGTCATCAAATTGTGAAAGAAATGTTAAACTGGATTTTTTTTTGAATTGATTCATGTTTTCAAAGAACTCATCTGATTTTGTATAATGAATGAAGAGTGTAAAAATAGGGAGTCAAAAATATGACCGAAATTGTAACATTTATGCCATATTTCAAATAATATCTTAGTTTGAAGCTATGATAAGTGTCTAAAAAAAAAGACTCTGTGTTGCTGTCTGAGGGATCAGCCTTTAGGCTGAACTATAACTGTCTTAAGTATAACTGTTTCTCCTTGGCTTAAATCTGTTTAGTGGATCTCCATCACTCAAATGCTAAATTTCAGAATCCTTAACATAGCATATAAAGATCTTTATGACACAGCTTCTGTCTTTCTGGTCACATCGTCTGCTTCCTGCTTCTCACTTAATGCTCTGAAAGTGTTGGTATATAACACAGATGGAAAAGACCATAAAACTAAAAAAAGTAATAACTCTAAAACATTCTGATTAAATATATCAGTGCCTCATACCTCAGGGTGACATAGAGCTTTGCTTTAGGTAAATAATTCTTTCTCAATAGTAATGCATATGTTTCTTTAGGCCACAGAGAGTTTAAAATGTCTTCTTCGATATGTTTATTTTAAAGATGTTGGGAACAATTAGGTTTACTCCTAATAGAAACTACTTTTGCTTTCTGTTTTTGAACCCTGAAACTTAGAAATCATAGTGCAAATTCAGTTTCTAAGAGAACTGGTACCACCTAAAATGCACATGCTGTCAATCTATTCCATCCTTACTGTATTCCAAACAGCTCTGGAGGCTGTCATTGCAGCACTGAAGATGGCACATGCTACTTGTCTTTCTCTTCATAGACCTTATGAGCTCAAAAGGGTAAGAAAATAAATGAGTTTTATCTTATTACCACCATGTTACAGGTTGAGTTATCCACAACTTACAACAGGCACCTGTAGTTAAAGAGGTCTATTTGGCTTAACTTCAGACAAAGAAGGTGTTGTTTTAATTACTGTTTACCTTCAAAATATAATCTTATATCCCCCTGACACTCAAAACACGTGTCTCTCTGCCTCACTGACTCAAAATTATTTTATTCTTCCAATCAGTCATCAAATTGTGAAAGAAATGTTAAACTGGATTTTTTTTTGAATTGATTCATGTTTTCAAAGAACTCATCTGATTTTGTATAATGAATGAAGAGTGTAAAAATAGGGAGTCAAAAATATGACCGAAATTGTAACATTTATGCCATATTTCAAATAATATCTTAGTTTGAAGCTATGATAAGTGTCTAAAAAAAAAGACTCTGTGTTGCTGTCTGAGGGATCAGCCTTTAGGCTGAACTATAACTGTCTTAAATATAACTGTTTCTCCTTGGCTTAAATCTGTTTAGTGGATCTCCATCACTCAAATGCTAAATTTCAGAATCCTTAACATAGCATATAAAGATCTTTATGACACAGCTTCTGTCTTTCTGGTCACATCTTCTGCTTCCTGCTTCTCACTTAATGCTCTGAAAGTGTTGGTATATAACACAGATGGAAAAGACCATAAAACTAAAAAAAGTAATAACTCTAAAACATTCTGATTAAATATATCAGTGCCTCATACCTCAGGGTGACATAGAGCTTTGCTTTAGGTAAATAATTCTTTCTCAATAGTAATGCATATGTTTCTTTAGGCCACAGAGAGTTTAAAATGTCTTCTTCGATATGTTTATTTTAAAGATGTTGGGAACAATTAGGTTTACTCCTAATAGAAACTACTTTTGCTTTCTGTTTTTGAACCCTGAAACTTAGAAATCATAGTGCAAATTCAGTTTCTAAGAGAACTGGTACCACCTAATTAATTTAAGATTGTATCTCATTTTTTCAGCCTTCTTTATCTGAACTCTTGAATTAATTGGAAATAGTTTGTCTTTAAGCTCTTAATTTGTGAAAGGGGACTTGCTTACTTTCTTCTTTAGAGAGGAACCAGGAGCACAATTTTGTCATTAACAGTATTTCCTATCAAGTTTTTCACTTGGTCCTCAACAGCCCACAAAAATATTAAGTGATATGACCATGGTTATAAAAATATAGGGCTTAAATCTAAATAGAGGCTCACTTTCACTCACCAAGGTTCTCAACACGTTCATGTTTATGCAAGGGATAAAACAAGGTTTACTATTTTTATTGTTGTTTTACAGTTATGGGTAGTTAGTACAAAATAATAAAAATTCAATTTACTTAGCTCCCCCCAAAGTGGCCTCAAAGTGTAGATTTTTGAACCCTTAACTTATGCTTGTTCAAAATGGGTTCTAAATCTCTAGTACTTTAAAACAGGCAAAAACAGTCAAAATAAAAAGTGCTCTCCTGCATCGATCATTTTCTTCCCTGAGGAAAAGCTATATGCAAGCATCCTATGTCTACTTTGGACTTGGGAGAATATTGAGTTAGCTGGTTGGTTGGTTAGTCACTAAACTGTGACCAAGTCTTTGCGACCCCTATTGATTTACAGCAATCTGTTAATAATTTTCCAAAGTTGTAATTCATTTTGTAATGTGGATTTTCTAACACGTCTGCTTCATGAGCTTAGCTTTTTCATAGAGTGCTTTTGTAAATGGGAAAAAAAAAGAAAACTGTAAAACATTCTGATTAAATATATCAGTGCCTCATACCTCAGGGTGACATAGAGCTTTGCTTTAGGTAAATAATTCTTTCTCAATAGTAATGCATATGTTTCTTTAGGCCACAGAGAGTTTAAAATGTCTTCTTCGATATGTTTATTTTAAAGATGTTGGGAACAATTAGGTTTACTCCTAATAGAAACTACTTTTGCTTTCTGTTTTTGAACCCTGAAACTTAGAAATCATAGTGCAAATTCAGTTTCTAAGAGAACTGGTACCACCTAATTAATTTAAGATTGTATCTCATTTTTTCAGCCTTCTTTATCTGAACTCTTGAATTAATTGGAAATAGTTTGTCTTTAAGCTCTTAATTTGTGAAAGGGGACTTGCTTACTTTCTTCTTTAGAGAGGAACCAGGAGCACAATTTTGTCATTAACAGTATTTCCTATCAAGTTTTTCACTTGGTCCTCAACAGCCCACAAAATATTAAGTGATATGACCATGGTTATAAAAATATAGGGCTTAAATCTAAATAGAGGCTCACTTTCACTCACCAAGGTTCTCAACACGTTCATGTTTATGCAAGGGATAAAACAAGGTTTACTATTTTTATTGTTGTTTTACAGTTATGGGTAGTTAGTACAAAATAATAAAAATTCAATTTACTTAGCTCCCCCCAAAGTGGCCTCAAAGTGTAGATTTTTGAACCCTTAACTTATGCTTGTTCAAAATGGGTTCTAAATCTCTAGTACTTTAAAACAGGCAAAAACCGTCAAAATAAAAAGTGCTCTCCTGCATCGATCATTTTCTTCCCTGAGGAAAAGCTATATGCAAGCATCCTATGTCTACTTTGGACTTGGGAGAATATTGAGTTAGCTGGTTGGTTGGTTAGTCACTAAACTGTGACCAAGTCTTTGCGACCCCTATTGATTTACAGCAATCTGTTAATAATTTTCCAAAGTTGTAATTCATTTTGTAATGTGGATTTTCTAACACATCTGCTTCATGAGCTTAGCTTTTTCATAGAGTGCTTTTTGTAAATGGGAAGGAAACCTGAATTAAAATTCCAAGATAAATTAACATTTAAAGTTAAAACTAAGTGACTGCGTGTTACTACCATTTCAAGTTATTTTAAAATTAATCTCTTTTGACACAAGGTTTTCGAACTATGTTCACTCTTAACTGTCCTCTATTTAATATGATAACTTATGAATCACTGAATACTGTATTATCTTTACTAATTTGAAAATGATTCCCGGAACTTTGTCAACAATGATAGCTACAGAGCAAATAGTTTCTTTCAAAGTTGTCTGTATACAAGAACTGTTTAGAGCTTTGTGGCAGTCTTTAATAAAATGGCAGAACCCATTTTCAATGTGATTTACTTAAAAAGCTTCATCAGGGTTGTTTCATATATTATTCATATAAATAATTTAATTAATGAATCATTGTCTTATTAATAACTTACCCAACCAAGGATAATTCTTCATGACCACCATAATCCTGAAACAGGGAATAAGAAGTGTTAACTTTGAGTGAAAAAGATATGGATGCAATGTTTTTGGTACTTCATTCTTCAGTTTTGAATGTTCCTTTGTTCATATGAAAAATATGTTGCTAGCATGTCCTGCTGAGGGCTCATTATTGTCAAGGTACACATTATATTGATGCATTCTATAACTTTTAGACTTTTATTTGGATTGGATCTGTTTTCCTATTAAATGTAAAATGTTAACAACCATATTATTATAGGTTTGATGATGACCATAATCTTAGTGTTGTTCTATAGATGGCTGCATTATTTGACAAGCAACTGATGGGTCATTTGCTGGATCAGGTACAAGTAGTCACACCAGCACCATTTTTTCTATTTTGGACAGGCCAGTGATTTGAAGGGTGGTTCCCAGGGAATAGGAGCATTTTGTCTGAGAGCCTCTGACAGATGATGCTGTCATCGATCATTTTCTTCCCTGAGGAAAAGCTATATGCAAGCATCCTATGTCTACTTTGGACTTGGGAGAATATTGAGTTAGCTGGTTGGTTGGTTAGTCACTAAACTGTGACCAAGTCTTTGCGACCCCTATTGATTTACAGCAATCTGTTAATAATTTTCCAAAGTTGTAATTCATTTTGTAATGTGGATTTTCTAACACATCTGCTTCATGAGCTTAGCTTTTTCATAGAGTGCTTTTTGTAAATGGGAAGGAAACCTGAATTAAAATTCCAAGATAAATTAACATTTAAAGTTAAAACTAAGTGACTGCGTGTTACTACCATTTCAAGTTATTTTAAAATTAATCTCTTTTGACACAAGGTTTTCGAACTATGTTCACTCTTAACTGTCCTCTATTTAATATGATAACTTATGAATCACTGAATACTGTATTATCTTTACTAATTTGAAAATGATTCCCGGAACTTTGTCAACAATGATAGCTACAGAGCAAATAGTTTCTTTCAAAGTTGTCTGTATACAAGAACTGTTTAGAGCTTTGTGTCAGTCTTTAATAAAATGGCAGAACCCATTTTCAATGTGATTTACTTAAAAAGCTTCATCAGGGTTGTTTCATATATTATTCATATAAATAATTTAATTAATGAATCATTGTCTTATTAATAACTTACCCAACCAAGGATAATTCTTCATGACCACCATAATCCTGAAACAGGGAATAAGAAGTGTTAACTTTGAGTGAAAAAGATATGGATGCAATGTTTTTGGTACTTCATTCTTCAGTTTTGAATGTTCCTTTGTTCATATGAAAAATATGTTGCTAGCATGTCCTGCTGAGGGCTCATTATTGTCAAGGTACACATTATATTGATGCATTCTATAACTTTTAGACTTTTATTTGGATTGGATCTGTTTTCCTATTAAATGTAAAATGTTAACAACCATATTATTATAGGTTTGATGATGACCATAATCTTAGTGTTGTTCTATAGATGGCTGCATTATTTGACAAGCAACTGATGGGTCATTTGCTGGATCAGGTACAAGTAGTCACACCAGCACCATTTTTTCTATTTTGGACAGGCCAGTGATTTGAAGGGTGGTTCCCAGGGAAGAGGAGGATTTTGCCTGAGAGCCTCTGACAGATGATGCTGTAGGTATCCGTCTGTTTCTTTGAACACATGTTCTTTTAAATCTTGAAGTGCAAGATAAGGGCAGAGAAACTTTAACTTGGTAAGATGAAAGAGTGAATGGTTTGTGGCATAATTGAATATGCAGGATATTTTTAACGTTAGGATTATTTTTTCAAGAGTGTGCCTTGTTTGTAGCTAAAACACTACTTCAAGGGTTTTTGAATGGTTTGTCAGGTGAGCCGTCATTAAGTTACTAGAATTTATCCCCAGAAGACTTGGGGCTGTTACTTACCACCTTACATTGTACTGTTCTGAACAGAAAATGGTCTTTTGTTCAAGAAAGTCACATTTTCATCTCTCAGTTTTAATGGTTTTGTAGAATTTTTTTCTGACCTGGTAAAATCAGTGCCATTGTATCTCAGTAAGCTGCTTACTTTTCAATGTAAATACAAGCCCCTATAAAGAGATTAGGGACCCTTTGTGCCCAATTTGTTTCTCTCATATTATAAGTGGTACCTTGAGATTTTTTTAAAAAGAGGCACAGTGCATGGTCTGTGTGTATAATTTCAGTACTATTTGATGTTTTGAACACATGTCAGATCCCTACTAATCTGTGCCTTAAAAGTGCTGGTAATTTAATTACTCCCCAAAATACTGTTTCTCTTTTTTCCTAATCTGAAGTGTTAACTTGAGTGAAAAGATATGGATGCAATGTTTTTGGTACTTCATTCTTCAGTTTTGAATGTTCCTTTGTTCATATGAAAAATATGTTGCTAGCATGTCCTGCTGAGGGCTCATTATTGTCAAGGTACACATTATATTGATGCATTCTATAACTTTTAGACTTTTATTTGGATTGGATCTGTTTTCCTATTAAATGTAAAATGTTAACAACCATATTATTATAGGTTTGATGATGACCATAATCTTAGTGTTGTTCTATAGATGGCTGCATTATTTGACAAGCAACTGATGGGTCATTTGCTGGATCAGGTACAAGTAGTCACACCAGCACCATTTTTTCTATTTTGGACAGGCCAGTGATTTGAAGGGTGGTTCCCAGGGAATAGGAGCATTTTGTCTGAGAGCCTCTGACAGATGATGCTGTAGGTATCCGTCTGTTTCTTTGAACACATGTTCTTTTAAATCTTGAAGTGCAAGATAAGGGCAGAGAAACTTTAACTTGGTAAGATGAAAGAGTGAATGGTTTGTGGCGTAATTGAATATGCAGGATATTTTTAACGTTAGGATTATTTTTTCAAGAGTGTGCCTTGTTTGTAGCTAAAACACTACTTCAAGGGTTTTTGAATGGTTTGTCAGGTGAGCCGTCATTAAGTTACTAGAATTTATCCCCAGAAGACTTGGGGCTGTTACTTACCACCTTACATTGTACTGTTCTGAAAAGAAAATGGTCTTTTGTTCAAGAAAGTCACATTTTCATCTCTCAGTTTTAATGGTTTTGTAGAATTTTTTTCTGACCTGGTAAAATCAGTGCCATTGTATCTCAGTAAGCTGCTTACTTTTCAATGTAAATACAAGCCCCTATAAAGAGATTAGGGACCCTTTGTGCCCAATTTGTTTCTCTCATATTATAAGTGGTACCTTGAGATTTTTTAACAAGAGGCACAGTGCATGGTCTGTGTGTATAATTTCAGTACTATTTGATGTTTTGAACACATGTCAGATCCCTACTAATCTGTGCCTTAAAAGTGCTGGTAATTTAATTACTCCCCAAAATACTGTTTCTCTTTTTTTCCTAATGCTGTGCTAAGCACATATATTTGGCACTGTAGAAGGATGTGATGTAAGCTGACGTTTGCATTAAAACTTAAGAGCTATAAGGATGGAAGTTTGCCTTTTATCCTGCACCCCAGAATCCATATTTGAAAGTTTTGTAAACAAACACAACACTATGTGGTTTTAAAGGCACTTGGTTCTTTACTGGGTATGCTGCGAAATCAGTTCAGTTCTGATTTGTCCTGAGGTCATCCTTTTAAACCAAAGTATGCTTATTAATTTCTCTTTTGAGTTTCAGTGCTCAAAACAAAATGATCTAGACACTGTATTTTTACAAACTCCTAGCTAAACAAACGAACAAAATCAGAGGCTTTGGGGGCTACTGTTGGCAAAACGCTATGGGCTCCCCACATTCTTAAGAAAACCAACAAGTAGCAGAGTACTGATCTTCCACTCTAGTGTTTTTTCAAGTCTAGGAGAAGTAAAAATTCTTAATAGCAGGCTCAGTTCTGATGGTCACTTCTTGCCTCTGTGTATGTTCTGAATACAGTGTTAGTTTATCTTTCCTTTTAACAATTGTTTGATGAAGAGTTGTCTGTGAGCATATGAAAATGAAGTTGCAAATAAATACTACCTTCTTAAAACCAAAGGAGACCTCAAGGAGCCTTTTACTTCCAGCTCCTTTTGAGTGTCTTCCCTTTCTTTTTTCGAGAAAGCACTGCTCAGATACAGAGGGCATCTTCCTTTAAATGTTTCCATTTTTCAGTGTAGCCTTCCTATTTTAAACTGGGTGAATTTAAGTCACAGAATTGTGGGGTTTTCTCTGTAAGGTGATAGTGGCTATAATTTGATTATGACTTTCATCATGAAACAGTGATTGAAGTGTTCAGTTCATTTTGATGTAGGTAGGACACATTAAATAAATAATGACCTTTGACAATACTGTCATGGCAAATTCATTTTAATATTTAATGCCTTCCTTTGATAAACGAGGCATCCAAAACCAAGAAGGTTAAGATTAACCGGTTTTAAGTTTGAAGGAGGTATATTTGGAGCAAGTAAGCATTCCCTAATTTACCTGAACGTCGAGGGTGAATTCCACCAATATGGGGAAGTCATCAGACTTGCAAATTGATGAGAACAGGCTTAATGAATAAATAATTAATTGGCATATTAAAGGCTTAATATGTTATTGGAAAGACAAAGTTTGGGTGAAGAACCTGATCCTTTGAATAAACATCAAGGTGAGGGACAATAAAGTTCTCCATGATCTTATAAATGGACCACTAGCCATAATGCATAGATTTATTTTCTGCCTGAAACTTTGGATGCTGAAAAATAAGTCTTTATTTTTTAATCCTGCATTTGGATTTCAGTGGGCCTCTTTGCCTTTAATATTTTCAGAATTCTAATGTATGCACTGAATAAAGCAAGTTAAAACTAACATTTGACAAATCAAATCTTTAGAAGTTACAGTCTGAAAATCTTTATTGATTTTCATAGAATTTTTATGAGGCGTAGCTTCTTACTGCAGTAATCATCCTTCTAGTTAATAACATAAGAATGCAGACTGGGCTTACTTTGCGGCTCTCGTTTATTTTCCACTCAAGTATTTTTCTTCACTTGTCACACTGACATCTAAATTTGGTAGTTCATCCTTAAAAAATAACATTGTTGTCCAGCAGCTCCACTTCCAATTACTTAGGACCACTGAAGGAACAGAACAAATAAGAGTGATGATATCCATGGTGTTTAAAGAATCTGTGTCTATTGTATGCAGTCTTTTTGTTGAAACCACCGTCAGTACCTTGTCATTCAAACCAGGAGACCTCAAGGAGCTTTTCTTAGATAACAGAGGGCATCTTCCTTTAAATGTTTCCATTTTTCAGTGTAGCCTTCCTATTTTAAACTGGGTGAATTTAAGTCACAGAATTGTGGGGTTTTCTCTGTAAGGTGATAGTGGCTATAATTTGATTATGACTTTCATCATGAAACAGTGATTGAAGTGTTCAGTTCATTTTGATGTAGGTAGGACACATTAAATAAATAATGACCTTTGACAATACTGTCATGGCAAATTCATTTTAATATTTAATGCCTTCCTTTGATAAACGAGGCATCCAAAACCAAGAAGGTTAAGATTAACCGGTTTTAAGTTTGAAGGAGGTATATTTGGAGCAAGTAAGCATTCCCTAATTTACCTGAACGTCGAGGGTGAATTCCACCAATATGGGGAAGTCATCAGACTTGCAAATTGATGAGAACAGGCTTAATGAATAAATAATTAATTGGCATATTAAAGGCTTAATATGTTATTAGAAAGACAAAGTTTGGGTGAAGAACCTGATCCTTTGAATAAACATCAAGGTGAGGGACAATAAAGTTCTCCATGATCTTATAAATGGACCACTAGCCATAATGCATAGATTTATTTTCTGCCTGAAACTTTGGATGCTGAAAAATAAGTCTTTATTTTTTAATCCTGCATTTGGATTTCAGTGGGCCTCTTTGCCTTTAATATTTTCAGAATTCTAATGTATGCACTGAATAAAGCAAGTTAAAACTAACATTTGACAAATCAAATCTTTAGAAGTTACAGTCTGCAAATCTTTATTGATTTTCATAGAATTTTTATGAGGCGTAGCTTCTTACTGCAGTAATCATCCTTCTAGTTAATAACATAAGAATGCAGACTGGGCTTACTTTGCGGCTCTTCGTTTATTTTCCACTCAAGTATTTTTCTTCACTTGTCACACTGACATCTAAATTTGGTAGTTCATCCTTAAAAAATAACATTGTTGTCCAGCAGCTCCACTTCCAATTACTTAGGACCACTGAAGGAACAGAACAAATAAGAGTGATGATATTCTTGGTGTTTAAAGAATCTGTGTTTATTGTATTCAGTCTTTTTGTGGAAACCACAGTCAGTACCTTGTCATTCAAACCATAGGGAAGGCTTCTGAGTTATTTGGCATCAATTTTGTAACACATGTTACACTTCTGTCCTGAGTGAAGCACACAAAGAGAAGCTCTGTTGGACTGAAGCCTGCTTTTAAATTTGACTTCATTCACTTCTACAGAGTTAGATTTTTCTTCAGCCATCACTCTGACATCTAAATGTGGCTGTTCACCATAAACGATAACGTTGTTCTCTGGTAACTTCACTCCAATTGGGTAGGGCCTCTAAAGGAACAGAACAAATTAGTTGGTATTCTTGGTGTTTAAAGAATCAGTACGTATTTTCTATAGTCACATTTTCAAAAACTACGATCAATCCGTTTAGTAGGGAAATAGCACCTTTAGGCTCTGGCCAATTTTTTTAAAAATGTTGGCCTCTTTTATTGTTTTGTTTTTTTAATTTATTTATTTTCATCCATCTTTTATTGTTTGGCCTGTGTGGGCCTCCCATTGCAGTGGCCTCCCTCGTTTCAGAGCGGTGGCTCTGGGCACACGCGCTCCAGAGTGCTGGCTCGTAATTGGACACACCGGTCCAGCTGCTCCACAGTATGTGGGATCTTTCCCGGCCAGGGATCAAACAGGTGCGCTTTGTACTTCAAGGAGGACTCTATACCCACTGGACCACCAGGGAAGTTCCCAGGCTCTGTCCATTGATTCCGCATTCAGAGAGAGGAAGAATTAACTGTTAAAGGGGACTTATTTGATTTCTATTTGCGCCCCCCACCTTCTGGACTATGTTTATTGTCTCCTCTTCTAGCTCTTATTTCAGAGAATCCATATTTTCTTTTGATTTCATGGAGATTTGAATGTCCATTATTTTTATCTAAATCATGGAGGAATTTTTTTCTGAGGTTGTTGTTTTCAAGGTGAAGTTTCGTTGGATGATAATATGGGGGAAATCCAAGGGTGGTAATCTAGGGGAGCAGTTAGCTTCATTTGCACGTACTGTCTCTTTATCCTTTGTCTTCACTCCCGGTGGCAGGTATTTAACAGTGAACTGCCTTACCTGTGGTCTGTATAGTGTACTTCTCTTCAACCCACTAAAGTGAACAGCTAGAGAACATTATCCTGCAAAGGATAAATAAGTAGAAATTATAAGTCAATTTAGAGAAACTGAGAAAGAATGATGACAGGGAGGAAAACAGAGGAACCATAGTGTGACTATCAAGTGACTCCTTGGTCCAGAGGAAAAAATTCAGAACACTGAAATCAACAGCTAGAGGGAGAAGTACTGTAGAATTTCCTTCCTTACAGCATTTTAGGAGTAATTAAAACTAGCAGAAGACTTATTCAGAGTATGTATGGTGAATAACACATTCAAACAACTCATTATAGTAAAGTTATCCAGAGTAGGTCTGAAACCCAGGCCGTTTATCTTTTTGTATAGAAAACTACAAACATTGTGCTGGCTATCTGGCATAAATAGGACAGCAAATGGAAAACAAAGAAGTTGACTTTTCAATGAGGAGGTCATGGCACCTACATCTGGTAGCCTCTTCAGTGATTGAAATAAAAATCACCTACCATATGCTAAGTCTACAACAAAGTTTCCTTTCCTTAATGTCCAACATTATTTGTGATAAGGCCCTTACCCTCTCTCTTAGCCTGGTTCCTAATGTATAAAATGAGGAGTGGCTTTACTAGCCTTTCCAAATCTAGAGTGCCACAGCAGCAAATTAAGTAGCTTTTATTTGATAATCAGATACTGTAAGAACTCACATAGCCTGCTTGATGTTATTCACCTCCTCCAGTGTCACCATTTAAAATCCAGACGTAAAGTATCATTTCTTTAACATGAATATTCATTAGAATTTACAACTGGAAGGCAGAAAGCAAAAGTTAATTGTACACCTATGCTGTGTCAGGTAGTTTGCTAGAAACTGTGCCCTAGATAAAGAATCCCAGTGACACAATTCCTATCCACAAGGATCTCTGGAGCTTAATCGGGAGGTAGGACAAAGATAACACGAGCCAATGGAAAGATGAAGAGCTCACAGACAGTACTTCATTTAAAGTGCTAAAGTTGCACGACAGACATTGTCTGGGTAAAGTGGGCTATGGGGATTCAGAGTAGGAAGAAATCACCTCCTGGGATCCTTGGAACTCAGCTAATGAGCCTTAAGTGAAGGGACTGACTCCCTGAGTCTGTGAGCTCAATTATATTCCATAGCCACAGACTGTACCCTGAACTTCCCAGCTGTTTTGTAAAGCATGGAGTTAATGACAAAGACAGATACAGAAGGACCAATCTTCCCCACTGGTGAAATCAACAAATGCTCTATAGGTCGCTGTTAGGTGGACAGCTAAGCCTAAGGAAGATAATAAGAAAGCTTATACTTGTGTCTCTAAGGAATTTAGCGACATTTTTGCTTATGAAAATTCAGGCCATTGCAGTTTTCAGTTGTAATTGTCCTGTCCTTGCTTTTCTATTCAAACTCAACTCATCTTTTAAATGCCAGTTCCAGTGGTAGTTGTCTGTCACTTCAGCCTCTGGGTCACTGTTTTAAGAATTCATATTATTCAATGTCTATTAAATGAAGAGACAAATGCAAAACAGGTTTTGAGAATCAAAGTGCTTTTAAAATATAAGTTTTACATGTGACTGTTACTCCTAATTTGGCTTACCTAGATTATAGCTCTTATATATCCAGTATCTAAGCTTAGCTTGTATCCCCCTATGATGCCTCGTGTATGTGTGTTTGTGTGTGTACTCAGTTTTGTCTAATTTTTTGTGACCCCATGGACTGTAATCAACCAGGTTCCTCTCTCCATGGGATTTTCCAGGCAAGAATACTGGAGTGAGTTGCCATCTCCTCCTCCAGGATAACGTCTCAAATGCTTCAGGTATTAGATACACATTTCTTGGTAATTATCGTTAATCAATAGGCTACTATAGCAATTCAGATAAGAAAACAAACTTAACAAGTGTCACCCCAGAAAACATAAGGACCATCATTCTTCTGAAGACATTAAAGGTTAGATATTTATATTGCTTTTTACTTTCTTTTTTGGTATTGTTCAGAGTATTTATGGTTCAATTGAAAATTGAGGCATTATTTTAGTAAATGTTTCCTTTTTTTCTCCAAGGAAATATGTACACTGCAAATATTCTGTGTATTATAATTTCTTTTTTAAGGACACCTAATAACTAATGTATAACACTTAAAAGTATTTCTGAAAAATAAGTGAATACAATTTACCTTCTTTAAAATTCAAAAACAGAGAAAAGGAAATTGATTTGTGATGAGTCAAAGAGACACAAAATCAGAGGCAGAACTAACTTGTATTGGAACCTCTTTTCCCTGTCCCTTTCCTGTCTGTTCATTTGCTTCACTGTCTAAACAAAGAAACAATAAATGTTTTTCTTTTTTTCTGACAACCTCATAGAGTACATCAGCCTCTGAGAAACAGAATAACAGTGGACCTGTATGAAGCACTGCTTTGGGAATTCTTTTAAGAAAATGATCATAAGGTGTGCACAAAGCAAATAATTAATTCCCTAGGTAGCTCTGTTATCTATATGCAAAGATTAAGCTGAGTGTTCCATCAGTATTCATAAGAAGTAATATTATTCAATGTCTATTAAATGAAGAGACAAATGCAAAACAGGTTTTGAGAATCAAAGTGCTTTTAAAATATAAGTTTTACATGTGACTGTTACTCCTAATTTGGCTTACCTAGATTATAGCTCTTATATATCCAGTATCTAAGCTTAGCTTGTATCCCCCTATGATGCCTCGTGTATGTGTGTTTGTGTGTGTACTCAGTTTTGTCTAATTTTTTGTGACCCCATGGACTGTAATCAACCAGGTTCCTCTCTCCATGGGATTTTCCAGGCAAGAATACTGGAGTGAGTTGCCATCTCCTCCTCCAGGATAACGTCTCAAATGCTTCAGGTATTAGATACACATTTCTTGGTAATTATCGTTAATCAATAGGCTACTATAGCAATTCAGATAAGAAAACAAACTTAACAAGTGTCACCCCAGAAAACATAAGGACCATCATTCTTCTGAAGACATTAAAGGTTAGATATTTATATTGCTTTTTACTTTCTTTTTTGGTATTGTTCAGAGTATTTATGGTTCAATTGAAAATTGAGGCATTATTTTAGTAAATGTTTCCTTTTTTTCTCCAAGGAAATATGTACACTGCAAATATTCTGTGTATTATAATTTCTTTTTTAAGGACACCTAATAACTAATGTATAACACTTAAAAGTATTTCTGAAAAATAAGTGAATACAATTTACCTTCTTTAAAATTCAAAAACAGAGAAAAGGAAATTGATTTGTGATGAGTCAAAGAGACACAAAATCAGAGGCAGAACTAACTTGTATTGGAACCTCTTTTCCCTGTCCCTTTCCTGTCTGTTCATTTGCTTCACTGTCTAAACAAAGAAACAATAAATGTTTTTCTTTTTTTCTGACAACCTCATAGAGTACATCAGCCTCTGAGAAACAGAATAACAGTGGACCTGTATGAAGCACTGCTTTGGGAATTCTTTTAAGAAAATGATCATAAGGTGTGCACAAAGCAAATAATTAATTCCCTAGGTAGCTCTGTTATCTATATGCAAAGATTAAGCTGAGTGTTCCATCAGTATTCTAAAATAAGGAAGAATAAATAATGTTTTCTGTGCTCATTTATCCAAGTAATTTTGACACTGGTGACTGGAACTCTGCATAGCTCCTTAGGATTGTTTTTTTCTTAAACTCCAAACATAGCTTTTCATATCTGTTAGTTGACACCACCATCCTCTGTCACAACAGATTCAATAATGACAGGGAAGAGTCTATTACATAAAGCAGTAATGAGGAAAGCCGAAAAGGTGTAAAAGTAGGCAGGGTCAGAGGTCCCCTGGGTCCATGTTATTCACAACTAACTTGATTCCTCCCCCTTTACTGTCACTCTGCTCTTACTGTTCCTCCCCCACCAAACACTACTTGGGTCTTCCAATTTTTTTTTTTTTTTCTTTTATTCTGGGTGATCTCAGTCTCAGAGCCTCAACTTTAATTCTCTTTCTTTTCCTTTTAACTTTGTGGTCATTGTAGGGGACCATTTCTGTTTCATTTAGTTATACTGAATGGGCATTTAGTTACATTGAACGGGCACCATCCATTCTAGCAGGGTTCTTTGAGAACATGTAGAGTCTGTGAGCTCAAAAGTGGCTCTCCAGACTCTAGGTGACCATTTTCATAGCTTTAATTTGTCCATCTGGAGCATTTGAAGAAAGTAAGTAAGTTATCTAACCCAAAGAAGTTATTTCTAAATGTGAAAATAGTCTTAGCTACCATGACCCCTGGGGAAAATGTAATTTTTTAAGTGTGACCGAATGTGGTGAGGAGAAGGTATCTGATGGAAAAATGACCTTCTCTGGCCTTGAGCCTTATTGCATCCTCTGTTTTTTATAAGATGAAAACTTGAACTTTTTATGGGAATGTAATATTATTCCACATTTTTATTAGGAATTTTTAATAGCACCCTGATATTTAGATACACTGTTGTGAAATCACCATTGAATGTTTCCAACCTGTTTTAACTATGGTAGGGGCCCTTTCATTTAGGTGAAGGGCTGCTTTGGGAATTCTTTTAAGAAAATGATCATAAGGTGTGCACAAAGCAAATAATTAATTCCCTAGGTAGCTCTGTTATCTATATGCAAAGATTAAGCTGAGTGTTCCATCAGTATTCTAAAATAAGGAAGAATAAATAATGTTTTCTGTGCTCATTTATCCAAGTAATTTTGACACTGGTGACTGGAACTCTGCATAGCTCCTTAGGATTGTTTTTTTCTTAAACTCCAAACATAGCTTTTCATATCTGTTAGTTGACACCACCATCCTCTGTCACAACAGATTCAATAATGACAGGGAAGAGTCTATTACATAAAGCAGTAATGAGGAAAGCCGAAAAGGTGTAAAAGTAGGCAGGGTCAGAGGTCCCCTGGGTCCATGTTATTCACAACTAACTTGATTCCTCCCCCTTTACTGTCACTCTGCTCTTACTGTTCCTCCCCCACCAAACACTACTTGGGTTTTCCAAATTTTTTTTTTTTTTTCTTTTATTCTGGGTGATCTCAGTCTCAGAGCCTCAACTTTAATTCTCTTTCTTTTCCTTTTAACTTTGTGGTCATTGTAGGGGACCATTTCTGTTTCATTTAGTTATACTGAATGGGCATTTAGTTACATTGAACGGGCACCATCCATTCTAGCAGGGTTCTTTGAGAACATGTAGAGTCTGTGAGCTCAAAAGTGGCTCTCCAGACTCTAGGTGACCATTTTCATAGCTTTAATTTGTCCATCTGGAGCATTTGAAGAAAGTAAGTAAGTTATCTAACCCAAAGAAGTTATTTCTAAATGTGAAAATAGTCTTAGCTACCATGACCCCTGGGGAAAATGTAATTTTTTAAGTGTGACCGAATGTGGTGAGGAGAAGGTATCTGATGGAAAAATGACCTTCTCTGGCCTTGAGCCTTATTGCATCCTCTGTTTTTTATAAGATGAAAACTTGAACTTTTTATGGGAATGTAATATTATTCCACATTTTTATTAGGAATTTTTAATAGCACCCTGATATTTAGATACACTGTTGTGAAATCACCATTGAATGTTTCCAACCTGTTTTAACTATGGTAGGGGCCCTTTCATTTAGGTGAAGGGCTGCCTGGAGAATTTTGCTATTTTCCATTTTGAGTTTCTCTGTTTCTACATCTGTGCTTATTGCTATGGAAAGGAAAACTCCACAATGAATCAGAAACAAGGCTTTATGCATTCTGTCTAGGAAATATTACAATAACTTGTGTTGCAGTAGGATCATCCACAATATTCTGGTGTAACGATTTAATTATAATAGTGCATTTGATTGAGCAGATTGGCCAGTGCAGTCACTGAGTCTCCTCTTCATGGTAAGCCTTGAAGATTCCAATGTAGATTCTGTAATGTAGATTCTGTAGTGCATAGAGAGAGCTTTAAGCCTCATAAAGAAAGTGGCTTCCAATGTAGATTCTGTAGTGCATAGAGAGAGCTTCCAATGTAGATTCTGTAGTGCATAGAGAGAGCTTTAAGCCTCATAAAGAAAGTGGCTGCCATTTTCTGATTTTCTGAACTTACTAAGATAGTAAGTTAGCAGCAAGTTGCTGTTTCTAATAATTTAAAATCGGATCACAGAGCACTCCATTTTTCAATATTTGTTTTCCTAACCCAAATATTTTCTACAAAGAGCAAATATACTCCCAATACAAGAGGACTAAGAATTGGTGAGTTGGTATTTCCCTTGGATAAAGTCCCTAAGCATAAAGGGACACTGTCTAGAGTTCTTCATACAATAATATTAAACCCATCTATATTGAAAATATTGAAACAAAAAACTGAGTTGAAAATTTCAGTGTTTTGTCGGTGCTGTGGACAGTAGAATTATCTATATTGTGGTGCTATCCATACTACTATATGGGTAGTTGAATTTTCTTTTCAGGCCACGTTTGGGATACCATCAGTCTGGATTAGTTTTCTTTGAAAACATTTAAAAATATAATACATGCTTTCATGAATATATCCCATCAATTGCCACATTTCTCCTGTATTTTCTTGTTTTCTTGAGAAGACCTGGCACCTTGACTTAGTTTCACAAATAGTTGTACAAATGTTTGGTGGTCCTGGTGATGGTATCATTGTAAAGAAAAGAGATACATATTCTTACATGAGAATGGTCCATGGCTTTTTTCCCACTTCTGGTCTCCAGAACACAAAACCCTAAGAGGATAATGGTGCTGAAATGCATCCTTAATGTTAGTCCAGTCATGTGCACAGGTCATTCAAAATCTTTTGAGAAAATGGAAATACATCTATCCTAATATTCTGGGTGAGTTTCTCCAGGTCACTGTACCACTCAGAGAAATCATCCTTTTGCTGGAGTGTGTGAAAGTCTCCTTGTCATTGACCTCTTGCATTGATTTATTATTATTAGTGTTTTTTTCTCTCTCTCTCCATTACTTCTTGTTGCTAATGGGAATGCCTGGTATTCCTCTTATTTGTTTTTCCACCTGTCTGACCATAATTTACCTGTTTTCAAAATGATTGCATTGTCATTTACCTTTTGGGGGATCCAGCTTTGAAAACTCTTTCTTTTCTTGGAGTGAGTAGTTAGTTTCCTTGGATGTGAAATGTTAATGGCTCTCTAGAGACCTAGCAACTGCTGCTCACTGTTATCTACTCTGTTTGCCTGCATGTATATAGGTGTGCCTTCCTTTATGGATGATTATTTTTTATTTTTTTGTCACTAGGTTTTTTTTTAATCCCTTTTCTTTAAATATACACAGACATATACATATAAACTCAACTCTTGTTGAAGAAAACCTGCATTAAATATATGCCTTACTCTGCCGTATTGTCCTTCGATCATCAATCTGTTCACTGCTACAGTTGTCCCACCACATGAGGTTGTAGCCCTCGTTTCCCATCTAAGCCATGTAGTGTATTAGAAGAAATATAGCAGATTGAACGCTTCACTCAACATACGAGGCTTATTAAATCTTAAGGACTCTTATAATATTGAACTTGAGAAAGATGAAAGCAGTAACAGTCCATTGATTTCACGTGATGTCACTTGCTAAATGGTCTTCAAACTGAGAGAGCAGCCTTTAGGCCACTCTGGGTCTTTACTGGTCTTGAGCCAAATATCTAATCAATAGAATGATGCAGAGTTAAGTTGATATCTGAGGATGTAACCCTCATCCTAAACAAGCTGTGCTGTTGAAGTCGGTATGAAGACTGGTGGCGGGGACAACTTGGAGAACTCTGAAGGAATGCATGCTCTGACTTCTTCGTTCAATATATCGCTCCTATTTTTTTTCATTTCCTTTCCTGTTTTTTTTTTTTTTTTTTTTTTTTAAGATTTTCTTTCTGATGCAGACCACTTTTAAAGGCTTTATTTATTTTATTACAATATGGCTCTGTTTTATGTTTTCTGTTTTACTGGTCCAGAGGCATGTGGAATCTTAGCTCCCAGACCAGGGATTGAACTCACACCCCCTGCACTGGAAGGCAAAATTTTAACCATTGAACTGCCAGAGAAGTCCCTCCTGTTTTCTCAACAGCCAAATCATTTAAAATTTCCCTCACCTGTTTTAAGTCCCCTTTGTCTTCATTTCTGTATTTTCATAATTTTTTCAGTATATAAATATTATTTCATCACAAACTGTAATTAAGCCAGTTATAGATAACTATGAATATTACTGATAAAAACTACCTAATGTGTTTGAATGACTAATAGTTATCTGTATATAATGATTTGTTTCATTTGGAGCCCTTGAATAGATAAATAGTGGAGATTGCCCTAGACTCATTCATTCAGCTTTTCTTGAGTGAACCCATGGTGCTACATTTCAGTAAGTGCGATATTATTTTTACTTTAATGTGAAACAGTTGTGTGAAGGTCAGATTTTTTTCAAATCTGAGAAATAAAATTACTGAAGGTATCCCTGTGTGTTCTTCCTGCTCACTAGTTTTATGACCTAGGCCAGGTTACTTGTTCTGTTTTTCTTTGGGAAAATGAGCATCACCTTGCCAGTTAGCCTCCAACAGATGCTTAGGGGAAAAAAAAAAAAAAAGCAACATTGCAAATGAAATTCAGCTATTGTGTATGGTACTGTCATGTAGTTCTGAAGAAAAACATGGTTTTCTATGCCCTGGTGTAAAAGGTTTAATGGCATTTCAAATAGTACCATTAATCCACCAGGGAATGGACACTGTGATGATTTAACTGGATATCTATGAAGGACTTTACATTCTTTGCCGAAATGTATGAACACAAACAAGTGTCGTCTTGGTGATCATGGGCAGGATTACCTTAAGGAAGTCGGTTTGGCGGGGACAACTTGGAGAACTCTGAAGGAATGCATGCTCTGACTTCTTCGTTCAATATATCGCTCCTATTTTTTTTCATTTCCTTTCCTGTTTTTTTTTTTTTTTTTTTAAGATTTTCTTTCTGTGCAGACCCTTTTAAATTTATTTATTTTTTTTTTGCAGACCACTTTTAAAGGCAATTTTTTTGGCTCTGTTTTATGTTTTCTGTTTTACTGGTCCAGAGGCATGTGGAATCTTAGCTCCCAGACCAGGGATTGAACTCACACCCCCTGCACTGGAAGGCAAAATTTTAACCATTGAACTGCCAGAGAAGTCCCTCCTGTTTTCTCAACAGCCAAATCATTTAAAATTTCCCTCACCTGTTTTAAGTCCCCTTTGTCTTCATTTCTGTATTTTCATAATTTTTTCAGTATATAAATATTATTTCATCACAAACTGTAATTAAGCCAGTTATAGATAACTATGAATATTACTGATAAAAACTACCTAATGTGTTTGAATGACTAATAGTTATCTGTATATAATGATTTGTTTCATTTGGAGCCCTTGAATAGATAAATAGTGGAGATTGCCCTAGACTCATTCATTCAGCTTTTCTTGAGTGAACCCATGGTGCTACATTTCAGTAAGTGCGATATTATTTTTACTTTAATGTGAAACAGTTGTGTGAAGGTCAGATTTTTTTCAAATCTGAGAAATAAAATTACTGAAGGTATCCCTGTGTGTTCTTCCTGCTCACTAGTTTTATGACCTAGGCCAGGTTACTTGTTCTGTTTTTCTTTGGGAAAATGAGCATCACCTTGCCAGTTAGCCTCCAACAGATGCTTAGGGGAAAAAAAAAAAAAAAGCAACATTGCAAATGAAATTCAGCTATTGTGTATGGTACTGTCATGTAGTTCTGAAGAAAAACATGGTTTTCTATGCCCTGGTGTAAAAGGTTTAATGGCATTTCAAATAGTACCATTAATCCACCAGGGAATGGACACTGTGATGATTTAACTGGATATCTATGAAGGACTTTACATTCTTTGCCGAAATGTATGAACACAAACAAGTGTCGTCTTGGTGATCATGGGCAGGATTACCTTAAGGAAGAATTAATGTTTTTGACTAGTGAGTTGATGCTTGGTCTTTCTCAACTAGAAATATGGGAGAGGTCTTCCCTGGTGGTCCAGTAAGTAAGGACACTGCCTTGTAGTGTGGGGGGTGGGTGGGTGGTGATTCAGTCCTTGGCATGGGAAGATCCCATGTGCTGCCGAGCGACTGGACCGATGTATCCAACTCCCGGCCAGAGCTCTGGAGCACATATGCCCAAAACTGGTGCTCTGCAACGAGAGAGGCCACTGAAATGGGAGGCCCACACAGGCCAAAGAACAAACATGGATGGAAATAAATAAATGAAAGATCAATAGAAGTGCCCCCCCCCAAAAAAAAGAGAAAGAAATATGGGAGAAAAATGATACCAGTGCAGTTACAGTTATAGAGAATATGCTTCCACTTTTCCTTGTATTTTTACAACTTAAATTGACTGTTGGAATGGATAACGAATCCCTTTCTGGATCTGAGTCATATTTATGACAATAGGATCCTCCAAGGCTCATAATCATTCCTGTTTGGAATGATTATGTCTCTGTAAGTAGGAATTATCTTAACATGTATTCACAAAACACATCAGCCAGGGTGGTTTTTGCGTAATGACACTTGACCCAGCCTTTTTAGTAGCAACTTCAGTAATTATAGATTTTAGACCGAGAGGACCTCAGTAATTACGTAACTAGGTTTAATAAATCTGAACCTCATTTTAGACTGTCATTTCTGTAGATTTTACATTGTATTGATTTGGCTGAAAGTGCTAGACCAGTCATGTGGGGTATATGATTTGAGGAAACAGAAACGTTAACTGCTAACAATGCTTAGCCAATACTCTGTTTATTTTATTTTTTTTATTTTTGGCTTGCACTTATGTCGTAATTTTCTATAATCATAGAATTACTGTACAGAATAAAACATCCTCTACTATATCATTTCATAATTGTAAAGTATAGCAAACATTCTGTGCAGTTATTGTGTAAAGTCAAAAAATGAGCCAAATATCCATCTTAAGAAATCTTTGTATGTTGTCTGTGACAGTGCCTCACTTGTAACATGCCTTTCTACCTCATGCTCATGTTAGGTGGAAGCTTCAGTCTATGCTGGGATCAGGTTCAAGGTTAGTGCCAGCTCTAGTGGAATGATATTTTTAAACCCAGAGAATAGAGTTGGAAATGGCTAGAGAAATTACCTAAAACCACCCCTTATTGAGAAAAGTGAGGATTCCTGAATAGTTTCAATAACTTCAGCAAAGTCACAGAGCAGCATGTTGCTTTCCTGATTCAAGACTCCATGCTTCCACATAGCATGATGGCTTTTTAACTATGTTTCACTACAACCTTATTTTCATTCATTTTGATATGGAACAGCTAGAATTTACTAGTGAACTCATAGTGTAGACATTGCTGTGGTGAGATAAGATCCAATTTATATAAAGATATCATATATTTACATGTATTTGTATTATTAACATATCTCAAAATTAATGAAATCTGTTTGAGACCGAATTTATTCCGTTGTTCTGTGTTTATTTTAAAGTTGCACATATGCATCCCTTTCAGAGAAAAATGTAAGGGACACTGCTGTTTTAAGGGTTTATATATGTCTTTCAGCTTGAATCCTTGAGGGCTTCTGGACTTAGGTGTAGTTCCTCCATTTTTAGCTACACGTGTCTTGTGTCAGTTTCACATTCCATTGCTAGAAAGTAAGCTTGCTGCTTTCAACAGCATCGTAGAGGAGATTTCATTTTTGCCATGTTTCAATTTAATTCCATTTAAAACTAACTTCTCTGGGCTTACCTTGGAAGCTTGCCTTGTTACATAAATTCATTAAAAGTCTGGTAAAATCATTAAGTCTTTTGAGTTAATACAGTTGAGTTCTAGAATATAAATGCTTACAGTTCTGCAGATTACAAGAAAGAGTTAATATTATAGTTTAATCAACTGTCTGATTTTCTCCACCATTGTCTCAAGCTTGAAATCAGTCTGGGGTGAGAAAGTTAGCAAGACTCAGTAAAACATCATCAAATCTTTTCTGAGGCATTTCCTTTCTTATTTTATTTTTTTTAATTGGAAAGAAGGAAGATTGTCCAAAATTCATTAACCACATATTCCCACTTGGACCCCCAATTTAACCTGCCTCAAAATTGAATTTATACCTTGGAGCAGCCATAGAGGAAAATAGGAAGAGACTAGTCTCCCGAGGACTGTCAGTGTCTGGGTTTTTACAAGTCCGTTTCGTCTGGCTGAAATCTGTGCTTCGAATATAAGGGATTATCTTCTGTGGTTTAGTTCTTTGTATATTTTGGATTAGCGCTACTCTGAAATGGTCTTTCTTTTCAGGAATTTCATTTCCACAAGTTAGGTCTGTGACTGATCTTATTTCTACTGTGCAAAACTGCTTCTTTCCAAGAAAAAGCTGAACTTCTGCTATTGGTGTTTACTCTGCATGAAAGAAAGTGGTTGACTGGGAATTACAGTTCTCTTCTGTGTCCCTTGCATCCTGCTCCCCTAAGGTGCATGGTTGTAAAAATAGGATCCAAGATGAGCAGTTATATATGTCATTTCAGCATATGAATCCTTAAAAGGGCAATTTATTCCGTTGTTCTGTGTTTATTTTAAAGTTGCACATATGCATCCCTTTCAGAGAAAAATGTAAGGGACACTGCTGTTTTAAGGGTTTATATATGTCTTTCAGCTTGAATCCTTGAGGGCTTCTGGACTTAGGTGTAGTTCCTCCATTTTTAGCTACACGTGTCTTGTGTCAGTTTCACATTCCATTGCTAGAAAGTAAGCTTGCTGCTTTCAACAGCATCGTAGAGGAGATTTCATTTTTGCCATGTTTCAATTTAATTCCATTTAAAACTAACTTCTCTGGGCTTACCTTGGAAGCTTGCCTTGTTACATAAATTCATTAAAAGTCTGGTAAAATCATTAAGTCTTTTGAGTTAATACAGTTGAGTTCTAGAATATAAATGCTTACAGTTCTGCAGATTACAAGAAAGAGTTAATATTATAGTTTAATCAACTGTCTGATTTTCTCCACCATTGTCTCAAGCTTGAAATCAGTCTGGGGTGAGAAAGTTAGCAAGACTCAGTAAAACATCATCAAATCTTTTCTGAGGCATTTCCTTTCTTATTTTATTTTTTTTAATTGGAAAGAAGGAAGATTGTCCAAAATTCATTAACCACATATTCCCACTTGGACCCCCAATTTAACCTGCCTCAAAATTGAATTTATACCTTGGAGCAGCCATAGAGGAAAATAGGAAGAGACTAGTCTCCCGAGGACTGTCAGTGTCTGGGTTTTTACAAGTCCGTTTCGTCTGGCTGAAATCTGTGCTTCGAATATAAGGGATTATCTTCTGTGGTTTAGTTCTTTGTATATTTTGGATTAGCGCTACTCTGAAATGGTCTTTCTTTTCAGGAATTTCATTTCCACAAGTTAGGTCTGTGACTGATCTTATTTCTACTGTGCAAAACTGCTTCTTTCCAAGAAAAAGCTGAACTTCTGCTATTGGTGTTTACTCTGCATGAAAGAAAGTGGTTGACTGGGAATTACAGTTCTCTTCTGTGTCCCTTGCATCCTGCTCCCCTAAGGTGCATGGTTGTACTCCACGGAACAATAGGATCCAAGATGAGCAGGATCTCCCTCTTGAAGCAAACACTGATGTTTCCTTTTCCTCTGTCTTCCTGAAGAGATGCTGTGTACACTTGTTTAAGACATAGAATTGTAGACGTGTTTTCATTTCAGTTGTTACCTCTACAGGGTAGCATATTTAATATGATAATTTTCTAGGAATGAAGGCTTGTACTGACAAAATCAATATGCTATAATAATTTCCCAGCAATTGGAAATAAAGGGTTTTGAGGAAGATTTGTTTTTCTTTTCTGATTTGTTTAAAGATAGCATAGGGGGTGCTTCCCCTGGTGGTCCAGTGGATAAGGACAACGCCTTACAGTGCAAGGGGCGCTGGTTCGATCCCTGGCCTGGGAAGATCCCACGTGCTGCGGAGCGGCTGGACTGATGTGTCCAATCACCGAGCCGGAGCTCTGGAGCGCATGCGCCCAGAGCTGGCGCTCTGCGACAACAGACGCCACCGCAATGGGAGGCCCACAGGAGCCGAAGAACAAAGACAGATGAAAATAGAGAAATGAAAGACCAATAGAAGTGGCCCGCCTGCTCCCCTCCCTCCCCAACCCGACCCCCGCCCAAAATATAAATAAATAAATCTTAAAAAAAAAATAGCATAGGGACTAAAAGTTAACTATGCCCACTATGTTCTAGGAGACAAAGGGTCTACTAGATCAAAGTTATGCTTGTAATACAGATTATCTAACTAGACCTGTTCTTTAGCGAATGGCTTCAACATTTTTTGTACAGAAGGTCAACAGAATTAACAGTGCAAAATACACTTTCTAATAGTAGTGGAGTCCATCACTGTACCTCTTCTTCCACGCCCCTTTAACTGCTCTTTCTTTTCAGGAATTGTCACTTTCCACCAATATAAGAGATTATCTTCTGTGGTTTAGTTCTTTGTATATTTTGGATTAGCGCTACTCTGAAATGGTCTTTCTTTTCAGGAATTTCATTTCCACAAGTTAGGTCTGTGACTGATCTTATTTCTACTGTGCAAAACTGCTTCTTTCCAAGAAAAAGCTGAACTTCTGCTATTGGTGTTTACTCTGCATGAAAGAAAGTGGTTGACTGGGAATTACAGTTCTCTTCTGTGTCCCTTGCATCCTGCTCCCCTAAGGTGCATGGTTGTACTCCACGGAACAATAGGATCCAAGATGAGCAGGATCTCCCTCTTGAAGCAAACACTGATGTTTCCTTTTCCTCTGTCTTCCTGAAGAGATGCTGTGTACACTTGTTTAAGACATAGAATTGTAGACGTGTTTTCATTTCAGTTGTTACCTCTACAGGGTAGCATATTTAATATGATAATTTTCTAGGAATGAAGGCTTGTACTGACAAAATCAATATGCTATAATAATTTCCCAGCAATTGGAAATAAAGGGTTTTGAGGAAGATTTGTTTTTCTTTTCTGATTTGTTTAAAGATAGCATAGGGGGTGCTTCCCCTGGTGGTCCAGTGGATAAGGACAACGCCTTACAGTGCAAGGGGCGCTGGTTCGATCCCTGGCCTGGGAAGATCCCACGTGCTGCGGAGCGGCTGGACTGATGTGTCCAATTACCGAGCCAGAGCTCTGGGGCGCATGCGCCCAGAGCCGGTGCTCTGAAACAACAGACGCCACCGCAATGGGAGGCCCACAGGAGCCAAAGAACAAAGACAGATGAAAATAGAGAAATGAAAGACCAATAGAAGTGGCCCGCCTGCTCCCCTCCCTCCCCAACCCGACCCCCGCCCAAAATATAAATAAATAAATCTTAAAAAAAAAATAGCATAGGGACTAAAAGTTAACTATGCCCACTATGTTCTAGGAGACAAAGGGTCTACTAGATCAAAGTTATGCTTGTAATACAGATTATCTAACTAGACCTGTTCTTTAGCGAATGGCTTCAACATTTTTTGTACAGAAGGTCAACAGAATTAACAGTGCAAAATACACTTTCTAATAGTAGTGGAGTCCATCACTGTACCTCTTCTTCCACTATTTAAAGGTGAAAAAAATGTAGAAAACTCAACTTCATCTGAAGATGCAGCAATTTGAGCCTAAGCATAGTTAATATTGTCTGTTACTGCTCACCTATGCGACATAACTGCTAGACCAACACAACCTAACTTACTAAAGTACTCTGTGTGCAGGCAACAGTTAATAAAATTATGCTGAGCCGAGGAAGCCAATCAACTCGGTACAAGAAGTTAACCAAGCAATTATATGCAGAGAACCAAGCAGCAATCAAGCAAAAGCCATGCTGGGACAATATTGTATAGTTAAACCTTTTCCATAAAAACATTTCTTAAGATTATTCAAAGAGAAGAAACACTGCAAATGTTCATATGACAAATAGAGCCAGTTCAGGTGGGTACCATGGAAAGATCCTCTGGAAAGCTAAGTATTGCTGCATCTGGAGACCGTTTTAAAGATGATGAAGAGATATAGGTTTGCTCTGTCTTGTAAAACTTGTTTTAAGAAAAAAGCACAGTTGGTTTTATTAGAACATACTTTGTAATTTACATAGTTGATCCGTTAGCCACACACTGAAAAATATCTTCTATGTCTACTTTAGTGTTCTAAGTGTTATAGGACTGTAAAAATGATCCACTATTCTCCTATGGAAGAAGGTGACTAAGTTCAGACATATAAAGCTTATTATATTCTCCACTTACCCTATTCTGTTTCTGATACTTTCTGTCTCAGTGAATAAACGGCAGAATATCTACCCCCTTTGCAAGTTAGAAACCTAGGAGAGACCTTTGATTTCTTCCTGGTGACAGCCCTGTCCACAGGAGCCAAGAACAAAGACGGATGAAAATAGAGAAATGAAAGACCAATAGAAGTGGCCCGCCTGCTCCCCTCCCTCCCCAACCCGACCCCCGCCCAAAATATAAATAAATAAATCTTAAAAAAAAAATAGCATAGGGACTAAAAGTTAACTATGCCCACTATGTTCTAGGAGACAAAGGGTCTACTAGATCAAAGTTATGCTTGTAATACAGATTATCTAACTAGACCTGTTCTTTAGCGAATGGCTTCAACATTTTTTGTACAGAAGGTCAACAGAATTAACAGTGCAAAATACACTTTCTAATAGTAGTGGAGTCCATCACTGTACCTCTTCTTCCACTATTTAAAGGTGAAAAAAATGTAGAAAACTCAACTTCATCTGAAGATGCAGCAATTTGAGCCTAAGCATAGTTAATATTGTCTGTTACTGCTCACCTATGCGACATAACTGCTAGACCAACACAACCTAACTTACTAAAGTACTCTGTGTGCAGGCAACAGTTAATAAAATTATGCTGAGCCGAGGAAGCCAATCAACTCGGTACAAGAAGTTAACCAAGCAATTATATGCAGAGAACCAAGCAGCAATCAAGCAAAAGCCATGCTGGGACAATATTGTATAGTTAAACCTTTTCCATAAAAACATTTCTTAAGATTATTCAAAGAGAAGAAACACTGCAAATGTTCATATGACAAATAGAGCCAGTTCAGGTGGGTACCATGGAAAGATCCTCTGGAAAGCTAAGTATTGCTGCATCTGGAGACCGTTTTAAAGATGATGAAGAGATATAGGTTTGCTCTGTCTTGTAAAACTTGTTTTAAGAAAAAAGCACAGTTGGTTTTATTAGAACATACTTTGTAATTTACATAGTTGATCCGTTAGCCACACACTGAAAAATATCTTCTATGTCTACTTTAGTGTTCTAAGTGTTATAGGACTGTAAAAATGATCCACTATTCTCCTATGGAAGAAGGTGACTAAGTTCAGACATATAAAGCTTATTATATTCTCCACTTACCCTATTCTGTTTCTGATACTTTCTGTCTCAGTGAATAAACGGCAGAATATCTACCCCCTTTGCAAGTTAGAAACCTAGGAGAGACCTTTGATTTCTTCCTGGTGACAGCCCTGTCCACATACAAGCAGTCATCAAAAGTCCTTACAGCATTACCCCATTTCCTCCTTTATACTTCTCATCTGTCTGTTTCTCTCAAGGTCATTATATTTTATTCTTCCCTTCACGAAATAACCTTCTGCTAGGCCTGCTTACCTCATCTTCTCTCCATACATCCCCATTTTCCACAGAGAAGCCCAGTATTCTTGCTAAGATTCAAACTTCGTTATGACATCTTCCCAGCGAAAAACTTCCACAAGAATTACTTTTTGCTTTAGTATAAGGTCCATCCTCTTTGACATTAGTTTCTTTGACATGGTGAAGATTTTCTGAGAAGAGTATGGGCAAAAGACAGTAAAGAAATGATGACTGATTCCTCTGGGGTGATTAACCAGGCTACTTGTGGAAGGGACATTCTTTTTTATGCATTTCACCACATAACTTATTCCACCAGGCTCTTACCTCCTCATGGGCACAGGCACATTTGATCAGCTTATGGGTGGATGCCCTAGGACATTACAGTGGAAATTATCACTTTCGATTCTGAATCCATTTCAAACATGAGTGAGACAGTATGGTTTTTATGGTTTCATGTCATCAGTGGAATTGAAAGGGAAACTGCCTGTTAGTTTGGGAATCTACACCTCAGGATGTTTTATATAGTACGTGTACAAAAATGGTTTTTTCCAGACAGATAAGAACATGGTAAATAAATCTGGAAATGTGTTGGTTACAAGTATTAAAATGGCAGAAGAATAAAAAAAAATGATTGAGTCTCTCTTGCTATAAGAATTTTAACACTGCTTAAAAAACCTATAATATCTTGTGGGAAAAAACTTTTCCTTTTCTATCTTTTAAAATGGCCCTTTATGGTACTTTAGATGTTTATTTTCATAAAAACAAAATCCCAGCATGAGAAAATTTATTTTACTTAGAGCCTGCTTATTTTAGTTTGAGAGTATGAATTTGAGTAGCACCAAAACCTTCACTTCAAAAGAGGTCTATTTTAGGTCCTTCTTTAAGGGAAGGGTTATTTTTTGATTTTTAATTTGCTCAGCTTTGTTATTTTAATTAATCTGTTCCCAGTGTGATATTGGTTATCTAAACGTCACCTTCTCTGATAAGTGAGCATGGCATTTTATGTGTGTGTGTGTATAAACTATACAGTCTTTGTTTTTATGTCAGTTTTAAGTATATACTCATTAGAGTTGAAAAAAGAAGAGTATACAAATGTATATGATTATGTGAAATATACAAATGTATACTCCAAAAGAGCATAAGATAAATGTGTATCAACAGAAAGCCAAGACTTTTCTTTTTATTCCAAATGTTAACATTTGAAAAGAAAATAAATCAGCACCTAGATTTTTTCTGAATACTCTTTTTTTTTTTGTCAGTACTCTCAATTTACAGCCTTTTGAACCTATTTGCTCAATTATAGCTCTTTGCAAGGCAGTGAGAAAAGTTGCCAAAATGCAGAGTTTGACTTCTCTTTGTTTCTAACTTTCCATTAATGAGTCCTTTGTTATACATGTACTACAAAGGTATTTGATTCTATAACATCAAATGGAAATAAAGATATCAAAAATTTTATTTTGTTTATCACATCAAATATAGTTATAAATCTATGAAGTGTCTAGTGATATTCTAGGCTCAAAGGTAAATACAAGGAACTACAAGAACTAGTTCTTATCCTCAAGATAGAATATTAGAGACAAACGATATAAAACTAATACAAAATAAAATAAGTAAAAGTTTGCTCTATGTTGATAATTACATATTTTTTGCTGTGACTATTCTCAAGAAATGAAGATAGAATAATCATTACTTTGTTATAAAAAGAACTGAAAGTGTCAGTCGCTTAGTCGTGTCTGACTCTTTGCGACCCTATGACTGTAGCTGGCCAGGCATCTCTGTCCAAGGTTTTCTCCAGGCAAAAATATTGGAGTGGCTTACCATTTCCTTCTTTATGGGGGCTTCCCAACCCAAGGATTGAACCCAGATCTCCCACATTGCAGATAGATTTTGCCATCTGAGTCACCAGGAAAGGACGTTTTATTGTAAAAGTCTCTTATAATTTCGTCTCCATAGATACTCATCAGAATTTTGCTGTAAAATATTATTTAGCATTTTGAATTAGTGTATAAAAATACCTCTAAAAAAGTTCTCCAAATTTCTTTTTGCTAACCTTTCCTGATAATTCTTTTGTTTACTTTCTGTGGAGAAATGTAGTTTTTCTCTGCAGTTAAGGAAGTGAAATGCAGATGAAGAAATACTTTTCTATTTTTATTTTGAATAGGGTACTATTGCTTTTTTCTCAGGCCAGCTAGCTTAAATGGTAGAATAATATGATAAATGTGAATACTGGTTATGGATACCAAAGAATTGCACCACACAAGTTGTATAGGGCGGAGAGATTGACTGCAACTCCACTGCAAGAAAAGGTTGTAGACTTTTTAAGCTCTGTAGTAAATTAGTGGTACAGTACTAGAGGGCACTGCAGGTGGGAGAGGAAGTTTGCTCAAGGTGATTAAATCCTGATGTTTGCTAATTGATGCTTATCCAAGTTGTTTTACAGAAGGACACTGTCTTTCAAATGTCTTGATTACATTTCAAAGAGAGAGCTCCTAGGCTCATCAGAAAGACATTTTCTCCTGAGTTATAAAACTATCAAGGAGCTGAAAGAAGTTTTATGTCTCAAAGGGGGAGAGAAAGAATGCAGAAATACAGATTTCCTAAAGTAATCACTCTATAGTCAAGCAGAGGTTGATGTGCCTCAGTTTTTTAAGTTGCTTCAGGGTCACCAACCACATTCCTTATTATGTTTTACAAGTATGTGCCTTTCTAATTATGCAAGGGAGGAAAAAACTGAGAAATGGGGTAGATCCAGGAAAACATACAACCATTCCTTGTTGAAATTGCAAGGGTGAGTAATATTGACTGACTATAAAAAGGGTAATAGGTTATTTCTAGCCTTTTGGAAGGTTTTGATAGAAAAGGTTCACGTTACTATGTGACCATGGACAAACCACTTTACATCTGTGAACACCAGTATCTTTTAAATTTTTTAAATAGAAATAATTATAGTTTCCCTATCAAATTTATTTGACATATTATGGGTCCAACCCAAGGATTGAACCCAGATCTCCCACATTGCAGATAGATTTTGCCATCTGAGTCACCAGGAAAGGACGTTTTATTGTAAAAGTCTCTTATAATTTCGTCTCCATAGATACTCATCAGAATTTTGCTGTAAAATATTATTTAGCATTTTGAATTAGTGTATAAAAATACCTCTAAAAAAGTTCTCCAAATTTCTTTTTGCTAACCTTTCCTGATAATTCTTTTGTTTACTTTCTGTGGAGAAATGTAGTTTTTCTCTGCAGTTAAGGAAGTGAAATGCAGATGAAGAAATACTTTTCTATTTTTATTTTGAATAGGGTACTATTGCTTTTTTCTCAGGCCAGCTAGCTTAAATGGTAGAATAATATGATAAATGTGAATACTGGTTATGGATACCAAAGAATTGCACCACACAAGTTGTATAGGGCGGAGAGATTGACTGCAACTCCACTGCAAGAAAAGGTTGTAGACTTTTTAAGCTCTGTAGTAAATTAGTGGTACAGTACTAGAGGGCACTGCAGGTGGGAGAGGAAGTTTGCTCAAGGTGATTAAATCCTGATGTTTGCTAATTGATGCTTATCCAAGTTGTTTTACAGAAGGACACTGTCTTTCAAATGTCTTGATTACATTTCAAAGAGAGAGCTCCTAGGCTCATCAGAAAGACATTTTCTCCTGAGTTATAAAACTATCAAGGAGCTGAAAGAAGTTTTATGTCTCAAAGGGGCAGAGAAAGAATGCAGAAATACAGATTTCCTAAAGTAATCACTCTATAGTCAAGCAGAGGTTGATGTGCCTCAGTTTTTTAAGTTGCTTCAGGGTCACCAACCACATTCCTTATTATGTTTTACAAGTATGTGCCTTTCTAATTATGCAAGGGAGGAAAAAACTGAGAAATGGGGTAGATCCAGGAAAACATACAACCATTCCTTGTTGAAATTGCAAGGGTGAGTAATATTGACTGACTATAAAAAGGGTAATAGGTTATTTCTAGCCTTTTGGAAGGTTTTGATAGAAAAGGTTCACGTTACTATGTGACCATGGACAAACCACTTTACATCTGTGAACACCAGTATCTTTTAAATTTTTTAAATAGAAATAATTATAGTTTCCCTATCAAATTTATTTGACTGTCATGAGTATAAAAAAGTACTTGGAACTACAAAAAAGCTGAACAGACAATCCACAGAATGGGAGAAAATCTCATAGCAAATGAAACAATAGACAAAGAGTTAATCTCCAAAATCTACAAGCAGCTCAGACAACTCAACATCGGAAAAATGAACAACCCGATCAAAAAATGGGAAAAGGACCTAAACAGACACCTCTCCAAAGAGGACATACAGATGACCCCAAAACACATGAGACGATGCTCAACCTCACTTATTATTAGAGAAATGCAAATCAAAACTACAATGAGATACCATCTCATACCCGTCAGAATGGCCATCATCAACAAATCGACAGTCAATGCTGAAGAGGGTGCAGAGAAAAGGGAACACTCTTGCATTGCTGGTGGGAATGTAAATTAATACAGCCTCTATGGAAGACTCTTAAAATGGAGATTTCTTAAAAAACTAAAAATAGAAGCACCATATGACCCAGCAATCCCACTGTTAGGCTTATACTCCTATGAAACCAAATCTGAAAGAAATACCTGTACCCCAATGTGCATTGTAGCTCTCTATGCAATCGCTAGAACATGGAAGCAACCTAGATGCCTATCAATGAATGAATGGATACAAAAGCTCTGGTACAGGGCTTCCCTGGTGGTCCAGTGGGTAAGGACACCGCCTTGCAGTGCAAGGGGCGCCGGTTTGATCCCTGGCCTGGGAAGATCCCATGTGCCATGGAGCGGCTGGACTGATATGTCCAATTACCGAGCCGGAGCTCTGGAGCGCATGCGCCCAGAGTCGGTGCTCTGCGACAACAGAGGCCACTGCGATGGGAGGCCCACATGGGCCAAAGAACAAAGATGGATGAAAATAGATAAATGAAAGACCAATAGAAATGGCCCGTCCACCCCCCTCCCTCCTTACCCTAGCCCCCTCAAAAAAAAAAAAAAAAAAAAGTGCTCTGGTACATATACACAATGGAATACTACACAGCTAAAAAATAAATGCAGAAGAATCCATCCTAATGAGATGGCTGGATCTAGAACCTGTCATAAAAAGTGAAGTCAGTCAAAAAGAGAAGGACAAGTACAAGATACTAACACATAAATATGGAATCTAGTAGGATGGTAATGATAACACATGCAGTGAAGTGATGGGAAAACAGACATGGACAGTAGACATATGGACATTGTGGGGAATGAACAGTGGGTGGGAGGCTTAAAGGAAGTAGCATGAAAACCTGTACTATCATGTGAAGAAAATAGCTATAGTCGTTGCTCTGTGAGAAAAGGGGATCCTGCAGGGGTGCTGTGTGATGGTCTGGAGGGGTGGGATGGGGGGATATACATATGGCTAATCTGGGAACATATCTGTAAACAACAAAACTCTATTAAAGTTAAAAGTAAAATAAAAGTTAAAAAAAAAAAAAGTACTTGGAAATGTTTTATCATTTTGTCCTAAAAGCTATATAAACACCCTTTGCTGTAAAAATATTCATACTTCCATAATAACATTGGTATGAACAAAATGTAAGGTTTTAATTGTTTTATTACAGCCTCTATGGAAGACTCTTAAAATGGAGATTTCTTAAAAAACTAAAAATAGAAGCACCATATGACCCAGCAATCCCACTGTTAGGCTTATACTCCTATGAAACCAAATCTGAAAGAAATACCTGTACCCCAATGTGCATTGTAGCTCTCTATGCAATCGCTAGAACATGGAAGCAACCTAGATGCCTATCAATGAATGAATGGATACAAAAGCTCTGGTACAGGGCTTCCCTGGTGGTCCAGTGGGTAAGGACACCGCCTTGCAGTGCAAGGGGCGCCGGTTTGATCCCTGGCCTGGGAAGATCCCATGTGCCATGGAGCGGCTGGACTGATATGTCCAATTACCGAGCCGGAGCTCTGGAGCGCATGCGCCCAGAGTCGGTGCTCTGCGACAACAGAGGCCACTGCGATGGGAGGCCCACATGGGCCAAAGAACAAAGATGGATGAAAATAGATAAATGAAAGACCAATAGAAATGGCCCGTCCACCCCCCTCCCTCCTTACCCTAGCCCCCTCCAAAAAAAAAAAAAAAGTGCTCTGGTACATATACACAATGGAATACTACACAGCTAAAAAATAAATGCAGAAGAATCCATCCTAATGAGATGACTGGATCTAGAACCTGTCATAAAAAGTGAAGTCAGTCAAAAAGAGAAGGACAAGTACAAGATACTAACACATAAATATGGAATCTAGTAGGATGGTAATGATAACACATGCAGTGAAGTGATGGGAAAACAGACATGGACAGTAGACATATGGACATTGTGGGGAATGAACAGTGGGTGGGAGGCTTAAAGGAAGTAGCATGAAAACCTGTACTATCATGTGAAGAAAATAGCTATAGTCGTTGCTCTGTGAGAAAAGGGGATCCTGCAGGGGTGCTGTGTGATGGTCTGGAGGGGTGGGATGGGGGGATATACATATGGCTAATCTGGGAACATATCTGTAAACAACAAAACTCTATTAAAGTTAAAAGTAAAATAAAAGTTAAAAAAAAAAAAAGTACTTGGAAATGTTTTATCATTTTGTCCTAAAAGCTATATAAACACCCTTTGCTGTAAAAATATTCATACTTCCATAATAACATTGGTATGAACAAAATGTAAGGTTTTTTTAATTGTATTTCTTTCTTCCCCTTCATTGCATAGCATCTTCCTTCAATTTTTGGTTATCACTCAGCAAAGAAAGAGAGGACCATAGCAATAAAGTACAGGTACCTTTCAGGCCTGGAACTGGAAAAGTCACATCATTTTTGCCCACGTGTCATTGGCTAGAATTTAGTCAAATACCCCGTCAAGCTGTAAAACAGAATGGAAAATGTAGGGTCTAGCTGGACAACTGAATGCCCAGTTTATACACAACTTAGTTGTGTGCCCAGCTCTGAGTTCTATACTTAAAGATGTCAAAGTGAACAACAGCAGTCTTTGCCACAGAGATCAATGGTTAGAATGATCAAGACAAAGGACACTTCTTAAAGGGGAAAATGAAGTAGTCCCAAATAATTCAAGACCATGTAATGAGTTATTAAAATACCCAAATTTAGTCAAATTGACAGCTACTTTCTTCCCAGAAGACAAAACCTTCCCATTTTCTCTTCAGCTTTTTCTTTTTTTTTTGGATGTCTCCTACGGTCTAATATGCATAATTGCATTGATAGCAGCCAAACAATAGTTACAAAATTATCTTGCATTAAAAGCCCGTGTAGCCAACCAACTATTATTTTAATGCTAAATGTGTTTAATGGGTAACCTTGTTTGGTACATGGTCTGTGAACCTAGTAGCATCATTTGTCTCAGTATATGGTTGAATTTTCAGAAAGCTCTCTCTGTTATGTTTTAATTCTTGCAAATTGCTTGCCAATTTAATATGAGCTGCATCTAAACAGTAAGTAATTGCTTATGATAATGAGTGCAAACTAATTTTCTCGAATATGTTAATATTCACAAAGCACTTTTATACTGCTTGCTGTTCCAAAAATACTGCTCTCTTGGTTAAATGCAGCTTTTCGATGGCATTATTGTTACACATCTGACTATCCACCAAAAAGTCAAAGGACTACCACTTCAATATACCAAAGAAGGAACAGAAAGTCATGTCATCTTTTGATGAATGTTTTAGAATATTTGAGGACAAAATAATCACATTGTTAATAATTAATTCTATTAGTGATTAATAGTAGTAAGCAGAGTATAGTGAATTACAAATGGTCTCTTTTCCCTCACAAGAGTCATTAAATTTAATTTAAAGGACTTTAAAGACAGATGGCCTGGCAAACTTCATTTGAATACAATAACCAATTGAAAACCGATTACAGTTTTAAGGACGAACATATCTATGGATGCTTTTAAGTTTGAAGACTATTTTTTTGTACCTTAATAGTGCCCTGTCCTCTTTGTCTTATAGCTCTTTCTCAACCTTTTTCATACTTGCTGTTTGAAGACTCTAGAGCTCAAAGACTTATATTTCAAACCTGAGGGTCTTTTGAGTTTGGGGACCTGAATATTCAAGGATCTGAGGTTCAGATTGGAACCACCTTGTAAATTCAGTCTAGGAAGACTAACATAAAAGAAGAAAAATTTGACACTTCCCTGCCCTGGGGCTGATTTGGCACTTTATTCCTCTCTCTAATGTTTCAGTCATTTCAGCTTCAAAAATGACTCTCACACATAGTCATATATCTTCACATGCATGGTGAAATAGATCTCTATAGAGAACTGTGTTTTCTTTCTTTCTTTCTTTTTTTTTTTTTTTTTTTTTTGCTATTCTGTCGCTTTCAAAATTCATTTTCTATGTTGAATTCCACTGGCTAAATATCTACATAGTAAAAAAAAAAAAAAAAAAAAACTTCCATCTTTGGATTTTAAATCTTTTAAATATACCAAAAATTGCTTATCAAAGTAAGTAGTCTAATTTTCTAATTTTTTGCTTCTTATAATTTTTGCTATGAAAATAGGTAGATTAATACCTCTCAGTACTGGCTGATATTTATTCTTATTGTTCTCTTCATTAAGCTGTTTCAAAGAGTCTGAGATGAAGAATGAATAAACAGTTTTTTTATATATATTTTAATTTAGGTTGCTGTAACTTATGTTTTCTACTAAGCATAGACAAACACTTAAGAAATTGAGAAGTTCATTTCTGATAAAGATGGAATGAAAAGATTTATGATAAATAATAGATATAACCAAGACACCTCTTATTAAATACAGTTTATCCAGATGACAGTAATATTTTTCAGCATTTGTGCAGTTATGTGAGTCTTTGTTAAAGGAAATTTGCATTTCATAGAATTATGAATATTCTAAACTACTAAAACTGATCTAATCTCTTTTAACACCGACCTTGAACAGTCCTAATTTCCACTATCTGATTTGTGCTCTGTATTTATCCAGAGATTTATTTCAGGAGACAAAGACATAGAAAATAATAGTGCCTAAAAATATATCTTTTGAAAAAAAAAGGTGATGTCATTAACTTAAGTGGATCTACTCCATCTTTCTGGAACCTGTTTTGTGTCTTTGTGACTTTTCTCATGAAAACCTTGCCCATGCAAATAGATTTGCTTTTATTTTTCTGTAACCATATTAAATTTTATCTTTTCTGAAAAGTGTTTGAGGATATTTCAGGAGACTGAGTGAATTTTCCAGTTTGGCTGATGTAGAGGGTTGGTTTATGTGGAGGATGTTCACAGTTAGCATAAGGGTTTTTCCCTTAAATTGGTAGACAGTGGTTTAATCCTTGAAGATCTTTGAATAGAGGAGTGATTGCAGACACTATTTCAAAACAAAATGAATCTGATGTTAACTTGTACAGTAAATTTAAATTATGGAGAGAGACATGAAAATATCGAATCAGTAAGAATGAGTATTTATGACATTTGAGATTAATGGTGGTAAGAATGAAAATGCAAAAGGAAAACTCAGGAAATCACAACTGGTTGAAAAAGTTTTTGAAAAGTTGGATCCTACAGCTTTAACATATACACTTTTGTCTTTTACAGTGTCTAGCATGGTGCTCTATACAGGACAAATACTTAGTTTTTATTGAGTATATGGATATGTATATATATATTTTTTAAAGATTTATTTATTTATTTATTTTAGGGCGGGGGTCAGGTTGGGGAGGGAGGGAGTGGGTGGGCCGCTTCTGTTGGTCTTTCATTTCTCTATTTTCATTTGTCTTCGTTCTTTGGCTCCTGTGGGCCTATTTTTCAGCATTTAAGTGGCAGTTAATGAAATTTATGATAAATAATAGATATAACCAAGACACCTCTTATTAAATACAGTTTATCCAGATGACAGTAATATTTTTCAGCATTTGTGCAGTTATGTGAGTCTTTGTTAAAGGAAATTTGCATTTCATAGAATTATGAATATTCTAAACTACTAAAACTGATCTAATCTCTTTTAACACCGACCTTGAACAGTCCTAATTTCCACTATCTGATTTGTGCTCTGTATTTATCCAGAGATTTATTTCAGGAGACAAAGACATAGAAAATAATAGTGCCTAAAAATATATCTTTTGAAAAAAAAAGGTGATGTCATTAACTTAAGTGGATCTACTCCATCTTTCTGGAACCTGTTTTGTGTCTTTGTGACTTTTCTCATGAAAACCCTGCCCATGCAAATAGATTTGCTTTTATTTTTCTGTAACCATATTAAATTTTATCTTTTCTGAAAAGTGTTTGAGGATATTTCAGGAGACTGAGTGAATTTTCCAGTTTGGCTGATGTAGAGGGTTGGTTTATGTGGAGGATGTTCACAGTTAGCATAAGGGTTTTTCCCTTAAATTGGTAGACAGTGGTTTAATCCTTGAAGATCTTTGAATAGAGGAGTGATTGCAGACACTATTTCAAAACAAAATGAATCTGATGTTAACTTGTACAGTAAATTTAAATTATGGAGAGAGACATGAAAATATCGAATCAGTAAGAATGAGTATTTATGACATTTGAGATTAATGGTGGTAAGAATGAAAATGCAAAAGGAAAACTCAGGAAATCACAACTGGTTGAAAAAGTTTTTGAAAAGTTGGATCCTACAGCTTTAACATATACACTTTTGTCTTTTACAGTGTCTAGCATGGTGCTCTATACAGGACAAATACTTAGTTTTTATTGAGTATATGGATATGTATATATATATTTTTTAAAGATTTATTTATTTATTTATTTTAGGGCGGGGGTCAGGTTGGGGAGGGAGGGGAGTGGGTGGGCCGCTTCTGTTGGTCTTTCATTTCTCTATTTTCATCCGTCTTTGTTCTTTGGCTCCTGTGGGCCTCCCATCGCTGTGGTGTCTGTCGCATACGCTCCAGAGCTCCAGCCCGGCAATTGGACACATCGGTCCAGCCGCTCCGCGGCACGTGGGATCTTCCCAGGCCAGGGCTCGAACCGGCGCCCCTTGCATTGCCAGGCGGTGTCGTTACCCACTGGACCACCAGGGGAAGTCCTGGATGTGTATATTTTTGAATTATGCTGTTGTATTGGCTTTTGTGTTCTCTTTATCCATCAGCATCCTTCTGCTGTTGTCTCATTTTGTTTCATTTTTGTAAAAAATCACAACACATTTTGACCTAGATTCTTTCCTTACCACCTCACTAAGCCATCCGGCTTTCAGTTTTTTTGTTAAAGTAAAGGAAATATGAACTTTTCCTCCACAATGCCCACTATTCCCTATTTTTGACTCATCTTGTTCACCATAGCTACTGTATGTATTAATACTAATTGGTACACATGCAAATATCACAGTGCATCTAGCTATCATGTCTCCTTAACCGGCTCCCACATGGGACTATTCCTCAGTCTTTTTGTTTGTTTGTTTGTTTGTTGTTGTTTTCTAACCTTGATTTTTTTAAAAGAATGCTGCTAGTTATTTTGGAGAATTTCCTTCAGTTTGACTTTCTTGATTGTTTTCTTATGATTAGATTGAGGCTATGCAGTTTTTTTCAAAAAATAATATAGAAATGATGCTGAGCCCTTCTCAGCACATCATATTTGGAGGACCCATATTCTGTGTCTCCTTGTTGGTGTGATTTATTTTGACCACTTGGTTATGATACTGTCTGCTCTGTTTCTCTCATGATTAATATATTCTTAAAGTTTAAGGACTAGCAGATTATATCCATCTTTTCATTGTAAAATATGGACAACTTTGGGCTAGGTTATTTGAGAAAATTATGGAACTTGGTACTGACCCAACAGTGACCCAACTGACCCAGCATCATTACCTGCTTGAAGTGTCTCATGAGTATTTATGAATTGTTTCTTCCACAGACATAATCAAACGGAGAATGGTGTTCATTATCAGGCTAATCTGGGAGAGTTATCCCTTCATCAGAGTTTCTGTATTTGAGTGGTAAAATTATTCAGATTACTTAGAAATGGATATAGTCATGGAATTTATTATACTTACCTGAGAATCAGAAACCTTAAGTTATTTATCATTGTATTGTTAGTCCTGACTTAGTTCAAGCATTATTTCAGGCTCTTATTAATGATTAATAAATGAAAAAAAAAGCACCTAAGTCTGATGAGTATAGCAAGAGTTAAAGCAGATCCCTTTCTTTAGGATACATACTTTTTTAAAATGAAAATTTCAATAAAAGACAACTCTGACATATTATAGTTTGCAAGTTAAAAGCAAGTTCTGTAGATGGTAAAGGGAGGGAATTCACCTTGGCTGGATTGAAAATGGGAACCAGCACTGAAAAGAAAAGCAGGTACAGTAGGGATGAATAATTCAGCAAAATAGAAGTTGTTTTGGGGAAAAAATGTATACTCCACCACGTGTGCAGGCCTATGTGATAGAATTAGAGTTTAGCTTGGAGTGACTTCTAAATCAGAAACTAGTACACTATCCAGTTTTAATCTAAAAAGTAAATATTTCTAATTGGTCTTTTTAGACTGCCTGAAGGAGATCAACTGGTCAATCCTAACAGAAATCAGCCCTGAATATTTATTGGAAGGACTGATGCTGAAGCTCGATACTTTGGCCACCTGATGCAAAGGGCTTGCTCTTTGGAAAAGACCCTGATGGTGGGAAAAATTGAAGTCAAAAGGAGCAGGGTGTGACACAGGATAGGACGGTTAGATAGCATCAATGGACGTGAATTTTAGCAAACCCTGGGAGACAGTGAAGGACAGGGGAGCCTGGCGTACTGCAGTTAATGGATTTGCAAGGAGTCATACATGACTTAGCAACTGAACAACAGTTCTAATTGGGGCTTAGTCAGTTGGAGAATGGCTTAAACATAGCACATAGACAGGGAGATGGTGAATGAGAAGAACTAAAATTATAAAACAAGCAAAGTAGAACTTCTGGTTTTAGCCTTTCGGTATTGTGAATTTCATTATTTATATGGGGCCCTCAAAATAGTTCAGACATAATCAAACGGAGAATGGTGTTCATTATCAGGCTAATCTGGGAGAGTTATCCCTTCATCAGAGTTTCTGTATTTGAGTGGTAAAATTATTCAGATTACTTAGAAATGGATATAGGCATGGAATTTATTATACTTACCTGAGAATCAGAAACCTTAAGTTATTTATCATTGTATTGTTAGTCCTGACTTAGTTCAAGCATTATTTCAGGCTCTTATTAATGATTAATAAATGAAAAAAAAAGCACCTAAGTCTGATGAGTATAGCAAGAGTTAAAGCAGATCCCTTTCTTTAGGATACATACTTTTTAAGATGAAAATTTCAATAAAAGACAACTCTGACATATTATAGTTTGCAAGTTAAAAGCAAGTTCTGTAGATGGTAAAGGGAGGGAATTCACCTTGGCTGGATTGAAAATGGGAACCAGCACTGAAAAGAAAAGCAGGTACAGTAGGGATGAATAATTCAGCAAAAATAGAAGTTGTTTTGGGGAAAAAATGTATACTCCACCACGTGTGCAGGCCTATGTGATAGAATTAGAGTTTAGCTTGGAGTGACTTCTAAATCAGAAACTAGTACACTATCCAGTTTTAATCTAAAAAGTAAATATTTCTAATTGGTCTTTTTAGACTGCCTGAAGGAGATCAACTGGTCAATCCTAACAGAAATCAGCCCTGAATATTTATTGGAAGGACTGATGCTGAAGCTCCGATACTTTGGCCACCTGATGCAAAGGGCTTGCTCTTTGGAAAAGACCCTGATGGTGGGAAAAATTGAAGTCAAAAGGAGCAGGGTGTGACACAGGATAGGACGGTTAGATAGCATCAATGGACGTGAATTTTAGCAAACCCTGGGAGACAGTGAAGGACAGGGGAGCCTGGCGTACTGCAGTTAATGGATTTGCAAGGAGTCATACATGACTTAGCAACTGAACAACAGTTCTAATTGGGGCTTAGTCAGTTGGAGAATGGCTTAAACATAGCACATAGACAGGGAGATGGTGAATGAGAAGAACTAAAATTATAAAACAAGCAAAGTAGAACTTCTGGTTTTAGCCTTTCGGTATTGTGAATTTCATTATTTATATGGGACCCTCAAAATAGTTCAGAAACCACATTTTTGTATTCTGGTTTGAATTCTGCTTATGAGCAGGAAATGGTATCATTGTCAAAAGTTGTAAGGCCTATCTTGTGAGGAATGTAAGTGATTATGGTATCAATAATAGAGATTTGGCTTCTGCATGCCTGTTCAGCAAATCAGAAGCATCTGAACAAGCTGAAGACTGAGATGATCTCTGAGGCAGGATATTGGCAAAAAAAAAAAAGAAGAAAAAAACCTTTGCAAAGGACCCACACCTTTTAAACACTCAGGCTAGACAGTGAAAATGTTAGAATATGAACAAATCATTTCTGCTATATGCCATTTCAGAAACTTTGAGTCTACCAAAATCAGACCAAGGAAAGCATAATTAGAAAAACCCCTCGAGATGACTGAAGTGAGACCTTGACTTGTGAATTTTAGCTTTTTATTTTTCTAAACAGGAAGCAATCATTTAATCTTAGGTCTTCATTGTGCACTAGGAAGAGAGTTGGGTGCAGTCCCAAGCATCTGTGTGGCATTGAGAAGCCACTTGATTCCTTTGGGCCTCCATTTTGTCATTTGTAAAAGGAGACTTTCCCTTGGTCTTCTCCAAGAGCACTTCAGCATTAACTCTGTGTTCATGTCAGTTATTTTTAACCTATGATGTTTTTTACGCCATAATTCTAGTAAATTCTTGACTCTGAAAACCATGTTAACAGTTAATGTATCAGAAAAGTAAATTGAAGATCATCACCAGGTGACTGCAACCTTTACTTACTAGCTCATCATTTAAAGAATTTTTAAAGAATGTACCCAGCTTATTATATGTTCTTTAAAAGAAGAGTATTCTTAAAGGACCAGAAGGTATGTTTTCCTCCCTCTCCATCCCTATTGCCTGTAGCCCTAATGCAAATTGATTACTGAATTACTTGCCAGAGACTTTTTTTTTTTTCAGAGACTTTTTAATAAAGTTCACTTACTGTTTGAGGGAGTCTAGTTTCAGAAGGGAAGACATAAACCTTTGATGTTCTAGGTTTATTGGTTGTGGGATTGCTTTGCTTAGTTTTATTTTTACCTCTAGATCATTTTGCTATCTTTATGCTTTTTTTTCTAATCTGATTGGCAGAAGGTCTACCATTTAGTTGTCTTTCTTCTCAGCCAGATAACTCAGATTCCAGGAGTCCTTTAAAATGTTCCAAGACTTTGAATTGGATCTCAGAACAAGCGTCTCCCTGGGCAGCTTGAACTGTTGAACCCATTTCTTTCTGGAGGGAATATTTTCTAAATGACATGTTTGGAGAGAGAAATATTGAGTAGTTTTTAAGGACAGTATATTGCAAAGAAACCACTAAGTGAACTATTGCTTCTTTAGATTTACTAAGATAATACTCACTGAACATTATTTGAAAATATTCAAATACTTAAATGACTTTGATCTGAAAAGATAACATGGATATCATTGTTCTTGTTTATAATTTTCTGCTCTTTCTATGGTTGCCATTAATTAGTACTTTTAACATTGTCTTCTTTTCGAATATCTTTAAACAATAATAAAAAAAAAAATCCAAAACAAGTAGTGACATGGCTGAGGACCATTTATCTGATAGCTCTCATAAATTCTCTTGCCCTGATATCTCTAATTTATTTACCTCTATTTATCTCTAATTCACAGGTCCTACCTGTTTGGGAAAAGGGGCTGTGTGTCTTCAGTTTTATATTCCTAGCTCCTTTCATATATTAGACAACCAAGATATAGGTTCGCTTGGGAATGTTTCTTCTTTTAATATATTTCTTTATAAGACAGAGAAAGAGAATGACTTATTCAAATAAGTATTTGATATTAGTGATGATTTCCATAAACTCTCAACTTTGTACAGCACCATTCATGTGTCATTTTTGTGAATACTGCCTTTTTAAAAAATATTTATTTATTTGACTGTATCAGCTCTTTCATTGCAGCACAGGCTCTGTAGTTGTGGCTCAGTCTTAGTGCTCTGCAGCATGTGGAATCTCAGTTCCCCTGACCAGGCATTGAACCCACATCCCTTGCATTACAAGGCAGATTCTTAAATACTAGACCACCAGGGGAGTCCCTGAATACTGCCTTTTTGATTTTGCAATGGACAGTCTGTGCAGTTATTTGTGGTATCCTTGAACAAATATCTAGGCTATAAACCAGGTAGATCAGTTCTGAATCCACTTGAGAATTCCTTGTTATTAAAGAAGTGTACACCTGTTTTTCCAAAGACTGAATACATTTTTCATGTAGCATATTCTTTCCCTCAATGTCAAAATATGGAAATGTCAAATATCAAAATGAAAATGTACATGATGCATTTATACATATATTATCCTTGCCGAGAGCACAGAAATATAGAATTTTTCTAGAAAATATAAACTACAGAAAAATACAGTATATCCATTTTGAAAGGCTTTTATTAGAGAAATGTTTTGGGTCGGATAGGCAAAGGGGAAACATCCTTACTTTGTCATTGAAGAGGACATTTACTATTGAAATTTCTGAGCTTATAGAAATCATGGTAGTATTTTGATATTCCATTTTCTTGAGTTTTATCTTGATTAAAATTTCTTATTGAAAAAGCATGTACCGTTTTTCCTTTTGAAATGGTGTCTTACCTGGACCTGAGCTAAATCTCATATAGGCTGACTTAGAGGAGATGCTTCTTCTGCTTTCATGACTCCCAGGTCTGCTGTGGAGTTTAAGTGATTCATTTGATCCCATTGAAAATTTGACATTCCTTTTTAATGCCTAATGAATCCTCAGGGACTCTGACAGTCTTACTTCTGATTTGCATGGGGTCCAAGCATCTTTGTGAAAAAGTTTGAACCAAGGTCATAATGAGTTTTTACTGGAGCCCTGTGGCAGAGGGGGAACAGGGGGGACAGATAGTGACTGTATACAATGGCACTTCAAAAAAAAATGTAAGTGCGTGGAAACAGTATTTGTCAGTTTGCATTCAATTTAATAGGTGTTCAATAAAGTGGTTTTTTTAGTTCAATGAATTTCCTTAATTCCCAAGTCCAAGGTTCTGATGAGCCTTGCAACATGCCATATAAAAAACCTCCCAGTGCTACTTCTATCTTGAATGTCATCATGAGTTGCTTTCTTAAGGCCCTTGTTCTTTGCGAATTGTCTAAACATTGATTGACTTTCTTCTCTTTGGTCTGATTCAGGCTATGAGGCCAGTATCTAAACCATATCAGTGATTATCCATGTTTCTTGCCCTATCTTTTATTAAGGTCCAACCTGCTCTCTTTCTCACAGATGTGTGGGTAAAAACCTTGTCTTATTTTCTAGTCTCTTTAGCTAGTTGTAATGCATTTGTCATTTCTACCAAGTGTGCATCTTCAATCAGGAGTCTCAAATTGTGATATATATAGTCTTTATTTACCTTTATTTCCTTACATTACTTTTTCACCCTTAGATCTGTAGCATTGAGGGCTGTCTCTTATTCTCAGTATCGGTAATTAGTGTTATGACTTTTTACATTTAGAGTTGATTACATATTCTAGGTGGGAACTCCTATTGCTCTGATTCCATTCATCTCTCCTAATGCCCACTTTTCCTGATTTTTAATACTCTTATACATAATTGTAGGAATTACAAATCTATAGCGCTCACAAAATAATATTTTGTGATCTTACAAAGAATTTATAGTAACATAGGCAGAAATTAGCTGATGGCTTTAGAGTAGACGATTGTTCAGATTTATTAATCTATGTGCTTTACTAGTTTTATATTAGGTCTGAACTTTTTTTTTTTTTTGATACAAGGTGATCTTCTTATTGTTTTTGCTTTCCATGAACTTTATTTGGAAGAATGGCTCTATATGGACAGAAGTTGTTTCGTACATTGAAAATTAGCAACAGCCTCTTGACAAGCTTGTAGGAGAAATTAAAGCTCCCCTTGTTTATAATTGTTGTACTTTAAATTTCTTTCTGACTGCCTGGCAAAGTTGCACTGGAAAAAAGTGTTATATCCCTGTTACACTTAATAAAATCATAATGGCCTGAATATTTCATGTTGGCTACGTTATGGCATTGGGAGAATTATAGGCTTTTAGAAAAGGACATTTTATTCATATACTTATAAGTTAGAAGCTAATATATTCTGAAGTTAATTATATTATTGTTCATATACCAAGGATCTAGAGCAACCAGTAATCAAACAGACCTGTACATGCTGATTGGTTTTCTTCTTCAGAAGGTTCAACCAGTTGGAGGGGGTGTATGAGCTTTGGCAGAAACAAGTGAGTCTAAAGTAGAAATGGTTGGCAAGAAAAAAAGAGGGGGAGAGCCCTTTATGTAAATAGATATTAAGTAAAAATCTAAAAATACATTTATTATAACATCACAAGCAGTTCATACATTAGAAATAAGAGCCCATGTATAATTTTTACAAACATTCATTACAGTATAAAGTATGTTGACGCTGCTAATTTACATCTGGTGAAGCCAGCTTTGTTAATGAATTTGGAGTGAGTGATACAGGCTTGCTGCACAGCTTAAATGTAAAGACTGCCGAAAACCACTTTAAGTTTGAGTCATCTATACATTTAGTGATGTGATGGATGTCAAGATTAATTTGTGGTAAATCCATTAGTAGTCATGGCACTGATGTGCTAGTGCTTGCTGTACAGAAGCACGCATAAATCATAAAGGTGCCGCATTCCTCAATGTTCCTCTCCATGCTGATGAACAATTTGCAACTATGATTAAGATGTACTGTTGCTGTGCGTTGAATTTACGTGTATAATAAAGAAAAACATGTTTCTATAAAAGCAAAATTTTAAAAAATGAGCTAGATGACAGTTTGTTTTGTGGAGACTTCCCCCTTTATTTAACAAAGTGAATTTTTGTAACATGCTGTAAATCTTCCCATGTTAGGTGTTTTATGGCAATGAACTAATATTCTTTTTTCTCATGAAAACTCCCATGTGATGCTATTTAATATCCTTCCCATTGTCAACTATTAGTGAATGTAAATAGTAATAAAATGGGTTTGTGTGACAAAAGTGCTAATCTAAGAAATGAAATACTGGAAGAAGTAATACAAATTGGGATGTAGGAAATCTATTTCTTGAAAGGCATTTGGTTTGAACACAATTTTGAAATGAATCAAACATTTTTAAAGGCTCTTCTATTATGATACAATAACAATGTTGCAATATTGGTTATTTAGTATTGTTAGCACACACACATGGGCTTCCCCGATGGCGTAGAGGGTAGAGAATATGCCTGCAGTACCTGAGACTCAGGAGATGTGGGTTTGATCCCTGGGTCAGGAAGGAAGAGGAAATGGCAACCCACTCCAGTATTCTTGCCTGGGAAACCCAGTGGACACAGGAACCTGCTGGGCTACAGACTAAGGGTCCCAAAAAGTTGGACACAATTGAGTGACTACCCACAGGACAGCACACACACACATACACACATCATCCATTCTCTTTAAATGTATTGTGCACTTACCATATACCAGAAATTGGACTGAGATATTACTGTGCAATGTTTTGTTTATTTTTGACAGTTCTATGAGGGAGACAGTGTTAATATCCACAAGGATAGGAAACCCAGGAGTTAAAATAAGTAACATGGCCAATGTCATGTAACTGATACATGATACAGTTGGAATTTGAACTCAGGTCCATCTGAGTCCAGAGCTTGCACTCTTAATTTCTGAGCTGTTCTGCTGAAGTAAGTACATCATGTCCTTGGTTCAGAAAAATGCATGTTAAATTAAGTAGATCTGACACTGTAGTCATCTCATCCACTATATTTCATTGTGGGAGTATTCTCATATTTTTTAAGGCTACCAGAATAGAGTATATTGTAATTTTCTATCTTGATGGAAGGAGGGAGCATAGAATTTGATGCAAAGTGATTTAGAAAAAAAAAAAAAAAAAAAAACAGGATACTTGTAGAGGGAGGTGAAGAGATCTGTGTTGGACATCTAAGTCTTTTCCTTGTTATAGAATGGTGCTGATGAGTACAGTACTATGCACTATGGTGCATATAGAGGAAAAAAGGAAAGAGATTGATTTCCAGGTATACCTGAAGTAAAAGGGCACTAGAAATAATTGCATTGTTTGGCACATAGTAGTACACCTGTTTTTATTTGGTTTTGGCATAACCTGAAGAATTAGAAAGCCACTGTAAGGAAAACAGAGTAGCTACTGGCGTGCTAGTTACCAAATCTTAATAGTTATTGGAAAAACTTGAAATATGAAATAAAATCAAATCTTGAGTAATGATATTTGTATTGTGACATTTATCTTGCTGAAAATATAAACCTTTAAATTATTACCCTCAAGTTCTATAGCTGAGCAACTCAAAACTTTCATAGTTCCACAAGTTTGGGAAGTATACCCTAAACTAAATGTTAATCTGCATATATTAAATGTTCTGTCATTTCACATTTACATGTTATATTTTTGCTCTCTTTAAAAGCATTGTGAGGTGAAATGACAGTATATGATCATGAGGTGCAAATGTCACTTTATGGATATGAGACATTCGAGTATGATAACAGTTGGCCTTGATAAATTCAGACTGACATATCCAATTAACTTTTTCTTGACTATCTTGTTATGATAACAGAAAATTTCTGTGAAAAGAAAAAAAAAAAAAAACACAGGGGTAGAATACAGATACTAGATTTTTACCAGCTCTTCCAAGTTTGCAATTTTAGTTAACGAGTTAATCCTTATGACTAAACTTCCTCAGATGTGTTATAGAAGTAATGCTTGCCCTTATTTCCATACTGAGGTGGAGACGAAATGAGAAAATTGTTGTGAAATGGTTTTGAATGTTAAAAGTTATCTTATAATTTGTGAAAGTGTGGCCTTACCACACTGCCTTACTCTGATGATTTTGGACAACATCTGAGTTCTTAGGTTTGTTTTATACTGCTAAGGAGAATCTCTCCTTGGATATTTTTATTAATTTACATGTAATATACAGTTATTAGAGACAAAGTTAATTAAAAAAAGAGAAAGAAAATCAATCAAGTACCACCACAGAGATCACCACCACATCCTCTTTTTAAAGAAAGCCTTACTTTTGTATGTCCTTGTTTTTATCAATGTAGGCTCTTTGGAAACCTTTAATACTTAAACATGTGCAAAAATTACCAATTGTGCTTGCTTGTTAATATTGTGGTGAACAACCTTCTGAAGATGTAAAACAGAAATGGTCCTAGAAGGCATTTCTGATATACAAATATGTATATCCTGAATCTTCTTTCTTTGCATGCTGATGAATACATTTTAAATAAAACTAACATGTTCTCACATGAGAGAGATATACTCTTTTCCGGCATTTTCACTCAAGAGAATGAATAGCCTTTCTATCATTGTGTTTTTTTTTTTTTAAGGATTTATTTATTTATTTATTTATTTTGGGCGGGGGTCAGGTTGGGGAGGGAGGGGAGCGGGCGGGCCACTTCTATTGTTCTTTCATTTCTCTATTTTCATCCGTCTTTGTTCTTTGACTCCTGTGGGCCTCCCATCATGGTGGCGTCTGTCGCATGCTCTCCAGAGCTCCGGCTCGGTAATTGGACACATCGGTCCAGCCGCTCCGCGGCAGGTGGGATCTTCCCAGGCCAGGGATTGACCCGGAGCCCCTTGCACTGCAAGGCGGTGTCCTTACCCACTGGACCACCAGGGGAAGCCCTATCATCGTGTTTTAACAAGATTTTTTTGTTGTTGCTTTTATACCAATATTATCCTGGTATGTTTCTTGGGTCAAGTCTACATTCCAAGGCCTATTTATTCAATCAGGGACGTTATGCATATTGCAGGATTCTTTGGCGTTTCTCAAGGTCTTACGGAAATGTCTCAGACAGAATACCAATAATAATTGGCCCCAGAATATAAAAAGAGAAAAAAATTATATCTTCAGCAGTTTAATTAAATGTATATAAATGTGCCAGTAACTCAACATCATTAAATTGGTAAATTTGTTCCATAGAAATTTAATGTATAGGTATCTTGAAAATATACTGCTGTATACTCAACTTTTACATATAACATACTCTTTTTTTTCTTATTTTTAATATTATTTTTAATTTTTTTTTTGCTTTTACAGAGTTTTGTTGTTTACAGATATGTATGATCCCAGATTAGTCATATGTATATCCCCCCCATCCCACCCCTCCGGATCATCACACAGCACCCCTGCAGGATTCCCTTTTCTCACAGTGCAATGACAATAGCTGTTTTTTCACATATGATAGTACAGGTTTTCGTGCTACTTCCTTTATGCCTCCCACCCACTGTTCATTCCCCACAATGTCCATATGTCTATTTTCCATGTCTGTTTTTTCATCGCTTCACTGCATGTGTGCATATAACTTACTCTTGGTAGAAGCTATGTTTGCATACACACAAGATGCTTTGTGGCCTAAATTTTAGTATTTAGTCTTACTGCTTTCCTTGCTATGTTGGCACATAGTAGGTGCACAATACATATGTCCTAGCATCCTTTGTTACTGGAAGGCTACACTCCCTTCTATAAATTGTACCTTAAAGTCTGTTCTTGGGATAGCAAATAAATATTTCTCTGGTCTGATCCTGTTTAGTGTGGAGGAAGATGCACTTTCCTTTATGTATATCTTTGCATGTCTCTTCCAAATATTCTGACTCAAAGCATTTATCTTATTGCATTAAATGAGGTAGATGTAAGTAGTGCAATGTAATAGGCTAAATTGGATGCTTTGGAGACTTGTTTGAAACAAAGCTCTTTTTAAAAGCAAGATGGATAATTTACTAGCATCACCATCATAAAGTAAAATATGAATACTTAGCAAATGAGGCTTTGCCATTATTCTTATTGTTGTAAGACTAGCATTTGCTTTGAGAAAAAATGGGTCTTTTTATGGAGCTGGATGGTTTGACAGCTAGTAGATGTGGTGTGTTATATAAGACCTGACTTCTATGGATGGGATCTATTATCTGTATTTTCTTGACACAACTATTGGTCTTATGGCTGTTCAGCCATTCGTTATCAGCCGTCACATGTTAATAGGCCCTCTCCCTGGAAAAGTTGATATGTAGCATACATCTTGCAGTGAGCTTTGCTGTGCTGCATGACCCTGTCACATCTACAGGCAGCTTTTGTTTCAGACACAGATTGATATATGTTTCTGCTCCTTTTTAAAGCATCCAAAGTCAATGTTTCCTATTGTATTACTTTTTTAAACTGGTAGAAAGAAATAAAACCCAATTACATTGCATGCTTGTCCAACTCTGTGGAAAAAGCAGTAATCTCTCGTTTGTTCTGAAACACCTGCTGGTAGATTTAATGAGGGTATTAAAATGGATTCTCCTTTATGCCTCCCATATGATAGTACAGGTTTTCCACTTCCTTTATGCCTCCCACCCACTGTTCATTCCCCACAATGTCCATATGTCTATTTTCCATGTCTGTTTTTCATCGCTTCACTGCATGTGTGCATATAACTTACTCTTGGTAGAAGCTATGTTTGCATACACACAAGATGCTTTGTGGCCTAAATTTTAGTATTTAGTCTTACTGCTTTCCTTGCTATGTTGGCACATAGTAGGTGCACAATACATATGTCCTAGCATCCTTTGTTACTGGAAGGCTACACTCCCTTCTATAAATTGTACCTTAAAGTCTGTTCTTGGGATAGCAAATAAATATTTCTCTGGTCTGATCCTGTTTAGTGTGGAGGAAGATGCACTTTCCTTTATGTATATCTTTGCATGTCTCTTCCAAATATTCTGACTCAAAGCATTTATCTTATTGCATTAAATGAGGTAGATGTAAGTAGTGCAATGTAATAGGCTAAATTGGATGCTTTGGAGACTTGTTTGAAACAAAGCTCTTTTTAAAAGCAAGATGGATAATTTACTAGCATCACCATCATAAAGTAAAATATGAATACTTAGCAAATGAGGCTTTGCCATTATTCTTATTGTTGTAAGACTAGCATTTGCTTTGAGAAAAAATGGGTCTTTTTATGGAGCTGGATGGTTTGACAGCTAGCAGATGTGGTGTGTTATATAAGACCTGACTTCTATGGATGGGATCTATTATCTGTATTTTCTTGACACAACTATTGGTCTTATGGCTGTTCAGCCATTCGTTATCAGCCGTCACATGTTAATAGGCCCTCTCCCTGGAAAAGTTGATATGTAGCATACATCTTGCAGTGAGCTTTGCTGTGCTGCATGACCCTGTCACATCTACAGGCAGCTTTTGTTTCAGACACAGATTGATATATGTTTCTGCTCCTTTTTAAAGCATCCAAAGTCAATGTTTCCTATTGTATTACTTTTTTAAACTGGTAGAAAGAAATAAAACCCAATTACATTGCATGCTTGTCCAACTCTGTGGAAAAAGCAGTAATCTCTCGTTTGTTCTGAAACACCTGCTGGTAGATTTAATGAGGGTATTAAAAATGGAGCTGCCTGATATTAAAAAAGAAATTATTCTTTTTCTTGAACATGTTTGATTAAAATCTGTTATGTGCTTATTTGCTTTGCCATAGGTGTTTGGGTTTTGTTCTTGTTATTTTATTTCTTTATGATTGACATGGTGTAACTTTAATACTTTACTGATATGTAACATAACGATACATAGGAAAGTATGCCCTTGATATATTTGAACTAAAGGGTTTTGGTTTTTGTTTTCCAGCTGGGACAACGTATATCTTTAGCAAAGGTGGTGGACAAATCACGTATAAGTGGCCTCCTAATGACCGGCCAAGTACGCGAGCAGACAGACTGGCCATAGGGTTTAGCACTGTTCAGAAAGAAGCTGTGTTGGTGCGAGTAGACAGTTCTTCTGGCCTGGGTGACTACCTAGAACTGCACATAGTAAGTACTTTTAAAATATTCAGCTTTTAGCTTTAACTGCTCACTCTTGGTGAATAACATGTGATTCTGCTTTTTGGACATTTCCTTGGACATGCCATCCCCAGAAACCAGTACTTTATTACAGAAAATATGAATATTCTCTATAGGTAATAAGACCTTATAGCTATTACAGTTGTTAAAAATGTTCCTGGAAAGAATCTTTTATTTTTAAGTGTGAACTCAATTCTTTGTTCACAAAGAATTATTCTTGGTGTGTTTTTAGTGACATTTGGATGACCTGCTGAATTAATTTAAAACATTATGGTAGATATTATTCCATCCAGCTGGAAGCACAAGGTTGTAATACTGTTGACATCAACAAGTTTAGATCCAGTGTAATACTGTTGAAAATGAATGTTGATTCCCTGGGCTTACCAAACACCACTGGTAATCAGCCCTAGTCACTCCTACATCAATGAGTAGGACCTAGTCTTAGCCCAAATCTGGCCAACTAAAATTTTCTATTTCCCCACCTTTTCTCTTTTTGCCTACAAACAATGGTTATCCATTAGTGACTCAGCAAGATGCTCATATAAAAATAAGTTACTTTTCCCCGTGTTTCCAACGTTCAAATGTAATTGAGCCAGTGGCTTTTTTTTTTTTTTTTTTTTTTTTTACTTTTAAAGTTTGCTTTTGTCTCTTTCCTATAATGTTGGGCACATGGAAGAGGAAGAGAAAAAGGAGTTAGATATAAATTTTTTAAAAAAGGGAAGAGAGAGGAGAAAAAGAGAGGGAAGGAGGGAAGAAGTAAAGGGAGGGCAAATGAAGTGGGTAAGGATCAAAGCTGTTGCCCATGACTAGTAAAAGGAGAAGTATTCTTAATAATGGTACTTAGATTTGGAAATATTCGAAGGCTGTTTTATCATATGGTGAATATATTCCAATTTTCCCGAAATCATTTCTTCTGCTTTTTTCAGAATTGGAAATATAAGGGGAAAACAACTGTAGAAAGAGTGTAAATGTTGTTTGATTTTCTCTTATAAATATAACTGACTTAAAAATTAACCTGATGATATCACAGCTATGTCTAGTTTATAAAAGTTAGAAATTTTGGTTATCTATTAAACTTCCAAGAAAATGTCTTCAAGGTCAGTCAAGTATAAACTATGCACTTATCTTATGTAAAAATCATTCTTTATATACTTAATTAATGGAATTAGCCAGTGAGTTGAAAATTTAATTACACATATTAAAAGATGCTCCAGTTGTGCTGAATTGTGTAGGGCCACTTCAGTTAGATAACTTTTAAAATCTGATTGACATATAATTTCGATGAGGATGTGGATTTCTGACTTTATTATCCTGTTTTTTTTTTTTTTTTCAAATGATCATGTTTGAGTTTACTTCCCCAAATCACCATATTTAAATTTTGATTAACTGTACTCTTAACAATCTAATAAATTAGAATAAGATAATTTTTGACTCACATGGCCTAATTTTTACAGGTGGATTTTTTCCATATTAATATTCATTCTACCATTATTAACCTTCAGCCATATGATATTGCTGTTGAAATGTATAAGGTTTTAGGATGGGATGAGGGGAAGATGAAGCCATATGGGGCAATTATTTAGCATAGTGCTCAGAATACAAATGCTCAGAAATGCTTTCTGAAATAATAAAAGAATCAATGAATTATATGTTAAAAAATAGTGTGACTTAGGTTAAATATAGACTCAGATTTTCAGTCATCAAAGTGAAGTCATAGTTGCAGTTCAGTTTCTACATAACTCTGAAGAAAGTTTATCTAGTTTGTTGTTTACAGTATAGAAAAAGTAGCACTTGATACATAGCAACTGTTTTATTGAAAAGTTATATATTTCTATTGATGTTGTTTTCTGAATCTTCCAGCAAATAATTGATCATGGTAGTTGGTTGTTTAAAGAAAGCCTGTGGTGAGAATTTTAGTTGGATGAATGATAGTCTCTCCTTAATAATTACTTCATTTGTTGTAACTCACTTTTATCATGAATTGTTCTCTGGCCATTTCATATCTGTCCATTCTTTTCAGATAGAGGTAAGCTTTCTGATGTCATAGAACAAAATTTATAATAATGATGACTAATAAGAATAATAATGTAATGTAGAAATGTTGTTTTTCATCATTCATGTCAGCATGTGCTAGGAACCCGTCCAGAAATATTTTCTGAGCACCTTACATGGTCTGGCCTATGTTGATGGCTCAAAAATAAAGGAGCTCACTCACTACTTAGTACTTATCTCAATAAACATTAGTTAGATAGATGAGTGAAAAACCTCCTGAGACCCTGGTCACCAGATAACTTAGATTCTTTACATAAATACACTTTGTCCCAAAGTGACAAGTGTCTCTTGGTTATTTCTCCGTCTTGGTATTTCTCAATGTCTTCCCTTTATCTGCAGTAGTATTTGTAAAAATGTGCACAAATGATAGGTTTTTAAGATAAAGAAAATGAAAAAAAGAGACTTATGAACTGTAAAGAGTTCTATTTTATACAATTAATAATCTTGATGATTAATCAGTATTGAATAAGATAATTTCTTAGAGGCAATGAACAAAATTTAAATTCATTTTTTCATTATTTATGAGCTATATCTAGAAATTTTGCAGATGTTGTCACTCTAGAAGAAACATCTCTCATCTATCAGTCTGGCAATGTTAATTGGAGATTACTTAACACTTCTGACATAGAGGAAAGCACTGCAAATGTGTGCGCCCTCACTTCTGTGAATATTAGCATGTGCATTACTTCTGACCAGAGATGTGTGGAGGGTGGAGGAGAGCATGTATGGAAAATGTTCTTTGAAATTCTTTCATCTTGGGAGCATGAAAGAGCATTGCAAATTTTATTAGTGAATTGTATACCTTTGCCTTAAGTGTTTTTTCTTTGTACCTTCCTGGGCCAAAAGCCTTATCTTTGAAGCCAAGCTCTTAATTGATTTTGATTTAGAAATACACCTTTTGATCAGCAATTTTAGAATTGACTAGAAGCATAGTGTATTTATGGAAAATATTACATGTCCCAAAATAACTTATCAATATTGTTGACATGTCAAATCTTTCTCATCATTCTCAGCTGCTCTGAATTTTATACCACTCATCTTATGTTTTAAAAAGATTACTTGAGTTTAATCTTTGTAAAATCAGTACGTGTCCAGGGGGCATACCTATATCAGTAAGATAAAACCTAATTATTTCCTCACAGGCTTTTCTAGAATGTAAACTATATTTCATCTGAAATATTCAAGATAACCAAGAGACTCCCCTATTTTAAGAGTTTCATTTTTCCATGTAATACTTAAATTAAAGCCTATACATCATGCATAGTAGATGTAGTATTTGTTTTGCTTTCCTGGTTCTGACTAGAATTTTAAAAGAGAGTCGTTTTGCCATGTGCAATAAACATTAGTTAGATAGATGAGTGAAAAACCTCCTGAGACCCTGGTCACCAGATAAATTAGATTCTTTCCATAAATACACTTTGTCCCAAAGTGACAAGTGTCTCTTGGTTATTTCTCCGTCTTGGTATTTCTCAATGTCTTCCCTTTATCTGCAGTAGTATTTGTAAAAATGTGCACAAATGATAGGTTTTTAAGATAAAGAAAATGAAAAAAAGAGACTTATGAACTGTAAAGAGTTCTATTTTATACAATTAATAATCTTGATGATTAATCAGTATTGAATAAGATAATTTCTTAGAGGCAATGAACAAAATTTAAATTCATTTTTTCATTATTTATGAGCTATATCTAGAAATTTTGCAGATGTTGTCACTCTAGAAGAAACATCTCTCATCTATCAGTCTGGCAATGTTAATTGGAGATTACTTAACACTTCTGACATAGAGGAAAGCACTGCAAATGTGTGCGCCCTCACTTCTGTGAATATTAGCATGTGCATTACTTCTGACCAGAGATGTGTGGAGGGTGGAGGAGAGCATGTATGGAAAATGTTCTTTGAAATTCTTTCATCTTGGGAGCATGAAAGAGCATTGCAAATTTTATTAGTGAATTGTTGTATACCTTTGCCTTAAGTGTTTTTTCTTTGTACCTTCCTGGGCCAAAAGCCTTATCTTTGAAGCCAAGCTCTTAATTGATTTTGATTTAGAAATACACCTTTTGATCAGCAATTTTAGAATTGACTAGAAGCATAGTGTATTTATGGAAAATATTACATGTCCCAAAATAACTTATCAATATTGTTGACATGTCAAATCTTTCTCATCATTCTCAGCTGCTCTGAATTTTATACCACTCATCTTATGTTTTAAAAAGATTACTTGAGTTTAATCTTTGTAAAATCAGTACGTGTCCAGGGGGCATACCTATATCAGTAAGATAAAACCTAATTATTTCCTCACAGGCTTTTCTAGAATGTAAACTATATTTCATCTGAAATATTCAAGATAACCAAGAGACTCCCCTATTTTAAGAGTTTCATTTTTCCATGTAATACTTAAATTAAAGCCTATACATCATGCATAGTAGATGTTGTATTTGTTTTGCTTTCCTGGTTCTGACTAGAATTTTAAAAGAGAGAGTCGTTTTGCCATGTGCTGCAAAATTCTTCCCCAAGCTTCTGAAGTGTGAAGGATGCACGTTGTTTTGGAGGAAAGTAAGAAAAATCTCGATCACATTTCTATTTACCTAAGTGCTGTCCAGATATCTTGAAACAGTCTCTATTTGGGGGATGGATAGGGTCAAGTGAAACAAAACAAACTCCTTCCTTCATCCTTTCCCCATGGAGGGCATCTCATTTTCTAGTTGATTGGTTAAAACGTTTGAGCATCCATACATCCCTCTGAATTTGGTTTCTCAATTTCTAGAAGTGTGTCCTTCTCTGAAATTCTGTTGCTGTGCAATGTAATAAAGAGAACCAAAGCTATTTCTACCTGTCCTTCCTTACGTCATGTCTCCATCTCTTAGATGCTTATTAAGCCATTGCCATACCTTCTCAGCTCTCTTCTCTCTTTTCTGAATACTTTCCAACACAGTTTATATACTTATATCAGGTTAATTTGCTAAAGTGCTTTTTTTTGATTATGTCTTTTATTCCTCTTTGGAAAAACAATGATACTTCCCAATTACATGCAGGTAAAGGAACATTCTGTGACTAACATTGAGTGTCCTGAACATTCTGATCTTAGTTTCCATTTTCATGTCACAATTCTGTTCTTTCCACTCCAGTGAAACTTATTAATCCATTCTTTGAATCCAAGCTCTTAATTGATTTTGATTTAGAAATACACCTTTTGATCAGCAATTTTAGAATTGACTAGAAGCATAGTGTATTTATGGAAAATATTACATGTCCCAAAATAACTTATCAATATTGTTGACATGTCAAATCTTTCTCATCATTCTCAGCTGCTCTGAATTTTATACCACTCATCTTATGTTTTAAAAAGATACTTGAGTTTAATCTTTGTAAAATCAGTACGTGTCCAGGGGGCATACCTATATCAGTAAGATAAAACCTAATTATTTCCTCACAGGCTTTTCTAGAATGTAAACTATATTTCATCTGAAATATTCAAGATAACCAAGAGACTCCCCTATTTTAAGAGTTTCATTTTTCCATGTAATACTTAAATTAAAGCCTATACATCATGCATAGTAGATGTTGTATTTGTTTTGCTTTCCTGGTTCTGACTAGAATTTTAAAAGAGAGAGTCGTTTTGCCATGTGCTGCAAAATTCTTCCCCAAGCTTCTGAAGTGTGAAGGATGCACGTTGTTTTGGAGGAAAGTAAGAAAAATCTCGATCACATTTCTATTTACCTAAGTGCTGTCCAGATATCTTGAAACAGTCTCTATTTGGGGGATGGATAGGGTCAAGTGAAACAAAACAAACTCCTTCCTTCATCCTTTCCCCATGGAGGGCATCTCATTTTCTAGTTGATTGGTTAAAACGTTTGAGCATCCATACATCCCTCTGAATTTGGTTTCTCAATTTCTAGAAGTGTGTCCTTCTCTGAAATTCTGTTGCTGTGCAATGTAATAAAGAGAACCAAAGCTATTTCTACCTGTCCTTCCTTACGTCATGTCTCCATCTCTTAGATGCTTATTAAGCCATTGCCATACCTTCTCAGCTCTCTTCTCTCTTTTCTGAATACTTTCCAACACAGTTTATATACTTATATCAGGTTAATTTGCTAAAGTGCTTTTTTTTGATTATGTCTTTTATTCCTCTTTGGAAAAACAATGATACTTCCCAATTACATGCAGGTAAAGGAACATTCTGTGACTAACATTGAGTGTCCTGAACATTCTGATCTTAGTTTCCATTTTCATGTCACAATTCTGTTCTTTCCACTCCAGTGAAACTTATTAATCCATTCTTTAAAAGAAATGAATATCTTATTTTTTTTCTCTATTTCTGAATCTGCTCAGAAATTTCTTCTCATTCTCTCACACACTTTAGATTCTGCTCAGATATTGTCTTCTTTATTCAAGTGCTGGGTGTTTTCAAAGTTGGATCTGGGAGCTTGTAGTCCTCTGAGCTAACAGAAAGAAGTTCCAAGCTCAGGAAGCTCTTTGGGAGAGCTGCTGAAGCAATGGCCAGTACATTACCCAGTGCAGAGAAAATCTTGAACACAGATTCTCCTCCAATATATGATCACTACGCTTCTTGACCTGTTGTTTTGTGTTGGACGCCAAGCTGTTTTACACAATGGCCTCAAATCCATTCTAGGTTAGCCGGTGACGAGTCACCTTAGCAAACCCTTTTCGTATGGTAATCTGCCAAAATAATAAACTTTCTGAGTCTTTTCTGGCTACTGATCACACTTCCATTTTTTTCTTTTTTTTTCAAAAGTCTGCATTCAAGAAGTGCAGGCTTCCCTGGCAGTCCAGAGTTTAACACTCCAAGCTTTCACTTCAGGGTATGTGGGTTCAGGGAGCCTGGTTCAATCCCTGGTCAGGGAACTAAGATCCCATATGTCTCTGCATGGTGAGGCTGAAGGAAAAAGAGAGAGAGGAAAAAAACCTTTCTTTTCTTTGACTTACCTCATTTATTGTGGCAATCTGAGGTCCATCCATTTTGCTGCAAATGGCATTGTTTTGTGTTTTCTTTTTATGGGTGAATAATATTCCATTGTATATATGTACCACATCTTCTTTATCCATTCCTCTGTTGAAGGACGTTTAGGTTGCTTCCATGTCCTGACTATTGTAAATAGTTCTACAGTGAACGCTGGGGTGCATGTGTAATTTTGAATTTTGGTTTTCTCCAGAAATATGCCCAGGAGTAGGATTGCTGGATCATATGGTAACTCTATTTTTAATTTAAGGAGCCTTCATACTCTCCTCCTGTACCAGCTTGCATTCCCACTTAACAGTGTGATATCACCTATATGTGGAATCCAAAAAAAGTCTACAGATGAACTTACCTATAAAACAGATACAGAGTTACAGATACAGAAAATAAACCTGTGGTTATGAAGTGGGGAGGGTGAGTAGCAGGGTTGGATGAATTGGAAGATTGGGATTGATACATACACACTATTGTATATAAATTAGATAACTAATAAGGACCTACTGTACAACACAGGAATCTCTACTCATAATGGCCTATATGAAAGAAGGATCTTTAAAAATGAGTGGCTATGAGTATATATATAATAGATTTACTTTGCTATTCACCTGAAACTAACATGTTTTAAATAAATACCCCAACATTTTTTAAAAATCATAATTAGGATTTTTTTTTTAAAGAAACATTCTTTTGGCCCATTTGACACATTATTTACTGATCACCTACAATGCAGTCTCCAGCATATTCCCAACATATTAGCTCCCTATTTCTATGTAACAAATTATGTAACAAAACAATTTAGCAACTTAAAACAGCAAAGATTTATAATTTTATACAAGCCCAGAAATCTAGGAGCAGCTGAGCTAGGTTACTGAGAGATTCCCAGGAACAGACATGGTTAAGGTTTCCCATGCTCAAGACGTATCTGATACCTGATATGTTCATTCTCATGATCAAGTTAGAATCTGTGTGGCGTAGAAAGAAATGATGGGCAACAATGAAAGCATCTGCTAGTTTTAAGATTAAGGATGCTGGCTTTTGTAGAAGTCTAAGCACAATATAGATTGATGGAAAAGAGTAATGGAGACTTTGCAGGAGGGTTTAGAGCTAGTTTGGGGAATGCATATGGAGTAAGGAGTCATTTGTACAATCTTTTTTTTGCACCAAAAAAAAAGAAAAAAGAAAAACACTGAAATTCATAAACAAAATGCATGAGAGTAGAATTAAACAATGCAAACAGCATAGCGAATATGTCAACCAAAGACCAGGAAACAAGATGGAAGTGACACAATGGCATTGGAGTTTGTTTAAAGCAGATGATGGACCACTTCAGACAGGGAGTTTGTTTCAACAGAGGAAGGAAATGACCTAGGTAAATTTACTCAGGGACACTCAAGTTAATAGTCAGCATGAACAATCCTCATTTTAAATCAAGAGCAAAGAACTAGAAATACTTTTTTTTGTTGTTACTGGGCCTAAGAAGATCCTTTTGTTGAAAACCCAACCATTTTCAAAACTCTGACATGCGAAGGTATTCTCTTTAGGCACTTACTTTGGGAGATAGTATGCTAGATCTGCAGATTCTTAGGTTACAAGACAGAGAAAACAATTTAACCTCTCTGTCTACAAAGCACAGCCCTGGAAGAACTACATCTCAGATTTCTGAGGAGATAGTTTCATGGCAGGATTCTCCTATCTGGTGGAAGATCATAAAGGGCTTTTTTTTTTTGTCTTTGAAAAAGTTAATATTTCTGAAATTCTGCTCTGCATTTTAGCTAGCAAATACAGACTGCTTATTCTCAGACACACCATCCCCCCCATCCAGACTTCCCTTTCAATTACCAAACCAGCATTTCCAAATACTGACTCAGCATCTCTACCTGGATGTCTCACAGGCAGGCACCTCCTTTAAAAACTGAATCCATCATCTTCCAACTGCATACCTGTCTTCAGTTACAGGTGAACAACTTTGACATCTTTCCCATGCTAGCTTTTATGACATATTCCAGAAATGTCTCTCAATCGGCACTGTCCAATAAAAATATAATGTGAGTCATACAGGTAATTTTAAGTTCGATAGTAGTCGTGTTAAAAAAGAGAAAAACAACCTATGATGAAACTAACATTTAATATATTTTATTTAAGTATAGCCAAAGTATTATCATTTCATTGCTTGATCAATACAAATTTTGCTATATTTTGCATTATAATTTCATACTAAAATTTTAACATCTAATGTATATTTTCTAATTAGTGCCACTCAATTCAGAATCTAAATTTGTATCCAAAATGCTGTCTATTTCATAAAATTTCCAGTTGGAAATGTAGATCCACATATCCAAATTATTGTAGACATGCTGAAAAATTTTCCATGATTGAATCAGATCTCAGTTTTATATTTATATGTAACTTAATTAGAATTAAATACATTTTAAAATTGAATTCCTCGATTCCATTAGCCACATTTCAAGTGCTTAACAGAGCTTTAGAATTGATCTGCTTTCTTTGACTCCCATTATTATTGCCTTACGTGAATGTCCCCTTCTTGAACTGTTCCAACAGACTTCCAGCTCATCTCACTCCTTGCAAGGTTCCTCTTGTTAGTGCATCTCTATACCACCCCTAGAACAATTGTTGTAAAGCAAAAGCTTGGTTATTTTACTCTCTTGTTCTAAATGTTTGATGGAAGTAGGTCTCTCAACCTCTTTTAGTTCAGAATAATCTGACTGGTAATATTCACCCACCTCCGTCAGTAATTGTGCTCACTTAGAAGCAAAAAAAAAAAAAAAACTTCTGAGTGAATGAAAACAGGGAGAGCATGACACAGGACCGGACTCTCAAGCCATCTTCGCCTGCCTCCTCTGCTCTGCGAGACTGAGTCTCAACTCCAGTGATGGGTTGATCAAGTTGGGCATAGACTCCTTGTTCAGGCTACCAATTTCTTGAAGTCTGTCTATAATATTCATTAAGTGTTTTTTCTAGTGTTTATTTAGGATTTGGGGAAAACTAATTTTCAAAATTATATATGGAGACACTTAGTAATTTCCTTCTTTTGGACAAAGCAAAGTCAATTGTCTGGAAAAGAATCAGCCCCTATATCCTTAATCATTTTTTCATAGTTCTTGTACTTTCTTCTGTTTTCGGTGGCAGTTCTGTGAACCAGGCAAAATTTGGCATTCAGGTTAAAGTGTTTAAGTTCCGATGGCAAAACCTTCATTTATGATGAACAGTGTGATGCTGAGCAGCAGTGCATGTCAAGTGGGCGGGACATCCATCTATTGTGTGTGCCTTTGTATTCCCAGAGACCAGATGCGGCCTGGAATTTAGCAAATGAGCAATAAATATGTGTTGATACAATGTTTTTGGTGTTAGAAGGTCTGCCAGTTTAAGCTGCCTGTGTGCATTCTGAAAATGTTCAAGGGTGATAAATAGATCAGTGATGCTCTGGTCAAGGGCATGGTCTCTTTCAGGAAAAGTCGGTGTTTATTTAACTTGTTAAGGGCAAGTTAGAGATGCAGATCTGAACTAACTGCTAGCATGTTCCAAATTCACTATGGTGCTTTCTTATCCATTGGTACTTTGAGGCCGTATTCTGGTGGACCATGCCTTCACTTGATCTGTTGGAGAACCACTGGCCTATACTTCGAATAGTTCAAAAGCTAAATTCCTTAGTTGGACCTACAATGAATGCAAAAATGTGGATTCATTTTCCAGCTCTATTTGCAGTTACTCCTCAGTGTACCTTAGGCATATTCTATTCTCTGTTTATATGCATTTAATATACCTTAAAGAAAAGAACGCCTTTTAAGGCACTGGGAATACGGTTGAGGGTGGCCTGACTTTTTACCTCATATATCTTAGAATTAAATGGATAGGTTTTATTTGTATGGCACGTTAGTCACAGAAGGTAGCCATAGGCTGATATTCTAAACCTTCGTGCTGTAGAAACCCAATTAAAGACTTTTAAACTCTATGAAGAGGTCGTTAAGTGTGACATTTATAAAAGCAGCCAATAATCACATACCTATTTTAACTTTACATTTGTTATCTATTTAAAATTCATAAAACCCCTACAAATAAGAAACATTTCCCTCATTTAGTTAATGAGGAAATGAGGCACAGATCACACAGCAAGTAAGTACAACCAGGTGTTGAACTTAGTCTGATTCCTAAGTCCACGTGCTTAACCCCTGGGCTTACGTGTGTGGTACAGGTAAGGGTGCATGGGGCAATCCCTCATTAGGTTATACCCCACTGCTCTGCCCACAGCCTGTTTAATGCAGTTTTGTAAGGTCAAACCTAAGCTTTTAGTATGCCACATGTCACATGAATTCCTGAGCACTCCACATATCAGCTACATAAAATATATTTTCTAGTTAAATAAACACATAGAAAGTTGCCTGGTTGACTATTTGTGAAGCCTTCCTTGGTCTCCTAGGGAAAAACTTATCGGGTCCATCTTGGTGCTAACATAGCACTTTGTTCTTAATTTTGCTCTATTACTTAGAGCTGTAGATATTTCCTTCTATGTCCTTTCAGTCCATTAAAGTGTGAATTCATCAAGGTCAGCTACTCTATGTGATGTATCTTTATGTCTTGGTATTTTCAGACATTTCCACAGAGCTTATGAATGCATAGTAATATTTATTGATGAAGATATACGGGCCTGTGTGAATGGAGCCTTCCTTTTAGGCTTGTGGCCTTCTTTCCCCGCTTGTTGGTAAATTTCCACTATGGTTTAAGAACTCACTTAAGAAGCACTCCCCTTGGATCACAGTATGAGGTAGACTCCCAAAGGGTAATGGTGAAAGCATGTGACGCTCTCCTGGGCTCCCCTTTTACAACCTACAGAGGCTTGCACACTCCAGGCAGAGGCTGGGGCCTCTCATGAAATGGACTCATTATCCACATAGTATTTTTCTCAGGGAAGGAAAACTTCTCCCATGTTAGATGGTTGACCCATCCCACTTCCAGATTCAGATATTCCCAACAAGTAGTTAGTTCCCTGAAATTTAGTATCCTTCTTATCTGCTGTCTGTATAATTTGGGGAACTTATATAAAGACATCTGGGACATATTTCCTTGCATCCTGACTTGGTGAGAGAAGATTAATACAACTGGAGAGTGAAAGGAGAAAAAAAAAAAAAAAAGCCTCCTGTGGTAATCAGTCCTAATTGATTATGGTAGTGGAAGGTAATTAACCTCTCCTTAACCTCTACTACCCTGACAGTTTGACCATGTTTTTTTATTATCCCTACTGTGACACTTGTTAAACTGATGGAGGTGAAATTGATTCTCCGGTTATGAAAATATTTTTTAATACTTTTAATTCATATATATTAGATGTTTGAAGTTCTAACAGTTAATTATCTTAAGCAGGATTAAACTCTCTCATTGAAATTATGCTTCCTCTGTCCATTGGCTTAGTAAGAATAATAGCTAAACAATTCTATTTAGCATGTATTTACTACGTACCAAACACTAAAGACTTTACATAAAAGTTGTATGTCATTTAATATTCACAATATCCCATTGAGGTGTGAATTATTATCTCAGCTTTATAGATGAGCAAACTCCATTTTTAAATTATTGACCCATATTGCATAGCTAGTGAATAACTACTCTGACTGCAAAGCCCTATTATGCTTTTATGCAAAGGAAAATTACAGGCTAGATCAACTACTTTCTCAAAGGATCACACAATCCAACTTATCAGTCCTACATTAGTGAGTCCTGACTGTGTATGGCATTATGAGATTCCGTAAGCATAGCACAAACTAGAATTTCTGTGTCCCTCAACACAATGCACTAAATAACAATAGAGTGCCATGACATAGCACATGATACTTGTTTTCAAATTCTTTTCATGGGTGGAGTTATAGGTATTGCTTTTATTTTTTGAGTTGTGCCAAAATGCGGGACTAAACTGATATTGTCACAAGAGTATTGGCTGTATGTGTCCATGAATGTAAAAGTAACCTGCAACTGTCAACAAGAAATTATTTTGCAAATAATACAAATTCTCAGGAAAACTTCTCCCATGTTAGATGGTTGACCCATCCCACTTCCAGATTCAGATATTCCCAACAAGTAGTTAGTTCCCTGAAATTTAGTATCCTTCTTATCTGCTGTCTGTATAATTTGGGGAACTTATATAAAGACATCTGGGACATATTTCCTTGCATCCTGACTTGGTGAGAGAAGATTAATACAACTGGAGAGTGAAAGGAGAAAAAAAAAAAAAAAGCCTCCTGTGGTAATCAGTCCTAATTGATTATGGTAGTGGAAGGTAATTAACCTCTCCTTAACCTCTACTACCCTGACAGTTTGACCATGTTTTTTTATTATCCCTACTGTGACACTTGTTAAACTGATGGAGGTGAAATTGATTCTCCGGTTATGAAAATATTTTTTAATACTTTTAATTCATATATATTAGATGTTTGAAGTTCTAACAGTTAATTATCTTAAGCAGGATTAAACTCTCTCATTGAAATTATGCTTCCTCTGTCCATTGGCTTAGTAAGAATAATAGCTAAACAATTCTATTTAGCATGTATTTACTACGTACCAAACACTAAAGACTTTACATAAAAGTTGTATGTCATTTAATATTCACAATATCCCATTGAGGTGTGAATTATTATCTCAGCTTTATAGATGAGCAAACTCCATTTTTAAATTATTGACCCATATTGCATAGCTAGTGAATAACTACTCTGACTGCAAAGCCCTATTATGCTTTTATGCAAAGGAAAATTACAGGCTAGATCAACTACTTTATCAAAGGATCACACAATCCAACTTATCAGTCCTACATTAGTGAGTCCTGACTGTGTATGGCATTATGAGATTCCGTAAGCATAGCACAAACTAGAATTTCTGTGTCCCTCAACACAATGCACTAAATAACAATAGAGTGCCATGACATAGCACATGATACTTGTTTTCAAATTCTTTTCATGGGTGGAGTTATAGGTATTGCTTTTATTTTTTGAGTTGTGCCAAAATGCGGGACTAAACTGATATTGTCACAAGAGTATTGGCTGTATGTGTCCATGAATGTAAAAGTAACCTGCAACTGTCTGGAAACTGGCTGAAGTGAAAGCTTTCATCCTTTCCACAGGTTCTAAAGCTAATACATAAAACCTAGATAGCTGGACCTATATTGTTTATATTATTTTTTTATTTTTAATATTTTACAGAGTTTGTTGTCTATTGCCACATAACAATCTGAATCAGCCATAGGTATCCGTATGTCCCCTCCCTCTTGAACAAAACCAAAAGGCAGGGAAGCGTCTCCGTGTATCTCAGCATGTAAATGAGCTGGGGAGAGAAAGGGAATTTGTGGCTTGTACCTCTTGCTGATTGGACATCTTTCTAACAGAAGTGTTCAATGGAAAAATGTTTCATCCTGTTCATTATTGTTAATTAGCAGTAAAAGCAAGGCTTTGAGGGTTCCATATCCCACAGGGCATCAGCAGAGAAATGGGGTTGAAATTTTAGCAGTTATATGGGAGGTAAGGTCATGCACCTTGCCATGTAAGCTTCAGAGCTGAATTCATTTGATCTTTGAAAGACAGGCATTGCAGAGAAATTTTACATGTAGGAAGAAAAAGTTGTAAATTCTAGCTTCCCTCAAATGCCTAATTCATGACCAGTAACCCTTGGTAGTCAGTTATTGTAACTGGCTACTGTGAAGCTCCCGTACTGGATGGGGTGGTTAGATAGCATCATCCAATGGCTGTGAATCTGAGAAAACTCCCAGAGATAGTGAAGGACAGGGAAGCCTGGTGTGCTGCAGTCCACGGGGTTGCAAAGAGTTGGCCACAACTTGGCAACTGAACAACAGAAAACAACTGTGAAGGGTGTTGGATGGGGGTGCTTTTTGGTGTTTTGAAATTTCAACACAGCTATATAGCTCATTATTATGTGAGGAATATACTGCATCGATCAGCTTCATGATTAACTAGCTTTCAGTACTCTGTATATCTGTTATTCAACTGTTTTTTATTTACTGGCCTTTTTTTTTTTTTTTGGATTCATCTAACTCTCTAGACATAAACCGGATTCAATAGATTAGTGATGCATAGAATTGGGTCCGCAAGGCCAATAATATTTTATGGCTGGCTGTTCAGAGGGAGTTGGATTTTATCCGCTGCCCTATGTCTTTATTTACTTTCCAGAAAAGACCGTATTTTTAATAAATTTTATTTTCTTAGACCTCAAAAGTATTTACTGAAAATATTAAAAACAATGACAAGAATCAAAATGAAAACTTCCTGTAATATGATGGACCTTTTTACTCTGTTGTCTAAATTCCAGTCTTTAATTTTATGCATATACATATATATTTATTTTTCTGTGTGTGTGTGTGTGTGTGTAAACAGTTGTATATTCAGACACAAGTAAACATTTTTTAAGAAGACAAAATGTTTTAATGTTTTTATGTGATACCTACTATTGTACAATTTGATTATCCTTATTTAATGGATTTTGGACCTTTTTTCACTTTAGAGCTTGTAATCTCATATTTACCTCACAGGGTCCTACTGCATACAAATACTAAAATTAGCAAATCATTCCCTTAGGGTGGATATTTTGTTTCAGAATTTCTAGTGTTACAAACAAATATATATTTTTAATCTTATAAAAATAATATTTCACACTGATGGATAAGTATTTTTAGGAAGATAAATTCCTACTGAAAGAAGCAGTATATTTATCACAGAGTTGACCTTCAAGAAAATTGTACTGTTGAACACTCCTACCACCTAGTATATAAGAATGTCAGAAACTGGAGTAGTTTCATGTAAAGACAAACTGGCCTCATTACTTCTAAAGACACTGAACTCCATGGAAGGATTTTCCTTTTATGGCCTCTTTGAGTACATTTACATTTAATAATAACATTGGTTTAAAGATGGTTTCAAACCCTGTTAGCTCAGGTCACAGTTTTTCTCATATTCTTACAATATTCAAAAGATACCACTAAGTTGAGGAAGAGTGATAGGGAGTTCATGAATCTTGTGAAACACAGTTTTCAGGGATGAGCCAGGCAGGCAAGAGGTTAATATCCCAGTGGGAGGCACCACTCTTTTCCAAGTCTGCCTTGTGTTCTTCACCTTCTACACATTCCATAATTCTTAATTTTGCCCCTAGTCACTTCTTATTTTGATCATGCAGTTCCCAGAAATTGTGCAACAGCAGTGGAACGTGATAGGCTTTTAAATGTATTAATATTGTCAACATTATTGTGGCTAATTTTAATATAACACACAGAGTAACAACAGATGTGCTCTGCTATTAAACATTTAGTAAGGCGTAAATGTCTTAGCTCTTGATAATCCATTTCAGCGACAAAGTTGTTGAGCTCAAGAGAGTGGATTCCATTAAGAGACTAGCTCATATGTTGTGGGGCATTTGATAATAGCTAAGATTAAATTGAAAGGAAGTAAGATGTTCAGAAGGGGAAAAATAGATGTAGCTATTAAAGTTTTTCACATTCTACATGTGATTTTTTTTTTTTTTTGTACTTTAGTCTTACTGCATGCATTGTGAGCTACATCACAGCTGATAGCAGCACATGTAAATTTTGAGAACATTTTGGTTAGCTTGCCCAATTTTTGTAAATAATTATTATTTTTTTATTTTTTGCTTTTACTGAGTTTTGTTGTTTACAGATATGTATAATCCCAGATTATTCATATGTATATCCCTGACCCCTCCCTCCTCTGACCCCCTCCCAGCCCCCAGTTCACCCAATTCTTTATTACTAATGCCTGGATATAATTTAATCGTGAAATATAAACAATGTGATAGTTTTTTTCTTAAATTTGAAAATTGTTTTCAGGGTGCTATCACCTTGAGTTTCACTAATGGAAGGTAAAATTAAAATATGTAAGCATGAAGTTTAATAGGCACTAAGAATGTTTGATAATGCCATGACTGTCTATATGATATTCAGTCACATATTTAATAGCAGAACAGATGCATCTTGCTGTGGTAACACATGGTACCAAGCAGCAGGGAGTCCTATTTGACAAGTCAGTTTTCATTTTATTTCTTTCTCCCCAAACCTCTAATAATCTCAGACTTCAGTGTGTTTTGATTTGTGAGGCAGCAAGCAGATAGGAGGGATTCTGTTCCCTGCTATTTGCTTCCAACAGGTTGTTGGCTTTAAGATATGAAACCCATGACATTCTAAAATAAAACAACTTGACAAGGTGGGATAGGACACTCAACACACATAATTCCATAAAATGCATAATAAAATACATGCCCCTAATACAAAACAGGTAGAGTCCAAGTTCAAGGAAGCTTTGTGTCATGTGGCAGCTTCAAATTAATAAGAAAATTGTAGCTACTAGCCTCTCAGTAGGGTATCCCAAGTGGCACTAGTGGTAAAGAATACACCTGCAATGTAGGAAAAACAGATAATGCGGGTTTGATCGCTGGGTCAGGAGGATCCACTGGAGAAGGGCATCGCAACCCACTCCAGTATTATTGCCTGGGGAATCCCATGGGCTGAGGAGCCTGGTGGGCTGCAGTCCATAGGGTCACAAGGAGTCAGACATGACTGAAGTAACTTAACATGCATGCAGCCTCTCAGTATTAGTTATGTGGTGAGCAAGTTATTTAAGTGTGATGGATTGTGTGTTTGTCTTCTAGTTGGCCTTACTTAGTTGGCAATGTCTCTTGTCAGCAGAGATGCCCCAGGGGAACTGGCGTTGTTTGGTGTTGCAAGATTTACTCTCTGAGGATCAATTCTTTAGAGCTTTCTGTGAGCTATTTTACAGTCCGTTAATTATTGTGTCTGGAAAAAAATACATGGTATACATTCTAAAGCTAAAATAAGATGACTGTCTAGCTAATGTATTTTGAGATTCATAGAAAGATATGGAATTGATAATGGTCCACTTGAAATGGGTTTTTACCAAAGATGATGCCTAGATATATTGAAATTTGAAGAATTGTTAAAATTGGATCCATCTTATTGAACTTCAAGGACTACTGTTGTATTTTGTGTGGGGAGGACATTATACTAACCTGGAATCTAAACTGTTGAAAAAGCTTGGTTCAAATCATATGGAATGTCCTAATGAAATTATCAGTTATCTGGACAAGACAAAGCCATTGTAGTTTGAAGATGTTTTGCATCCCGATCATCTCCTTTAACACAGTTTGTGTAACTGTCCACTAGGACCTGTTAAAGAATTTCAGTGTTAGTGTTTGCTTGGCTCCATGGCTATTGTGCACATTCTATCTTTGCCTCCACCATCAACACTGATTGAGTGAATTCAGGGAAGTCCTTTAGGCTTGCACAACTGGGAGTTTTAATTTCTTTCCGTTGCATGAGTGAAGTGTTTCCCCACTTCACATTTCATTCTGTTGTAAAGGTGAACCTCAGGGAGCCATGACTGCGGAGTTGGGAAGGCTGATTATGCTTTGTTGCTGTGCCTTATAATTCTCTGTAATGCCATCTGTAAGAAAGTGTTGAACCTAGGAGCCATACGCAATGTAGGAGAAACAGATAATGCGGGTTTGATCGCTGGGTCAGGAGGATCCACTGGAGAAGGGCATCGCAACCCACTCCAGTATTATTGCCTGGGGAATCCCATGGGCTGAGGAGCCTGGTGGGCTGCAGTCCATAGGGTCACAAGGAGTCAGACATGACTGAAGTAACTTAACATGCATGCAGCCTCTCAGTATTAGTTATGTGGTGAGCAAGTTATTTAAGTGTGATGGATTGTGTGTTTGTCTTCTAGTTGGCCTTACTTAGTTGGCAATGTCTCTTGTCAGCAGAGATGCCCCAGGGGAACTGGCGTTGTTTGGTGTTGCAAGATTTACTCTCTGAGGATCAATTCTTTAGAGCTTTCTGTGAGCTATTTTACAGTCCGTTAATTATTGTGTCTGGAAAAAAATACATGGTATACATTCTAAAGCTAAAATAAGATGACTGTCTAGCTAATGTATTTTGAGATTCATAGAAAGATATGGAATTGATAATGGTCCACTTGAAATGGGTTTTTACCAAAGATGATGCCTAGATATATTGAAATTTGAAGAATTGTTAAAATTGGATCCATCTTATTGAACTTCAAGGACTACTGTTGTATTTTGTGGGGGGAGGACATTATACTAACCTGGAATCTAAACTGTTGAAAAAGCTTGGTTCAAATCATATGGAATGTCCTAATGAAATTATCAGTTATCTGGACAAGACAAAGCCATTGTAGTTTGAAGATGTTTTGCATCCCGATCATCTCCTTTAACACAGTTTGTGTAACTGTCCACTAGGACCTGTTAAAGAATTTCAGTGTTAGTGTTTGCTTGGCTCCATGGCTATTGTGCACATTCTATCTTTGCCTCCACCATCAACACTGATTGAGTGAATTCAGGGAAGTCCTTTAGGCTTGCACAACTGGGAGTTTTAATTTCTTTCCGTTGCATGAGTGAAGTGTTTCCCCACTTCACATTTCATTCTGTTGTAAAGGTGAACCTCAGGGAGCCATGACTGCGGAGTTGGGAAGGCTGATTATGCTTTTTGTTGCTGTGCCTTATAATTCTCTGTAATGCCATCTGTAAGAAAGTGTTCCTAAATAGTCACTTCAGCATCTGTTTTCTGGCCAATAGAACTGCAGAGCCACATCTTTAAAGTCGGATAAGAGGTTTGCAAACTCTTAATATAACCTTGCTTTTCCATTTTAGATATCCTAAGGATGTAGGCATCCCAATAATCATTTATTTTATACTTGATTTGGTTGTTGATAATAAACCATTAATGTACACTTAAACTCATAGGGCTTTTTCATCAGCTAGGCTTGATAACAAATTATTTTTGGTAAAGTGCTTGTATTCTGACTAAAATTTCTTATTTCCAGACCCAGAGGAACTGTCTTGTGTACTCATCAGAATGTTATTTTCCTGAAAATTGGTACATGGAGGAACAATATTTGAAATGGTGAAAACTGTGTGGCTAACAGACAGATATAGCATAGTTACAATAAGAATTATCATCTTCAAGAAATTGTAGAGTTATTTAGATGGCACAAGAGCTAGATGTAGCTGTTTGTTTTCAGCTATGTCTGATGGAGAGATGGATTTAAGTCTGTTTGAATATAATGAAAACAGGTCGCCCTGATTTTAAATCCAAATGAATCTCTGAAATATAACTATTCACTCAGAGAAATAAAGCCTGTAGCCTTTGGAGTTTGAACATCACAGTGAACCTTATGCCTAAATCCTTGGCAATGGTCAAGAAAAAGTTAAAGTTTGTTGGTATGTTCTTCTTTTTAAAATTGAAGTATATTTAAATTAGAGTGTTATGTTTCAAGTTTACAACAGTCATTCAGTTATGTATATGTATACATATATACACACAGATATTTTTCAGATTCTTTTTCAGTATAGGTTATTGTAAGATGTTGAGTATAGCTCCTTGTGCTACACAGTAGGTCCTTGTTGTTTACCCATTTTATAGATAATAGTGTGTGTATTTTAATCCAAAACTAGTCATTTATCCCCCCGTCCCCGTTGGTAAACCGTAAGTTTGCTTTGTATGCCTTGATATATCCTTCCTTAAAACTATTTCAAAAACATGGAATACAACTGAATATTTTTGGAAAAGGTATCTTTGCCTTCTTTGTTTTTCATATAGAGAACAGGAATATCTAGGCTTTTAAATCAAGATCATCTAAAAATGTTACCAGATACACAATTGATATTATCACATCCTTGGTAAGTTTCAGAGCCAAGAAATGTAGTCCAATTCCAAGTTCACTTGTATTCTAACTCCTAAATAGAAACTAAGTTTTAGAAAGTAAACAGATCATGCTGCTTGTAAGGTATTGCTTGCTGAGGGTTTAGATTCTGTCTCGGTCTCCAAGATAAACAAAACTCTTTCTGTCCAAAACTTTGGGATTGGAGGGGCCTATAACTATTGTAGTTGGATAGGAAGGATGCTGTAGGACTTTGGGATCTTGGAGAAAAAGAGAACATAAGGAGAATGCAATCAAGTCTCTAGAGTAATATGGTGGGTATTATTCTATTCTGAAAGAATCTTACATTTTACAAAGATGATGGGGTTCATACCAGGAACAAGTAGATCTCACTAGAAGGATGTTTAGAATAATAGACAGTCAATCCACCTGGAGGCAGGAGGTGTTATATTCGTTATAATATTGCTAAAATATTCCATGTGCTTTAGTCAAAGTGAAGAATAGTAAAGAGAGACATTTAAAGGAGAATTTTAGAATAATGTAATAAAGTCCGTAATAGAAGCACATAAGCTTACAGTAGTAGTGCTAAGGAAATACTCATGAATTTTGCTTTGGTACCTTAGGGACACTTTTGTATAGAAGGCAGCATCAAGCACATGTGAGTGAGGAGCTTGCCAAACAAATAAAGACGAACAAAGAGTACCATCAGAAATAACATAAGCGTGCATTTGCAGCACTGAATATCATATTAATCATGTGCTGTAGAATATAGCCTAGAGTAGGTATCACAGACTGTTTTCAGAGTGAGTGGTTAAATGGGAGGCATCTTATCAAGTGTTTCAATAACAATAACGTAAAGAAAAGTAGCAAAAAGATGTTAAGTATGCAAGTGATGGCATATTACACTTTTAAATCTTTACATTTACACTATTAAATCTTTACTATAAATGGCTTTCAGGACAGCACTCTGAGTTGTAAAGGTTGTAAGGGTGACCTTCAACCACTCATTCTGGTGACAAATGTATGGCATAGACCCAGACAGCATGCTGTGTTCCATGCTATCCCAGAACACATTCTGTGGGTCCCTGTTATCATTAGTTCTGTCCTTCTTTTTATGCATTTCTGAGAAATGATCCAGTTGAGAGTTGAACCCCTATTTATAGAAGGTTTCTGTATAATTGCATACTTAAAGAGTTTAAAGTAATAGATTCAACCAGATAAAGGAAGATGCTGTGATTGTACAGATGTTTCCAGTCACTTGAGTGCTCACTTTGAGTGGGCACTGATACAATAATAACAGTGGTATGGGATCCTGATTAATATTTTCCCAATGTGATACACACGATGAACATACTATTCACAAGTGGTGCTTAAAGATGTGACTGAGAATAAATTTGCTACTTCTTTGCTACTTTGTTATTCGTAACATTATAAAAAATTATCCTTGAATGTGTATTTATTGTGGTGGTCATAATCAAGGATTGGGAAAAAAATTTTGGAGAATATTAGTAGGATTAGGAGACCCTGCTTATTATGCTGTATCTATTTTGTGGCAATAACACTTGTGATCCCTTTCTAATTACCATATTAATCTTCACTAGTATCTGACCCAGGTGTTTTACCAGAATTTCCAGGAACATGACAAGGTCATTGCTTTTGATCCTTCAAGACATCAAGAAGCTGTTTTTAAGTGGGTATTTTGGAAGGTGCCAACACATAAAATAGATTCTGTCACAGATATTTCTTTGCTTTCTAAAAATAATATTGAGATTTCACAATACACTGTGTGTAATTTAGACCTTGTGATTATTCTGGACCTGAATTCTCAGCTTTGAGGACAACAGGTGTATATTTAGCACCTGCAAATCTGAAATCCACTTTTTGAAATGAAGTTAGCATGATGGCATTGATCATTAAAACCTAACTTGAACTTTCTACTCTACAACATATACAGAAAATCAGTGTGGTAGTTCTGTTGTTTCTGGAGGCTGTGACTTCCTAAGTTCAATAAAACACTCTGAATTATTTTTAATGGTTTGAAAACAAAAAACTAAGGGCAAGATAATGTCTTTTGGCATGTCTTAGTTTCTGTGCATTTCCATTTTAAAAAATGTGGAACTTAATCTCCATTTGTTATTGAATAATAAAAAAAGGTACTCAGAGACAAATAATTCTGTTTTCTAATATGGTTTGTCAGTAGTTAAGATACACGGCATGAAACCTGTGAACACGACCTCGTCATGCAACTTCAAAATCAAAACTTTTAAATTGTAGCTTCATTCCATACCATGTTATGATTTCTAATTAGGGCATCCAGTTTGGTTACACATGACCTTATAATGTTCATAAGTATCGAAATGGCAAAAGTCTAAGCACAATTTCAGAACTCATTTGGTTGTAAAATATTTTTAAAAAGCTTTTCTGACCTTACCTCTCTGCTGTTATACTACTGCTATTTTTTTTTTGTACTTAGAAACATATTTAGTTTCTTTAAATATCTAGCCAATTTAATCTGAGGTTTAACCACAGTCATTTGTGCAATTAACATATTTTTTGATAATTTATTGATAGATGTTTTATTCTCTAAAGAGTTACCTAATATGATTAAAATATTCAAATTACAGATTTGAACAAATTTTGCTGTCTGATGTACTTGATATTGTAACTTCTTTTAACTGTCCTAACTCTAAAGCTATTGTTGCCCCAAACACTTTGCACTTGCTTTTAACACTTAAAGCATCTGAATATTAACTGGGCAACCTGAGGACTCTACCGATTATGTGCCTGCTAAGCCTTTCATTGGTGAGTTCACTTTGCATAAAGCCTATGGTTGCCCAAGCTGTAGGATACATGAGCTTGAACTGAAAAATAGGCAAAAATAACTGCCTGTTAAATTATTAATAATAATCCCTTAATTCAGATTGTCTTGATTTTCTACTATTATTAATATGATGAACTCATACTTTATATATTATTCTATAATTCAAAGCATAATCTTTAAGCAACTCCAAATGATACAGAAAGCAGTAGGTTTTATTGTGTATGTTTCGTGAAGGGGAGTATAAATGACATCGTTAGCAAAAGGATGAACAATGATGAAAATTCAGGTCTTCTGATTTCAGTTCAATTACGTTTCCACCAGACTTTAATTTGTAAATGTTTCTCCCCTATACTCTTTGACTGAGAGTATTGAGAGGTCCAGGGAGCTGTAATATCCACACTTGATAGGGGTCATGTTAATATGAATGGAATTCATTTGTTGATCTTGAAGAAGTGCATTGACCCATAACATATGATCTTTATTTGTAACTAGTCTCTATTTTAAAGTGTACCTCAAGGGTATAATAAAGTCATACAATTCTTTGCTTTTAGAAATCCATATAATAACCTTTTTCCTTTTAATACAAGACTGGAAAGAGGCAGGCATATTTAATCAGATAGGGAAATGGGAGTAGGGTCGGGTTGGAAGTAGGTTGTAAAGGGACAATAATGCCATTGTAAGAAAAAGTAAAGGAAATGCTCATCAAAAAAAAATAATTTCAACACTTGGGAGAATATAGAAAGGTAATTACATAAATGAAGTATTATCTGAAATGAATTTTGTGAGGGTGACGGCTACCTATCTCATTTCTGTGATGTGTAGAATTCAGGTAATGCTCTGGCTGCAAATCAATGACCTGGGTCTATTAAAATCAGCCGAGTGCTCGCTCTGGAGCCTATTTCATTTCACCTTGCATCAGTTTATAAAATCAGGTTAATAATACTTCCCTATCTACCTCGTAGAATTATTCTCAAGATCAAATGAAATAGAGGATGTGAACCTACTTTGGAACATTAAAAGCATCACTGTGCAACAGAAAGCTGTATGGTTCCCACAGATTGTGCCAGAAAGCAGTTTCATTATCTTTTAGTCAGACTTTGTGAAAATATAATGTAGGCTATGTTATGATTTTTACCTGAAATCTAGAGAGATGTGCTTAAGAAGCTCTTAAGAACAATCAGAAGAGTTAAGCTTCTATATTTAAAAGCAGGAAGTGCCTATAAAAATTTGAATAAAGATTGAATTCAGATTTTAATAAAATTGCTATTTTGTGAAGTAGGTAATGGAGTTTTTTTCTATACCTGTCAAAATTCTTACTGATATTGTTGCTGTTGCCTGCATGAGTAATGTTAATGATGACGTCAGTCTTTTCCTGAGCATAATGATCCTAATTATTTGATAATCTACCCCTTGAATACTGAAAGTATAGAAAGTTAAGTTGCAAGTTGGATTAGAAAGATTTAGTCTTAGTGGTTTGCTGATGTTATCTCTTATGATGTGTGTGTAAGTGTGTGCTCAGTCATGTCCGACTCTGTGACCCCATGGGCTGTAGTCTTCCAGGTTCCTCTGTCCGTGGGATTTCCCAGGCAGGAATACTGGAGTGGGTTGCCATTTCCTTATCCAGGGTATCTTCCCAACCCAGGTATGGAAGACGCATCTCTTGCATCTCCTGCCTTGGCAGGTGGATTCTTTACCACTTAGCCTCCTGGGAAGCCCATCTCTTATGGAAGCCACCTTAAAAAAGATAGCCATGCATACTTAAATATGTCCCATTTAGGAGCAGTAATACCATGTTCAAGAATGGTCATACTCATAGTGAGAAATTCCCCTGTGCATTCTAAAGGACCTTTTCCTGGCTCTTGCCTGATGAAAATTATCCAGCACCCATAATGAAAATACAGAACAGATTGTTATTTAGCTTGTAAATGAAATGTGTATTGTAGTCATGGCTAATGTGTGAGTATCCCAAACAAGGATGAATTGTCAAATCCAAAATATCACATTGGCAACTATAAGAATGAAATGTTCTTTGGATATAGCAAAGAATAAAGAGCAAACAAATAAGCTTTATTCCTTAGTAATCAGCATAAAGTTAATATAGGTCAGTAGTGTTATGAGGCTATCAAGTAAAACTAATCAATTTTAGGATACATTTTATTTTTAAAAAATGAATGTGATGACTACTCTTATGTATGTTAATCACTCTGCTGGAGTTTCAGGTACTTTTGATTCAATATTTAGATCAATTTCTAGAGATGTCTTAAGAAGCTCTTAAGAACAATCAGAAGAGTTAAGCTTCTATATTTAAAAGCAGGAAGTGCCTATAAAAATTTGAATAAAGATTGAATTCAGATTTTAATAAAATTGCTATTTTGTGAAGTAGGTAATGGAGTTTTTCTATACCTGTCAAAATTCTTACTGATATTGTTGCTGTTGCCTGCATGAGTAATGTTAATGATGACGTCAGTCTTTTCCTGAGCATAATGATCCTAATTATTTGATAATCTACCCCTTGAATACTGAAAGTATAGAAAGTTAAGTTGCAAGTTGGATTAGAAAGATTTAGTCTTAGTGGTTTGCTGATGTTATCTCTTATGATGTGTGTGTAAGTGTGTGCTCAGTCATGTCCGACTCTGTGACCCCATGGGCTGTAGTCTTCCAGGTTCCTCTGTCCGTGGGATTTCCCAGGCAGGAATACTGGAGTGGGTTGCCATTTCCTTATCCAGGGTATCTTCCCAACCCAGGTATGGAAGACGCATCTCTTGCATCTCCTGCCTTGGCAGGTGGATTCTTTACCACTTAGCCTCCTGGGAAGCCCATCTCTTATGGAAGCCACCTTAAAAAAGATAGCCATGCATACTTAAATATGTCCCATTTAGGAGCAGTAATACCATGTTCAAGAATGGTCATACTCATAGTGAGAAATTCCCCTGTGCATTCTAAAGGACCTTTTCCTGGCTCTTGCCTGATGAAAATTATCCAGCACCCATAATGAAAATACAGAACAGATTGTTATTTAGCTTGTAAATGAAATGTGTATTGTAGTCATGGCTAATGTGTGAGTATCCCAAACAAGGATGAATTGTCAAATCCAAAATATCACATTGGCAACTATAAGAATGAAATGTTCTTTGGATATAGCAAAGAATAAAGAGCAAACAAATAAGCTTTATTCCTTAGTAATCAGCATAAAGTTAATATAGGTCAGTAGTGTTATGAGGCTATCAAGTAAAACTAATCAATTTTAGGATACATTTTATTTTTAAAAAATGAATGTGATGACTACTCTTATGTATGTTAATCACTCTGCTGGAGTTTCAGGTACTGTTCTATTTGTCAGATTTTCTAAATGGAGTATCTTCAGAGGAGAAGAAGGAAAGAATGAAAAACCATGAATCTAGTTTATATTGTCATTTAAATCAGAGAAATTAGTAGTAATCAGGATCTGTGATTAGAAGCCCAAAAGAAGAGAACTTGAACAAGTATGTAACAGTTCAAGGAGACATTATAATGAGCTTACTTGGAGAAATGTCTGTCACAGGGGTTTAGAGATAGAATCAAGTGCCTCAAAAGGTAGTAAATACCAAAGGTAGTACCTCCCTTGGTGGGGAATCTGGACAGAATTAAAGCATTAGCTAGCGACTGGACAGAAGGACCTCTAAATCCTACTGTGTTTTTTTCATTATTCTATTATACTGGTTGATGTATTGATTTTAGCAGAAATTGATAAACTGCAAGTATGGAGAATGAGGTGTGCCATTGTTGTTCCGCAAACCATGTGTTCACTATAGTTTTTCTTTCCTATCCTTTCTTATATTCTTAAAGTCATATAACTTTTGCTCATTCATTCAAGACATTCATTTAACAAGATGTAAGTGTTCCTGTATACTTCCCAGGTGGTTCAGTGGTAAAGAATCCACCTGTCAAGCAGGAGATGCAGGTCCAGCCCTCGGGTTGGGAAGATTTCCTGGAGTAGAGCATGGCAACCCACTCCAGTGTTCTTGCCTGGAAAATGCCATGGACAAGAGGAGCCTGACCGGCTACAATCCATGGGGTCACAAAAGAGTGTGACTTCAAGAATGGTCATACTCATAGTGAGAAATTCTGTGCATTCTAAAGGGCCTTTTCCTGGCTCTTGCCTGATGAAAATTATCCAGCACCCATAATGAAAATACAGAACAGATTGTTATTTAGCTTGTAAATGAAATGTGTATTGTAGTCATGGCTAATGTGTGAGTATCCCAAACAAGGATGAATTGTCAAATCCAAAATATCACATTGGCAACTATAAGAATGAAATGTTCTTTGGATATAGCAAAGAATAAAGAGCAAACAAATAAGCTTTATTCCTTAGTAATCAGCATAAAGTTAATATAGGTCAGTAGTGTTATGAGGCTATCAAGTAAAACTAATCAATTTTAGGATACATTTTATTTTTAAAAAATGAATGTGATGACTACTCTTATGTATGTTAATCACTCTGCTGGAGTTTCAGGTACTGTTCTATTTGTCAGATTTTCTAAATGGAGTATCTTCAGAGGAGAAGAAGGAAAGAATGAAAAACCATGAATCTAGTTTATATTGTCATTTAAATCAGAGAAATTAGTAGTAATCAGGATCTGTGATTAGAAGCCCAAAAGAAGAGAACTTGAACAAGTATGTAACAGTTCAAGGAGACATTATAATGAGCTTACTTGGAGAAATGTCTGTCACAGGGGTTTAGAGATAGAATCAAGTGCCTCAAAAGGTAGTAAATACCAAAGGTAGTACCTCCCTTGGTGGGGAATCTGGACAGAATTAAAGCATTAGCTAGCGACTGGACAGAAGGACCTCTAAATCCTACTGTGTTTTTTTCATTATTCTATTATACTGGTTGATGTATTGATTTTAGCAGAAATTGATAAACTGCAAGTATGGAGAATGAGGTGTGCCATTGTTGTTCCGCAAACCATGTGTTCACTATAGTTTTTCTTTCCTATCCTTTCTTATATTCTTAAAGTCATATAACTTTTGCTCATTCATTCATGACATTCATTTAACAAGATGTAAGTGTTCCTGTATACTTCCCAGGTGGTTCAGTGGTAAAGAATCCACCTGTCAAGCAGGAGATGCAGGTCCAGCCCTCGGGTTGGGAAGATTTCCTGGAGTAGAGCATGGCAACCCACTCCAGTGTTCTTGCCTGGAAAATGCCATGGACAAGAGGAGCCTGACCGGCTACAATCCATGGGGTCACAAAAGAGTCTGATGTGACTTAGCAACTGAGTTAGAAACTAAACAAAAACAGCAATAGCAACAAAGTTGCTCAGCAAAATACTAAGTGAATGCAATGTTTAAAATATTCATATTAATCATATGCAAACTCCATAAAGGGGAGACTTTTGTCTGTTAATGTTTATATCCCCAGCACCTAAAATTGCTTGGCTTATTGCTTGTGTGTTTGTGTGTATGGAGGGGGGGTATGAAAAAAAGATATAATCTGACAGTTTTACTGCCTCCAGGCATGTGGGCGTCAGTAACTGCAGCACACAGGCTCAGTAGTTGTGCCTGGAGGGTCTTAGAGTGGGTGAGCATCAGTAGTTGTGGCATGGGCTTAGTTGCTCTGAGACATGTGGAATCTTCCCTGACCAGAAATCAAACCCATGTCCCCTGTATTGACAGACAGATTCCTATCTACTGCATTACCAGGGAAGTGCTACAGTTCATATTACAGTGAAACATTTTTCCTCACCACAGTATTAGAGAGTGTCCTATTACAGACCAGGTCCAAAGTCAGACACCTTTCCCAGTCCACTTGGCCATTGTTACTCAAACTATAGTCCTTGGTCTCTCAAGTGTGTCCAACACTGTTCTAATGTCAAATGGCAACAGTCAGTTCCTGTTGGTCATTACACTGATGTTGATTTCCAAATGATTTCCATCAACCATTTTAAAAATAAAATATCTCATAAGGGAGTTAGCAAATGGGAAAACATTTCAAAGGCAGTATCTTAACTTTAATCAATGGTTCTCAAACTGGAGTCAGAAGGACCATTCTTGGAAATTCTCACTGTTGAGGGCTACTTTATTATCAGAAAGGTGGTCCCTCCTTGACCTTTGCAGAGATATCAGTTCCCATCTGGCTTCTGTTTGCTCTTGGAAATTCATATCATGCAAGCAGACTTAAAGGTTGAGGGGACAGGGTGGTGTCAACAAAGACATTTCATTGTGTTTCCAGTTCTTTTCCAGATTATCTATGTAACATATTTTTGTTATATATGTAACACATTTTTGTTACACATGTAAGATATTTTGGCTATGTATGTAACATTTTTGTAACATATTTTTGTTTCCTAAGAATAATCTCCTTCCTTTGCTTCTTCCATTTAAATAAGAGAATTATAGACACTGGCACCACCTTCAAGTTCTTTTCCCAATTTTGATACTAGAAACATTCATTTGCCATTTATTCTAGTGATAGTTATTTTTTGAGGACCTTTAAGTTCTGGTACCTTCTTAGGGAGCATAAAACAGAGGACACAATAGATATAAACCCATGCCTTCCCAAGGATTATGCTGTATGGTCACAAATAGGCCTTCAAAATAAACTGTTTAGATAAAGGGATATAATAATGTAATGAGTGAAAAAGTTCTGATATGATCTTTTCTAGGCAAGCTCATTTGTTGCTTTGAATATTCAAAGTATATTTGAATATTTCTTTGAATATTCAAAGTATATTTTTATTGCTAGTTTGAAGCTGCTGTTCTCGTGATTTTTTACTTTCCTTCAGAGAGTTTCTGTGACGTTTCTAATGAAGCTAGTAGTATGAATTAAAACTTTAAAAAGTATAGAGTACTCACAAACTTTATTTTTCAATTACATTTTTTGGTTCTGGAAAAATATGCTCAGTGTTCAGTGACTCCCAAGCTTATAAAGTAGATCCTATGGGGACAAGAATATAGAGTGGATTCAGTTTGCCAGTAAGCAAAATTTTTAGTGTAGCTCTTAAGGCCTTCATGTTGATTTGAATGAGCAAAAAGGAGGTGTAGAATTTACAAGAAATACAATTTCAGCATTTTTCTGAAATTGCCAAGCATCATGTTTATTAAATCTGTGGAAAACAAGCTACCTGTCCTTCTTTTCTCTTTCCTTCTTCTTGATGAGGTATAATTTTTATACATCAAAATATGTCTGGTTGACTGATTGTACTTAATATTCCAGATATTTTCCAATAGCTAAATACACTGTACTGATATTTTGAGTTATTTCTATACTTCAATATTTTGCTGTCATTTATATACACACAATAGTAGACTTAAATAGAGCTTGCAAATGTATGCTTTATAGATTCCAATGTGTATGAAAATAGCTGTTCATGATTATGCACTTGCCATATTCTTATGCCATTACACTAGAAATCACAAGCATATTATTTTATTATCTTCTAATATGGAAATTACAAACTCCACAAGATTACTAGTCCGTTGATAAAGAGATTTCACCATCTTCTAGCATTATGACTATTTTCATTTTAGCTGCAAGTAGCTGATTCTTAAATGTTATTTTATATTCTTATTCTCACATGTACTATCAAGTTTAGGAGACCACGACTGTGAAAAGGAAATCCAAGTCTACATAATATGTAACATACAAATATGCATGTGGGTGGCTTTGTGTGATTGTGTGTTCACTGAATTCAACTACCCATTTGGGGAGAAATCTTTAAGTGCTTCTTTTGGCTAATTGAAATTTTGGCCCTTCTTACATAAGCTGTAAAAAGGACTTTCCTCAACCAATTTTCTCGCACAAATAAGTTTTACTTGAATCTAGTGGCCACTCTTAGTTTAATACATCCAGATTTAATTACAAGCCATTTAGAGCAATAGAGAATGATAATTATTAATTTTTATGTTAATAGCATTTGATTTAATTATCAATGCATTAATTTTATCCTTGAGGAATTCTGATAATAATAGCTATTTATCACTTAGATTTTATTAAACCCCTTGAATAGTGTGTGTTTTTGTGAAGTACCTCACTGTTTTATGAGGTATGGCCATGAGTTCCCCATATCTGAAAGTAATGGCTAAAAGGTTTATTTTTTAAAGCTAAAATTTTTATTTAAAAGGCATCTTAAAATAAGCATTTAATAATACATAAATAGAAATTAAGCTGTGGTTTTGGCTGTACTTTATACAATTTTATAGCTAGTAAATAATTTATTTCTTGCTACTGCCTGAAGTAAAATATTCAGCAAAGAAGGATTATATTCATAGTCAAACACCTATGAAATGCATGTTGCTTCCTACTTTACTGCAAAGAAATATTATTTTTAATTGTCTCAAAGTATCATTATAATAAATATATGTAGTCTGGATTAAGAAGTTTAGTACTCACACAAGGTCCACTCAGTGATCACTGTCAGTGGTTTTTTAAAAAATTACAGTGTATTTTTTTGCTAATTACAAAATTATTCCTGGTGTCCCAGTAGTAATTATGACTCATAGAAAATACTTTTAATTAGTATATATGAATATGGATACACTTAAATATTAATCACACTTAACTTTTAGAACCATGCACTGCCAATCCTCTCACCTCCAAAAATGCTAGTGAATTGAAATTGGATTGTTCTAATTTTGAAGTTGAAGTTCATGACTCTGAGTTCTTAGTCTAAACCAAATAGGAAGTTTTTGAAGTTCCAATCACTAATGAAAACTTTTAAAATTTTTTTGTAACATTAACAAAAATATTTGCTTTGTGGGTGGCTTTGTGTGATTGTGTGTTCACTGAATTCAACTACCCATTTGGGGAGAAATCTTTAAGTGCTTCTTTTGGCTAATTGAAATTTTGGCCCTTCTTACATAAGCTGTAAAAAGGACTTTCCTCAACCAATTTTCTCGCACAAATAAGTTTTACTTGAATCTAGTGGCCACTCTTAGTTTAATACATCCAGATTTAATTACAAGCCATTTAGAGCAATAGAGAATGATAATTATTAATTTTTATGTTAATAGCATTTGATTTAATTATCAATGCATTAATTTTATCCTTGAGGAATTCTGATAATAATAGCTATTTATCACTTAGATTTTATTAAACCCCTTGAATAGTGTGTGTTTTTGTGAAGTACCTCACTGTTTTATGAGGTATGGCCATGAGTTCCCCATATCTGAAAGTAATGGCTAAAAGGTTTATTTTTTAAAGCTAAAATTTTTATTTAAAAGGCATCTTAAAATAAGCATTTAATAATACATAAATAGAAATTAAGCTGTGGTTTTGGCTGTACTTTATACAATTTTATAGCTAGTAAATAATTTATTTCTTGCTACTGCCTGAAGTAAAATATTCAGCAAAGAAGGATTATATTCATAGTCAAACACCTATGAAATGCATGTTGCTTCCTACTTTACTGCAAAGAAATATTATTTTTAATTGTCTCAAAGTATCATTATAATAAATATATGTAGTCTGGATTAAGAAGTTTAGTACTCACACAAGGTCCACTCAGTGATCACTGTCAGTGGTTTTTTAAAAAATTACAGTGTATTTTTTTGCTAATTACAAAATTATTCCTGGTGTCCCAGTAGTAATTATGACTCATAGAAAATACTTTTAATTAGTATATATGAATATGGATACACTTAAATATTAATCACACTTAACTTTTAGAACCATGCACTGCCAATCCTCTCACCTCCAAAAATGCTAGTGAATTGAAATTGGATTGTTCTAATTTTGAAGTTGAAGTTCATGACTCTGAGTTCTTAGTCTAAACCAAATAGGGTTATGGTCCATATATGTTACTTATCTGTTAAGTTCTCAATAGTCAAGTCTTAATGAAAACATTTTAAAAATTGAATGAAATGAAGAAACAACACATGACCATTAGGCAAAAAGTCATACATGAACTCTCATTTGCCTAAGATGACTGGGTCAATTTTTATTTTATTTTCTTCAATTCCTTCATTTGCTTGCAAGTGATAACATTTACCCAAGCAATTATACTTATAACAAATAACAAATTTTTGTTTGGCTAGAAGAAAAATTTTAGAGAGTTGAACGGCAACAGCATTAATAGCATCATTAACATAGTACCATAATCATTAGTAAATAGAGCATTAATAAAGCTATGATACAGTAATACAATTATGCATTAATATACCATTAATAAATGCATACAGTGGTTGCACAGTTAATTGTTACAAAGCCTTTAAGTACAACTAACATTTATATTTATGCTATTTCTCACCTTACTCATTTTTTTGGAACTAACATAAACAATGTGAAAACACTAAATCATATCTGTCTGGTTAATAAGAATAAATCAAATCCCTGTTAAACTTTCCATATTTTTACTGAGTGATGTACATAGTTCTTGTGGCTCATACAGTAAAAAAAAAATCTGCCTGCAGTACAGGAGGAGTAAGTTCAGTCCCTGAATCAGGAAGATGACCTGGAGGCGGGCATTCAACCCATTCCAATATTCTTAGCTGGAGAATCCAATAGAAGGAGCCTGGCGGGCTACAGTCCATAAGGTCACACAGAGTTGGAAACAGCTGAAGCAAGGTAGCACACACAGTCGTACTTCATTGGTTAAGAATGTAGACATCAGGTTTGGACAGAACTGAAAAGAAATCCCCAAAGAAAATGACTTTGCTTCAAGTACCTACGTTGCTTCTGGCAGACAAACGCTGCCTGAGGCAGTCCCAGCCCTGGTTCCTCATATGTTTCCTGTCTCCTGGTGTCTACTGCAGCTTCTTCGCCAGAGTTCCTCTCTGCTCTCAGAACTGGGCTGACAGAGCACTGAAGTTTTCTCAGAAAATCTCAGCAGAGAGGCCTTGCTCTGAAGATTAGAGATGAAATGAGCACCTCCCGATCCTTCCAGACGTACAGGGAAGAGCAGGGTCTGAAAGTCAGTACTCCTGGATTTACATTTGTTACTACAATAGTCAAGTCTTAATGAAAACATTTTAAAAATTGAATGAAATGAAGAAACAACACATGACCATTAGGCAAAAAGTCATACATGAACTCTCATTTGCCTAAGATGACTGGGTCAATTTTTATTTTATTTTCTTCAATTCCTTCATTTGCTTGCAAGTGATAACATTTACCCAAGCAATTATACTTATAACAAATAACAAATTTTTGTTTGGCTAGAAGAAAAATTTTAGAGAGTTGAACGGCAACAGCATTAATAGCATCATTAACATAGACCATAATCATTAGTAAATAGAGCATTAATAAAGCTATGATACAGTAATACAATTATGCATTAATATACCATTAATAAATGCATACAGTGGTTGCACAGTTAATTGTTACAAAGCCTTTAAGTACAACTAACATTTATATTTATGCTATTTCTCACCTTACTCATTTTTTTTGGAACTAACATAAACAATGTGAAAACACTAAATCATATCTGTCTGGTTAATAAGAATAAATCAAATCCCTGTTAAACTTTCCATATTTTTACTGAGTGATGTACATAGTTCTTGTGGCTCATACAGTAAAAAAAAATCTGCCTGCAGTACAGGAGGAGTAAGTTCAGTCCCTGAATCAGGAAGATGACCTGGAGGCGGGCATTCAACCCATTCCAATATTCTTAGCTGGAGAATCCAATAGAAGGAGCCTGGCGGGCTACAGTCCATAAGGTCACACAGAGTTGGAAACAGCTGAAGCAAGGTAGCACACACAGTCGTACTTCATTGGTTAAGAATGTAGACATCAGGTTTGGACAGAACTGAAAAGAAATCCCCAAAGAAAATGACTTTGCTTCAAGTACCTACGTTGCTTCTGGCAGACAAACGCTGCCTGAGGCAGTCCCAGCCCTGGTTCCTCATATGTTTCCTGTCTCCTGGTGTCTACTGCAGCTTCTTCGCCAGAGTTCCTCTCTGCTCTCAGAACTGGGCTGACAGAGCACTGAAGTTTTCTCAGAAAATCTCAGCAGAGAGGCCTTGCTCTGAAGATTAGAGATGAAATGAGCACCTCCCGATCCTTCCAGACGTACAGGGAAGAGCAGGGTCTGAAAGTCAGTACTCCTGGATTTGTATGTAAGGCGTCACTGACCTACAGGGCACTCTGACACATGGTGACAATTTTTCAGTCCACAGAATGGGTCATGGAGATCTTGGAGGATAGACTGTGTCTGGTTGGGAATAAATAATTCCTACAGGAGAACCTCAGTATTTCTCTGTATCAGGTTCCCCCACCACTCCTTTTTTTGAGAATAGAATTGGAAACAGGCAAGCAACAGGCACAGAAGTACACCCTTCCTCCCCTGCTTTCTCAGTAGGGTTTAATCTCACTGGTTACTCTTGCTAGACTGGCCCTGGTAGCTGGTCATGGCACCAGTCAACACTGGGTGGTAATTAGACATCCCCGTATACTAAGTGGCCAAAACTATTATGAATAACATTATATAATGTTAAAGAATAAAATTGAATGATGACCCTGATAGTTTCTCTCTTTTTTACCTTAGGTTACTTAATGTCTACACCTCAGTCTTCTCATTTGTAAAAGGATGGTTCTAATAATGGGTCACCCTGATTGAGTTAGACTGAAATTAACTGAAATAAGGCCTCTGAAGGGCATAATGCATAATGTTTAGCGCTCCATAAGTACTGAGAAATTGGTAGCTGTGATCATTTCACATTAATGACTCTTGAATTAGACTCTGACGTTTGTTTGTATGTCAGATTCTCAGGACTCATAGAAACCACTAAGGTCCAGGTCAGCTCCCTCCCTCAACCTGAAATAAATGAAGCACTAACTTTGCTAGATTTTTTTGCTGAAATCATAGCTTTGTCGGGGGCTGAAGTACTTCAGTGGTGAAGAATATGAAGATATTTTGATTGCTCTTTTAGTACTTTACAATCTTGTAATCTTGTTTCTGTTTGGATTGTGAGCTTAGATGCTCATCTTTTGATTTAGAGCTTCTTGTGTGTCTACTGCAGCTTCTTCGCCAGAGTTCCTCTCTGCTCTCAGAACTGGGCTGACAGAGCACTGAAGTTTTCTCAGAAAATCTCAGCAGAGAGGCCTTGCTCTGAAGATTAGAGATGAAATGAGCACCTCCCGATCCTTCCAGACGTACAGGGAAGAGCAGGGTCTGAAAGTCAGTACTCCTGGATTTGTATGTAAGGCGTCACTGACCTACAGGGCACTCTGACACATGGTGACAATTTTTCAGTCCACAGAATGGGTCATGGAGATCTTGGAGGATAGACTGTGTCTGGTTGGGAATAAATAATTCCTACAGGAGAACCTCAGTATTTCTCTGTATCAGGTTCCCCCACCACTCCTTTTTTTGAGAATAGAATTGGAAACAGGCAAGCAACAGGCACAGAAGTACACCCTTCCTCCCCTGCTTTCTCAGTAGGGTTTAATCTCACTGGTTACTCTTGCTAGACTGGCCCTGGTAGCTGGTCATGGCACCAGTCAACACTGGGTGGTAATTAGACATCCCCGTATACTAAGTGGCCAAAACTATTATGAATAACATTATATAATGTTAAAGAATAAAATTGAATGATGACCCTGATAGTTTCTCTCTTTTTTACCTTAGGTTACTTAATGTCTACACCTCAGTCTTCTCATTTGTAAAAGGATGGTTCTAATAATGGGTCACCCTGATTGAGTTAGACTGAAATTAACTGAAATAAGGCCTCTGAAGGGCATAATGCATAATGTTTAGTGCTCCATAAGTACTGAGAAATTGGTAGCTGTGATCATTTCACATTAATGACTCTTGAATTAGACTCTGACGTTTGTTTGTATGTCAGATTCTCAGGACTCATAGAAACCACTAAGGTCCAGGTCAGCTCCCTCCCTCAACCTGAAATAAATGAAGCACTAACTTTGCTAGATTTTTTTGCTGAAATCATAGCTTTGTCGGGGGCTGAAGTACTTCAGTGGTGAAGAATATGAAGATATTTTGATTGCTCTTTTAGTACTTTACAATCTTGTAATCTTGTTTCTGTTTGGATTGTGAGCTTAGATTCTCATACGTTTTTGATTTAGAGCTTGGGCCAGAATAAATTAGGATGAAAAAATAGTGTGCAATAAAGTAAAATGTCATATTGTTGCAGATTTGAAATGGCAATGATACATCTTTAGTCTCTATATTAAATATGGTTGGTGTGAGAAACCTAATCCCTTTCTATAGCTTATTAAAATAGATAAAAAGGTCCAAATGTTTTAACATCAAACATGTTAACACAGAGAATGTTAGCACATTTTGATAGATAGCTTGGTATTTTTTTTTTTATTTGGGTTAAAGCCATAAAAATTTGTGTTCCCATCATCTGCAGTTGGATATGTGATGAACTTATTCTTGTCATCCTTCAGCCTGTCTCAGGCCAAAGCCAAGGCCGATGGGTGTTCAGGACCTCCACCTGCTAAGTTAGAGGGCTTCTGGGAGGTGGAGTGGACGATTTGCCCTCTAGGCTTTTGAGAGGAGCCAGAATCTTTCATCACCGCCTCCCTGCCAAATTGAAATAAGAAAAAAAATGGGACAGATGACACTTTAGTGAATGTAACGTGCTTGAAGAAAAACCATTTTTTTCTCCTTCTTAAAGCCAGAATGGGATGCCCTATGAGGAGGATTCAAAAAAGACTGGAGATGGCTGTCAGGTGAGGATGTTACAACTGTATTTCCTTGCTTTGTTTTCTTCTTCATCAGTAAACAGGCTGACAGAGAGGTGGCAGCGGTGGAGCCATGCACACCCTCACCCTTTGGTGTGGGGAGGCGGCGTGTAGCTCTCATTCACTCATTGGACACCTCAGAAAGTCTCTGGGAGTGAGCTGGTGGTGCTGGCAGACAAATCCTGCGAACCACATGAGGTCACCCCCATGAGCATGTTACAGGCTGAGAAGGTGTGGAAGTAGTTGGAAGGGAATTCAATCTTCCACTGGAGGGAACTGTGCGTGCTCACTGAGACCTGCAGCATTTAGGCACAAGGCAGTGAATTCTTCTGTCGGCCATAGAAGGCCAGAAAATTAGCTCCCACTCGCTGAAGGAGCAGGACAGCTGACCAAGTCCAAGAAGGACAGCTTTGATTTTTTCCCCTTACTCCCTCTCCCATTGTCTAAGAAGCAGCTGGCCTAGAGAAGGGGATAGGAGGTCTCTACAGATTCCAACCCAGATGTGTATCCACCACTCCCTTCCCACTCCCACATGGCTACAACCAAGACCTTATCTTGTGCTGGTTGAGTGGCTGGGAGGAAATTTGGAGTGGCTGAAAAGCTTTGAACTTGGGCCAAGATTTTTTTTTTTTTTTTTAAAGATTTATTTATTTATTTTGGGCAGGGGTGGGGTGGGGAGGGAGGGGGACGGGCGGGCCACTTCTATTGGTCTTTCATTTCTCTATTTTCATCCGTCTTTGTTCTTTGGCTCCTGTGGGCCTCTCATCGCGGTGGCGTCTGTCGTTGCAGAGCGCCGGCTCTGGGCGCATGCGCTCCAGAGCTCCGGCTCAGTAATTGGACACATTGGTCCAGCCGCTCCGCGGCATGTGGGATCTTCCCAGGCGAGGGATCGAACTGGCGCCCCTTGCACTGCAAGGTGGTGGTGTCCTTACCCACTGGACCACCAGGGGAAGCCCGGGCCAAGATATTATTAAGAGAGATTTACTAAATGAGATGCTGATTCTGTGTAGTATAGTCTGGAACAATTATTGGAAGAAATTAAACCAGTAGCATGTATGTCTGAATAATCAGGATGCTCTTATGGAGACATAAGGTATGCTTGAAAGAATGCAAATAGCCTTGAAAGTGGTACTTTGTTCAAAGTCAAGTTACATCATCTAATAGCCATGGCATGTCAAACAAGTCATCTAGTATCTATAAACCTCTGTTTCCTTATTGGTAAAATTACAACAATAATGCCAAGCTCCTTTAAGAATACTAGGGAAATTCTTGAGAATGGACTCAGAAGTATGCGATGTAATTAAAGAAATTATAGGATAAATCTCTAAAAATAGAAGATAGGGAAACTCTGAAAAAATAAAGGAATATTAGGGAAACAATATAAATGAAGCTACTGTAATGGAGTATAATACACAGCTGCAAGTAGCAGTCACTCCCTGCCACACACAGATGTGAACAACAGATCACAAAGGTGAGCTGGAGAGAGATTATTTTTAAAAGTTCATCTGGTGACGAAGTAGGAAAATATGAGAAGTATTTCAACAGCAATTTAATGGTGCTTTTCTACTTATACTCTTAATAGATTCATATATCTGTTCTAACCTGAGAAGATTTTTTATTTTTTGTGTCAGGCAGATAAAATGTGGAGATCAGTTTTAGTGAACACAATTTTACTGCTCCGGGAAATTTAGCTCTCTACATTGATGAATCTTGTTTACTTTAAGTCATTACATTCGTGGTGAATTTCATCATCTGAAATACTTTTCTGAATTTATTCTGACTATGTATTTGCTCTAGGAAAAGGGTGCTAGGAGAGAAGCTATTTTTAACCTAATGTATGCTTAGGATATAGGCTTCAGTATTGCCAAATGACTAGATAAATGGGCAGTACCCAGGTTCCCAAAATTTCATTGGTTTTCTAATCTATAGAACATTATATATTAAATAACCCTATATATTAAATGCACATATATAATTTATCCATATATATTATGTTACAGGTATTATACATTAATTCACATTGTTAACATTTTAACATGTGATAAGCTTTTTGGACATGATATGAAAATTAGGTAAAGGCTAAATAGATAAAACCTTGCAGACATTATTTCAGATGCTTAGCCTTGGAGTGCATACTGTCTAGGCTTATTGGGAGACCTAGGTAATTTTACACCTGCTGTGTGAAGTGTGATTATTCCAGAAGATGCTGTATGCTGGTACTCAGGTTTAAGTAGAGAATATGGCCACTAAGGAGGGAAAGGAATTAGCTTGTTGAAAGGAATATAAGAAGGAGAAATGGACTGAAATTAAGTCAGGATGATTTCAGCTGACTAGCAAGAAAAAACATCCTCTGAGATCTTATTATTTTCTGACATACTCTCGCATGGGAAATAGTGAAAATGCCAAATGTGGAAGAGTTTAAATTGGCCTGGCCACCTAATGAAGACTCCTCACTGCAAGGACTGCCCTAAAACTGATTTTCAAAGTCGTAATTAGAAAAAAAACGTAATGTATATGTATCTCTATGCATATTTGTGAATTTATTACATTTATATATACTTACATGAATTCATACCTATAATTTTTGCTGAGGAAAATTATGCAAATAAAGAAGTTTTCTAGAAATGCCCTTAGGCGATGGTGGTTAACATTTGTTTGCTTTGAAAAAGATTTATTGAAATATAATTTACATATGGTATAGGTTACTCAAATTATGCAGTTCAGTGTTTTTTAGTACACTCAGAGTTCTGCAGCTATCACCAATATTGAATTAAGAACATTTTTCTTCTCCCCAGTAGAAAGCCCCCTCCCTCCCTCTCCAAAGCTCTAAGCTACCACTACTCTGGGACCCTATTCCTTTGCTTATTATGGGCATTTCCTATAAATAGAACTATGAAACACATGATCTTTTGTGAATGGCTTCTGTCATTTAGTGTAATGTTTACAAGGTTCATCCACGTAGACATGTAGCCAGAATCACTGCTGCATTCCTTTTCAGCACTAAGTAATCTTCCAATGTTTGGATATACCACATTTTGTTATCAATTAAAAAGACATATGGGGTTTCCCTGGTAGCTCAGTGGTAAAGAGTTCGCCTGCCAATGTTCAATCCCTGATCCAGAAAGATCCTATATGCTGCGGAGCAGCTAAGCCTGTAAGCCGCAACTATTGAACCTGTGCTTCAGAGCCTCAGAGCCACAGCTGTTGAGCCCATGCACCACAACTACTGAAACCCGTGAGCCCCAGAGCTGGTACGTCAGGGTTTAAGGGTAGAAATTTGGGGAATTTTTTCCAGAAGATGCTGTATGCTGGTACTCAGGTTTAAGTAGAGAATATGGCCACTAAGGAGGGAAAGGAATTAGCTTGTCGAAAGGAATATAAGAAGGAGAAATGGACTGAAATTAAGTCAGGATGATTTCAGCTGACTAGCAAGAAAAAACATCCTCTGAGATCTTATTATTTTCTGACATACTCTCGCATGGGAAATAGTGAAAATGCCAAATGTGGAAGAGTTTAAATTGGCCTGGCCACCTAATGAAGACTCCTCACTGCAAGGACTGCCCTAAAACTGATTTTCAAAGTCGTAATTAGAAAAAAAACGTAATGTATATGTATCTCTATGCATATTTGTGAATTTATTACATTTATATATACTTACATGAATTCATACCTATAATTTTTGCTGAGGAAAATTATGCAAATAAAGAAGTTTTCTAGAAATGCCCTTAGGCGATGGTTGTTAACATTTGTTTGCTTTGAAAAAGATTTATTGAAATATAATTTACATATGGTATAGGTTACTCAAAGTATGCAGTTCAGTGTTTTTTAGTACACTCAGAGTTCTGCAGCTATCACCAATATTGAATTAAGAACATTTTTCTTCTCCCCAGTAGAAAGCCCCCTCCCTCCCTCTCCAAAGCTCTAAGCTACCACTACTCTGGGACCCTATTCCTTTGCTTATTATGGGCATTTCCTATAAATAGAACTATGAAACACATGATCTTTTGTGAATGGCTTCTGTCATTTAGTGTAATGTTTACAAGGTTCATCCACGTAGACATGTAGCCAGAATCACTGCTGCATTCCTTTTCAGCACTAAGTAATCTTCCAATGTTTGGATATACCACATTTTGTTATCAATTAAAAAGACATATGGGGTTTCCCTGGTAGCTCAGTGGTAAAGAGTTCGCCTGCCAATGTTCAATCCCTGATCCAGAAAGATCCTATATGCTGCGGAGCAGCTAAGCCTGTAAGCCGCAACTATTGAACCTGTGCTTCAGAGCCTCAGAGCCACAGCTGTTGAGCCCATGCACCACAACTACTGAAACCCGTGAGCCCTAGAGCGTGAGTTCCACAACAAGAGAAGTCACCGCAACAAGAAGCGCGCTCACCTCAGCTGGAGAGCAGCCCCCACTCCCTGCAACTAGAGAAGAGCCTGCGGTAGCAGTAAAAATTCATAATAGCTAAAAATAAATAAATAAAATTAAAAAAAAAAAATCATTCCAGTCTTTTTTTAAAAAGAAGACATTTGAATTGATTTACTTTTTGGCTATTATGAGTAAGGTTTCTATGTGTGATTTTATAGCATATATTCTGTACATTGTGTTTTAGGGATCTCTGAAAGGATTAAAATGAACTATGTGTTTTTAGTTTTGGCCTCTTTTTTTTTTGGCAATTCTATTGATCTTTCATTTATTTATCTTTGTTCTTTGGCCTGTGTGGGCCTCCCATCGCCGTGTCCACTCTTGCTGCAGAGCACCGGCTGTGGGCACATGCGCTCCAGAGCTCCAACTCAGTAGTTGGACGCATCAGTCCAGCGGCTCTGCAGCACGTGGAATCTTCCCAGGCCAGGGATAGAACTGGCGCCTCTTGTACTGAAAGGTGGTGTCCTTACCCACTGGACCACCAGGCAAGCCCTAATTTTGTTGTTTTTTTAATTATTTATTTTCATCTGTCTTTATATTTCAGCTTGTGTGGGCCTCCCATTGCAGTGGCCTCTTGTTGCAGAGCACCAGCTCTGGGTGTATGCGCTCCATAGTTCTGGCTTGTAATTGGACACACCAGTCCAGCCACTATGCAGCATGTGGGATCTTCCTGGGCCAGGAATCAAACCGGTGCACTGCAAGGTGGACTCTTTACCCACTGGACCACCAGGGAAACCCTGTAATATGTTTTTAAAGTACTAAGTTCTTAAAAAGCATTTAGTACCATAGCCAGTATTTTTGTGTTGTTTTCTGTTGTTCATTAATATTATTCTTATAGTTGATGTAACAGTAAATTTATCTTTAAAAAAATATGGGGTTTCCCTGGTAGCTCAGTGGTAAAGAGTTCGCCTGCCAATGTTCAATCCCTGATCCAGAAAGATCCTATATGCTGCGGAGCAGCTAAGCCTGTAAGCCGCAACTATTGAACCTGTGCTTCAGAGCCTCAGAGCCACAGCTGTTGAGCCCATGCACCACAACTACTGAAACCCGTGAGCCCTAGAGCGTGAGTTCCACAACAAGAGAAGTCACCGCAACAAGAAACGCGCTCACCTCAGCTGGAGAGCAGCCCCCACTCCCTGCAACTAGAGAAGAGCCTGCGGTAGCAGTAAAAATTCATAATAGCTAAAAATAAATAAATAAAATTTAAAAAAAAAATCATTCCAGTCTTTTTTTAAAAAGAAGACATTTGAATTGATTTACTTTTTGGCTATTATGAGTAAGGTTTCTATGTGTGATTTTATAGCATATATTCTGTACATTGTGTTTTAGGGATCTCTGAAAGGATTAAAATGAACTATGTGTTTTTAGTTTTGGCCTCTTTTTTTTTTGGCAATTCTATTGATCTTTCATTTATTTATCTTTGTTCTTTGGCCTGTGTGGGCCTCCCATCGCCGTGTCCACTCTTGCTGCAGAGCACCGGCTGTGGGCACATGCGCTCCAGAGCTCCAACTCAGTAGTTGGACGCATCAGTCCAGCGGCTCTGCAGCACGTGGAATCTTCCCAGGCCAGGGATAGAACTGGCGCCTCTTGTACTGAAAGGTGGTGTCCTTACCCACTGGACCACCAGGCAAGCCCTAATTTTGTTGTTTTTTTAATTATTTATTTTCATCTGTCTTTATATTTCAGCTTGTGTGGGCCTCCCATTGCAGTGGCCTCTTGTTGCAGAGCACCAGCTCTGGGTGTATGCGCTCCATAGTTCTGGCTTGTAATTGGACACACCAGTCCAGCCACTATGCAGCATGTGGGATCTTCCTGGGCCAGGAATCAAACCGGTGCACTGCAAGGTGGACTCTTTACCCACTGGACCACCAGGGAAACCCTGTAATATGTTTTTAAAGTACTAAGTTCTTAAAAAGCATTTAGTACCATAGCCAGTATTTTTGTGTTGTTTTCTGTTGTTCATTAATATTATTCTTATAGTTGATGTAACAGTAAATTTATCTATTGTAAATACGGGAAAGGGAAAGATACTTAAATATTAATCCTTTATATATTACATCATTTTTCATTTTAATTGTACTTTCACTTATGTTCTAGGGCACATATGATCATCTTCATTTTGCAGATAATAAAAGTCATATTCAGGGCTGTTCATGAGTACCCAAGTCATACGATATCATAGGCAGAATTCCTATTAAATCAGTGTTTGATGTTTAGCTCAGTATATCTGGATTTTATCTCTAGTGTGTGTGCAGCTTGGCTGAGATATTAAATCGTTCCAGGTATCATTGTCCTAGTCTTTCTTTGGTATTGATAATAACTTACCACAAATATAAGATTATTATTGGATGAAAGTGAAACAGTTCTTGTACAATTCTGTAAATTTTGCATGCATTTTAAGTATGCAATAGAGATTTGTGGCTGTAGTAACAGAGCACCAGAGTCATGGTAGTAATAATAATAAAACTGCGATTGAAACTCTGATTTTTGTGATAACTAATACAGAATTAGTTTTCTTTGGTACTCAAGACTACATTCATGTAATTAGTTTGCCATTTGGCTATTGTTGGCCACCTTGTGTGTATTACTTTGCACCTACTCTTTGCTCAGATATAGTCCAAATGCCAAGATTTACTCACATACATAAAATCACACACATCCATATACAAATTGAGGAACCCAAAAAGAGTACATGACTAAATGACAAGTCATATACAGTAAGGTTTATACATATGTACACAGCTAAAATACCAATTCATGCAGCACTCTCATTTTTAAGCCACCTCTTAAAGGTTGATATTCTCACTGCATACAGGGAGCAGCACATTCGTCAGGGGTCTGATTTCTCTGAGTTCATGGAAATAAACAATTTGGAAAGCTTGAAGAACCAACAGAGCCAAATTCTATGTTTCAATTACAAGGTTGTCTTTTGTATCTCTTAGGCCTTTTCTTATATTCTCTCTCTCTCTCTCTCTCTCTCACACACACATACACGCGCGCACACACATACTCCTGTGTACATTTACTTTTTACATTTTTAAAATTGTAAATGAATGCTTTCTTTGTTAAAGGATATTTGAAAAAATTTAAAAGAAGATAGCAATGGACAATAACATGGCTCAAAACCAGGCTGTTTATTTTCTTTCAAACTTTAATTGCAGGTAATTGGCTTATACCAACCATCTCTACAATTTTGAATGCTTTTTTTAAAAAAATTAACTTGATAATAGGGCTTCCCTGGTGGTCCAGTGAGTAAAGAGTCTGCCTTGCAGTGCAAAGGGCACTGTTTAATCTCTCGCCCAGGAAGATCCCACGTGCTATGGAACGGTTGGGCCAATATACCCAGAGCCTGTGCTCTGCAACGTGAGAGGCCACTGTAATGGGAGGCCCACACAGGCCAAAGAATAAAGATGGATGAAAAATAAATAAATACAAAATCAATAAAAAGAGGCCAAAAAATTTTTAAAAATTATACAAAAAAATTAACTTGATAATATCAGCATTTTATGTTGTTGTTCTTACAACCAACGTTGAATATTGGGAGTTTTTTTCCTCTGGTGGATTTCACATAGGTGGATTTAGGTTCACTTAAGTAATCTTTGGGTTTAAAACTTCATAACCCATAATTAGTAATTTGGAAAAGCATGTTTTGTGGAACATTTCACATAGTATTCTGTTTAAACCTCTTTTCTCACATTCAGATAGTATTACTTCCTCAGCATAGTGGAATTATTTTTTCTCCAAGAAAATTGGCCCAGTCACTGCTGCAAGAATAAGAAAGGCTAATTTCATGTGTGCTACATAAAATCACACACATCCATATACAAATTGAGGAACCCAAAAAGAGTACATGACTAAATGACAAGTCATATACAGTAAGGTTTATACATATGTACACAGCTAAAATACCAATTCATGCAGCACTCTCATTTTTTAAGCCACCTCTTAAAGGTTGATATTCTCACTGCATACAGAGAGCAGCACATTCGTCAGGGGTCTAATTTCTCTGAGTTCATGGAAATAAACAATTTGGAAAGCTTGAAGAACCAACAGAGCCAAATTCTATGTTTCAATTACAAGGTTGTCTTTTGTATCTCTTAGGCCTTTTCTTATATTCTCTCTCTCTCTCTCTCTCACACACACACACATACATGCGCGCACACACATACTCCTGTGTACATATACTTTTTACATTTTTAAAATTGTAAATGAATGCTTTCTTTGTTAAAGGATATTTGAAAAAATTTAAAAGAAGATAGCAGTGGACAATAACATGGCTCAAAACCAGGCTGTTTATTTTCTTTCAAACTTTAATTGCAGGTAATTGGCTTATACCAACCATCTCTACAATTTTGAATGCTTTTTTTTAAAAAATTAACTTGATAATAGGGCTTCCCTGGTGGTCCAGTGAGTAAAGAGTCTGCCTTGCAGTGCAAGGGACACTGTTTAATCTCTGGCCCAGGAAGATCCCACGTGCTATGGAACGGTTGGGCCAATATACCCAGAGCCTGTGCTCTGCAACATGAGAGGCCACTGTAATGGGAGGCCCACACAGGCCAAAGAATAAAGATGGATGAAAAATAAATAAATACAAAATCAATAAAAAGAGGCCAAAAAAATTTTAAAAATTATACAAAAAAATTAACTTGATAATATCAGCATTTTATGTTGTTGTTCTTACAACCAACGTTGGATATTGGGAGTTTTTTTCCTCTGGTGGATTTCACATAGGTGGATTTAGGTTCACTTAAGTAATCTTTGGGTTTAAAACTTCATAACCCATAATTAGTAATTTGGAAAAGCATGTTTTGTGGAACATTTCACATAGTATTCTGTTTAAACCTCTTTTCTCACATTCAGATAGTATTACTTCCTAAGCATAGTGGAATTATTTTTTCTCCAAGAAAATTGGCCCAGTCACTGCTGCAAGAATAAGAAAGGCTAATTTCATGTGTGTGCTGAAACTGTTGAACAACTTTCCGGTCTAAGGGAAAATAAGGATTAAAGAAAGGAAAGCACTATTGATTTTTGCAGGTTATTTCTTTGAAATACTATTTTCAAGTATAGTGTATGTAATGTAACACATACATTACACATTACCACATGTGTGGTTTTGCAGTCAATGGTCTGATTTTCTGATAGAACAAAGAAATCTCATTAAATTCAGAAAAACATAGACAACCAAAGTTTAAGTTTTTCTTGATTGATACCATGGATGAATTCCTAGAAAATTCAGTATGTATAAAACCCATGCAAAAGCCTGTGTTTACATGTGAAACAGACTTAACTTCTAGACTCAGATCAATATAAATGGATTCTTTTCTCTTTTTTTACCAACAGGAATATCCAGAGGAACAGTCAAAATTTATATAGGACCTAGGATAACTTTTTTTATGGGGAGCAGGATCTTGACAGACACTGGCATATGCCTAGTGTACCTGATTCTACCTATTGAATTTGAATATAACTCTCTTGTAATCTAACTTTACAATTGCAGTCTAACATTTTTTAATGTTTTCTGGGGAGCCTCTTTTATTGGTTTATTGTTTATTTATTTTCTGCCATCTTTATTCTTTGTACTTTGTGGGCCTCCCATTGCAGTGGCCTCTCTCATTGCAGAGCACCAGCTCTGGGCGCATGTGCTCCAGGCCTCCCATTGCAGTGGCCTCTCTAATGGGAAGCCCACACAGGCCAAATAATAAAGATGGATGAAAAATAAATAAATACAAAATCAATAAAAAAGAGGCCAAAAATTTTAAAATTATACAAAAAATTAACTTGATAATATCAGCATTTTATGTTGTTGTTCTTACAACCAACGTTGAATATTGGGAGTTTTTTTCCTCTGGTGGATTTCACATAGGTGGATTTAGGTTCACTTAAGTAATCTTTGGGTTTAAAACTTCATAACCCATAATTAGTAATTTGGAAAAGCATGTTTTGTGGAACATTTCACATAGTATTCTGTTTAAACCTCTTTTCTCACATTCAGATAGTATTACTTCCTCAGCATAGTGGAATTATTTTTTCTCCAAGAAAATTGGCCCAGTCACTGCTGCAAGAATAAGAAAGGCTAATTTCATGTGTGTGCTGAAACTGTTGAACAACTTTCCGGTCTAAGGGAAAATAAGGATTAAAGAAAGGAAAGCACTATTGATTTTTGCAGGTTATTTCTTTGAAATACTATTTTCAAGTATAGTGTATGTAATGTAACACATACATTACACATTACCACATGTGTGGTTTTGCAGTCAATGGTCTGATTTTCTGATAGAACAAAGAAATCTCATTAAATTCAAAAAAACATAGACAACCAAAGTTTAAGTTTTTCTTGATTGATACCATGGATGAATTCCTAGAAAATTCAGTATGTATAAAACCCATGCAAAAGCCTGTGTTTACATGTGAAACAGACTTAACTTCTAGACTCAGATCAATATAAATGGATTCTTTTCTCTTTTTTTACCAACAGGAATATCCAGAGGAACAGTCAAAATTTATATAGGACCTAGGATAACTTTTTTTATGGGGAGCAGGATCTTGACAGACACTGGCATATGCCTAGTGTACCTGATTCTACCTATTGAATTTGAATATAACTCTCTTGTAATCTAACTTTACAATTGCAGTCTAACATTTTTTAATGTTTTCTGGGGAGCCTCTTTTATTGGTTTATTGTTTATTTATTTTCTACCATCTTTATTCTTTGTACTTTGTGGGCCTCCCATTGCAGTGGCCTCTCTCATTGCAGAGCACCAGCTCTGGGCGCATGTGCTCCAGAGCGCTGGCTCCTAATTGGCCGCACTGGTCTAGCTGCTCCTCTGTATGTGGGATCTTCCTGGGCCAGGGATTGAACCAGTGCCCTTTGCACTACAAGGCGGACTGTTTACCCACTGGACCACCAGGGAAGCCCCAGTAACATTTTCAACTATGCCTTCTAGGAATTGTTACCACCTTCAGTGAAATCATCCACAGGATATCCTGTAGCATAAAGATTTTTTCACTGTTGTAACTTAGCCTCTGGTACTGTGTCTGGCACATAGCAGGAGTTTTTTTGGGGGTGGGGTGGGGTGGGGGCGGGGTTTGGGGTGGGAGGGGGCGGGCAGGCCACTTCTATTGGTCTTTCATTTATCTGTTTTCATCCATCTTTGTTCTTTGGCTCATGTGGGCCTCCCATCGCAGTGGCCTCTGTTGTTACAGAGCACCGGCTCTGGGCACATGCACTCCAGAGCTCCGGCTCCTAATTGGCCGCACTGGTCTAGCTGCTCCTCTGTATGTGGGATCTTCCTGGGCCAGGGATTGAACCAGTGCCCTTTGCACTACAAGGCGGACTGTTTACCCACTGGACCACCAGGGAAGCCCCAGTAACATTTTCAACTATGCCTTCTAGGAATTGTTACCACCTTCAGTGAAATCATCCACAGGATATCCTGTAGCATAAAGATTTTTTCACTGTTGTAACTTAGCCTCTGGTACTGTGTCTGGCACATAGCCGGAGTTTTTTTGGGGGGTGGGGTGGGGTGGGGGCGGGTTGGGATAGGAGGGGGGCGGGCAGGCCACTTCTATTGGTCTTTCATTTATCTGTTTTCATCCATCTTTGTTCTTTGGCTCATGTGGGCCTCCCATCGCAGTGGCCTCTGTTGTTACAGAGCACCGGCTCTGGGCACATGCACTCCAGAGCTCTGGCTCAGTAATTGGACACATCTGTCCAGCCACTCTGAGGCAGGTGGGATCTTCCTAGGCCAGGGATCAAACCAGCGCCCCTTGCGTTGCAAGGTGGTGTCCTTACCCACTGGGCCACCAGGGAAGTCCCACATAGTAGGAGTTTAATAAATAGTTCTTTAATGGATGAATACCAGGATGTCTGTTCTACTTACATAGCATTTTTCATTCATCTTTGTGGTAATGACCCACAATTTTGCATTTCTATCTCTGTTCTCTCTTTTGAGCTCCAGAAAAAAAAATGTTAAAACACAATTTCAACATTAGACTTATGCTATAACGAGTAAACATTTATTTGTCTGAAAATACCCAAACCCTTCAAACATAGAAAGGTTTGTACCTTCAAACCCTTGGTACAAAAATGAAGTTGAGTGATAACAGAAGAATGTGAAGATGACTCATGTCAGAAATGGTAGAGCTGATTTGATTGTTGGATTTTCAGAGTTGGTGTTTCTTGTACTTAATTGTTAAGAAAAAGGCCAATTTAACTTGTGATTGTTACCTTTGTAAAACTCAAAGAAAGTGGTTATTCCTCTTTGGCTTGGATCTAAGGATACCGAGTTTTCAATCTTTGACCCTAAGGACTCAATTATTACCTTAGTTCAGTTATCAGAAGCCCTGACCATATGTGTGTTAGCTCTTTACCTGACTGTGACCTTAGCTCCGCAAGCTCTTCATAGTTCTGCTGTCCACTGTACTCTCTGGCTGAAGGCCAGCTTTCTGCCATTTCCTAAGGTGCCCTTTCTGGGACCTTCAATTCCTCCTTGCATTGACATCCAACCATTTTTAATCTCCAGAATCTTACATTTTCCACTCTGATCCCAGATTATTGAGTGTTGCCATAGGAATAAAAAAAAAGAAAAAACCCATGATAATTGGTTCTACTTAAAATGCACACTTTTCCACATTCTAATTTCACTTGTTACCAAAGATTTTGTGTTTAGTTTTACAGTCAATACTGAAGCTATTTTGTCTATCTTCCCTAAACTTTTCCCATAGCTACCTACCATTATGTGCACTTGGACTGCTTTATAAATATTCTTTATATTCATCTATAAGATCCTCCTTAATAGCTATTTTTTATCCTAGAAATGTATTCACGAGGCTAGCAAAGACACCAGTGGTCCTCAAAAAGAGACTCAAGTGAAATACCCTGCTTCCCCTTTTTACCGTCTCAGAAATTCACATTTGTCATCAGTGTGTACAAGTTATTTGGTAATTCTTCCTGTAGTCATGCATTTGTAATTACTCTTTCCTTCCTTTCATTGACCGTAATCCATTTGTTTATTTTAGGTGTGCATGTTCCTTTTCTCTAACTTCTGATGTCTTCAGGACTGAAAAATCGGAGGCATAGTGCCTTGTACAGAGGAGCTATTCAATGATTATTTATTGAATAAGAGTAGACTTGGTCTTAGATCATGGGCGCGAGAAAAATTAAATATAGGTAGCAAAGAAGAAACTACAGAGCAATGAACTGAAAATAGTATGATGTTATCCCTGTGAGTCTGACACCTTGGAGCAGATCCTCCAACTCCATTCTAGTCTTTAAGCTGACTCTAGCCAGTCAAGCTCTCCACTGTACTTTGATGAGACACTGAGTCAGAACTCCTCAGTTAAGCTGTTCATGAATTACTAGCCTACAGAAACAGTGTGGACAATACCTGTTGATTATAGTTTTAAGCACTCATTTTTTATTTATTATACAACGATTGATAACCAATACACCTTCTTTTTCTATTGAATCTAGTTCAATGAGAGGTGGAGTATCTTCTGTACATGCAGAAGAAGTAAGTTGTGAGAGAAAGCACCTAGTGAAAAATTTTAGATCATTAGTGCCGAAGGCATTAAGGATTCTCCAATATCTCAGTGGTAAAGAACCTGCCTGCCAATACACAAACTGCAGGAGACCTGGGTTCAATCCCGGGTTTGGAAGATCCCCTGGAGGAGGAAATGGCAACCCACTGCAGTATTCTTGCCTGGAAAATTCCATGGACAGAGAACCCTGGTGGACTACAGTTCTGGGGGTTGCAAGGAGTCAGACATGACTGAGGGACTGAACATGTACAGCACAGCCTAATGCATTGTGGTCCATAGAGTTACAAGGATTTAAAGTTTTCAGTGGAGCCTTGACCTTTAGGGAAACTTGAGGTGATAGTTGTTTGTAAGCACTCATTTATAATAGCTTTCACTGAATCCTGACAATATTATTGTCCCTATTATTTGTATGCAGACATGGTCATTAGTGTGTACAAGTTATTTGGTAATTCTTCCTGTAGTCATGCATTTGTAATTACTCTTTCCTTCCTTTCATTGACCGTAATCCATTTGTTTATTTTAGGTGTGCATGTTCCTTTTCTCTAACTTCTGATGTCTTCAGGACTGAAAAATCGGAGGCATAGTGCCTTGTACAGAGGAGCTATTCAATGATTATTTATTGAATAAGAGTAGACTTGGTCTTAGATCATGGGCATGAGAAAAATTAAATATAGGTAGCAAAGAAGAAACTACAGAGCAATGAACTGAAAATAGTATGATGTTATCCCTGTGAGTCTGACACCTTGGAGCAGATCCTCCAACTCCATTCTAGTCTTTAAGCTGACTCCAGCCAGTCAAGCTCTCCACTGTACTTTGATGAGACACTGAGTCAGAACTCCTCAGTTAAGCTGTTCATGAATTACTAGCCTATAGAAACAGTGTGGACAATACCTGTTGATTATAGTTTTAAGCACTCATTTTTTATTTATTATACAACGATTGATAACCAATACACCTTCTTTTTCTATTGAATCTAGTTCAATGAGAGGTGGAGTATCTTCTGTACATGCAGAAGAAGTAAGTTGTGAGAGAAAGCACCCAGTGAAAAATTTTAGATCATTAGTGCCGAAGGCATTAAGGATTCTCCAATATCTCAGTGGTAAAGAACCTGCCTGCCAATACACAAACTGCAGGAGACCTGGATTCAATCCCGGGTTTGGAAGATCCCCTGGAGGAGGAAATGGCAACCCACTGCAGTATTCTTGCCTGGAAAATTCCATGGACAGAGAACCCTGGTGGACTACAGTTCTGGGGGTTGCAAGGAGTCAGACATGACTGAGGGACTGAACATGTACAGCACAGCCTAATGCATTGTGGTCCATAGAGTTACATGGATTTAAAGTTTTCAGTGGAGTCTTGACCTTTAGGGAAACTTGAGGTGATAGTTGTTTGTAAGCACTCATTTATAATAGCTTTCACTGAATCCTGACAATATTATTGTCCCTATTATTTGTATGCAGACATGGTCATTAGCTGCCTTAGAGTCCAGCATAATGGACTGAAGTTGAGTCCTGGTGTCTTTGTTTAGTGCCTCACAGGTGGGGCTCTTGTGTATCCCAGGTTGAGAATCACTGGATTACCTTCTGATGATGATATGTAATGTGCCCCATTAGATTCTGATGTATTGCCTAGCAGTGAGCATGCTTTTTACCTCTTTGCATAGCATTTGGCACAGTGCCTTTGACAGAGTTGCTGTTTAGTCTCTAAGCCGTGTCTGACTCTTTCGCGATCCCAAGGACTGTAGAATGCCAGACTCCTCTGTCCATAGGATTTCCCAGGCAAAAATACTGGAGTGAGTTGCCATTTCCTTCTCTAGGGGATCTTTCTGACTCAGGGATCAAGCCCATGTCTCCTGTGTCTCTTGCACTGGCAGGCGGATTCCTTATCACTGAGCCACCTGGGAAGCCCTTAGATAAATTAGGAAGTCAGTCACTGTTTGCTGATCTTCTACAGCTTAATTCATCTTGAAAACAATACTTAAAAGGACATTAAAATAGTCTCAGGAATTAGTCAGTGAACATAGCAGTAAGAGTAAAACCAGGGCTTCCCTGGTGGTCCAGTGGGTAGAGAGACTGTCTTTCAGTGCAGGGGTCACCGGTTCGATCCCTGGCCTGGGAAGATCCCACGTGCCATGGAATGAATGGACCTGTGTGTCTAATTACATGACAGCACTCTGGAGCACATGCACCCAGAGCCAATGCTTTGCAATGGGAGGCCCACATAGGGCAGAGAATAAAAATGGATGAAGATAAATAAATAAAAGAGGCCAAAATTAAAAAAAAAAAAAAAAAACAATAAATCCAAAGAAGACCCAGTGAAAAAGGAAGGACCAGGGAAAAACAAGGAGAGAAGGCTTTTTAAAGATAAATAGTATACCTTCACATTTTAGGTAGTGCATTCTTTTTTTAGTGTGGACTGATAGAAAGAAGAAAAATGAAAAACAAAAACAGAAAGTACCCACAAGTATATAGAGAAGGAACAGAAGAGAGGTGCAAGACATTGCTAATCTAATACAAGTTTCATGGCCTACAGAAAGTTCTTCAGAATATTTTTAAGTTTAATGCTCTAAAGTTGTTCTTCCTTTCGAAAACCGTAGTTAAGTTCACCAAGATTCTATTTCATTCATTCTGTCTTGGCTGTATTTACTTCGTATAGAAATGGTCTAGAGGAAACCAAATGATAGTGTTCCAGTTTGCTACAAAACCTTTGATATATTGAAGGTTTTCGACATTAATGTTAGCTAGTAGGAGAAAAAAAGCTATGAGATTTTTTAGAAGGGTTATACCGATGATAGCCTGTTCAGCTTTCTCCATTTATACCCAGTAAATTGTGTATAGCTATCTCCAGGCTTGTCACAGGCTTGCCAAAACATTGCTTACTTTATGATATAGTTAGAAAAGTTCAGATTCACAATTATGGTGTTCTCTTCCATATTTTAGGTCAAGACTAGTCTCTTAGAAAGAATATTAATAGCTTGGAAGACTTTATTTCACTGTGCAAATATTAATGAGGCAGATTCATTGTGACCCAGATAGTAGATAAAACAGTTAAAGCAGAAGAAATGAAACTAGGTTTACAAGCAGTTATTATTGCTAAGATTAAGAGTTTATCTAGAGAAATAAGAAATAAGTCTGGTGGGCAGCAAATGATACATTTATGAGCTGTTAAGGATTCTAGAAAGCTTCCAGCAAGTATTGTTTATTGATACATATTTCTATTGCTAAGTCAAAATATTTATAACAATAGGTGATGAGTAGATTGTCATTTATAGACTATAGAGTAATAAAAATGAAAAATAAAAGGATTATTAGCTGAGTCCAGCAGTATTGTAACTGCCCCTTAATGGGTTTTTCCCTCATCTGCTTTCTCATTGCAGACATTGTGAATCATTATGGAAGGCTGCATAGATGTTAGAAGAATTTGTCCAGAAACAGTAATAAAATTACAGTATTCTTTTTAAAGATAAATAGTATACCTTCACATTTTAGGTAGTGCATTCTTTTTTTAGTGTGGACTGATAGAAAGAAGAAAAATGAAAAACAAAACCAGAAAGTACCCACAAGTATATAGAGAAGGAACAGAAGAGAGGTGCAAGACATTGCTAATCTAACACAAGTTTCATGGCCTACAGAAAGTTCTTCAGAATATTTTTAAGTTTAATGCTCTAAAGTTGTTCTTCCTTTCGAAAACCGTAGTTAAGTTCACCAAGATTCTATCTCATTCATTCTGTCTTGGCTGTATTTACTTCTTATAGAAATGGTCTAGAGGAAACCAAATGATAGTGTTCCAGTTTGCTACAAAACCTTTGATATATTGAAGGTTTTCGACATTAATGTTAGCTAGTAGGAGAAAAAAAGCTATGAGATTTTTTAGAAGGGTTATACCGATGATAGCCTGTTCAGCTTTCTCCATTTATACCCAGTAAATTGTGTATAGCTATCTCCAGGCTTGTCACAGGCTTGCCAAAACATTGCTTACTTTATGATATAGTTAGAAAAGTTCAGATTCACAATTATGGTGTTCTCTTCCATATTTTAGGTCAAGACTAGTCTCTTAGAAAGAATATTAATAGCTTGGAAGACTTTATTTCACTGTGCAAATATTAATGAGGCAGATTCATTGTGACCCAGATAGTAGATAAAACAGTTAAAGCAGAAGAAATGAAACTAGGTTTACAAGCAGTTATTATTGCTAAAATTAAGAGTTTATCTAGATTCACAAGAAATAAGTCTGGTAGGCAGCAAATGATACGATATACATTTATGAGCTGTTAAGGATTCTAGAAAGCTTCCAGCAAGTATTGTTTATTGATACATATTTCTATTGCTAAGTCAAAATATTTATAACAATAGGTGATGAGTAGATTGTCATTTATAGACTATAGAGTAATAAAAATGAAAAATAAAAGGATTATTAGCTGAGTCCAGCAGTATTGTAACTGCCCCTTAATGGGTTTTTCCCTCATCTGCTTTCTCATTGCAGACATTGTGAATCATTATGGAAGGCTGCATAGATGTTAGAAGAATTTGTCCAGAAACAGTAATAAAATTACAGTATTCTAATGACTTATTTTCTGGGATGCATTTTCCACTTTTGTTTTATGAGGTTGCCCAGGCAAAGAGAATAAATTGCATTTACTGCAGTTTCTCAGGAAGAAATGTGTCTATTTTTTAGGAAAAGAGAAGTGGACCCTCTTATACCGTTTGGTTAGTTAATGTACTTGTTCCTATACCTCAAAGTGATACCATAACTTAGAAAAATCTGATGGCATGCTCTCTTGTCACTCTTGGAAAGAATTCATAGACAGATCCTTCATTGAAAGAGCATTAAGAGTTTGGCTTGCACTAAAACATTTAAACAAAGGCATGAACATACTCATCATTCACTTATTAATGTCAGACAGCGAGTGATTATAAGACAGATAGAAAAAGAGAAAGATCTCAAGTTAGGCACATGTGTAATTCCTTCTTGTATTTGTTGTATTTTCTTATGTAAACTCTAAGCCTTTAACATTTTTAAATGCAAATTCCTTTTCCTTTTCAGTTTAAAAGGAAAGTATTTCTCTGGGCAGCTGTTACTTAATTGAAACAAACCTGGTTTCAACATAGGACTTCTAAAATACTAGTGTTTTTAAAAAGTCTTTACAGAAATCCTTGGACTGAAGTCATCCTAATGAAATCTGGAGCCTGTGATAGATATGTGAACTTTTGAATTCAATCTCTCCTAACATATTTCTGACTGGAGGCAATTTTGTTTTATTTCATCCAACTAATGTGAAATAAAATTATCCTCTAAATATATATTTCTTTGAAAAATGGAACAGTCTGATGACAGGTGCTAATTGGATGCTTTATGAACCATTTCCAAAGTAGTACAGAAAGGAGTGATCATTCCATCCAGTCAGTAACTGTGTTCTCTCATGACACTTTGTTCTGATAATGCAGCAGATGTGCTATCCATGGGAAGCCACGGGCACCTATTGGTCAGTCTGTGCACCTCTGTGGCTCTGGGGACAAAGACAAGTGTTTTGTGTTTGGAGATACGCCTATGCTCTAAGATTCACTGGACACATATTGACAAACAACCACCTACCCAAGAGGGTTTGTCAGAAGAAAGGAATCATCCAGTGTAACTAGGTAGAATTTTCAAAACATGTGAGACCATGTAAAATTTGAACCTTGAGACCTCACATGAAGCAAATGTTTTAGCATGATCCATACTAAGGAAAGTATTCGTGCCCAGGCAAAGAGAATAAATTGCATTTACTGCAGTTTCTCAGGAAGAAATGTGTCTATTTTTTAGGAAAAGAGAAGTGGACCCTCTTATACCGTTTGGTTAGTTAATGTACTTGTTCCTATACCTCAAAGTGATACCATAACTTAGAAAAATCTGATGGCATGCTCTCTTGTCACTCTTGGAAAGAATTCATAGACAGATCCTTCATTGAAAGAGCATTAAGAGTTTGGCTTGCACTAAAACATTTAAACAAAGGCATGAACATACTCATCATTCACTTATTAATGTCAGACAGCGAGTGATTATAAGACAGATAGAAAAAGAAAGATCTCAAGTTAGGCACATGTGTAATTCCTTCTTGTATTTGTTGTATTTTCTTATGTAAACTCTAAGCCTTTAACATTTTTAAATGCAAATTCCTTTTCCTTTTCAGTTTAAAAGGAAAGTATTTCTCTGGGCAGCTGTTACTTAATTGAAACAAACCTGGTTTCAACATAGGACTTCTAAAATACTAGTGTTTTTAAAAAGTCTTTACAGAAATCCTTGGACTGAAGTCATCCTAATGAAATCTGGAGCCTGTGATAGATATGTGAACTTTTGAATTCAATCTCTCCTAACATATTTCTGACTGGAGGCAATTTTGTTTTATTTCATCCAACTAATGTGAAATAAAATTGTCCTCTAAATATATATTTCTTTGAAAAATGGAACAGTCTGATGACAGGTGCTAATTGGATGCTTTATGAACCATTTCCAAAGTAGTACAGAAAGGAGTGATCATTCCATCCAGTCAGTAACTGTGTTCTCTCATGACACTTTGTTCTGATAATGCAGCAGATGTGCTATCCATGGGAAGCCACGGGCACCTATTGGTCAGTCTGTGCACCTCTGTGGCTCTGGGGACAAAGACAAGTGTTTTGTGTTTGGAGATACGCCTATGCTCTAAGATTCACTGGACACATATTGACAAACAACCACCTACCCAAGAGGGGTTTGTCAGAAGAAAGGAATCATCCAGTGTAACTAGGTAGAATTTTCAAAACATGTGAGACCATGTAAAATTTGAACCTTGAGACCTCACATGAAGCAAATGTTTTAGCATGATCCATACTAAGGGATAATCTAAATTGGTATTCTTTGTTTAATACCGTTGCATCTTACCAATGTTCTTAATAATAAAAAAAATATTATTTGGTAGCTTTAGCTGTCAGTGTGATATTTCTATTTAAAGTTGGTCAGCAAAATGAACCAGTTAAACAGTATGTGTATATACATTTTAAAAATCATTGTGTTACCTTTATAAGACATAAGTGTTTCTACAGAACTGTGTGTGTCTTTGTTGAACTAGGAATGTCCAAAGAGACTGGGAAGAATTAAAAGGGGTAACAGACGATGGGGAAGGGTGCAGGAGTCTTTGGGAAGCTGTGTGATGCAATAGGGGGAACATTGGAATGAAATGTTAGAGCAGCGTTTCTCTCCCTTGTGTGACCCTGACAAGCTTTATGACCTTGAACATGTCATTCTACCCATGGGGACTCATCCTACATAATGTGTGGACTGGTTTAAATGAGCACACTGATCCTTTGTTCCCCCTTCACAATCTAAGACTTCATATGAATGAGTGTGCCAGCTACTAGATTCTTTATGTCTTTGCCAGCTACTAGATTCTTTATGTCTTTGAGCCCTCATCAAAACCTCAGGAAACCTAAAGCTACAGTATTGCTGTTTGGTGATGGCAGCACTGCATGGATGATCTGAAGGCTTAGGGATTATTCAAACCATGTTCCATAATGCTGAATGTGAATAGTATCATAGGCAAAGTAGGAAATTTACCTTAGAATGAGGAAGGAGAAATTGCTTAAAATTTCTAGTGCAGCTGGATAAAATCTATGAAAGACAAGCAATTTAGCATAATAACCAAGCAGTTTAGCTTAATAACCAATCAGGATTTATTTTTTCTAAATAAATCTAAATTTATTTAGAAATAATTTTTTCTAATGAAATGAAATATATGTGGAAAGATTAATCTTATTAATTTATACTTTTTAAATTATTTCTATTAACGCCTAGTCGTAGGACTAGACAAACAACCACCTACCCAAGAGGGTTTGTCAGAAGAAAGGAATCATCCAGTGTAACTAGGTAGAATTTTCAAAACATGTGAGACCATGTAAAATTTGAACCTTGAGACCTCACATGAAGCAAATGTTTTAGCATGATCCATACTAAGGGATAATCTAAATTGGTATTCTTTGTTTAATACCATTGCATCTTACCAATGTTCTTAATAATAAAAAAAATATTATTTGGTAGCTTTAGCTGTCAGTGTGATATTTCTATTTAAAGTTGGTCAGCAAAATGAACCAGTTAAACAGTATGTGTATATACATTTTAAAAATCATTGTGTTACCTTTATAAGACATAAGTGTTTCTACAGAACTGTGTGTGTCTTTGTTGAACTAGGAATGTCCAAAGAGACTGGGAAGAATTAAAAGGGGTAACAGACGATGGGGAAGTGTGCAGGAGTCTTTGGGAAGCTGTGTGATGCAATAGGGGGAACATTGGAATGAAATGTTAGAGCAGCGTTTCTCTCCCTTGTGTGACCCTGACAAGCTTTATGACCTTGAACATGTCATTCTACCCATGGGGACTCATCCTACATAATGTGTGGACTGGTTTAAATGAGCACACTGATCCTTTGTTCCCCCTTCACAATCTAAGACTTCATATGAATGAGTGTGCCAGCTACTAGATTCTTTATGTCTTTGCCAGCTACTAGATTCTTTATGTCTTTGAGCCCTCATCAAAACCTCAGGAAACCTAAAGCTACAGTATTGCTGTTTGGTGATGGCAGCACTGCATGGATGATCTGAAGGCTTAGGGATTATTCAAACCATGTTCCATAATGCTGAATGTGAATAGTATCATAGGCAAAGTAGGAAATTTACCTTAGAATGAGGAAGGAGAAATTGCTTAAAATTTCTAGTGCAGCTGGATAAAATCTATGAAAGACAAGCAATTTAGCATAATAACCAAGCAGTTTAGCTTAATAACCAATCAGGATTTATTTTTTCTAAATAAATCTAAATTTATTTAGAAATAATTTTTTCTAATGAAATGAAATATATGTGGAAAGATTAATCTTATTAATTTATACTTTTTAAATTATTTCTATTAAATGGATATAAATAACAGGATCTATGAATCAATGTTGTTTCCTTTGATACCAATTTTTTTAAATGAAGTTGAGTTTTATATGCTTAAACTTGGAATGCTAAGAATGCTTGGAATGCAAAGTGTAGTTTTGTGACTAGATTTTCAAGAAGGCATTAAAATATCTTCATTTTCTTATGTTGTAGCCCACAAGCTAATGAGGGGTTTGGGAGGTGTTGAGCAGCTGTGATAGCAGCGTGTCTCTTTATTTATTGATGAAAATCCCACTGGAGAAATATGTCTGGAATAGAAAAATAGTTACCACCAGGTCTGTGCTAACTGGGAGACAATATGCAAAGAAGGAAATCAAAGGGGAAAAGCTTACAGGAGAGAATTAGGAGACTACTGATCATTGATGATATCTTTAGAAAGAAGCCATCAAAGATGAAAACGTGAGATTCAGAAATTAATGAAGTAAAACATTTTTAAAGCAAAATATAAGAAAAAATAATAATCCATAGAGAGAGGAAAGTTGCATTATTTCATTGTCATTACCATACACGTAAAAAGTATCATCACATTCTAAGTAAATTAAAAGATGACTCTGATTCATTCATTCTTTTGTGCTAGAAGCTGCTCTTACAGAATACGTATTGTAGATTCATTTTTGGACGTGTTCATGGAGTCCCAGAAAAACTGCTTGAATGAGTGTCCATGATCAATTGATGAGCTAATGTACAGATAAGAATGTGTCCTGACAGAAGGTCAACTTCCCAGTTAAGTGTCCAGCCCCTTTCCTAGATGATCTGAAGGCTTAGGGATTATTCAAACCAGGTTCCATAATGCTGAATGTGAATAGTATCATAGGCAAAGTAGGAAGTTTACGGTAGAATGAGGAAGGAGAGGTTGGTTAAAATTTCTAGTGCAGCTGGATAAAATCTATGAAAGACAAGCAATTTAGCATAATAACCAAGCAGTTTAGCTTAATAACCAATCAGGATTTATTTTTTCTAAATAAATCTAAATTTATTTAGAAATAAATTTTTCTAATGAAATGAAATATATGTGGAAAGATTAATCTTATTAATTTATACTTTTTAAATTATTTCTATTAAATGGATATAAATAACAGGATCTATGAATCAATGTTGTTTCCTTTGATACCAATTTTTTTAAATGAAGTTGAGTTTTATATGCTTAAACTTGGAATGCTAAGAATGCTTGGAATGCAAAGTGTAGTTTTGTGACTAGATTTTCAAGAAGGCATTAAAATATCTTCATTTTCTTATGTTGTAGCCCACAAGCTAATGAGGGGTTTGGGAGGTGTTGAGCAGCTGTGATAGCAGCGTGTCTCTTTATTTATTGATGAAAATCCCACTGGAGAAATATGTCTGGAATAGAAAAATAGTTACCACCAGGTCTGTGCTAACTGGGAGACAATATGCAAAGAAGGAAATCAAAGGGGAAAAGCTTACAGGAGAGAATTAGGAGACTACTGATCATTGATGATATCTTTAGAAAGAAGCCATCAAAGATGAAAACGTGAGATTCAGAAATTAATGAAGTAAAACATTTTTAAAGCAAAATATAAGAAAAAATAATAATCCATTGAGAGAGGAAAGTTGCATTATTTCATTGTCATTACCATACACGTAAAAAGTATCATCACATTCTAAGTAAATTAAAAGATGACTCTGATTCATTCATTCTTTTGTGCTAGAAGCTGCTCTTACAGAATACGTATTGTAGATTCATTTTTGGACGTGTTCATGGAGTCCCAGAAAAACTGCTTGAATGAGTGTCCATGATCAATTGATGAGCTAATGTACAGATAAGAATGTGTCTCCTGACAGAAGGTCAACTTCCCAGTCAAGTGTCCAGCCCCTTTCCTAGATGACCAAGTAGGATGGAAAGGGTTTATACTCAGGCAACAAGGACTGCTTCTTTTTTTTTTTTTTTTCTTTAATTTATTTATTTACTTATTTTACTGGGGATGAGGTGGGGAGGGGGGGGGGGGAGGCAGGTCACTTCCATTGGTCTTTCATTTATCTGTTTTCATCCATCTTTTGTTCTTTGGCCCGCATGGGCCTCCCATTACAGTGGCCTCTGTTGTCTCAGAGCACCGGCTCTGCGCACATGCGCTCCAGAGCTCCGGCTCGGTAAGTGGACACATCAGTCCAGTCACTCCGCGGCACGTGGGATCTTCCCAGGCCAGGGATCGAACTGGCGCCCCTTGCACTGCAAGGCGGTGTCCTTACCCACTGGACCACCAGGGAAGTCCCTGCTTCTTTTTGATTTCAAGGATTTTTTTTTTTTTTCTCTTTAAGATTATAGCCATCAAGTCAGTGCAATTTTTTGAGAGAAAACCTTTCAGGAAAATTCTGTGCGTATTGTTCTAGCACTTGATAAAGAAGTTTAAAGTATAAAAGTGGGATGTTAAAGAACAGTATTCAGTGTATTAGTTGAGGGAATGTAGATATACTTTTTGTCTATGTGAAATATGTTTCTGTACATACAACTGTATGTCTGCCTGTACCCTATGTATTTCTTATCTTACCTCTATATTGATTGTGCCAGTCTTAAATGTATTTGTTGATTGATGATGAGGGTGGTATGTAATAGAAGGAAACCATAGAAAGTTATTTGATCTGGAAAGTCCCAGAGTATGACTAGTGCATTAGATGATCATCCTAACTTTACTAAAATTTAAATATGTAAACGTGTTCTTTGCCATACCATTTTTGATGGCGTTAGGAAATTTCTCTGGAGTTCTAATCGGTGATGATAAGGTTAAGCATCATGAAACAGTATCTTAAGGCTTTCTGAGCTGTAGAAATTGGGACACTTTCCTACACCAGGGAGGGATGCTACCACAAACACAGATTAGTAAGTAATGGCACCTAAAGGGTTGACTCTAATGATTCTATGTCCTTCCTTTGCATTCCTCTCTACTAACTCTAGAATTGGTGTAGAAATTATGTTCATGTTATATATTAGATCATTAATATGAATTGCATTAAGAGTAATAGAAAGTTAGGTCATTATGCAGTTCCACTCTCGGGTCATGTGTTTGTCTTGACAGCTGTCACTCAGTCACAGTGAGCACCAGTTGCTCAGTCTATACAACAAGATAGGAAGCCAGTATGGAAATGCCTGGCTGGGAGGGAGAGGGGAGTAAGAATCAGAAATAATGCCAGGAGAAAATGCTATCTTTGTAAGATTACCTTTTTCCTGTTATATATAAAATGGTAAATATTTTAGAGCCTATTTCTCCTCACTGTCTTAACAAACCTCCAGTATTAATAGGAAATTTTAAAAGTGATATTACACATATGCAGAGTAATAGACCATTAGTCTATAAAATGGATATGGCCGTTGAAGTTTAGCACAGAATGCAGATCACTGTTGAAACATTGCAGTTTGTTATATTATGAGCAGTCAAAGATCATGCATAATGCAGTGGGGAAAAGGAGCAGCCTAATCACATACAATCATTTAAACTTGATTCTGTGCGCATGAAGAATTGATCTTTGAAGTGATGTCTAATAAGATTAAGTTTAAAAACGTATTCAGTGTATTAGTTGAGAATGTAGATATACTTTTGGCTATGTGAAATATGTTTCTGTACATACAACTGTATGTCTGCCTGTACCCTATGTATTTCTTATCTTACCTCTATATTGATTGTGCCAGTCTTAAATGTATTTGTTGATTGATGATGAGGGTGGTATGTAATAAAAGGAAACCATAGAAAGTTATTTGATCTGGAAAGTCCCAGAGTATGACTAGTGCATTAGATGATCATCCTAACTTTACTAAAATTTAAATATGTAAACGTGTTCTTTGCCATACCATTTTTGATGGCGTTAGGAAATTTCTCTGGAGTTCTAATCGGTGATGATAAGGTTAAGCATCATGAAACAGTATCTTAAGGCTTTCTGAGCTGTAGAAATTGGGACACTTTCCTACACCAGGGAGGGATGCTACCACAAACACAGATTAGTAAGTAATGGCACCTAAAGGGTTGACTCTAATGATTCTATGTCCTTCCTTTGCATTCCTCTCTACTAACTCTAGAATTGGCGTAGAAATTATGTTCATGTTATATATTAGATCATTAATATGAATTGCATTAAGAGTAATAGAAAGTTAGGTCATTATGCAGTTCTACTCTCGGGTCATGTGTTTGTCTTGACAGCTGTCACTCAGTCACAGTGAGCACCAGTTGCTCAGTCTATACAACAAGATAGGAAGCCAGTATGGAAATGCCTGGCTGGGAGGGAGAGGGGAGTAAGAATCAGAAATAATGCCAGGAGAAAATGCTATCTTTGTAAGATTACCTTTTTCCTGTTATATATAAAATGGTAAATATTTTAGAGCCTATTTCTCCTCACTGTCTTAACAAACCTCCAGTATTAATAGGAAATTTTAAAAGTGATATTACACATATGCAGAGTAATAGACCATTAGTCTATAAAATGGATATGGCCGTTGAAGTTTAGCACAGAATGCAGATCACTGTTGAAACATTGCAGTTTGTTATATTATGAGCAGTCAAAGATCATGCATAATGCAGTGGGGAAAAGGGAGCAGCCTAATCACATACAATCATTTAAACTTGATTCTGTGGGCATGAAGAATTGATCTTTGAAGTGATGTCTAATAAGATTTGGCTGGGTCCAAGTAGCACATTCCAGGGGAATGTATTTGGATCTCTTTCTGCATCCTCTGCATATTTATAGGATCGAGAATAAGAAAAATCTTTACTGTTCATGAGTTGAACTTCAATCCAGGATATGGTTGAGGTTCTAACTCTTCAGGTCAAAGCAGACTTCCACAGCTTACCCAACCACTCTCTCAGTGGACACAAAAAATGGCTCGGTGTAAACTATTCATCTGCAGAGTCAATATTAACTTGAATGCACTTTTATTCTTTCCAAAGATGGCCTCAAATTGATCGTAAAGTGAAATTTTATAGCTTTCATTTTGTCAATTAGAGTTGTTTTCAGGAAGCGTAAAAACAAGTAAAGTTAATTGTAGTTCTTTAATGAACAGAGAGGGGAAAATAGCAGATCACAAGCATAGCTCTAAATTGGACTGGTCCATGGGTGTCCCTTTGGATCACCATCACTAACTGAGCCTCTAATTCATGTTCAGTTCTGGCAGACATTTTCTAGAAAAGACCATTACCATGGAAATGACATAATTAACTTTTCCAAACTGAGTAAAGTAAGATCCAGAGAGGTTAAGCAACTTATCTAATGTCCTAGAGCAGAGACAGATACTCAGATGCAAGTTTTCTAACTTCCAGGTACTCTCTTTAAAAGGGAAGTGTCACATCTTTAGAATGCTAGCCCATCTGTAAACTGTGGCACTTTATGTTATTTTAAAGTTGAAGGATGGAAGACTAAAGATGTTGAAATAAGTTCGTGGAGTTTAATAAAATGTAGGGGAAATTTATAGACCACATTTGACATCAGAGTAGCTAGAAATTCTGTATCTGTATTCCTTTGTTTGCATATGATACTTAGCCTATAGGCCAAGCTCACAATATGGTGAAGTGATGCTTAAAGTATCAACAGAATGTTCAAGCACGATACCTGAGCTCCTTCATCAACTACTAGAAAACTAATGAACTGTCGCAGCTTTAAGGCTAAGCTGTGGATGATTAATGCAGACAGGGACAAGCTTGAAAATGGGAATGTTGGAAACACAGTGTTCAGCTGTAGATTTGCCCCAATTCTCATGTTGATGAATGTCTGTAATATCTACTCTAGCACGACATAATTGGAGCCAGACTACCTGGGTCCAAGTGCAGTCTCCACATATGCTCATGTTGTGACCAGGAGAGCCAATTAAATTGGTGAAAAAGTCACTTGTTGGTAAGAAAAAAGGATTTCCTACATAAATATGCATAGTAATCACTGCATGAATATTAGGTGTTAATAGTAGTGGTATTATCAATAGTACAGGACCCACATTTGTTAAAGTAGTTGATATAATCACTTTCAAGTTGCCCAACTTTTTTTTCAAAAATAAAAGAGAATATGTCCTTGAGATACATTTATGGTCACAAAATAATAATGGATGTAAAATATTAAAAGAGAATTACGTAAGTAATTGAATCCATTATTCTATGAGTATCTTATTATTAATTGAAAAATTTTATAATAGATACCTTTGAAGTACTAATCCTAGTGTTTAGTCAATGAAAGTTAAGCTCCCAATTTGAAAGAAAATTAGATACCAATGACACCATAAATTGCAAGTTTTATTCAGGGCAATAGAAGCAAATGTACTGATTGAACAGTTTGTGTATGTTTCCAGTGGGGGAAGAAGAGGCAAATGTCTACCCAAGGCTATATATAATATTGATCAGTAATATGGCATAATTTAGGAATATCATTAAAGTTGCTATGAAATTAGGAAGCAGGAAGATACCACAAATGGCTGAATGTTATTTTAAAGTTGAAGGATGGAAGACTAAAGATGTTGAAATAAGTTCGTGGAGTTTAATAAAATGTAGGGGAAATTTATAGACCACATTTGACATCAGAGTAGCTAGAAATTCTGTATCTGTATTCCTTTGTTTGCATATGATACTTAGCCTATAGGCCAAGCTCACAATATGGTGAAGTGATGCTTAAAGTATCAACAGAATGTTCAAGCACGATACCTGAGCTCCTTCATCAACTACTAGAAAACTAATGAACTGTCGCAGCTTTAAGGCTAAGCTGTGGATGATTAATGCAGACAGGGACAAGCTTGAAAATGGGAATGTTGGAAACACAGTGTTCAGCTGTAGATTTGCCCCAATTCTCATGTTGATGAATGTCTGTAATATCTACTCTAGCACGACATAATTGGAGCCAGACTACCTGGGTCCAAGTGCAGTCTCCACATATGCTCATGTTGTGACCAGGAGAGCCAATTAAATTGGTGAAAAAGTCACTTGATGGTAAGAAAAAAGGATTTCCTACATAAATATGCATAGTAATCACTGCATGAATATTAGGTGTTAATAGTAGTGGTATTATCAATAGTACAGGACCCACATTTGTTAAAGTAGTTGATATAATCACTTTCAAGTTGCCCAACTTTTTTTCAAAAATAAAAGAGAATATGTCCTTGAGATACATTTATGGTCACAAAATAATAATGGATGTAAAATATTAAAAGAGAATTACGTAAGTAATTGAATCCATTATTCTATGAGTATCTTATTATTAATTGAAAAATTTTATAATAGATACCTTTGAAGTACTAATCCTAGTGTTTAGTCAATGAAAGTTAAGCTCCCAATTTGAAAGAAAATTAGATACCAATGACACCATAAATTGCAAGTTTTATTCAGGGCAATAGAAGCAAATGTACTGATTGAACAGTTTGTGTATGTTTCCAGTGGGGGAAGAAGAGGCAAATGTCTACCCAAGGCTATATATAATATTGATCAGTAATATGGCATAATTTAGGAATATCATTAAAGTTGCTATGAAATTAGGAAGCAGGAAGATACCACAAATGGCTGAATGGTTGTAGAGAAGCTTTGTTTAATACCTAAAAGGAAGAAGAAACTGTAAGATGTGAGTTGGGCAATACTGGAACATGCACAGACTCTAAGTTCTTTATTAAAAGCTGAATTTGATATATTTAGAGAAACTAAGATGTTGAGATCTTTTATTTTTGTAGTTTTTGTTTTGAAACAATTTGTTTAATCAGTATTATGTACCCACTATTCTGTTGGTGGTGAAGATTTGGAAGAACTTCAAAAATTGAATTATGTTTATGAAAATGAATAAAGTAAAAATACTGATTAAGTGCAACTGACTAAGAAGAAAAAAATAATGTTGCTGTATAAGAACAATGACTTCGTAGCAAGAGGAAAATACTGTGCTTTATGTAAGAACAGTTACCTTGTAAGTCAGACCTGTCTTAAGTTCCTTTTAAAAGCGTATCAAAAATAATGTTCCAAACAACAGCTTAGAATGTCCCATTTAAACACTTATTTTTATAATACAGTATATGTGTACTATTCCAAATATCTTTTTTAACGTCTTATGCATTTATATGCATTATATCACATAAAGTATTTTTGTAACCTTCTACAACAATTGCTAATAACTCAGGGATATATTCCCAGGTCATTAAATTGTGTACTATTATCATCCTTCTAAATTGCTATATAGTATTTTATTGAATGGATAATCGCTAATTTGTCTGATCAAATTTTTTTCAGAATGTATCTGAAAGATAAATGTTGTATTCACAGCAGTGTTACATTAAAATCTATAGTCAGTCGTTGTAAAAATACATTTCATGCTTCAAGGACAATGATATTATAATAATCAACCATAAAAAGCTGAATATCGTCTATATCAGATTTCTTATTATACTGAATAATCTAACCTAGTCTCATGTGTGAATGAAATGAAGAATTGAGGTATTGAAATAAGAAGTAAAGTATTTATAACTCGGGGTTATAGATACAAATTTTGCAACCACAGATTGAGCCACTAAATAGAATGTAAGACAATTTTAGCCCTTAGGAAGCAAGTTCTATTTTGGATAGAATTCTACTTTAGAATGTTATTTTTTCAAGCTTTATGGAAGTATGTTCTCTCTTTCTAAACATCTTTATGCAGTGTATGACCAAACTGTCCTTCATATTTTAGGTAGATATTTTCAGCCAGTGTTTTAATTTTTGTATTATATATTTGAAAAAAGTAATTAATTTGTTTAAACAGTTAATGCACTGTGGTACCACCATATCACTGAATGCTAATGCAGAAAACAAGGAAGAAGCAATTGATACATGGAGCAACTTAGGCTGATTTCAAAGGAACTATGCTGAGTGAAAAGAATCCATCTCAAAAGTTTGTATACTGGATGATTCCATTTACATGACATTTTGCAATGGCACCATGATAAAGATAGAGAAGACATGGGTGGTTTGGCAGAGGTTAGGGTTGGAGTGGGTTGAGAGGGTGCATGTGGCTCTAACACGATAGCAAGAAGGAGTCTTGTGGTGATGGAGTAGTTCTGATCTTGAGGCCATGATAGTCATATGTGACAAAATGTTATAGAACTACACACACACACACGCACGCACGCACACACACACACATGCATGCACATACACACACATAGAAACACAAGCTCTTTTAAACCTGGTAGCACTGGAATAAGCCCTGTGGATGGGACCAATGCTAGTTTCCTCATTTTGATATTGTACTATTGTTATGCATGATATTGTCATTGGAAGAAGCTGAGCAAAGGGTACTCAGGACCTCCTAGTACATTTTGGCAACTTTCTGTGAATCTATGAATAGAAAAGTTAAAGTCAGTGAAGGAAATATTTTAAAATTTTAAAAAAATTTAAAAGAATTTTATGTTAGGACCTGAAGTGATTTGAAAGAAGAGAGAAAATCATTAGAAAATGGCTTTTTGTTGTTGTTGTTTAAGGAGGCAGTCCCACCATGGTGGAGGAGTGGGTCGGGAAGCGTTGCTACCAGCAGTGCCTTAGTTAATACAGGAACTGCCTGTTAGTCAAATCTCAAAATTTTGTTTAGGATAATTGCCTGAATACTTGAGTTTTGAAATAACCATACATATTTTAGGCAAAATTATCTCTTAATTTGGAATGTATCCACAAAGAGCATTTTATGCATCCCTGAGAAAAGAGTATAAACAATTCATTGTAGCATTCTTAATTTGTTTATGTATTGTAATTACATCTCTACTTTAAGAAAAAAAGGTCTTAAGGAAAAAGCTGTTAGTCTTTTCATCTCTTTTAGGGATAACTAATATTTAATTGTATAACTTTCCAATGTAATTGAAAATAGTAATTAATTTGTTTAAACAGTTAATGCACTGTGGTACCACCATATCACTGAATGCTAATGCAGAAAACAAGGAAGAAGCAATTGATACATGGAGCAACTTAGGCTGATTTCAAAGGAACTATGCTGAGTGAAAAGAATCCATCTCAAAAGTTTGTATACTGGATGATTCCATTTACATGACATTTTGCAATGGCACCATGATAAAGATAGAGAAGACATGGGTGGTTTGGCAGAGGTTAGGGTTGGAGTGGGTTGAGAGGGTGCATGTGGCTCTAACACGGTAGCAAGAAGGAGTCTTGTGGTGATGGAGTAGTTCTGATCTTGAGGCCATGATAGTTGTATGTGACAAAATGTTATAGAACTACACACACACACACGCACGCACGCACGCACACACACACACATGCATGCACATACACACACACAGAAACACAAGCTCTTTTAAACCTGGTAGCACTGGAATAAGCCCTGTGGATGGGACCAATGCTAGTTTCCTCATTTTGATATTGTACTATTGTTATGCATGATATTGTCATTGGAAGAAGCTGAGCAAAGGGTACTCAGGACCTCCTAGTACATTTTGGCAACTTTCTGTGAATCTATGAATAGAAAAGTTAAAGTCAGTGAAGGAAATATTTTAAAATTTTAAAAAAATTTAAAAGAATTTTATGTTAGGACCTGAAGTGATTTGAAAGAAGAGAGAAAATCATTAGAAAATGGCTTTTTGTTGTTGTTGTTTAAGGAGGCAGTCCCACCATGGTGGAGGAGTGGGTTGGGAAGCGTTGCTACCAGCAGTGCCTTAGTTAATACAGGAACTGCCTGTTAGTCAAATCTCAAAATTTTGTTTAGGATAATTGCCTGAATACTTGAGTTTTGAAATAACCATACATATTTTAGGCAAAATTATCTCTTAATTTGGAATGTATCCACAAAGAGCATTTTATGCATCCCTGAGAAAAGAGTATAAACAATTCATTGTAGCATTCTTAATTTGTTTATGTATTGTAATTACATCTCTACTTTAAGAAAAAAAGGTCTTAAGGAAAAAGCTGTTAGTCTTTTCATCTCTTTTAGGGATAACTAATATTTAATTGTATAACTTTCCAATGTAATTGAAAATAGCAATAACTTACTATATTTAGCAATTTTATTATCTTTAGTCTCTCCATAGTCCCATGGGTTAGACAAAAAGAGGATTTATTGTCTCCATTATTAAAAAAATTAGTAACCTGAGGTTACTTTGCCATAGGATTAGAACTCACTTCTGATATTTATACCTTTTTTCTACTAAAATATTCTCATTACACTTTGATTCCCTTTGGTTTGTGAAACTGAGAGAAGTCTGTCAGTACGTATTATCCAGGCATCATTCATGTATAGTTTGAAGAGCTGGATGAGACTCAGCTGAATCCTTGTCCAAAATCTACTGACAAACTTATTCTGTGACTGAATGATTGCAGTATTCTCTGAGTTCAGTTCCTTCATATATAAAGTGAACAGGGAATATGCTTAAGCTTTTGTGCTGTTCTAATACTTTGCCAAATATATGTTCCCTTCCTACTATGCTGAGTTATAATCCTCTTAAAAAGTTTTGAGATGCTTCTCCAATAGATGATTTGCCACCACAGTGTACTTAATTCTATGCTGGGTAAGAAACTTTAATTGTCACCACGACTTCTTAAGAAAAAAGGCATTTGGATGTCAAAAACAAAATAAAAAGTGCTATTAATTTTACAGTAGTCTTGAAATGTTTTCTCTGTGAACCCTTAAGAAATGAGCTATTTGTGAAAATGCTGGCAATTTTATTTAAGTGCTACTTAGAATATATCTAGTGACCTTGGTGTGCCAAGACTTCAGCCTTGTTCCTTTTATTCAACTTGAGTTTGTGAACATATGGTCAAGACTTGCATGCTGACAGCTATTCCTCAGAACGTGTAATGTTTATGATCCCTGAGTTTTAGGTACAGTGTTTATTATTTTTGTCATCTCATTTTAAAACAGACTCAGCAGATGATTCTATGATTTTATTACCTATGACTTTATGTTGTAAGCTTTGTAAGACCTTGCTTACCTCTAGAAATATCTCTTCCCTTTTTTTTCATTCTTTGCAACTTTTTAAAATTGAAGTATGGTTGATTTACAGTCTTGTATTAGTTTCAGGAGTACAGCAAAGTAATTTAGATTTTTTTTGCCATTGTTCATTATTACAAGATATTGAATATAATTCCCTGCACTAGTATGTCCTTGTTGTTTATTTTATATATAAGTATGCATATATATTAATTCCAAACTCCTAAGTTTATCCACCCTTTCACCCTTTGTAATCATAAATTGCTTTGGTGTCTGTGAATCTATTTCCTTGTTGTTTTATTTTTCCCTATATAAGTATGACTTAGTGTTTTGAAAATTTTTAAGGGTCAAGAGGCACATCTGGCTTATCTTTATACATGCAGCAATCATCAACATAACTTTTTCTACTAAAATATTCTCACTTCATTTAGGATTATTACACTTTGATTCCCTTTGGTTTGTGAAACTGAGAGAAGTCTGTCAGTACGTATTATCCAGGCATCATTCATGTATAGTTTGAAGAGCTGGATGAGACTCAGCTGAATCCTTGTCCAAAATCTACTGACAAACTTATTCTGTGACTGAATGATTGCAGTATTCTCTGAGTTCAGTTCCTTCATATATAAAGTGAACAGGGAATATGCTTAAGCTTTTGTGCTGTTCTAATACTTTGCCAAATATATGTTCCCTTCCTACTATGCTGAGTTATAATCCTCTTAAAAAGTTTTGAGATGCTTCTCCAATAGATGATTTGCCACCACAGTGTACTTAATTCTATGCTGGGTAAGAAACTTTAATTGTCACCACGACTTCTTAAGAAAAAAGGCATTTGGATGTCAAAAACAAAATAAAAAGTGCTATTAATTTTACAGTAGTCTTGAAATGTTTTCTCTGTGAACCCTTAAGAAATGAGCTATTTGTAAAAATGCTGGCAATTTTATTTAAGTGCTACTTAGAATATATCTAGTGACCTTGGTGTGCCAAGACTTCAGCCTTGTTCCTTTTATTCAACTTGAGTTTGTGAACATATGGTCAAGACTTGCATGCTGACAGCTATTCCTCAGAACGTGTAATGTTTATGATCCCTGAGTTTTAGGTACAGTGTTTATTATTTTTGTCATCTCATTTTAAAACAGACTCAGCAGATGATTCTATGATTTTATTACCTATGACTTTATGTTGTAAGCTTTGTAAGACCTTGCTTACCTCTAGAAATATCTCTTCCCTTTTTTTTCATTCTTTGCAACTTTTTAAAATTGAAGTATGGTTGATTTACAGTCTTGTATTAGTTTCAGGAGTACAGCAAAGTAATTTAGATTTTTTTTGCCATTGTTCATTATTACAAGATATTGAATATAATTCCCTGCACTAGTATGTCCTTGTTGTTTATTTTATATATAAGTATGCATATATATTAATTCCAAACTCCTAAGTTTATCCACCCTTTCACCCTTTGTAATCATAAATTGCTTTGGTGTCTGTGAATCTATTTCTGCTTTGTATATAAGTTACTTGTATCATTTTTTTAAATTCCACATATAAGTAATACCGTATGATATTTGTCTTCCTCTGTCTGACTTAGTGTTTTGAAAATTTTTTAAGGGTCAAGAGGCACATCTGGCTTATCTTTATACATGCAGCAATCATCAACATAACTGGGAATTTAGCAGACAGTTTGCAGAAGAAATACATTTTAAATATGACCCTGATATAAATAACATTTTTAAAAATTTACTTTAAATCACTCTATAATTTCCAGAAAGATTTTGTTTATTCAAAGACAACTCAAAATACAGATCAATATATTGCTTGTATCTTATTAACAAAATATGTAAATGTTACATATCTATTAACTCTGGTTGCCAAGTGAACGTTCAGAAGAAATACTAAATATTGTTTCAGTCTTAGAATATAGCGTACATGATGGATTGCAAAGGAAATTTTTCTGAGCTTCTTACTGTCAAGATTATAAGAGATGTAGCCAAATTGATCAATAGTCCTTTAGTTTTAAAAATTTTTGACACATTTGGAGATGAAAAGGTTATAGAAGAATCTCCTCATCTGCCAAAGGCTGAGTAATACACAAATTGTTCCTGTCCTTCTTGGGATGGAACCAGTACAAACATAAGACCCTGAAGGCATAACTTCTAAAAAGAACACAATGAATTCATATTTGAAATCCTGAACATAACATTTCTTTCAAGTACTTTTTAAGAGTTCATACCCTTTAGAATTACATGTCTTTGGCAGTTCATAAGTATTAGTGAGCCCTTCTTGAAATGTTTTCCATGTTTTCATGATGACTTAGATGTATTCACTAATTTGCTAAGGGGATAGCAAAGTGAAAGATTTCCTTGTTGTGAAAGAATATAGTTTACAGAACAGAAAGCATTAGTACTAGAAATAATTTTCTTTTTGAGAGTTATGACCAAATGAGCCATGTTATTGTTTTATTCATTCAGGTAGCCCTAACAGTCAAAAGTCAGATTTTACAGAAGAACGTTTCAATATATTTTACTTCTTAGTTGATATTTGCATTAATTGTAGTGGCATTCCCCAGGTTTACAAATCAACATTTAACTGCTGTAAATATTTGCATCTGAAATAAGTTATTTTAACATTTTAATTTTTGAAATCCATACAGAAGTGCTGAAATGTAAAACAGTAAAATTAATGACAGAAAAATGATGCATAGGTAATGGGACTTTTCAAGGCTCTTCTGGAAAGGAACACTGATTGACTAAAGTAATTCTAAGCCAAAGTAGTTTGGAGTTTACAAGAGTGAACATTTTGGTCACATGATGGTATAAATTCACATTAGTCAGCTTAATGAAAGGTAGCTATTATAAGAAACAAGTGCAAATTTCAGTGACTTTACATAATAAAGATTTTATTTTTGACTCACAGCTATTAAACCATAGTTTATTTTCAGGGGTAGAAGCTTTATTTCATGTAGTAATCAAAGAACCCAGGCTTCTTCCATGGTGTGGCTCCACTGTTCTTTAAGCCACTGAATCCTCCATTGCATCCATTTCTTCTGCATCCAAATGTTAGAGATGGCAAGAAAGGGAACTCTGACATGGTATACTTGCTCTTAGGTATCTGGACTGGAATTTCCAAATGTTTTTAGGACACATTTGGAGATGAAAAGGTTATAGAAGAATCTCCTCATCTGCCAAAGGCTGAGTAATACACAAATTGTTCCTGTCCTTCTTGGGATGGAACCAGTACAAACATAAGACCCTGAAGGCATAACTTCTAAAAAGAACACAATGAATTCATATTTGAAATCCTGAACATAACATTTCTTTCAAGTACTTTTTAAGAGTTCATACCCTTTAGAATTACATGTCTTTGGCAGTTCATAAGTATTAGTGAGCCCTTCTTGAAATGTTTTCCATGTTTTCATGATGACTTAGATGTATTCACTAATTTGCTAAGGGGATAGCAAAGTGAAAGATTTCCTTGTTGTGAAAGAATATAGTTTACAGAACAGAAAGCATTAGTACTAGAAATAATTTTCTTTTTGAGAGTTATGACCAAATGAGCCATGTTATTGTTTTATTCATTCAGGTAGCCCTAACAGTCAAAAGTCAGATTTTACAGAAGAACGTTTCAATATATTTTACTTCTTAGTTGATATTTGCATTAATTGTAGTGGCATTCCCTAGGTTTACAAATCAACATTTAACTGCTGTAAATATTTGCATCTGAAATAAGTTATTTTAACATTTTAATTTTTGAAATCCATACAGAAGTGCTGAAATGTAAAACAGTAAAATTAATGACAGAAAAATGATGCATAGGTAATGGGACTTTTCAAGGCTCTTCTGGAAAGGAACACTGATTGACTAAAGTAATTCTAAGCCAAAGTAGTTTGGAGTTTACAAGAGTGAACATTTTGGTCACATGATGGTATAAATTCACATTAGTCAGCTTAATGAAAGGTAGCTATTATAAGAAACAAGTGCAAATTTCAGTGACTTTACATAATAAAGATTTTATTTTTGACTCACAGCTATTAAACCATAGTTTATTTTCAGGGGTAGAAGCTTTATTTCATGTAGTAATCAAAGAACCCAGGCTTCTTCCATGGTGTGGCTCCACTGTTCTTTAAGCCACTGAATCCTCCATTGCATCCATTTCTTCTGCATCCAAATGTTAGAGATGGCAAGAAAGGGAACTCTGACATGGTATACTTGCTCTTAGGTATCTTGGACTGGAATTGTCACACATTACTTCTACTCTTATGTTATTGGAAAGGACTAGAGATATGGCCCCATTTACCTAGAGAAACTGAAATGTGACCTGACAGTGTTCTCATGAAGAAAGAGGCATAGCGCTCTCTCTGCCCAACTTTCAAGAAATACACTAAAATCATAATTATAGCAATTCCAGGAATTAAAATAAGGCATTGAGTTCCAGAATCCATGCTCTTAAATACTATTCTATTCTGGCTGTCCTTATGGAGAAGAAATGGATTGTTAGTGACTTAAAATGGATGCCATAAACAGATGACAGTCAGAGAACAGATGCTTTCAATTTAGATCTAACTATTTCTCAACATTTATTTCTAAGAGCTTGCTCGGCAAAGCAGCTGCATGGATGGACCAACTGATAAGGCCACCCTCCTCCAAAAGCTTTCGTTTTGACTTGACGTGAAATCTTTCATACACATTCATTCTCTTCCAAGGTCACACTACCAGGGGCAGACCTGAGATAAACATGAGGAATAATAACGTGTGATATAGTTAAAAGGCAGCCTATGAAAGGCTAAAGTGCATAACTTTTAGGACCAGGCTGCTTTGATCCAAGTCTTGTCTCATCCACTTACTAGCTATAAGTAATTAAGCTCGTGGCTAATTACTTGATCTTTGTACACCTTAGTTCCATTTTCTACAAACTGTAGATACACACGCAGATATATATCTACATATATATATAAATGAGTTAATATAATACTTGTGAAAAATTAGGACAGGCAGTAGATTCTAAGTGGTGTGTAAATGTTACGTTGAAGGAAGGAAAGGAGGGAGGGAGAGATGTTGTTCTGGGGATCCAAATGGAAAGAGGAAGTTGTAAGATCCAGATTTTGAAATGTTTTCTGATTAAAATGAGAATCATTTTGTTGATAGTGGGGTGTGTCCTCCCAGTGACTTAACGATATATATTTGATTTGCCTCTGCCTTATTCTCTGCTATTTTATTTTCATGGGGTAAATAATAGGCTTTCTGAAAATATTATATGTTAGATAATATTTTTTAAAGTAAATCAATCCTACATATAAAATATTTTTCTCAATAATTAATAGAGAGTATACACAACAAAATATGCATCCTTGGACCTTTTTCTTAGAACTGAAAGTAGCTGTTTCTCTTATGTATAGTCCTGAAAATTATTACTTTAAAAACAAGTAGCCTACTTATAATGTTTTATTATTTAATGTTTCTAAGAAATACACTAAAATCATAATTATAGCAATTCCAGGAATTAAAATAAGGCATTGAGTTCCAGAATCCATGCTCTTAAATACTATTCTATTCTGGCTGTCCTTATGGAGAAGAAATGGATTGTTAGTGACTTAAAATGGATGCCATAAACAGATGACAGTCAGAGAACAGATGCTTTCAATTTAGATCTAACTATTTCTCAACATTTATTTCTAAGAGCTTGCTCGGCAAAGCAGCTGCATGGATGGACCAACTGATAAGGTCACCCTCCTCCAAAAGCTTTCGTTTTGACTTGACGTGAAATCTTTCATACACATTCATTCTCTTCCAAGGTCACACTACCAGGGGCAGACCTGAGATAAACATGAGGAATAATAACGTGTGATATAGTTAAAAGGCAGCCTATGAAAGGCTAAAGTGCATAACTTTTAGGACCAGGCTGCTTTGATCCAAGTCTTGTCTCATCCACTTACTAGCTATAAGTAATTAAGCTCGTGGCTAATTACTTGATCTTTGTACACCTTAGTTCCATTTTCTACAAACTGTAGATACACACGCAGATATATATCTACATATATATATAAATGAGTTAATATAATACTTGTGAAAAATTAGGACAGGCAGTAGATTCTAAGTGGTGTGTAAATGTTACGTTGAAGGAAGGAAAGGAGGGAGGGAGAGATGTTGTTCTGGGGATCCAAATGGAAAGAGGAAGTTGTAAGATCCAGATTTTGAAATGTTTTCTGATTAAAATGAGAATCATTTTGTTGATAGTGGGGTGTGTCCTCCCAGTGACTTAACGATATATATTTGATTTGCCTCTGCCTTATTCTCTGCTATTTTATTTTCATGGGGTAAATAATAGGCTTTCTGAAAATATTATATGTTAGATAATATTTTTTAAAGTAAATCAATCCTACATATAAAATATTTTTCTCAATAATTAATAGAGAGTATACACAACAAAATATGCATCCTTGGACCTTTTTCTTAGAACTGAAAGTAGCTGTTTCTCTTATGTATAGTCCTGAAAATTATTACTTTAAAAACAAGTAGCCTAATTATAATGTTTTATATATGCTTTCTGGAAGTACCTTTAGTTTGAGAACGTGATGAGATAAAAGTTGGCGTACAACTTTATTCAAGTTTTTAACATTTGTTTGATGAAGAGCTTGTGTGGAATATTAGGGAAGGTACATTTAGAGAATAATTATCCAAAAGAAGCTTCTTGTACCATTTTTAGTTAAGAATTCATTTTTATGACCCAGTTCTAAAATGTGGTACTTAGAAACAAATCCAGTGTAAGTGCTGACACAGACTTAATTACATCAGTTGTGAATGTACTTGCTATAATTTTAATCTAAAGAGTTAGACTGTGTTGTTGCATTAGCCCTTGAAGCAGAGACAGTGTCTGCCGGGAGCAGAGCTCTCTCCACCAGACTTCTAATGGAAGCCATGGTTTGCAAACTTTGTGCATGCAAACTCAACTTTAGCCTAAATCTGTCAAACCAATTCCTTTAAGCTGAGTATCTCAGCCTGAGAACTATTGCCATGTGGGGCCAAATATTCTTTGTCACAGGAGTTGCCTTGTTTGTCAACAATATCTCTGGTCTCTACACACTAGATGCCAATAGTATCCCTTAATATTACAAACAAAAATGTCCCCTCAGTGGTCAAAAATTACCCCAGATTGGAAAACATTGCCTAAAAATATTGGAACAATGGTAAAATCCCATGCTTTCTCATATTGTTTTCAAAATGTAAGAAAAGCCCTTTTTTGTCAAATGAAATTTTTTCAATAAAGAAAGATATTGTTTCAATGAAATAGACATTTGCTTTTTCAAGAAACATCACAAAAAACCACCAACACGCACAGATGACTGTCTCTTTGGCAGTAGAAGAGTTCAGGTTTTGCTGATTCTTATTACACTTGTTGGTAGAAAATTGACAGCTGCTAAATATGTACCCTCTAGTATAATAAACCTTTGAAATTAACTTCTAAGCCTCAGTTGCCAGTTTTTATTCTATTGTGTGATTTTAGGAGCAGATGCTTCTGACAAATTTTCAGTGTTGTTCTAACAGGGAAAAAATAAATGGTTGGCAACTTTATCCCTTGTGTTTTTCTCTCTGCTCACATCTAAAGTCACATTTCAGGAAATCCTTAGTTCTAGATGTCCTCTAGAATTGGTTGAAATGTAAGTCACAGCACATTGCTGGTGATCTGAAACCTGAAAGCGTACACTTACAGAGTTAGACCGAGTATCAGTCTTTCTATAGTATGTATACATTACTGGACCCATATTGTAATGCCTCTCACCACAATAGCGTTATAATCACCTATAAGTCATCTATAAAACATCTAAAATCATCTAGATGCTTTACATCTAATAACTCTTTCATGAGTTCTAATAGGTTTATTTTATGGAATTTTAATCCAAAGTGAATTATGTGATGTCACTGTTCCTGGGCGCTACTCCCCAAACCAATCTACTACCAATAACTATGAAATGTAGAATATTATACTTATTACTTGGAAGAGCTTTCTTTTTAGACCTACTGATTCTGCATAAGAAAAATAGATTTTTATGACATCTCTCTGTGATAACCTTCATGGTTATGACTTTCTACAATGAATGGAGGATGTTAACACTCAGCTATAAAATGGGGTGAACAGACTTTGAGGGATTGGGAACCACTCAAAAGAGGAACAAATCCAAGAGCAGTGTATACCAAGGTCAGGCCTCCCAGGTGGCGCTATTGGTAAAGAACTTGCCTGCCAGCGCAGGAAGTATAAGAGACACATGTTCAAGCCCTGGGTCAGAAAAATCCCTTGGAGGAGGGCATGGTAATCCACTCCAGTTATTCTTGCCTAGAGAATTCTATAGACAGAGGAGCCTGGCGGGCTCCAGTCCATAGGGTCGCAAAGAGTCAGACACTAGAGCAATTCTATAATGGACAAAAAAGGATGTCTCTTTGGCAGTAGAAGAGTTCAGGTTTTGCTGATTCTTATTACACTTGTTGGTAGAAAATTGACAGCTGCTAAATATGTACCCTCTAGTATAATAAACCTTTGAAATTAACTTCTAAGCCTCAGTTGCCAGTTTTTATTCTATTGTGTGATTTTAGGAGCAGATGCTTCTGACAAATTTTCAGTGTTGTTCTAACAGGGAAAAAATAAATGGTTGGCAACTTTATCCCTTGTGTTTTTCTCTCTGCTCACATCTAAAGTCACATTTCAGGAAATCCTTAGTTCTAGATGTCCTCTAGAATTGGTTGAAATGTAAGTCACAGCACATTGCTGGTGATCTGAAACCTGAAAGCGTACACTTACAGAGTTAGACCGAGTATCAGTCTTTCTATAGTATGTATACATTACTGGACCCATATTGTAATGCCTCTCACCACAATAGCGTTATAATCACCTATAAGTCATCTATAAAACATCTAAAATCATCTAGATGCTTTACATCTAATAACTCTTTCATGAGTTCTAATAGGTTTATTTTATGGAATTTTAATCCAAAGTGAATTATGTGATGTCACTGTTCCTGGGCGCTACTCCCCAAACCAATCTACTACCAATAACTATGAAATGTAGAATATTATACTTATTACTTGGAAGAGCTTTCTTTTTAGACCTACTGATTCTGCATAAGAAAAATAGATTTTTATGACATCTCTCTGTGATAACCTTCATGGTTATGACTTTCTACAATGAATGGAGGATGTTAACACTCAGCTATAAAATGGGGTGAACAGACTTTGAGGGATTGGGAACCACTCAAAAGAGGAACAAATCCAAGAGCAGTGTATACCAAGGTCAGGCCTCCCAGGTGGCGCTATTGGTAAAGAACTTGCCTGCCAGCGCAGGAAGTATAAGAGACACATGTTCAAGCCCTGGGTCAGAAAAATCCCTTGGAGGAGGGCATGGTAATCCACTCCAGTTATTCTTGCCTAGAGAATTCTATAGACAGAGGAGCCTGGCGGGCTCCAGTCCATAGGGTCGCAAAGAGTCAGACACAGCTGAGCAGCTTAACACACATACACACATATCAATCTAATGGCAAGTTCACCTGGATGAATTGGGATTTATGGTTCCAGAGAAAAAGGAGTAAAGCTTAAGAAATTCAGCTCACAAAGAGCAATGGGTTATGAAAGAAAGAGAGGAAAAAGACAAATTCAAAGAGAAATACAAGAAGAGAAATGTAACCCCAGAGCATTAGAAGTAACAAAATGTAGAAGCCAGTCATCTTTACTGGCACAGACGCTAATCTAGGATTTTAAACTTCATTCTTTGCCAGTCAAAGATACCTTTTTTGAATCTAGAAGATGTAAGAGAGGACCTAACACTTTTTGAGAGTCTACCGTGTTTTAGGTCTTGTACCAAACTCTAAGAGTGATTTTTTTTCTCATCAAAGAATAGGTGTGTGGTTTTAAAAAATCTTTAAAAAGTGAGGGAGGGGATGTAAGGGGTGATTTTTAGGAAACAGTAATCCAGGAAGAGTATTTTAAAGTAATTGGGAATGAGAAAACATATTAGTTTTTATTCCTTTCCCTTGCAGCTATCAAAAATGTTATGAAAATCTTGCTTTCTTGTTTTTATTTTTAAAAATATTAAATATAGAAATCATATTACATTCCTAGCATTATGCTTTGAAGGATTTTGATACTATCTTTCTCTGTTCAACCAAAGATGTAAAATTTGTCAGCAGAGTAATGTTAGGAAATAAATGTTTCTATTTCCACATGAAAAGATAAAGAAGTTTAGGCCTCAGTTATGAATGGTTAATATTTCTCTTATCTAGTTTTCTGCTACTGGAAAGGCAAGACATTGGATTAGTTTACTAATGAGGTAAATGAAAGTCAGAGAAGGTAACTATTTGCCCATGCAATGAGACCAGTGAGGAGCTGAATGAGGATCAGCAACTATATCTGTTCCCTCATAAGATAAGGCATGGTCTATTTAAAACATTTCTATATGAACTGGAAAGTTTCCCAGCGCAGGAAGTATAAGAGACACATGTTCAAGCCCTGGGTCAGAAAAATCCCTTGGAGGAGGGCATGGTAATCCACTCCAGTTATTCTTGCCTAGAGAATTCTATAGACAGAGGAGCCTGGCGGGCTCCAGTCCATAGGGTCGCAAAGAGTCAGACACAGCTGAGCAGCTTAACACACATACACACATATCAATCTAATGGCAAGTTCACCTGGATGAATTGGGATTTATGGTTCCAGAGAAAAAGGAGTAAAGCTTAAGAAATTCAGCTCACAAAGAGCAATGGGTTATGAAAGAAAGAGAGGAAAAAGACAAATTCAAAGAGAAATACAAGAAGAGAAATGTAACCCCAGAGCATTAGAAGTAACAAAATGTAGAAGCCAGTCATCTTTACTGGCACAGACGCTAATCTAGGATTTTAAACTTCATTCTTTGCCAGTCAAAGATACCTTTTTTGAATCTAGAAGATGTAAGAGAGGACCTAACACTTTTGAGAGTCTACCGTGTTTTAGGTCTTGTACCAAACTCTAAGAGTGATTTTTTTTCTCATCAAAGAATAGGTGTGTGGTTTTAAAAAATCTTTAAAAAGTGAGGGAGGGGATGTAAGGGGTGATTTTTAGGAAACAGTAATCCAGGAAGAATATTTTAAAGTAATTGGGAATGAGAAAACATATTAGTTTTTATTCCTTTCCCTTGCAGCTATCAAAAATGTTATGAAAATCTTGCTTTCTTGTTTTTATTTTTAAAAATATTAAATATAGAAATCATATTACATTCCTAGCATTATGCTTTGAAGGATTTTGATACTATCTTTCTCTGTTCAACCAAAGATGTAAAATTTGTCAGCAGAGTAATGTTAGGAAATAAATGTTTCTATTTCCACATGAAAAGATAAAGAAGTTTAGGCCTCAGTTATGAATGGTTAATATTTCTCTTATCTAGTTTTCTGCTACTGGAAAGGCAAGACATTGGATTAGTTTACTAATGAGGTAAATGAAAGTCAGAGAAGGTAACTATTTGCCCATGCAATGAGACCAGTGAGGAGCTGAATGAGGATCAGCAACTATATCTGTTCCCTCATAAGATAAGGCATGGTCTATTTAAAACAGCTTATTTGCTATCCATGGTTCTGAACCAATGGAAAGACTGTTTTCTTATATTTTTAAGAGTTTATTGTATAGCTGTAGTAGTCCAGGTATACAATAAACTCTTACAAAGGCAAGGAATAAGGGACAAAACAATAAATAAGGCTTTTTGTTTGTTTGTTTGCCTCAGAGAAACTGAAATACTAGTGTTTCAACATTTAGTGTGTCAGTCAATTGCAATACAGAACGTTAAAAAATAACTAGCTCTATGTTTTCTCTTTATGTCCTTTAGAAGAGTCTCATGCATTTATGTCATATACATGTAGTAAAGAAAAGAAATTTCAGTTATGCAGCTCTTTGAGTACTTTAGTGCTCTTATTGTTAAAGGTGAATGCTTTTTAAAAGTAAGTTATTTTAACTATAAATTCTAAGTACTCCTTACAGAAAACTTGGAAAATATGCAAGAATGAAATAAAGTGCCTGTTGCATTCACATACAAATGCAAATACATTTGTATAAATAATATTATTTTGAACATCTGTGAATTAAAAACCGTTTTTTCTGTTTAAGGTAATTGCTCTAGGACATATTCTTCCACAAGACTGCGGTGACTGGATCAATGATTATTAGTATTGCCAAGATTTTGAAAAGGGTGTATCCATTTGCAGAAACTCCAGCAAGAGGCGGGGGTCTGCTTCAAGGGCTTTCATCAGAAATTGGCTATTAAACTTTATCATTAAAAAGAAAAACTGAACTTTGATAATAATTGTTTGAAAATAAAAATAATTAAAGAACCTGCTTGTTACGCACAAATATAGTGTATAGTGGTTAATTTTAGAATCAGTATGTTGAAAGGCAAAATGATCATTTGGAGGCAATGTAAGAAAGGAGAAGGAGAAGAGGTGGCTTAGGTCTGCTGGGATGTCTGCCTGTGTGTTAATTGCCCCTGAACAGCAGCTGCTTTTTATTTTTTTACTCTCCGTTCTTTTCTTCCTTAAGAGCACTTGTGAAAACTATAAAGACTGTGCCAATATGTAGTATGTAAAAGGGCCAACCATTTAAACATGCAATTTATTTATAATTAAGGGACTCCTATTATTGGGGTCATAGATTTGGTACTGTGTTATAATGAGGTACTCTATAATAAGCTGCACTGAATTCACAAAAACTCCTGCTCTCTTGATTAATACCTTTGCACATGTTAGCATAGAATCAATATCAGAAAATAGCAGCTAACCCTAGAGGAGGGAAGGGGGAGAAATGATCTCTCAAGTTCAGCGAGTCTAATTTGTTTGTTTACATATAATATTCATAAAATCATCCCCCATTTTTGATGAAAAACTTACCTCAGGGCATAAGGACAAAAGGAAAACAGGTAATTAAAATTAATGAAACAAAAGCAGTAATTATGTACACAGTTGATCAACAAATCACTTCAGGTGGTCTCAGAATTTATTTATCCTCTCTCGCCGTGGCTAATATGCTGATGTGACGAGACAAGTTAGGAATATTTACCGACTCACATGTACTCCCATCTCCCTGGGAGATGTGTTGCATTAGAGAATAGTTCTATCTTTCTGTGAGGAGAGCAGCTTGGTATTAGTGAAGTATTTTATGAGGTATTTTCTCTTAATTCCTAAAACCACTGCTTTCCAGTTGTTATCCTGAGTGACATTTCTGGCCAAGCTAACAGAGAGCTTGGTTCCTTTGAAGGTAATTCTTGGACAATCCAAGGGTGTATCCATTTGCAGAAACTCCAGCAAGAGGCGGGGGTCTGCTTCAAGGGCTTTCATCAGAAATTGGCTATTAAACTTTATCATTAAAAAGAAAAACTGAACTTTGATAATAATTGTTTGAAAATAAAAATAATTAAAGGACCTGCTTGTTACGCACAAATATAGTGTATAGTGGTTAATTTTAGAATCAGTATGTTGAAAGGCAAAATGATCATTTGGAGGCAATGTAAGAAAGGAGAAGGAGAAGAGGTGGCTTAGGTCTGCTGGGATGTCTGCCTGTGTGTTAATTGCCCCTGAACAGCAGCTGCTTTTTATTTTTTTACTCTCCGTTCTTTTCTTCCTTAAGAGCACTTGTGAAAACTATAAAGACTGTGCCAATATGTAGTATGTAAAAGGGCCAACCATTTAAACATGCAATTTATTTATAATTAAGGGACTCCTATTATTGGGGTCATAGATTTGGTACTGTGTTATAATGAGGTACTCTATAATAAGCTGCACTGAATTCACAAAAACTCCTGCTCTCTTGATTAATACCTTTGCACATGTTAGCATAGAATCAATATCAGAAAATAGCAGCTAACCCTAGAGGAGGGAAGGGGGAGAAATGATCTCTCAAGTTCAGCGAGTCTAATTTGTTTGTTTACATATAATATTCATAAAATCATCCCCCATTTTTGATGAAAAACTTACCTCAGGGCATAAGGACAAAAGGAAAACAGGTAATTAAAATTAATGAAACAAAAGCAGTAATTATGTACACAGTTGATCAACAAATCACTTCAGGTGGTCTCAGAATTTATTTATCCTCTCTCGCCGTGGCTAATATGCTGATGTGACGAGACAAGTTAGGAATATTTACCGACTCACATGTACTCCCATCTCCCTGGGAGATGTGTTGCATTAGAGAATAGTTCTATCTTTCTGTGAGGAGAGCAGCTTGGTATTAGTGAAGTATTTTATGAGGTATTTTCTCTTAATTCCTAAAACCACTGCTTTCCAGTTGTTATCCTGAGTGACATTTCTGGCCAAGCTAACAGAGAGCTTGGTTCCTTTGAACTGAGATACCATTTGCTCCCATTTCATTATGAATATAAAATGTTCTCAAATATTCTTCCTTATTTCTCATTACAAAGAACACTTTCTCCAAAATGATGACAGGGAGGAATTTGTATATGACTTCTTCCTTGGATCGTCCATAATCCCAAGAACTACTTCCTGATCCCAAGTCCTGCTGCTACCTCTGTCTTCTGTAGCTACAAGCTAACATGCTTCTTAAAGCTATTCTTATGGAAGATCTCCAATGTAAATCATGGCTAAATCTTGCAATAATACTTTATGGCATATTTTTATAGCAGAAATATGGTGGGATATTTTACCTTGTAGAAATCAACAGATGGCTTTCTTTCCTTTTGTTCTATTTGTAGCCAATCAATCAGCCAAAGGGTTTCCTGTTGCAGTAGGCCATTTATAATCCAGATTCCATAGCAGACTTCAGATGCATTCTCCTTGATCCCTTTTTGGTGCTATAACTTCCCAAAAGAGAGTAGAATGTTCTTTCCAACCTCATGTAACTTCTATTTTGTGGGCAACATGCCTTAAATTATACGCAGTATTGTAGAACAAAAGTAGCATGAAATCATTGGCAAGAATTTACTTTTAATGAAGATGGCATTTATCATGGACTCTCCTCCCTTCAGCCTGTGAGACAACCAAGGAAAAATTCTAAAAGTCCCCAAATTTAAAGTTATCCTAGGCAGAACATCAGATAGTCCAGATTGAGCAGGCTGTGTTGAAGAGATTTTTTCATTCAGTGCCATCCAGCCAATCTGTTCCTGGCATCACCAAAGATACTCAGGATAGCTGACCAAGTTGTTCTTAGAATTGAAGCTCATATAGTTTATTCCAGAATAAAATTTAGCTCAGTTAATTTTTTTCAGAACTTTAAACTCAAATGTTCCTGCCTGCCCACTCCCCTGAAATACATTAAGGATCAGAGATTACTTAAATTGATAGGACTATATATATGTTCTAGCCAACCCCCCAGTATTTTTTCTCTTAATTCCTAAAACCACTGCTTTCCAGTTGTTATCCTGAGTGACATTTCTGGCCAAGCTAACAGAGAGCTTGGTTCCTTTGAACTGAGATACCATTTGCTCCCATTTCATTATGAATATAAAATGTTCTCAAATATTCTTCCTTATTTCTCATTACAAAGAACACTTTCTCCAAAATGATGACAGGGAGGAATTTGTATATGACTTCTTCCTTGGATCGTCCATAATCCCAAGAACTACTTCCTGATCCCAAGTCCTGCTGCTACCTCTGTCTTCTGTAGCTACAAGCTAACATGCTTCTTAAAGCTATTCTTATGGAAGATCTCCAATGTAAATCATGGCTAAATCTTGCAATAATACTTTATGGCATATTTTTATAGCAGAAATATGGTGGGATATTTTACCTTGTAGAAATCAACAGATGGCTTTCTTTCCTTTTGTTCTATTTGTAGCCAATCAATCAGCCAAAGGGTTTCCTGTTGCAGTAGGCCATTTATAATCCAGATTCCATAGCAGACTTCAGATGCATTCTCCTTGACCCCTTTTTTGGTGCTATAACTTCCCAAAAGAGAGTAGAATGTTCTTTCCAACCTCATGTAACTTCTATTTTGTGGGCAACATGCCTTAAATTATACGCAGTATTGTAGAACAAAAGTAGCATGAAATCATTGGCAAGAATTTACTTTTAATGAAGATGGCATTTATCATGGACTCTCCTCCCTTCAGCCTGTGAGACAACCAAGGAAAAATTCTAAAAGTCCCCAAATTTAAAGTTATCCTAGGCAGAACATCAGATAGTCCAGATTGAGCAGGCTGTGTTGAAGAGATTTTTTCATTCAGTGCCATCCAGCCAATCTGTTCCTGGCATCACCAAAGATACTCAGGATAGCTGACCAAGTTGTTCTTAGAATTGAAGCTCATATAGTTTATTCCAGAATAAAATTTAGCTCAGTTAATTTTTTTCAGAACTTTAAACTCAAATGTTCCTGCCTGCCCACTCCCCTGAAATACATTAAGGATCAGAGATTACTTAAATTGATAGGACTATATATATGTTCTAGCCAACCCCCCAGTTTTATGTATGTAAAAGGTATAGCTTGGAGAGATTATGAGACTTGTCTAAAATTCAAGGTAGGCTCAGAACTCAAATCAATGAAGACCTTTCTCTCTTAAAGCTTGTACTCTTTCTTCACTCCTTGCTGCCTAGTTTCCTTCTCTTTTTTTCCTAGCAGGCATTTATTTAATGGTGGCATGTGTGTGTGTGTGTGTGTGTGTGTGAGAAAGAGAGAGAGAGAGAGAGAGAGAGAGAAGGAGAGCAACAGAGAAAAAGAAACAGATGGAGAGAGAGAGATTCTTAGTATGTTTAAGGTCGTTATATTTTCAGACTGTTATATGCCCTCATTACAGGATATCTCTGTAACACAATTACATGTGTTTGGTGAAGTTATAGTCTTGATAGGGGTTTTCAAAGGAGATGATTTTGCCCTCAGGATATTTGGCAGTGTCTGGAAATATTTTTGGTTCTCATAATTGGGTTTGAGGGTGCTCTAGGCATATCATAAAGACCAGGCATGATGCTTAACAACCTAAAATTCACAGTACAGCCCAATAGCAGAGAATTATGTGAATCAAAACACCAATAGTGAAGATGTTGAGAAACTCTGATCTAAATAGTGAGCTGTTGAAAATCTAATTTGCCCCATAGGTGATATGCTTGTAAATTTTTGAATTTTCTTGACCACTGAAGTGTTTGGTCTGTAAATTTGGTCCAGAGCCAAAACATATGTCACCACCATACATTTGGCCCAAGGAGACATATCAAATGTATCATTTTGTTTGTTTGTTTTAACAAGTTGCTAGGTGAAAGAAGAAAATATTTTATCTTGTTCACATGGCCTAAGGAGGTCAGTGATTGTCTTAGTTCTGGCTACCATAACAAAATACCGTAGACAAAGTGGCTTCAACAACTGTTATTTTCTCACAGCCTGAGATTAAGGTGACTGCACGGTGAGAGTTCTTTTCCTGACTTCTAAGTGACCACCTTCTTATTCACTTGGCAGAGAGAGACAGAGATGAAAGTGAGAGAAAGACTGAAAGAGACACAGGCTTGTGAGTGCACAAGATTATAATTGATAGATAATAGGTTCTAGCCAACCCCCCAGTTTTATGTATGTAAAAGGTATAGCTTGGAGAGATTATGAGACTTGTCTAAAATTCAAGGTAGGCTCAGAACTCAAATCAATGAAGACCTTTCTCTCTTAAAGCTTGTACTCTTTCTTCACTCCTTGCTGCCTAGTTTCCTTCTCTTTTTTTCCTAGCAGGCATTTATTTAATGGTGGCATGTGTGTGTGTGTGTGTGTGTGTGTGTGAGAGAGAGAGAGAGAGAGAGAGAGAAGGAGAGCAACAGAGAAAAAGAAACAGATGGAGAGAGAGAGATTCTTAGTATGTTTAAGGTCGTTATATTTTCAGACTGTTATATGCCCTCATTACAGGATATCTCTGTAACACAATTACATGTGTTTGGTGAAGTTATAGTCTTGATAGGGGTTTTCAAAGGAGATGATTTTGCCCTCAGGATATTTGGCAGTGTCTGGAAATATTTTTGGTTCTCATAATTGGGTTTGAGGGTGCTCTAGGCATATCATAAAGACCAGGCATGATGCTTAACAACCTAAAATTCACAGTACAGCCCAATAGCAGAGAATTATGTGAATCAAAACACCAATAGTGAAGATGTTGAGAAACTCTGATCTAAATAGTGAGCTGTTGAAAATCTAATTTGCCCCATAGGTGATATGCTTGTAAATTTTTGAATTTTCTTGACCACTGAAGTGTTTGGTCTGTAAATTTGGTCCAGAGCCAAAACATATGTCACCACCATACATTTGGCCCAAGGAGACATATCAAATGTATCATTTTGTTTGTTTGTTTTAACAAGTTGCTAGGTGAAAGAAGAAAATATTTTATCTTGTTCACATGGCCTAAGGAGGTCAGTGATTGTCTTAGTTCTGGCTACCATAACAAAATACCGTAGACAAAGTGGCTTCAACAACTGTTATTTTCTCACAGCCTGAGATTAAGGTGACTGCACGGTGAGAGTTCTTTTCCTGACTTCTAAGTGACCACCTTCTTATTCACTTGGCAGAGAGAGACAGAGATGAAAGTGAGAGAAAGACTGAAAGAGACACAGGCTTGTGAGTGCACAAGCTCTCTGGTCTCTTATTATAAGGACCCTAATCCCTTCATGAAGACCCTGATCTCAGTGTCCTCAGCATCCCTCCTTGAAGCAAGGTTTTGATTTCTTGGCCAGAGACTGAAGTATGGCCATGGCGGAGAGGGCACTGAATCCTGGCCACTCAATCGCCAAGATCAGTGACCAGTCACGAGGCCCTGCCCATCGGTTTTGTAGAAATGAATTTCCAGAGATGGAAAGTAGTGAAACAAAGTGTTTAGTATGAGGAAACAGCACACAGAGAGAGGCATGCACTCATGGTAGTTTGAATCACTTGTGTGGGGTGTTTCTTCTGGTTTTCCTCTGGCTCATCATCTTGCTTTCCCTGGTTCTGAGTCCATGTGCGATTTATCTCAGGGTCCTCCCATATGTGCATGTGCATCTCTTAGCCAAGAGGGATTCTAGCAAAGAGGCCTGTGGGTAGGTTGACATCACCTATTATGGAGTGGCACCCTCTCCTTTTTGACTGTGAGGGCCCTTTGGGCTCATAGGTAGTCAGGACTGTCTCCTTGACCTCAAATATGAGAAATATGTTCTTATCTGGGCAGGGCCCAGATCCTCTCTACCCCTGCTATTACTGTTGTCTTAAAATGTCACCTGAAGGCAAAGTCCAGCTGTGTACCCTGTTCCTGTTATTATTTCTATCTGAAAGTGTAGACAGGAGGCTGGTTATAAGTGTCTAACTTCAAGCCTGCCTAAGTCCCACCCTTATGGTTTCATCTAATCCCAATTATCCCTCGCAAAAGGCCCCATTTCCAAGTACTATCACATCAGAAGTTAGGACTTCAGAATATGAATTTGTGGGGAGGGCAGGTCAGTCTATAGCATTCATATCAGTAATGATGCTGAAAGTTGCATCTTTCCCCTCCCTGTTTGCCCCAAGAGAAGCCTCAGTTTGAAACACCTAAGACAGTGCTTAGTGGACCAGGGAATCATTAAGTATGACTGCCTCCCCACCTAAGAGAGTTCATGATCAACTTTTTCCCCAAAAGGAAAGAGGATGACCTCTCTCCATGACAAAAAAAAAAAAAAAAAGGTAGATAATTGTCTAAAGCCCATAATTTGAGAATAAAATCAGAGGTAAGTGAAGAGAAGCTGGGAAGGGCACCTTGTCAGTGGAAAGATTTGTGTGTTTACTGACTTCAGTTTTTTTTTTTTTTCCTCTCTCTCACCTTAGTACTGTGTGAATTCTGAGTTGAGTGCTAAATTATCTTGTTTCAAATATATAAAATTAAGTCATTTTTCTTTGTTATAAATGACGACATATATGCTTATATATGTATTTTCGGCATGGATGTGTATCTACATATATTCTTTCATTTTTAATGACAAAAACAAACCAAAAGTGGCAAAGTCCTAATGCTTGGATATTTGCATAATGCATCCTTCTTGTGGCCATGAATTTTATCAAAAGCATAAAGAAGAATTTCCACAGGGTGATGGTTTCCTGCTGTTAAACAGATTCCACCTGTTATTTGCAGAGCCAGGAGTATTGGAGGTATACTAACTGTTGCTTTACTATGGTGTGTAATTAGGAATAGCCTGAATTATCTAAGCCACAGGGAAAAACACCAATTTAAAAACAAAATGAAAATATGTACTTTCTCATGGAAGAGACTGAAAACTAGAAAATCAAAAGGATATTTTAAAAATCAAGCTGTTCATAAGAATTACCTAGCATCTCAGTGGTTAGGACCCAGTGCCATCACTGCCAAGGGCCCCGGGTTCAATCCCTGGTCAGGGAGCTAAGATCCTGCAAGTCTTAAAGAGGCTTCCTGCAATGCCCTATCCAGCTGCAAATAAGCATTAACAGACTTGAAAAACAAAGGGAATGTGAAGTGTCACAAACAAAGGAAGACCAGATCCTTTTCAAATGAATATAATCTATTAATCCCACAACTGATATTTCTAAGTACATCTCTGTAGTGATGACCCTGTGGTCTGGTCTGTGCATTTTTAGTGGTTGTTACCTATAGTTTCTCTAGAATTATTGTGTCCAGAAGCAATAATTCGGAGGATTACAGTGTCTTGTTTCAGGGAGGCTCCATATTTAGGTGGGTGTTAGAAAGCCTTGCTGTGGATTTAGGTTGGGCTGGTAAGAAGCAAGGTAGTAGAAAGGACACTGGAGCCAGGAGGCCACTCTGAGATGTTAGCTCTGGGCTCCATCATTCAGTGTTACTTAGCTTAGCAGGTCACTGATCTCTGAGCTTCAGTTTTGTGACATATAATCAGTATAATAACCCATAGCTTGCCTCCATCACAGGCTCATTGAGAAGTCCATGTTGGATTTGCATGTGTGCTCTGTCACCAAGTCATGGCTGACCCTTTTGTGACCCTATCAACTGAATCCTAACAGACTCTTCTGTCTATAGGATTTGGTTGGCATTTCCTTCTCTAGGCGATCTTCTTGACCCAGGGGTCGAACCTACATCTCCTGCATTGTCAGGCGAATTCTTTACCACTGAGCCACTAGGGAAGCTTCCATGTTGGATAGTATATGTGAAAAAACAAGCAAATAATAGCATGTTATATCTGAACTAACTATAGCATTATTTTAATGGTTATTATGATTTCAAATGATTCTTATTTTAGCAACTACTAGATTAGTTCTGTTGTTCTATAGATTTATAAATATTTGGGCATTTCCTCTTCAGGGTCAAACTGTTAATAACAGCAGCAGATATTTGTCATGTGCTTAAAAGTACTAGAGGGTTTTTTCTTTTTTTTTTTTACCCTATGAGTTTGACATATATTAACTTATTTAACCCTCCCAACAGTAGTATAAAGGAGATAATATTATTCTTAAATATTTTATAGTGATATTAATATGATAGAATCCCTGGTCAGGGAGCTAAGATCCTGCAAGTCTTAAAGAGGCTTCCTGCAATGCCCTATCCAGCTGCAAATAAGCATTAACAGACTTGAAAAACAAAGGGAATGTGAAGTGTCACAAACAAAGGAAGACCAGATCCTTTTCAAATGAATATAATCTATTAATCCCACAACTGATATTTCTAAGTACATCTCTGTAGTGATGACCCTGTGGTCTGGTCTGTGCATTTTTAGTGGTTGTTACCTATAGTTTCTCTAGAATTATTGTGTCCAGAAGCAATAATTCGGAGGATTACAGTGTCTTGTTTCAGGGAGGCTCCATATTTAGGTGGGTGTTAGAAAGCCTTGCTGTGGATTTAGGTTGGGCTGGTAAGAAGCAAGGTAGTAGAAAGGACACTGGAGCCAGGAGGCCACTCTGAGATGTTAGCTCTGGGCTCCATCATTCAGTGTTACTTAGCTTAGCAGGTCACTGATCTCTGAGCTTCAGTTTTGTGACATATAATCAGTATAATAACCCATAGCTTGCCTCCATCACAGGCTCATTGAGAAGTCCATGTTGGATTTGCATGTGTGCTCTGTCACCAAGTCATGGCTGACCCTTTTGTGACCCTATCAACTGAATCCTAACAGACTCTTCTGTCTATAGGATTTGGTTGGCATTTCCTTCTCTAGGCGATCTTCTTGACCCAGGGGTCGAACCTACATCTCCTGCATTGTCAGGCGAATTCTTTACCACTGAGCCACTAGGGAAGCTTCCATGTTGGATAGTATATGTGAAAAAACAAGCAAATAATAGCATGTTATATCTGAACTAACTATAGCATTATTTTAATGGTTATTATGATTTCAAATGATTCTTATTTTAGCAACTACTAGATTAGTTCTGTTGTTCTATAGATTTATAAATATTTGGGCATTTCCTCTTCAGGGTCAAACTGTTAATAACAGCAGCAGATATTTGTCATGTGCTTAAAAGTACTAGAGGGTTTTTTCTTTTTTTTTTTACCCTATGAGTTTGACATATATTAACTTATTTAACCCTCCCAACAGTAGTATAAAGGAGATAATATTATTCTTAAATATTTTATAGTGATATTAAGATGATAATGAATGAAACACAGCTAGTAAGTCATAGAGTTAGGATTTAAAGCTGGTCCTTTTTCCTCAGCACTGTGCTCTGCGGTTCAATTTGATATGGATGTCATGTATATGATGACAGGTTGAATCAGAATTTAGAATACATGCCACCCACATCCTTTTTGTTGTTATTCAGTTGTCCAGCTATGTCTGGCTTTAGGCAACCTCATTGACTGCAGCACATCAGACCTTCCTGTCCTTCACCATCTCACACACGCCCTCACTTGTTTTTTTTTTTTTTAAACTTTTATTTATTTATTTTTGGCTGTGCTGGGTCTTTGTTGATGTGTGTGGGTTTAGCTGCTCTGCGGTATGTGGGATCTTCCCGAATCAGGGCTCAAACCTGTGTCTCCTGCATTGCAAATGGGTTCTTATCCACTGAGCCACAAGGGAAGCCCCTCACTCGGTTTTTAATTGCCGTTCTGAAGTGATCTCTGTGGTAGTAATAGTAATAATGATGATGATGATAACCCTGTTGGATGAGGGACTTCCTGGGTAACTCATATGGTAAAAGGATCTGCCTGCAATGCTAGAGACTTAGGTCAGGAAGATCCCCTGGGAAAGGACATGATAATCCACTCCAGTATTCTTGCCTGGAGAATCCCATGGACAGAGGAGCCATGTTAATAATAAACATGTTGGTTAACATGTCAATGCTTTACATGGATCCTCTGTCTAATAGATATTGTGTATGTAATCATTACTCTTGTTTTTAGTTTAAATTGAAGAAACTGAGGTGACATAACTAGATTACACTCACAGAGCAGTTAGTGGTTGAACTGGTCTGATAGAGACCTTCTGGTTCTAGAATCTTTATTCCTAAACACTGCCTTATGTTGGCTCTTTCTCTTTTTTTAATTTTTAAGCACCTGTCACAGCTCTACTGCTTGTATAATCGAGACAGGTTTTCTGAGGCAATAAAGTCATATTCTAATCACAATGGCCAATTTAGGGCAACTGAGATGCATTGTTGGTATAAATGAGTTTGACATATATTAACTTATTTAACCCTCCCAACAGTAGTATAAAGGAGTTTTAAATCTTAAATATTTTATAGTGATATTAAGATGATAATGAATGAAACACAGCTAGTAAGTCATAGAGTTAGGATTTAAAGCTGGTCCTTTTTCCTCAGCACTGTGCTCTGCGGTTCAATTTGATATGGATGTCATGTATATGATGACAGGTTGAATCAGAATTTAGAATACATGCCACCCACATCCTTTTTGTTGTTATTCAGTTGTCCAGCTATGTCTGGCTTTAGGCAACCTCATTGACTGCAGCACATCAGACCTTCCTGTCCTTCACCATCTCACACACGCCCTCACTTGTTTTTTTTTTTTTTAAACTTTTATTTATTTATTTTTGGCTGTGCTGGGTCTTTGTTGATGTGTGTGGGTTTAGCTGCTCTGCGGTATGTGGGATCTTCCCGAATCAGGGCTCAAACCTGTGTCTCCTGCATTGCAAATGGGTTCTTATCCACTGAGCCACAAGGGAAGCCCCTCACTCGGTTTTTAATTGCCGTTCTGAAGTGATCTCTGTGGTAGTAATAGTAATAATGATGATGATGATAACCCTGTTGGATGAGGGACTTCCTGGGTAACTCATATGGTAAAAGGATCTGCCTGCAATGCTAGAGACTTAGGTCAGGAAGATCCCCTGGGAAAGGACATGATAATCCACTCCAGTATTCTTGCCTGGAGAATCCCATGGACAGAGGAGCCATGTTAATAATAAACATGTTGGTTAACATGTCAATGCTTTACATGGATCCTCTGTCTAATAGATATTGTGTATGTAATCATTACTCTTGTTTTTAGTTTAAATTGAAGAAACTGAGGTGACATAACTAGATTACACTCACAGAGCAGTTAGTGGTTGAACTGGTCTGATAGAGACCTTCTGGTTCTAGAATCTTTATTCCTAAACACTGCCTTATGTTGGCTCTTTCTCTTTTTTTAATTTTTAAGCACCTGTCACAGCTCTACTGCTTGTATAATACGAGACAGGTTTTCTGAGGCAATAAAGTCATATTCTAATCACAATGGCCAATTTAGGGCAAAGCTGTATCTTATGTATGCATTGTTGGTATAAATCAATGGTGGTTTTTGTTTATTTTCCTGGGTAAGAGGATTGATATATTCTTTTAGGGAGAACTTGTGGTAGTATCCATCATCTGGAGAGAGACAGACGGTGCATATGCACGTTAATCTGACAGATGGTCAGAGTTCAGAGCCTGGATCTTACTTCTGCATTGCCCATAATAAATAAACCGTATTGGAAGGTTTGAGTGTGCAGAGGGAACACAGAGAATTGATTTAGGACAACTTACTTGATGACCTTATTTTACATTAATATATTGACCAACTTTTAAAAGTCATGCCCTTCATAAAATGGCCTAAGGATGTATATATGAAAATTAAAATATTAATGCAAACACATAAAACATAAAGCAGCAGCAGTATAAAACACACAGCAGGGAAGTCCTTTGGGGTATGCTAACATAAAAATGGACTCGTTATGCATGTAGGTATGCACTACCTCCTAATGACTTTCAAATCATTTGCATGCCAAATGATTATCACAAAAATACTCATTATTCAGGTTCAGGATTTTAAACTGGGTCTTTGAAGGTCATTGTCTTCATCGAAGTCCAGTTTTGGCTACTGTATTCAACCTCCAACAGCCAGGTATAGGAAGGTTAGATATAGTTATATCCTCATTGCTCTGCTGATTGACTCACAAGCTAGATTTCCCTCATTCTAGCTATGCGTCACCATGGAGAAGGCCTAGTGTATTTTGAACTAAAAGCAATGACGGTCAACTAGAAAAAAAAAGTCTGCTCAATATCAGACCTGGTAAAAGTTCCTTAGTGACTTGTCCTTTGTAGTTACTGTATTTGTTTATACCCTTTTGGTCCTCTTAGCTCTGTTTAGAATTGAAGAAACTGAGGTGACATAACTAGATTACACTCACAGAGCAGTTAGTGGTTGAACTGGTCTGATAGAGACCTTCTGGTTCTAGAATCTTTATTCCTAAACACTGCCTTATGTTGGCTCTTTCTCTTTTTTTAATTTTTAAGCACCTGTCACAGCTCTACTGCTTGTATAATACGAGACAGGTTTTCTGAGGCAATAAAGTCATATTCTAATCACAATGGCCAATTTAGGGCAAAGCTGTATCTTATGTATGCATTGTTGGTATAAATCAATGGTGGTTTTTGTTTATTTTCCTGGGTAAGAGGATTGATATATTCTTTTAGGGAGAACTTGTGGTAGTATCCATCATCTGGAGAGAGACAGACGGTGCATATGCACGTTAATCTGACAGATGGTCAGAGTTCAGAGCCTGGATCTTACTTCTGCATTGCCCATAATAAATAAACCGTATTGGAAGGTTTGAGTGTGCAGAGGGAACACAGAGAATTGATTTAGGACAACTTACTTGATGACCTTATTTTACATTAATATATTGACCAACTTTTAAAAGTCATGCCCTTCATAAAATGGCCTAAGGATGTATATATGAAAATTAAAATATTAATGCAAACACATAAAACATAAAGCAGCAGCAGTATAAAACACACAGCAGGGAAGTCCTTTGGGGTATGCTAACATAAAAATGGACTCGTTATGCATGTAGGTATGCACTACCTCCTAATGACTTTCAAATCATTTGCATGCCAAATGATTATCACAAAAATACTCATTATTCAGGTTCAGGATTTTAAACTGGGTCTTTGAAGGTCATTGTCTTCATCGAAGTCCAGTTTTGGCTACTGTATTCAACCTCCAACAGCCAGGTATAGGAAGGTTAGATATAGTTATATCCTCATTGCTCTGCTGATTGACTCACAAGCTAGATTTCCCTCATTCTAGCTATGCGTCACCATGGAGAAGGCCTAGTGTATTTTGAACTAAAAGCAATGACGGTCAACTAGAAAAAAAAAGTCTGCTCAATATCAGACCTGGTAAAAGTTCCTTAGTGACTTGTCCTTTGTAGTTACTGTATTTGTTTATACTCCTTCTTGGCCAAAATGGGTTTCAGATGTTCTCTTGTGAGTTGTTGCTGCTGAATTCAGAGTCAATATTCTTAGATAGTGAGGATCCAGGTAGCACAAATACATTCCCAAGTGTCTGTCTTGATTGGTTCTCTCATGGATTAGGAAATGAAATTCTACTGACAAGGAACTAACTGTAGGGTAGTAGGGAATTTTAAATTGTTATGTGTTTATTTATGTAAATCCTGTCTGGGGAGAAGGTAAGTAATTTTTTTTTAGAATTGAAGGCTTAAGTGAATGAGTTGTGAGAAGCTTGGGTTTTCTAAAAACCAGATGCCAAAGACATCCCAGTCCAGAGTTGACAGTTTTAGTGGCTATGTATCTACTTTAGTTTTGTTTTCCTGTTTGTTTGTATGCCTGTGTTTTTGTTTTTTGAAATGGATCAGACCAGATAGGGCAAAGGGGTAAACATCCCTGTTCCAGAACCTGGTTCCTCTCTATCTTTCACATACTGACTTTAGGATTTTCTCCCCATCCCAGATTCAGAAAATCAGATTTGGTTCAAGAACCCCTTTATATCTTTGGGCTCACTCCTTTGCTTGCATGTAATTTCCTTTTTTTCTGCTTTTATTTTCTACTTAAATTCAGTACTAAAAAAACAGAATAATGAGAGTACAAATATATTTGAATATTTTTAAATTAGGGAATTATAATAACCCAATAACACCAAATATATTACTAATAATTATTCTTAAGTTTAAAATATTTTATAAGGCATTATTATCTTGTCTAGTATAAATTGAGGAAAAAATTCTTTCAAGCCTGTGGGAGTAGTCTCTTACTGAGAAAGAAATGCTGAGTTCTTTGCTGGTAGCTGCATAAACATTTGTGTAAGAGTGGACTGAGCAAAGAAAGCCATGTCTCCTCATCTTCTTTCAAAAACGTTTTGTAGGCTCTTCTACAAAACAACTCTGTGTTCATTTTTTGTGGAATATCACTGCTTTAAATGTGTTAGTTTCTGCTGTACAACATCATGAATCAGCCATATGTATGCACATATCCTTTCTATATAAGATTTTATTTTCAGACGAATAAAATGGGTTTTCAGGTGATGCATGCCCAGAAAATCTAGAGTCAGAAGGAGATACTACTTATTTATTTCCTGTCCCTCAGGTGGGTGTATAAGAAACTACCATGGTAACCAATAAACCAAAGAATGAGGATGGTATGACTATTCCTTTGACCATGCTTCCAGTAAGGAATCAGCCCTATCAATTACTGAATCTATTCTTCCTGCTGTCTAGCCAAACTTGATTTTGGATTCTCTTATCCTTTTCTGCCTGATCATGGACAATCATTTCGTTATTCCAAGTCTATTCAGAATCACCCTTAACATCTAATGAATGCTATCCAAGTGACTCAGGTGAGTGATAAGTCTCTGCCATGATCAAAATTCTTGACTTATCACCGTGTTTCCATATATTTATAGTACCTATAAATTCTTTATTTTCAAATGGTGGGTTGTATCCCATTAAACATTGCATTTAGAGGGTCCTGCTAGTTTCCTAGACAAACAAATGAAGTGAACTACAATAAATACAAAGTAGAATAGAAAATATGGGTACATACTAAGGTTAGTTATTTTTTCTTGAAACTTTTCATCCACTTTTGAAATCATTCATAAACATGTAAATGTTTAATGTAAGTTTAGTATGTGTAACACTTTTGAAATCATTCATAAACATGTAAATGTTTAATGTAAGTTTAGTATATGTATAATGTATATAAATATAGATTATATGCATAAATATATACAAATAAATGTACTAGATTATCATTTAAAATGACATATAATGGGTCCTGTTAAAAACACTTGAGCTTCTTTATTGCAGGATAAAGTCCAAGTACTCTGTCTGATCCTAAGACTAGTATGATATACTTCTTTTTTATTTCACCAACACTATCTCCCCAGTTTAGATCTTGTGAAGATTTTTTTTAACCTCTTTGATTTTACTTGCTCTGCCCACTGTGCTACGAATTCCATTCTCCTTTCATTTTGCTACATCTGTGTAATTTCCATTTAACATTTTTTTCTTAGCTCAGATGCAACCCCCCTCAAGAAACTTCCCTGAAATTCTCGGTGGAAAAGTGTCCCTTTCTTGATTTCATGAGCTCCTTTTCACAACAACTAAAATACAAGGCATGATTAAGAGAGTGGACTCCTTGGAGCCAAAATGCCTTGGTTCTTGAATCCTGACTCTTTTATGACTGTCTGTGTGATGTTTCAGCAAGTTGCCTACATTCTCTGTGTGTCTCAGTTTCCTCATTTGTAAAATTAAAATAATAATAGCAGCAACCCCATCAAGAGGTTAACTAAATGAGTTAGTGTATCATGGGTCCACAACCTAGAGAATGTGATCAACAGATACGAACTCGTATCATATTATAGTGGTATGTTTTCTTCTCCCTCTAATGAACATTCTCCATGGGAAAATTATTTTTCTGTTTGAAAATGACTCTGGCAGACAGTATTTCTGTCTGCTTTATCTGAATCTGTCCAAGGTCATGAACTTTTTATGTTAGGGTAGGGGAAGAAAAGGCACAACATTCTTTTTTAACCATCAGTCACCAATGAGATAAAGAAATTGTGGAAATAGAAGAAAATCACATCAGGTGCTTTGAACTCCAGCTGCTGAAGAAGCTCCTTCTGGAGCTGCATTTATGTAATTTCTGGGCTTGTCAACCACCCAATCCAAACTCACTTTGTAAAGTAAAGGTTTGGCCTCCAGTCTTCCAATTTCTACTATACCTTCCAGCAAACAATCTTATTTAGGCCTCAGGTCAGAAAACTCCAGCAAGCTTACAAATGTTCCAGTTGATTCATCACCAATATATACATGAAGATGCAAACTAAAAAAATATGTAAGATAGAAAAGAAAATCAGAGTTCTATTAGTTCTATCCCCTCCCCAATAAATGCACTTTCTAATAGCTTATCTCACTCAAGTTTCTACTCTTCTCTGTGCATGATGCAATGTTAAATCAACCCTATTTTTATATGTATGTATAATTGGTTTTTATTTTACTTTTACAGAGTTTTATTGTTTGTAACTATGTATAAATCCAAATCAGCTATGGGTATATCCTTGACCCATCCCACCTGAACCCCCCTACCAGTCTCTCCCTGGCCCACCCCTCCAGGTTGTTGTGGAGCCCCCATATATGTTCCCTTAGTCTTACAGCATATTTACAGTGGTTGTCTCTTTTACATATGGTAGTGACAGTTTCCATGTCACTTTTTCTAAACTTCTCATCCACTCCTCTCTCACCACAATGACCATAAGTCTATTCTCTATGTCTGTTTCTCCAAATGAACCCAGTTTTTTTAAAGGCCAAATTGTGTTCCTATCCAATTTTCAGCCAAGACAAAACGTAAAGCTACCTTTAGTTGGATATATTCTTGGCCTGCAGGTTTTAATTCCCCCCAAGGAGTGTAGAAGATAGATAATTGATTGCTAAATTTGCTACTGTGCCGATCAAGGTTGGCTTTAAAGTTATAATTATTAATTTTCCAGTTTTCAGGATTTGCGATGCAAGGTTTTAATGTTGTTCCGGTCCCTCTCAACCCATCACAAGCATCCCTGGGCCACTGCCTACCATCACCGACTGTACACGGTCTCAAGTCAGAGACACATCTTTCTTAATAAAAGGAAGATTCAGTTTGTACTCTAACAAGACGTTTGCCCAGTGCAATCTGACCAAAAAAAAAAAAAAGAAACCCTTCCAAAAAAAGAAAAAAAAACACTAGATAAAGGCAGTGTTTTCTGGCATGTTCATTTCAGAGCAATTACTTGTGGCTTTTGGTATTTGACAGATTTCTAAAATCCAGTCTCCCAGTGGAGAAGATAAACTGAATTCATACTTGCCTTTCCCCAAGAGTAGATCATGTATATATCCTGGCCATGACCCAGAAGCATGTGTGCCAAGATTAGCCAATAAATAAATGTATCCCACTTGGCCATATGTTAGCATCACCAAGAGAGATCTTACAACATCATGGCTCCCAAACTGCATTCCAACTAACTTGAAATGTTTGAAAAGCATGAAACCAAAGTGTCAGAATTTGTTAAAGATCTCTAGTTAATTTCATTATATAATCAAATTTAAGAATCATCATTCTAAGGAACTTTTAATAGGTAAGGATTATAAATCCCATAATGTATAAATCAGTTCTTTGACAAGACTCCCTTTTTTTTCTTTATCAATTAGGGGGAAAGTGATCATCATTTTTATCCTCATTCCTTCCTAGGAAAAGACATTTCTGGTTCCCATTGGTTATTAATTTTGTGTTAGTTGCCAATAATGCCAGATGTCAGTGCAGTAGTTGTATTTTAAAATATTCTAATATCAAAACATATGTTATGAAATTAACAGGAATAGATGGAAGCAGAACAAGATGAAATGGCCTTTACTTTTCACCTTCATGCTGAAAGAGAGGATTTCCTCCAAGGAAGGATAATTAAGTCCCTGAGAGAGTGTTCTTTGATCTTTTTCCATAGAGATATACTAAAATAAGAAGGATGCTCATTTTGGCAGACTATGATGAGGTATGATAATACATGGGGAAATAGGCAGGGGAGCAGACTTGATGGAGATGGAGTTTTATTTTAGTTCATCATCAGTTTTCTTACACTTCATTCATTAGTACTCATTGTTGAGACTCACTCCATGTTCTTCCACATGAAGCCCAGTTAGCCACTGAGGTCTTCAGCACCCTCAGGGAGATGAGGAGAATCAAAGGGGTCCCTTCTCCTTCACCTCTTAGACTCTCTGACCCTAGCATGGATTGCTCCAGCAGGCCTCCTGCCTGTAAAGCCCTCGTGTTGAGGAGCAGGCATCTTGCTCTCTCCTTGTGTGGCCTTAAGCCCACAGGGTTGTACACAGCTCAATGAAAAGTTCTTCAGCAGGTTCTGTGTCACTCCTGTGACCATAAGTCCAGAGGGTGGCAGTGAGCGACAGGGCAGTGTCCCCACCTAGGCAGCTACTCAGAATGTCTCCTTTAGGGTCTCTCATTTAACTTGGGTATTTGATGGAGAACAGAAAACAAGACCTCTGTATTCCCCAGTAGGTGTATGTCACCTTCATTACTCCAATTACATAGATTAGAAAGTATACAATTGTGCGACAGCTCCCAAACTGCATTCCAACTAACTTGAAATGTTTGAAAAGCATGAAACCAAAGTGTCAGAATTTGTTAAAGATCTCTAGTTAATTTCATTATATAATCAAATTTAAGAATCATCATTCTAAGGAACTTTTAATAGGTAAGGATTATAAATCCCATAATGTATAAATCAGTTCTTTGACAAGACTCCCTTTTTTTTCTTTATCAATTAGGGGGAAAGTGATCATCATTTTTATCCTCATTCCTTCCTAGGAAAAGACATTTCTGGTTCCCATTGGTTATTAATTTTGTGTTAGTTGCCAATAATGCCAGATGTCAGTGCAGTAGTTGTATTTTAAAATATTCTAATATCAAAACATATGTTATGAAATTAACAGGAATAGATGGAAGCAGAACAAGATGAAATGGCCTTTACTTTTCACCTTCATGCTGAAAGAGAGGATTTCCTCCAAGGAAGGATAATTAAGTCCCTGAGAGAGTGTTCTTTGATCTTTTTCCATAGAGATATACTAAAATAAGAAGGATGCTCATTTTGGCAGACTATGATGAGGTATGATAATACATGGGGAAATAGGCAGGGGAGCAGACTTGATGGAGATGGAGTTTTATTTTAGTTCATCATCAGTTTTCTTACACTTCATTCATTAGTACTCATTGTTGAGACTCACTCCATGTTCTTCCACATGAAGCCCAGTTAGCCACTGAGGTCTTCAGCACCCTCAGGGAGATGAGGAGAATCAAAGGGGTCCCTTCTCCTTCACCTCTTAGACTCTCTGACCCTAGCATGGATTGCTCCAGCAGGCCTCCTGCCTGTAAAGCCCTCGTGTTGAGGAGCAGGCATCTTGCTCTCTCCTGTGTGGCCTTAAGCCCACAGGGTTGTACACAGCTCAATGAAAAGTTCTTCAGCAGGTTCTGTGTCACTCCTGTGACCATAAGTCCAGAGGGTGGCAGTGAGCGACAGGGCAGTGTCCCCACCTAGGCAGCTACTCAGAATGTCTCCTTTAGGGTCTCTCATTTAACTTGGGTATTTGATGGAGAACAGAAAACAAGACCTCTGTATTCCCCAGTAGGTGTACTGTCACCTTCATTACTCCAATTACATAGATTAGAAAGTATACTGGGGAGGAGAGGATTGGGAAAGAGTGGGGGCTGCTGTTGCTCACAGCCCTGGCAGGAGACCTAACCCCATCTTATTTAGATTTTGAACTATTTACCTCTTCTTGGACCTCATAGTTATGCTCAAGCTGCCAAGGCAGAGGCAGCAAGAGAAGTACCATTTGATAATCTGACACTTCAGTTCAGTGCTGATTTCACAGTATATGCTCAGTAAGTGCCTGCTGACAATCATTGTCAAGGATCATTATAGTATCATTTTAAGTAATTCTTTATTGTGAAAGAACGACTTCTCACTTTTCTTTTGGTCTTTTCTAAGCCTTCGTATCACTACCAATTTCATCCCAAATTTCTTCCATCTTATGCAAGAAAGAAAATATCTTGACCTCAGAATCATTTCCTCCAAGTCCTGTCAGTCAAGCCAAGTTACTTTATCTCGAAGAATAGAACATGCCTTTGCTACACCCGTACACTTTCTTTCTGTCCTTGTACCAGATGCCTCTCATTGATTCTAATTCTTAACTGGAAGTTATTTGAATATGTCTAGTTTACTATACATAATTCAATAAATGTGAGTATAATTAAGTGATATGACAATACTGGTCATAATGGAATTAGTCTTAACACAGTATAAATAAAAAATGACTAAATGTGATGTTGGTCTGTTGTGGATTTCAAAACTGAAATACAGTGTAGATCAGTGTGCTTCAATAGAAGAAAAGGAAAGCCATGAGAATGGGGACAATGAATTTGTTTTCTAAAAGCAGACTCTCAGATGAACTCAGCTCTGAGTGTTCATTGCAGTGTGTATGTTGTCTCCATTGTCATCTTGCTTATGAACTTGATTCAACCCTGAAAAATCTAGGCATTGTCCTGTAGTTTATACTGTTATTAATTCCTAAATTAATCCCCAAGTTAATAACATCAGAAGTAGACCAAAGCATGCGTATGGTTGTCCTACTTAGATAGAGTAAATATATATTGGGCTTTTTAACATTAAAAAAAAAATGACCAGTTGCTATTAATATATGGCTTTCATCTTATCTGTTGTATAAGGGACAACTTTGGAGGAAAGTTTACTGAAGAAAGGAAGAGGTAAGTGTCAATTATCAACTCCAAAATAGCAGATATGATATTATTTAGTTAAGACGTAAAGCAGATTGTAACACTAAGACAAATGCAAGTTGACCAACCAGGCTCAAAATTTAAGAGATGTTAGCCAAAGGAAGCAGAGAGCCCAGATAACTTCAGATTATCAGGTCCGTCTCTCTGTTTCTCCTGTTGACTTGTTGCCAGTCATGGAAGCCACTTGGTTTGAGTGGGGAACTCATGGGTAATATTATATAAGGAAGGTTATTTGATTCTAATCTTGATTGGACCTGATTGTTAGCACTAGGTGACTAAAGGGGAAGTCATTTCCAACCATGTAGTTTTGAAGATCTGCTATGATTTAAAAAAATATGGAAATGATGTAAACTCCCAGATTACATGGAATACTAAATTCTGTATGAAATATATATATATATATATATATATATATATACATATATATATATATAGTTGAAGTCATTTTTATTGCTCAGTACTTGAAACAAAAATGTCTTTTTTAATTTGAAATAATATTTGAGGTAATAATTGACAAAGGTTTTACATTTTCATCTTAGAATTGTATTTCCACAGTCATTGAGGAAATAGAAAATAAATACAAATAGGAAGAAGGATGTTGCCTGCACATAGTAAATGCAGCTATAAGTGCTTATTTATTGAGCTGGTTGGCATTTTTAAGGAAAAAGAAGACATTACATATTTTTAAAAATTTTATTTAAAGTAACTATACTATTTTAAGAGAGTGTTTCTGTGGAAAGTGAGAAATTTGTAATAATGCTGTGAAGTGTATTTTTCCAGATAATGTCTGTTTAAGGCTTGCAAATACTGCAAGGTTAAGCAGAAAGATATTAGTTACTACTCAAAAATGACTTTCTGAAATAGAAAAAAATATGTCTATGCCCCATTTCGTGTATATGAAATACACACATGAAATCATCTTTAGTGGTTCTTATGAGGTTGAGATTGGAGCCTTTTTCATTATTACATACTTCTGTGGTCTTAATCTTCTGGTTCTGTTTTGGTCTCAAAGTTTACTTCATAGAGCAGTGTTGATATTGATTTTCTTTTCTATTTCTTCTTTAGAGTAATTCTGCAGAAGTTTTCTGTGTAAACATCACAGAAACTAGAAGCAATTACTTTGTTTTAAGATATAATTTTGCCCTGACAATGTTTATAAGTAGAATTTTACTTTCAGAAGATTGCAAACTTTATACAAGGTTTATGGCGATCTTCCACAAATTTATTTTTCTGGTTTGAGATAGCTTGCCAAAGAAAGCAGTTTTATTTGTTACAAGTACTAGTAATATTTTAACCTTAGCACCATAACAAATGCTGCCTAGTTCTTAAATAATTTATTACTTTGAGTGAGAGATCAGTTCAGTGAATGAGAAGCAGTTTGCATACAGTTCAGCAACCAGTTGTTACTGAATTGTATAAAAAAGTTGACCTCTTTAGCACTGGGTAACAATTGTTAATTTTCAAATCAAGTGACCAGAGCCAATGCTTCACACGTATTTCAAAACAGTCTTTTATGACATTGACTTCAAGCATTTCTTCTTCCTTCTGAACTCTTGAGCATCACAGATTCAGTCAGCAGAATGATTTACAAAAGGAAGTTCCAAAAATCATTCCCTCCTTCCCTCTTTCATTCAGCAGGTTTTACTGAGAAACTTTTATGTGTTTGACACTAAACATAGGCCAAGAATAAGCAAAGTTTTTTCTTTGAAAAGTCCACTTGCTAGTAGGAAGATAACAAACGTTATAATGATTATTCTCTAACACTTGCTGATTGTCAAGGCAGATAAATAAACATTTTAATGGATAGTTCAGATACTATAACACTTTACTGACTGTTGAAGTAAGTTTTACCAGGAAGGAATGGATATGGATCTAGAAGAAAAAGTAGTTTTCTGGTCAAAACTCCCTGTATTCCTCCTTGGCTGTTAAGGAATCATTTTGTTTCTTAACAAGAGCAAGGATGCATTTCACCTCAGGGGTCTACACAGTAATAGTCAACTGGACATTCTCAACTTTTTTTTCATATATTATTATTATTTTAATTTTGGCTTCTTTTTATTGTTTTTTGATTTATTTTCATCTGTCTTTATTTGTTAGCCTGTGTGGGCCACGCATTGCAGTGGCCTCTCTGGCTGCAGAGCACTGGCCTTGGCTTGTGTGCTCCAGAGCTCTGGTTCACAATTGAACATACCAGTCCAGCCGCTCCATGGCACGTGGGATCTTCCTGGGCCAGGGATCGAACCGGTGCCCCTTGCACTGCAAGGCGGACTGCCACCCACTGGACCACCAGGGAAATCCCATTCTCAACTTTTTTAACCTATAGCTTTAACCTGTCCATTGAATCCAGTCCCTGGAAATGTCAGGCTGCTTCCAGACAAAGCGTGCATTACTTTGGAACCAGGTGATTTGAATTTTAGTCCAGTAGATGCCACTAATTTATCATTAACTCAGTTTCCTTATAAGCTCATAACTGGAAATTAGCTCATAAGTTTTGCTCTGCCCCACACCACTTTCAAGATGCAGTAAGATAATAGGTACAAATATGTTTTGTAAAGTTACAAGCCCTATACAGATGGATGGTGGGTGTTAGTGACATCAGCTGTAAAGTACTACTGAAGTACTACAGGCAACGTATTTCCAAAACAGTCTTTTATGACATTGACTTCAAGCATTTCTTCTTCCTTCTGAACTCTTGAGCATCACAGATTCAGTCAGCAGAATGATTTACAAAAGGAAGTTCCAAAAATCATTCCCTCCTTCCCTCTTTCATTCAGCAGGTTTTACTGAGAAACTTCTATGTGTTTGACACTAAACATAGGCCAAGAATAAGCAAAGTTTTTTCTTTGAAAAGTCCACTTGCTAGTAGGAAGATAACAAACGTTATAATGATTATTCTCTAACACTTGCTGATTGTCAAGGCAGATAAATAAACATTTTAATGGATAGTTCAGATACTATAACACTTTACTGACTGTTGAAGTAAGTTTTACCAGGAAGGAATGGATATGGATCTAGAAGAAAAAGTAGTTTTCTGGTCAAAACTCCCTGTATTCCTCCTTGGCTGTTAAGGAATCATTTTGTTTCTTAACAAGAGCAAGGATGCATTTCACCTCAGGGGTCTACACAGTAATAGTCAACTGGACATTCTCAACTTTTTTTTCATATATTATTATTATTTTAATTTTGGCTTCTTTTTATTGTTTTTTGATTTATTTTCATCTGTCTTTATTTGTTAGCCTGTGTGGGCCACGCATTGCAGTGGCCTCTCTGGCTGCAGAGCACTGGCCTTGGCTTGTGTGCTCCAGAGCTCTGGTTCGCAATTGAACATACCAGTCCAGCCGCTCCATGGCACGTGGGATCTTCCTGGGCCAGGGATCGAACCGGTGCCCCTTGCACTGCAAGGCGGACTGCCACCCACTGGACCACCAGGGAAATCCCATTCTCAACTTTTTTAACCTATAGCTTTAACCTGTCCATTGAATCCAGTCCCTGGAAATGTCAGGCTGCTTCCAGACAAAGCATGCATTACTTTGGAACCAGGTGATTTGAATTTTAGTCCAGTAGATGCCACTAATTTATCATTAACTCAGTTTCCTTATAAGCTCATAACTGGAAATTAGCTCATAAGTTTTGCTCTGCCCCACACCACTTTCAAGATGCAGTAAGATAATAGGTACAAATATGTTTTGTAAAGTTACAAGCCCTATACAGATGGATGGTGGGTGTTAGTGACATCAGCTGTAAAGTACTACTGAAGTACTACAGGCAACCCTGGCAGTGATGATAGATTATTACAGATTATGTTTCTAGAATAGGTGTATAAACTGAAATGAGCTATGTTAAATCTAATTGTTCCTCAGAAGTACTATTAATAGGAATTACATTTCCAACCCATAGCCTCATATTCAAAATTATAGACATCATAACACACGCCATCTGTAATCAACAATTAAGTCATTTTTTTCATGTTGCCCTAGGCCACTATTCAATGAAAAGCTTTCACCAAAAAAAATGATGAATATAATTTTAATTCTTAAAAGCCCAAGAAATAACCTCACACTGGTATGTTTAATATTTTTAAAAAGTATAGTGGACTCTATAGAAGTCTTATCTTCTCAGAAATGCCTGACTTATTTATTGCAACAAATGAACAACACCAAAAAAATCACAAAGCTGAACTAGAATTTTTTGAAAGAGGTTTAACAGGAATCACTGAGAGTACTCGCAAAAGCTCTTCTATCTTCTTGAGTCTTTTTTTGAATAAGTATTAAGGGCATGTTTAGGGTGTATTTACATGCTCACCTGTTCTTAGTGTAAAATGTTGGGTAACAAATTGCTGATCTGCCTTTTTTGTAACAAAAAGACTTTTTCTCCCCTATAGTTGTCACCTCATCAGTACTCATAACTGTATCTAACATGATATAAGAAAAAGCACAAACCCTTTATCATACTCAATTTTGTATCCTTGGATCCTTCATGATACCAAAAAGCCACAAAGATTTGGCTTGAATTGTGGCTAGACTCACAGGTTATTTATTGTTGATCTTGAGGCAAAATTGTACAATCAAGTCACAAATCCTGCATGTTATCTTGCCTATCAGATTATAATAATTGTGAAAATAGTGCTTTGTAAACATTGAGAAGATTTTGCTGTAAAATAAAGAGGACAGATTTTTTACCAACACATTAAGCATTAGACATTGAAGATGTTTTTCTTCCATGGCATAATCATGTCATGTAAAATAATTTTGAAGCTATCTCCAGGATCAATAACCAGCCACAAAGCAAAAGTCTGCGTTATTTATAACTACGGATCACCCTTCTTTCCCCTAAGATGAGTTCTCTGGGTTTTTGTCTCTCTTGTGTCTGACTTTTTACAGGCTTTCTCACATAGGCAGAGAGGACCCCAGTGAAAGACAGAGCTGCATTTCTAAGTAGTTTCTTCCTGCATTAATTGCTTGAAACTACTTATGACTCAGCATTCATTTGATGTATTTCAGTTGAAATTTCCATACTAACTGTTTATACCTTAACAAAATAAATTAACTTTGAACCATTGGCTGTATTTTTTCACTGTACCTATAGATGATTGAGAGACAAAAAACGAACCTTGGTCTTTTGATATAGGTTCCTATTTCGAGAGGAATGTTTTACGGAGGAAAGAGCAGGGGATGGCCAATTTTCCAATGATAAAATGACAATTTGGTACAGTTTGTAATCCTCCCAATAATCCAGATCTGAAGACTGTTATCTGGGTGAAATTCCGTTCTGAACAATGTGCTCTGAAACTTCAAACTAATTCACCAAAGATTGGAAACAGAATGTTTGTCTTTGTTGGGTTTGAGACTGCTTTTGAGCATCTGTCAGTTATATGGTAGTGAAATTCTGTAAACACATCTAGAAGCCACTGATCAGTTTCTTCTTCATGATCTTATCAAGTCTGGCCCCCTTGCTGTTTCAGAAGTATACTGAATATGGTTTTTAACTTCTAAAAACTGAAAAAGGGACTTTCATTCCTAGAAGCAGCATTCTCTGTCTCTCTGATCAACGTTGGCCGCTGTTCATTTTCTGCTTGAGTGAACTTAGAGAAAGGCAGTTATGTGATGAATGGTAGGTGATCTTGGGCTGTCCTCATCTTAGACAGTTTTTGCCTTATCCTGACAAGTGAATCCTCTCTATCTCTATGGACTCCTAATAATATTTTATAGACTCAATTGTTTCCTTACAAAATGCCAAAAAAGTCTGTCCTTTAATAAACAGTGTAACCAGGTATGTGGAGAAGGAATTATTAACCTTCTCCCTCTTAAGAGAACCTGAATCTCTAGTAATTAGTTGTGCCTTTATTACACACTATATTCCACTATTGATACCACAAATACCATTATGTAGTAAATTGCAACTGTGTCAGAAACAAATCAATAGCTTAACACTCAGCTTCTTGGTTTCTCAAGAAAAGGCCTTTGATCCCTTCATAAGAACTTCAGTTTTTAATTATATTCATCAATTAGGCACTTCATAGTAAGCCATCTGCTTTGTAGGGAAAGTCAGGATCAGGACATTCACATTGGGATAATAATGTCAAGAACTCGTTCTTTCTCTTCTAATTGTGCTAGACATCACCCTGTTCCAACTTAATTTAATTTCTTCTGGTGTTTTCTGAAGTAAATGCATGTAAGAAAGCGCATTGTGAATGTCAGCAAATAGTGATGAATGGTTTAATGAGGAAATGTGTTACACTTAAATGGCTTAAAGTTGGGAAGTATTCAGCTGTGCATTTAGTACTCCATTCACGTTCTACTGGGCTCTGAAGAACGGTGCCCTGACGTGTCCAAGGAGAAATTTACCAGTGATGTAGATGCTCTTTAAGTTTTCAGAAACGATAAATAAGGTGAGGTGGAAGAGATTCTCATGACTCCTGTGTTGACTTTTCCTCCCCTCTTCCCACATTTCCAGTGGATATTTCTGAAGGCTCTCTTTCCAGCTTGATTTCTTTTCTGGGAATTCCCTTCCCTGGTTATTTCATCTGATAACCAGCAAGGCTTCCTCTATCCACTGCAGATTACTTCTAAGTTTATATCCCCAGTGTTAACCTATCTGTGAAAAGGTCCCTACAACATCTCGAACCTAACATGTCTGAAAGATCTTCCCACCACAAAATTTCTTCTCCGCATGTGTGGTAAGAGAGTATTTTCCCCAGAAATTCAGGGTGACACTAGAAAAGACAGCTTTGAGTTTTTCTCACTACAGACGTACCAAGGTTGGCTGACTTTCTTTGGATTGTCTCCTTCAGTATTCATTCTTTCCTTTCCATTCTTACTGCCTTCATTTCTCCCAATGCCCGTCTGTCCTTTAATAAACAGTGTAACCAGGTATGTGGAGAAGGAATTATTAACCTTCTCCCTCTTAAGAGAACCTGAATCTCTAGTAATTAGTTGTGCCTTTATTACACACTATATTCCACTATTGATACCACAAATACCATTATGTAGTAAATTGCAACTGTGTCAGAAACAAATCAATAGCTTAACACTCAGCTTCTTGGTTTCTCAAGAAAAGGCCTTTGATCCCTTCATAAGAACTTCAGTTTTTAATTATATTCATCAATTAGGCACTTCATAGTAAGCCATCTGCTTTGTAGGGAAAGTCAGGATCAGGACATTCACATTGGGATAATAATGTCAAGAACTCGTTCTTTCTCTTCTAATTGTGCTAGACATCACCCTGTTCCAACTTAATTTAATTTCTTCTGGTGTTTTCTGAAGTAAATGCATGTAAGAAAGCGCATTGTGAATGTCAGCAAATAGTGATGAATGGTTTAATGAGGAAATGTGTTACACTTAAATGGCTTAAAGTTGGGAAGTATTCAGCTGTGCATTTAGTACTCCATTCACGTTCTACTGGGCTCTGAAGAACGGTGCCCTGACGTGTCCAAGGAGAAATTTACCAGTGATGTAGATGCTCTTTAAGTTTTCAGAAACGATAAATAAGGTGTGGTGGAAGAGATTCTCATGACTCCTGTGTTGACTTTTCCTCCCCTCTTCCCACATTTCCAGTGGATATTTCTGAAGGCTCTCTTTCCAGCTTGATTTCTTTTCTGGGAATTCCCTTCCCTGGTTATTTCATCTGATAACCAGCAAGGCTTCCTCTATCCACTGCAGATTACTTCTAAGTTTATATCCCCAGTGTTAACCTATCTGTGAAAAGGTCCCTACAACATCTCGAACCTAACATGTCTGAAAGATCTTCCCACCACAAAATTTCTTCTCCGCATGTGTGGTAAGAGAGTATTTTCCCCAGAAATTCAGGGTGACACTAGAAAAGACAGCTTTGAGTTTTTCTCACTACAGACGTACCAAGGTTGGCTGACTTTCTTTGGATTGTCTCCTTCAGTATTCATTCTTTCCTTTCCATTCTTACTGCCTTCATTTCTCCCAATGCGTCCACCCTTTTGCCATGCTACTTACATGGTCCCCACTTCTCCCTTCCTGTACCCAGGTCCATCCTGTACACACCTTGAAGCAAATATTCTTAAAATACAACTCTAAGCATTATTCAGTAACTGTTTCAGTGCTTATTATGTAAAGTTCCCTAATGTTAAGTTGATTACATTCTGTTCTCAAGGATCATATTGTCTTTGCTATTATATATCTCATACATAGAATATATATCACATATCTTTTGTAGTATATTATATAATCATATAGTATATATAATACATATGTAATTCTATATGTAAATAGTATGAAAGCCTATGCTTATCTGTTTTTATGTTCTTTCTTTACTCAAGCTATCTTCTCTATCTTTTAATAACTTGTTCAAAGCTTGACTATGAGACAAAGATACAATGTCAGCTCCTCTTGGAGGAAAATCCACAGGACACTTATCTCAACTTGATTTTATTTAGGAATGCTTGCATGTTTCATCTCCATGGCTAACGTCAATATTCTTTGAGTCAGAACCTATGTCTTGTCCACCCGAATAGCCATCCATATTATATGACAGACGCATACATTGTCATGCACCAGTCAAGCACCCGGGCTTTAAGCCCCTCCCCACTTCTGAACAGTTATGTTTCCTTGACTGGATTCGTTAATACCTCCTGGTTAAGATTTTTATGAAGCTTAACTGAGATAATACACATGAAGTACTTAGTACGGTCCCTGGAACGTAATAGCACTCAATGATAGTGTTAGTTGTTATTGTTCTCTTAGGAAATGTGGGGCACTTGAGAGACAACCAAAAAGATATTTTCCTGCAGTCGTTTTGTGGCCAGTACAGACTTGACAAACCAGTAGCAAAACTGTGTGCCCTCAGAGCTCACTTCTGACTGTCTTGGCAGGGACATTTAGGAAAGAGGTGAGATTTGGTATTATCTTATACCTCATACTGTCGTGTCAAAGATCATAAAGAATCTGCCTGCAGTGCAGGAGACCTGGGTTAAATCTCCAGGTTTGGAATATCTCTTGGAGAAGGGAATGGCTACCCACTCCAGTATTCTTGCCTGGAAAATCCTGTGGACAGAAGAGCTTGGTGGGCTGAAATCTGTGGGGTCACAAAAAGTCAGACAAAACTGAATAGCTAACACACTGTCTCTCCTATGTCAAAGAAGAAACTAGAGAAGAATTAGAAACTGTAACTTAAAACTTTGCATTTTATTGATTTATTTGTGTTTTACTCAATTTTAAAAAAAAAAATTTCTTCTCATTGTTTTTATAACAACTGTTTTGTTTTAAACTTTTATAATGCTCTATGATTAAAAAACATATCCATATTCACACACATGTTTAGACATTGCAAGATTGAGGGAAAGGAGGCATTGGTATTCTTTTTGTACAGGTGAAAAAGTAGAATAAGAGAAGTTAAAACTAATGATTGCCTAGTTATTCAACCATTAAATGGCAAAATCTGAGGCAAAACCCAGACACTCTGGCGCTGGATGCTTTTCCGTTTCTCATATACATTACCTGACACCCTGTTAAATTAACAAGAGCCTCATGCCACTACCCCGCTCCCCTCCCCCGGCCGCCCCCGGTTTATTTAACAAGGACCTCAAAAAAAAAAAAAAACAAACCCCACTGGAGTGACTGATGACCCAGACAGAGATCCCTTTATATGATATTTCTAAGGTATCTTCAGACTCAATTTAACTTCATTACATTACTTTTCATTTTTTAATTTTAACTTTAAAAATTGCATCTAATACTTTTTCTCTTTCCCAAAGCTGTATGTATGCATTGCAGAAATTCTATAAAACACAAATAAACACAAAGGACAAAATGAAAATCACCCCTAATCTTATTATCCAGGAAGAGATAAGTGCTAAAACATATTGATATATTGAGTTGGCCAAAATATTTACTCAAAAGCAAACCCTTTGGCCAACTCAACATATTTCTAGATATATTTATCTGCATTTGTATTAATTTGAAAATGTTACCTTTCAAGCAATGGAAATATGTTACGCATACCATCTCATGACACAATTTTTTCTGCTGTCTGTACTTCTAGTGTATGAATATACTGTCCTTATTGAATCTATCGCCTCTCTGTAGATAAAGGGATTTCAGGTTTTCCTTTGTAAAGAAAAAAGTGGCTAATGCTTTTTAAAGTAAAATGTTTTACTATGCATTATTTTTTATAAGGAAAATTTCACGAGGTACAAAATAAGCATGAACAGAGAGACTGTCAAATCCTATGATTTTAGACATGAATTGCTCATTGTTCTACAGAAGGATCATTTCATTTTATACCCTATCAATTTATATTGCTGGAAGCAAAGTATGAGAGAAATGTTTTGAAAGTCAACATGTAAAAATTGATCAATATTTTAATTAAAATACTAAAGCCCATCCTTCCTCCCTTCCTCTTTTCTTTCTTTTCCTTTTTTTTCCCCCCCTTTTCTTACTATCCCACAGACAGTTCTTTAACTGTGTATATGTGCCCCAGACAAAACTGCAGATGAGTACATGCCCCAGTAATTGCTTGTTGGACATTACCTAAACTACCCTACAGACCTGGGAATGCTGGAGAAATTTCCCATGAAAACTTTACTACCAACATAGCCGTGGAATATATTTTTTAAATTATATTTTCAATTGGATACTACTTGGTTTTGTTCCCATGATAAACCTGTCACTTTTGTTGACTTTTTGGCAGGGAAAGGCCTGAAATGTTACTATCTTTTTGACTGTATATTTTAATGTGTGTTAGCTGTAAATGAATTTAACTTTTTGACTATAGTTGTCAGGAAGGCAGCCTGAACCATTCAAACAAAGATGAGGACTTACTAGCTCCCAGAATGGAAGGAAGCTTTGAATAACTAAGTTGGGGAAAGAAGAGTGTTAAGGTCGAGTCCAAGGGACTCAGGCACTGTCAAGAATCAATCCAATTTACCTCTCTGCCTTTCTTAGATTGTCAGTTTCATTCTATCTCACAGCAGACTGCATTTTTCCTTATGGTAGAAAGCTTGGTTTTTGATAGCTCCCTGGTTTTTGCGTTAATTGTTAACCTTAATCTTCAGTAGATCTTCAGTATTTACCTGAGTTTTGTGGGGAGATATTTGACTGGATGAATTGTAGCCATAGATATTTGGCCATAGATCAAAAACTAGTTACCCACCACTGAGCCAATCAAATGTGTACTTCTAGTGTATGAATATACTGTCCTTATTGAATCTATCGCCTCTCTGTAGATAAAGGGATTTCAGGTTTTCCTTTGTAAAGAAAAAAGTGGCTAATGCTTTTTAAAGTAAAATGTTTTACTATGCATTATTTTTTATAAGGAAAATTTCACGAGGTACAAAATAAGCATGAACAGAGAGACTGTCAAATCCTATGATTTTAGACATGAATTGCTCATTGTTCTACAGAAGGATCATTTCATTTTATACCCTATCAATTTATATTGCTGGAAGCAAAGTATGAGAGAAATGTTTTGAAAGTCAACATGTAAAAATTGATCAATATTTTAATTAAAATACTAAAGCCCATCCTTCCTCCCTTCCTCTTTTCTTTCTTTTCCTTTTTTTTCCCCCCCTTTTCTTACTATCCCACAGACAGTTCTTTAACTGTGTATATGTGCCCCAGACAAAACTGCAGATGAGTACATGCCCCAGTAATTGCTTGTTGGACATTACCTAAACTACCCTACAGACCTGGGAATGCTGGAGAAATTTCCCATGAAAACTTTACTACCAACATAGCCGTGGAATATATTTTTTAAATTATATTTTCAATTGGATACTACTTGGTTTTGTTCCCATGATAAACCTGTCACTTTTGTTGACTTTTTGGCAGGGAAAGGCCTGAAATGTTACTATCTTTTTGACTGTATATTTTAATGTGTGTTAGCTGTAAATGAATTTAACTTTTTGACTATAGTTGTCAGGAAGGCAGCCTGAACCATTCAAACAAAGATGAGGACTTACTAGCTCCCAGAATGGAAGGAAGCTTTGAATAACTAAGTTGGGGAAAGAAGAGTGTTAAGGTCGAGTCCAAGGGACTCAGGCACTGTCAAGAATCAATCCAATTTACCTCTCTGCCTTTCTTAGATTGTCAGTTTCATTCTATCTCACAGCAGACTGCATTTTTCCTTATGGTAGAAAGCTTGGTTTTTGATAGCTCCCTGGTTTTTGGCGTTAATTGTTAACCCCTTAATCTTCAGTAGATCTTCAGTATTTACCTGAGTTTTGTGGGGGAGATATTTGACTGGATGAATTGTAGCCATAGATATTTGGCCATAGATTCAAAAAACTAGTGAAGTACCCACCACTGAGCCAATCAAATGTGCTTAGGCAGATATAGTACTGTGATTGGCCCAATTTGGGTTCTTTTTGCATCTATCAAATCTGAAAGTATGATCATAAAAGAATGTGGCAGTCCCTAAGGGGTCCATATTGGTGAAATATGGGGAGGAATAGGTCCCTTTGGAAATGAGAGGTGGTTTTAGTAATCCTATAATGTAAGAGTGGTGCTGAGTAGAAATAAGAAAACAAATAGATCTCTGACACAATGCCTGGCTTACTTTTTCCCTAAAATACTGAGTATCTCTCCGTCTTTCAGCAAGTTTTACAGGTATACAAAAAAGTCATATAAATCCATGTAGGTGCATTTAGGAGTAGTGCATTTTTGCTTCTTCAGGAAAACTCAGAAAACATCATACAGAATTATCAATAATTAAGAACTTTGCATAAGCTAGTGATCTTTCTTTCATATAGAAAATGGATGGAGTTAAATATCCAAGATAGAAATTTTAAGACTTTTTAGTTATGTCCTTCCCTAGTTCTGATGATGTCTAAATGAAGACCAGACAGCAAGAGTATGCACTGTTCGTCTTTATAAAATTCATTGTCCATTGCAAGTACAATCTAAACATCCTTAATAGGAATTAATTAACATGGCTTATGCTTAAAGACCATGTATCCAAACCCACCTATTACTTTAGTTGTCTCTTTGATAAATGAAGTGGTAAAAGATGATTAACTCTAGGTCAGCTCGCTGAATTGTAGTTTGAGCAAAGTGAACAGCATGGTTGCTTTAAAGGTAATTTAATATGTTTAGAGGAGAATTATCAGTGTTCTTTAGGAGTAGTAAAATAATCCATCAATAGAAAGAAAAATGTGAATAGAAAAAACACCACTTTTAGACCCAATTTAGACTCAGTCGATGGTTTGCAAAAGGGCTTGAGTTTCTCGCATTTTTCCTTATGGTAGAAAGCTTGGTTTTGATAGCTCCCTGGTTTTTGCGTTAATTGTTAACCCTTAATCTTCAGTAGATCTTCAGTATTTACCTGAGTTTTGTGGGGGAGATATTTGACTGGATGAATTGTAGCCATAGATATTTGGCCATAGATTCAAAAAACTAGTGAAGTACCCACCACTGAGCCAATCAAATGTGCTTAGGCAGATATAGTACTGTGATTGGCCCAATTTGGGTTCTTTTTGCATCTATCAAATCTGAAAGTATGATCATAAAAGAATGTGGCAGTCCCTAAGGGGTCCATATTGGTGAAATATGGGGAGGAATAGGTCCCTTTGGAAATGAGAGGTGGTTTTAGTAATCCTATAATGTAAGAGTGGTGCTGAGTAGAAATAAGAAAACAAATAGATCTCTGACACAATGCCTGGCTTACTTTTCCTAAAATACTGAGTATCTCTCCGTCTTTCAGCAAGTTTTACAGGTATACAAAAAAGTCATATAAATCCATGTAGGTGCATTTAGGAGTAGTGCATTTTTGCTTCTTCAGGAAAACTCAGAAAACATCATACAGAATTATCAATAATTAAGAACTTTGCATAAGCTAGTGATCTTTCTTTCATATAGAAAATGGATGGAGTTAAATATCCAAGATAGAAATTTTAAGACTTTTTAGTTATGTCCTTCCCTAGTTCTGATGATGTCTAAATGAAGACCAGACAGCAAGAGTATGCACTGTTCGTCTTTATAAAATTCATTGTCCATTGCAAGTACAATCTAAACATCCTTAATAGGAATTAATTAACATGGCTTATGCTTAAAGACCATGTATCCAAACCCACCTATTACTTTAGTTGTCTCTTTGATAAATGAAGTGGTAAAAGATGATTAACTCTAGGTCAGCTCGCTGAATTGTAGTTTGAGCAAAGTGAACAGCATGGTTGCTTTAAAGGTAATTTAATATGTTTAGAGGAGAATTATCAGTGTTCTTTAGGAGTAGTAAAATAATCCATCAATAGAAAGAAAAATGTGAATAGAAAAAACACCACTTTTAGACCCAATTTAGACTCAGTCGATGGTTTGCATTAGAAATTCTACTTCTTGGGCTTCCCTGGTGGTCCAGTGGGTAAGGACACCACCTTGCAGTGCAAGGGGCGCCGGTTCGATCCCTGGCCTGGGAAGATCCCACGTGCCGCGGAGCGGCTGGACCGATGTGTCCAATTACCGAGTCGGAGCTCTGGGGCGCATGCGCCCAGAGCTGGCGCTCTGCGACAACAGAGGCCACCGCTATGGGAGGCCCACAGGAGCCAAAGAACAAAGGCAGATGAAAATGGACAAATGAAAGACCAATAGAAGTGGCCCGCCCGCCCATCCCCCTCCCTCGCCACCCCACCCCCAAAAGATAAATAAATAAAAAATAAATGTTAAAAAAAAAAGAAAGAAAGAAATTCTACTTCTTTTTGAAGGTAAAATTTGGAATGATGTGGCTAACCTTTGAAAGAGACAATAAAAGAGAACAGGTCCAGAAGCTTAAGTCTTTTCTTGAGTTAAGACTAGCAGTCCTTTAAAGCAGCTAGTCACCAGAGATATATACTCAGAGTCCAATTAATGTTTAATATTCTTGAATGTTTACCATGTGCTTTGCACTCAGCTAAACTAGATAGATAGATAGATAAAAATGCAGAAATGTCCTGTGATTTAGTGGAAAAGGTAGCTGGGTAAGGAGAAGGTTAGGGTGCAGCATAGTAAGCTTTATCAAAGAGGTATAAACACTGTGCTATGGGAGCCCACGAATACTAGGAGGAATTCTAGGAAGGTTCTACTAGGTATGGCTTCCCTCATTTGGTCAGATGGACATGAATCATGAGGATCTGAAAATAATTTTATGAGAGGAAGGGCAAGCAAAAGGAGGCTGCAACATTTGCAAGGATAGCAGTCCTTGAATGGTTCTCTATCCAAAACTATTCAGGAAGTATACATTTTAGAGTGACCAGAATAATGTCTTAAGTAGGCCAGTGCTATCCAGCCAAACTTCCTATGAAATACTTTGTCTCTGCGCTTTCCAACATGGCAGCCACTAATCAAATGACTGTTGAACACCTGAGATGGAAACTGAATTTTTAATTTAATGTAACTAAATTTAAATGCATGGAACTCGTGGCTACCACATTGGAGAGGGGGATATAGACAATGTCTTTGGGCCTGGGTAACTATAGAAGACTTGGGGTCATGGCGAGAAGTCTGTGCTTCGGTCATGTGCTCCATGAGTCATTTATTTGAACAACAGCTCTGGCACCAGCATGAAGAAAAGGGATTACAGAGAGAAGGAATGGTGGCAAGTTGGGAGAGATGATGAGCCTGATAAGGATATTGGCAGAGACTCTGAAAGATACCCATTCCTTAAGGATAATCAGTAAAATTAGGTTACAACCATCTGTGACAAATAAGAGAATTGGTTGTAGGGGATTCTTAGGTCTTTAACTTGAGGGAGTTTTTGTTTGTATTTATTTATTTATTTTCATCCATCTTTTATTCTTTGGCTTGTGTAGGCCTCCCATTGCAGTGTCCTTTCTTGCTGTAGAGCACCAGCTCTGGGCACATGTGCTTCAGAGTGCTGGCTCACAATTGGACACACTGGTCCAGCCACTCCCCAGCACGTGGGATCTTCCCAGGCCAGGGATGGAACCAGTACCCCTTGCACTGCAAGGCGGACTCTTTACCCACTGGACCATCAGGGAAGCCCTAACTTGAGGAACTTAATAAGTGCTAATATTTAGTAGAAAAAGAAAAAGAAAGAGTAGCTTTTGTAGAAGAGTGAATTCAGTGTTTTGAACATTTAGCTTGAAGTGATAGACAGATATTAAGATCGTTGTAGTTTGTTAACTTTTAGAAGAAAACGATAGAAAGAAGCTTAATTGTGTAAAATAAGTTGAAAAATGTCTTTGGATCAAGCCTCTGTTAAACTGCTTTCTCTTTTTATTCTATTAAAATATAATTTATATCCAAGGAATCCTTAATTAAGAAAACAAGTTTATGCACAGATTAGTGATTTGAAAAAAGGCCTGGGCATACAAGAACCACCCTAGCATTGCCATTGCTTTTCCTTTTTTTTTTTTTGAGTCTTGAAAATTTGAGAAAATTTGTCTGTTGCCTTAAATTTATACAACTGTCTTATGTAAGGAGCCATGTTCTCCTGTATTACTTGTTCCTCTGTATATACAAACATCCATTTTAATCTTCCACCTATACCAATTTATTTTCTAATTTATCTTCTCAAATAGCGTTGACTAGTTGTGTGGATTAGGTATCTCCCTCTTCACCAGTAGTTTCTTGGTGGAAACAAGTAAATGAAACGCCCGCCCTGTGACTTTGTGGATTAGCTAGTCCCTGAATTCTCAGTTCATCCCTTTCCCAACCAGGTGGCTCCAGTGGTTATAAAATGGGTGTCGCAAAGCAAATGATGCCCGTCGATGTCCATGACATTTTTGGCACTTCTGTGCCAATGACTTTCTTTCCTCCTTTCTGTCTTCCATTTCAGGCAAAAGCTGTTTATTGCCTAAAGACTTCTGTTTTCACTATTTAATGTGGTTCTTTTAAGGAGAACATATTCTTAGCAACTGTTTGGAAAAGAGGCTTTCATCCCAGAGATAATTGTACACACTTTATATGAACCCTCCTTTGGCATGTTCATACAGAAAGAAAGGCAGATGTTGTCAGGATGCAGTTCCTCTAGGACAGTGGTATTGTGGATCTAGACTATATCATATTCCTCAGGACTGGGGTGAACCATCAGATAACAGTTACAAGGCAGGCTTTAAAATAGCAGATATTGGGCTTCCCTGGTGGTCCAGTGGGTAAGGACACCGTCTTGCAGTGCAAGGGGCGCCGGTTTGATCCCTGGCCTGGGAAGACCCCATGTACTGCGGAGCGGCTGGACTGATGTGTCTAATTACTGAGCCGGAGCTCTGGAGCACATGCGCCCAGAGCCGGTGCTCTGTGACAACAGAGGCCACCGCGATGGGAGGCCCACATGGGCCAAAGAACAAAGATGGATGAAACTAGACAAATGAACGGTCGACCAATAGAAGTGGCCCTCCCACCCTCTCCCTCCCCACCCCACCCTCAAAAATAAATAAATAAATAAATCTTTCCCAAAAAATGAAAAAAAAATAGCAGATATTAATATTTGATTATGGGCTGTGCTGTGCTAAGTTGCTTGTCATGTCCGACTCTGTGTGACTATACGGACTGTAGCCCACCAGGCTCCTCTGTCAGTGGGATTCTGCAGGCAAGAATACTGGAGTGGATTGCTGTATGAAATGACAAACTTTGCCACTGGAAATCTTCTGAAATTTTGTGTCTTTCTGTCCTTTGACCGTGTGAACATTAGCATCAGGGACACTTTCTGATCACAGTTACGAATCGTGAGACAGTTAAAGAGAAAGAGAGGAACATACCAATGCAAAGAGAGGAACCTTTTCAGAAAGCAAACTTGCCTTCTGGATAAGCAGATGCATATCTAGTACTGGGCATGTGTACAGGAAAAGAGAAACAACTAAACTCAACCAAATGGTGAAGAGAATGATAAGAGCAATTTATCTGCTGGAGAAGTTGGACTCTACCTTCTCATCTGTATTTGTATAATAGTATACAAATGTATTTGTATTTGTATAATAGTTCTAATAAGAACTAACACTTGTTGGGCAATGTAGCAAGGACTTTGCTTGGATAAAAAGCCTTACTCCTTAAATCAACTTGATGAAGTAGATGCCAATATTAACCTTGGCTCTATTAACGAAGAAACTCACATGTATGAGGTTGTGACTTAGTAGGTGACATAGTCGATAGATGGTGGTACTGTGCACATATCATTGTTACCCTAGCAGTCATTTGAATTCCAAATGACTTTCACAACTGAAGGAAGATGTAGCATTCACTAGTATTAGATTTTTAAACATGCAAGTAGATTAGTAAAATAAAATGTGAGAATGGAGACATTTGAAAGTCAGCAAGCACAATTCTTCCCAATCCTAAGACTGAAGAATCTGTAGCAAGAACACTGCAGCTGGAAATAGTCTTAACTTGAATGTCCCACTTCAACCAAGTATTCATTTCATATCCAGACTCAGTTTATAAACAAGGATTTCTTTTATAGAAAGTGAGGAACACAGATACATCACTAAGGGCCTAACAATAAAGCCTGAAAACTTTCAGTGCTTTCAAAGGCACCATGGGATTTCCAGCTAAAATTTGTATATTGGAATTTCTAGAAGAAGAAATCTTGTTAAAGGTAAAGGTAAAGTTTAAAGTAAAGGTTGAGGGGCTTCCCTGGTGGTCCAGTGGGTAAGGACACTGTCTTGCAGTACAAGGGGCGCCAGTTCGATCCCTGTCCTGGGGAGATCCCACGTGCTGTGGAGCAGCTGGACCAATGTGTCCAATTACTGAGCCGGAGCTCTGGAGTGCATGCGCCCAGAACCGGTGCTCTGCGACAACAGAGGCCACCGCAATGGGAGGCCCACATGAGCCAAAGAACAAAGGGTGGATGAAAAATAAATAAAAGACCAATAGAAGTGGCCCACCCACCCCCCTCCCTCTCCAACCTGCCCCCTCACCAAAAATAAATAAATAAATAAGGTTAAGGTTGAAGTTTCTTTCATGGTAGAAACGAGTTGTAACTATGGTAAAGCCAAGACTAATTGAATGACTTTTTCCTTATTTTCTTCATTTTGTAAGTGAGTTAAAAAATATAAAGGCAAGGGCTTCCCCTGGTGGTCCAGTGAGTAAAGACACCGCCTTGCAGTGCAAGGGGCACCGGTTCGATCCCTGGCCTGGGAAGATCCCACGTGCCGCGGAGCGACTGGACTGATGTGTCCAATTACCGAGCCGGAGCCCTGGAGCGCATGCGCCCAGAGCCAGCGCTCTGCGACAAGACGCCACCGCGATGGGAGGCCCACAGGAGCCAAAGAACAAAGACGGATGAAAATGGACAAATGAAAGACCAATAGAAGTGGCCCGCCCACTCCCCTCCCTCCCCAACCCCACCCCCGCCCAAAATAAATAAATAAATGTTAAAAAAAAAAAAAAAAATATATATATATATATATAAAGGCAAGTGATATGGAATGTTTTGAGAGTAAGAATGACAATAGTGGATGAACCGTGAATTTTATATGATTAGGGTGGTGTTGATAGTGTAAGTTAGACTTTCATTTTACTGTATTTAATTTCATTTTAAAACCACGTTGTGAGTCAGTATCAATTTCATGAACAACTCAAAGAATCACTGCTTCTCCAAATATATCATCTGTTGTTCAGTGGCCCTGTTTAGGCTCTCCTTCACATTATGTTTGCAGATATCCAGAAATAGACCCTATATAGTTAACTGGGCCTTCTAGGTAGCACTAGTGGTAAAGAACTCACCTGCCAATGCAGGAGACCTAAGAGGCACATGTTTGATCCCTGCATTGGGAAGATCCCCTGCAGGAGGGCATGCCAACCTATTCTAATATTCTTGCCTGGAGAATCCCATGGCTAGAGGAGCCTGGTGGGCTACAGTCCAAGGTTTCACAAAGAATGAGACTGAAGAGACTTAGCAGTCACCCACAGAGAGTTAACAAAAATGTTTGATTTTCAAATATTGTTATTTGGGTTTTCAGTTATCCTAGAAATCTTAAAAGTTATATGATGCTTCTACTTTGCCTGCTCTGTACCTGGTGGAAGTGTAGTTAGGGGGATTCAACTATTCATGAATGGATTTGAAGAAAAGGAGAAAGAGGAAGAAAGACAATTTTCTAGCCTGCACTGTTAATCATGATAAAGATCTACTCTGAAACTAAGTGTCTTATCTTATGTTAATGTTGTGAGCCTAGCAAGGTTGAAGTGTCTCACCTAGCCCTGAAGCCAGAAGACAATCCTCTAGCTAAATCTTAGGTTAATGCTGTGGATGTGGGCCTAGCAAGGCCTTTAAGACCTAAAAATATTCTTGTGATCTATTGTTAATAAGCTACTGGAAAATACAAATTGTCTTGCCTGAAAAAAAGAAAAAAGGATTTGATTAATCCTTTTGTATTTCATAGGTTACTCATTTGTTCAACTTTCATTTATTATATTGTTTGCAAAGCTATGTGGAGAGGTGCTATGGAGGTGACATGAAAATAAGGCAAGTAGCTTGTCCTCTGTGTGCTTGCTGTCAGCTTTTTTGGGGGATCTACAAGGCACTTATTTGAAAGAATGCATCATCACCCTAGTTTCCTTTTAGCGATGTGCAATTATTGCAATCTCTATAAATTAGAAATTTGGATAACTGCATGCTTGCTGAAACTCTGACCTCCTGAAGATCTCAGATGTGAAAGGAGACTTATCATTTGGGTGAAGTATCTAGTAAGTATTTATAGAGTACCCACCACACACATTATCTGTGCTGATTGTCATAGGGAAACAAATGAGATAGAAAAAATACATTTTTGTGAGTCAGTATCAATTTCATGAACAACTCAAAGAATCACTGCTTCTCCAAATATATCATCTGTTGTTCAGTGGCCCTGTTTAGGCTCTCCTTCACATTATGTTTGCAGATATCCAGAAATAGACCCTATATAGTTAACTGGGCCTTCTAGGTAGCACTAGTGGTAAAGAACTCACCTGCCAATGCAGGAGACCTAAGAGGCACATGTTTGATCCCTGCATTGGGAAGATCCCCTGCAGGAGGGCATGCCAACCTATTCTAATATTCTTGCCTGGAGAATCCCATGGCTAGAGGAGCCTGGTGGGCTACAGTCCAAGGTTTCACAAAGAATGAGACTGAAGAGACTTAGCAGTCACCCACAGAGAGTTAACAAAAATGTTTGATTTTCAAATATTGTTATTTGGGTTTTCAGTTATCCTAGAAATCTTAAAAGTTATATGATGCTTCTACTTTGCCTGCTCTGTACCTGGTGGAAGTGTAGTTAGGGGGATTCAACTATTCATGAATGGATTTGAAGAAAAGGAGAAAGAGGAAGAAAGACAATTTTCTAGCCTGCACTGTTAATCATGATAAAGATCTACTCTGAAACTAAGTGTCTTATCTTATGTTAATGTTGTGAGCCTAGCAAGGTTGAAGTGTCTCACCTAGCCCTGAAGCCAGAAGACAATCCTCTAGCTAAATCTTAGGTTAATGCTGTGGATGTGGGCCTAGCAAGGCCTTTAAGACCTAAAAATATTCTTGTGATCTATTGTTAATAAGCTACTGGAAAATACAAATTGTCTTGCCTGAAAAAAAGAAAAAAGGATTTGATTAATCCTTTTGTATTTCATAGGTTACTCATTTGTTCAACTTTCATTTATTATATTGTTTGCAAAGCTATGTGGAGAGGTGCTATGGAGGTGACATGAAAATAAGGCAAGTAGCTTGTCCTCTGTGTGCTTGCTGTCAGCTTTTTTGGGGGATCTACAAGGCACTTACTTGAAAGAATGCATCATCACCCTAGTTTCCTTTTAGCGATGTGCAATTATTGCAATCTCTATAAATTAGAAATTTGGATAACTGCATGCTTGCTGAAACTCTGACCTCCTGAAGATCTCAGATGTGAAAGGAGACTTATCATTTGGGTGAAGTATCTAGTAAGTATTTATAGAGTACCCACCACACACATTATCTGTGCTGATTGTCATAGGGGAAACAAATGAGATAGAACTAACAAAATTTTTCTGGCCCATTTTTTCAGTAGAAACTAGACATATTTTAAAAGTTCAAAAGATAAAGTCCCATAAGTGAAATGAGTGGAGAGACTATAAATGCTCTCAGTTCCATTTAAATGAAAAGTAAATTCAATGGTTAGGAAAAGGCTGTCCAGAAGACACACTTAAGTATGGGGATATAGAATTTCAGTGAATGAAGAGCACCAGGAAAGGAATTTCAGGTGGGATGAGGTTTGGGAACATGGATCAGCAAAAGAGGGTTATTCAAAGAGAACCTGATCTGTATATTTTAGCGTGTATGTCTGTGTATTAGGCAAAAACTTTATTTAAACTATTTCTAACCTAAATATAAAAGCAATTGAAGTAAATATTAAGATATAATCGGCTCCTTTTGCTTGATACCCCGCTTCTTTGGGGACTTAGGGTCCTACAAATAGCAGAATTAGATTTCTTTCTCACATCCTTTCATTCACCAATATATTCATTCACTCAGTACTTAAATGTGTCCAGCCCTGTGCTATGCGTTTACTGTTAAGATACCCCTGAAGAGTAAAATACCTCACCAAAGGAAATATCAGCATGCCAGTTGGGATTTGTTTTGCAGGTGATGGGAAGGCCATGTCGTTGAGCTGAGGGATTTATCGACTGATTGTACAAATGTTTTAGAGCTACTGCCCCCACCACTCCAGGCATTTAGATCAGTTTAAAATTTGTGTGAATCTTTCTACAGTGGTGATTTGAGTTCAGTGTACCTCATATATTTTTTCAGACTATTCTAGTTTTCACTTCCATAAGCATTTTCCTTGAGATATTAGAGATAAATTTGCCTTTTACCACCTACCGATTCTATTTGCCGTAAGTTAAAAGATACATTACACTCTCTATAAAGATGTATTACTAAAGATATCCTAAAAGATATATTGCTCTAAATATCCCTAGGCAGAATCAAATGAAATTATTTTGTCTAAATCTGATACGCTAAGTAATCCTAATGTGTAACTGTAAAAGGAAACCATTCTACATTTAATCTTAGAATGTCTGAGCATCTTGACAACTCAGAGAAAATAAAATTATATTTTTACAGATTATGACATTTTTGGAGAAAGATGTTCATGATAAAGTATTGGCAGGAAAATGTAAGACTCCTATGGAGTATTAAACGAGAATTCAGTGGAGACAAGAAAGACAAAGGAAGTGTGGAGAGTATAAAGGGTGAGAAAGAATCTCTTAAAAGGGATACATGATGCAAAGAAATGGATTAAGGCAAAGTGCATATGAGAAAAAATAATAATTAACAAAGAAAAAGATGTGGAATACAGAATGAGGAATCAGAAATCTTTATTACAATGCCAATCAGAAAAGGGATATTTCTCTCCCACAGGTAGACATTGGTCTGCTCAATATTTTAATTGAGAATCTCATTGTTCATTGACCAATTCTCTTCTCATTTATTTTCACAGTAATCTCAAGTAGCAGGAAAATAATCATTTAGAAAACTATAATGGAACCAGTGATGTACTCTCTTAAAATATTGAGCATACTGTTTATACTTCAATACGTGTAAATGTTCCCAATTGATTTATAGTTTAAGGGAAAAATGTTCTCTATGTTAACTTGTCTGTGTAAATTGTTTCTCACCTTTGTTCCCCTGTATTTCTTGTCCTGCTGCACATCTCTGCTGTCTGCAACACTTTTTTTTTTTTTTTTTTTTTTAAGAGACATCAGGGCATAACACTATTATAGAATCTAAAAATCGAACCTGTCTAGTTGAAAGGATTTCTGATTTAAATCAGATTCCTGATGTCAACTAAAATTGGCATTTACCAATTACACAGCCAATGACTGAACAGCAAGGGCATCTGCCATCTACCTCTGCAGAGACTGAACCCTTTGCTGTTGGGAGCTGCTAACCTTCCACAGCCCCTGAAGGAGGTCAGGGTGAAGTGAAGCGCTCTGTGCTCCAGGGAATCTGGTGGGACCATTAGATAGGTGGATGTTTTTAGGAACAAATTTTATGTGTATTACTAAAGATATCCAAAAATTTTTTTCCCGGTAAATGAAATTATTTTGTTTTCGATACGCTAAGTAATCCTAATGTGTAACTGTAAAAGGAAACCATTCTACATTTAATCTTAGAATGTCTGAGCATCTTGACAACTCAGAGAAAATAAAATTATATTTTTACAGATTATGACATTTTTGGAGAAAGATGTTCATGATAAAGTATTGGCAGGAAAATGTAAGACTCCTATGGAGTATTAAACGAGAATTCAGTGGAGACAAGAAAGACAAAGGAAGTGTGGAGAGTATAAAGGGTGAGAAAGAATCTCTTAAAAGGGATACATGATGCAAAGAAATGGATTAAGGCAAAGTGCATATGAGAAAAAATAATAATTAACAAAGAAAAAGATGTGGAATACAGAATGAGGAATCAGAAATCTTTATTACAATGCCAATCAGAAAAGGGATATTTCTCTCCCACAGGTAGACATTGGTCTGCTCAATATTTTAATTGAGAATCTCATTGTTCATTGACCAATTCTCTTCTCATTTATTTTCACAGTAATCTCAAGTAGCAGGAAAATAATCATTTAGAAAACTATAATGGAACCAGTGATGTACTCTCTTAAAATATTGAGCATACTGTTTATACTTCAATACGTGTAAATGTTCCCAATTGATTTATAGTTTAAGGGAAAAATGTTCTCTATGTTAACTTGTCTGTGTAAATTGTTTCTCACCTTTGTTCCCCTGTATTTCTTGTCCTGCTGCACATCTCTGCTGTCTGCAACACTTTTTTTTTTTTTTTTTTTTTCAAGAGACATCAGGGCATAACACTATTATAGAATCTAAAAATCGAACCTCTGTCTAGTTGAAAGGATTTCTGATTTAAATCAGATTCCTGATGTCAACTAAAATTGGCATTTACCAGTTACACAGCCAATGACTGAACAGCAAGGGCATCTGCCATCTACCTCTGCAGAGACTGAACCCTTTGCTGTTGGGAGCTGCTAACCTTCCACAGCCCCTGAAGGAGGTCAGGGTGAAGTGAAGCGCTCTGTGCTCCAGGGAATCTGGTGGGACCATTAGATAGGTGGATGTTTTTAGGAACAAATTTTATGATCTCAATCCTTGCATCTCCTCATATCTAGAAAAGCACTAAATCCCTTCATGGTGACATCAAATCCTCGTGACTAAACGAAAACCCTTTGTAAAGTGACTGTTGATTGATATTGAACTCCCCCTTCATCAAATCCATATATATTGACCTTTCCCCTACTGCCTCTTTGGAGCAGTCTCTCAGAGCTATTTGAGGTGCTGCCTCCCAGGCTGCAGTCCTAATTGTGCCCCAAATAAAACTTAACCTACAACTCTCAAGTTGTTCATTGCTTTTTAGTCGACGCTGACTTGTAACATTAAACACTGTCATAAAGGAAGATATTTTTTAAATGGTATAGTACTTTCAACGGGACCAGAGCCAGCTCTCTATTTCAGGGTCTTTTTACTAAACAGTTGGACACTTTTTCTCTTTATTTCCTAAATCAAATTCTTTCCCTCAAATGACTGAAAAGCCATAAAAATGTTTATTCTTCAGGAATGCAGTATTCACTCGTTCTATGCATTCCAATAGACAATTGCTACATTTTGGAAGAGGGAAAATTGTGTTTTATTACTGAAAGCTTATTCAGAGTAATTAAATCAAGGTTCCCTCCAAATGTTTACTTGAAAATAAGGTCAGATTTTAGTTACATTGACAGTGTAGAGAATTCAATAAATGTGGGAGGGTCTCACCAAAATTTTTCAATCAAAAATATGCTTTGATCAACTATAGTTCTTTTCTTAGATGATTAAGACCAGATTTAAGAAGAGTATCATTATCTTGTTTTTTTTTTTTTTTAATTTTAGTGTGAATTTAAGACATGCCTCTTTCCCTTCAGTATTTGCATTTTAAGACTGATTTACAAAAAGTCAAATAAACAAAATATTAAGATTCATAAGAATGTCAGGGAAGCATTTTGTAGTATGGGAGGTCAAAGAAATCTTACGAAAAAATAAAAAGGTGCTCTAAGCCTAACTATATTGGTAGAAGCTATTAAACTCAATGTGTAATCATAAGATATTATACAGTCAAGATAAATGTACAGTATCATTATTTTTGATTTTATATATTATAATAATATGATCGATATGTTACATGTGTATAGCTGATGATTTTTCCATATCAAAAGCTTTATTCTATTTAGCAAGCCCTCTATCTTTTGCAGGCTGGTTATCTTTCTGACATGAATTTAACTGCAAGTTGAGTAAGGGAATTATTTTTAAATTGTCGACATCCCTTTTATCTTCAAATTTTATTTAAATAGAGTTTTAACATAAGAATTTCAAAGCTTGTATAATGTGGAAGAATGCTAATATGATAAAGCTTTTACAGATTCTGTGAATCTCACCTTGGTGCCTGTCCTTTCCAGCATCTCCCTAGGCACCTTCTTCATGGTTCCTACCTAGAATTCTATTAATAACATTAGTAATGACATTGCAAAGGATTAGAATTCAAGTGTTATTAGTGTATATAGATATCTGAGGAAGAGGACTAACCGACCTATATGTTAGATCAGCTGTCTCTGTCATTCAGAAAACACTGACTTGGGTCAGTGTAATCTGCTTACTAGTAACCAGTATTCTGTGATCAAATGAATTCTGAGGGGATAAAAAAGTCCTTCTTGTGGAGAAGTAATGTACGTGATCATGTAGAATTATGAGAAATACCATTAGGAAAGGATGAGATGTATGGAGAGAGTAACATGGAAACTTATGTTGCCACCTGTAAGACAGACAACCAATGGGAATTTGCTGTATGATTCAGGGAAGTATTTAATGGGAGCTCGGTAACAACCTAGAGGGGTGAGATGGGTAGGGAGCTGGGAGAGAGGTCTAGGAGGGAGAGGACAGATGTATACCTGTGGCTAATTCATGTTGATGTTTGGCAGAAGTTCACACAATGCTGTAAATCAGTCATCCTTCAATCAAAAATAAATTAATTAAAAAAAAAAATACAGGCTAAACTTAGACTAGCAGATAAGTCATCTAATTTACTTGCTCAGGGAAATATTTTTCTTCTTTTAATGTGACCTAGGGCACATTTTCCTCTTGTAATCTAGGATCTGTTTCACCACAAGGGCATACTCCATTGGATATCTGCCATTAAGAAATCTCATCCAGAAGATTATGTTATAGTAGAATCTAATTTAACTAAAATGCTTTGGGGAAGATGCTGTTTTATTTAATTAAGGGTTAAGAGGAATCACTTTAAAATATTTGCATTGATAGAAATCATTGTGTACAATTGAATCTTTCTATTTTGTACTTACTGTTCTAGCAAATATTTTTGCATTGTATTTGAGGATTTAGGTCACTGTAAAACTTTGGGTTTCATTCTGTCACTGATAACTATTGTATAGATGCTTAACTATAAGAGAGTAGGGCAGGATATGTACTTAATATATACATATGTTAGAATATATTTGTAATGAACTTTTAATATTGTAATACAAGTAAAAGGGAAAAATTAATTCATGAAGTTTTGGTCATTTATGTTCTGGCCAAATGAAGTTTTTTTTATTGTCCTTACATAGGCTTCCTGATTTAATCATAAAGCACTGTTGAATCTACTAAGTAACCATTGAAAATCTCAATTTTGCAATAGACTAAAATTTTGCACGCAGGTTTTTTCTTACAGTCATCCAAAACTGGTTGGAAAATTTATCTTAAGAAAATTGGCATTTATGTTGTGATCATACAGCTTCCTGGGTGGCTCAGATGGTAAAGAATCTGCTGTAGTCTGAAAATTGGGTTCAGTCCCTGGGTTGGGATGATCCCTTGGAGAAGGGAATGGCTACCCACTCCAGTATTCTTGCCTGGACTGAGGAGCCTGTGGGCTACAGCCCATGGGGTAACAAAGATTCAAACACAACTGAGTGACTTTCATACACACACAAACCCACACTTCACAGTACAAGGGCTAATAATATCTTTGAAATATTATCTCAAACTATCTTAACTTTTTACTAATTAGTTTTAATATCTAGTTTAATGCTTGGTTTCAAATATCTACGTAGGAATGTATAATTACTGTTGTGATTATTTTTGAGTTAATTCTGATGTTATAGTTGCCATTTTAATACTCTCTTTCTCCAGTTACACAAAGCAATAGCTTTTCAGTTGCCTAGGGCTTATTGGCCGTCAATCTACAACTTTCCAAAAAGTGTTTGCCATTTCTAGAGAAGTGCTGCATTTAGTTCTGTTAAGCTATTTTCCAGTTCCCTAGACTACTGACAGAATTCCATTACGAATGTATCAGGTAAGACCTCACTGATCCTTAGGGCCACAGATAACTTGAAGTAAACAGAAATTCCCCTGACCTCTCAAATATAAAAAATTCACTGCCCTCTAGTCATAGAAAAAGTCTTCAACTCCTCATATATTAGGTATTTAATTTTATTTAATGGAGCTGCAAAGTATTTTGTTATCCTGTTTCTGAGTCCAGTCACTTCAGTTCAGTTGCTCAGCTGTGTCCAACTGTTTGCCACCCTGTGGACTGCAGCACACCAGGCTTCCCTGTCCTTAATTGTTAATAGGTTTTAAACAAGTAAAAGGAAAAATTAATTCATGATTTGGTCATTTATGTTCTGGCCAAATGAAGTTTTTTTTATTGTCCTTACATAGGCTTCCTGATTTAATCATAAAGCACTGTTGAATCTACTAAGTAACCATTGAAAATCTCAATTTTGCAATAGACTAAAATTTTGCACGCAGGTTTTTTCTTACAGTCATCCAAAACTGGTTGGAAAATTTATCTTAAGAAAATTGGCATTTATGTTGTGATCATACAGCTTCCTGGGTGGCTCAGATGGTAAAGAATCTGCTGTAGTCTGAAAATTGGGTTCAGTCCCTGGGTTGGGATGATCCCTTGGAGAAGGGAATGGCTACCCACTCCAGTATTCTTGCCTGGACTGAGGAGCCTGTGGGCTACAGCCCATGGGGTAACAAAGATTCAAACACAACTGAGTGACTTTCATACACACACAAACCCACACTTCACAGTACAAGGGCTAATAATATCTTTGAAATATTATCTCAAACTATCTTAACTTTTTACTAATTAGTTTTAATATCTAGTTTAATGCTTGGTTTCAAATATCTACGTAGGAATGTATAATTACTGTTGTGATTATTTTTGAGTTAATTCTGATGTTATAGTTGCCATTTTAATACTCTCTTTCTCCAGTTACACAAAGCAATAGCTTTTCAGTTGCCTAGGGCTTATTGGCCGTCAATCTACAACTTTCCAAAAAGTGTTTGCCATTTCTAGAGAAGTGCTGCATTTAGTTCTGTTAAGCTATTTTCCAGTTCCCTAGACTACTGACAGAATTCCATTACGAATGTATCAGGTAAGACCTCACTGATCCTTAGGGCCACAGATAACTTGAAGTAAACAGAAATTCCCCTGACCTCTCAAATATAAAAAATTCACTGCCCTCTAGTCATAGAAAAAGTCTTCAACTCCTCATATATTAGGTATTTAATTTTATTTAATGGAGCTGCAAAGTATTTTGTTATCCTGTTTCTGAGTCCAGTCACTTCAGTTCAGTTGCTCAGCTGTGTCCAACTGTTTGCCACCCTGTGGACTGCAGCACACCAGGCTTCCCTGTCCTTCAGCATCTTCCAGAGCTTGCTCAAATTCATGTCCATTGACCCAGTGATGCCATCCAACCATCTCATCCTCTGTTATTCCCTTCTCCTTTTGCCTTCTATTTTTCCCAACATCAGGGTCTTTCCCAATGAGTTGTCTCTTTATGTCAGGGGGCCAAAGTATTGGAACTTCAGCTTCAGTATCATTGTTCCAATGAATATTCAGGTTTGATCTCCTTTAGGATTGACTGGTTTGATCTCCTTGCAGTCCAAGGATCTCTCAAGAGCCTTCTCCAACACCACAGTTCAAAGGCATCCATTCTTTGGCACTCAACTTTCTTTATGATCCAGCTCTCACATTCATACATGACTGCTGGGAAAACCCATAGCTTTGACTATGTGGACTTTGTCAAATACCCATTAGCAAATAAAAGAGGTTAATGGGAGCAGCCCATCTTCAGGCTTTTTCGGCTTCTGTATAAGTAACAGCTAGAGTCTAAGCAGCTAAAGAAGAGAGAAACTCTTCTTTTCTCCTGAGAAAGCAGATTCAAAGACTTTAAAAATCAGGGCAATCCTAGAGTGGATCATGTCCTGGAAGACGGAAAATTGTATGAAAGACATTTCTGGATCAATTGACAAAATGGGGATATAGATGGTAGATTTAATCAAATAATGTATTGCATTGTCTTGATAATGTACTGTGATTGTGAAAGAGCATATCCCTATTAAGAAATAGCCCAAATTATTTAGGGGGAAAGTGCCATGATGTATATAATGTACTATCAGTGATTAAGAGAAACTAAGGGGTGTGTGTGTGTGTGTGTGTGTGTGTAGAGAGAGAGAGAGAGAGAGACAGAAGAATAGAGCAAAACGGAGAACAAAGAAGAGGAAATAATAGATGAATCAGGGTAAAGCAGCTAATGGGAGTTTCTTGTGGTTTTGTTTGTTTCTGCATCTTTTCAGTAAGATTGAAGTTATTTCCAGATAAATTTTCTTTGTAAGCATGGTTTATTACACAGCATATACTCAAAATGTGTTTTTATACTTTTTTATTCCCTTTTCTAATATTATATTCTTGTAATTATAGTATTAACTTACCAAGCAGTTATGTGCATTGTATATAATGTTAAATAAACTTTCCAATAGCATAGTGAACCAAATGTAGGTACAGTCAGCCCTGCATATTCATAGGCTGTGTATCTGTGAATTCAGCCAAATATGGATAGAATATATTTGCTCAAATTCAGAGCCTTCTCCAACACCACCTAGTTCAAAGGGTCTTTCCCAATGAGTTGTCTCTTTATGTCAGGGGGCCAAAGTATTGGAACTTCAGCTTCAGTATCATTGTTCCAATGAATATTCAGGTTTGATCTCCTTTAGGATTGACTGGTTTGATCTCCTTGCAGTCCAAGGATCTCTCAAGAGCCTTCTCCAACACCACAGTTCAAAGGCATCCATTCTTTGGCACTCAACTTTCTTTATGATCCAGCTCTCACATTCATACATGACTGCTGGGAAAACCCATAGCTTTGACTATGTGGACTTTGTCAAATACCCATTAGCAAATAAAAGAGGTTAATGGGAGCAGCCCATCTTCAGGCTTTTTCGGCTTCTGTATAAGTAACAGCTAGAGTCTAAGCAGCTAAAGAAGAGAGAAACTCTTCTTTTCTCCTGAGAAAGCAGATTCAAAGACTTTAAAAATCAGGGCAATCCTAGAGTGGATCATGTCCTGGAAGACGGAAAATTGTATGAAAGACATTTCTGGATCAATTGACAAAATGGGGATATAGATGGTAGATTTAATCAAATAATGTATTGCATTGTCTTGATAATGTACTGTGATTGTGAAAGAGCATATCCCTATTAAGAAATAGCCCAAATTATTTAGGGGGAAAGTGCCATGATGTATATAATGTACTATCAGTGATTAAGAGAAACTAAGTGTGTGTGTGTGTGTGTGTGTGTGTGTAGAGAGAGAGAGAGAGAGAGACAGAAGAATAGAGCAAAACGGAGAACAAAGAAGAGGAAATAATAGATGAATCAGGGTAAAGCAGCTAATGGGAGTTTCTTGTGGTTTTGTTTGTTTCTGCATCTTTTCAGTAAGATTGAAGTTATTTCCAGATAAATTTTCTTTGTAAGCATGGTTTATTACACAGCATATACTCAAAATGTGTTTTTATACTTTTTTATTCCCTTTTCTAATATTATATTCTTGTAATTATAGTATTAACTTACCAAGCAGTTATGTGCATTGTATATAATGTTAAATAAACTTTCCAATAGCATAGTGAACCAAATGTAGGTACAGTCAGCCCTGCATATTCATAGGCTGTGTATCTGTGAATTCAGCCAAATATGGATAGAATATATTTGAAAAAAAAATTCCAGAAAGTTCGAAAAAGCAAAACTTGAGTTTATTATGTCCTTGGGACTATGTACATAGCATTTACATTGTGTTTAGTACTATAAGTAATCTAGAGGTGTTTTAAAGTATATGGAAGATGTGCATAGGTTTTGGAGGATGTGCATAGGTTTTATGAAAACACTATATGCCATTTTGTGTAAGAAGCTGGATTACCCTCAGATTTTGGTACCTTGAGATTGAATGGGAGTGGTGATTTTGGAACCGGTTCCTTGCAGGTGCTGAGAGCTGATTGTATACAAATTTTGTAATATTTTTGGAAATTATTTTTCTAATGACAGAAATCATAAGTGGTATATACAATATTATTGTCTTTTTATTTTCTATCTTATAGCCCTATTAAGTTTCACTGGTCCAGATTAATGAGTGATTTACATATTTTATATAAATAGGTATATATAAGATAGACGTACACACATATGTACATAATATAAAATTATTCCATACTCTAAGTCAAAGGATGTAATTTGATGGAGTTGACTTCTTCCTTATCCATATAGTTCAAAGGTACCCATTTCCCCCCATTGTGAAACATAAGATCCCACTTTCATGAGGTTGAAATGAGGATGATCTTAAAGACAGTGCTCATATAGTCCCTGTAGATGGCAGTATCGGCCAGAGCTTTTGTGTGGCACTTCCCCTCCCCACCCCTCTTCCTGTTTTCTCTTTCAGACTATTGTCTTAGGCAATCAGGAAAACTCATATGGGTCATGAATATTGACATGTATGCAGTGAAGGGGCAAATATATAGACCAGCCAGAGAGGGGCAAAACTCAGGTGGGGCTTGAAACTAAAGCAGCTAATGGGAGTTTCTTGTGGTTTTGTTTGTTTCTGCATCTTTTCAGTAAGATTGAAGTTATTTCCAGATAAATTTTCTTTGTAAGCATGGTTTATTACACAGCATATACTCAAAATGTGTTTTTATACTTTTTTATTCCCTTTTCTAATATTATATTCTTGTAATTATAGTATTAACTTACCAAGCAGTTATGTGCATTGTATATAATGTTAAATAAACTTTCCAATAGCATAGTGAACCAAATGTAGGTACAGTCAGCCCTGCATATTCATAGGCTGTGTATCTGTGAATTCAGCCAAATATGGATAGAATATATTTGAAAAAAAAATTCCAGAAAGTTCGAAAAAGCAAAACTTGAGTTTATTATGTCCTTGGGACTATGTACATAGCATTTACATTGTGTTTAGTACTATAAGTAATCTAGAGGTGTTTTAAAGTATATGGAAGATGTGCATAGGTTTTGGAGGATGTGCATAGGTTTTATGAAAACACTATATGCCATTTTGTGTAAGAAGCTGGATTACCCTCAGATTTTGGTACCTTGAGATTGAATGGGAGTGGTGATTTTGGAACCGGTTCCTTGCAGGTGCTGAGAGCTGATTGTATACAAATTTTGTAATATTTTTGGAAATTATTTTTCTAATGACAGAAATCATAAGTGGTATATACAATATTATTGTCTTTTTATTTTCTATCTTATAGCCCTATTAAGTTTCACTGGTCCAGATTAATGAGTGATTTACATATTTTATATAAATAGGTATATATAAGATAGACGTACACACATATGTACATAATATAAAATTATTCCATACTCTAAGTCAAAGGATGTAATTTGATGGAGTTGACTTCTTCCTTATCCATATAGTTCAAAGGTACCCATTTCCCCCCATTGTGAAACATAAGATCCCACTTTCATGAGGTTGAAATGAGGATGATCTTAAAGACAGTGCTCATATAGTCCCTGTAGATGGCAGTATCGGCCAGAGCTTTTGTGTGGCACTTCCCCTCCCCACCCCTCTTCCTGTTTTCTCTTTCAGACTATTGTCTTAGGCAATCAGGAAAACTCATATGGGTCATGAATATTGACATGTATGCAGTGAAGGGGCAAATATATAGACCAGCCAGAGAGGGGCAAAACTCAGGTGGGGCTTGAAACTAAAGGGAAAAGAACAACAAAAAATGTGAAGAGAATTTACTGGTTGATTCAGTGAGCCTCATTGCTACTAAGTTAAAAAGAGCAGGAATGAGGAATATTTTGCAGATCTCAAAATTCTTTCTTCATCAGCCTCCAAAATCCATAGGGCTAAAATTTGAAAGATAATTCTGCTATAATTGCACTGAAGGAAAAATAGTAGGGAATGATTTATTTCTCACTGAAAGAAGAAGATCATATTGGCAGCTTTCAGAGGCCAGCATTTGCTTTGGAAATCTATTCTAAGGATTCTGAACATGGAAGGAGAGAAAAAAACACAGCTTTGAAGAAAGTTAAAATATATTTGTAGGATTCTGTTGGAGTCTTACTAGGATTAGTATAGATTCTACAATGCCTTGAAATGATTTTGAAGGTTAATCATTAATCCATTAAACAATCACTAAGCATGTACTCTGGGCAAAAACCATGAACCGTCAATTGTAAGCATTGATAGTCAACAATAAAGTCACTGCAGTCTAGATTGGAAGCTGACAGGATAACTCAATCACTATGTGATCATAAAATAGAACATAGCCTGAGAGGTCACATGATGATTGCAATATGATACAGACAGGCAGCAATTTCCATCCATTTTCTGGGAAGAAGAAATGACTAGTTTGGATCCAGGGTCCTAGGAAGAACTGATGGATAAGAAGAGTTGAGGCTGGAAAAGAGAAAGGTTGAATTCACAGATACACAGCCCATTTGAGTTTTGAGTGAGCATGGGGTTGGAGACTGACAACTGGACTGTGAGCATTAGAAAACAGGAAGTAGATCAGTCTAACAAGACGGGACAGCGTACGTCAAAGAGGAGTTGGAAAATGGATGAAACAGTAGGATAGAGCCAAACTGTTAAATATCTGGCTTACAACTATGGATAGATCATTGTGTAGAGTCATTTAAAGTTATTTTTGCAATGGAGTGAGATGATGAGTGGGAGATTTTTAGAGAAAGATGAATCTTGCTGCAGAGCATTTGCACATTTGCTGCTTTCTCTGTCCTTAGGTAAAAAAATGTATTTCTAAAACTTACATAGCCTTCACTTGTTTGGTATTTGGGTTGATTTTAATTATACTTAAAGCAACCCATAATAAATTAGTGTCTTTCAGCCAGGAGTGTCTCTAAATTCCCTTGATAGCGTGATCCATTGCCTGAGTGTCTTCATATAGCTATAAAACTCTTGATATTATTTAACCTAAACTCTCCCACTGGCTTAAGAACATTGCATTCTGAACTGTACCCAGTAATGAGATGAATTGGTCAATGTTCTTTTTCCCTCATGCCCCTTTGCATGTTTACAGGTAATTCTGTCTTCTTCCCGAGATGGATTAATATTTTCATTCTTTCCTACCTCCCTCTGCATCAGTACCCCCTACCTTTCTATTTATCTGCCTATCTATATTTTTCTTCTTTTCCTTGCTCATATTCTTTTATTTAGTCTTCAAGCTTACATTGGATAGTATTAAATGTTACTAGTCCTACAAGGGAGAAAATAAAATAAATGTCATATTATTTTCTCTTACTTTCTTCATAAACTTTGTCATAAGGATAGGATGGTAATTGAGAGCAGCAGACAGTCTTGGCTAATTTTTTCAGTGACCTGCCAAGGCTGTATATTTGGGTTTCATGTTATATTCATTCTCACCTTCAAAATTTTGATTAATTAACCTGGTATAACTTAATGCCATACATTTTAAATTCAATCCATCTTGATATATTTTTTCTTTTTTTTCAAGTTTTCAGTATTTATAAGCTTTTTAAGATGCTTGTGTTACTAAAATATACGTATTAACTGGTCTGAGAAGATTTTTAGCAAAAAGGAGTTTCAGAATCTTAATGTGTGCTCAGTCACTCAATCATGTGTGATTCTTTGTGACGCCATGGTCGGTAGCAAACCAGGGTCCTCTTTCCATGGGATGTTTTGTAGGCAAGAATACTGGAGTAGGCTGCCATTACCTTCTCCAGTAGTCTTAGTAAAGTTACTTAAAAACCTTTTTCAAAAAATATAATCACCCTTCATGGTCCATTTTAAATACTCCCTTCTCTAGGAAGGTGTCTATAATTTTCCTATCCCATGCTGACCACGCTCTTCTTTGAAACTCATGGTTAATTTGGTCACTGTCACAGAGTGTGAGTCTTACTTGTTTACACTATTATTTATTTTAACTAGATCCAATGCTGTATGTTTATCCCTTCCAAAATACCTACACCTAGCACTAATAGTATAGAGAGAGGACCGTTTTGACTGTGCTTTATATACGAAAACCATAGATGGAAGTGAATATTTCTCTGTGACAGACAAGACTGTTCTATAGTGTTTTTCATAGAGCTTACCAGAATCAGATGCTGCAAAAGTTTTGTCTGCTTATATAATGGCTGATTGCACATTTAAAGTATTTTAAATTACTTGTCAACATTTTAAAATCAGAATGTTTCATTTAAGCATCAGAATTCCTACTATGTAAAAGGTAAGAAAAATATTCAATATCTGACAAAGTAGTGTACATTCTTGTGGAAGAATAATTAAGCAGAAGTGAATAGCTGTTACTGCCTTTGCATAGAGAAGACTGTCTTCTGTCTGTAACAGCCCCATTTCACCCTATTCCTATTTTAAAATACTGCCTGACCTCTCTAGGTTCTTGTCTTTACAAATGCTGTCCTAAATGCCTGGGTGAAGATGGAATCTATTTCAGGTGTCTAAGAGCATCTAACCTTCTGAACTTGATGCTGCTTTGATTATCCAATTTTAAAGATAAGAAAAATGGCATGGTCAGTTTCTGGAAAAAGAAACTTTCTTGATCACATGCTGAGTCTCTGAATCAGCAAGTCTGAGGAATCTGCATTTTTCCTAATGAGAAAAATGACACATGATGGTTGTGCATATGTTATTTGGATCACATTGAGTGACATTCTGTACCTCTTGGTTTCTGAAGTCAGACGTACCTGTTCCTTCACCAATAGAAATCATTTCAATTTTAATAATAATCATTCTAAAGTATGTCTTTTGCTATATTTTTATCTGCATTCTTATTATGTATTTACATTGTGTCTGATATTTTACCATGATAAATAATTCTTATATGGCTATACTTATAATTTATTTAAAGATAAAAGTGGAAATTCTGCACTAACTGATTTTATTTAGGAGAGAGGCACAGAAATACATATAAAAACTGAAAATAATGTTATCAGTTTTCATTTTTGGCTTAAATATATTTATATATTTTAACACTTTTACCTCTTGTTCCCATTTCCTTTATTTATTTAGGTTGTGCTGAGTCTTTGTTGCTGTGCACGGACTTTTTCTAGTCCCAGTAAGCATGGATTACTCTAGTTGTGGTACACAGGCTTTCTCATTGCAGTGACTTTTCTTATTGCAGGGCACAGGTTCTAGGATGCACAGACTCAGTATTTTTTTTTGTGCTTGGGGGTTTGAGGTGGATTCCTACCACTGGACCACCAGGAAGCCCCCTTTTTTTCTTGTCAACATTTTAAAATCAGAATGTTTCATTTAAGCATCAGAATTCCTACTATGTAAAAGGTAAGAAAAATATTCAATATCTGACAAAGTAGTGTACATTCTTGTGGAAGAATAATTAAGCAGAAGTGAATAGCTGTTACTGCCTTTGCATAGAGAAGACTGTCTTCTGTCTGTAACAGCCCCATTTCACCCTATTCCTATTTTAAAATACTGCCTGACCTCTCTAGGTTCTTGTCTTTACAAATGCTGTCCTAAATGCCTGGGTGAAGATGGAATCTATTTCAGGTGTCTAAGAGCATCTAACCTTCTGAACTTGATGCTGCTTTGATTATCCAATTTTAAAGATAAGAAAAATGGCATGGTCAGTTTCTGGAAAAAGAAACTTTCTTGATCACATGCTGAGTCTCTGAATCAGCAAGTCTGAGGAATCTGCATTTTTCCTAATGAGAAAAATGACACATGATGGTTGTGCATATGTTATTTGGATCACATTGAGTGACATTCTGTACCTCTTGGTTTCTGAAGTCAGACGTACCTGTTCCTTCACCAATAGAAATCATTTCAATTTTAATAATAATCATTCTAAAGTATGTCTTTTGCTATATTTTTATCTGCATTCTTATTATGTATTTACATTGTGTCTGATATTTTACCATGATAAATAATTCTTATATGGCTATACTTATAATTTATTTAAAGATAAAAGTGGAAATTCTGCACTAACTGATTTTATTTAGGAGAGAGGCACAGAAATACATATAAAAACTGAAAATAATGTTATCAGTTTTCATTTTTGGCTTAAATATATTTATATATTTTAACACTTTTACCTCTTGTTCCCATTTCCTTTATTTATTTAGGTTGTGCTGAGTCTTTGTTGCTGTGCACGGATTTTTTCTAGTCCCAGTAAGCATGGATTACTCTAGTTGTGGTACACAGGCTTTCTCATTGCAGTGACTTTTCTTATTTCAGGGCACAGGTTCTAGGATGCACAGACTCAGTATTTGTGTGCTTGGGTTTAGTTGCTCCATGGCATATGGAATCTCTCTGGACCAGGGATCAAGCCTATGTCCCCTGCATTGGCAGGTGGATTCCTACCACTGGACCACCAGGGAAGCCTTCTCATTTTCTATCATTAAAAAAGGTTAAACTGGGAAAATATTATACTTTCTCCCTGTTAACTCTTTTCTATTGATTTGGAAAAGGGTCTTGTAAAATGTTTCCTTATTATAGCTGAAATAATCTATGTGATTTATCAAATAAGATGAAGTTGAAAATTTTGGATTATACCTGTGATTCCACAGCCTATGCCACTTGCTATTTTTTTGCTAAAACCAGTGTAAGCTTTAATAGTGTTCACCAGGTCATTACTAGTGATTGTTCTCCTTTAAAATACATTCTATTATTAGTAAGCTACTAATTTTTCTGCTTGGATAGTGAAAAGACTTGAACTGTTCAACTACCTGTCATACCTTTGCCTTAACTGTACCTGACAAAAATAACAGTTGAGTTTACCTACTTAATCTCCTTGTGGGAAAGTCCTGAATACTTTGGATTAATGATATGACTGTCATTGTCCTATAAGGAATAACATTGTTTCGGGTTCATGTGGTCTTTCAGTCTGTTTATTTCTCTTCCTATGATTTTGAGAATTTTATACGTATACAAAATGGACTCTTTACCTTTTATCTTCACTTCTCAACTCTCATCTGATTTCTTTGGCTTGTATTTCCAAGAACCATCCCAACTGAGAAGTCAGACTTTTATGACTCACATTCCGTGTTATTAAACACATGTATCATTTTCATTTTATGACAAACTAATGGGCCCATTGTTCCTATTCTTCGGAAGGTAATTCTTTGGGGACCTTTTGAGTGTGGAGAAGAATGGAACAAGAAAACAAGATGACTACAAGCCTAATAATGAGAGGGCAGTATGACTCACAAGATGATCATTGTTAAATATTTCATTACACTTGAAGAAACAGTTTGAAGAATTACCAACCATATTTTAATTATGATCTACATTAAATTCTATTCAAAGTTAAAACCAATTTAGAAATAACGGTAAGCAAAAGGTGTGAGGAGGAGAAGGAAACAAAGGGGTTTCATGTTGAGGTAACAGCAGAAGTCAGTGAAATTAACCTTCTGTTTCTGTTGTCATAGATTTGTCCTGATTCCTTTTGTGTTATTTTGTCTCTTTGTAACCAAAAATACTGGGAAGGAATTAATATTGTGTTACAGATGGCTCTTTGAATTACTTTTCCTTTCCTGCTCTAATAACCAAAGATTCCTTGAAAGAGGTGGAGAAGCTCTCTTTTTGGTTTGCATTGTTTCACTATTGAAAGAAACTTAAAACCTCCAAAAGCAGAGTGATTGAGTTGTATCCTAATCCACCCCCACAACCTGTCAAAACTGAGATGTTCCTTAATGTAGTGTTGTTTCCAAAGTCTATATACTAATTCAAATTGTTTAAAAATCCACCAAAATTTATTTGCATGAAAGTGATGTGTGTTTTTCTTTAAATTCTGAAAGCGGCATTGGTATTTTCTATGACAGTTTTTTGTTGAATGGAATGGTTTAGTTTGGTTTAGAATTTTATAAGTTCAACCAAGTAATTCAAAATAGCATGAAAAAATCAAATGTCTCTTTCTTCCTCAGAGAAGAAATTAATTTTGTTTTAGAAAATAATTGTATGTAGAGGTCAGTAAAATAGTTTTTCCCTTTTTAAAGTCACTTTGTAATTATTTTTTTATAAATAGCATACCATCTCTTCCATCCTCAATCAAAATCAAATCTACTTTTCTCTTCACTTAATGATTTTATGAGTGGTAGGCAGGCTGTTTTTTGACACAGGGAATAATTAAGAAGCAATGAATTAACTAATTGAGGTCTGTCTATATTCTTGGTAGATTACTAGTTAATAATGACTTGGAAGTTTTAGCCTGGCTCCAGATTTAGAAAGAAATTGAAGTTATTACATTTCTGCTTAATTTTGATGAACAGACACAGTTGGGAAATCTAGTCATGGTCAAGAAGAACAAGTTCCTGACTAAATCAAGGAGGGTTGGTTTGCAAGTTCAGTGCAAATCCATGACAGCCCAATGACTTGATCTATTAGAAAATTTTCTGAAGACTCATCATCCATACTGTCCTTAATTTCCAAATAGTAGTAGCTGAAGTTTGAGAACTAAGATGTCCACAGATTTTTACCTATCACCCACTGAGAATATACACTGTGTGAGCACCATATACTTCATTGGTTTGCATGAGTCAACGTTTAGTTGGGTTTAATAAACACATTCTGGCCCAAGGGAAGAAAATTCAGTTAGTTTGTCTCTTACGCTTTCAAAGTTGCCAAAGCAAAAGCTTTGAGTAATAGTGTTGTAAGTACTTTCTATTGTTTTCCTTGGTGTGTATTATTGTTTAGCACAAATTAGGAATGTCTTGATATTTGAAATTCCAATAAACAGAGCTAAAAGAGAGTGATCATTTCTTTCAGTTTTGAAAGGTTATTCTCCATTTTTCTTCAAACTTAAGATGGGGTCATTTATCCATTCCCACATGTATATAAATGGGTAGTCCCATACTTATTCTTCTCCTTTTAGCAGCAGAACCACAACAAACTAAAAAAAAAAAAAAAAATGCTATTTTGTATTTATGTAGTCTTCCAGATAATGCATTTGGGACAGTAAAAATAATATCAGGTAAATATTCAATTTGCACATAGAATTTCATGGCTGTCATGCCTAATAAAGACAAAAGCAATTCTTTCTGTCTGCCTCAAAGCTCCAATAAAGTGAAGTAAGCAACCTGTGCTCCAACAAGGGTTCCTTTGCACCCTTTTCTAAGAGTAGGAAAGGCATTAAAGAATGACTGGGGTCTTTTGAGTTATTATGATTTATGATATTAGAAACAAAAATATTTTAACAACAGTACACAGAGTAAGAAGTTAAGATGTATCATAAGAACCCATCATGTCGTATCCCTAAGCCAGGCCTCCTGGAAAGACAGAATGAAATTTGAACTTAATCGCTTTCAGGATTTCTTGAACAATCACTTTGAATCAACTTGTTCCTAGACTTGGGAACTTTATCCACCTCATAGTGAACAATTTGTTCTTCTTCTCAGGAAATTTTATTTCTTCTCTTTATGCTATCCAACTGTACTCCACTTAATTTGGGGGAAGAAAAAAGTGATGTCTTTATATAGCTGCCTAACAACTTCCACAATTAAGTAAGTGATTTTATGAGAGAAGAACCCAATTAAGAAATGAACTTTCTATTTCCTCCTTGACTCTCCCTAACCAGGAAGATATTGTTAGAGAAAATTGGTTAGTGTTTTGGAGATGAGAAGAGAATAAGGATCTATTGTTTTGAAAACTGGCAAACAATAAAAGTAGGACAAGTCCCTACGGGGCATTTGTGAACCATTTTCTTCTCATTGAATTTTCTGACATCTACACAAAATACAAGACAATGGAATTGGCCAAGATTAAATGTAGGCTTTGCATTATCCATGCTATATTTCAATTTTCTTGCAAGGATAGGTTTTTTCCTCAGTAGAGTTATTTGACTGGAAACCAATTAGTGAATCCATAAATATCCTTCTCTCCTACATGAAAGTTTAAAATACTACAACCAGCATAATCATAGCCTTCACTTTGATCAGACATCAGTAGGCAGCTTGTTTATACTCTATAGTTTGTAAGAAAAGAATCAATACTTGTTTTTCTGTTGCAGTGTTTGGATAGGGAGTTTCTCCTAAAATGTGTATTCTTTCCTTGTCTATACCTTATTACTACTGTTTAAATCTCTTATAACTTGTAAAAAAAAAATCTTTCTGGCTAGCAGTTTCTTTTTCATTTTATCACTTTATCCGGTACTTAGTGAGTATTTTAATAACTATTCAACAAATGAATCAGTACATCTACTTTTCATCAAGAATTCAACCTAATCTTAAGTAATAGTGAGCATGTTACCTTGACACTGCTAAAGACAATTTTGGGATTGCAGAAAGAAGCTGTGTGAGAAAGGCCACATTATATTACAGCATGTAATCCTCTTTGCTTTCTTGTATAAAACACTCCAGTGAACTCACAGAAATTGTTTGAGGAGGGGAAGGGAAAGGAGGTAGCATAGGCGTGAAGTGCTGTCTGCTTAGATTTTTAAGAATAGATTAGACCGCCATCTCATTTGGTAGTTTAAGCAATGACCTGTCAGGTGTATATCAGCTGTGTCTTTCAGGGTTTTCTAATGCCATTGGGGTCTTTCATCAATGATGATATCACAACATGGGCAACTGAAGACTAAGTTTGTAATATTGACTTCACTGACTAACATTTTCAGCTAGAAGATTTAAGAAGAAAATGTGTGTGTGATGGGAGAAGGAGGAAGGGAAAAAGCAGTGATTTCTGAGATTTGATGTCAGTACCTCACTTTGGGGATGGGACTGGGAATTTCTTTTTCCTCCTTGACTCTCCCTAACCAGGAAGATATTGTTAGAGAAATTGGTTAGTGTTTTGGAGATGAGAAGAGAATAAGGATCTATTGTTTTGAAAACTGGCAAACAATAAAAGTAGGACAAGTCCCTCACGGGCATTTGTGAACCATTTTCTTCTCATTGAATTTTCTGACTTCTACACAAAATACAAGACAATGGAATTGGCCAAGATTAAATGTAGGCTTTGCATTATCCATGCTATATTTCAATTTTCTTGCAAGGATAGGTTTTTTCCTCAGTAGAGTTATTTGACTGGAAACCAATTAGTGAATCCATAAATATCCTTCTCTCCTACATGAAAGTTTAAAATACTACAACCAGCATAATCATAGCCTTCACTTTGATCAGACATCAGTAGGCAGCTTGTTTATACTCTATAGTTTGTAAGAAAAGAATCAATACTTGTTTTTCTGTTGCAGTGTTTGGATAGGGAGTTTCTCCTAAAATGTGTATTCTTTCCTTGTCTATACCTTATTACTACTGTTTAAATCTCTTATAACTTGTAAAAAAAAAATCTTTCTGGCTAGCAGTTTCTTTTTCATTTTATCACTTTATCCGGTACTTAGTGAGTATTTTAATAACTATTCAACAAATGAATCAGTACATCTACTTTTCATCAAGAATTCAACCTAATCTTAAGTAATAGTGAGCATGTTACCTTGACACTGCTAAAGACAATTTTGGGATTGCAGAAAGAAGCTGTGTGAGAAAGGCCACATTATATTACAGCATGTAATCCTCTTTGCTTTCTTGTATGAAACACTCCAGTGAACTCACAGAAATTGTTTGAGGAGGGGAAGGGAAAGGAGGTAGCATAGGCGTGAAGTGCTGTCTGCTTAGATTTTTAAGAATAGATTAGACCGCCATCTCATTTGGTAGTTTAAGCAATGACCTGTCAGGTGTATATCAGCTGTGTCTTTCAGGGTTTTCTAATGCCATTGGGGTCTTTCATCAATGATGATATCACAACATGGGCAACTGAAGACTAAGTTTGTAATATTGACTTCACTGACTAACATTTTCAGCTAGAAGATTTAAGAAGAAAATGTGTGTGTGATGGGAGAAGGAGGAAGGGAAAAAGCAGTGATTTCTGAGATTTGATGTCAGTACCTCACTTTGGGGATGGGACTGGGAATGTGTCTAAATCTATTTGGCTTCTGCCATCTTCTCTTTTGACATTGAGATTAGTGATGCACATTTGCCTTGTATTTTATCAGATTGCTTCCTGGGGCATGGTGAGCTTTGCCAGTCATTCCCACTCCATGCTGCAAAACCCATTCCATGACCGGGACCTGACTTTATAAGGAAATTTCATTCGGTTTTCTATCACCTGGGTTTATTTCTTAAGTTCTGCAGAATATCTTTGATAATGGCCATGTATTTCTGTTAGAAATGTGATGAAGGTAGGCCTCTGATCTTCCCTTGAAAGTCTCATTATTTTTGGTAAATATTGGCAACTGTATCTCAACTCTTTTTTATTGCTTTTCAGAAAGTTCATAGTTTGAAATTAACATCAGAGTGAAAAAGTGATTTTCCTTAGCTATATTCCTTGATTGATTGACTTGGACTACCTTGAAGTTTTTTGCTTTGAGGGTGTGAGGTTTCCATATCAGAGTCTCATCTTCCCAGGACGGGTAAGAAAACGTTTGTCTCTTTGAATCAGACTGTGTGTTTAGTTACCTTTGAATAAGCTGGCAGAAGGAGGCCTCAGCTGTACTTGTTCCTAATTAAATTTTATTAGATGTTCTGCTTCATTGGAGGTTTCCAAACTAAAGAGAAGTTGAAGACACAAGCAAAGAAGTGTTGTCTACTCTTCACTTTATCAGGTAGATGTGTGACTTGGCAAAATAATTCCTTAAAGCTTCTGTTTCCTTGCCTGTGATGAGAATAAAAGCAAATGTTCATTGAGTCAATAACTAAGACCCTTTCTGCTCTAGAAGTCTGACTTCTTGAGCGTTTATGTGTTTTTTTTAGGGGGAGGCACTTCTATTGGTCTTTCATCTCTTTATTTTCATCCATCTTTGTTCTTTGGCCCGTGTGGGCCTCCCATTGCCATGGCCTCTCTCATTGCAGAGCACTGGCTCTAGGCACATGTGCTCCAGAGCTCTGGCTTGGTAGTTGGACACATCGGTCCAGCGGCTCCACAGCACGTGGGATCTTCCCAGGCTAGGGATCAAACTGATGCCCCTTGCACTGCAAGGGCGGTGTCCTTACCCACTGGACCACCAGGAAAACCCCATTTATGTGTTTTTAGGGCCTCCCTTAAAGAGTCTTCCTTTGGCCATGAACAAAGGTTTTCCTTCCCTCTTGTCCATGCATTTAAGTTAGCTATTTTTTCTTTCTTTTTTTGGTGGGGGGGGGGGTGGTGGTGGGAGTACCAACTGGTTTATTAGCTTTTCTTCTGGAATTGTCACTTGGATCAGAATTTAAAAACAGTTAGGATTCAACATATCTTGTGTACCTAGAGAAAAGTGCATCTGGCACCTTGCAAGCTGATGGAGATCCTAGATGTGGTGTGGCTGTGGAGTTTTCCACTCCACTCAAGTTATTGACAAAGTAATTGACCCTGGAGATTTTCTGTTGTTGGATCTAACAAGCTTCTCCCATTAACTTCTCTTTAGATTTCTTTTGCAATTCGGATTGCCCATTTGTCACTGGTTTCCATATACTAGACTGTCCTGAGTTCAATTCCTAGCCCCGGGGTAACCCAGGAACAAAGCATCCCAACAACCCAGCCCCACCTTGATCTAGCATCTGGCCTCAGCCACTTCCCCCACATCTCTAAATATTGCATGCCACATACCTGGCAATCTAATCCCAAACCAGCTACACAGGGATTTATCTTTAACTTCTCAAAACTGTATTTTCTTTTGCCTACATCTGATACTTGATCACTGGGTGCTGGTGCTAGGTCAGTCCTTACATTCTTGGTCCTAATTGGCAACATGCTTACTACTTCCCTTGTAATTTCTCCTTCTCCCTCCCTAAAATGTCAATTTCCAAACCAACTATAGTGTTATGCACACAACAGATGTCAAGAGAAACAGCTGCATTTTTATCTAGTCAAGGGTTGCTTTGGAAATAAAAGACAGACATCTTTTATGAGTTAATTGCACAGACTTGGGGCAGCAGGATAGTCTTTGTTCTTTGGCCCGTGTGGGCCTCCCATTGCCATGGCCTCTCTCATTGCAGAGCACTGGCTCTAGGCACATGTGCTCCAGAGCTCTGGCTTGGTAGTTGGACACATCGGTCCAGCGGCTCCACAGCACGTGGGACCCCGGTGGATCAACTTCCCCACTGCAAGGGGGTGTCCTACCCACTGGACCACCAGGAAAACCCCATTTATGTGTTTTTAGGGCCTCCCTTAAAGAGTCTTCCTTTGGCCATGAACAAAGGTTTTCCTTCCCTCTTGTCCATGCATTTAAGTTAGCTATTTTTTCTTTCTTTTTTTGGTGGGGGGGGTGGTGGGAGTACCAACTGGTTTATTAGCTTTTCTTCTGGAATTGTCACTTGGATCAGAATTTAAAAACAGTTAGGATTCAACATATCTTGTGTACCTAGAGAAAAGTGCATCTGGCACCTTGCAAGCTGATGGAGATCCTAGATGTGGTGTGGCTGTGGAGTTTTCCACTCCACTCAAGTTATTGACAAAGTAATTGACCCTGGAGATTTTCTGTTGTTGGATCTAACAAGCTTCTCCCATTAACTTCTCTTTAGATTTCTTTTGCAATTCGGATTGCCCATTTGTCACTGGTTTCCATATACTAGACTGTCCTGAGTTCAATTCCTAGCCCCGGGGTAACCCAGGAACAAAGCATCCCAACAACCCAGCCCCACCTTGATCTAGCATCTGGCCTCAGCCACTTCCCCCACATCTCTAAGTATTGCATGCCACATACCTGGCAATCTAATCCCAAACCAGCTACACAGGGATTTATCTTTAACTTTTCAAAACTGTATTTTCCGTTGCCTACATCTGATACTTGATCACTGGGTGCTGGTGCTAGGTCAGTCCTTACATTCTTGGTCCTAATTGGCAACATGCTTACTACTTCCCTTGTAATTTCTCCTTCTCCCTCCCTAAAATGTCAATTTCCAAACCAACTATAGTGTTATGCACACAACAGATGTCAAGAGAAACAGCTGCATTTTTATCTAGTCAAGGGTTGCTTTGGAAATAAAAGACAGACATCTTTTATGAGTTAATTGCACAGACTTCAGCAGGACAGAGAAGAAAGAAGAGAAAACAGGTAAAAGAGCAAATGTTTAGAACTTACATGGAATACTTTTCTGACTGTATCTCTGTCTCACTGGATCTGTAAACACTAGAGCTTTTCATCCCTTTTTACTTCTAGGAAGTTATTCTGAGAAAGTCAAGGTCTCCAAAGAATAGAAACATAGCTGAGAGCTGAAGCAAGATATGACAAAGGAGTCTTTTTTGTTTTTCCAGTTCATGGCAGAATATATTTAAAGAGATAGGGGTTTGGGATGTGAACTAGCTTGTAAAGAAGTGCATAAAGTGGCACAACTATGTGCACCTAACGCTCTTCACATGTACTTTAATTTGAAGTAGCATTCCACAGATTTTGTGTGTTTGTTTCTTTTGGGCTGTACTGGGTCTTCGTTGCTGTGTAGGCTTCTCTTTGCAGTGGTGTTCTCTTTTTTATTATTTATTTTTGGCTATTCTGGGTTTTCACTGCTGCCACAGGCTCTTCTCTAGTTGCAGGGAGTTGGGATACTCTCTAGTTGAGGTGGGCAGCTTCTTGGTGTGGTGACTTCTCTTGTTGTGTATCTCAGGCTTTAGGGCACACGAGCCTCAGTAGTTGCAGCACATGGGCTCAATCATTGCAGGTCCAAGGCTCTAGAGCACAGGCTTCATAATCGTGACACAGATTTAGTTGCTCCACAGCATGTGAAATCTTCCTGGATCAGGGAATGAACCCGTGCCTCCTGCATTGGCAGGTGAACTCTTTACCACTGAGCTACCAGAGAAGCCCAATTTTTTTTTTTTTTTTTTTTTTTAATTGGGCATAGCATCTGTTCTGAAATTGTGATGCTGCTACCAATTTTGGGATTCTTCTCGGATGGCTTCTGCCAAATTGAAGACATGGGTTCGATTCCTGGGTGGGAAAGATCCTCTGCAAGAAGAAATGGCAATCATGGCAGTATTCTTGCCTGGAAAACCCTATAGTCAGAGGAGCCTGGCAGGCTACAGTTCATGTGTTTGCAAAAGAGTCAGACATGACTTAGTGGCTAAGCAACAACTACCACCACCTTTTTTTAAACTTTTGATCCAAATTAGCACACTTTTGCTAGAGCAAAATAAGCTTTAGGTCCAATGTACTCTGATTCCTGTATGAACTGAGCAAAATTAAGCTTTAGGTCATCTTTTATGAGTTAATTGCACAGACTTCAGCAGGACAGAGAAGAAAGAAGAGAAAACAGGTAAAAGAGCAAATGTTTAGAACTTACATGGAATACTTTTCTGACTATATCTCTGTCTCACTGGATCTGTAAACACTAGACCTTTTCATCCCTTTTTACTTCTAGGAAGTTATTCTGAGAAAGTCAAGGTCTCCAAAGAATAGAAACATAGCTGAGAGCTGAAGCAAGATATGACAAAGGAGTCTTTTTTGTTTTTCCAGTTCATGGCAGAATATATTTAAAGAGATAGGGGTTTGGGATGTGAACTAGCTTGTAAAGAAGTGCATGAAGTGGCACAACTATGTGCACCTAACGCTCTTCACATGTACTTTAATTTGAAGTAGCATTCCACAGATTTTGTGTGTTTGTTTCTTTTGGGCTGTACTGGGTCTTCGTTGTTGTGTAGGCTTCTCTTTGCAGTGGTGTTCTCTTTTTTATTATTTATTTTTGGCTATTCTGGGTTTTCACTGCTGCCACAGGCTCTTCTCTAGTTGCAGGGAGTTGGGATACTCTCTAGTTGAGGTGGGCAGCTTCTTGGTGTGGTGACTTCTCTTGTTGTGTATCTCAGGCTTTAGGGCACACGAGCCTCAGTAGTTGCAGCACATGGGCTCAATCATTGCAGGTCCAAGGCTCTAGAGCACAGGCTTCATAATCGTGACACAGATTTAGTTGCTCCACAGCATGTGAAATCTTCCTGGATCAGGGAATGAACCTGTGCCTCCTGCATTGGCAGGTGAACTCTTTACCACTGAGCTACCAGAGAAGCCCAAGTTTTTTTGTTTTGTTTAATTGGGCATAGCATCTGTTCTGAAATTGTGATGCTGCTACCAATTTTGGGATTCTTCTCGGATGGCTTCTGCCAAATTGAAGACATGGGTTCGATTCCTGGGTGGGAAAGATCCTCTGCAAGAAGAAATGGCAATCATGGCAGTATTCTTGCCTGGAAAACCCTATAGTCAGAGGAGCCTGGCAGGCTACAGTTCATGTGTTTGCAAAAGAGTCAGACATGACTTAGTGGCTAAGCAACAACTACCACCACCTTTTTTTAAACTTTTGATCCAAATTAGCACACTTTTGCTAGAGCAAAATAAGCTTTAGGTCCAATGTACTCTGATTCCTGTATGAACTGCACATGGCACGTGGAACCCATTTTGAAATTGCAATTGGGAGCAGGTAGTTCTGCATCACAGTGTATGTCAGAATTCTACACATACACAGTCACATGCCCAATACCACCACACAGAACTTTTTGTTCATACCTGTTCAGTAGAGCTGTTGGGATCATCTAGTGTATTTGTGTCTTTAACGATTATTATTCTGTCCTGACAGTAGAATAACCAATACCTTAGTGTCCTTTGTTAGATGTCTGTCTTTATTTTTTCTTCCCTGGATGAAGCCTGGGGCATGTAACTGGAAATCAGTAAGTGCAAATGTCTGTTTCCTGACAGGCAGGGCTTTACTCTTCCTGGCCTTTAACAGCCCATTTAGCCTTCCAGCCTTTACCCATCAGCAAAATGTAAATAGCTGAATTAATGTGAATAAAGGGCTTTGAAGATGAGAACTGCTTTGCACTGTAAGTGGCAAGACAGCCTTTCTTCCTTTATTGAAGAAATATTTATGGAACTCCGTGTCAGTTCGGTGCAAAGCACTTTAAAGATATACAAGACAAGGTCCTTGTCCTCAAAGGGAATCACAGCCATCTTGCTGACACTCGGACCTAAGTCAGATGTTGTAACTAGTCCAATGTTGGGTTTGGTTAGTGATTACCTTGGCTGAGCTTTGTTATATTTTGAAGACTTAGCAAAGGAAACCCTCATCATTCACAATGATAAACTCAAACAGTAAAGTTTGTCTGTTAGTGGTATTCAAAGCGACACCTTTTAATCCTTGAAAGGTTAGCTTCTTAGATTCTCCACTAGACAGAAGTGTTAATGATTAATTAAGTTGAGAAAGGGCTGCCCAAATATCATTCTATTACAGATAAATAGTGAACATGTTTAACAGATTTACAACCCAAGAAACCTGTTTTTGAGAAACCTGTTTTTGAAAATCTTATCTAAATCTGTTCCATTGAACATTTACTTCCAAAATAATCTGAGACTTCTGCAAAATTAAAATGAGTTTCAGAGATGCCCACCTGATGTCTGAAGGTGGTTTCAAGAAGGAATACACTTCTATTAATATGTTATCAATTAGAGACATATTCAAGTTAAATTGGGCTATGTTTTTGTACAAATACTTCCAATCATTGTGGTGTTAAATGCTGTTTAGTCATTATATCTGGAAAAGAATTGACTAGGATCCCAAGTCCCCAAATTTTCAACTGACTGCCTTCAGCTGTGTCCACTCACTCTTAAGTCACCACATGGAGGATGCATAAAGTAAGACATTCAAAACTTCAGCAAACTCTCAGTGGATCTAATACTTTTTGCTGTTCATAATACCAATTAGCATATACATGGTTAATCATGAAAATAATAAAGAGAGCTGGAATGTATTCTACCTAGCCCTTCACAAACATGTTCAGCTGCTAAGTGCTCTGTTATTTTTGTTTGCTTTGGGATATTTTTCTTATCCATTGAGTCAGCATACAGAACAAATTAGTTTACAACATTCCTTGCAGCACAGTTTGGATACTACTTAAAAAAAGGCTATTCCCATTAATTCCCAGTCAAGATTTTAATCCAGATCTTTTTCTCTTCTCCATCTTGAGGAAATGGATCGGTTCTCTGTGCTCAGAAAAACAGTCTTGGGGAAGTGCGGTCCTGTTTTTATGGGCTGCTTCTTGATTCTTGCTTGGCCATCTGAGGAATGGAAGCTTCAGGGAGAACTTTTTTGCTTCAATTAAAGTTCTACCCCTTGATGTTTGTCTTTTTTTTTTACTTTTTTTTTTTTTAACATTACTTTTGTTTATTGAAGTATTGTTGCTAAATAATATTGCACGAGTTACAAGTATACAATATAGTGATTCACAAAATTTAAAGGTCATACTCCATTTGTGGTTATTATAAAATATTAGCCATATTCCCTATGTTGTACAATATATCCCTGTAGCTTATTTTATCAGTTAAGTTGCTCTGTTGTGTCCAACTATTTGCTACCCTGTGGACTGCAGCACGCCGGGCTTCCCTGTCCTTCACCATCTCCCAGAGCTTGCTCAAACTCATGTCCATTGACTCAGTGATACCATCTAACCATCTGCCTTTTATTTTCCCCAACATCAGGGTTTTTTCCAATGTGTCATTTCTTCGCATCAGGTGGCCAAAGTATTGGAGCTTCAGCTTCATCATCATTCCTTCCAATGAATATTCAGGGTCGATTTTCTTTAGAATTGACTGGTTTGATCTCCTTGCAATCCAAGGGACTTAGACCTAGTAGTTTATACCTCTCACTCCCCTATGCCTAGGTTGCCCCTTCTCCTACCCTTTCCCCACTGGTGACTACTAGTTTGTTCTTGTGAGTCTGCCTCTTTTTGTTGTATTCACTAGTTTATTGTATTTCCTGATGTTTGTCTTCAGACCATCTTCAGTGCATCTCCCTTTGTGGGCAGAGCAAAATTATTTAGGAAAGTTTTGAGCTCTCTTCATAGGTGACAATGAGTGAGTCATTAAGAATGTCTTCCAGATGGCATGATGCCATGATGCTGTTGCCTGAGGATGCCGGCTGCTTTGGCTGCCACGGCTCTACTCGTGGCCCAGAGAGGGTCAGCACAGTCGTGCAAGGTGTAGACAGGTCACTGTTAAAAAAAAAAGAGAGAGAGAGGGAAAGAATATCTTCCAGATGGAAGAAAATAAATCTTTAGTCTTGGGTATGTCGGAGCGAGTTTAGGAAGATATCAATGGGAATAGTCAGCAGGACTCTGTGTGACCTCAGGAAAACTTAGTTAATATTTCTAAATATCAATGTCTTAATCTTTAAAATGAGAATAGAAGCCTGCTTAGAGAATTGGTATGAAAAAATAAATGAGACAGTCTTCACGTTTATCATAGTATCTGGCGTACCTATTGCTTAGATTATTAATCTTACATGGAAAGTATAAATTATATTTAGGTTCACTTAGCTTTCAAGTATAATTCACTTTGATTATGCCTTGAGGTCAGCTCAAGTGAAAAAAATCTAAGATTTAGCATGTAGACTTTCTCTCTAGCATTAAAATGAAATTTTTTTAAGATTTTAAGGGTTTTCTTTCATTCTGCCCTATGTTGTACAATATATCCCTGTAGCTTATTTTATCAGTTAAGTTGCTCTGTTGTGTCCAACTATTTGCTACCCTGTGGACTGCAGCACGCGGGCTTCCCTGTCCTTCACCATCTCCCAGAGCTTGCTCAAACTCATGTCCATTGACTCAGTGATACCATCTAACCATCTGCCTTTTATTTTCCCCAACATCAGGGTTTTTTCCAATGTGTCATTTCTTCGCATCAGGTGGCCAAAGTATTGGAGCTTCAGCTTCATCATCATTCCTTCCAATGAATATTCAGGGTCGATTTTCTTTAGAATTGACTGGTTTGATCTCCTTGCAATCCAAGGGACTTAGACCTAGTAGTTTATACCTCTCACTCCCCTATGCCTAGGTTGCCCCTTCTCCTACCCTTTCCCCACTGGTGACTACTAGTTTGTTCTTGTGAGTCTGCCTCTTTTTGTTGTATTCACTAGTTTATTGTATTTCCTGATGTTTGTCTTCAGACCATCTTCAGTGCATCTCCCTTTGTGGGCAGAGCAAAATTATTTAGGAAAGTTTTGAGCTCTCTTCATAGGTGACAATGAGTGAGTCATTAAGAATGTCTTCCAGATGGCATGATGCCATGATGCTGTTGCCTGAGGATGCCGGCTGCTTTGGCTGCCACGGCTCTACTCGTGGCCCAGAGAGGGTCAGCACAGTCGTGCAAGGTGTAGTCAGGGCACTGTTAAAAAAAAAAAGAGAGAGAGAGGGAAAGAATATCTTCCAGATGGAAGAAAATAAATCTTTAGTCTTGGGTATGTCGGAGCGAGTTTAGGAAGATATCAATGGGAATAGTCAGCAGGACTCTGTGTGACCTCAGGAAAACTTAGTTAATATTTCTAAATATCAATGTCTTAATCTTTAAAATGAGAATAGAAGCCTGCTTAGAGAATTGGCATGAAAAAATAAATGAGACAGTCTTCACGTTTATCATAGTATCTGGCGTACCTATTGCTTAGATTATTAATCTTACATGGAAAGTATAAATTATATTTAGGTTCACTTAGCTTTCAAGTATAATTCACTTTGATTATGCCTTGAGGTCAGCTCAAGTGAAAAAAATCTAAGATTTAGCATGTAGACTTTCTCTCTAGCATTAAAATGAATAGTTTTGTTGTTTCTTATTTGAGCCATTTATTGAGTGGCCAAAGTGCCTAAATACCTGGGTAACTATAGCACACAATTCAAACATGGTCCTAAATAGAATCTCTCTTTTTTTTGAATGACAGGCTTATAAGTACTGTTTTTGTTTTATTTATTTCTTTTTAAATCTAGCTTGGTCTATTAATTTGCTGCTCATATTCCCATTCCATGTCTTTGTACTTTAGAATTGCTAATTTTGTTTTTATATTATAATACACAGAACATGGCTTAGCATATTGCTCAAGCAAAATGAAATTTTTCTTTAACTTGTTAGTTTTCCACTCTTTCTAGGTATCTGACAATTATTTTATTTTAATACTACAAAGTTCCTATATAAATCCTATATAAATTTGAATTAATTTTCTGCAATTCTGTTCTCTATGTGGGAGAAAAATTCCCCTTTCAGTTGTATTCAAGTGGCCATCTGCCAAAGCAGTACATTTCTCAGCACCTTGCTTCACTAAATTATGCCCAATTTTAGTGAACGTTTGTGAAATAGAATTGTATTCAATTATTCAATTTAAGCAGAGGTAATAGCAACTTTGATGAAAGAGAGTCGACTTTGCTTCCCCCTAGTTTTGCCTCTTAATTCAAGGAAAAATGCTTTGTTATTCAAATAAATATTGTAAAACTGAGGCATTCAAACAGGGTGATTTTTCTCTTTTGTTTGACTTTCTGTGGCATCAGCTAAGAGATCAGCAAAATCATGAGATTTCCTTTGAGTTTTACCACCTTGAGGATTAATTTGCTTCAGCTTGGTTTGCTACTCGTGATAAGTTAACTTGTGTACTATGTTTAGTACAAGCATCTGGATTTTAATCCATGTTGACCTGGGATACTTTTTTGAAGCATCAGATGTATATTCAGAAAGTGAAATGAGGTTAATTTTGCTCCATGACAACCATTTTATTTTCCTAAAAGGCAAATCATCCACTTCTTGGAAGTCCATTAATGTAAATATTTACTTTTTAAGTCCTCCCTGCATGTCTAAAAGTTGTAAGGTGGTCAAGCTTCTTCTCACATGTTTCCTCATGTTACTGTATTAGTTAGGCTACTCTTGAATGAAACAGAGGCAAGTTTAATTCCATCTGGCTAAAATACCAGTGCATATAGACATATTGGCAAATGAAATTTTGTTGTTTCTTATTTGAGCCATTTATTGAGTGGCAAAGTGCCTAAATACCTGGGTAACTATAGCACACAATTCAAACATGGTCCTAAATAGAATCTCTCTTTTTTTTGAATGACAGGCTTATAAGTACTGTTTTTGTTTTATTTATTTCTTTTTAAATCTAGCTTGGTCTATTAATTTGCTGCTCATATTCCCATTCCATGTCTTTGTACTTTAGAATTGCTAATTTTGTTTTTATATTATAATACACAGAACATGGCTTAGCATATTGCTCAAGCAAAATGAAATTTTTCTTTAACTTGTTAGTTTTCCACTCTTTCTAGGTATCTGACAATTATTTTATTTTAATACTACAAAGTTCCTATATAAATCCTATATAAATTTGAATTAATTTTCTGCAATTCTGTTCTCTATGTGGGAGAAAAATTCCCCTTTCAGTTGTATTCAAGTGGCCATCTGCCAAAGCAGTACATTTCTCAGCACCTTGCTTCACTAAATTATGCCCAATTTTAGTGAACGTTTGTGAAATAGAATTGTATTCAATTATTCAATTTAAGCAGAGGTAATAGCAACTTTGATGAAAGAGAGTCGACTTTGCTTCCCCCTAGTTTTGCCTCTTAATTCAAGGAAAAATGCTTTGTTATTCAAATAAATATTGTAAAACTGAGGCATTCAAACAGGGTGATTTTTCTCTTTTTTGTTTGACTTTCTGTGGCATCAGCTAAGAGATCAGCAAAATCATGAGATTTCCTTTGAGTTTTACCACCTTGAGGATTAATTTGCTTCAGCTTGGTTTGCTACTCGTGATAAGTTAACTTGTGTACTATGTTTAGTACAAGCATCTGGATTTTAATCCATGTTCACCTGGGATACTTTTTTGAAGCATCAGATGTATATTCAGAAAGTGAAATGAGGTTAATTTTGCTCCATGACAACCATTTTATTTTCCTAAAAGGCAAATCATCCACTTCTTGGAAGTCCATTAATGTAAATATTTACTTTTTAAGTCCTCCCTGCATGTCTAAAAGTTGTAAGGTGGTCAAGCTTCTTCTCACATGTTTCCTCATGTTACTGTATTAGTTAGGCTACTCTTGAATGAAACAGAGGCAAGTTTAATTCCATCTGGCTAAAATACCAGTGCATATAGACATATTGGCTGATGGACTCAAGAAAAGGTGAATCAGGGGTTGAAAAGTGTCATCATGAATCAGTTTTTCTCCTTCACTTTTTCCGTATTTTCATGACGTGCCCTGGTATTACCAAGCCCACTTTTTCTCAAATACTTACATTTACCTCCTACTATGTATATGCCAGGCATGTTGAGCAATACAAATGTGCCAATTACGCCAATCTTTCAGCCCCAGTACATATGGAATAGTGATGAAGGAAGACACCTATGGTGAAAGTATCAGGGAAGTGACAGAAGAGAATAAAGTAACAGAGAAGTTTTTACTAACCTCATCTCTGCTTCATGTTCCTTCACTCATGTTTAAAAGCCTCTCACCATCAAGAGGTCAAGGCCAAACTTAAAACACCTTTTTACTCTAATGACCCTTTTTCTTTTGCTTCTTATCTTATCTGACCTTTCCACCTGAAAGAGAATGTGAGAGAGTATTTTGCTACTATTTAAAACTTGGGGACTATTTCTGATAAGTTCAAAATTAAGAGTAGCATAATGACTTTCATATTTGACTTCCTTCGTCATCAACCTCCAGCTTAGTCACAAGACTTCCTGGTCTTTGCTATCTTCCAGTTCTTACACTTATTATATTGAAAGGTAAGTGAGAAGTATAGTAAAATATCTAGAAAAGAAAGCATCATAAAACAATAACCTATGGGAAAGTTCTCATAATGATATGAAAGAAGCTGAGAAGATTCTGATAAGTCTTAGAAAGGCCAACTCTGAAAAACTCAAATAGCTGGACAGAATTACATTTGAACTCAAAATATTTTTCACAATCCTCTTTCGACTGACAAACATATTCCATACGCTTTCAAGCAGAAAATTAAAAAATTTTAATTCATTGAGCTTTGTTCTTTTTTTTTTTTTTTAACTAGAGAAATGTTGGATACAAAGATGAAATTTATATTAAATAATTTTTTTAAAACTTTGTATGTGTGCCTAGTCATGTCCAGCTCTTGCAACCCCATGGACTATAGTCCACAAGATTCCCCTGCCCATGAAACTTCCCAGGCAAGAATACTGGAGTGGGTTGCTATTTCCTACTCCAGGGGGTCTTCCTGTCGAACTTTCATCTTTAGGGCCTCCTGTGTTGACAGGCAGATTCTTTTTCACGGAGCTCCCTCGAAGCTTTTTTTTTTTTTTTTTTTTCAGCTTTACCTTGTCCATTTAAGATCCACCTATGTCTTAGTTCAGATTTATTGTCATATGTTCAGTTGATAGGCTCTGGTGCACATTATCTTCCCGGTGGATGGAGGGGCCAAGAGTGAGTAGGCAACTTCAAAGCGGAGCTATTAAATTTATATTTGTCACTAATCATTTCAACTTCTGGCAGACAGCCTAATTGCAAACACAAAGAGGATGCTCATGAGAATCATGGTCTTATATCTTGCCCAGTGACTTTCAGTAAGATACATGGTTTGTGAAAGCTCTTGGCTTATTGAGAGAGTAAATATTATTGCAGCTTGAGTCTCCCTATGCTGTTTCCAACTCAGGATTTATTAAATATAATTTAATGAAATATATAATTTAAACATATGAGGCAATGTTATTAGTAACTTCTCATCTTGTCTTTTCGGGATGGGCAGCAAAGCATAAGCTCTTTAAAAGACCAAAAACTAATCTAAGGCTTTTTCTATGCATGGTTTCCATTAATGTTAATGGCTTTTTTCTGGGCATAGTTTCTATTAATGTTATGCGATGCCTTTTTGAAGAAAAGAAAGGAAAAAGCAAAGAAAAACTGATCTCTATTTGCTACAAGTATTTTCTGATATAAACTGATGATGAATGCTTAAGAAAATATACTGACTCCAAAGACAGGGACTTCTTTTTGTTGTTGTTGTTGTTAATTATTTTTTGGCCACATTTCTTTTCTTTTTTTTTTTTTACTTTTATTGGTCTTTCATTTATTTATTTTCATCCATCTTTGTTCTTTGGCCCATGTGGGCCTCCCATCGCAGTGGCCTCTGTTGTCGCAGAGCACCGGCTCTGGACACATGCGCTCCAGAGCTCCGGCTTGGTAATTGGACACATCGGTCTAGCCGCTCTGCGGCACGCAGGATCTTCCCAGGCCAGGGATCGAACTGGCGCCCCTTGCACTGCAAGGCAGTGTCCTTACTCACTGGACCACCAGGGAAGTCCCATTTCTTTTTTTTTTTTATTGGCCTTTCATTTATTTATTTTCATCCATCTTTGTTCTTTGGCCTCTGTGGGTGACTGCAGTGGCCTCTCTCCTTATAGAGCACTGGCTCTGGGCGTGTGCGCTCCAGAGCTCGGGCGCCGTAATTGGACACATCCGTCCAGCCGCTCCACGGCACGTGGGATCTTCCCAGGCCAGAGATCGAACCGGTGCTCTTTGCACTGCAAGGCAAGGGATCTTCCCAGGCCAGAGATCGAACTGGTGCTCTTTGCACTGCAAGGCAAGGTCGTTACCCACTGGACCACCAGGGAAGCCCGACAGGGACTTCTTCACGTCCTATTTTTTTCTCTTTTATGTCTTAGCTTTTTGAAAGTTGCATTTTCTGGAAATTTACAGGAAATACAATCATATGGTTGGAGCAGCACTTCCAATTGCTTATTCGACCAACGATCTCCCACATTCAGTATATTACAAAATAATATTTTATTTACGGAAATGCACCTATAGTTAGTACTTAAACAGAACATCTCTTTGAAAATTTGGGAATTTGTTTTTGAGAGAGTAAATATTATTGCAGCTTGAGTCTCCCTATGCTGTTTCCAACTCAGGATTTATTAAATATAATTTAATGAAATATATAATTTAAACATATGAGGCAATGTTATTAGTAACTTCTCATCTTGTCTTTTCGGGATGGGCAGCAAAGCATAAGCTCTTTAAAAGACCAAAAACTAATCTAAGGCTTTTTCTATGCATGGTTTCCATTAATGTTAATGGCTTTTTTCTGGGCATAGTTTCTATTAATGTTAATGCGATGCCTTTTTGAAGAAAAGAAAGGAAAAAGCAAAGAAAAACTGATCTCTATTTGCTACAAGTATTTTCTGATATAAACTGATGATGAATGCTTAAGAAAATATACTGACTCAAAAGACAGGGACTTCTTTTTGTTGTTGTTGTTGTTAATTATTTTTTGGCCACATTTCTTTTCTTTTCTTTTCTTTTCTTTTTTTTTTTTTTTTACTTTTATTGGTCTTTCATTTATTTATTTTCATCCATCTTTGTTCTTTGGCCCGTGTGGGCCTCCCATCGCAGTGGCCTCTGTTGTCGCAGAGCACCGGCTCTGGACACATGCGCTCCAGAGCTCCGGCTTGGTAATTGGACACATCGGTCTAGCCGCTCTGCGGCACGCAGGATCTTCCCAGGCCAGGGATCGAACTGGCGCCCCTTGCACTGCAAGGCAGTGTCCTTACTCACTGGACCACCAGGGAAGTCCCATTTCTTTTTTTTTTATTATTGGCCTTTCATTTATTTATTTTCATCCATCTTTGTTCTTTGGCCTCTGTGGGTGACTGCAGTGGCCTCTCTCCTTATAGAGCACTGGCTCTGGGCGTGTGCGCTCCAGAGCTCTGGCGCCGTAATTGGACACATCCGTCCAGCCGCTCCACGGCACGTGGGATCTTCCCAGGCCAGAGATCGAACCGGTGCTCTTTGCACTGCAAGGCAAGGGATCTTCCCAGGCCAGAGATCGAACTGGTGCTCTTTGCACTGCAAGGCAAGGTCGTTACCCACTGGACCACCAGGGAAGCCCGACAGGGACTTCTTCACGTCCTATTTTTTTCTCTTTTATGTCTTAGCTTTTTGAAAGTTGCATTTTCTGGAAATTTACAGGAAATACAATCATATGGTTGGAGCAGCACTTCCAATTGCTTATTCGACCAACGATCTCCCACATTCAGTATATTACAAAACAATATTTTATTTACGGAAATGCACCTATAGTTAGTACTTAAACAGAACATATCTTTAAGTGATGAAACTGTACCTAACTATGAAGGAAGGTGAATTGGAGTCAGGAAAAAAGCTAGAAAAGGTGTTTATCTTGACATTTAGTCAAAGTCAATCAAATATCTGCAGAGAAAAAACAATGTTGTAATATGTGCTATGTGCTCAATATGTCAATTTTTGTATTAAAATTGTATGCTGAAAGGGGCATATAGCTAAAATCCTGCTTAGTGACAGGATTTTGATAGTCAGTCTAGGGGCCAAAATAGATGGAATGCATTCTTATTTCTAAGACTGTAATTTTCGTTTGCTACTGTTCTTTTTCTTTGTTCTATTACTGTGGCCTCTAGAATAAAACCATTTCCTAATGCAGTAAACAGGTCCCCCATAAAGCTACCTTTTGTTAAAAACTCTTAGGTTATATCACAGAAAAGCATGGCAAAATGATACATCGTTAGAACTTCTTCATATGGACACTTCTAAAAAATATTCAGGCTCTCTCATGTTACCCTCACACGAGTGTGGACATATGTGTATGTGTGTTAAACTCTGTGGACTTTTTCATCCACTTTAATTTCCTTTATTGCTAATTTCCATCCCATCTACAACTTGGTATTCATGTTCCTCAATCAGCATACAAATGAGAATTTCATTAACTTTAAAGCTTAACTGTAACCAAAAATATTAGTAATAAAGCCAGAATCATCGTTAATATGTTCTATGGAAAAAAAGACATGATTTTCCTTTGCTCTCTTGTCCCTAGGTTGTCCTAGTTTCTTCTGTCTTTCCAGTTTCTGGCTCAGTCTGGAAAAATTTCTTGAAAAAGCACAAGCTAGATCCCCAGGATTTCATATCCAGTCAGCCTCTCTTATAGGTACAAGGCCAAAAGTCTAATCTTATATGCTTAAAGGCACATGGGAAGGAAAACTGTGAAAATATACATCCATGCTACTATGATTTTGAATGAAAAAAGAAGATAAAGTAGATTTTATTCAAGTGTGCTAATTTTACATTGTAATACTACTACTGAAATTTAGAACTGCTGAGAATCAATACTGTGATTTGACAGCTAATGTTGCTACCACATTTTCAATAAATCAATCACGGATTATAGGACTGTTACACTCATCAGTACTGTGCTGAGTGTTCAGGAGAATATAAAGGGATAGAGTCAGTTTTAAAATAGGAATGCAATGTGGCTCCTCTCTCTAGGCAAGAATACTGGAGTGGGTTGCTTCTTCAGGGGACCTTCCTGTTCTAGGGATTGAACCAGGATCTCCTGCAGGCAGATCTTTATCCTCTGAGCCAGCAAGGAGGCCCAAAATTGTGGTAGTGGGAGGGAAAGATGCATTTTAAACATTTTAAATTAAATTTGGTATGCATTAACCCAAGAAACCATTACAAAATACTAATATGTATGATTTCACTTGTAAGACATTCTAGAAAAGGCAAAACTATAGGGAGAAAATTCTGATGAATGGTCATCAGGGTATTGGGAGGGTTTGCCATAGCAGGACATCATAGCACGTTGGGGGCTGGTGGGATTGTTTTATATTTAGGTTTCCATGGTGGTTACCAAAAGATACCCTTTACAAAGGATAAATTTTCCTAATGAATTTGATAGTCTTCTCAAAAATGCACTCATTCTGTAACATTATTTATCTCAAAGGATACTTTTTCCAAAAACCTTGAAGTCATCCTGCATTCTTCTGTTATTCCACATACCACATCCAATCAGTAAATCTTGTTGACCTTACCCTATATAATTTGATTATAATTAAAATGTAACCTGCTTCTCACTATTTCAGCAGTCTGATAGTTCTCTCTTTTCCAAAAGAAACTGAGAATGCTCTTTTTAAACTTTAGAATAAGATTATATGAGTTGTCTGCCTAAAATCTCCCATATCAAAAAAAAAAAAAAAAAAAAAATTCACCACTGCCCGTATCACTCGGAGTTAAATCCAAAATTCTTCCCCTGACCTATAAGTTCCTGTATGATGTTGTGATCCACCCACCACATACTCACACATACTTATTTCTAACTTATTCCATCCACACTGGCCTTCCCAATCATGCCGTGCTCACTCCCCACTTGGGGCCTTTGTGTGTGGTGTTTTCTTTTGCCCAGAACACTTTTCTTCCAGACATTCATGTAGTTCTTTATCTAAACCCTTGTGTCTTTATAAGGTCCCCTTGTTAATTGTTGTCTTCTTTTGCCACTGTGTTTTTCAGTGGCATCCAACTCACACTTCCTTTTCTCCTTTCTTGTTTTATTTTCTTACCATATCACTGACTATATCTAAATTGGTTTTTGGCTTCCCGTTCTGGAATGCTTACTCTATGAAGGCAGAGGTTTTTGTCTGTGTTTTCTTCCCTGTTTGGAAAGAAAAGTCTGACATGAACATGTGTTAATGGATGTGCTCTCTGAGAGACAGAAATGAATTTCTGTCCTAACAAGTACCATGGAACACACTCAGGACCGACAATCTGCCCCTGGTAGCTTCTGTGTCTACTTTTTTTCGTTTGAGCAGGTCTTGTCAGATGAGATTAAAATGTCTTCCCAACAGCCAAGCAGAGAACAAAGCCCCGTGGTATGTGAAAATAGCAAGTGAGGGAAGAATTACAGTTCACGTGGGTGATCGTTTTAGTGTAGAACACTGGAAAGAGAACTTCTTGCCAGTCGACTTGAGATAATTAGCATAGTCAGGTGTCAACCATCGCTGCCGACCTCATTAATACAACTCCTCAGGGAGGGATTTTTACTTGGAAAATTAGCCTTTCCTTTCTGAGAACACAGAAAAGACCTCCTCTCTCCCCTGATGAGGATCTGAACTTCTCCATTATCACATCTGGTAACAGAAGAGAAAGTACTTTGATTCATCATCACATTCAGATAAGTGAAGAAAGAAGCTTCTCATAAGTGTGAATAGATTTTGGTAAACAAATGGAATTTTTTTTTGAAGGGAGATTTACACAGCAAGTGTATCTGTCTATCTACTGCCACTTGGCTGTCTAGACTTGAAGGGCTGACTTCAGTTGTGTTCTGTGTATGTTATCACCAAGCAGAGCTTTAATGAAAATTCAAGGACTATACCCCTTCTCTCCAAACATTTTAGAGGAGAGTCTTCAAAGAAAATTGCCTTTGCAGACTTTATTTCTCTAATAGGAGTTTCTGCATTCCTACTGCATAATGTTTTGAATTACACTATAAATAACAGGTAGCTTTACTGACCTTTGGCAATCTTTAGGAGAGGTCTAGTATTTATGATTTACTTTAGATTTATTTTAATTACATCAGTGATTCAGTGTCACCTGGCCTCAATAATAAAGCCATGATTTTTCCTTCCTTCCCAGTCAAAGAACCATAGTCTATATGCCTCCACTTTGCACCTTATGTTCAATTCTCCTGGATAAGAAACTTGATTGTGAGCAGCTGAATGTAGTATTTAAGGTACTTTGAAACAAAGCAAAGATTTAATTCCAGGTTCTTCCATTGGCCAGCTATGTCATCTTTGCTGAATTCTCAATGACTTAGTTCCATCACCTGTAAAATGGGGATTATTACGCCATCTGTTTTCTGGGCTTCCCTGATGGCTCAATGATAAAGATTCTGCCTGCAATGCAGGAGACCTGGGTTCAATCCCTGGGTCAGGAAATGGCAACCCACACCAGTATTCTTGCTTGGAGAATTCCATGGACAGAGGAGCCTACCGGGCTACAGTCTGTGGTGTCTCAAAGAGTTGAACATGACTGAGCAACTCTCACTTTTTCACACTATCTGTTTAGAGTTATTCAGAAGATTAATTGAGATAAGTATAGGGTTTCAAACAGTGTCTGTCCTACTCCAAGTGCTTAAACTGTGTTGACTTCTGTCATTAACACACTCTAAGTTCATGTGTCAGCAAGTAATCAAAGTCACATTTAGTCAGTGGATCTTATGAAATAAACAGTAACTTACCCAAAACTCCCATAAAGTGTATAAATGGAAATAAAAGTTCTGAAGCATCAGTAATTGCTACAGTAAGGATAAAATAGGTGAAGGATTTTGTTTAGCAATTTATGGAAGGACTAGTTTTTCATAACTTTCACTAAATCTGTGTAATAATAAATTCCAAAGGAAAACATAGAATATATATTATTAGTAAATCAATAAATTCAATGATTTTATTAATTTACCTACATTTAGTGACTTTCATGTTCAAATAACAACCAAAGATTGTGGAACTGGATGTCTGTATTTCCATGCCTTGGTAAGGACAGACTGCCTCCATTGCATAACCTGTGTAAAATATGTAATTTATTTAAATTTAAAATTAATATGTTTGCCCTCTAAAATTAAATTTCTAATATTTATTAATTAAAATTAACATCAGTGATTCAGTGTCACCTGGCCTCAATAATAAAGCCATGATTTTTCCTTCCTTCCCAGTCAAAGAACCATAGTCTATATGCCTCCACTTTGCACCTTATGTTCAATTCTCCTGGATAAGAAACTTGATTGTGAGCAGCTGAATGTAGTATTTAAGGTACTTTGAAACAAAGCAAAGATTTAATTCCAGGTTCTTCCATTGGCCAGCTATGTCATCTTTGCTGAATTCTCAATGACTTAGTTCCATCACCTGTAAATTGGGGATTATTACGCCATCTGTTTTCTGGGCTTCTCTGATGGCTCAATGATAAAGATTCTGCCTGCAATGCAGGAGACCTGGGTTCAATCCCTGGGTCAGGAAATGGCAACCCACACCAGTATTCTTGCTTGGAGAATTCCATGGACAGAGGAGCCTACCGGGCTACAGTCTGTGGTGTCTCAAAGAGTTGAACATGACTGAGCAACTCTCACTTTTTCACACTATCTGTTTAGAGTTATTCAGAAGATTAATTGAGATAAGTATAGGGTTTCAAACAGTGTCTGTCCTACTCCAAGTGCTTAAACTGTGTTGACTTCTGTCATTAACACACTCTAAGTTCATGTGTCAGCAAGTAATCAAAGTCACATTTAGTCAGTGGATCTTATGAAATAAACAGTAACTTACCCAAAACTCCCATAAAGTGTATAAATGGAAATAAAAGTTTTGAAGCATCAGTAATTACTACAGTAAGGATAAAATAGGTGAAGGATTTTGTTTAGCAATATATGGAAGGACTAGTTTTTCATAACTTTCACTAAATCTGTGTAATAATAAATTCCAAAGGAAAACATAGAATATATATTATTAGTAAATCAATAAATTCAATGATTTTATTAATTTACCTACATTTAGTGACTTTCATGTTCAAATAACAACCAAAGATTGTGGAACTGGATGTCTGTATTTCCATGCCTTGGTAAGGACAGACTGCCTCCATTGCGTAACCTGTGTAAAATATGTAATTTATTTAAATTTAAAATTAATATGTTTGCCCTCTAAAATTAAACACTATTATAATTAAAACTTTGCTAATATGTTAGCTTAGAAAACAGGTCTAGGAATCATAATACATATGTATCTTCAGTGTATGAATATATATTTGTTGAGTGTGTGAATGTCTATTTGAGTCCTTGACCATTTTCCAGGGTGTCTTATTCATACTTTATAAAGATACATACATACATATATATACATATATATATATATACATATATATATATATATATATGCATATTTTTTTAACCTTAAATTTTTACTCATATTTTCTTCTACCTTATACATATTTTATTTGGAAGCATTCTACAAATCAGAATGCACTGAGGTTACACTTAAGTGAGAAAGAGAGAAAGTAGGAAACATTTCAGATTTAATATTAAGTTGTCTTTTTGTATGCTCTTTATTACTGGCTTCTTGGAATCTATTAACAGAAGCTCCAAGGAGAACATATGAGGGAGACCAGAACAACTAATTGGATGAGTGTGTTAAAAGTGTAACAGGTTCCTTCTTTCACCGAACCCTAAACATTTTTCTAAAAAACTCATGAAAGTGTCTTTTTGTAATGCTTACAAAAACTGTATATTTTTTATCATTCTTGAATGCCAGCTGAAGTGTTAAAAAGAGCAAAACAAATGTAAAAATGACTCAAGTAAATGTAGGAAAATGACACTGAAACAGATTGGTTTAGTGACAATTGCAAGGATTGATATGTGAAAAGAAGGCTTTCTATATGCATCCGTATATTGTAGTTCCTTTTGCCTTATTAGCTGAATTAGGATTTGGAGACAAAAATCTCTTGAGCTAGGATTACATTGTTTTACTGTTTTCCACTCAACCTAGAAGAGACACTTGCTCCATTTTACAGTCAAATGATAGATTTTTTAAAAAATGAAATTCCCCTTTCAACCTTTCTCTGTTTATGATAAGATTTTGCATCTCCCTAATCTTTGCCACAGGCTTTACACATGACAAAGAAAGCTCAGATAAAAGAGAAGGGGAAACTTGCAATTTCTTTGTAGACTTTTCAGGAAGATTTGCATTCACATTTCACTTCTGCTTTTAGTTCTCAAATAAAAGAACACAGATTTAACATGAAAAGTATCCCATAAAAAACCAATCGACTTTGATGTCTTATTGTTTTATTTAGAAAAAAATCATCAACCCCATTCTTCCAAAAATTAAAAATAAAAAAGCACATAATGTTTAGAATTCACACAAAGTACAACGTAGAGATAAAATGATGCAGTGGTTACTTCTAACTAAAATTCTCATATACTGAGTCTTACATTAATATGTGGGGGAAATTCTAGCTTGTATCAGATGAGCAGAATGAAGGTTTCAGGGCCCAGAGACACAGCATGTCTTCTAAACCTACTGGCAAATACACATCTAAAACTTACCAGAAAATCTGTAAGATCAGCTAAAAATGACAAGTTAGCTTACAGGTAGGTATTATGCCTATTAAAGTGCAGAGTCCCTTTCCATACAAGAATGAGCCTGGCTTTAAGTAGAGTGAAAGTGTCTGTCACTCAGTCATGTCCCACTATTTGTGACCTTATGGACTGTAACCTGCCAGGCTCCTCTCTCCATGGGATTTCCCAGACAGTAACGCAGGAGTGAGTTGCCACTCCCTTCTCCAGGGGATCTTCCTGACCCATGTCTCCTGCATTGCAGGTGGATTCTTTACCCTTTGAGCCACCAGGGAAGCCCCTGTGCAAAGAAATCCTTCATACTGGTGAATTAAGATATATTCCAGACTGATGTTTAAAGAAAGACTTGACTGATGTCTGTCTTGGTTTATATCATGGTCCGTTTTACAGCCAATGGAAGCAAAATATGAATGATTCATTAAGCACTAAAGCCATAGGGACCCCAGGATTTTTTTAGATCAGTAGCTCAGCAGTTCACTGCTATGGTTTCTTAAAAAGAGTTATGGAGTCTGCTTTTGAATTTAAAGAAAACACAGTCAAACACAGAATCTATTTAAAGCTACTTTTAAAAGCTGGAGAAAGGTTTAATTTAGAGGAAATACCCTGTTATTGTACTCTTTCTCCAGCTCAAAAATTTATCAATTATAGGGTCATAGTCAAATTGCTATCCCAGTTTTTGTCTAAAAAATACTTAATATGCCCAGTCTATTCCTCTCCTGGGGCCTCGGAAAAAAATTTGCAATTCACATTTCACTTCTGCTTTTAGTTCTCAAATAAAAGAACACAGATTTAACATGAAAAGTATCCCATAAAAAACCAATCGATTTTGATGTCTTATTGTTTTATTTAGAAAAAAATTATCAACCCCATTCTTCCAAAAATTAAAAATAAAAAAGCACATAATGTTTAGAATTCACACAAAGTACAACGTAGAGATAAAATGATGCAGTGGTTACTTCTAACTAAAATTCTCATATACTGAGTCTTACATTAATATGTGGGGGAAATTCTAGCTTGTATCAGATGAGCAGAATGAAGGTTTCAGGGCCCAGAGACACAGCATGTCTTCTAAACCTACTGGCAAATACACATCTAAAACTTACCAGAAAATCTGTAAGATCAGCTAAAAATGACAAGTTAGCTTACAGGTAGGTATTATGCCTATTAAAGTGCAGAGTCCCTTTCCATACAAGAATGAGCCTGGCTTTAAGTAGAGTGAAAGTGTCTGTCACTCAGTCATGTCCCACTATTTGTGACCTTATGGACTATAACCTGCCAGGCTCCTCTCTCCATGGGATTTCCCAGACAGTAACGCAGGAGTGAGTTGCCACTCCCTTCTCCAGGGGATCTTCCTGACCCATGTCTCCTGCATTGCAGGTGGATTCTTTACCCTTTGAGCCACCAGGGAAGCCCCTGTGCAAAGAAATACTTCATACTGGTGAATTAAGATATATTCCAGACTGATGTTTAAAGAAAGACTTGACTGATGTCTGTCTTGGTTTATATCATGGTCCGTTTTACAGCCAATGGAAGCAAAATATGAATGATTCATTAAGCACTAAAGCCATAGGGACCCCAGGATTTTTTTAGATCAGTAGCTCAGCAGTTCACTGCTATGGTTTCTTAAAAAGAGTTATGGAGTCTGCTTTTGAATTTAAAGAAAACACAGTCAAACACAGAATCTATTTAAAGCTACTTTTAAAAGCTGGAGAAAGGTTTAATTTAGAGGAAATACCCTGTTATTGTACTCTTTCTCCAGCTCAAAAATTTATCAATTATAGGGTCATAGTCAAATTGCTATCCCAGTTTTTGTCTAAAAAATACTTAATATGCCCAGTCTATTCCTCTCCTGCAAGGGAGAAAAGGAATCCTCTGTCAAATTTACATTTATATTATTAAAATGTTTCTTTAACAGATTAATCTTAGGCATCAAGTTTCTCCGTACAGTGTATTTGCTATTCATTTGTGGTCTGCAGACTTGGAGCATCCGTATAACCTGGGAGTTTGTGAGAAGTTTACAATCACCCCAACTGTACTGTATCACACTATTCTGTTTAACGAGATCCTGTATGATTCACAAATGCCTTAAAGTCAGACCACTCCTGCCCTACAACCTTCATTTACTGTGTTCTCATTTATGGACATGTTCTGTTCAAGTAACATGGAAGCCTTGCTTTCACATTTTCCTGTAAATACCTTTACCTCAGTTCCATTTGCTAAAGCACAATCACTCTTTTGGAGGTGGTTGGTCCAGTGCAGTTCCTGCAGTAGAAGAAAGAAAACCTAGGTCTTTATTTAATTTCTTTCCAGCATAGACGTATAACAAAGATCCTACCAGTACTGTAGAGGTCTAGACAATACCATAAAAATGTAATTACATTAAAGTAGCACTAGAGTTTCACAGACCATTCTAATATCTTTTCACAATAGGACTTCTGGCAAGGATATCTTATATATTTTTGTCATGTTCTTGTCAAAATTTACAGGTGAAAGAAAATTTTTCCCTGACAGCCTGAGGCCTTATGATATGGCTCAGTGAATCAGTGAGAAATATTCATTGAAACTCTTCTGGTGGCTATATGAGGAAAATCATACTAGTCTATTGTTTATAATGCTATCTAAGGCATAGTGTTCTCTTTTGAGCCACAGAGCAAGAAAAAATTTTTGGAGGGAGGTATAATCATTTAATACTGACTCCAATAATCCATCTTTACTTTGGTATTAGTTTATTCTGTATTGCATGCTTTATTAAAAATGTATTTTCAAACACGGCCTTCTATCTTTTAGACTCAAATGTGTGCTGCACTCAAATGCCTGTTTTACTTATTTGCAGTTTATGCCTGTAGTAAAATTATGGGCTATAGGGCAGGATGGAAAATATTCCTCTTAGCTCCTTTTATTGTCCACTTTCCTTATGTCTGAGTTATAGAATTTTCATGGAGACTCCTAATAATCTTGTGATTCAGAAGACCCTGTCATTTTGCACACCATCTTAGGGATTTTTCTGACTGAAAGGAACTGCATAAATCTAATGGGTGTTTATTATTTTATAGTCTTCAATTTTCAACACAAAAGCACCATAATATGGACTGAAAATGTTTCGAGGTATATATATGCTTTCAATTCTTATTTTCTTGTCCAAACAGATTCTGACAAAAACAATGTTTTGAAAATGCCTACTTCTCCCTTTATTTCCAAGGCTTTTCATGTACACATGCATTAACATGTACAGGCACATATATGGAAACACGTGTGCATGTGTGCTAAGTTGCTTCAGTTGTGTTCAACTCCTTACAACCCTATAGACTGTAGCCTCCAAGTTCCTCTGTCCATGGGATTCTCCAAGCAAGAATACTAGAGTGGGTTGCCATGCCTGCCTCTAGGGGATCTTCTTGACCCAGGATCAAACTGGTGTCTCTTATGTCTTCTGCATTGGCAAGCAGGTGTTCAACCACTAGTGCCACCTGGAAAGCCCCACAGACACACATAGGTAGGCGATTTTCTCTGGTCTTTGTGACTTATTTCAGAAAATTGTGAAAAGTTTCTCTTGGCATCCCAACCCCTTCTCTCCTTCCCACTAAATACCAGAAAAGGTGCAGAAATTTTAAAGTCCTTTTCAGTAGGAGAAGAACAGCACTAAGTCAGAAATACTGAAGAAAACTTAGTCTAATAAATGATATTAGGTATCATCCTATATTTGAGAATACTTCATTCCTATGAAATGTTTTAACTTGTTGGTAACTCAATTTGCCTGATGATATGTTAGTGATGAGGAGGTTGGTTAGAAGAGTAAGATTATGCCTGTTCCTCAGAAGAGTTCTAGGGAAGAAGCTGAGGTTTCTCCTTGCCTTATTGCACCCCCACATCTGTAGACAGTCAAGTGCTCCACTTTGAGATATGCAAGGCAACTTGGGTAACTTATTGTGAGGATCCTTTTGAATACTCATTTTCAGTGGTGATCTCACCCTATTACAGTCTCCAGATAGCTTGGGACATGCTTTTCCAGGTCTAATTTTTGACTTTCCTATTTGAATATATGATTTCTTTTCATCTTTCCATCTTCTTTGCCACATACATGCAAAACCTTTAACTGATAATTTGTTGTGTTTTTCCACTGCTGAGTCAACACTTTAGGCTGTATCTCTAATTACCCCTGTGAGGTTCAGATAATAACTTCAACTTCAGTGAGTTTTCCCAGCTTCCCAAAGTCATTTGTTAGAGCTTACAATAACATGTCATAAATCTTTCTATTAAACTTCAGTTGTTAGAGTCAAGCCAGTGGAAGATCAACAAAAATTGCACAGCTTTTTACAATATCCCAGCAAGAGGTGCGAGCAGTTGTTCTTTCAGCCTGTAATGTGTTTGTCTTGTATTAAAAATTGTTAGTCACAGTAGAAAAGAGAGGTTGAACCTTAGGAGAATTTCAAGCTATGTCTTCAGGCACACTTGAAAAGGTTCAAAAATCAATTAGGCAAGAAATCTAACTACTAGTATTAAAAAGAGATCAAATATAATCGCTTAGCCCCAAGATTGACCCAGTGAAAATTATTTCTTCTTAATAAGTCTTCTTAATAAGTCAGACTGCTTTACAAATTGAATGTAAGTATACACACTATAAAATTCTGGTGTAACAGGAAGGCTATTGCATCCAATCATATTGGACATATAGTAATAGCTTTGAAAAAGTATTCAATAAAAACTAAGGCTTAACATTGTCATAAATGCAGGTTTTTCAGGAGTGAGTCTGACATGTCCCACCTGATTTGCTCATCCTGTTGTATTTGCCCACCTGATTTCTCCTTTTACTTCAAGGCAGGTTGTGAGGGTTAACCCAGGCTGTGTGATCAGGCATGGGTTTATAGGTTACTTATACTCCACACTAGTTGGGTGAGCTTGAGAAAGTTATTAAACATCAGGAGTTTCAGGCCATAAACAAAATGGAGATTATAGCGGTGCTTCATTTACTGGGTTGTGGAGATTAAAGGAAAAGTGCACATAAGCTGCTTCAAGCATGCCAGGATGAGAGTTAGTGCTCAAGAAATATTGACTCCTTTTGGTGTTAGCCCAGCTTGGGTGAGCTCCTGGTAACCTCAGAATTTTTTTTTTTTTTTTATTCTTTATTTTTAAGATTTACCCACTGGACCATCAGGGAAGCCCTTTGGCCTATTTTTAAATTTAGAACTTTGTTTGCATATTGATGCATTTTTATGTTGTATATTTTAGATAAAAATCATTTATCAAGATAGGTCTTTTGCAAATATTCTCTAATTCTGTTATATGGTCTTTTTTGCATCACTAATTTTAAAGTTCAACATGTATATGTCTCACATTTGATATATAAATTCCTGTGTATATGGACCCTATCTTCAAAAACAGGAAACACACTCTGGGTTTGCTTTATCTCCTAGATAGACCTATATATTCCCCTGCAAAGGTACAGGTACTTGATTAATTCACCATGTGAATGATTAATGTCAAATTCAAAGCATCATTTTAATGTAATGATACCCCAAATTAAGGAGTTCCACAGAAAAGCGATCCCCAACATTTTTGGCACCAGGAATCAGTTTCATGAAAGATAATTTTTCCATAGACCAGGGGTGGTAAATGGTTTCAAGATAATTCAAACTCATTACATTTATTGGGCACTGTATTTCTAATTCTGCCACCAGTCTGACTGGAAGTATCCATTTCTAGCCATTGGAGGTTGGGGACCTCTGTCTTAGAGGCACCCAAAGGGCATGGCCTGATACGGCTCATATGATGCTTCTGCTTCATTTTTCAACATAAGGCTAGAAGAGATCTTTTTTTTAATATATTAAGGTAGATTATAAATGATTGACGACAGAGAGTCACAAAAGGATTCTCCTACAATTGGACTTAAACTTTCCGAAGCCTGTTCTGGGTTAAGGTATTAATAGGCATATATATATATATATATATATATAATACAAATATATATATATATATGTAATATATATGTAATTATGGTGCATGGTAAATAGTTATGTGCAATAAGGATGTGCAAAATCAGGAAAGGAAGAAATTAATTTTAACTGGGTCAGGGAGTGGGCCATTGACTCATCAAGCAGACATCTATTAAGTACCCACTGGGAATTCAAGTTTCATACATGAGAATAGGCCTCAGGGATGAGTTGTAAAAATTCCACACCTTCAAGATCCTTGCAGTACAAGAATCAGGTCCAAGGGTAGTGAAGGCTTCAGGAAGCACTATCAGGAAAAACCCTTTGGAAGAGGTAATATTTGGACTTGGGTGGTCAGTGGGTGTCAAGGGGGTAGTTGGATTTGGATTTTTGAAGATGTGAAGGGAAGCACATGCTAGATATTGGCAACAGAAAGGCAAAGACACCTGACTATCTTACATTTCAAAAAACAGAATCAAATTTCCAGTTTCTTTTGATGACCATTTTATATCTACGAATACAGTGTTAGCATACTAGTAATAGATTATATTCGGTGAGAACTTACTTTGACCTAGACATTATTTTAAACATTTTACTTTGTTGAAAAAGAGCTCATAGAATCCTTATTAGATCTCTGAGGCAGGCAAGGCTTTTATTTCCAGCTCTACTAAATGAATCAGTGGCTTGTCTCACATGGGTTTGGGACACACCTGCACATTTAAAACAGCTCTACACTGCATGCCAATGCCACAAAAAAGCTTTCAGTGTTCTGTCTCCACAAAATAGTTCAAAACTTAAAATATTCTAAAAGAGTATCTCAAGATATGTCTGTAAAAACAAATATGATGAGAGAGATTGCTCTGAGCAGTAAATATGGACTTATCAAGACTGAAGTCTGAAAAAAAAAAAAAAAAGACTGAAGTCTACATAAGCAGCATCTTGAGAAACGTGAGGCTTTAATTTTCTGGCAAATGGTGGACCATGAAGGCTTCTGCTTAGGTGAGAGAATATAATGACAGGTGAAGAGAGAAAGCTGGGGATTTTGACTCCTATTATTTAGAGTTTATCTTTTTTATCAAACAAAATGATACATGTGGATTGGAGGAAGTTTAAGCCCAAGATAAATAAGAGAGGTCATGTTTTCAGACAGTAGAGCTGGAAGGGAATATTTTGGATGAAGAAAGATTTGAGCAAAAGCAACACAGATGGAAGATCTGGAGGGGATGGTTAAATCCCTGTAGTTGTATTTTCAAATCCACAAGAATAAATACAGAGAAGAGATCTTGCTAATGAAGAGAGTGTGAGGAAGTCTGAGACTTTTAGTTTCCTAAAAGCTCAAATCAGCAACCAGTCAAAAAACTCAGACAATATTGATGGGAGAATAATGCCTTAATTAAGAAAGCTAACACACTCTTTAGTACTCATCTTATGCAGTGCAATTAAACCAATGTATTCTATTAAGGTCCTTTAGAATCTAACTTCCAGTTAGGGATCTGAAGGATGAATGAAAGAAAACATTTCTCTTAATGAGTGCTAGTTGAAAAATGGAAAGTGACTCTCTGGAAGACTTGAGCTGAGGGTGAAAGAAAAAGGACTCGATGACTTTGCAAAAAGGCAAAAGATAATCACATGGGATAAGGGTACAGATTACACTATACTGATCATTGCTGCAGATGCATTAAAGAGATGTAACTTTCAGTTCAATGGGATTTTCAAAGACTAATAGGCCACTTTGAGAAATGGCAGGTTTGGAATGCCTTTGCCACAGGTATTTTGGAAGTTTCCTGCACTGGAAGAGAGTTTGAGCTTAAGACCTCTTTCTTATTCTAAGATTTTTGTTATTTTATTATTCAGTATTTTAAGAATCTTTGGCAAAACTCTTCATGTTTTTCACCAGTTATGTCCTGGTAATTTCCTGACATAATCAAAAATAATGCACTGAGAGAAATCCTATGAATTTCCTATGTTTACGGTTTCTAAAATAAATAGCTGTTTAGAACTTAGTTTTAAGTATTTTGAGAAAATAAATGAAAATAAAGCATTATACTTAGTGGGAGTCAATTCAGAGGTGTAAGTTTTGGAAAGGAAATGAGAGGCAGAGGATATTGCCAGTTTTGTCTTTCGGAGTCCTGACATTTGAAAAGGAAACTCAGAGTTTATCTTTTTATCAAACAAAATGATACATGTGGATTGGAGGAAGTTTAAGCCCAAGATAAATAAGAGAGGTCATGTTTTCAGACAGTAGAGCTGGAAGGGAATATTTTGGATGAAGAAAGATTTGAGCAAAAGCAACACAGATGGAAGATCTGGAGGGGATGGTTAAATCCCTGTAGTTGTATTTTCAAATCCACAAGAATAAATACAGAGAAGAGATCTTGCTAATGAAGAGAGTGTGAGGAGGTCTGAGACTTTTAGTTTTCTAAAAGCTCAAATCAGCAACCAGTCAAAAAACTCAGACAATATTGATGGGAGAATAATGCCTTAATTAAGAAAGCTAACACACTCTTTAGTACTCATCTTATGCAGTGCAATTAAACCAATGTATTCTATTAAGGTCCTTTAGAATCTAACTTCCAGTTAGGGATCTGAAGGATGAATGAAAGAAAACATTTCTCTTAATGAGTGCTAGTTGAAAAATGGAAAGTGACTCTCTGGAAGACTTGAGCTGAGGGTGAAAGAAAAAGGACTCGATGACTTTGCAAAAAGGCAAAAGATAATCACATGGGATAAGGGTACAGATTACACTATACTGATCATTGCTGCAGATGCATTAAAGAGATGTAACTTTCAGTTCAATGGGATTTTCAAAGACTAATAGGCCACTTTGAGAAATGGCAGGTTTGGAATGCCTTTGCCACAGGTATTTTGGAAGTTTCCTGCACTGGAAGAGAGTTTGAGCTTAAGACCTCTTTCTTATTCTAAGATTTTTGTTATTTTATTATTCAGTATTTTAAGAATCTTTGGCAAAACTCTTCATGTTTTTCACCAGTTATGTCCTGGTAATTTCCTGACATAATCAAAAATAATGCACTGAGAGAAATCCTATGAATTTCCTATGTTTACGGTTTCTAAAATAAATAGCTGTTTAGAACTTAGTTTTAAGTATTTTGAGAAAATAAATGAAAATAAAGCATTATACTTAGTGGGAGTTAATTCAGAGGTGTAAGTTTTGGAAAGGAAATGAGAGGCAGAGGATATTGCCAGTTTTGTCTTTCGGAGTCCTGACATTTGAAAAGGAAACTCAGTTTATGGGCATTCTCTTAAAGTATCAATAGGGGAACAATAGAACATTTTTATGACTGGGGAAGTGAATGAGTCAATATGTGTTGTATAGTCTAAATTAAAACCTAGCGACAAAATATCCACTCTATTTTTAAACTATATTTAATACCAAATATTATCCCATAATGGAGAAAGAAGACAAAAGGATATGCTAGAATTGATCCCTCCATTCAACTACCACCTTCTATTACTTTTTTATTGCCTAAAATACTACTTTGCATGCACAGTCACACAACCCACATATAAACTTGGAAAAAAATTAGACTTGAAATTAGTTTTTATGTTGAAGCTTATGCAAATTAAAGTGTTTGCTTCCTCAGCATTCTTTATATCTAAGTGTAGAGGAATATCTTCTGTCCCCTTGATACTGATTGCTGATCTTCTCTGTGTCCTCCTTGTTGTTTGCCTTACACATCTGTCTAAGCTTGACACAAGAGATAAGGAACACTCATATGGCCAATGCCATCTCCCTTACATTTAACAAAGGTTCTTGTAAACATAAATTTGTTGTGTTAACAATCTTAACATCCTGAAAATATAATTGCATGTAAATCAAAACCATTTTCATTATAATCATGAAGAATATATTCTTTTGTGTTCTAGACTGTCTTTTTGATAAATTCTATAAAACAGAAACCCAGGACACAGTATACTGTTTTCTGTGTGTCATCAATAATTGAAAATAAATACACTTTACAAATAAAAGCTAGAGGTTGTTCCCTGGATACATCTATGCTACCTCAGGATAGTCTCCCAGTCACAACCACAGTGAATGTACCAACGGTTTTGATGGAAAACATCAACTATGACTGGAATCTACACCAACTGTTGCCAAGGCAACTCAGCATCATGGTAGAAACTAGATTTGATTGTTTACTTTGCCTTTCTTTTTTTGTTTGTTTGATCAGATTTTCCATTCATTGCCTAACAGTAGTTCTCAAAGCATTGACATGACTTAGCAAATAAACATTAACAAAAAAAAAGTTCTCAAAAAATGAATGGCTCTAAATTAAAACATATTAACATTTATGAGATAGACAAGGTTATTATAGAATAGAATTGAATTATAAAACTGAAAATAGGGCGTCCCTGGTGGTTCAGTGGGTAAGGACACCGCCTTGCAGTGCAAGGGGTGCCAGTTCGATCCCTGGCCTGGGAAGATCCCACATGCCACAGAGCAGCTGGACCAATGTGCCCAACTACCAACTGGAGCTCTGGAGTGCATGCACCCAGAGCTGGTGCTCTGCAGCAACAGAGGTCACTGCAATGGGAGGCCCACACAGGCCAATGAACAAAGATGGGTGAAAACAGATAAATAAAAGACCAATAGTAGTGCCACCCACCCCCCTAAAAAAACTGAAAATAATAATCTAGAAAATGAAAATGCTGAGCTAAAAGAAGAATCTAAGATAGCAGAAGAGTTAAAAATTTTGTTCAAAGTCTTTAGTTAGAGACAAAAACTACAGGCCCTTGATTCTCAGGGTACCATTCATTGCTTATACTTTCTATTGTGGAAAATTTATAACACAAATAAAAAAAAAAAAAAAAAGATGGATTTCAATGAACTCATCACCTTGAGTCAACATTAAGAATTCCTTTGTCAAAAAATGTTAATATACATTGGTTACACTCATGCATACTTTGATATTCTAAGGTATTTTGTTGAATGTCATTTACCATCCCTTATGAGAATGCATGTTTTATGTTGAATCATCTCATTCTTAGAATAGTTTTCTGAAGACTAGCACCTTTATGCTATTCAAAATGCCTGTTTTTATGTCCAAACAGTGAAATTTCAGTTTAGGAGCAAGCACATGTGATTGTTTCTATCTTTTTTGCCAATAACATAAATGATTATTTACATTTCCTGTCATATTGCATTAATTTATGTGTCTAAGACAAAGCTAAAACATAAAAAAATACTCCATACTTTAACAGGAATGAATGCTTTTCATGTTAAGCTTCATGTTGGTGGTTGACTTAAAGTAGATTTGGATTTTGACATGCCAAGGAATAATCTCCTATTTCTAGTTTGCCAAGTAAATTTTTTAAAAAATTAATAATGGCATTTGATTTACCAATCTCACTAGACTCTTTGTGGTTTTTATTGTTTCCCCTCATTTATCTTAACAATTTTATTTTGTCCATGTGAACAGACTGCCTAATTTTGAAATATTACGGTAGTCTTGGTAACACACTCAACATGGTCATACATGGCATCTGACGTCAGAAAGAATCAGGCTTTAGTCCTTAGCTTACACTTTATGGCTGTGTAACTCTGGGGCACATTTCCTCATCTGTAAAATGATCTAATTATAGTTACCTCGGAATTGTAAAACCAGTTATTATATAAAGTATCACATAGGGGCTGACTCAGTAAATGGCGCTACACAATTTATCAGAGTGGATCTCTCTTTTATAGTGGATCACTCACATAGGTAGGGAGTATGCCAATTAGGACTTTTGTAACTATCATTATAATATAAATTCACCTGTGGATTTGGGATTCGTATAAGTATGTGGGTGCTGCATTTCTCTGGCTTTGTATAAGGAAGTTCTAATCTTACGAAATCAGATGAGTGATTGTCTATCATTTTCCATATTCTGAAATATATTTCATCACCGAGAATTACCTGTTTCTAAGATGTTTTCCTCCAAAAGACTAGAACACAGTAGTAGTTAAGAGGAATCTGGATTGAAATCCTGATTATTCAGTTGATTAGTAAAAGGACTTTGGGCAAGTGACTAAACCTTTTTTATATATCAGTTTCTTTATCTATAAAAATGAAGGAATTATAACAGCATCTGCTTCTTAGAGTTGATGTGAGAATACAATCAATATTTAGTAAATATTTATTTTGTGATCATTATGGACCAGGACTATGTTCATTGTTATATCTAAAAGACAAAGGTTAAGTTAGTAATAAAGGAAAGGGTCATTGACAGTTAAAAATGTTATTAACTGAGGCACAAAGTATATAAGCTAAGAGTCTTTTATAATGGCAATTTTTGCAGTTATCTTTATTCTAGTTTTAACAGTTTCAGTGATATCTGCAATGAAGTCTGTCAGTCTGAACTTTTTCACAATATGTGACTATAGTTAGGTCAGTAGCTGGGTAGCTTTCTTTTTTGGTTGTTAAGAAATTGACAATTTGCACAAAATTGTAGTATTTGATAAGAGTAACTTATGTGTTAGAAAGTAGCATGTGATGGTGTTTGTGATAGAATAATGTTAAGAACATTGAGAAGTTAAATCATAGCATTAACTTCTAAAAAGCCCTGAATACTCTCTAAAGATTAAAGAGGTGATGAGTACCGTCATGAATGAGAGACTTACTGTATACAGCTTTCTGCTGTGTAGACTGAGACACCACATGACAGCATTTAAGCTCCTAGGAGAGTCTTGGCTAGCAACCTGAAAAGGCAACAGGTTTTTCTAGAAACTAAAAAATAATACAGGTTCTTTCAAAAAATAAGCTGGATAAAAAATAATATACAACACAGAAATGGAGAAGATCAACAATACTTTTGAAATACTTAGCTAGTATTTATGATAAAGACAGCAAAATGAACCATTTAGTGTTGAAGGGTTACATTAGGTGTTATTGATTTTCCATTTTTTTGTGTTCATTTATTTGGAGAACTTGAGTATTGTCTGTTTTAAATCAATAATCACGCAAGGTATGCGTTAACCAAATATCATTCATAATCAGTGCATTTTGGTGGCCTGTGCTACGTCAGTAGCGTTATTTGTTCAGAAAAGTGTTGCCATAGTCCAACTCTTATAGCATAGGTTGGACATTATGATCTTTTAAGCTAAAGGGTGAGTTAAGACTGCAGTAAAAATAAAAATATAGTCTGAAATGCAAAGATAGAATTTCAATTTACAAAACAGATTTATACATCAGTCTTAAAAATATTTTTGTAATTTCTTTTTATGGCACTTTTGGGGTATAAAATGTAACAGAAAAGTTGAAATAACTGATAGAATTAATTGAAACAGGAAATTCCAGTATCATTATTTCAAAGAAATATGGAATAATTTGATTTTCACTCAGAAAGCTAATCAAAAGCTCAATGTCACCAAACCAGTTGTGCTGGGTTCACATCTGCTGCATCTTGGTGCAAAGTTAAACGCTTCCTACATCTCTTTGTCGCCTGTCACCAAGTGTAATTATTGAATCTTGTGAGTAAATCATAGATTATTACTTGTTAGTTGTTCATTGGAGCACAACCAGAGCCAAAATTACATATTCTTTCCAGTTTTTTGACATCAAAGTACACTGTCTGCTTGAAGAGAAAGTGTTCCCATTATTTTTCTGTTCATTTTTCAGGGCAGCATGTGTACTTTCATCATGATTCCTTGCACAAAGCATTCTCTTAGATCTTAGATTCTTGCCTAATATTATAGATAAAATTAGTTGAAATTAAAAAGTTGTCTCATTAAAAGGTACACTCATGCATACACTCTCAGAGAGAAAGAAAAGATGGCAATGATTAAGAAGCCTTTTTCTTTTTTGGGGGGTGGGGAGGGAAAGGGAGCAGGTTGGGGAAGGAGGGGGGTGGGCGGGCCACTTCTGTTGGTCTTTCATTTATCTATTTTCATCCATCTTTGTTCTTTGGCCCGTGTGGGCCTCCCATCACAGTGGCCTCTGTTGTCGCAGAGCACTGGCTCTGTGTGCATGCGCTCCAGAGCTCCGGCTCGGTAATTGGACACATCCGTCCAGCCACTCTGTGGCACGTGGGATCTTCCCAGGCCAGGGATCGAACCGGTGCCCCTTGCACTGCAAGGCGGTGTCCTTACCCACTGGACCACCAGGGAAGCCCGAGAAGCCTTTTTCAAACAACTAAGATAAAAAATAATTTGAAGAATTTTGATTTATAAGTAGAAATCTTAAGGTATTTATGGAAAGAGAGGATGAATAGAGTCTAAAACATGGTCATTATGTTGTTAAGAGAGAAGTTAAATGCATTAAATAAAGAAACAAGACTAATACTAACATTTCTAACCATGACCTCAACAAATAACTAAGAACATCAAAAATTTTTGATTAAAGTATTTCTAATGGGTTAATTGAAACAGGAAATTCCAGTATCATTATTTCAAAGAAATATGGAATAATTTGATTTTCACTCAGAAAGCTAATCAAAAGCTCAATGTCACCAAACCAGTTGTGCTGGGTTCACATCTGCTGCATCTTGGTGCAAAGTTAAACGCTTCCTACATCTCTTTGTCGCCTGTCACCAAGTGTAATTATTGAATCTTGTGAGTAAATCATAGATTATTACTTGTTAGTTGTTCATTGGAGCACAACCAGAGCCAAAATTACATATTCTTTCCAGTTTTTTGACATCAAAGTACACTGTCTGCTTGAAGAGAAAGTGTTCCCATTATTTTTCTGTTCATTTTTCAGGGCAGCATGTGTACTTTCATCATGATTCCTTGCACAAAGCATTCTCTTAGATCTTAGATTCTTGCCTAATATTATAGATAAAATTAGTTGAAATTAAAAAGTTGTCTCATTAAAAGGTACACTCATGCATACACTCTCAGAGAGAAAGAAAAGATGGCAATGATTAAGAAGCCTTTTTCTTTTTTGGGGGGTGGGGAGGGAAAGGGAGCAGGTTGGGGAGGGAGGGGGGCGGGCGGGCCACTTCTGTTGGTCTTTCATTTATCTATTTTCATCCATCTTTGTTCTTTGGCCCGTGTGGGCCTCCCATCGCAGTGGCCTCTGTTGTCGCAGAGCACTGGCTCTGTGCGCATGCGCTCCAGAGCTCCGGCTCGGTAATTGGACACATCCGTCCAGCCACTCTGTGGCACGTGGGATCTTCCCAGGCCAGGGATCGAACCGGTGCCCCTTGCACTGCAAGGCGGTGTCTTTACCCACTGGACCACCAGGGGAAGCCCGAGAAGCCTTTTTCAAACAACTAAGATAAAAAATAATTTGAAGAATTTTGATTTATAAGTAGAAATCTTAAGGTATTTATGGAAAGAGAGGATGAATAGAGTCTAAAACATGGTCATTATGTTGTTAAGAGAGAAGTTAAATGCATTAAATAAAGAAACAAGACTAATACTAACATTTCTAACCATGACCTCAACAAATAACTAAGAACATCAAAAATTTTTGATTAAAGTATTTCTAATGGGTTAATTCATATTTCAAATTTTAGTACCTCTATCTGTTGAATTGGGACTTCTCTGGTGGCTCGGTGGTAAAGAATCCACCTGCCAATGCAAGAGACGCAGGTTCAATCTCTGGCTTCAGAAAATCCCCTGGGTAAGGAAAGGACAACCCACTCCAGTATCCTTGCCAGAGAAATCCCATGGACAGAGGAGCTTGTTGGGCTACAGTTCATGGGGCCGCAAAACAGCTGGACATGGCTAGCAAGTAAACAACATCAACAGCCTATTAAATTATGTTTATTATTATAATATAAGAAATGACTAATGATGGTTTGTTTCTTATAAAACTATGTGCATGCCTAGTCACTAAGTCATGTCTGACTCTTTGGGACCTTTTGGGCTACGGCCCGCCAGGCTCCTCAGTCCATGGGATTCGCAAGAAGACTGGAGAGGGTTTCCATGTCCTCCTCCTCCAGGGAATCTTCCTAACCCAGAAATTGAACCCTTATCTCCTTTGTCTCCTTAAAGGCTTCATAGAATAGTAACATACATTGCTTTTTTGATGTAATAAAACTGGTTATAGAATTCAATTTAATATTTCTTTGATAATTGATTGTGACACACAGACTTGATCTTCTGGATAGTTATTAGCATTTCTTTTTAAATATTAGGTTTATCATTATTTGGAAACTATAATGAAAGCTCTCATTTCCTTTCCTAGAGTCACAAATTTTATTTAGCTAAAAATTCCATGGCTATCTTTGTTAGGATGATCATATATTCTAATGGATTTGATTGGAAGTTTGACCACATCTTTTCAAAATTGCACCTAATACTAAAAATGATATAAGTAAATCTGTTACCTATGAAGAAAAAAGATACAAGGTAAAAATAAGGATGGAGACAAAGATACGAGGCAAGAACAGGGAGAGAGGAAAAATACTGGCCATTTCTCCAATTGATCCCCCATTATAGTCTGAGCATCTGATGATATCCATTATTAAAATAAAATCTTAAGGTTGTTACGCATCCATTTCTATTTCTAGGGCTTCTGAAGTATGAGACAATTCACTCCGATCCTCAACAAATAACTAAGAACATCAAAAATTTTTGATTAAAGTATTTCTAATGGGTTAATTCATATTTCAAATTTTAGTACCTCTATCTGTTGAATTGGGACTTCTCTGGTGGCTCGGTGGTAAAGAATCCACCTGCCAATGCAAGAGACGCAGGTTCAATCTCTGGCTTCAGAAAATCCCCTGGGTAAGGAAAGGACAACCCACTCCAGTATCCTTGCCAGAGAAATCCCATGGACAGAGGAGCTTGTTGGGCTACAGTTCATGGGGCCGCAAAACAGCTGGACATGGCTAGCAAGTAAACAACATCAACAGCCTATTAAATTATGTTTATTATTATAATATAAGAAATGACTAATGATGGTTTGTTTCTTATAAAACTATTTGCATGCCTAGTCACTAAGTCATGTCTGACTCTTTGGGACCTTTTGGGCTACGGCCCGCCAGGCTCCTCAGTCCATGGGATTCGCAAGAAGACTGGAGAGGGTTTCCATGTCCTCCTCCTCCAGGGAATCTTCCTAACCCAGAAATTGAACCCTTATCTCCTTTGTCTCCTTAAAGGCTTCATAGAATAGTAACATACATTGCTTTTTTGATGTAATCAAACTGGTTATAGAATTCAATTTAATATTTCTTTGATAATTGATTGTGACACACAGACTTGATCTTCTGGATAGTTATTAACATTTCTTTTTAAATATTAGGTTTATCATTATTTGGAAACTATAATGAAAGCTCTCATTTCCTTTCCTAGAGTCACAAATTTTATTTAGCTAAAAATTCCATGGCTATCTTTGTTAGGATGATCATATATTCTAATGGATTTGATTGGAAGTTTGACCACATCTTTTCAAAATTGCACCTAATACTAAAAATGATATAAGTAAATCTGTTACCTATGAAGAAAAAAGATACAAGGTAAAAATAAGGATGGAGACAAAGATACGAGGCAAGAACAGGGAGAGAGGAAAAATACTGGCCATTTCTCCAATTGATCCCCCATTATAGTCTGAGCATCTGATGATATCCATTATTAAAATAAAATCTTAAGGTTGTTACGCATCCATTTCTATTTCTAGGGCTTCTGAAGTATGAGACAATTCACTCCGATCCTAACGCATGTGAAAATTTTGCCAACTAGTAATTCTGAATGCCTGGGCTCATTTAATATCCATGAAAGAAAAGTTGCTGGACTCTGCCTACCTCCATCTTGACAAGTTTGTCAGTGTTCAAAGCCTCATAAAGTGATAAGGATTTTGAGGCCCCAGGGCACTCTCATATGACCTCTTCTCCTTCCAGGGAACCTTAAAAGGTGTGCAGGAGAAAGCAGCATGCTGTGACTGAAGAGCATCATTTTGGAAGGAATGATTAGGCAAGGTTGAGTGGGACTAGATGTTTTAGTTTAGAGAAATTGCCTAATTGTTTTCAGTTTCAGACATTCTCCACATGATAACTATAAGGCTGACAAATAGAGCTACTGTGAGGATTAAAGGCATGAAAAGGTTTGAAAAGTAATTGATCTACGATTTGGTATATACAATAAGGATGTTAGTGTCTCTCTCTTTCCAAGAGACTTACTAATATCACATGTCAACTGCAATTTCTTTTGAGCACTATTAGACCCCTTTTGAGAAGCACAAGAAAGTATGATTTAAGCACACGAAATCTGAAACCAGATTGTTTGATACCAAATCATAGCTCACAAGCTTATTAGGCATCTGTCTTGGGGCAAGTTATTAAGCCTTTTGAAGCTCAGCTCCCTCATCAAATAAATGGAAATAGTAATATATATTCTAATATAGTGTCTCTTATGAACTGATTAAGAATTCCTACAGCATAGCAAGTATCCAGGAAGACTAGCTTTTAACATCATTACATCACCATCATCATACATCTGCTGCCCAATATAGCCTTTCTTGAATTTTCATTCATTAGGGAAGTTTTGGCACTAATGTTATAGAACGGTGAATAAGTTGGATATGATTTCCACTGGGCCTTAGAAGATATTTGTGATTAATTTCTCAATGGATTTTATCTTCTCAGTGTATTTTTATTTATTATCATTTTGAAAGTGTGGGCATTTTGGCAAGGGAAGTATACAAGTTGAATATGAGATCACACCTATTGCTCTTGCTCAGATTTTAATAATTAAAGATTTATCATAGATAACCCAAACACTGGAGAATACTCTTAATCAAATGAACAAATGAGACATACTTTCCTCTATGGCACTGGCATTTTAACTGTTGTTCGAGCAAACCTTTAAGTGAATGTCTTTATAGTGCATTGGGTATCCAGTCTTCAGCACTTCCTTCATAAAATTTTCACAGACAGGCATTGTGATTTTGCTCATCAGAGCCAATGACCAGCTCCACCTGCAAGTTCTCAAGGTTCTTTTTCATCCCCAATACAGGGCATCAGTTATTGGTGGATGAGGGAAACAAAGAAAGAACTAACTAGACAGAACTAGTTAACGATCTAGAATAACTAGATGTTACTCAATAATGATCCTGAGATGAAACAGAACATGCTACATTCATGTAAACGAAAGTCCATTTTGACATGGCAGTGAGGAAAAGAGAAGATATGTTCTTTGGGTGGATGGTTACCTGACTTTCCTCCTGGTATTTATTACTCAGTCAGGCTTTGCTCTCTTATCAGAATCCACAAAGATTGAAGATAAAATGTTCTTTGGGTGGATGGTTACCTGTGGAGACTTACTAATATCACATGTCAACTGCAATTTCTTTTGAGCACTATTAGACCCCTTTTGAGAAGCACAAGAAAGTATGATTTAAGCACACGAAATCTGAAACCAGATTGTTTGATACCAAATCATAGCTCACAAGCTTATTAGGCATCTGTCTTGGGGCAAGTTATTAAGCCTTTTGAAGCTCAGCTCCCTCATCAAATAAATGGAAATAGTAATATATATTCTAATATAGTGTCTCTTATGAACTGATTAAGAATTCCTACAGCATAGCAAGTATCCAGGAAGACTAGCTTTTAACATCATTACATCACCATCATCATACATCTGCTGCCCAATATAGCCTTTCTTGAATTTTCATTCATTAGGGAAGTTTTGGCACTAATGTTATAGAACGGTGAATAAGTTGGATATGATTTCCACTGGGCCTTAGAAGATATTTGTGATTAATTTCTCAATGGATTTTATCTTCTCAGTGTATTTTTATTTATTATCATTTTGAAAGTGTGGGCATTTTTGGCAAGGGAAGTATACAAGTTGAATATGAGATCACACCTATTGCTCTTGCTCAGATTTTAATAATTAAAGATTTATCATAGATAACCCAAACACTGGAGAATACTCTTAATCAAATGAACAAATGAGACATACTTTCCTCTATGGCACTGGCATTTTAACTGTTGTTAGAGCAAACCTTTAAGTGAATGTCTTTATAGTGCATTGGGTATCCAGTCTTCAGCACTTCCTTCATAAAATTTTCACAGACAGGCATTGTGATTTTGCTCATCAGAGCCAATGACCAGCTCCACCTGCAAGTTCTCAAGGTTCTTTTTCATCCCCAATACAGGGCATCAGTTATTGGTGGATGAGGGAAACAAAGAAAGAACTAACTAGACAGAACTAGTTAACGATCTAGAATAACTAGATGTTACTCAATAATGATCCTGAGATGAAACAGAACATGCTACATTCATGTAAACGAAAGTCCATTTTGACATGGCAGTGAGGAAAAGAGAAGATATGTTCTTTGGGTGGATGGTTACCTGACTTTCCTCCTGGTATTTATTACTCAGTCAGGCTTTGCTCTCTTATCAGAATCCACAAAGTGAATCTGCTGTAAGACTAGAGGAACTGGGCTTCCCAGGTAGTTCAGTGGGTAAGGACACCACCTTGCAGTCTGTGGGGCACCTGTTCGATCCCTGGCCTGGGAAGATCCCACAGGTCGCTGAGTGGCTGGACCAATGTGCCCAGCTACTGAACTGGAGCTCTGGAGCACGTGTGCCCAGAGCTGGTGCTCTGTGATGAGAGGCCACTGCGGTGGGAGGCCCACACAGGCCAAAGAACAAAGATAAATAAATGAAAGATCAATAGAAGTGGCCAATATATATGTCTGTGTATATATATACATATATATATAAAAAAAAAAAGGACTAGAGGAAGTTACCCATAGGCTGTGTAACAACCTAGAGGGGTGGGGTGGGGAGGGAAATGGGAGGGAAGTTCAGGTGGGAGGGGTCATGTTTATACCTATGGCTAATTCGGGTTTATGTATGGCAGTAAACAATAAAACTCTGTAGAAGTAAAATAAAATTTAAAAAAAAACCCAGAGAAAATACCCTCTGGTTCTTCCATGGGAGACATGAAAAGAAATGATCTCAAGGAACCCCCAGGGGTTACTTCTGTAGAGAAGTTAAAAATGAATATGTATCTCAAGTTCAAAATGCTCATACGTTATTCAGGTTTCAACATTTTGTGTATTTTGGGCTTCAAATTTCTAGGCCAAATTGCAGGGAAAATGTATCTTCTGATTTCACTTATTCAGAATTTTTCCTGAAAAATAATTGGGTGAAAATGTATCTTGTTTAAAGTGACTAGTTCATTAGCTGGAAACTTGCATTTTAGGAACTCAGGCACCAAACATCGTTGATTTTTCTCTCCTGGGTGAACAGGGAGGTAAAAGGGTCAAAGGTGAAAACTTTTCTTTCTTACACTAATTTACAAAGGGTACTTGAAAAACAAGCCAAATAATTTCAAACAATATTTTTAAGGTGAAAAGTGTACAGAGAGTACATCTTGAGATAAAAGAGCTCTCTAGAGAAATGAGTTAACAAGACATTCTACCCCACAAAGAAACTAAACATGTTACATTAGCTTTGAAATATAACCATAAAATGATGAATCATTTTTTGACATTGTAGAAGTAAATGACTTTTGGAAAATGTGATGAGTCCTTGTTGATATGTATATATTTTATGTTCATGGAAATATTATATTATTAAGACAAAGGTCATAATCATCAGGAACTTCAGCTTTAGAGATTCTGTATTCTCTTCTGAAAACTCTTTTCAGCCAAAATTACACACATAAACATAGATTTATTTATTTATTTATTTATTTTGCTTTTACAGAGTTTTGTTGTTTACAGCTCTATATAATCCCAAATCAGTCACAGGCATATCTTTGATCCCTCCCACCTGAGTAGATTTATTTTTGATGGCTAAAGAAATTATTAGTTATCACCCTGGGGATAATAGAACCTGACTCTATAGGAAATAGTCTTTAGTGAATGCCTTTCTCTGCGCATATGTTGTTGTTTAGTCACTAAGTTGTGTCCGACTCTTTTGCAGTCCCACGGACTGTATAGCCCCAAGCTCCTCTGTCCATGACATTTTCTAGGCGAGAATATTGGCGTGGGTTGCCATTTCTTTCATGGGAGACATGAAAAGAAATGATCTCAAGGAACCCCAGGGGTTACTTCTGTAGAGAATTTAAAAAATGAATATGTATCTCAAGTTCAAAATGCTCATACGTTATTCAGGTTTCAACATTTTGTGTATTTTGGGCTTCAAATTTCTAGGCCAAATTGCAGGGAAAATGTATCTTCTGATTTCACTTATTCAGAATTTTTCCTGAAAAATAATTGGGTGAAAATGTATCTTGTTTAAAGTGACTAGTTCATTAGCTGGAAACTTGCATTTTAGGAACTCAGGCACCAAACATCGTTGATTTTTCTCTCCTGGGTGAACAGGGAGGTAAAAGGGTCAAAGGTGAAAACTTTTCTTTCTTACACTAATTTACAAAGGGTACTTGAAAAACAAGCCAAATAATTTCAAACAATATTTTTAAGGTGAAAAGTGTACAGAGAGTACATCTTGAGATAAAAGAGCTCTCTAGAGAAATGAGTTAACAAGACATTCTACCCCACAAAGAAACTAAACATGTTACATTAGCTTTGAAATATAACCATAAAATGATGAATCATTTTTTGACATTGTAGAAGTAAATGACTTTTGGAAAATGTGATGAGTCCTTGTTGATATGTATATATTTTATGTTCATGGAAATATTATATTATTAAGACAAAGGTCATAATCATCAGGAACTTCAGCTTTAGAGATTCTGTATTCTCTTCTGAAAACTCTTTTCAGCCAAAATTACACACATAAACATAGATTTATTTATTTATTTATTTATTTTGCTTTTACAGAGTTTTGTTGTTTACAGCTCTATATAATCCCAAATCAGTCACAGGCATATCTTTGATCCCTCCCACCTGAGTAGATTTATTTTTGATGGCTAAAGAAATTATTAGTTATCACCCTGGGGATAATAGAACCTGACTCTATAGGAAATAGTCTTTAGTGAATGCCTTTCTCTGCGCATATGTTGTTGTTTAGTCACTAAGTTGTGTCCGACTCTTTTGCAGTCCCACGGACTGTATAGCCCACCAAGCTCCTCTGTCCATGACATTTTCTAGGCGAGAATATTGGCGTGGGTTGCCATTTCTTTCTCAAGGGGATCTTCCTGCCCCAGGGATTGTGTCTCCTGTATTGGCAGGCAGATTCTTTACCTTTGAGCCACCTGGAAGCCTGCACATATGTATACCTTTCTCTCTTTTTTTAAGGATTTAGACAGGTGGCCCTGGGCCAGAAGTCAACAGAAATGAAAAAGTGAAAGATAACACTCTCAGCTTTTTCTTGGGATGCATTTCAAATTAAGTCTCTGCTTGAGCCTTGTGAAAAGCAACATAGCACTATTTTAAAGTCAATTCATCAAACACATTGAAAATATTAGCTCACTATTATTTTCCCAGTTTCAAGTCCAAATTTACAAACATGAGTTAAAAAAATTATATCCCTTCCAAAATAGCCTTTTAATTTCACTTATACTTTATAAGTATTCACCAAGTCATTAAAATAATTGTATCTATTTCTTGATATATTTTTAAAGATTTTAAAAAATAATTTTATTTCTTTTATTTTTAGTTGTGCTGGGTCTTCATTGTTGTGTGGGCTTTTCTGTAGTTGTAGTGAGTGGAGAACTATTCTAGTTGTGGTGTATGGGCTTCTTACTGTGATAACTTCTTTTGTTGCAGAGCGCGGGCTCTAGGCACACAGGCTCAGTAGTTCCATCTCCTTAGCTCTGCAGCACAGATTCAGTAATTGTGGCACATGGGCTTATTTGCTCTGTGACATGTGGGGTCTTCTAGTGTCAGGGATTGAATCCATATCTCCTGCATTGGCAGGTGGATTCTTTACTACTGAGCCACCAGGGGAGCCCCTAAAGACTTTGTATAAAGACTAATTTTATTTCACTTACAACCTGGTTACTAAGGTAACATTTACCACACAGAGGACTAAATTCACCATCTAAAGATGGTTTTTGTCTCTTGTCTGAAAGATGGTGTTCTCTGTGGTGTGGGAATTTGGAAGTCATATCATAATTATGTGGTCAGTTCTCCATGAAAATGTTGGTTCTGGGATACAAGTAAATTTAGACCTTTCTTTTATAACAAAGAATATGTTGTTGTTTAGTCACTAAGTTGTGTCCGACTCTTTGCAGTCCCACGGACTGTATAGCCCACCAAGCTCCTCTGTCCATGACATTTTCTAGGCGAGAATATTGGCGTGGGTTGCCATTTCTTTCTCAAGGGGATCTTCCTGCCCCAGGGATTGTGTCTCCTGTATTGGCAGGCAGATTCTTTACCTTTGAGCCACCTGGAAGCCTGCACATATGTATACCTTTCTCTCTTTTTTTAAGGATTTAGACAGGTGGCCCTGGGCCAGAAGTCAACAGAAATGAAAAAGTGAAAGATAACACTCTCAGCTTTTTTCTTGGGATGCATTTCAAATTAAGTCTCTGCTTGAGCCTTGTGAAAAGCAACATAGCACTATTTTAAAGTCAATTCATCAAACACATTGAAAATATTAGCTCACTATTATTTTCCCAGTTTCAAGTCCAAATTTACAAACATGAGTTAAAAAAATTATATCCCTTCCAAAATAGCCTTTTAATTTCACTTATACTTTATAAGTATTCACCAAGTCATTAAAATAATTGTATCTATTTCTTGATATATTTTTAAAGATTTTAAAAAATAATTTTATTTCTTTTATTTTTAGTTGTGCTGGGTCTTCATTGTTGTGTGGGCTTTTCTGTAGTTGTAGTGAGTGGAGAACTATTCTAGTTGTGGTGTATGGGCTTCTTACTGTGATAACTTCTTTTGTTGCAGAGCGCGGGCTCTAGGCACACAGGCTCAGTAGTTCCATCTCCTTAGCTCTGCAGCACAGATTCAGTAATTGTGGCACATGGGCTTATTTGCTCTGTGACATGTGGGGTCTTCTAGTGTCAGGGATTGAATCCATATCTCCTGCATTGGCAGGTGGATTCTTTACTACTGAGCCACCAGGGGAGCCCCTAAAGACTTTGTATAAAGACTAATTTTATTTCACTTACAACCTGGTTACTAAGGTAACATTTACCACACAGAGGACTAAATTCACCATCTAAAGATGGTTTTTGTCTCTTGTCTGAAAGATGGTGTTCTCTGTGGTGTGGGAATTTGGAAGTCATATCATAATTATGTGGTCAGTTCTCCATGAAAATGTTGGTTCTGGGATACAAGTAAATGAAATCCACAAGTAATCCTAGACCTCTTTTATACAAAAACTATTTTACATAGAAATTCCAATAACTGTTGCAACCAAGAAAGTTGAATATCCAATTCCTGGACAGAAATTAATAACAAGCAGTGTAACAGCCCAAATACAAGGACTCAGAGAGAAGCAGAGACAAAGCTTACGGTTTTAATCAGCACCTGAAATCCAGTGTTTGTTGCATACAGTTTCCTAAATGACCATAAAATGTGACCGAATCTGATTTAACATCCAACCAAGGGTTTTAAAGGTTGAAATAAATAAAACAAATAAAGAACAAGCCATAAACAAACAAGCCATCTCCGATCAGCCCACTGATGTTTTGATAGAGTTTAAGCTAGTATCCCCTTGTAACTCCATGCAGCAGCTCAAGGGATTCGTTCTGATGCTGGGCCACTAGGCTACATCTTCAAATCAGAGATCTTACCTGTGAAAAATTTAAGATCCTGAGCTGGCTCACCAGTCAATGCCTGTTTTTTGCTCTGTTTAATTTCTGTTTTTTTGATTATTCAGGGAAAAAGAGCTTAATGATAGTACACATTCTTTATATATAAGGACACATTTAAAGATTCATGCTTCTATTTTATGATGGTTGCTATTTATTTCAGTGGATGGAAATTTAGAGTTAATGGTCTTAATGAGCCATCTCTGATTCCCAAGAGGCTAAATTAGCTTTATTTCATCCTAGAGATGTGTGGCATCATGCAGAGATAGGCTGTTTGAACCATGGGAGAAAAAACATGAAAAAGTCTTGACGACATTTATGAACCCATAGCAACACTGGAAAAACTTTATAATGGTTGGAGAATGTCTTTGAAAATATGACAAGATAAGCCAGTATAGGCACAAAGGGTAAACAAAATAGAGATAGTCTCAAAATGTCAACATTAAGATGATGGTGCCTTTCAAAGGCACACCCACCAGTCAATTAGTTGGCTGGTTTCATCCAGTAGTATTCTGATTATTGATTTAATTTCATCTAAGGAGAGTTAATGTGAGGAAATGGAAGCATTGAAGCATTGGTGTTATCACCAGGATTCAGAGTCTCTGTGTCCTCAAAAGAAGAACTCATTGGCTCCTATTTCCACCAGAACCATTGTGTCCTACACATGTGGCAAGACATGACTTCTTACCCATAAAGACAGTCTCTCCATCCCCTCTGGAGAAGAGGGTTATACTTTTATACTTTCTTGGTTAAAAAAAAAAAAAATACAGAAACAAAATCATGTATGGTTTACAAAAGGCCTGATAAATTACTCTGAAACATTACTCTAGTGGGATATCCTGTTTCACCTCATAAATGAAAGAATTTCTGATTTTGAAATATAACACTGTCCTAGAACTCAGTTATTGTATACAAATTTTTAAAATAAGTTTTATTTATTTATTTTTGTTTTTTCCGGGTTTTCACTGCTGCCACAGGCTTTTCTCTAGTTACAGGGTGTGGGGGCTACTCTCTAGTTGAGGTGAGCAGGTTTCTTGTTGTAGTGACTTCTCTTGTTGTGGAACTCGGGCTCCAGGGCACATGGGCTTCAGTAGTTGTGGCACATGGGCTCAATAGCTGTGACTCCGAGGCTCTAGAGCACAGGCTCAATAGTTGTGGCTCTCAGATTTAGTAGCTCTGCGGCATGTGGGATCTTCTCGGATCAGAAATGGAACCCATGTCTCCTTCGTTGGCAGGAGAGCTCTTTACCATTGAGCTATCAGGGAAGCCCCTATTGTATAAAATTTTGAAAAAAACCCGAGGACTCAAATGCAAATTTAGGTGGCTTTGATTCATTTTAAAGAAAAAAATACTAACAAGCCCTTTTTCCATCCTCCCTCCTTACCTCCTTCTTCACCGCATCCCCCACCACCCCCACCCCGCCACCCCCCGCCCCCGCCCGCCCCACCCTGCCCCATCTTTTGTCTCCTTCTGTACAAACCACTTAGCGATCCAACAGGTTCTTCATAGAATCATAGTGTCTTTGACATGGGAGGGGTCATATAGGTATGTCTAGTCAACCAGTCTGCTTTAGCACAACCAGTGACTGAGCATAGATGAGCGCAGTTAGATTTCAAAATAGTCCCTCTAAGGAGAGTTAATGTGAGGAAATGGAAGCATTGAAGCATTGGTGTTATCACCAGGATTCAGAGTCTCTGTGTCCTCAAAAGAAGAACTCATTGGCTCCTATTTCCACCAGAACCATTGTGTCCTACACATGTGGCAAGACATGACTTCTTACCCATAAAGACAGTCTCTCCATCCCCTCTGGAGAAGAGGGTTATACTTTTATACTTTCTTGGTTAAAAAAAAAAAAATACAGAAACAAAATCATGTATGGTTTACAAAAGGCCTGATAAATTACTCTGAAACATTACTCTAGTGGGATATCCTGTTTCACCTCATAAATGAAAGAATTTCTGATTTTGAAATATAACACTGTCCTAGAACTCAGTTATTGTATACAAATTTTTAAAATAAGTTTTGTTTATTTATTTTTGTTTTTTCCGGGTTTTCACTGCTGCCACAGGCTTTTCTCTAGTTACAGGGTGTGGGGGCTACTCTCTAGTTGAGGTGAGCAGGTTTCTTGTTGTAGTGACTTCTCTTGTTGTGGAACTCGGGCTCCAGGGCACATGGGCTTCAGTAGTTGTGGCACATGGGCTCAGTAGCTGTGACTCCGAGGCTCTAGAGCACAGGCTCAATAGTTGTGGCTCTCAGATTTAGTAGCTCTGCGGCATGTGGGATCTTCTCGGATCAGAAATGGAACCCATGTCTCCTTCGTTGGCAGGAGAGCTCTTTACCATTGAGCTATCAGGGAAGCCCCTATTGTATAAAATTTTGAAAAAAAACCGAGGACTCAAATGCAAATTTAGGTGGCTTTGATTCATTTTAAAGAAAAAAATACTAACAAGCCCTTTTTCCTTCCTCCCTCCTTACCTCCTTCTTCACCGCATCCCCACCACCCCACCCCGCCACCCCCCGCCCCGCCCCGCCCCACCCTGCCCCATCTTTTGTCTCCTTCTGTACAAACCACTTAGCGATCCAACAGGTTCTTCATAGAATCATAGTGTCTTTGACATGGGAGGGGTCATATAGGTATGTCTAGTCAACCAGTCTGCTTTAGCACAACCAGTGGCTGAGCATAGATGAGCGCAGTTAGATTTCAAAATAGTCCCTCTTAAGCCAACTGGTAGATCAATGCTCTAGCTTTGGTCAGTTTTCACTTCTCCATTTTTCTGAACTTTAGTTCTCCATTTTTATTTAGCTTTTTTATTTAAATATGATACTTCACAAATTGCTGTGAAGATCATCCAAGGTACTGTGTGTTCTAAGTAAACGGCAATGGCTATATAATTCAAGCATTGTTTTAATTAAGTTCCATCAAACTGCTGTGAAAGTAAAACATGGTTTTCCAAATGTGAGAATAACAATCATAGGAGTAATAATAATAATAGAGCTCACAGGTGCTGAGTGACCATTAAGTGTGCTAAGAAGTTTATATGCGCTATCTCATCAGAAGAAAATTGCATCGTGATGAAAACATTCTGGAATTAAATAATGGTGATGCTGTACAATCTTGTGAATGTTCTAAAACCACTGAAGTATATACTTCAAAAGGGCAGATTTTATGATAGGTGAATTAGATCTTAATTTAAAAAAGAATGTAAGTGCAAGAGCTTTGGAAAACCACAGAGAGGCAGACCTCACAATGCTGTGAAGGAAATAATAAGGAATAAGTCAGTCTTTTCTTTTTAGCCTCAAGCTCTTTATACTATGGACACATAAAACAAGATGTTTGACGGGGAGGGTGAGACTGTTGTGAGCTTATCAGGTCTTATTAGACTGTCTGAGGACAAGGAGATGAGTATGAGCCTCCAGGAATGGGGCATATCATCGTCAGGATATAGTTTCATGGAATCAAAGGAGAGAGAGTTGTCCAAAGAATAAGGACCTTTTAGATAAGATACCCTGTCCTTCATGAAGATTTGATGAGAGAAAATGAAAACATGATTTTCTTGAAATGCATGAGCCTTAAATGAATTGTTGCTAAAGTGCTATCAGTATAGATCTCAGCCACTTCCAGTTCCTCATCATGTGGCTCTGTGAAATGTCATCAGGCAAAAACAAGGGTATACTTTTTCAGTATCTCTCATCTTTTCTTTTTTCCCCCTCCTCTTGACATTGTTCTCTGAGCATGCTTTGGTTTCAAGATCTTCTAGAACATGGACACATTCTTTGTTTACAAAGTCCCTCCAACTTGGTGAGGTTTCAGTACTGATATTTATTAGTTGTATGGTTTGGGGCACATTATTTAAACTTTATGAGCAGACAGGGAAAATTGCACTTGGCTTTTAGGTCAACTGAGAATTTTGGATAGATACCTGGTATGTTTTTGAATGCCTGGTACCCAGTGAAACCTTTAGTATGTAGGGCCCAGAACAAGAGACAGGAGGCAGAGGTAACATAGCTGGGTAGATGCTGGCTTGCTGCTGTATAGTCAAAGGCTCCCTGAGATCCTTTGAAACCTTCCCCGCAGTGCAGTTCTGTTTCTCCTACCAGCCCCTCACCTCTTTTGTAGGTATGAATATTTCTATGCATTATTTATCTCCTCAGTTTGATTGAGAACTCTCTGAAGGACAGAGAACGCATGACATGTTTGTATCTCNCCACTTTGCAAATGCAGCATTCATATTATTTAAATTTTTATTTATTTACTGAATGGATTTAAAAGTATTAGGCAATAGGGAAAGTGGAGGCAAGGCACAGTGGCCTCTCATTTTGGAAAGGGCATGGTGTTTCTTTGAGGGAGAGAGGGTGCATTTCTAGCTCAGTGCCAGGTTAAAATGACTAGATCCAAACCATTTGTTGACACTCTAGCCCATCTAGATAGGTAAGCACAGTCTCTAGCAGGCGACCTCTAACTCATTCATTTGAAATTGTTTTAGGGTTAAATCAGCTATTATCTGAATCAGTCTGTTTGTTTTGAGGTGAGACCACAGGTGGTTCTCTGACTCTGACCCTTTGCCGCCACTTATTTCCAGCAGCAGTGACTCTAGGTCCCAGCATCCCTCTCAGCCTTGAAACCTTGTTGCCTATAAGGATTAGTCTCTAGAAAAGCAAAACATAACATTTAACCTGACTCTAATTTTAGTTGACCATGTAGACTTGGACCATGGGCATTGTTCTATACTTGGAAATGAGCACAAATATTGAATGCATGTGAAGACACTGTCAAGTTCTGTCCACACTTCCAGTCCTCCTGGCTCTGTGAAATGTCATCAGGCAAAAACAAGGGTATACTTTTTCAGTATCTCTCATCTTTTCTTTTTTCCCCCTCCTCTTGACATTGTTCTCTGAGCATGCTTTGGTTTCAAGATCTTCTAGAACATGGACACATTCTTTGTTTACAAAGTCCCTCCAACTTGGTGAGGTTTCAGTACTGATATTTATTAGTTGTATGGTTTGGGGCACATTATTTAAACTTTATGAGCAGACAGGGAAAATTGCACTTGGCTTTTAGGTCAACTGAGAATTTTGGATAGATACCTGGTATGTTTTTGAATGCCTGGTACCCAGTGAAACCTTTAGTATGTAGGGCCCAGAACAAGAGACAGGAGGCAGAGGTAACATAGCTGGGTAGATGCTGGCTTGCTGCTGTATAGTCAAAGGCTCCCTGAGATCCTTTGAAACCTTCCCCGCAGTGCAGTTCTGTTTCTCCTACCAGCCCCTCACCTCTTTTGTAGGTATGAATATTTCTATGCATTATTTATCTCCTCAGTTTGATTGAGAACTCTCTGAAGGACAGAGAACGCATGACATGTTTGTATTCTCTCTCCACTTTGCAAATGCAGCATTCATATTATTTAAATTTTTATTTATTTACTGAATGGATTTAAAAGTATTAGGCAATAGGGAAAGTGGAGGCAAGGCACAGTGGCCTCTCATTTTGGAAAGGGCATGGTGTTTCTTTGAGGGAGAGAGGGTGCATTTCTAGCTCAGTGCCAGGTTAAAATGACTAGATCCAAACCATTTGTTGACACTCTAGCCCATCTAGATAGGTAAGCACAGTCTCTAGCAGGCGACCTCTAACTCATTCATTTGAAATTGTTTTAGGGTTAAATCAGCTATTATCTGAATCAGTCTGTTTGTTTTGAGGTGAGACCACAGGTGGTTCTCTGACTCTGACCCTTTGCCGGCCACTTATTCCCAGCAGCAGTGACTCTAGGTCCCAGCATCCCTCTCAGCCTTGAAACCTTGTTGCCTATAAGGATTAGTCTCTAGAAAAGCAAAACATAACATTTAACCTGACTCTAATTTTAGTTGACCATGTAGACTTGGACCATGGGCATTGTTCTATACTTGGAAATGAGCACAAATATTGAATGCATGTGAAGACACTGTCAAGTTCTGTCCACAGTGGGCCATGTAAGGGTATGATAAATAAATGAACAACAAAAAGAAGACAGTTATTCTTTTTTCACTGTTTTCTTGGACATAGCTGAGCTAAACAGTTAAACACTTCTTCCTAATAACCCCAGAAAAGGGAAAAAATTTCAAAAAAGCAGTGGACATATCTATATGTGAATGGACATGTATTATGTGAGTGTTTTTTTGTTTTATCTAGTTCATATGCATATAGATTGAAATGTATCTGCATCTTTAACACACAACCATCTTGCTTGAAGTATGCCCAAGATACTGAGTAAACCATTAAATCCAGATCTTGTTTAAAATAAATATTTTTCAATTGAGTATGTGGTTGCAGATGGAATTAAGGGATGAATTAACTTTAGTGCCACTGGTTAAAGCTTTCAAGTTCCTTTCTGGTGTCATCTTTCATGTTTCCTTTTAAATTGATTTAATAATATAATCCTTATTCTGAAATCAGCTTATGGGAGAAAGATCAATAATTACCCTTGTCACTATTTATTTAATGAATGCATGGAAAGACTTCATTAAATTATAAATGCCTCGTTACTGATATTCTCATAATAGACTTTTGAAATTATAGTATGAGCCAGTTATCTATTTCAAGGAAGATACAATGTTGAAAGATCAGTACATGTCCAGTGAAATTACTGCTGGTTTTGCTAATGCAATATTCATGGGAATTTGCCAGAGACAATCACATTTAATCCTAGAGAATAAGAATTTGAAATGAATTCTTTAAAACTGTAATTGCCCATTGGCAAGAAAGTTTAGTAAGTTTTATTGTTTATGTAATTGAAATGGTTTGCTATCTTGTTAATATGGAGGGGTGTGTTTTGAGAATATTTACAGTTTCTTAATGGAATTATAAATGTTGGCCTGCTATGTATGCTTTGATTTATATGCTATTTTAATTTACTTGTTTTTAGGGGAAAAGTTGGCCTAATGGCCACTATTTATGCTTGAATTGTTTTTCAAGGACTTGATGCAAACCTGAGGTAGGGTAAATGATGTCTGAGTTAGGGTTCAGTCTTTTGATGCACCAACTTGGGTGGCATTCAGTTCTATCTGACTCTGGAGGTTGAATCCATGAGATGTCAAAGATGTTGTAAATTGAAGGACCAAATCAGCATAGAAAAGATGCAGGAAAAGATGATCATCGTGTATAAGTCAGAAGCTCTCTAAGTATCACTAATTCTCATTGTTTCTTAATAGTTTGTTTTACTATGTCACAAGAAGTGAATCCCTGAGAAATCTGGGTATTTCTTTACCCTAGAAAATAAGTGTTTTATGGCATGTACACAGAATCTAGAAAAGTGCTCTACTTTCAGGTCAGATATAGAGATTCAGACAGAGAATGGATGTGTGAACAAGGAGTAGGAAGAGAGGAAGTGTGATACTTTGGGAGACTGGCAGTAACATATAACACTACCATGGATAAAACGGGGCTTCTCAGGTGGTACTAATGGTAAAAAACCTGCCTACCAATACAGGAGTTCAGTCCCTGGGTCGAGAAGACCCCCTGGAGGAGAGTATGGGAAAATGCATAGATAGTGGGAACTTGCTGTATAGCACAGGGGGCTTGGCTTGGTGTGCTATGGTGACCAAACAGGTGGGTTAGGGTATGGTGTGGCGGGAAGTCCATTAGGATGAGGATATTTTTATACATATAGCTGATCCACTTCCTTACACAGCAGAAACTAACACAACATCATAAAGAAACTAGACCTTGATACATTATATGGTGGAGGTGGTGGTGGTTTAGTAGCTAAATAGTGTCCATCTCTTTGAGACCCCATGGGCTGTAGTCCACCAGGCTCCTCTGTCCCTGGAATTTCCCAGCTAAGGATACTGGAGTGGGTTGCTCTTTTCTTCTCTAGGGGATCTTTCCAACCCAAGGACTGAATTCTGCATCTCCTGCTTAGGAGGTAGGTTCTTTACCACTGAGTCATATGGGAAGCCCCAATAAATTATGTAAATATAACTAAAAAAAAAAAAAAAAAACAAGCATTTTACATTTCGTATTGCATGAAAATTTAAGGATAAGGTAAAGGATTTCTTTTCAGAGTTTGATGCATTTTGTATTTTTAGCATTGTAATACATCTATTCAGAGTACCTAAATCTCCTTAATGATTAGAACTCTGATGAAAATAGCCTACTGTAGCCTTCCTATCAGAACAAGTAGGAAACTTTAACAATGTCTTGCTATCTATCCTGGGTTAAGAGACATGTCTATAATAGAAGAGACACTAAAGCAATCAACTCTAGAGTAACAAATATCCTCACATACTTGTTAATGGCGAAAGAGTGGATTCCTAAGTTGTGGCAGGAATTTAAACCTGTTGCATGTGATGTTTCTTCTTTACCCCAGTAAAGTCTAGCAAAAGTTTCCAATTTTATCTTAGTCACTCTTGGATAATTAAACAATGTCTTCTGTTCACGTTCAGATATAAGTGATTTCAGCTTATATATTTGGTCATTCGCTCAGTTGTGTCTGACTCTTTGCAACCCTAAGGACTGTAGTGTGCCAGGCTCCTCTGTCCATAGGATTTTCCAGGCAAGAATATTGGAGCAAGTTGCCATTTCCTTCTCCAGGGCCTCTTCTCTTTAGTCTCCTGCACTGGCAAGTGTATTCCTTACCACTGTGCCACTTGAAAGCTCAATTTCAGCATGCTTTTTTGTAAAAAAAAAAAAAAAAAAGAGGTATCTGGTGGGATTTTTTAGTGTTCTTAAGAACATCACTGAAATTTCTTTTCTACCAGTTCCCTGAAAGTAGGTATATGCACCTCCTTCAGATAGTCATTTTCAGAGTTCATCTCAGCTCCTGGGTGCCCATCACTGTGACCCCATGCTCTTTCTATTGAATTGACTGCACCAGTCACTGCCTCTCTCCCCAGGGGCTGTCTTGGATAGAATACAACACAGTTCTATGCTGGCTGTCTAACCCGTGATCCATGTATCATGCTCACTTGTTCTTTCTTCTGACAAAGTATTGCACAGGGGCAGTAATAACTCTTTGTTCTGCCATCAGAGCATCAGCTAGTTGCCATCTCTCCCCATGAAGATTTATCAGGCAAGAGTCAAATCCCAGGCAAAGGCAACTGGGGTGGCTGACCACCCCAACAACTTACCCAAAGTTCCAAGAGACAAGTATCAAACCTCCTGGGACGTGCCATCTCTGCACCCCTAAGAAAAGGGGAAAGTAACCTTCTATCTTGGAAGGTACATGCAACTTACATCCCATTCCAAATTTCTCCAAACAATCCTCTTCTAATTATCAATTGCCTCTTGATCTTTCTAGCACTTTTAGTGGGTTGCAAATCGGTAATTAATCTAGGATGCCTAAAGTAGTTTTCAATGCTCTTCTTTGCAAGTCTGTTTTAGGCAGTTTTGTACCTCATTTTGTAAAATGAAGGTTGAAATCAGTGGGACTTTTTTTGTTTGTTCTCTGTTTTCTTTACTTTTTTATTTTTAATTTTGGCCTCTTTTGTTGGTTTTTTATTTGTTTGTTTTCATCCATCTTTATTATTTGGCCTGTGTGGGCCTCCCATTGCAGTGGCCTTTCTCATTACAGAGCACCACCTCTGGGCACATGTGCCCCAGACTGCTGGCTCGTAATAGGACACACTGGTCCAGCCATTCTGTGTCACGTGGGATTTTCCTAGGCCAGGGATCGAACCGGTGCCCCTTGCTCTGCAAGGCAGACTCTTCACCCACTGGACCACCAGGGAAGCCCTGTTTTACTTATTGATGTCTCAAAATTGCAGCTGAAACAGAGACAAAACGAGTCCATTTAAACATCCTATTATGTCCACCTATCAGTTGCTTACTATCCTCTCTAAAATTATTTTAAGCATGCATTGATTGATTCATACAAATGATGTGCAGAGTATAATAAGAGGCTCTATGGTGCTCCTATTCTAGCTGGTAAGAGACAGGTAACAAAGAACAATCAGAGTTACTGAATCTGCTACCTGTAGCTAGAAGATAACCCAGTATGCCTAAAATTCAGCCTAGTATAATGACTAAGAGTTCAAACACTGGAGCCCAACTGCCTGGATTTGAATCACAGCTTTTCTGTTTCTAGTTACATGACCTTAGAACTCACACTTTGTGCTTTTCTGCATGTCCTGTGCCATGAAGTTTTTTTAAATTCAGGCAAAGAGTCAAATCCCAGGCAAAGGCAACTGGGGTGGCTGACCACCCCAACAACTTACCCCAAGTTCCAAGAGACAAGTATCAAACCTCCTGGGACGTGCCATCTCTGCACCCCTAAGAAAAGGGGAAAGTAACCTTCTATCTTGGAAGGTACATGCAACTTACATCCCATTCCAAATTTCTCCAAACAATCCTCTTCTAATTATCAATTGCCTCTTGATCTTTCTAGCACTTTTAGTGGGTTGCAAATCGGTAATTAATCTAGGATGCCTAAAGTAGTTTTCAATGCTCTTCTTTGCAAGTCTGTTTTAGGCAGTTTTGTACCTCATTTTGTAAAATGAAGGTTGAAATCAGTGGGACTTTTTTTGTTTGTTCTCTGTTTTCTTTACTTTTTTATTTTTAATTTTGGCCTCTTTTGTTGGTTTTTTATTTGTTTGTTTTCATCCATCTTTATTATTTGGCCTGTGTGGGCCTCCCATTGCAGTGGCCTTTCTCATTACAGAGCACCACCTCTGGGCACATGTGCCCCAGACTGCTGGCTCGTAATAGGACACACTGGTCCAGCCATTCTGTGTCACGTGGGATTTTCCTAGGCCAGGGATCGAACCGGTGCCCCTTGCTCTGCAAGGCAGACTCTTCACCCACTGGACCACCAGGGAAGCCCTGTTTTACTTATTGATGTCTCAAAATTGCAGCTGAAACAGAGACAAAACGAGTCCATTTAAACATCCTATTATGTCCACCTATCAGTTGCTTACTATCCTCTCTAAAATTATTTTAAGCATGCATTGATTGATTCATACAAATGATGTGCAGAGTATAATAAGAGGCTCTATGGTGCTCCTATTCTAGCTGGTAAGAGACAGGTAACAAAGAACAATCAGAGTTACTGAATCTGCTACCTGTAGCTAGAAGATAACCCAGTATGCCTAAAATTCAGCCTAGTATAATGACTAAGAGTTCAAACACTGGAGCCCAACTGCCTGGATTTGAATCACAGCTTTTCTGTTTCTAGTTACATGACCTTAGCCAAGTTACTTCATCACTTTGTGCTTCAATTTGCTCACCTGGCAAATGCAGACAAACTAGAACCCCTCTCCTGGGGCTCTTAGGAGAAATATCAAAGTTAGTATTTGCAAAATGGTTAGAACACTATGGAGCTGTTTAAATAAAGATAACTTAATAAACCTCTTAAGATTCTTTAAAATTTTCCTGTGGCATTATATCATATGTGTTAAAATATAAATATGCCATGTTAAATATTTTACTGAAAAGGAGCAAATAGGAATTCTACCAAAATGAAAAAATAATGAGTGCTTGTACAAAATATCTATGCTTTAAAATTTTCTAAAAAAGTCTTTATAAGTTTTTGTATAAAAAGTGTTTATGGAAATCCTGTTATTTATCATCTGAATCAATCTGCAAAAGAACAAAGTGCCTTGCAGTGACATGTATTTAAAAGTAAGGTCTTGCAAACTATGGTAGACAATAAAAATAAGCCCGGGGAAAAGCAGTATAGCTGAGGTTTATGCAAGTTGTTAAATTTCCCTACTCATTTAACTCTGAGTTTCCTAATAAGCAAAGTCAGAAAGGAAATGTGGTTTTGTCATATTGTGCATCAAGCCCAAAACAAATCAAAACACACAAATATAAAAACCATATTAACCTATTAGAAGACAGAGCTCCTTTATGGACAAAGAACCAGAAATAAGAAAAACAGAAGTGGACAATGACAATGATCAGTGTCCCAAGCAATATCTTCAAATATTTCCCTTCAATCAGTGCAGTGTTTTACAAGATTTTTCTTATTAATACAATAACTCTCAGTATAAGCTGATGTCATACTCTTGCTGCTTAGTTCAATGATGAGGATCCAGCAAGAGGGCAAGAGGATGTGGTCCAAATCTTCAGGTTTCTGATGTTCTGATTTTAAATTTCTGCAGAAGTGGATGGCCTGTGTGTCCTTTATATCCCTTTTCCCCCATGTTGTGCCTCTCAACTGAGGTTTGATAAAAGGTGAACTACAGACAGTTTGAGGTTATGTAGTCTGACAAGGGCCTGCAGTGCAAGTGTTCTCGGCTACTGATTAAGGGCAAATCCACATGCTTTAAAAATCAACTGAGCTCATGGGAGAGCTGACAGCCCTGCTGTTAGAGAAGGCTTCTTAAAGGCAGAGGACATAAGCATGTGTCTCTTTACTGCCTTGTATAATGAAATTATAAAGTTGACAGCCACAAAGTTTGCACTGAGAATTATTTGTAATGTTGTTTTGCATAATTCAGAGGGTTAATTTTATATAGACATATCTTAAGTTCATCTGAGATATAAAAAATAAGGGAACTGAGTTCTGACTCTGTCACCCCTCTATGTAATTATGTGACCTTGAGCAAGTCATTGCTCCTTTCTGCATCAGAGTTTCATCATGTCTAAAATAAAGAAATGGAGTAAATTTCAGATTCTTATCACAGGATGATTTTCTGTGTTTGAATAATGATTGCACTGATTGTGGGTACGTCTGCCTGCGTACCCACACCCTATAGAGTGATTTTGTGTATTGTAAGCCTTTGCCTATTGTAAGTTTTTTTCCATCTAGAAATAAACTTGCATTGCTCTGATTTCACCAGTTAGTAAAAAGGAAAATTCCAAGATTCATTTTTCTTGTGAAATGGAAGGCATGGATTAAAGGAGCTCTGTTACAGAACATGGAGGTGTATCCTTTCATACAGACATCTGTGCACCGTCTCTGTCACAACCTCTGGGAAGAAAGCCGCTCAATTCTCTTGAAAGTGTGTCTTTTGAAATATCAATTATCCATGAAAGAGATGCTTCTGATTTACCCAAATGTCAAGAACCTCGCACAGGTTTTTAAGAAATAAATTCAGAGGAGAGCAGCTGTTGTTCTGAAACAGGTCTTTAGCAATCCTCTGAATGTCTTATGAAAGGATGGTAAATCAGCACAACTTCACTCAACTCTTTTTTTACTCCTCTCCTCCCTTCTAGCATCAAGGAAAAATTGGAGTTAAATTTAATGTTGGAACAGATGACATCGCCATCGAAGAGTCCAATGCAATCATTAACGATGGGAAATACCATGTAGTCCGATTCACCAGGAGCGGTGGCAATGCCACGTTGCAAGTGGACAGCTGGCCGGTGATTGAGCGCTACCCTGCAGGTAAGCCAGTGAATGTGTATCGGGGGGAAGATTTTATGAAAGGCAAAATGGAAAACGAAGCATTATTTTGCGTCCGTTTCACCCCATTGGGGGTTTTCTGAGAAACCATCAAGTATTTATCAGACTTTTAGAGTCATGTGAATGTAATACTGTCCTAAACTGTTCTTGATAGAGTGTACGAATGGCATTTTGTAGGAGAACTTGAAGGCACACGATATCGTTTGCAGAATTCGGGACATCAGTGAAACCAGAAAAATGCACACATAAAAGGCTCAACATGTCAAAGCTCTTTTACTGAATTCTTGCATTTGAACAAAGGAAAGGCTTTGTCAAAAGTAACAAAGTTAAAATTTAAAACTAAGAGAGGGACTATTGTACCACTTTTCTCTGAAAGAAAATAGAACAAGACAGTTCCTTTGATGCGGATACATAGCTGAAACTCATGAAAGCTGCAGGCGGGCCATGGAACAAACAGAAAAATAATATAGGAACTCTACATAGTACCAAAGATCAGTGATTATAAGAACATGTAAATAAATGAAGTTTGTTTTCACTATCATAAAACCATGAGGTTTTACATCAATTCTGTGACACTAGTATTAGTCATTTTAAGTCTATAAAATGTCAAGCTATTAGTGATCAAATTATATTTGTTCATCATTAATGAGGTTTGTTAGTGCTATTCCTGAAACAAAGGCCGTATTAGATACTTAAACCTGTGTTACTTGGGATGGCATATACTCTCCATTGTCAAAATGCCATTTTAAAGCAAAATACAGATTAAAAGCACAAAGGTATTTGAAGAAATTATTATCCCTTCCATATATTAGTATAAAAGAGATGGCTAAAAACATCAGTCTCATTTTTCTGTGCACCCGTTTTGAAAACAACTGTTTTATGTGGAGCAGAAGGTTTATAGCATGGTAGAAAGAAGGATTAGAGAAATAAAATTTCATTTTGCAGATTTGAAACCATGGAAGAGCATCCAATGCAATCATTAACGATGGGAAATACCATGTGGTCCGATTCACCAGGAGCGGTGGCAATGCCACGTTGCAAGTGGACAGCTGGCCGGTGATTGAGCGCTACCCTGCAGGTAAGCCAGTGAATGTGTATCGGGGGGAAGATTTTATGAAAGGCAAAATGGAAAATGAAGCATTATTTTGCGTCCGTTTCACCCCATTGGGGGTTTTCTGAGAAACCATCAAGTATTTATCAGACTTTTAGAGTCATGTGAATGTAATACTGTCCTAAACTGTTCTTGATAGAGTGTACGAATGGCATTTTGTAGGAGAACTTGAAGGCACACGATATCGTTTGCAGAATTCGGGACATCAGTGAAACCAGAAAAATGCACACATAAAAGGCTCAACATGTCAAAGCTCTTTTACTGAATTCTTGCATTTGAACAAAGGAAAGGCTTTGTCAAAAGTAACAAAGTTAAAATTTAAAACTAAGAGAGGGACTATTGTACCACTTTTCTCTGAAAGAAAATAGAACAAGACAGTTCCTTTGATGCGGATACATAGCTGAAACTCATGAAAGCTGCAGGCGGGCCATGGAACAAACAGAAAAATAATATAGGAACTCTAAATAGTACCAAAGATCAGTGATTATAAGAACATGTAAATAAATGAAGTTTGTTTTCACTATCATAAAACCATGAGGTTTTACATCAATTCTGTGACACTAGTATTAGTCATTTCAAGTCTATAAAATGTCAAGCTATTAGTGATCAAATTATATTTGTTCATCATTAATGAGGTTTGTTAGTGCTATTCCTGAAACAAAGGCCGTATTAGATACTTAAACCTGTGTTACTTGGGATGGCATATACTCTCCATTGTCAAAATGCCATTTTAAAGCAAAATACAGATTAAAAGCACAAAGGTATTTGAAGAAATTATTATCCCTTCCATATATTAGTATAAAAGAGATGGCTAAAAACATCAGTCTCATTTTTCTGTGCACCCGTTTTGAAAACAACTGTTTTATGTGGAGCAGAAGGTTTATAGCATGGTAGAAAGAAGGATTAGAGAAATAAAATTTTCATTTTGCACAATAAAAATTATTACCAAAATTTATATATAGCATCTATGCTGCAGTATTCATCTCTTACAAGAAATAATTTGAGGAAGGAACTAACTTATAAAATAAAGATTAATTTAACTTAGTAGTTATACCCAATTATGAAATGAAATATCTGTGATGCCCTTTAAAACCTTTTATAATTCATAACACCTACATGTTTAAGCTGCACTTCAAACCTGTTCTGTAAATCTGGTGCTTTACAATAATTGCTGAATTAAATGTAATAAAGACCTGCTTTATGACAGAATTCATAGGCAAGCACATTAATAATATGCCCAGTGCGTTTTATAATCCTGGCAGATAGTAGACATAATAGACCTTTCCTTAACTGATGTGCTTGGAACTATCCTGGTCTTAAACTACAATTACAAGAATACACACCTACTATTACCAACTGTACTAAGATGAAGGAATGGAAGATCTGGAAGGAAAGTAACTTAAATGTGAGTGCGGTGTTATATAACCCCTGATAAACCTTTCTTGCATTTATCAAATCCTAGCAGAAATGTAATTATTATAAAAACTGCGGTCTTAGTGAAATCACGGAAGAGTCAGCTGGTAAATTTTCTAAAATCCAGATTAGTCAATACCTGTTTACTGTGAGGAAGTCATTGCACTGGATACCACTGAAGAATCAAGTAAGATAAGCTCTAGGCTTTGCCCCTGGAATGCTGTCGTCTGTGAACTGTGGACCTCAACATGTAAAATGGCAGATCCTGTTACTCTTATATAATAGGACAGCAATTGCCTCTTGAAGCCTAGGTTTGTTTCACCAGTTAACTTGTTAAAATTTTCCTAGTTTAGTAATTTCTCACTCTTTATTACACTTTCCATACCATTATCTTTAAGAACCCTGTTCTAGAGAATGTTAATGGTGACTTATGAGAGATAAGAGAAGTCCCACTCTCTAGTTAGTTTGCAAAATTCCAGGTTAAACTAAGTTAAAAATATCTACACTTGCACTTTATATTAATACCATATTGAATTTCTAAAAGAGAAATATACTATATATTTCTCAAGTGTACATAATCAGAGCCTAGTTTTCTAATACACTATTTAGGTAAATATTTTATGTTTCTGAAAACTTCTGTACTTCATTATTTTCATATATTTTATCTGATTATCAATACTTAAATTGTATACATAACCAGATACTATATTCTAGGCACAGTCCAAAAAAGGCGTGATCTCTGTCTTTTTTGTGGTCGGTTGATGTCCAATTTAAGTAACTCTTTGCAATCCCATGAACGTAGCCCTCCAGGCTCCTCTGTCCAAGGGATTCTCTAGGCAAGAATACTAGAGTGAATTACCGTTTTCTTCTCCAGAGAGTCTTCCCAACCCAGAGATTGAACCCGGGTCTCCCACATTGCAGGCAAATTCTTTACTGTTTGAGGCACCAGGGAAGCCCTGAATTAATTTACTCAGTCAGTAAATATGTATTCTCAAAACTAATAGTTCTTAACACGTATAATATCTTATGTGCCAAGTAAATGATTTCTCCATATAAGGAATAATATAAAATATATTTAAAAATCAGAAGTGAGCAAAATCATGATAATTAAGGAATAAATTTATAGAAACACTCAATTTAGATTTCACCTTTTATATTTAGTCAAGGATTTTAAGTGTCCTTCCACCAAAAACTGTTTTAGATATTATTAATAAATCAAAAGGGAAGCAAGTTGCAGTTATTCTGAAGGATACAAGCAAGGGTAGAACATCGAATCTGCCCTCAAGGAAATTAGAGCAGCTGTGAGGAATTTTGATATATAAATATAAAAAGTTAATGAACAATATGTAAAAAACTCAGGGGAGTCACCATGGTTGTTATCAAGCATTTTATTAATCATCTGGTCTGCGTGCATTTCAGCATGATATTGAGATAGGAAATAAGCCATGAAAATTTCAAATACTTTTTCTCTTGGAGCTTCATGGGCAACAGTGCCATGAAGACTGAATGCAAATTTCCAAGTATGTGTCATCTAGACTAGTGTTTAGAACAAAGTGATCGTATGTATGAGTTTAATAGAAATGGCTAGTATGTCTCTTTTATGTTGGTTTTTGGTATGAGTATTTTTATTTTAAAAGGTTTCTGGTTATTATTCATTAGAAAAGTAGCTGGACTGGTGCTTTTAGCACTAGATCCTATAATCAGAGAAGTGAGAACCAATAGACTATATTTGCTTCCTTTTACATGCCTACACTGGAAAATATAGGTAATAGGGGTTGAAATTAGTAATTAAGTATAGCACTTAACCTTCCATTATAGTGCTTTGTGGTAAGTGCTTTTATATGAAGCAATTCATCTGGTAGCGACACTATACCTTTAATGAAAAGCACCTGAAACATTGACCAGTGGTGTTAGCCTATAATTGTCTGGAAAGCTTTCATAGAGAAAGTAATTAGTAAAGGTAGATTTTATGCTCCTTTGGAGTGTATGAAATATTCGCATAACAATTCACATGTTAGAATAAATATTGAATTTTCTGAATAGAAGACCTAGTTTTCATTATGTTCTGTGCATGGAGAAAATCATAGAAATAGTATTTTGCAAACCATTTAAAGTTGAGAAAGCCATTTCCTAGTGCTTATCAGTTAAAGCTCTAGAATATAATGCATCATTAATCCCTGATTTGTTCCTAATTACAGTTAGCAAAATTTTCTGTCTCAACCAAAACTGACTTCCTCTTTTCATGATGTTAATCCACAAAGCCTAACATGATTTTACTTGCCCATTAACCCAGATAAGTCACAGTTACCACTGGGGTTAAGCTTTTGGATTCCTTTTTCTATCACAGTGTGCCAAAAGGATATTATTTATTCTACGCAAAGTCAAATATCCATTTTATTCCTGTCAAGTTAACACATCAACAAATATGTCCTATATTAAAGGAACTTTCTAGACTTGCCATCTAGTTACAGAGATACATAAAAATGTTCAAGATTAAAAATGTATTATGTGAGAAAATGCAGCTGTCTTAATATCATACTATTAGACATCCCAAGAGAACAAAGAGAGAGAGAAAATTGGTTCCAATGAAGAAGAGTCATTTTGGAGAGTGGTCTGGTTAAGGCTACAAAAAAACATCAGAAATTTGATTTGGGTGTTGAAAGGCTAGATTTTAACTTAGAGAATGGTGTGCATTCATTTTGATGGAATTAGCAGGAAGAGATAGAGACAGAAAAGAATTAGGATGCTATTAAAAGTCCAGGTGTCAAAAGATAAAGGCCTAAAATAAGATGTGAGGCGTGAGAAAGCAAAAGGTTGAGTGCAGAATACATTAGAACAGCTAAGTAAAGGAGAGCCATTTCTGTTTTTAGTTCTCTGTTCGTTGCGTAATAGGGGTTGAAATTAGTAATTAAGTATAGCACTTAACCTTCCATTATAGTGCTTTGTGGTAAGTGCTTTATATGAAGCAATTCATCTGGTAGCGACACTATACCTTTAATGAAAAGCACCTGAAACATTGACCAGTGGTGTTAGCCTATAATTGTCTGGAAAGCTTTCATAGAGAAAGTAATTAGTAAAGGTAGATTTTATGCTCCTTTGGAGTGTATGAAATATTCGCATAACAATTCACATGTTAGAATAAATATTGAATTTTCTGAATAGAAGACCTAGTTTTCATTATGTTCTGTGCATGGAGAAAATCATAGAAATAGTATTTTGCAAACCATTTAAAGTTGAGAAAGCCATTTCCTAGTGCTTATCAGTTAAAGCTCTAGAATATAATGCATCATTAATCCCTGATTTGTTCCTAATTACAGTTAGCAAAATTTTCTGTCTCAACCAAAACTGACTTCCTCTTTTCATGATGTTAATCCACAAAGCCTAACATGATTTTACTTGCCCATTAACCCAGATAAGTCACAGTTACCACTGGGGTTAAGCTTTTGGTTTCCCTTTTTTCTATCACAGTGTGCCAAAAGGATATTATTTATTCTACGCAAAGTCAAATATCCATTTTATTCCTGTCAAGTTAACACATTAACAAATATGTCCTATATTAAAGGAACTTTCTAGACTTGCCATCTAGTTACAGAGATACATAAAAATGTTCAAGATTAAAAATGTATTATGTGAGAAAATGCAGCTGTCTTAATATCATACTATTAGACATCCCAAGAGAACAAAGAGAGAGAGAAAATTGGTTCCAATGAAGAAGAGTCATTTTGGAGAGTGGTCTGGTTAAGGCTACAAAAAAGCATCAGAAATTTGATTTGGGTGTTGAAAGGCTAGATTTTAACTTAGAGAATGGTGTGCATTCATTTTGATGGAATTAGCAGGAAGAGATAGAGACAGAAAAGAATTAGGATGCTATTAAAAAGTCCAGGTGTCAAAAGATAAAGGCCTAAAATAAGATGTGAGGGCGTGAGAAAGCAAAAAGGTTGAGTGCAGAATACATTAGAACAGCTAAGTAAAAGGAGAGCCATTTCTGTTTTTTAGTTCTTCTGTCTCTGTGTATCTCTTAATTTAACCATGGATTGTTCAATGTTCTGATACTGCTGTGTGACTACCAGAATGCACTAGGTAACAATGAAAAGGATATACATGCCTATATAGGGATATATATATAGGGGACATAGCTTTGGTTTGTTTAAAGTTTAGTCTATTTAGAAGACAAGAATTTTGAAGACCTACAAATGTCAAATAAAATGGGTTAGCTTCAGATTTAGTAATACAGCATTTAGTTGCTATTAGAGTTTAAAGAAAGAGAAAACTGGCAGTCTGGAGTGGTGTTAAAAAGCATATTGTTTAGGGATAAGAGACTTGAAAGAGGAATAACTCAAGGGGAGACTTTAAGGAGAGGGTGTAAGTTCTCTTTGCATGACCATTTGATTTAGCTCAAAGGTATTATGGGTATCATCTCAAACTCTTAATTTTTGTTATCTTCAAAGGCTGGTAAAATATTTCAGTGCTCAGGAAAGGTCATACTGATGATTTCCCTTTAAATTCCAGAAGCTTAATTTAGAGTAATTGATTTTAGTTCAAGTCATTGATTATTTATTGGATAGATATTGAAACCATTCCATGATTTAAAATTTCATGTTTGGAAATAAAGTGTTCATTGGATTGAGGATTTTTATATTTTAAACTGAATATTTACTGTGTATGATATAATTGAGAAAAATCTACCTCATTTATGATCATAGAATTTGGGGAAGAAAAGAACTTCAAAAATCTCTGCCAGTTCTTTCAGACATCCCAAGAGAACAAAGAGAGAGAGAAAATTGGTTCCAATGAAGAAGAGTCATTTTGGAGAGTGGTCTGGTTAAGGCTACAAAAAAACATCAGAAATTTGATTTGGGTGTTGAAAGGCTAGATTTTAACTTAGAGAATGGTGTGCATTCATTTTGATGGAATTAGCAGGAAGAGATAGAGACAGAAAAGAATTAGGATGCTTTTAAAAAAGTCCAGGTGTCAAAAGATAAAGGCCTAAAATAAGATGTGGGGGCGTGAGAAAGCAAAAGGTTGAGTGCAGAATACATTAGAACAGCTAAGTAAAGGAGAGCCATTTCTGTTTTTTAGTTCTTCTGTCTCTGTGTATCTCTTAATTTAACCATGGATTGTTCAATGTTCTGATACTGCTGTGTGACTACCAGAATGCACTAGGTAACAATGAAAAGGATATACATGCCTATATAGGGATATATATATAGGGGACATAGCTTTGGTTTGTTTAAAGTTTAGTCTATTTAGAAGACAAGAATTTTGAAGACCTACAAATGTCAAATAAAATGGGTTAGCTTCAGATTTAGTAATACAGCATTTAGTTGCTATTAGAGTTTAAAGAAAGAGAAAACTGGCAGTCTGGAGTGGTGTTAAAAAGCATATTGTTTAGGGATAAGAGACTTGAAAGAGGAATAACTCAAGGGGAGACTTTAAGGAGAGGGTGTAAGTTCTCTTTGCATGACCATTTGATTTAGCTCAAAGGTATTATGGGTATCATCTCAAACTCTTAATTTTTGTTATCTTCAAAGGCTGGTAAAATATTTCAGTGCTCAGGAAAGGTCATACTGATGATTTCCCTTTAAATTCCAGAAGCTTAATTTAGAGTAATTGATTTTTAGTTCAAGTCATTGATTATTTATTGGATAGATATTGAAACCATTCCATGATTTAAAATTTCATGTTTGGAAATAAAGTGTTCATTGGATTGAGGATTTTTATATTTTTAAACTGAATATTTACTGTGTATGATATAATTGAGAAAAATCTACCTCATTTATGATCATAGAATTTGGGGGAAGAAAAGAACTTCAAAAATCTCTGCCAGTTCTTTCATTTTTCAGACCTTGGAGAGGCTAATGGATTTGATCAGAATCATTATGTTAGGTAGTAGCAAAGCCAAAACTATACATGGAAACTTGTCTACTAACTCCGTACTGTGTACTGTCTGGGAGAGAAAAACCTAAATGAAGAGAGATAATTCAATAAATCCTTTAACATAGCAAGTAGCATTCTTCTTAACTAAATATTGTGACTTAGATGATCAGTCTTACTGCTTATCCTGACCCACAAAGACACATGTACATACAAGCATGATTTTTTAACATGATTGTTAAAAAATAACACATAGAATTAAAAAATTGCTTATAGAAGACATAGTTTTTATCATTAAATTGTAAAATAAATCATTAGTTATTATTTGGCACTGATCAGTTTTCAATTTCACTTTAAAAACTTTATTAGAATATTAACTAAATCATTATGAATCATACTATTTTACTCTTCCTACAGCATTCAACCTTTAGGTTGACATGATTTCAAAATTTGTATATTTACTGATTTATATTTATATCTCAGTGGCATAACTTGGAATTTAATTGATTTCAGTAACTAGAGAAAGAGTAGTTCATCATAGGATATAGGTATTAGAATTCTCAATGATAATTCAGGAGAAAAACTGGATCCTAATAGAAAGCTTGCCCCTGTCTTGGTTAAATGTAGAGATATGGGAAAGGTGTGATTGAGTTTTGTTTCCTTACTACATATCCAAAGCAGTGAAGATCTAGCTCATTTAGAAACTGGTAGACCATGGAGAAGATTTGGATCAGTCTTTAAATAAATTATCAACTTGAGTTGGCTCCAATAGAGGACCTGGCACATAGTAGGGTGCTTAATAAATAATTGTTGAAAAAAATCCCATTTCTTCATTTAACTTCAGTGTTAAAATATTGTCTTTGTTCATGATTTTAGCCAAAATATACATAAGTAGATAAAATTTCATGTTTGGAAATAAAGTGTTCATTGGATTGAGGATTTTTATATTTTAAACTGAATATTTACTGTGTATGATATAATTGAGAAAAATCTACCTCATTTATGATCATAGAATTTGGGGGAAGAAAAGAACTTCAAAAATCTCTGCCAGTTCTTTCATTTTTCAGACCTTGGAGAGGCTAATGGATTTGATCAGAATCATTATGTTAGGTAGTAGCAAAGCCAAAACTATACATGGAAACTTGTCTACTAACTCCGTACTGTGTACTGTCTGGGAGAGAAAAACCTAAATGAAGAGAGATAATTCAATAAATCCTTTAACATAGCAAGTAGCATTCTTCTTAACTAAATATTGTGACTTAGATGATCAGTCTTACTGCTTATCCTGACCCACAAAGACACATGTACATACAAGCATGATTTTTTAACATGATTGTTAAAAAATAACACATAGAATTAAAAAATTGCTTATAGAAGACATAGTTTTTATCATTAAATTGTAAAATAAATCATTAGTTATTATTTGGCACTGATCAGTTTTCAATTTCACTTTAAAAACTTTATTAGAATATTAACTAAATCATTATGAATCATACTATTTTACTCTTCCTACAGCATTCAACCTTTAGGTTGACATGATTTCAAAATTTGTATATTTACTGATTTATATTTATATCTCAGTGGCATAACTTGGAATTTAATTGATTTCAGTAACTAGAGAAAGAGTAGTTCATCATAGGATATAGGTATTAGAATTCTCAATGATAATTCAGGAGAAAAACTGGATCCTAATAGAAAGCTTGCCCCTGTCTTGGTTAAATGTAGAGATATGGGAAAGGTGTGATTGAGTTTTGTTTCCTTACTACATATCCAAGGCAGTGAAAATCTAGCTCATTTAGGAAACTGGTAGACCATGGAGAAGATTTGGATCAGTCTTTAAATAAATTATCAACTTGAGTTGGCTCCAATAGAGGACCTGGCACATAGTAGGGTGCTTAATAAATAATTGTTGAAAAAAATCCCATTTCTTCATTTAACTTCAGTGTTAAAATATTGTCTTTGTTCATGATTTTAGCCAAAATATACATAAGTAGATAAATATTTTTGTGATTATATGAATATTTGACTTTCTTTTTGATACAGTTAACTGTTTACTAATCCAAATCTTCCAAAGGAAAGCTTACATATTTTGAGAAATCTGAAATGTCACATACTTTGATGGTATTTGGTAGAATGAATGGCTAAAACTCTGATTTTTTCCTGTGTTAATTATCTTCTTTCAACATACTCAGTTTTTCTGAGACTTTAGGGGCTTTTCTTAATGATCAAGCATAATGAACTTTTTATTAAGCAGTATATTAAACGCATCTGCCTAAAATGCTTAGCTTCAGAGAAATTGTATCCAAGGAGGTAGAAAGAAATGACTTCTTCTGACTTCTCACTCATTTTTATATATTCTCAGTGACCTACATTTTTTTCTTTTTAATATGAAAGAGTTCTTACAGTTACTGTGACAAAACCATATTAGAATTTTAATTTTTTTTTAACATTTATTTATTTATTTTGGTGGGAGTGGGGAGGGAGGGGGGTGGACGGGCCACTTCCACTGGTCTTTCATTTGTCTAGTTTCATCCATCTTTGTTCTTTGGCCCGTGTGGGCCTCCCATCGCGGTGGCATCTGTTGTCGCAGAGCACCGGCTCTGGGCGCATGCACTCCAGAGCTCCGGCTCGATAATTGGACACATCCGTCCAGCCGCTTTGCGGCACGTGAGATCTTCCCAGGCCAGGGATTGAACCAGCGCCCCTTGTGCTGCAAGGTGGTGTCCTTATCCACTGGACCACCAGGAAGCCCATAGAATTTTAATTTTTTGACCAAAGATTCTTTCTCTTTGTCTTTTTCATGTTCTCTCATGGTTTGGTGGACTTTAGCATCAATTAGATTACACAGGCTGGCAAACATAGATAATGTATAGTAAATGTATATTACAATATAAATAACAGCCCTTCTTTATGATTTCAAAAGGTTCTTCCTATATCTTCTTGTTCTCCATTATTATTTCCAAAGTACATTTTGTTTAATGATTTATATTCTCATCATAATAAAAATAGGTGTTGATTCCACTCCTGTACATACTTGGGTTATTGGGAGGCGTGGGAAGGAGGGGATATACATATGACTAATCTGGGAACATACATATCTGTAAACAACAAAACTCTGTAAAAATTTAAAAGCAAAATAAAGGTTAAAAAAAAAAGAGAGAGAATGACATTATGATAAATTTTAAGTAAGCATAGCCAAAAGTGTTGACTGGGAAATTTGGTTCCAGGACTCTTATTCAAAAGTATTGAACAGGTGAATGAATCAACCTAGTGTCTTCAAATAATGTATCATTTATGTCAGATACAAAAAAGGGTACTTACCACTTTAAATGAAAATTTAGTTTTCAGGAGTTAAAATGAAAATAGATTTTAAGAGATAGGTAAAGATTGAAAGTCAGAGAAATTGCATTTTAAAAGATATTAGACTTTCAGGAAACCAGTTTTTTGCAAGTGTTTGGTTGATTTTGAGGGGACTTATAGTTTTGTGACGGAGGTGGGAAGGGGAGGATTGAATGTACATATGACTAATCTGGGATTGTACATATCTGTAAACAATAAAACTCTGTAAAAGCAAAAAAGCAAAATAAAAAAAAAAAATTTAAAAAGTAGAAAGAGGGACACATTTGATGTGTAGGCAATAGTTTATTGACCCCTGATATAAAGGCATGACAGAAGGACACAGGAACCAATCTGGAAGAGCTCCTACTAGGCAGAACTGGAGCTATTTGAGCAACAAAGTCTAGTATTGGGTTTTAACCAAAGAGTGAAATAAGTATCTGTGAACATGTACGGATATTAAGTAATTGAATAGACAGCTAGATATGTAGGGGAGCTGGGATTTTCTTTCTTATAGAATTCCACTTCCCAAATGTAGAAGGATGACGGAAGTAGAAATTCAGCATTAGAACTTTGAAGTTCTAATTGTTGAAGGCGTTTCTTCAACTAGCATCTTTACTAATAGATGCTAAAATTAGTAGGTTGAAATTTGAGTAGAAACTAGTAATTTATGTAGTCTGAAAATGTCTCTTGCAATGGGAAGATAGAAACTTTGCACAGAGAAACCCAACAGATGATCAGGATTAATAAGAAATATGACCTCATACTCCTCCTGATATGCTGCTCTTAGAAAGACATTTCATTTCTCTGGTACTCTTTGTATTCCTAACACAAATTTGTGACCTCGATCTAATCACAATAAATACAATGTAAAAATTTGGATTGGATCCTTGAACACGAAAGTGACATTAGTTAAAGACTAGCAGAAGCTAATAAAGTCTTTAATTAATAGTGTAATAGCAATGTCAATTTCTTAGTTTTTCTACTTGTCCAGTGGTTAAGATATAAACAGTAGGTTAAGCTGGATGCAAGTTATATAGGATACTTGTTACTATTTTTACAACATTTAATTAATGTTTTAATAAAAAATGTTAAATGATTTGCATTTAAAGAAACCTTTTACTCAATTCTGTATAACATTACTCCAGAAAAAAAAGAGATTTTAAACCACAAAACTTCATGTCTTTGTAAAACTGGTAAGTCAGATGTAATTATTGTGACTAAATTATGCATTAACATGTTCATATGGTTATTACAAAAGTACATTTATTCTTAAGAAGTATAAACTTAATTTCAGTAACAATCCAAGAGTGTAAGCTAATATTTTAGTTAGTTTTTAATTAAGACAGAATGGCATAATAAATGTGAAAAGTTTTTAATGTATGAAGCCTTAAAATAGGCCATATATTAAAATTTAAATTACGATGATGGATATTTTGTGTTAGATTTAGCCTCATGGGTTTAACATTTCTCAGAGAAAGACCTCCATCTTAAACATTTAAAAGTCTGTTTTGTTTTTAGCCTTATGAGTTTTATATTATTAGAAAGAATCTGAGGTTCCTACCCCAGACCTGGAAATTTGACACTAACATTCCTCATTTTAAGTATTATAGAATTCCACTTCCCAAATGTAGAAGGATGACGGAAGTAGAAATTCAGCATTAGAACTTTGAAGTTCTAATTGTTGAAGGCGTTTCTTCAACTAGCATCTTTACTAATAGATGCTAAAATTAGTAGGTTGAAATTTGAGTAGAAACTAGTAATTTATGTAGTCTGAAAATGTCTCTTGCAATGGGAAGATAGAAACTTTGCACAGAGAAACCCAACAGATGATCAGGATTAATAAGAAATATGACCTCATACTCCTCCTGATATGCTGCTCTTAGAAAGACATTTCATTTCTCTGGTACTCTTTGTATTCCTAACACAAATTTGTGACCTCGATCTAATCACAATAAATACAATGTAAAAATTTGGATTGGATCCTTGAACACGAAAGTGACATTAGTTAAAGACTAGCAGAAGCTAATAAAGTCTTTAATTAATAGTGTAATAGCAATGTCAATTTCTTAGTTTTTCTACTTGTCCAGTGGTTAAGATATAAACAGTAGGTTAAGCTGGATGCAAGTTATATAGGATACTTGTTACTATTTTTACAACATTTAATTAATGTTTTAATAAAAAATGTTAAATGATTTGCATTTAAAGAAACCTTTTACTCAATTCTGTATAACATTACTCCAGAAAAAAAAGAGATTTTAAACCACAAAATTCATGTCTTTGTAAAACTGGTAAGTCAGATGTAATTATTGTGACTAAATTATGCATTAACATGTTCATATGGTTATTACAAAAGTACATTTATTCTTAAGAAGTATAAACTTAATTTCAGTAACAATCCAAGGGTGTAAGCTAATATTTTAGTTAGTTTTTAATTAAGACAGAATGGCATAATAAATGTGAAAAGTTTTTAATGTATGAAGCCTTAAAATAGGCCATATATTAAAATTTAAATTACGATGATGGATATTTTGTGTTAGATTTAGCCTCATGGGTTTAACATTTCTCAGAGAAAGACCTCCATCTTAAACATTTAAAAGTCTGTTTTGTTTTTAGCCTTATGAGTTTTATATTATTAGAAAGAATCTGAGGTTCCTACCCCAGACCTGGAAATTTGACACTAACATTCCTCATTTTAAGTATTATTGAAGTAATTTGTCATCTTGAACATATTATCTGTACTAGTGGCATGAACATTTAAAATGTGCATTGAGAACCCAAAAGATGAATATACCTAACCTATGTCTGTCCAGATATTATACTATGTATTTCCAGTGAACTATTTTAGCTAGATTTATGAGATATGAAACTGGACAGAATAGAGGAACACTTAGCTTCATTTTTCTATATAGTGTCAACTAATTGATAACATGCCATAGTAATTTTTCAGGGTCACCTTTGCTGGAACATTTTAGAAGTCCACATGGAGTCTTCAGTTCTCTCATTTATTATTTTTATTATTCAGTTGACAGAGGAGTTGGATGAGGTTGCATTTTCTGGTTAGAGCAGAAACAAATAGAATCTTTTTAAAATGTGAAGGTTTCCCTTATGGAAATCAGGATGGTGGCAGCCCCAGTAGAAAGCAGCCCTCGGGATAATTAGGTGAGCCTTGTGCTTTATGGAAGTGACGTTCACATAGAATATTAAATCTATCACATTGACTCAATAATTGCTCAAGGATTGGGGTGAAGAGGTAAAGAGAACTCACCAGATTCCAGACATTCACAGGGCTCATTTCAGTTCCTGCTTTGGTAGGATCTATAGTCAGCAAGAGTAAGTTACATATTATGCTGGGCTCTCCATACTAGAACTGTAGTGGGAATTTTACATATGCTGTCTCATTAACATAAAATCTTATAAGGCAGTTTATAGTATTTCTTTTGGATAAAGGAATAAACACAGAGAAATTCAGTTACTTGCCAAGGTCACACACCCTAACACTTCAGTCCTCTAAAGTATTATATAATGCCTACACTATTTATTCTTGCTCCTGGTAAGAAAAAAAAATTAAAAATGTCTTCTTGGTCCCCATCAGATTGCACCTTGGTTGTGTTGAGGTCCTGATACCAATGTTTTCTCTTTCCTCTGCCCACATCTTGAAAGGACATTCAGGTATCCCTTGGAATTTATTAGTTGGGATTATGTCCTCGTTCTCTGCTGGTTATGCTTCTTTTTCCTGGTATTTATTTATCTTAATCTACAAGTGAATGTCAAATCCAACTTGTATACCTCCTTTTAAGCATTAAAATTGTGGTAGAAAATATAGGCTACACATAAAATGACCAAACTTTAGACTTAGGCTGTGGACTCACCACAAGATTAAGGGTGGCTTAAGAGAGAAGATTCAGGAGTCAGACTGTCCAGATCTTAGTTACAACACTTTGTAGAATCTCTAGCCTCTTTTTGAACTTGTTTCTTGTTCTGTAAAATGAGTTAATGGTAGTGCTTGCCTCATAGGATTATTTGAATTTTCAGAGTTACTAGTTTCAAAATACTTAGTTGTTAGTAAAATCCTGATAAGTACTGAGTACTCCATAAATGTTAGTCTCACTGTCATTAATCAAATTAGTTTAGTTTTCAATTCTGTATTTGCAATACAAGTATCCCCATGTTTGTTTTTGTTTTTGTTTTTATTTTTGTTTTTTTTGTGAGGGGAGTGGGGTGGGGAGGGAGGGAGAGGGCAGGCTGCTTCTATTGGTCTTTCATTTATCTGTTTTCATCCATCTTTGTTCTTTGGCCTGTGTGGGCCTCCCATCGCAGTGACCTCTGTTGTCACAGAGCACCGGCTCTGGGCACATGCGCTCCAGAGCTCTGGCTTGGTTATTGGACACATGGGTCTAGCTGCTCCGCAGCACGTGGGATCTTCCCAGGCCAGGGATCGAACCGGCACCCCTTGCACTGCAAGGTGGTGTCTTTACCCAATGCACCACCAGGGAAGCCCGAGTATCCCCATGTTGATGTGTATGTTCTTCTGAAAAAAATTTGTCCTGTCTTGGTTGCCGGACTTGGCTTCACATATATGGAGATGAGTCTTTCCAGAAACCTCAGTATGTCATTATACTACCCCCTGATGCCCTCCAAACCACCCTAAGCCAGAACTCTACAGAGACATCACTGAAGGAGGACAGACCTCAGGGTAAATGAGAAATACAAAGCTATTTTCTAGTTAAATTTAAGGAAGGAAGTGTTGTGTGGTGGTCAGGGAAGATTTCGTGGAGGACAGGAATGTAGATCAGGTATTGGAGAATCCTTTGAAATTTAATAAGGGAACATTAGGTAGCCCATACTGATGGATGGACAGGACACTGCATATAGTCATGCAATTACTATATTTGAGTTAACTATAGGCATTCACCAATTATCCCTTCAGAGGGCATGGGGGAAGCTGGAATCCAGTCTGTGGATGGGTCAGCAAGCCATATGTCCTGACACAGGATGTCCCTAAAGAATGAGCTGTCTTCCATCGAACCAAGCACCTTCAACTTGCAAAACCTTTTGTCTGGTCTCTAAGCATCAGTGGAGTCTCCATTTTTTAAATTTTCCACAACAGTGCCCTATAATAAGGCCATAAACATTATTCAAATAGGCACAATTCTGAGAGAGAAGAGAAATACTATTAATAGTTACTCCTATGTAACAGGCACATACTGACACTGCCCTGGCCAGTCCGGAACATTTGTCACTTTACCTGTAAGCTACCAGGAAGAACTGAGACTATTGCTTGTCTCTTACCTGAGGGGAGTGGGGTGGGGAGGGAGGGAGAGGGCAGGCTGCTTCTATTGGTCTTTCATTTATCTGTTTTCATCCATCTTTGTTCTTTGGCCTGTGTGGGCCTCCCATCGCAGTGACCTCTGTTGTCACAGAGCACCGGCTCTGGGCACATGCGCTCCAGAGCTCTGGCTTGGTTATTGGACACATGGGTCTAGCTGCTCCGCAGCACGTGGGATCTTCCCAGGCCAGGGATCGAACCGGCACCCCTTGCACTGCAAGGTGGTGTCTTTACCCAATGCACCACCAGGGAAGCCCGAGTATCCCCATGTTGATGTGTATGTTCTTCTGAAAAAAATTTGTCCTGTCTTGGTTGCCGGACTTGGCTTCACATATATGGAGATGAGTCTTTCCAGAAACCTCAGTATGTCATTATACTACCCCCTGATGCCCTCCAAACCACCCTAAGCCAGAACTCTACAGAGACATCACTGAAGGAGGACAGACCTCAGGGTAAATGAGAAATACAAAGCTATTTTCTAGTTAAATTTAAGGAAGGAAGTGTTGTGTGGTGGTCAGGGAAGATTTCGTGGAGGACAGGAATGTAGATCAGGTATTGGAGAATCCTTTGAAATTTAATAAGGGAACATTAGGTAGCCCATACTGATGGATGGACAGGACACTGCATATAGTCATGCAATTACTATATTTGAGTTAACTATAGGCATTCACCAATTATCCCTTCAGAGGGCATGGGGGAAGCTGGAATCCAGTCTGTGGATGGGTCAGCAAGCCATATGTCCTGACACAGGGGATGTCCCCTAAAGAATGAGCTGTCTTCCATCGAACCAAGCACCTTCAACTTGCAAAACCTTTTGTCTGGTCTCTAAGCATCAGTGGAGTCTCCATTTTTAATTCTCCACAACAGTGCCCTATAATAAGGCCATAAACATTATTCAAATAGGCACAATTCTGAGAGAGAAGAGAAATACTATTAATAGTTACTCCTATGTAACAGGCACATACTGACACTGCCCTGGCCAGTCCGGAACATTTGTCACTTTACCTGTAAGCTACCAGGAAGAACTGAGACTATTGCTTGTCTCTTACCTGAATTAATCTGTTAGTCATTGTGCAAGTTGGATGGGTTTATTCCTGTTCATGTGAGAAAGCTGAAGATATTAAATTGATAAAAGTAAATATTAGAGGCTTCCCTGGTGGTCCAGTGGGTAAGGACACTGCCTTGCAGTGCAAGGGGTGCCGGTTCGATCCCTGGCCTGGGAAAATTCCACATGCAGCGGAGCGGCTGGACTGATGTGTCCAACTACCAAGTCGGAGTTCTGGAGCACGTGTGCCCAGAGCCAGCACTCTGCGACGAGAGAGGCCACTGCGATGGGAGGGCCACACAGGCCAAAGAACAAAGATAAATAAATGAAAGATCAATAGAAGTGGCCAAAAAAAAAAAAATATGTATATTAGTTCAGTTCAGTTGAGTCACTCAGTTGTGTCTGACTCTTTGTGATCCCATGAACTGTAGCATGCCAGGTTTCCCTGTCTAACCATCTCCTGGAGCTTGCTCAAACTCATGTCCACTGAGTCGGTGATGCCATCCAACAAACTCATCCTCTGTTGTTCCCTTCTCCTTCTGCCTTCTGTTATTCCCACCATCAGTGTCTTCCCCAATGAGTTGTCTCTTCGCATCAGGTGACCTGAACTTCAGCTTCAGCTTCAGTCTCACTCCTTCCAATGAATATTCAGGGCCTAGAATTGACTGGTTTGATCTCCTTGCAGTCCAGGGGACTCTTAGGAGTCTTTTCCAACACCACAGTTCAAATGCCAATTCTTTGGGGCTCAGTCTTCCGAGTCTCTAAGACCTTTTTTGCATAGTTCTGTATATTCTTACCACCTCTTCTTAATCTTTTCTGCTTCTGTTAGATCCTTATCATTTCTGTCCTTATTATTGCCCATCCTTACATGAAGTGTTCCCTTGATATGTCCAATTTGCTTGAAGAGATCTCTAGTCTTTCTCATTTTATTGTTTTCCTCTTATTTCTTTGCCTTGTTCATTTAAGAAGGCTTTCTTGTCTCTCCTTCCCGTTCTTTAAACTCTGCTTTCAGTTCAGTGAGTATCTTTCTCTTTCTCCTTTTCACTACTCATCTTTCCTCAGTTCTTTGTAGAGCCTCCTCAGACAACTGCTTTGCCTTCTTACATTTCTTTTCTTTGGGATGGTTTGATCACTGCCCTTTGTACAGTGTAAATGTCCATAGTTCTTCAGGTACTCTGTCTACCAGCTCTAATCCCTTTAATCTCTTCATCACTTCCACTGTATAATCACAAAGGATTTTATTTAGCTCATACTTGACTTTACTTTTACAACCAGGTACTTCCACAACTGAGTGTGGTTTCCGTATTGACCCAGCCATTTCATTCTCTCTAGAGCTACCAGTAAATGACTTTTGTTCTTCCCTAGTAGCATACTGGACACCTTCTAGGGCTCAGGGGCTCATTGTCCAGTGTCATATATTCTTGCCTTTTCATACTGTCCATGGGGTTCTCCAGGAAAGAGTCCTAGAGTGGATTACGTTCCCTTCTCAAGTGGAACACATTTTATCCTCCCTCTTTTCACTATGACCCATCCATCTTGGGTGGCCCTGCAAGGCGTGTCTCATAGCTTCATTGCGTTACACATGCCCATGTGCTATGAGAAGTCTGTGATCCATGAAGGGGATCATCAATTATATACTATTTATATTCATTATGTTAACCCATTAGGTATACTGCCTAGATACTTATCTTCCTGAAATTACTTCTATTATATCTCTTCCTCTTCCTCAATTCTTCAGTGGCTCCTCAAAGTGGACTATAGAAGGAGTGGAATTTGTGAGGATGAATAGCGGTGTGGTGGTGATTTAGCCACTAAGTCGTGTCCAACTCTTGTGACCCCATGAACTGTAGCCTGCCAAATTCCTCTATCTATGGGATTTCCCAGACAAGAATACTGGGGTAGGTTGTCATTTCCTTCTCCAGGGGATCTTCCCTACCCAGGTCTCATGCACTGTAGGCAAATTCTTCACCAAGTGAGCCACCAGGGAACCCCTGAAGAGAGTTGTGTGAAAGAATCAAATGCCTTTTTCTCAGATCTGATATTTTTCACTTTGAAATCTTATTTTCCTTATATATTTTTTTGCTTCTAGACATTAGACATTTTTTAAAATCTGATTTTCCTTATTTACATTTTTCTATGTAGCATTCATAGTGTTACCTATTTCTTTGCAATAGGAAACAGAGGATTATAGGTGGGTTTTTTCTTTATTGCTGTATTTATAATTTCAGTCTCATACTTTGAACTTGACTGTTCCTTTTTTATATCAAATATAGCTAAAAGCCATTTACTATAAAAGATAAGTTTAATGATTGAATGCATTTAGAATATTTCAATGTATAGCCAAACCAAAACAAAACAAGGTCTATTTTATATGCTCATAATGTGTGTGATAATGTCCTTTCTTTACTTTTTCATTTCTTTTAAAAAGGAAATAATATAAACAATAGTAATTTTATGAGATAATTTATTTCATCTCTTGATGAGTCATGATAACTTTCCTATTCTCCTCAAATTCTCTTGTACTCAAGATACCAATCTCTCAAGGTTATCAAACCCATCCTGAACAGGTTGGGAATTAGACCAGATTCTAGCTATAAAGTCTATTTTGTTCCTGCAGGTCTGTGATTCCATGTAATCTGTGAAAGCAGTAGTAGCCATAATAGCGTTAACAGTGACTGTATATCAGAATCTGTTCTCAGGTGCTTTAGACAAATTACATCTCATTCGTAAAAATAATCTCACTCATTTTCCAGATGTGATAACACTTGAAAAGTCAAAGTAACATATCTTTGAGTTGAGTACATGACTAAGCAGTTGAGCCTGGGATTTTTTAACTCTCATAAAATGTTATCTCTTCCATAAATGTTAATAGTCTTGTAGTTTAAATATATTGAAAATCAAGATTTCACAAATTTCAAACAGGAAACTTTCTTGGGGCTATTAATAGGAGACTTTTTCTTTTTCGTTGAGAAATATGTCAGCTACGTGTGTTATAATTTTCACCCATGTTATTGTGACAATGTCAAGTGATCGTATGCTCCGTTGTGACCCTTACTTTAGTCATGAGATAATATATCTTTGTCATCACATAAAACATGTGGCAACCTAAAATCCTTTTTTTTAAAGCCTAGTCAAATAAAGTGTTTCTGACTAAACATGTCATTAGTGGCAGGCCTGGAACCCTTTTCACATGTTTTTTTTCAGATCAGAGGCTTTTTTAGTATACCACATTGCCAGGTAAAGAGAAAAACATATTTTGCCTTTACCTCTTTTGGCATAAACTTTATTAAATGCCAAGTTATTATAGTGTATCTACAAGGTTGTCTATTTTTTGATAGAAACATTAAACATACACTATACTCACTTATGTCTGAGGGCTTGTATATGATATTTCTCCTCAGAATGCCCAAGGGCTTCTTAAAAGAGGTTAGCTGTCCTATGACTTTTTTGACTCCCAATTTTGCCATTTAAACTAGAACTCTTGGGTATCACTACAGACGGTTAGCAGAGAATCATTGTGTCAAATCTCATGAAGGGAGTTCACTTCATATATAAACTCACTACAGGATGGCTTCAGTTTCCTATTGTATTGATTAGAAAAACAGTCATCTCACCACTGAGGCTAACTATTTTCCCTTTCAAAACGCATGATTGAGAGAGAATGGAGGAGAGAATCAGTAAATCTGGATCACAGGGAAGAGGCTGAGAGTAAGAATCTAATAGAGATTCACAGGGTGGAGAGATTTGGTAATGAAAGGTAGCGTTAACAGTGACTGTATATCAGAATCTGTTCTCAGGTGCTTTAGACAAATTACATCTCATTCGTAAAAATAATCTCACTCATTTTCCAGATGTGATAACACTTGAAAAGTCAAAGTAACATATCTTTGAGTTGAGTACATGACTAAGCAGTTGAGCCTGGGATTTTTTAACTCTCATAAAATGTTATCTCTTCCATAAATGTTAATAGTCTTGTAGTTTAAATATATTGAAAATCAAGATTTCACAAATTTCAAACAGGAAACTTTCTTGGGGCTATTAATAGGAGACTTTTTCTTTTTCGTTGAGAAATATGTCAGCTACGTGTGTTATAATTTTCACCCATGTTATTGTGACAATGTCAAGTGATCGTATGCTCCGTTGTGACCCTTACTTTAGTCATGAGATAATATATCTTTGTCATCACATAAAACATGTGGCAACCTAAAATCCTTTTTGTTTTAAAGCCTAGTCAAATAAAGTGTTTCTGACTAAACATGTCATTAGTGGCAGGCCTGGAACCCTTTTCACATGTTTTTTTTCAGATCAGAGGCTTTTTTAGTATACCACATTGCCAGGTAAAGAGAAAAACATATTTTGCCTTTACCTCTTTTGGCATAAACTTTATTAAATGCCAAGTTATTATAGTGTATCTACAAGGTTGTCTATTTTTTGATAGAAACATTAAACATACACTATACTCACTTATGTCTGAGGGCTTGTATATGATATTTCTCCTCAGAATGCCCAAGGGCTTCTTAAAAGAGGTTAGCTGTCCTATGACTTTTTTGACTCCCAATTTTGCCATTTAAACTAGAACTCTTGGGTATCACTACAGACGGTTAGCAGAGAATCATTGTGTCAAATCTCATGAAGGGAGTTCACTTCATATATAAACTCACTACAGGATGGCTTCGGTTTCCTATTGTATTGATTAGAAAAACAGTCATCTCACCACTGAGGCTAACTATTTTCCCTTTCAAAACGCATGATTGAGAGAGAATGGAGGAGAGAATCAGTAAATCTGGATCACAGGGAAGAGGCTGAGAGTAAGACATAGGCCTAATAGAGATTCCAGGGTGGAGAGATTTGGTATGATAAGGTGACAAAGGATAGTTGAAGAGATAAATGACTGAGGTGGTACAGTTCATTAATTTATTTAGTAATTCATTGAAAAATATTCCTTTAATACCTGCCATGTAGCTGCCAGATCCTCTGCAGGGGATACAGTAGTGACCCAAAGAGACACAGTTCCTGTTCTTGTAAGTTTACAGTCTGTTAGAGAGAACACATTATTTCAAAGAACTCCTCCACATAAAGTGTAGAAAATGAGTAGTGAGGGCCAGAATGAATGTCTGGAGCTAATGTAGAAGATGCTGCAACAGGCCAGATGTTGCCTGGACTATAGCATCGTGAGTAAAAAGGGAAAGGCGTGGATGTTGACAATGAAGTCATGTCTCTTCTTAAAGCTCCAGGAACATTAGAAGAGGTCAGAAGTCGAGGTCAGTGGCAAAGCTTTTCTGCTCCTTTCTACCAAACATATTCCCAAATCAAAAGCAGATGCAAGGTATATTGAAGTCTGGCTCTGTAGGTAGAAGTGGTAAGGGTATGTCCAGTTTCTCAGGAAATAGGAGGAACCTTGAGATGATTGCATTTGTATAGAGCTCAAGTCTTTGTTTTAGCACAAGCTGATACAATTGCTTTCAGCAGAGGATCCCATGCAATGACAGGGCCACTTCATAGAGGCTTAGGATCAATCCTGGTATCATTCTTTAGTGATAAGCCCTGAGTGAATACAGAGTAAGATATTTTTTCAGTTTTGAGTACATGGGAAATATTTCAAGTTAACAGTGAAAGTTGCTATTTTTTGTTGTTAACATGACTATTTTAGCAAGTCCCAAACAACTAAATAGTGTTTCGAGAATCATTTTGTGTTTATTTTAAAAGATTCCTCGGGCAGTTTCAAAAGAAATCTAACTATAAGATTCACTTCATATAAAATCACTACAGGATGGCTTCAGTTTCCTATTGTATTGATTAGAAAAACAGTCATCTCACCACTGAGGCTAACTATTTTCCCTTTCAAAACGCATGATTGAGAGAGAATGGAGGAGAGAATCAGTAAATCTGGATCACAGGGAAGAGGCTGAGAGTAAGACATAGGCCTAATAGAGATTCCAGGGTGGAGAGATTTGGTATGATAAGGTGACAAAGGATAGTTGAAGAGATAAATGACTGAGGTGGTACAGTTCATTAATTTATTTAGTAATTCATTGAAAAATATTCCTTTAATACCTGCCATGTAGCTGCCAGATCCTCTGCAGGGGATACAGTAGTGACCCAAAGAGACACAGTTCCTGTTCTTGTAAGTTTACAGTCTGTTAGAGAGAACACATTATTTCAAAGAACTCCTCCACATAAAGTGTAGAAAATGAGTAGTGAGGGCCAGAATGAATGTCTGGAGCTAATGTAGAAGATGCTGCAACAGGCCAGATGTTGCCTGGACTATAGCATCGTGAGTAAAAAGGGAAAGGCGTGGATGTTGACAATGAAGTCATGTCTCTTCTTAAAGCTCCAGGAACATTAGAAGAGGTCAGAAGTCGAGGTCAGTGGCAAAGCTTTTCTGCTCCTTTCTACCAAACATATTCCCAAATCAAAAGCAGATGCAAGGTATATTGAAGTCTGGCTCTGTAGGTAGAAGTGGTAAGGGTATGTCCAGTTTCTCAGGAAATAGGAGGAACCTTGAGATGATTGCATTTGTATAGAGCTCAAGTCTTTGTTTTAGCACAAGCTGATACAATTGCTTTCAGCAGAGGATCCCATGCAATGACAGGGCCACTTCATAGAGGCTTAGGATCAATCCTGGTATCATTCTTTAGTGATAAGCCCTGAGTGAATACAGAGTAAGATATTTTTTCAGTTTTGAGTACATGGGAAATATTTCAAGTTAACAGTGAAAGTTGCTATTTTTTGTTGTTAACATGACTATTTTAGCAAGTCCCAAACAACTAAATAGTGTTTCGCAGAATCATTTTGTGTTTATTTTAAAAGATTCCTCGGGCAGTTTCCAAGAATAGAAACTTGTATGAGTAATATAGGCTGTGTCCTCTGGGACTTAGAATTTGTTTAGAATTTTGAAAGTGGGCACAATAAACATTTGGTGATCTCATAATAGTTGTTAATTTGAAGAAAACCACTGTTTTTCAATGGAATAATTTTACCTTATGTAGCCATTAACATTAGCAGAGATTTATTTTGTGCAGTTACTTTTTTGGAATTAAACTTTTAAAATAAATTAGAAGTCAAATATCATCACTACACATTTAATAGTACTGCAGAGATCTGTGCGTTTGAAGCTATGGGGCCACAAACTAAAGAAAATGGTTTTCATATATTTTTTTAATTTGAGAAATTTTATTTAATGATATGAAAGCTGAAATAATTCCTTTTGTAAACGTTGTTTGATACACATAATAGAATAATGCCAAAATATGTGTGTGTGTGAATGTTCAGTTGCTCAGTCATGTCTGAATCTTTACGACCCCATGAACTGTAGCCCTCCCATATATATGTGCCTCATGCTAAAGTCAGTTTCAGCATTATCCTTTAACTTAATGAAATATGCAGTATGTAAATTGGTACACTTTATTTGATAACTGTGCTTAACTATCAGCATGGTACTCAGAATATTATGATTTGCAGCAAATCCAGAAAGAGGAAAAAATGTATTATTTAACCAAATTTAAAAATTAAAATAGATATGGTTTTTGAAGTCTATTAAAATGCAAATCCAAAAGTATTGTTGTTATAGGGGGGCTTCAGAAAAGGAACCTTGAGATGATTGCATTTGTATAGAGCTCAAGTCTTTGTTTTAGCACAAGCTGATACAATTGCTTTCAGCAGAGGATCCCATGCAATGACAGGGCCACTTCATAGAGGCTTAGGATCAATCCTGGTATCATTCTTTAGTGATAAGCCCTGAGTGAATACAGAGTAAGATATTTTTTCAGTTTTGAGTACATGGGAAATATTTCAAGTTAACAGTGAAAGTTGCTATTTTTTGTTGTTAACATGACTATTTTAGCAAGTCCCAAACAACTAAATAGTGTTTCGAGAATCATTTTGTGTTTATTTTAAAAGATTCCTCGGGCAGTTTCAAGAATAGAAACTTGTATGAGTAATATAGGCTGTGTCCTCTGGGACTTAGAATTTGTTTAGAATTTTGGAAGTGGGCACAATAAACATTTGGTGATCTCATAATAGTTGTTAATTTGAAGAAAACCACTGTTTTCAATGGAATAATTTTACCTTATGTAGCCATTAACATTAGCAGAGATTTATTTTGTGCAGTTACTTTTTTGGAATTAAACTTTTAAAATAAATTAGAAGTCAAATATCATCACTACACATTTAATAGTACTGCAGAGATCTGTGCGTTTGAAGCTATGGGGCCACAAACTAAAGAAAATGGTTTTCATATATTTTTTTAATTTGAGAAATTTTATTTAATGATATGAAAGCTGAAATAATTCCTTTTGTAAACGTTGTTTGATACACATAATAGAATAATGCCAAAATATGTGTGTGTGTGAATGTTCAGTTGCTCAGTCATGTCTGAATCTTTACGACCCCATGAACTGTAGCCCTCCCATATATATGTGCCTCATGCTAAAGTCAGTTTCAGCATTATCCTTTAACTTAATGAAATATGCAGTATGTAAATTGGTACACTTTATTTGATAACTGTGCTTAACTATCAGCATGGTACTCAGAATATTATGATTTGCAGCAAATCCAGAAAGAGGAAAAAATGTATTATTTAACCAAATTTAAAAATTAAAATAGATATGGTTTTTTGAAGTACTTGATTAAAATGCAAATCCAAAAGTAGTTCTTTCCAGCCTTTTTGGCAATTAGTGGCAAAATACAGTCACATCTGCTTAACATCAAAGGCCTGTGAATAAGTCAAAAATATGTGATTTTAAATAGTTTTAAATTATCCCTAGACTAATTTGCTATGGCCACCATAACAAAATACCACAGACTAGGTGGCTTGCACAGCAGAAATTTATTTTCTCATAGTTCTAGAGAGTAGATGTCAAGCTCACCAGGTCAGCAGGGTTGATTTCTCCTGAAACCAGTCTCCTTGGACTGCAGATAACTGCCTTCTCTCTCAGTTTTCCCATGGTCCTCTCTATGTGTGCACATGCCCCAGGTGTCTTTTTTGTGCATCTTCTTCTTGTAAGGACACCAACTAGATTGAATTAGTGCCTGTTTAAAAGGAGTCAATTTAATCATAACTTTAAAAGTCCTATATCTGAATACAGGCATATTCTGAGGTACTTCTTGACTCTGCAACCCATGGACAAGCCATGGAATTTTCCAGGCAAGAATATTGGAGTGGGTAACCTATGCCTTCTCCAAGGAGACTTCCCAACCAGGAATCAAACTTGGGTTTCCTGCATTGCAGGCGAATTCTTTACCAGCTGAGCTAAAGGGAATCCTGTTAAAAAAGAGTCAATTTAATTGTAACTTTAAAAGCCCTGTCTCTGAATACAGTCATATGCTGAGATACTGGAGTCAGAGTTTCAACATATGAATTTAGAGGGGGACACAAATCAACTCATAACAGTTTGTGCGGGGAGCTGCCCTGTTTCAAGGGGTTTCCCTCTAAGGAAACATAGCTCTGGGAGCTGCCCTGGCAACAGGGGCTGATAACAGCATAGCTCTCTGTCCCGCCACCCCACGTATTGTGGAGACATAGCCAAAATATCGTAAAGAGCGCCTGTGTTCCCAGGCTCTGTAACCTTGGGCAAAGCATGTAACCTTGGGCAAAGCATAATAACAGAATGTGCGTCCTGGGAAATGTATTATCTTATGAAGCTTTTACTACATATTCCTTGCTTGAAAGAATAAAGTTTGTCAGCATCTAACAGAGTGTTCTGTTGTGTTGCTAGCCCTCTCGACCCCATCTGTTCTATAATCTTTCTTTCTTAGTCGTGACTCCCTCTCTGGATCTGTTCGATTGTCAGCCGGACCAACAACTTTGAAAGTATTTGAAAGGTTCTTGTGTGGAGGATGCCTACAAACTGTTTATTTTCACTGAAGGCAGAAGTCATCAGCTGGGTTTCAAATACTTTAAATGAAGTGTTGATTAGGCCAGAGTGGTATGGCCCAATTAATTTAGCCCCTTCCTTGAACATGACACGATATAACTATACATGTGCTGGGTTATAGAATGACAGAGAACAACATGTGAGTGGATCAATTCCAGTTGTCCTTAGTAATAGAGCATCAGCTTAAACTTTCTCAGACATTTTTATGCCTTTTTGCTCCTCTCTCCATTTTGTTCTTTGTATCAGGATCCACTAGAAGTCTCAGGTGACTTAAGTTTAAAGGGAAATACTGAGGGCAGTGGAGAAATCTGTGGTCTTATTCTAAGTGATGCAATGAAATTACTCAACCTACTGCATTCTGTTGGATGTCTGGATCTCAATGGGTGATTTCCACTCGAGCTAGGAGTTACACTTGGGCCACTACCAACAGGTTCTCAAGTCTATTCTTGTCAGATTTCACTGGAGGGAAAATCTCATGAGGATGTTTCCTGAGCCAGAAATACCTCCCAGTGTACAGTTTCCCAGATCACAGGTGTTTTGAGATACCCGAGAAAAAATTTTGCTTAGATCAATTTTGGACCAAGGAGTTAATAAAGAGTACCCATTGCTTTGAAGAAGTGCTTTAGGTTCCCTCTTAAAATAGTCCTCTTATTTCTCTGGAGCTAAGCATTTAAAACAAAGAGGTCACAAACCTCTTCTCTTTTCAGATGTCATTATGTACTCCCTTCCTCCCATCCTCTTAGCCACTTTTTATAAAATTGAAATCTCCTAAAATCTAACCTCTGCCTGCCTTTCTCCTCTTGAAATGGCTGTCAGAGCAGTGACATGCTTCAGTGGGTGGTTAGAAACAAGCCAGAGGAATGACTACATGATGGGAAGTGTGTGTGTATGTACAGCTGAAAGAAGAAAGAAGACAATCTTACAACATTCAACGTATCAGAAAAATGTAATGACTTAATTTGAAAGGTCTCTGTAAGACAATCGAAAGTCTTCATACATTTCCCAAAGCCCTATGAGATAGTTAAAAAAAATAGGAGAAAAATAAAAACTTGCCAAGTCAAAGAAATTTCTAAAATTACTTTAAAGCAATTTTCAGTGTTAGAAACATTAATGATAGTTTGTTTTTAATGGCTCTAAAATTAAATCAGACCTAAAACCCCACAGATGGCATGTTTTAACAAGATGGCATAATGTCTGTCTTCATGGTCCTACCTTAAACTTGGGGCTATCAGTCATTAACATTGAAGATGATCTCTGGGGACCTTATAGTCTACTGACTTCATTTGACAGATAATAGGACTGACTTGCTTTCAGCCACGTGGTACCATTCTGTTTACACTTTCTGTGACTATTCTTTGCCACAAGCATTATGGAGGCTAAGGATGGAGGGAAGAAGTGTTTAAGATGTTCTGTTTGAAGTACACTTCTTAGAAGTATTAATACACTGTTTAAAATGTCACTTAGAGACCTCAGTGATACCTAATGTTTGCTTATTCCAGGAGCAGCTTTGTCGCTACACTGCTGCACCAGATGGTGGTCCCCTAAATTCTATTTTCCCTTTGGGCAGGTTCCTTTGGCTTTTACTTTTTATGTGGTCCCTTCAAGTTGATGACCTCCTTTCAGTTGTTCCCACTGGCTTACAGGTAGTCATGCATAAACCTCTGAGAATGCAGCTGACATTGCTTGAGAGAAAATGCCATGATTTTGACAAAGCACCTATAGAATTCAGGACATCACTTACAAATCAGTCCAGTTCCCTAGCCTTTATTTGTCCTAGGAAAGAGAAAACAGATTTATTTTTCACTCTTTTCACACCTACCTCAACTACATTCCTGTGCTCAGAGCGGGGTAAGAAACAATCCCCATGACCTTTATATTTCTAGATAGGTCATATTATGCAAATTTTACCAGATAACAAATAATGACACAGTCACAATATAAGTTTCTATTTTATTGAATGCTTATCTGTGCCAGGCACTGTGCTAAGAGATTGGCATATATTATGTCATTTATTCATACAAACACTTATCCTACAGGTGAGAAGACTGTTGTTCAGAAGTAATATGCTCTTGGTTCAGTGTTACCCAGCTAGTTAATAAGAAGCCAGGATGTTGACCTAGGAATTAGAGCCTGATATCTTCACCACCAAGAGTTCTCTTTCCACAGTGAATCTGATCACACTGGAACTTTCTTCTAAGAAATAATTGCTGACAGCCAAAATAAAGTTTTTATTGAGGGAAAGTTATTTTAGGGTTTTCAGTTCTAATTCATTGTGTTCTATTTGACTACAAAAGAAAAGTTAATATTTTTCTCTCAGACTTTACATTTTCTGAAAGGTCCTACCTTAAACTTGGGGCTATCAGTCATTAACATTGAAGATGATCTCTGGGGACCTTATAGTCTACTGACTTCATTTGACAGATAATAGGACTGACTTGCTTTCAGCCACGTGGTACCATTCTGTTTACACTTTCTGTGACTATTCTTTGCCACAAGCATTATGGAGGCTAAGGATGGAGGGAAGAAGTGTTTAAGATGTTCTGTTTGAAGTACACTTCTTAGAAGTATTAATACACTGTTTAAAATGTCACTTAGAGACCTCAGTGATACCTAATGTTTGCTTATTCCAGGAGCAGCTTTGTTGCTACACTGCTGCACCAGATGGTGGTCCCCTAAATTCTATTTTCCCTTTGGGCAGGTTCCTTTGGCTTTTACTTTTTATGTGGTCCCTTCAAGTTGATGGCCTCCTTTCAGTTGTTCCCACTGGCTTACAGGTAGTCATGCATAAACCTCTGAGAATGCAGCTGACATTGCTTGAGAGAAAATGCCATGATTTTGACAAAGCACCTATAGAATTCAGGACATCACTTACAAATCAGTCCAGTTCCCTAGCCTTTATTTGTCCTAGGAAAGAGAAAACAGATTTATTTTTCACTCTTTTCACACCTACCTCAACTACATTCCTGTGCTCAGAGCGGGGTAAGAAACAATTCCCATGACCTTTATATTTCTAGATAGGTCATATTATGCAAATTTTACCAGATAACAAATAATGACACAGTCACAATATAAGTTTCTATTTTATTGAATGCTTATCTGTGCCAGGCACTGTGCTAAGAGATTGGCATATATTATGTCATTTATTCATACAAACACTTATCCTACAGGTGAGAAGACTGTTGTTCAGAAGTAATATGCTCTTGGTTCAGTGTTACCCAGCTAGTTAATAAGAAGCCAGGATGTTGACCTAGGAATTAGAGCCTGATATCTTCACCACCAAGAGTTCTCTTTCCACAGTGAATCTGATCACACTGGAACTTTCTTCTAAGAAATAATTGCTGACAGCCAAAATAAAGTTTTTATTGAGGGAAAGTTATTTTAGGGTTTTCAGTTCTAATTCATTGTGTTCTATTTGACTACAAAAGAAAAGTTAATATTTTTCTCTCAGACTTTACATTTTCTGAAATTGAAAAGGCTGCATTCGTCCAACGCCTGTATCTTAGCCTATTTTCTGTACTTGCAGGACATCTAATCTTTTTTTAGGACATTTAATCTTAAATAATGTGTATACAGTTAACAAATCCTATGTTTCTAAATGAAACAAAACCAAACCAAACAAAAAACCCCTCCTGTATTCTAATTACTCTTAGAGAGAGAGATTGAAGTCCATTGAAAACAAAGTTAGAAGGAAGTAGAAATCAAATTTATTTTTCTTCACTAGAGAATAAGGAACTTTCTCATTACCATTTATAGTCTGTATCAAACCATCTATGAGACATTTACTTATTCCTCTTCCATAGACTAGTCTAAATGCTAAGAAGAATAGACTAAAAGTCAACATTTGTGTGAGGAAGTAGACAATCCAGCTATACCAAGTACCTCTCTGATTTTCAAAAATAAAGAACTGGGAAAAGAAGGCTGAGAGAGTATATATATGAGTTCTTATTAGCATGGATAAGCTTAACTGTTGACATTACGATTTAGAAAGGGCTTAAGATCCTGGGAAAATGGCAAAATGCCATTTATAAGGTAATGTGGGACTGTTCTTACATTTCATTTTTCTTATTCTCACTATTGAGTGATATCCATCAGTGGCCCTGTCTGTTTTTGTTGCTATTAAACCATTCTTCTGTCTTAAATGCTGCAAAACAATCATATTATTTCTAGATAGGTCATATTATGCAAATTTTACCAGATAAAATCAATAATAAGTTTCTATTTTATTGAATGCTTATCTGTGCCAGGCACTGTGCTAAGAGATTGGCATATATTATGTCATTTATTCATACAAACACTTATCCTACAGGTGAGAAGACTGTTGTTCAGAAGTAATATGCTCTTGGTTCAGTGTTACCCAGCTAGTTAATAAGAAGCCAGGATGTTGACCTAGGAATTAGAGCCTGATATCTTCACCACCAAGAGTTCTCTTTCCACAGTGAATCTGATCACACTGGAACTTTCTTCTAAGAAATAATTGCTGACAGCCAAAATAAAGTTTTTATTGAGGGAAAGTTATTTTAGGGTTTTCAGTTCTAATTCATTGTGTTCTATTTGACTACAAAAGAAAAGTTAATATTTTTCTCTCAGACTTTACATTTTCTGAAATTGAAAAGGCTGCATTCGTCCAACGCCTGTATCTTAGCCTATTTTCTGTACTTGCAGGACATCTAATCTTTTTTTAGGACATTTAATCTTAAATAATGTGTATACAGTTAACAAATCCTATGTTTCTAAATGAAACAAAACCAAACCAAACAAAAAACCCCTCCTGTATTCTAATTACTCTTAGAAGAGAGAGATTGAAGTCCATTGAAAACAAAGTTAGAAGGAAGTAGAAATCAAATTTATTTTTCTTCACTAGAGAATAAGGAACTTTCTCATTACCATTTATAGTCTGTATCAAACCATCTATGAGACATTTACTTATTCCTCTTCCATAGACTAGTCTAAATGCTAAGAAGAATAGACTAAAAGTCAACATTTGTGTGAGGAAGTAGACAATCCAGCTATACCAAGTACCTCTCTGATTTTCAAAAATAAAGAACTGGGAAAAGAAGGCTGAGAGAGTATATATATGAGTTCTTATTAGCATGGATAAGCTTAACTGTTGACATTACGATTTAGAAAGGGCTTAAGATCCTGGGAAAATGGCAAAATGCCATTTATAAGGTAATGTGGGACTGTTCTTACATTTCATTTTTCTTATTCTCACTATTGAGTGATATCCATCAGTGGCCCTGTCTGTTTTTGTTGCTATTAAACCATTCTTCTGTCTTAAATGCTGCACAGCTAGTACAAAAGATCTCTTTAGTATGCGTGATAACAGAGTATGACCTTTAATTTATCAGAATATGTTCTGTATTTTCTTATCTGCTTCTCCCTGATGCTTTTCATTTCTCACTGCTGGTTTTCAATGTGATACTCCAGTGTCTGTGTGTGACTTTTTTTGCATTAGAAATCCAACAACCTAGAAGGCTTTGGAAGAACCTGTATATCACTGTTCGTTACACATAGACAATATGACCAAAAATTTACAAGATTACCTTTATTCCTAATTCTTCTGATAGAACAATACCAAAAGTAAAGTTTTTGAATGTAAGTAGCTAATAGGAAGACAAACATATGCTCCTAGAAATCTTTGTATAAAGGCATACTAGATATCTTAATGTCGTTCCACAGAACAGAGGGACAAGAAGGGAGAAATTTCTTAAGCAAGTTAGAAATGTGCTAAGCTTCTGATTTCTTTGCCAAAGCTATGTTGAAGCCTGCAGTGGATGGCGTGTGGTTTTCCACATCCAGCATCACAGCAGTCTCCCATGAAGATATTATTTGACTGGATATAAAGGCCTGCTTTTTCACAGAAGTAATTGGGGTGTTTTCTGAAGCATTAGTCTCGAACAGAGTGTTGCCCATCTGTTCTTTCTGCAGCTGACTGGCCAGGCACTTGGGTGTGCCACTTTCTCTTACTCTAACATGTTAAGTTACTACCTTTAATTTGTAAAAAATGGTTTTTTTGTTGTTATTGTTGAAGAAACAGTACGTGCAAAATTGCAATGTTTATAAATATCATATCAATACTATTCAATTACATTTTGAAAAAGATCACTTACCATCCCTCCATCCTAACAGAGATATTTTCGTTTTTGCATGTTACCCTCGAATTCTTGCCAACTGGCATAGCGTGTTCTTTAATAGTCCTACTTCGTGTGTATTACATGTTTCACTTTGCATGACAGAAGTATTTTAACCATTTTTATTCATCTTTGTAATGTTGAGTTAAAATATATTGATTCAATAGATGTAGAAGGTTAGAATTTTACAAAGCTACTGAAAATAATTAGTTATCCATTTTTCTGGGATTAATATCCACATTATAATGCATTTTTATCCAGTTATAATTTCAATAAAATTTAGGTTATTTGCTATCTAGGTAAAATCCTGTGTGTTCTCAGTTCTTTTTTGTTCTAATGCATTGTCCTGTGTGAACTTCTGTGGCAACTACAATTCTAATGGTAGTTTATTGTATATGCATGAAAAGTCATCTGTTATCTTGAATTTCCATCTAACTTATCTCATTTTGACCTTTGACTCTCTGGCCAAAGTCTAAGCACTTTACTGATAGGTCCTATGTGATGCACTGAGGTATGCCTGACACAGTATTTTGAATACACAGTAGATGCTTTTGTGTTGATTTTATTGAGTCAGATTGCTTTCCTAATGTATAGCTAAACTGTCTGAAGAAATAAAGGAGTTGACTCTTGGAACTAGAAAAGGAACATGAAGGCTTTTGTGGACATAAGATATGTCTAGGAGGAGTAGTCATAGATGCATGACATGGACAAGTGGCATGAGAGTAGAGATATGAGATGGACAAGGGAGAAAACAAGGAGGCAATATGAAGTTCAAACAAAATTCACTTTATGTATTTTCAAACATATATATATGAACAAATGGACCAGACATAGGCCTTACTTGCAAGAAACCCATAATCTAGAATTAATTACATGAAACTATTTCATCACAATTATAGATACTGCTACTGAGTGTTGTAGGCATTCATAATGGAGGCCATAGTCAAAGTTGGTAGAGGGGTCCAGGGAATGCTTTCTTGAGAAGTGTTACATCAAAGGGAGAAATAACTTGGGCAGACTCAGATGTGTGTGTGTGTGTGTGTGTGAGTGTGTGTGTTCTCATCCATCTTGGGGTGAGTGGAAGTGCTGAGGTGTACACAGAGATGCAGGAAATTTGCAAAGCAAAGTGAATGACATCTTCAAAAGGGGATTAGCTTGATTGTAGAATTTGAATGAAGTCCAGTGACTAAAATGTAGAGGTAGAAATACATGGTTTCAAGATGAAACTGGAAAAGGCAGAAGCCAAAGGGATATATCTATATCTATATCTATCTATCTATCTATCTATCTATCTATATGTTTCTTATGTACATAATAAAAATCAGAGCAAATCACCTAATACACAGGACAAATATTTTCATTAGAACAGCAGTATTTTTTTCACAACTTTGTCGCTTCCAGAGTTTCAGTACTGTTCAAAATCTGCTTATTTGGTGTGTTACCAGCTAGGTACTACTATATTTTGTGGTTTGTATAAAAACTACTAGTATAGCATTTAGTTAAAAATTACATAATAATTCTGCTTTTAAAACCTGAGTAATTTTGCAAAATTATCGTAAAGTTTTACTTTGCTTTATTTTTTTTCCAGAGTAAGAGGAAAGTTTATTAGAGTGGGAGAAGGGAGAGTCACTGCCAGTACAGCGGGCCAGTTTAGGGGAGAATCAGCATGGAAGACGCTGCTGGAACAGCAGGTCGGCTCAAAGAGAACTGACCTTTACTTTGCTTTTATGGGCCTAGGTGTATCCAAATGCCATGTTCTCATTTACAAACAAAATGTCTAAAAAAGACTCCTAATCTTCTCTGGAAGTATGTATAGCTTTAAGAACCCTTTTTTGTTTCCCAGTGTTAAAAAGAGCAGGAAATAAGAAGCTTTTGGAAGAAGCAAGTATCTTTATTTTGACTTTCATATTATTCTGAACAAATGTTGGATTCATAGTGTTGCTTTTCCTTATTGTTTTCAAGTATATTACTATGTCATATCAAAAGCTGCCTCTTTTATTTCCGAGGAGAAGTTACATATCAGGGGAGATCTATGAAAATGAGAGGAGAAAAACACATGTTAGCGAAGTTCATATAGCTTGTCTCTGCTGACTAATAATCATAAAAATATGATTGCAATTTTATTTCCCTTTGTTTTCTGAGTCCCACCATGAAATTTAACTCCAAGTCAAGGATTTGAGTTTTATTACTCCTTGCTGCTTACCTTGATTCTTTAAAATTACTCTTGTTTCTTCCACATCTACTGATTTATAAAAAATAAATATACCATAGTGTGGCCAAATATTATCGGTTAGACAGGAAAGTAAAACTGTCTGAAATTCAATCAAAATTGAGGATGCTATACTCTTAAGTCTGAATGAGCAGATTTTCCTTTCTATTTTTCATCTGTGGAAGCTTGTTTGAAATGCCCATTATACATAGTTTGCTGTTATTTTAGTCTCTAAGTCATGTCTGATTGTTTTGCAAACCTCCGGACTATAGCCCACCAAGCTCCTCTCTCCATGAGATTTTCCATTTGGAGTGATTTGGCATTTCCTTCTCCAGGGAATCTTTCTGCACTGGGATGGAACCCACATCTCCTGCATTGTCAGGCAAGTTCTTTACACTGAGTTGTGATACCTTATACCTAAATGTCCATACTGATTAGAGCTAGAAACTATCATTTGGTACTAGTGTTACTACATGGAGCCTTCTTATTGTTGTTTAGTCACTAATTTGTGTCCAACTCTTTGCAGCCCAGTGCACTATAGCCCACTAGGCTCCATTATCCATGGGTTTTCTCAGGCAAAAATACTGGAGTAGATTGTCATTTCCTTCTCCAGAGGATCTTCCTGATCTGGGGATCAAACCTGCATACATTGGCAGGTGGATTCTTTACCACAGACCCACCAGGGAAGCCCCACATAAAGCCTGCTTCATGTCAAAAATACTGAAACCAATATAATGAGAAATCAGTGATATTTCAATTTTTAAATTTATTAATTGAAAAATTACTGAATCCTTCAACAATGTAAAGAAAAATGAAACAAATGTTACATACTCTTTTATTGCTTAAAAATTGCTTTAGCAGAGTCATATATGTTGCTGATGACATTTTCAGTGAAGGTACCAATTTTCACCCATGTAAAATTAACTGAAGGAAAAATAAAATAAATCAAAAGGAAAACCTCATTCCACTTTTATTAGGGAAAGGAAGTATGTGACTAAATTATTATCCTTTGTACAATGAGAAGCTCTGGTTTTATAAACCTAATGTATGTGCTTGATAGATTGCTATAGTTGATTTACATGCTTTTTAAAAAGTTGAAACTCTACTTGGAGACTTTTTATTATTTCAAATGAGTAAGTTCTAGATAAGTGGGTCATTACTGCTTTATTCTCACCTCAGATTTAGGATACTTGAAGATGAAAATAACTTCTCACCTTTTATTTCATTTGGATTTACAGATACAGTTTCCCTTTTTATTTTTTAAATCTCTTCTATCAGTGTAAACCTGCAACCTTTGACCTTCCACAGAAAGCCCATGTAATATTTCTACATCCCAGCACACTTGTATCAGATCCCAACAATTTCCAAAGAAAAGAAAAGGTCATCAGAAATTATATTTATCTTTAACCTTTCTCGATCAAATGGGATGTTTTTTTATGTCCTTTATATTACATATAAAATTTAGAAGTATATCAAAGTCTAGACAGGATTAAATAAAATTAACACATTCACACAGTTACTGGATGTGTTGTAAATGGCGTATCACCATGAATTTGTAAAGGGATGAAAGGTGCTTAAGGCAGTGTCTTAGGATAATATACCCAATTTATTTCATGTGCTGCTTCTTAATGAAGATCATGAGATAGAAGCAAAATAAGGGCTTATTCCCAGTTGGCTTAAAGAATTCAAGCTATTTTTACCCGGTACTGTATGATTGTTTGCATTTCCTTCTCCAGAGAATCTTCCTGATCTGGGGATCAAACCTGCATACATTGGCAGGTGGATTCTTTACCACAGACCCACCAGGGAAGCCCCACATAAAGCCTGCTTCATGTCAAAAATACTGAAACCAATATAATGAGAAATCAGTGATATTTCAATTTTTAAATTTATTAATTGAAAAATTACTGAATCCTTCAACAATGTAAAGAAAAATGAAACAAATGTTACATACTCTTTTATTGCTTAAAAATTGCTTTAGCAGAGTCATATATGTTGCTGATGACATTTTCAGTGAAGGTACCAATTTTCACCCATGTAAAATTAACTGAAGGAAAAATAAAATAAATCAAAAGGAAAACCTCATTCCACTTTTATTAGGGAAAGGAAGTATGTGACTAAATTATTATCCTTTGTACAATGAGAAGCTCTGGTTTTATAAACCTAATGTATGTGCTTGATAGATTGCTATAGTTGATTTACATGCTTTTTAAAAAGTTGAAACTCTACTTGGAGACTTTTTATTATTTCAAATGAGTAAGTTCTAGATAAGTGGGTCATTACTGCTTTATTCTCACCTCAGATTTAGGATACTTGAAGATGAAAATAACTTCTCACCTTTTATTTCATTTGGATTTACAGATGCAGTTTCCCTTTTTATTTTTTAAATCTCTTCTATCAGTGTAAACCTGCAACCTTTGACCTTCCACAGAAAGCCCATGTAATATTTCTACATCCCAGCATACTTGTATCAGATCCCAACAATTTCCAAAGAAAAGAAAAGGTCATCAGAAATTATATTTATCTTTAACCTTTCTCGATCAAATGGGATGTTTTTTTATGTCCTTTATATTACATATAAAATTTAGAAGTATATCAAAGTCTAGACAGGATTAAATAAAATTAACACATTCACACAGTTACTGGATGTGTTGTAAATGGCGTATCACCATGAATTTGTAAAGGGATGAAAGGTGCTTAAGGCAGTGTCTTAGGATAATATACCCAATTTATCAGTTTCCATGTGCTGCTTCTTAATGAAGATCATGAGATAGAAGCAAAATAAGGGCTTATTCCCAGTTGGCTTAAAGAATTCAAGCTATTTTTTACCCGGTACTAGAAGGGGCTTGAGAATCACCTGTTAGAAAGACATTGCCATTCGATTTAGGTGTGTCTTTGTTCGTTGATAATGTATTTATATGTGATATTATCATAAGAAAATTAGTTTCTTATTCTAGTAGGAGAACAAAGAATTCAGAGAATCAAGTAAGCATGTAATAAAGTAAGCACCATCTGATTTCCTATCTGTTACACCAACAATAAAGTCTGTCCTTGGAAGGCAGAAGGAGAAGGGGATGACAGAGGATGAGATGGCTGGATGGCATCACCAACTCTATGGACACAAGTTTGATCAAACTGAGAGACAGTGAAGGATAGGGAAGCCTAGTGTGCTGTAGTCCATGGGGTCACAAAGAGTCAGACACAACTTATGACAAAACAACAACAACTTGGATCTCAAAATCAAATATTTCAATTAAAAATACTCCTAACTGAAAGGCATCTGAAATTCAGGGGTTATAGGATCATATAACCCCATTTGTGGGGCTATAATTCTTAAATTTGATCATGTAATTTTACACTTCTCTCTACTGCCTACTCTATTTTGTTTCTTCACATTGCTATTAGATCACCTCTTTGTTACTCATTGGGATTTCAGTGTGTGTTTTTAACTGAGTCTTACCAAAAATCTTTAAAAGCAACGCATGTGAGTGTATATGTATTATTGTGTTTTATGCACTCTTTTCAAAATCATTCAAAAGCCATCTATTTCCTCCATCAGTGTTATGAAAGACTGTTCTCTCTACTTGTGTGTGTTTGTGTGTGTGTGTTCAGTCATGTCCAACTCTTTGAAACTCTATGGAGTATAGTCTGTCAGGCTCCTCTCTCCATGGGATTTTTTCCAGGGAAGAATAGTAGAGTGGGTTGCCATTTCCTCCTCTAGGAGATCTTCTCAACCCTAGGTCTGAACCCACATCTCTTGGGTTTCCTGCATCAGGCGATCACCATGAATGTCCTTTAGGATAATATACCCAATTTATCAGTTTCCATGTGCTGCTTCTTAATGAAGATCATGAGATAGAAGCAAAATAAGGGCTTATTCCCAGTTGGCTTAAAGAATTCAAGCTATTTTTTACCCGGTACTAGAAGGGGCTTGAGAATCACCTGTTAGAAAGACATTGCCATTCGATTTAGGTGTGTCTTTGTTCGTTGATAATGTATTTATATGTGATATTATCATAAGAAAATTAGTTTCTTATTCTAGTAGGAGAACAAAGAATTCAGAGAATCAAGTAAGCATGTAATAAAGTAAGCACCATCTGATTTCCTATCTGTTACACCAACAATAAAGTCTGTCCTTGGAAGGCAGAAGGAGAAGGGGATGACAGAGGATGAGATGGCTGGATGGCATCACCAACTCTATGGACACAAGTTTGATCAAACTGAGAGACAGTGAAGGATAGGGAAGCCTAGTGTGCTGTAGTCCATGGGGTCACAAAGAGTCAGACACAACTTATGACAAAACAACAACAACTTGGATCTCAAAATCAAATATTTCAATTAAAAATACTCCTAACTGAAAGGCATCTGAAATTCAGGGGTTATAGGATCATATAACCCCATTTGGGGGGCTATAATTCTTAAATTTGATCATGTAATTTTACACTTCTCTCTACTGCCTACTCTATTTTGTTTCTTCACATTGCTATTAGATCACCTCTTTGTTACTCATTGGGATTTCAGTGTGTGTTTTTAACTGAGTCTTACCAAAAATCTTTAAAAGCAACGCATGTGAGTGTATATGTATTATTGTGTTTTATGCACTCTTTTCAAAATCATTCAAAAGCCATCTATTTCCTCCATCAGTGTTATGAAAGACTGTTCTCTCTACTTGTGTGTGTTTGTGTGTGTGTGTTCAGTCATGTCCAACTCTTTGAAACTCTATGGAGTATAGTCTGTCAGGCTCCTCTCTCCATGGGATTTTTTCCAGGGAAGAATAGTAGAGTGGGTTGCCATTTCCTCCTCTAGGAGATCTTCTCAACCCTAGGTCTGAACCCACATCTCTTGGGTTTCCTGCATCAGGCGGATTCTTTACCACTGAGCCACCTGGGAATGTTTCTCTCTCCTTTCCCTACTAATAATAACTGTGATTATCTACTTTGTGCACAGGGCAGTTATTATTAAAAAATAATGAACTGATAGACTAAATGGATGCTCAAATCAGTGATAATCATTAAAGACATAAAATTATAATTGAAGTATTTCTTTTGGAAAGTACAAAGGGAAGCTTAGCTCCATGTAATCTATCCTCTGGGCACAAGTATTTGCTTTCTTGGGAATGTTTTTAGCCTGTGAAGATGAGATAATGGTGCAACACATGCTATTAGAATTTAAAACAGGATTTATTTTACTACTTCATTCTATGAACATTGCTTAGGAGTTCCTATGATAGATATTGTGCAGACAGAGAATACAACAATAAGCACTACACATACTACCTGACCTCATGGACTTTCAGAGTTTAGAGAGGAAATATTTATTGAATGTGCAATTACAGGGTCAGTGCTTTTTTCTGTAGGGCATACAGCAAGTGCTAGGAAAGCATATATTCCGATGCCCTAATTTAATTTGAGAACGTCAGAGAAGACCTCCTGAGGAACTAAAGTCCCTACAAGAGAAAGAGAAGACCTCCTGAGGAACTATAGTCCCTGCAAGAGAACTCCCTCAATGTCATGTTCACTAAGCAAAGATGAGAATGAGATGGGAGTGAGGGAAAGTCTTTCAAGTAGAGGAGAGTACAAATGCAGAAGTCCAGAGATGAAAGCAGGGCTTTAGAATAATTAAAAGAAGTCTCAATTCTCATGAGGATGGAAAGAGGAAAGCAAGGCAGTGACCGCTATAAGATGAGATGGGGAGGCAGAAAGATACCAGATCATGGAAGTCATAAGCCTCATCACATTGATTGATATTTTATTCTAAAAGCAACAGATGGGTTACTATAGACAAGTGGCATGATTGGGTAGTGACTGGCATGTGGAGAACGGGTGGGATTGACTGCAAGAAGGATGCAGAGTGATATATTAATATACTGTAATAGTAATTGGACAAGAGGTGATTTGCAGTCTGGACTTGGGTCTGAGGGAATACTAAATCATTTCTGATGATGGGAGCACTCTAGTATGAAGAATTACACAAAAAGTTACATAATTATAAAGTTGTCAGGAGAATTGCAGCAGTGTAAATTGGTATGTGTGTTGGTCAGCAAAAAGTCCATAGAGCAAAGATTATGTGTTTTTGAAAAATAGCTTATCAAATTATGTACATAAACATGTTCATTACATAAATTACATGTAAGTTAAAAATACATTCATCAATAATCATGCTACCATAAGAAAACCAATATTAAATTTTTATGTATTTTTCCAAATATATAGTTGTACAGGCACACAAGAGAATATAAATTGGACACACTTTTTGAAAATGAAGATAGACTTGAAATTTAAGCTATTATTATCCTTTCTAAAAAATTATCCATATACCAAAAATATGTTCCCATAGTACAAAATATAACATTTTAGTAACTTCACAACACAGAGAAATACATATCAGTGTTTTTAGTAAATTTTATATTTGATTCCACTTTGATATTTACACCTGCAATTAAATACTAATGCATTAAATATTTTCAGTCATATAAAACTTTAGAGGACAAATTGATAGGGTCTAAATGATAATTCTTTTCTCTTTCTCTAAAAGTATGTAACCAATATCATGGTGGGTTTATTGTGATAATTAAAGGGTATAAATAAGACTAGCCTTAGAAAACACATTAATTATTATAAATCTGAGAAAAAAAATATATCTTTTCATCTTCCCCAGTAAAACACTGTGGTCTTTTCTTGTGGACAGCACTACTGTTTCATCATTTCTTTTCCTCTGAGTCCCTATCTGATCTATTGCTAAAATTCATTAGTGCAAAATTCCATGTTTATTAATTTTCATAGAATAGAAAAACTTCTGGCAATATACACGATTGATGGTAGGCAGAAAGATACCAGATCATGGAAGTCATAAGCCTCATCACATTGATTGATATTTTATTCTAAAAGCAACAGATGGGTTACTATAGACAAGTGGCATGTTTGGGTAGTGACTGGCATGTGGAGAACGGTGGGATTGACTGCAAGAAGGATGCAGAGTGATATATTAATATACTGTAATAGTAATTGGACAAGAGGTGATTTGCAGTCTGGACTTGGGTCTGAGGGAATACTAAATCATTTCTGATGATGGGAGCACTCTAGTATGAAGAATTACACAAAAAGTTACATAATTATAAAGTTGTCAGGAGAATTGCAGCAGTGTAAATTGGTATGTGTGTTGGTCAGCAAAAAGTCCATAGAGCAAAGATTATGTGTTTTTGAAAAATAGCTTATCAAATTATGTACATAAACATGTTCATTACATAAATTACATGTAAGTTAAAAATACATTCATCAATAATCATGCTACCATAAGAAAACCAATATTAAATTTTTATGTATTTTTCCAAATATATAGTTGTACAGGCACACAAGAGAATATAAATTGGACACACTTTTTGAAAATGAAGATAGACTTGAAATTTAAGCTATTATTATCCTTTCTAAAAAATTATCCATATACCAAAAATATGTTCCCATAGTACAAAATATAACATTTTAGTAACTTCACAACACAGAGAAATACATATCAGTGTTTTTAGTAAATTTTATATTTGATTCCACTTTGATATTTACACCTGCAATTAAATACTAATGCATTAAATATTTTCAGTCATATAAAACTTTAGAGGACAAATTGATAGGGTCTAAATGATAATTCTTTTCTCTTTCTCTAAAAGTATGTAACCAATATCATGGTGGGTTTATTGTGATAATTAAAGGGTATAAATAAGACTAGCCTTAGAAAACACATTAATTATTATAAATCTGAGAAAAAAAATATATCTTTTCATCTTCCCCAGTAAAACACTGTGGTCTTTTCTTGTGGACAGCACTACTGTTTCATCATTTCTTTTCCTCTGAGTCCCTATCTGATCTATTGCTAAAATTCATTAGTGCAAAATTCCATGTTTATTAATTTTCATAGAATAGAAAAACTTCTGGCAATATACACGATTGAGTGCTAAGATGGCAACCTAGATTTTTCCTAAGTGCTTTATAGATCAAGAAAACACTCATCTATTTGCAAACATTATTCAAGGTCAATTTAAACTGTTTTTGTCAGATAGTATTTTATTCAAAGAATCAAGGCTCCCACTTAGTTTAGAGCTATGAATAGGGACCACTGTTTGTGGTTTGTGTTTCTGAAGCTATCATGCTTTCATTAGAATAGTCTAATAAAAAGCAAATATTTGAGTATATAATTTTTTTCAAATGTTATCCGCCTCAACATGACAAGTTTTAAATGAAACTGAAGGGCACTCAAAGTCACTTTTGTCAAAGCCTTTTCCTATCATATTTGGATGATGCAAGATGTATTCCCCTGTGATGTCCAAGTAGTTGAAAAACCAATTTCTGCGGGATATATAAGAACTATTCGGACTTTGTGGTTTCCTTAAATGAGATGGGTAAGAATTTCTCTTTTCTGAATAGGACATAAAGTCTGCTAGGCCTATTTTAGATGCTTCAGTGTGCCAAAGATGGTATTAAGTTTGATGTTCATAAATTACTAATCTGGAATAAGAGATTGAATGTATTTTGAAAACCTAAACCTGTTTCACCTGAACATGTTTAACTAGTTAATAAGAAACATCAAAAAGACAAAACCCTGAGATCAACGGTCATTTTTTTGTAAAGCTATTATATGCTGTTTAAATTGGTTGTTCGGGTCTGTCTATAATATAAGTTTTAATAACCTAGCTCAAATGCAGATTTCTAATTTTCAATTAACATAGGAATAATTTGATATTTACACCTGCAATTAAATACTAATGCATTAAATATTTTCAGTCATATAAAACTTTAGAGGACAAATTGATAGGGTCTAAATGATAATTCTTTTCTCTTTCTCTAAAAGTATGTAACCAATATCATGGTGGGTTTATTGTGATAATTAAAGGGTATAAATAAGACTAGCCTTAGAAAACACATTAATTATTATAAATCTGAGAAAAAATATATCTTTTCATCTTCCCCAGTAAAACACTGTGGTCTTTTCTTGTGGACAGCACTACTGTTTCATCATTTCTTTTCCTCTGAGTCCCTATCTGATCTATTGCTAAAATTCATTAGTGCAAAATTCCATGTTTATTAATTTTCATAGAATAGAAAAACTTCTGGCAATATACACGATTGAGTGCTAAGATGGCAACCTAGATTTTTCCTAAGTGCTTTATAGATCAAGAAAACACTCATCTATTTGCAAACATTATTCAAGGTCAATTTAAACTGTTTTTGTCAGATAGTATTTTATTCAAAGAATCAAGGCTCCCACTTAGTTTAGAGCTATGAATAGGGACCACTGTTTGTGGTTTGTGTTTCTGAAGCTATCATGCTTTCATTAGAATAGTCTAATAAAAAGCAAATATTTGAGTATATAATTTTTTTCAAATGTTATCCGCCTCAACATGGCAAGTTTTAAATGAAACTGAAGGGCACTCAAAGTCACTTTTGTCAAAGCCTTTTCCTATCATATTTGGATGATGCAAGATGTATTCCCCTGTGATGTCCAAGTAGTTGAAAAACCAATTTCTGCGGGATATATAAGAACTATTCGGACTTTGTGGTTTCCTTAAATGAGATGGGTAAGAATTTCTCTTTTCTGAATAGGACATAAAGTCTGCTAGGCCTATTTTAGATGCTTCAGTGTGCCAAAGATGGTATTAAGTTTGATGTTCATAAATTACTAATCTGGAATAAGAGATTGAATGTATTTTGAAAACCTAAACCTGTTTCACCTGAACATGTTTAACTAGTTAATAAGAAACATCAAAAAGACAAAACCCTGAGATCAACGGTCATTTTTTTGTAAAGCTATTATATGCTGTTTAAATTGGTTGTTCGGGTCTGTCTATAATATAAGTTTTAATAACCTAGCTCAAATGCAGATTTCTAATTTTCAATTAACATAGGAATAATTTTGTTTGCTAAAATAAAATAAATGAATGAATGACAAGTCTGAAACATGAAATGTTCTAGGTAGAACTTTTTAAAATTCCAAATTTCAAAAAATCATGTGGCAACTGTATAGCTCAAGCTTTAAGTATTAACTTTTAACCTTTGACCTTACAGATTTTAACCAATGAAATGTCTCTTTAAACTTTAAAGGAAACAATGATAACGAGCGCCTGGCGATTGCTAGACAGCGAATTCCATATCGACTTGGTCGAGTAGTTGATGAATGGCTACTCGACAAAGGTAAAAAACATTGATTAAAACTTCAAATAAAAAAATAATTTGAACATAACCAAGTAGTACTTCATTGTAACACTAATAAACATAAAAAATAAATTTTCCGTAAAACTAAATTAAAAACAAATTTAAAACAGTAAAAATGTAGATAGCAATATTTGCATTCCTTGTATAATAATTTCTATACATTTTTAGACGTACCAGTTGTTTAATAATCTTACCCTGTTAACTTAAGGTTAAAGGGACTGTTAAATATAATCCACTAACTCAATCTATGAAGGTACTCACAGCAAGCATTAACCCAAAATGATAAATCATTCATAGATTATATTACATGTTCTAGCCGCTAAATTATTAACTAAAATATATGTAGTTCTGATATCTTTATTATGGTCCTGAAAAACAAAACAAAACAAAACTCTTGGTTTAAACTTTAGGCATCTTAAATAGTGGGCAATATGGATTGCCAGTCAAAATGAAGTCCCTTTAACATTTGCAACCTTCTAAGAGCATTTGGGAACAAGCCCTAATTAAAACTGAACTTAAAGTTGTGTGCATGCTTTTTATGAACAGAGAGCAATCTGCTAAGACTGGATACTCAGTTTGATGATATTGGTACTGTTGCTGAGGATTGCTGTTTGATGGAAATGTGCCATAATTTCTCCATTGGTTTGTGTATCATTCCTAAAGCCGCTTTTTTACATCTGAAGCTATATTTTTTTCATTTGTTTTGTTTTAATAGACTTGCTGAAAGCCAATCAGAAAAATCTTTTTGGATTTTTTTTTTCTCTGACACACTCAATGTAAACCATGTGTTTCTTTTCAGTGTATTTGCCGGAAAAGTAGAATAATTCAGATAACAATGGACGATTGCATTCAAAAAATAAACATTTCTAAAGAAAAGCATATAGATACATGTGGCCATTTTGTGAATTATGAATTTTTTACCATAATTTTAAAATTAGATTTCAGCTGCTATAGATTAGTTTCTGCCAGTGATAATTTTAGACTGACAAATACTTGAAATGTTAGACAGCTTACATATTTTTACTTTATCAATTTAGATTTGCAATAACAGTATAAGATCTTGAGGTAAAAGAGGAAAGTGATCCACTAAAAATTGATTTATGATGCATATCTTTGATTGGTCTTTTAGCAAAAGCACTACATTTACAATAAGTTGAGAATTTACAAGTATTTGCCAATGATTATGCATTTCATGGACACCTCATTTATAAGCAATGAATTATGAGTCAAATGCCTCTCTTATAGTTTATTGCTCTCATTATTCACTCCATGAAAGATCTGTTTTATCATCCTTTGTAGAATGTAGAGTTCACAATCAACATTTTTGCATGTATGTAATATTATTTTTACAGGGCGTCAGCTCACAATCTTCAATAGTCAAGCAACCATAATAATTGGCGGGAAAGAGCAGGGCCAGCCCTTCCAGGGTCAGCTCTCTGGGCTTTACTACAATGGCTTGAAAGTTCTGAATATGGCAGCCGAAAATGATGCCAACATCGCCATAGTGGGAAATGTGAGACTGGTTGGTGAAGTGCCTTCCTCTATGACAACTGAGTCGACAGCCACTGCCATGCAGTCAGAGATGTCCACGTCAATTATGGAGACCACCACAACCCTGGCTACCAGCACAGCCAGAAGAGGAAAGCCCCCTACGAAAGAACCCATTAGTCAGGTGAGTACTTGGATTTCGTTTCTTCATTTCGGATCTGTGACTATGAAAGTGGACTTTGCTGCAATGCATGACTTTTCTAGAATGGGATTACTTTTGATCTCACTTATCACGGCTTTTTTGAGACTTGCTTAATACAACTGATTCAGCTGGAAGATGAAATGTTTATATGATGTTGGTTTGTGGCTTGAGAACTTAGAACTGCTCTGCGTTGGTTTGTGTGTGGCTAGCTGATGGTCTTGGTTCAGTAGCCTTGGTCCAGACCAAGCTGAGGGGACTGTCTGCTCATTAAACAGGGTTTTCACTTTTTAAGTTAAATGAACAGGTACATTAATGAAGTATCTGAAAGATCTTAATCAAGCTCAGCACTTTATCAAAATAAAATAAAAGCTTTAAAAAACATATTATTGCCATTTTGTGAATTATGATTTTTACCATAATTTTAAAGATTTCAGCTGCTATAGTTTAAAAACAAAGTTAGACAGCTTACATATTTTTACTTTATCAATTTAGATTTGCAATAACAGTATAAGATCTTGAGGTAAAAGAGGAAAGTGATCCACTAAAAATTGATTTATGATGCATATCTTTGATTGGTCTTTTAGCAAAAGCACTACATTTACAATAAGTTGAAAATTTACAAGTATTTGCCAATGATTATGCATTTCATGGACACCTCATTTATAAGCAATGAATTATGAGTCAAATGCCTCTCTTATAGTTTATTGCTCTCATTATCCACTCCATGAAAGATCTGTTTTATCATCCTTTGTAGAATGTAGAGTTCACAATCAACATTTTTGCATGTATGTAATATTATTTTTACAGGGCGTCAGCTCACAATCTTCAATAGTCAAGCAACCATAATAATTGGCGGGAAAGAGCAGGGCCAGCCCTTCCAGGGTCAGCTCTCTGGGCTTTACTACAATGGCTTGAAAGTTCTGAATATGGCAGCCGAAAATGATGCCAACATCGCCATAGTGGGAAATGTGAGACTGGTTGGTGAAGTGCCTTCCTCTATGACAACTGAGTCGACAGCCACTGCCATGCAGTCAGAGATGTCCACGTCAATTATGGAGACCACCACAACCCTGGCTACCAGCACAGCCAGAAGAGGAAAGCCCCCTACGAAAGAACCCATTAGTCAGGTGAGTACTTGGATTTCGTTTCTTCATTTCGGATCTGTGACTATGAAAGTGGACTTTGCTACAATGCATGACTTTTCTAGAATGGGATTACTTTTGATCTCACTTATCACGGCTTTTTTGAGACTTGCTTAATACAACTGATTCAGCTGGAAGATGAAATGTTTATATGATGTTGGTTTGTGGCTTGAGAACTTAGAACTGCTCTGCGTTGGTTTGTGTGTGGCTAGCTGATGGTCTTGGTTCAGTAGCCTTGGTCCAGACCAAGCTGAGGGGACTGTCTGCTCATTAAACAGGGTTTTCACTTTTTAAGTTAAATGAACAGGTACATTAATGAAGTATCTGAAAGATCTTAATCAAGCTCAGCACTTTATCAAAATAAAATAAAAGCAAGTTTTGAAAATCTTAAAAATAGAAATTGCCTACAGCACTTCTATTGCATTTTGAAGTCTGAAAATGTTCAATTGGAAGTCATGTGCATTGCGTCATGAACGATAAGTCTACTCTTCTACTGTTCATAGGAAAAATGAGCTGTTACTTTATCTGAGTACAACAGCCCAAAATGTGGTCTTTAAAAATTGTCTTGGGCCAACATATTTTGTACAGTATGTGGTAACAGTCCTCACCCAAAATACTTCATTGAGTTTGTTTTTCAATCTTATGTCTAAAGTTTTCGAAAAACATCTTAAATGTCACACTTGTACAACAAAGTATATTTATTCAATCAAGATATACTTAGGAATTGTCTTCTACTTATCAGGCACTGACATAGATATTAACATATATCAATGAAGAAGAAAAAAACCCACATGCCTCAGAGCTTACAAAGGCTTTTAGAATGCTGTTGAAATTCTGTTAGATCTCCATTGACATTTATAGCCTTTGTACATATTCTGTTGTTAATGTTTTCAAAATTGCATGCTCTTCTTGGCCCCAAATTGATTGTTTCCTTTTTGATAGTCAGTGAATGTCTCCAGTAGGCGTCATATAAAGCTTTCCAAATATATGAGTCTTAGTTTTCTAGGAAACCACATACTAGAGAAGCAAGAATGACAAAAATTACTTTTCAAATTGCTTTTACTTCAAATGTTTGAAAGAGATCAAGGGTCACATTTAGAAAAAAAGTAAAAGAAAGTGAATTCTGTTCAGATCAGCATCCTATCTGTTAATTAACATATGTTTACCAGAGAAAGAAGAAAATAGAGTTTTCCTTTGACTAGAATGGGGTGAGAGGAATAGAACAGATGAAGGGAAAATATCCTAGAAGAAGCCATATTGCCAAAAAGTTGTAAATTCTGTAAATACATAAACGTAGTATTGCATGTTATACACCTATATGCATCATTTTTTTTCTTTCTCCTTTTTTAAAGTTCAAATTCGGCCACAAAGTAAATTAGGCTGTTTCACAGGACGTTCATTCGTGTATATTTATTGATCACACTACATATGCTACACATTCTTCTAGGTACTGTGGATACCCTGGGAACAGCAAACCCTGTCGCTATGAAATATGCATTTTAGTAAAAATACATACTCAGATTATAATCATTTTGTTGATATTCTCTGTCTTGATTGGATTTTTACAATTGTTAATAATCATATTTAGCCTCTTGGATAAAGACTTGTGACTTTAAATGGATTTGTGCGTGCCCAGCAGTTATGTTTAATATTCTTTTCTAATACTTCACTAGTGATTTGTTATTGTGCTTATTGGTTTGTGGCTTGTTTCTTGATAAGTGGCTTATTGAGGTAAATCTGATATAGGAAAACAAAACACAGAGCAATGATAGACTATTTCCTTTATGTAAAGTAATTCATAAGAGGACATTCTAGGATATTTAGAATTGGAAATATTCTTGTGAATAAAATTTTAAATAATCAGATATTTTTTTCCTCACAAGTCTTGGCTCATCATTAATGAAATTATAGCTGCTTAAGTTCCTAAGTAAACTAGATATATCCCCCAATAAGGAAAGAATTACCAGCCTTATTTTAATGTGTTTTATCTATTACCTGCTGTGTATATAGACATTATGTTTTTTAAGAAATCATGTGTAAAGCAGCTATTTCATTTACAAGTTAACACCTAGAAATGAAGAAATTAAAATTTATGCATTTTATAATGTTAACTAATGTAAAAGGAAAACAGTTAACTGTCCATTAATTGCCAATGAAAATATTAGTTATAACATGTTTAAAGATAGCAGTGTTTTATGGAAGTAAATGATCTGATCATTTAGTGATTATTTGGGTCCTTTGAGGAGGTATTGACTTAAAAGATTACGAAGTTCATTTAAAAAATGTGTATTTTAAATCTTTAGATTTCAACAGACCAATAGTAGCAGTTAAATTATGTGCATTAATATGCTACAAGTATACAGTTGTGGTAACAGTGTTTTAAAATTGTACTAAAACTTTTTAAAATTCTATCAAGATGTTTGTGATTTCATGTAGTTAGATGTGAATGCACTGGGGAAAGACTACTAGGGAAGAAAGCAAAATTATTTTGAGTTATTGTATATTTATTGATCACACTACATATGCTACACATTCTTCTAGGTACTGTGGATACCCTGGGAACAGCAAACCCTGTCGCTATGAAATATGCATTTTAGTAAAAATACATACTCAGATTATAATCATTTTGTTGATATTCTCTGTCTTGATTGGATTTTTACAATTGTTAATAATCATATTTAGCCTCTTGGATAAAGACTTGTGACTTTAAATGGATTTGTGCGTGCCCAGCAGTTATGTTTAATATTCTTTTCTAATACTTCACTAGTGATTTGTTATTGTGCTTATTGGTTTGTGGCTTATTTCTTGATAAGTGGCTTATTGAGGTAAATCTGATATAGGAAAACAAAACACAGAGCAATGATAGACTATTTCCTTTATGTAAAGTAATTCATAAGAGGACATTCTAGGATATTTAGAATTGGAAATATTCTTGTGAATAAAATTTTAAATAATCAGATATTTTTTTCCTCACAAGTCTTGGCTCATCATTAATGAAATTATAGCTGCTTAAGTTCCTAAGTAAACTAGATATATCCCCCAATAAGGAAAGAATTACCAGCCTTATTTTAATGTGTTTTATCTATTACCTGCTGTGTATATAGACATTATGTTTTTTAAGAAATCATGTGTAAAGCAGCTATTTCATTTACAAGTTAACACCTAGAAATGAAGAAATTAAAATTTATGCATTTTATAATGTTAACTAATGTAAAAGGAAAACAGTTAACTGTCCATTAATTGCCAATGAAAATATTAGTTATAACATGTTTAAAGATAGCAGTGTTTTATGGAAGTAAATGATCTGATCATTTAGTGATTATTTGGGTCCTTTGAGGAGGTATTGACTTAAAAGATTACGAAGTTCATTTAAAAAATGTGTATTTTAAATCTTTAGATTTCAACAGACCAATAGTAGCAGTTAAATTATGTGCATTAATATGCTACAAGTATACAATTGTGGTAACAGTGTTTTAAAATTGTACTAAAACTTTTTAAAATTCTCTTATCAAGATGTTTGTGATTTCATGTAGTTAGATGTGAATGCACTGGGGAAAGACTACTAGGGAAGAAAGCAAATTATTTATTTTTGAGTAGCAGAATAATTTGTTGTAAATTTTCTTTATGTCACAGGTGATTTTTATCCTGTCCTCCAACTACAAAGCGATTATTGATAGATAAAGAATTTAAATGTCTGTTAGAACTGTCAAAGTCTTGGAAGTTTAGATAGGAAAGGGATTTGTAATGCGTATTCTAGGACTATAACCTTTGACCCATTTTTGCAGATTGGTTGAGGCATCTTCCTTCCACTGTAGCCATATCTGCCTGATTTTATCAACTGCCTTACTCATTTGTGTGCCAGGAAGGGTCACTTTATTTTTCAAAAGCCATACTGGACTGTTTTCTCAATCAAGGTGTATTTTCCTCAGTGATAACTTAGGAACACTTAGGCGACAATGGCAATGTACCGTAGGGTGATTGCATGTTTTAGAACTATAGAAACAGATTTTTGGTCAAGCAGAATTAAATTGGATTCATTTCAGATAGATGAGATGAGGTGTGTTCAGCCATCCTGCAGGGCAAGTAGTAGGGGAGAAATGTAGTTTCAATTTTCACAGAGTCAGAGATTATAAAAAGGAATTCACAAAATATCATCCATAAGATCCTATTTACATTCCTATTTAAAAGAAAAAAAATAAGTTTTTCTTCTCTGGATAATGATCAATTTTAAGACTGGTATTTACTTTAGAAAGACATATTTATGTCATGAAGTAATGGACACCAACTCTTCTGATTAAATGACTTTTAAAAATATGAATATAACACTGTTAGTGCTACTTTTTATTTGGATTATGTAAAATTTGTAAACATTTATTTTACTTACAGTGTTTAGTATCTAAATATTTCCATAAGACCCACTGATCCTGAAAAAGAGAAACTTTTTGTAAGTCTAATCTCAGAAAGTGAATTGTTTACAAACAATTGAGAGTATAAAGTTTTTCAGGCTACTGAGAGCACCTTGGGATTGGAGACTGGAGTGTCATGCAAGATTTTTGATGGCTAAGTGTTCCCTCCTCTTCTGAATAATCTGGCAATCTATGATGAATATGTGAAAAAAGTATTAGTTGCTCAATCGTGTCCAACTCTTTGCAACCCCATGGACTTTAGCCTACCAGTCTCATCTGTCCCTGGAATTCTCCAGGCAAGAATACTTCCTTCTCCAGGGAATCTTCCTGATCCAGGGATTGAACATGGGTCTCCTTCATTGCAGGTGGAATCTTTACCATCTAAGCCACCAAGAAAGCCCATGATGTATATGTAGCTTTATGTAAATGTGTTACAGTAAGTTAACATCCAAAGGACAGTATTCCTTCCCTTTGGTTGCTCGTGTGTAAAGAAAGAAAATTGTTTCTCTTGAGGTCAAGATTCTGACTTCTTTTGTGTGCCAGGAAGGGTCACTTTATTTTTCAAAAGCCATACTGGACTGTTTTCTCAATCAAGGTGTATTTTCCTCAGTGATAACTTAGGAACACTTAGGCGACAATGGCAATGTACCGTAGGGTGATTGCATGTTTTAGAACTATAGAAACAGATTTTTGGTCAAGCAGAATTAAATTGGATTCATTTCAGATAGATGAGATGAGGTGTGTTCAGCCATCCTGCAGGGCAAGTAGTAGGGGAGAAATGTAGTTTCAATTTTCACAGAGTCAGAGATTATAAAAAGGAATTCACAAAATATCATCCATAAGATCCTATTTACATTCCTATTTAAAAGAAAAAAAATAAGTTTTTCTTCTCTGGATAATGATCAATTTTAAGACTGGTATTTACTTTAGAAAGACATATTTATGTCATGAAGTAATGGACACCAACTCTTCTGATTAAATGACTTTTAAAAATATGAATATAACACTGTTAGTGCTACTTTTTATTTGGATTATGTAAAATTTGTAAACATTTATTTTACTTACAGTGTTTAGTATCTAAATATTTCCATAAGACCCACTGATCCTGAAAAAGAGAAACTTTTTGTAAGTCTAATCTCAGAAAGTGAATTGTTTACAAACAATTGAGAGTATAAAGTTTTTCAGGCTACTGAGAGCACCTTGGGATTGGAGACTGGAGTGTCATGCAAGATTTTTGATGGCTAAGTGTTCCCTCCTCTTCTGAATAATCTGGCAATCTATGATGAATATGTGAAAAAAGTATTAGTTGCTCAATCGTGTCCAACTCTTTGCAACCCCATGGACTTTAGCCTACCAGTCTCATCTGTCCCTGGAATTCTCCAGGCAAGAATACTTCCTTCTCCAGGGAATCTTCCTGATCCAGGGATTGAACATGGGTCTCCTTCATTGCAGGTGGAATCTTTACCATCTAAGCCACCAAGAAAGCCCATGATGTATATGTAGCTTTATGTAAATGTGTTACAGTAAGTTAACATCCAAAGGACAGTATTCCTTCCCTTTGGTTGCTCGTGTGTAAAGAAAGAAAATTGTTTCTCTTGAGGTCAAGATTCTGACTTCTTTTGGTCTATGCTTTGTGTCACATTTTGTGATATTTTGCTTCTTTACTTTAAGAATATTTTACAAGTTATTTACATACTGTAGACAGTAAGAATCCATGGCAATGCCTTTTGGTTAGAAGCGGTATTGTATAATAGTAAGATCACAGCAAATCAGGAACCAGATTTTCAATTTCAACACAACCTCCTACCTTTGTGTGTATCTTGGACAGGTTGGTTAGCCTCGTTGCACTCTGGCCTTGGTATCTCTCTGAAATAAAGTGGGTTTAGGAATCGCTTGAACTGTATTGTTCTTGTTTAGCCTCTAAGTCGTATATGACTCTTTTGCAACCCCAGGGACTATAGCCTGCCAGGCTTCTCTGTCAATGGACTTTCCAGGCAAAAATACTGGAGTGAGTCTCCATTTCTTTCATCAGGGAATCTTCCTGACTCAGAGATCAAACCCACGTTTCCTGTTCAGCTAATGAGCCATGAGGGAAGCCTTGAGTATCTGGTATACCAATAATTGTTCATAGTATCCTTTTCTGACTCTCAAACACATCCCACTTTGGTCTACAAATTGTATTACACTCCACTTTTATAACATATATGAAATTTATCTTTTCCAGAAAATCATTATTCATAAGAATAATAAGTAGAGAAGCCCTGTCCTTTATGTTCAGAGTATAAACTGACTCTTTTCTCTTTACCTTATTTCAAGAATCCATAGCCTTTTCATCTTCTTTTCATCTCATTTCAAAAACCCTGAGAAAGTAGAGAGAATGAGGACTTCAAAGATTCTGGGTTTTGACTGGAGGCACTATAGTTTGCAACTCTTAGTAAGAAATCAAATAATAGAATGGGGAAATATGAGTAAATATAAGTGAAAAGTATTGGAACTATCTAGTGGTTCCAAGTCAGCTTCTTTCAGAGTGGAAGTAGCAAACCTACTCAAGAAAAGGAACTATTGAGGATTTTAAACCATTCGTAGATTGTCAAGACATGTGAATTCACTTCCCACTGAAGTCATTGGTATTTGTTTCCTATGGAATGTTCCAAAAAGAATCCCAATTAGTGTTTAAGCCAAAAAAGAGTGTTTGAATGTGTTGGACATAGATATTGCTTCCTGGCAGCTTTGGAGGTACTCATAAAAAATTAATGCTATTTGTTTGAAAAAATGTAAGCAGAGTGCACACATATTTCCCTGAAAAATATCTAAAGCTAGTAAAAAACATTTTATAACTTCAGAGAACAAAATTTTATTTTTTATTAAAAATATTAATTAACCTTAGCTGTGGCTTCATTATTAAAAAATAACTACATTACTTATAATTATATGTGTTCCTGATAACCACTCTGCATTTTAAAATACTGGTGACATGAATAATTAATTTTATTTTCCCTAGTCTAATCATTCTGCTGAGTTTACTTAAATTAATGTACGCTTTTACCACCAGTTTTAGCGCAGAGTGAAAGGAAAAACACTTGGGTGTAGATTTGAAAATATATACAAAGGCACATTCTTCTGAAACTAATGGTGCTGGGTAAGAAAAGTATAAGTCATTGTAATTTCCAGGCAAAAATATGGGGTCTCCATTTTCAGAATCTTCCTGACTCAGAGATCAAACCCACGTTTCCTGTTCAGCTAATGAGCCATGAGGGAAGCCTTGAGTATCTGGTATACCAATAATTGTTCATAGTATCCTTTTCTGACTCTCAAACACATCCCACTTTGGTCTACAAATTGTATTACACTCCACTTTTATAACATATATGAAATTTATCTTTTCCAGAAAATCATTATTCATAAGAATAATAAGTAGAAAGCCCTGTCCTTTATGTTCAGAGTATAAACTGACTCTTTTCTCTTTACCTTATTTCAAGAATCCATAGCCTTTTCATCTTCTTTTCATCTCATTTCAAAAACCCTGAGAAAGTAGAGAGAATGAGGACTTCAAAGATTCTGGGTTTTGACTGGAGGCACTATAGTTTGCAACTCTTAGTAAGAAATCAAATAATAGAATGGGGAAATATGAGTAAATATAAGTGAAAAGTATTGGAACTATCTAGTGGTTCCAAGTCAGCTTCTTTCAGAGTGGAAGTAGCAAACCTACTCAAGAAAAGGAACTATTGAGGATTTTAAACCATTCGTAGATTGTCAAGACATGTGAATTCACTTCCCACTGAAGTCATTGGTATTTGTTTCCTATGGAATGTTCCAAAAAGAATCCCAATTAGTGTTTAAGCCAAAAAAGAGTGTTTGAATGTGTTGGACATAGATATTGCTTCCTGGCAGCTTTGGAGGTACTCATAAAAAATTAATGCTATTTGTTTGAAAAAATGTAAGCAGAGTGCACACATATTTCCCTGAAAAATATCTAAAGCTAGTAAAAAACATTTTATAACTTCAGAGAACAAAATTTTATTTTTTATTAAAAATATTAATTAACCTTAGCTGTGGCTTCATTATTAAAAAATAACTACATTACTTATAATTATATGTGTTCCTGATAACCACTCTGCATTTTAAAATACTGGTGACATGAATAATTAATTTTATTTTCCCTAGTCTAATCATTCTGCTGAGTTTACTTAAATTAATGTACGCTTTTACCACCAGTTTTAGCGCAGAGTGAAAGGAAAAACACTTGGGTGTAGATTTGAAAATATATACAAAGGCACATTCTTCTGAAACTAATGGTGCTGGGTAAGAAAAGTATAAGTCATTGTAATTTTAAAAGTAGGTAAGCACTGCTGTTTAGAAGGTGCTTTTCCCCTCATTACTGGGAAGCAAAAGTTCTAGGATATAAACATTTTAAAGAGTTTATTTTAAGAAATATTATGCTCAGTGCATTTTCTTTGTGGTCTAGAAGTTTTATCAGAAAAAAAAATATGCTCTCTTGGTGGATGTAATTTTGGTTTTGAGACATCTTTGGACAAAGCTAGTTCGAGACAAAAATATCCATCTACCCACCCATCCATCCATTCAGTCATCCATCCATCAGTCCATTTATTCGCTTAACACATAGTTACAGAGCACTTACTATATACCAGACAATGTTCTAGTCACAGTATTGAATAAAATTAGATTATACAAAGCTCACATTCTAATTAGGGGAAATGGACAATAAAACTTAAAACAGCAAGTGTCAAGTGCTATAGGGAAAGAACAGAGGAGAAGGGATCCTGGGTGTCTTGGGAAAGGGAGCATAAAGATGGGAATCTTTTTCAAATAAAACTGTAAAGATTATCAGTGATATAGCATCAATTATAAAAGGATGTTGGTAGTTTAGAATTCAGACATATTCTCATATCCAACAGGATCCAATCCTGTGTAGATAGTAGTGACTAATGCCTGTGTTCTGGAACTGGAAGGCAGGGAAAATAACAATAGGCTTCTTTCTCTCTTTATTAATGAGGTGCCCTTGAGCCCTCAGAGGTGGGGTGAGGAGGGTACTGATCCAGGTGGGTGGAGTGTGGAGTTTCCCAGAAAGGTAATAACAGCACCATCAGCGCCCACAGGTTTTGCTGTGTGCCTTCAGAAGGGAGTCAGTAAGGACAGGTCCAGAAGGAGGGGCAGGGAGAGGATGGGCGGGGAGACACTAAGAGTCAGGAGTGGCTCCAACAATGGTGGGAATGGTCAAATCATGTCCCAGGCCTTGCTAGTGAGATGATTCTTCCCAAAGAAAAACCCATCTCTTGAATTTTGGGAGCCCTGCAAGTTGGCAGAGGAGTCCTGAAACGAGGAACACTTGGGAGTCCTAGATACCAGACTCATCAGTAAGGAGTCTAGCTCACGTCACCTCTCAAACAAACTTCAGCCCTCAACAATGCTGTCTCCCGTACCCATCCCCACTTAAGAGTCACTGAGAGGTGACACCTTGCCCTGGGGGTGTGGCCATGTGCAGGGAATAGGCTCTGGCCCAAAGGCTGTGCAGGAATAGAATCCTGTGAGCCCAGGAGAGGGTGGTGGGGAGGGGGTGATTTGTGTATGCCCTGTTCTTTGTGGTCCTAAGGACACAAGACCTTAACATATAAGTGTCTTGTTAATTACATCAGAAGACTAATCAAATTCTAGAGATTATATATGAGTGAGGAAGAAATGACTCAGGAAATACAGCTTGATCCAATTATTCTCACTCTACACTAGAAAATGAAAAAAAATTTGAGGCAGAATACTCAAGTGCTATAGGAAAGAACAGAGGAGAAGGGATCCTGGGTGTCTTGGGAAAGGGAGCATAAAGATGGGAATCTTTTTCAAATAAAACTGTAAAGATTATCAGTGATATAGCATCAATTATAAAAGGATGTTGGTAGTTTAGAATTCAGACATATTCTCATATCCAACAGGATCCAATCCTGTGTAGATAGTAGTGACTAATGCCTGTGTTCTGGAACTGGAAGGCAGGGAAAATAACAATAGGCTTCTTTCTCTCTTTATTAATGAGGTGCCCTTGAGCCCTCAGAGGTGGGGTGAGGAGGGTACTGATCCAGGTGGGTGGAGTGTGGAGTTTCCCAGAAAGGTAATAACAGCACCATCAGCGCCCACAGGTTTTGCTGTGTGCCTTCAAAAGGGGAGTCAGTAAGGACAGGTCCAGAAGGAGGGGCAGGGAGAGGATGGGCGGGGAGACACTAAGAGTCAGGAGTGGCTCCAACAATGGTGGGAATGGTCAAATCATGTCCCAGGCCTTGCTAGTGAGATGATTCTTCCCAAAGAAAAACCCATCTCTTGAATTTTGGGAGCCCTGCAAGTTGGCAGAGGAGTCCTGAAACGAGGAACACTTGGGAGTCCTAGATACCAGACTCATCAGTAAGGAGTCTAGCTCACGTCACCTCTCAAACAAACTTCAGCCCTCAACAATGCTGTCTCCCGTACCCATCCCCACTTAAGAGTCACTGAGAGGTGACACCTTGCCCTGGGGGTGTGGCCATGTGCAGGGAATAGGCTCTGGCCCAAAGGCTGTGCAGGAATAGAATCCTGTGAGCCCAGGAGAGGGTGGTGGGGAGGGGGTGATTTGTGTATGCCCTGTTCTTTGTGGTCCTAAGGACACAAGACCTTAACATATAAGTGTCTTGTTAATTACATCAGAAGACTAATCAAATTCTAGAGATTATATATGAGTGAGGAAGAAATGACTCAGGAAATACAGCTTGATCCAATTATTCTCACTCTACACTAGAGAAAATTGAGATCCAAAGAAACTAAATAACTTCCCCAAGACTATGCAGCCAGCTTCTTTTTAGAATATGTTGAGGTTGATCTGTCCTTAAGTCTGGCCTTTGGTAGGAATCTCATCACTTCCTGCCTTCTTATAGTCTTAATTGGCTCAATGTGATCTCCACCCAGGTGTCAGGCTGCTCTTTCGAAAATGCAGATATGGGTCTTAATGCATTGAGATATTTAGGATAAAGAGCAGGTTCCCTTCATGATCATCAGGGTCTACTCTTCACTGCTAACCTCCTGTGTGCCTCACTGGAAGTTTTCTCTTCACTCTTCTCCACACCCATTTACCCTGATCTGCTGAACTACTAACAGAAACCTGAGTCATGCTATTTCACACTGGAAAGCCCTTTTCATTGTTCTCCTACCCATTTCCTCCTTTTACACCCTTCCCAATCTCTCCCAGTCTGATTCTGCCTTCTGAGAGCTGACAGTCTGAAGACGCAGCAGGACGACAGCTGTTAGGGGGCAGTACTGCACAGGAGTCAAGGGCAGTGATTCTGGAAACCTCAATGTCTACTTAAATATCTGCCTTATTTTCCCCATATATTGACTGTGCACCATAGGCAGTTAGCCTCTCAATACCTCTGCTTCTCATCTATAAAATGGAGATGATGGTGTCATAAGCTTATTGTGAGGATTAAAGGCCGTAAATTATATACAATTCCTACTATTTGACAGTTTTTCATTACCCCCCCCAAAAAAAAAACAAAATTTCATACGGTTCACCCTAAAAATGATCTGACACATATAATCATTATACAAATGATAGATATGTTTGAAAAGCATTCCTTAGGTCCACTGTATGAATTAAAGCATCTTTCTTACCTTTAAAGATAATTTCTCCGCTCTTGAAAACAACAGCTCTGAATTGCTGTTTCTGAGTCAAAGCGTCAGTTGCGTGGCATAAACGAACAGAAAGGGCTTCCCAGGTGGTGCAAGTGGTAAAGAGCCCTGCCCATGCAGGAGACAAAAGAGATCCTGGTTAGGTCCATGGGTCGGGAAGATCCCCTGGAGGAGGGCATGGCAACCCACTGCAGTATTCTAGCCCAGGAAATCCCAAGGATAAAGGAACCTGGTGGTCTATGGTCCATAGGTCGCAAAGAGTCGGACACAACCGAAATGACTTAGCACTTACGCACGCATGCACGCATACTGAGCTGAATTGGCTGTTGAATGTTTTCCACAGGGAGGCAGCACCATTCCCCTACAACAAGTATGTTGGAAGGTAGTGGGAGGCAGGAAATGATTCAGGGGGAGAGTTGTCACTAGTGTTTAGTGGGAGAGGACCGCGAACACTAAATATATTACAAAATGAACTGTCCACTCATTCCCATACCCGGCACTGATTTACTCAGTCTCCAGCTACCACCACCACCAAGGCCATCTCAAATGACTATTGACTGAGCAGCCCAGAAATTTCCTATACCTGTTTTCCAGCTGTTCTCAGACAGAAACTCATTCACAATATGGTAGTGAATATTGAAACTATGACTTCTGTAATTGTCTTCAATAATATGTCTTGATTAAGGAGCTTAAAAATTCTTGGTATATTCCTTTTTCGATGTAGAGATAAAAAACATCAAGTGCTTCCAGCTGTGAGTTAGACTAAATTGGGTTTATGATTCTTGATACAATTTCTTTTGATATCATTTTATTAGCATGGGAGAAATGGAATTTGATTTCTTTTGAATTAAAATAACAAATTTTGCTTCTCATCTATAAAATGGAGATGATGGTGTCATAAGCTTATTGTGAGGATTAAAGTCCGTAAATTATATACAATTCCTACTATTTGACAGTTTTTCATTACCCCCCCCAAAAAAAAAACAAAATTTCATACGGTTCACCCTAAAAATGATCTGACACATATAATCATTATACAAATGATAGATATGTTTGAAAAGCATTCCTTAGGTCCACTGTATGAATTAAAGCATCTTTCTTACCTTTAAAGATAATTTCTCCGCTCTTGAAAACAACAGCTCTGAATTGCTGTTTCTAAAGTCAAAGCGTCAGTTGCGTGGCATAAATGAACAGAAAGGGCTTCCCAGGTGGTGCAAGTGGTAAAGAGCCCTGCCCATGCAGGAGACAAAAGAGATCCTGGTTAGGTCCATGGGTCGGGAAGATCCCCTGGAGGAGGGCATGGCAACCCACTGCAGTATTCTAGCCCAGGAAATCCCAAGGATAAAGGAACCTGGTGGTCTATGGTCCATAGGTCGCAAAGAGTCGGACACAACCGAAATGACTTAGCACTTACGCACGCATGCACGCATACTGAGCTGAATTGGCTGTTGAATGTTTTCCACAGGGAGGCAGCACCATTCCCCTACAACAAGTATGTTGGAAGGTAGTGGGAGGCAGGAAATGATTCAGGGGGAGAGTTGTCACTAGTGTTTAGTGGGAGAGGACCGCGAACACTAAATATATTACAAAATGAACTGTCCACTCATTCCCATACCCGGCACTGATTTACTCAGTCTCCAGCTACCACCACCACCAAGGCCATCTCAAATGACTATTGACTGAGCAGCCCAGAAATTTCCTATACCTGTTTTCCAGCTGTTCTCAGACAGAAACTCATTCACAATATGGTAGTGAATATTGAAACTATGACTTCTGTAATTGTCTTCAATAATATGTCTTGATTAAGGAGCTTAAAAATTCTTGGTATATTCCTTTTTCGATGTAGAGATAAAAAACATCAAGTGCTTCCAGCTGTGAGTTAGACTAAATTGGGTTTATGATTCTTGATACAATTTCTTTTGATATCATTTTTATTAGCATGGGAGAAATGGAATGTCTTAAGACTCTGTATCTAATTAAAATGTGGCAATAAATTCAGTGAACATTGTCTCAGAAAGGACTGGTGAGGTTGTCATACTTTCCGATATTTCTCAGTTGTAGGACAAAGGAAGGTTGGGTTATCTTTTAAGTAGCAAGACTATAACTATAACACTATCTTCTTGTCTTTATTTTGGTCAATACTATGAATTATTGCTACCATAATATTCTGACTGAAATACATAGGTATGTATGTGTTATATCCATTGACTTATTCCTCTTTTACATGTAATAATTATTTTGTTTGGGGAAGGGGAAAAGGCAGGTCATCTGAAAAAATGCTTTAATGCTTGTTAATGCTTTTTCTTCTTTCATAATACATATATATATGTATATATACATAAAACACTAAGTTTTACTCAATAAACTAATATCAAGATTAAAATATCTGATAATTTTTTATTAAAGTAGAGTTGACATATAGTATATATATATATTTCTTCAGCTTCTTTCCCATTATAGGTTATTATGAGAAATTGAATATAGTTCCCTCTGCTTGTGTATATCTGTAAATCCCAAACTTTTAATTTATCCTTCCCCCCTCCATTTCCCCCTTGGTAGCCATAAGTTTGTTTTCTATGTCTGTGAATCTATTTCTGTTTTGTAAATAAGTTCATACTTTTAAAAACAGGTTCCACATATAAATGATATCCTGTGATATTTGCCTTTCTATGTCTGACTTATATCACTTAGTATGATCTGTAGATCCACCTATGTTGTTGCAAATAGCATTATTTCATTTTTTTTTCTTTTTCCCTATCATGCCTCTTTTATTTGCATTTATTTTCATCCATCTTTTTATCCTTTGGCATGTGTGGGTCTTCCATGGCAGTGGCCTCTGACTGCAGAGCACCAGCTCTGGGTGCATGCACTCAGAGTAAATGAACACACTGGTCTAGTGGCTCTGCAGCACATGGGATCTTTGAAGGCCAGGGATCAAACCAGTGCCTCCTGCACTGCAAGGCAGACTGTTTACCCACTGGACCACCAGGGAAGCCCTATTTCATTCTTTTTTATGAGTGAATTATATTTCATTGCATATCGCATCTTGTGTATACATCTGTCAGTGGACATTTAGGTTACTTCCATGACTTGGTTATTGTAAATAGTGTAACTGTGGGCATTGGGGTGCATGTATCTTTTAGAATCTTTTCATGTTTAGACCAGGAGTGAGAAATTGCCGAGTCATACGGTAACTACATATTTGTTTTTTAAGGAACATCCATATTATGCATAGTATGCATTCCCGCCAATGGCATATGGGGCTTTCCTTTTCTCTACACCCGCTCCAGGATTTGTTACTTGTAGATATTTTAATGATGGGTATTCTGACCAGTGTGAAGTGGTATCTATTTAGAGTTTTGATTTACATTTCTCTAATAATTAGCCATGTTGGATATCTTTTTATGTGTCTATTGGCCATCTGTACGTCTTCTTTGGAGAAATGTCTGTTAAGGACTTCTGCCCAGGTTTTGATTGTTTGTTTGTTTTTAGTTTTGTTGTTGTTGGTCACATTGTTGGAAGTATTTTCTACCATTCCAAGGTCTTCCCATTTTGTTTATAGTTTCCTGTGTTGTGCAAAAGCTTTTAAGTTTAATTAGGTCCAATTTGTTTATTTTTGCTTTTATATCCATTACTCTAACAGATAGATCCAAAAAAATATTGCTGCAATGTATGTCAAAGAGTATTCTGCCTAGGTTTTCCTCCAGGAGTTTTACAGTATCTGGTCTATGTGCCTCTTTCTGTGCTAGTCCATACTATTTTGTATACTGTACATTTGTGGTATAGTAAGAATCATGACACATGATTCCTCCAACTCCATACTTCTTGCTTAAGATTTTTTTGCTATTCAGGTTCATTTGTGTTCCCATACAAATTTTTTTTTTAAATTGTTCTAATTTTTATGTGAAAAAATACCATTGGTGATGTGATAGGGGTAGCATTGAATCTATAGATTGCCTGGGGTAGTAGATGACGTCTTAAATTTTTATTATTCAGTGCCTATATTAGGTTTTATCAGTTAGTATCACTGAAAAGATCCCCAACAAGAAATATATAGTAGCATTCATTAGACGGGAACCTCAAGAGGAAATTTAGCCACTTCATCCTTTTACAGCACTTACCAGACACTATCTTCTCGTTGTGGCTATTTTATATGTAGGATCTCAAGTAGACAAATAGCATCAGTGTTAACCAATAGTTTCTTCAGTTAGCACAGTAAACAATTACCAGAACAAAATTAGCCATGTCTATTTGTTTTTGTTAAGTTATTTATGGGTTGGCCAAAACGCAAGTTTTTCTGTAAGATTTATAGAAAAACCCAAATGAACTTTTTGGCCAACCCAGTATTTTCAGCCATGACGTATGTTGCTTGGACATCTGTAATCAGTTTGGTTCAGTCACTCAGGCATGTTCAGTTCTTTGTAACCACATGGACTGCAGCACACAAGTCTTCCCTGTCCTGCTCAAACTCATGTCCATTGAGTCAGTGATGCCATTCAACCATCTCATCTTACTTTTATTTAAAAGTATGAATTAATAAATATATTTTGTGTACCTAACATATAAAATGCACTTTGTATTCTTGAGGATAAGGGTATGACACCTAGAGATACAGACCTATATAACAAGAACCAACCACTTCTCAGATGTGTAGAAGATCCATACATGAATTACATGGTGCTCTAAATCAACAAGTGTCACAGATTCAGTGGACATGAGTTTAAGCAAACTCTGGTGTAGGACAGGGAAGCCTGGAATGCTGCATTCCATGGGGTAGCAAAGTGTTGGTTACAATTTAGTAACTAAACAACAACTAAATCAGCAAGAGCAAAGTTTTCATACATCACAGATGTACAGTCTATTATTAACAGCATCACTGACACAATTGAAACTCTAAACCAAATTGAAAGGACAGAAGCTATTTTAATCTTTTTTTAATAGCAAGTGTTTTAAAGTAACACACTTTTATTACTTCACATGTCCTGAGTGTTGGCAATGTGCTAGACATTACCCTGAATCTGAAATTAGCCACAATCTGTGGAAAACTTCTTCTAAAATGAATATTATCCAGTCTGTAGGTTAGCTAGAATGGCTGGTGACGCAGATCTCTTTTGTCCTCTTTTAGAATTTCCCTAGGTCAGTGGGATCTAGAGACTTCCCAGAGAGGCATGTGGGAAGCAGAATCACCTCTGTCTTTCCATAGAATAAATACTATGTTATTGAGGAAGTGTGGTTTCTGTTTGTCATGTGTGTGAGCTCAGTGCTGGACTATGATATGAAGCAAAATATGAATTTAGCCACTTCATCCTTTTACAGCACTTACCAGACACTATCTTCTCGTTGTGGCTATTTTATATGTAGGATCTCAAGTAGACAAATAGCATCAGTGTTAACCAATAGTTTCTTCAGTTAGCACAGTAAACAATTACCAGAACAAAATTAGCCATGTCTATTTGTTTTGTTAAGTTATTTATGGGTTGGCCAAACGCAAGTTTTTCTGTAAGATTTATAGAAAACCCCAAATGAACTTTTTGGCCAACCCAGTATTTTCAGCCATGACGTATGTTGCTTGGACATCTGTAATCAGTTTGGTTCAGTCACTCAGGCATGTTCAGTTCTTTGTAACCACATGGACTGCAGCACACAAGTCTTCCCTGTCCTGCTCAAACTCATGTCCATTGAGTCAGTGATGCCATTCAACCATCTCATCTTACTTTTATTTAAAAGTATGAATTAATAAATATATTTTGTGTACCTAACATATAAAATGCACTTTGTATTCTTGAGGATAAGGGTATGACACCTAGAGATACAGACCTATATAACAAGAACCAACCACTTCTCAGATGTGTAGAAGATCCATACATGAATTACATGGTGCTCTAAATCAACAAGTGTCACAGATTCAGTGGACATGAGTTTAAGCAAACTCTGGTGTAGGACAGGGAAGCCTGGAATGCTGCATTCCATGGGGTAGCAAAGTGTTGGTTACAATTTAGTAACTAAACAACAACTAAATCAGCAAGAGCAAAGTTTTCATACATCACAGATGTACAGTCTATTATTAACAGCATCACTGACACAATTGAAACTCTAAACCAAATTGAAAGGACAGAAGCTATTTTAATCTTTTTTTAATAGCAAGTGTTTTAAAGTAACACACTTTTATTACTTCACATGTCCTGAGTGTTGGCAATGTGCTAGACATTACCCTGAATCTGAAATTAGCCACAATCTGTGGAAAACTTCTTCTAAAATGAATATTATCCAGTCTGTAGGTTAGCTAGAATGGCTGGTGACGCAGATCTCTTTTGTCCTCTTTTAGAATTTCCCTAGGTCAGTGGGATCTAGAGACTTCCCAGAGAGGCATGTGGGAAGCAGAATCACCTCTGTCTTTCCATAGAATAAATACTATGTTATTGAGGAAGTGTGGTTTCTGTTTGTCATGTGTGTGAGCTCAGTGCTGGACTATGATATGAAGCAAAATATGAACCAGTGATAAAGGAAACTTTAAAATAATACTTATTGTGATGACAGATGCTTTGGTTCAGCTCAGTTTACATGACCAAACATCTTAGCATAGCATCCTGCACAAAATACATGGTTATTTTTTCCCCCTTTTTAGCATCTTTGTTCCCATTCTGCCACTCTCTTCTTCCTTCTGTTTTTTTTTTTTTCTTTCCTTCCTTCCATGTGCTAGACCCTATTCTAAGCATTACAGATTCAAACAAGATGACCCAAATCCCAGATATGAAAAGTGTGATCCTGAATTTGATCAGGTTTGCCCAAGGACTACGTAAAAAGTATATCCAAGTATAGATTACCCAGAATACTGGTGGGCTAACCACCTGAGGAATTTCTATATACTGTACCAAGTTAAGCCAACTTGTATGAAATCTTTACTGAATGTAACCCAGCATTAAAAATTCATCAGACAAACCTTGACCCAGGAACATTTGAGAGAAGCTTATTTTCATATTTTGTACATCTCTTAGCTTACCTCTACAGTAACTATCCCTGAATATATATCAAAAGACTCTGTATACAGCTAGGTTCTATAGTGTAAGTACTTGTGTCCATGGGTCCAAAGGGAATATTAGTTTATTTCAGAAGAAATTAGAAAGTATTCACATTACATTAAAAGGAGGTTCTCTGGTTCTAATGCCTGTTTTGTTTTGTTTTGTTTTGTTTTTGGATGTAATAGAAAAGATTTATCAAGATTCACATTTTGTGGTGAATTTCCTATATCTGACTTTTCGATGCACAGCATTAGCTGACCATTAGTAATACTTCTAGACAAAGTCGATATGGCAATTCATAACAATGGATGGATAATAAGACCTTAGAATGAAACCAAAAGATACACTTATTCTGTTATGAAATGATGGTTTTCCACTGTCCAGACTTTCATATAGTTTTAGATAGATGTTTACTTATATTTGTGCCTGAAGTTATCTGTGTTTTATTTAATTGCCTCATTGTCTTATATACTCTTGGCAGTATGACTTTGCATTCCCCATTATTTGAAACTTAATTCAGAAAAGGGAAAAACAAAACATGTAAAGCACCCAATTTGAAATCTGAGATTTCTGTTTGTCATGTGTGTGAGCTCAGTGCTGGACTATGATATGAAGCAAAATATGAACCAGTGATAAAGGAAACTTTAAAATAATACTTATTGTGATGACAGATGCTTTGGTTCAGCTCAGTTTACATGACCAAACATCTTAGCATAGCATCCTGCACAAAATACATGGTTATTTTTTCCCCCTTTTTAGCATCTTTGTTCCCATTCTGCCACTCTCTTCTTCCTTCTGTTTTTTTTTTTTTCTTTCCTTCCTTCCATGTGCTAGACCCTATTCTAAGCATTACAGATTCAAACAAGATGACCCAAATCCCAGATATGAAAAGTGTGATCCTGAATTTGATCAGGTTTGCCCAAGGACTACGTAAAAAGTATATCCAAGTATAGATTACCCAGAATACTGGTGGGCTAACCACCTGAGGAATTTCTATATACTGTACCAAGTTAAGCCAACTTGTATGAAATCTTTACTGAATGTAACCCAGCATTAAAAATTCATCAGACAAACCTTGACCCAGGAACATTTGAGAGAAGCTTATTTTCATATTTTGTACATCTCTTAGCTTACCTCTACAGTAACTATCCCTGAATATATATCAAAAGACTCTGTATACAGCTAGGTTCTATAGTGTAAGTACTTGTGTCCATGGGTCCAAAGGGAATATTAGTTTATTTCAGAAGAAATTAGAAAGTATTCACATTACATTAAAAGGAGGTTCTCTGGTTCTAATGCCTGTTTTGTTTTGTTTTGTTTTGTTTTTGGATGTAATAGAAAAGATTTATCAAGATTCACATTTTGTGGTGAATTTCCTATATCTGACTTTTCGATGCACAGCATTAGCTGACCATTAGTAATACTTCTAGACAAAGTCGATATGGCAATTCATAACAATGGATGGATAATAAGACCTTAGAATGAAACCAAAAGATACACTTATTCTGTTATGAAATGATGGCTTTCCACTGTCCAGACTTTCATATAGTTTTAGATAGATGTTTACTTATATTTGTGCCTGAAGTTATCTGTGTTTTATTTAATTGCCTCATTGTCTTATATACTCTTGGCAGTATGACTTTGCATTCCCCATTATTTGAAACTTAATTCAGAAAAGGGAAAAACAAAACATGTAAAGCACCCAATTTGAAATCTGAGATTTATCACTGATAGGCTTTAATAAATAAAATGTGACTTCCCATTTCAATCTTTTCAGTGTTTTCCCCTCTTCCAGCAGTGGTCCTCTTTTCTTCATTTTATCCTGTGCTACATTTGTACCTGTGATCTTCTTAATAGTAGTTGACTCTATGTTTACAAAGTTCTAAAGCTTTGCTAATATTAATGGTATGAGATGATTTTAGACCTTGCATTTCACTCAAAGCTTTCCCTAACAACCCTAAGCTGAATGCCTTTCTCATTTTTATAGCACTGATTTATAGATAGATAAATACACATTCAGATAAGTAGATACACAGATAGTTATTTGTCTATCAGAGTGTATAACTTTTACTTCACCTTTCTTTTTGTTTTGTTTTTCAAGATACTAATTGTCAGTTTATTTATTTATTTATTTATTTTAATATTTAATTCTTTATTTTAAAGATTTTACAGAGTTTTGTTGTTCACCGACATGTATATTCCCAGATCATTCATATGCATATCCCTGGTCCCCCCCTTCACCTTTCTTTTTGACAAGCACCTGAAAGTTGAAACCAATGCCCCAGTTCACCTGTGTAGGCTCAGCACCTAACGTGACTCATAAAAAGTGGATATTAAGTAATTAGTTTTCACATAATCAAATTATGAATGCTCAAATTGCATATCCCAATGCTGAGATAATGAGTGTTGCCTAGTGTTGAATTTTCCTGAATTGATCAATAGTTGCAGAGAAAAAGGTGGTACATGTAAGAAGGGGGAAAAAAAAAGAATTATTCCCTCATCAGGAGAGTACATACACAGTTTAAAACAAAGGATATCATTGTATTTAAATATATATATTCTCATTTAAGAGAAAGGTGTGGATAGGATACAAAGGAGGCAAATTCTCATTTCAGTTTGTGTTACTGACCTTCACATAAGTTTAGGAAGAAAGGTCCAGTAGTTGTCTCTAAGGTGAAAAAGACAAGGCAGGAAGCAGCATAATGTTGATTGACAAGTTACAGATTAGTTGATATAACATACCTTCTCAGAGTTGAGTAGTATCTCATTATTTTGGGTTATGGTGTTTTATCAATGGTGGGAAAGAACAATGCTGATGGCCTCTCTTTAGAGGAATATTTTATCACCGTCATAGTTTAGAATTGCTGATATATTATAGAATAAAAAAACAGGCTGACTTTTACTAAGATTTAGTGTTGTTTTCAAATTATCCACAGCCTACCTCCCCTAGTGTCTGCCCCAGGAACTGATCTCCCCTACAGTCAAGTATCTCACAGTCATTTTAGAATTGCCTATAGTATTCAGACCATTTTGAAGAGTCAGGAACATAGATTTTTCAAATCAATGGTCTGATATTTTAAAAGTATTTCTAGCTAACTTTGTTGAGCTGAATAAACCCGTGAAAATATCTAGAAAACCAATGAGGAAGCCTCACACTATGAGACCCATTACAGACCCATTTTTGCACCAAAAACTCTTGACAAGGCTTCAGAAAACGTTTGGCATAGGCTTGATATTTAGACGTTGACTACTGCTGGAAAATGGAACTGGGCAAAGTGTCTAATGTTCTGAAGAAATAGTCATTGCTGAATTTAAGCACGAAAGAACTGTGATATTTTAATTGACAATTTCGAATGAGAGCCAAGTACAAAGAACTAGAGAATTAAAGAAGAGATTAGAGGGACATGCTGGCATAACACTAATTGGACACAAAGACTTAAATAAAGTTTGGAGAGTGGAGTGAATTCCTGATGACAGACAAATCCAGACAAAGCCTAGGAAATGTCTAAGGAATTTATTCTTGCTGTGTGGGTTATTTGAAAATACAGTATATTTAAATGGGTGGCACCTCAAATTGCAAGTAATAACATTAATTATAACCTGCTCTTTTACACTAGTTTCTGAGGCTAATAGCAGGATACCGGCCAAATTTACTTTTATGCTTTGTTGTATTATATATATGCAAAACAAGTGGAAATATTTATCAGATTATTTTCATTAAGGTAACACATGCACATGAAAACACATCAATATAATTTAGAAGATGATACATGTATAAAGAGTAGCAATCCCCCATATAGCCCCTCATATCCCTCATCCAACTTCCCAGAGATAATGTTTCTTCATAATTCTTTTGGTAATTAGTTTCATACCTCTAAAAAATGTCCTTATACTTCCATTTGTTATCCCTTTTAAAAATATTTGATTGACAAGTTACAGATTAGTTGATATAACATACCTTCTCAGAGTTGAGTAGTATCTCATTATTCTGGGTTATCGTGTTTTATCAATGATGTGGCAGATCAATGCTGATTGCCTTTCTTTAGCGGAATCTTTGATCACCGTCATAGTTTAGAATTGCTGATCTATTATAGAATAAAAAAACAGGCTGACTTTTACTAAGATTTAGTGTTGTTTTCAAATTATCCACAGCCTACCTCCCCTAGTGTCTGCCCCAGGAACTGATCTCCCCTACAGTCAAGTATCTCACAGTCATTTTAGAATTGCCTATAGTATTCAGACCATTTTGAAGAGTCAGGAACATAGATTTTTCAAATCAATGGTCTGATATTTTAAAAGTATTTCTAGCTAACTTTGTTGAGCTGAATAAACCCGTGAAAATATCTAGAAAACCAATGAGGAAGCCTCACACTATGAGACCCATTACAGACCCATTTTTGCACCAAAAACTCTTGACAAGGCTTCAGAAAATGTTTGGCATAGGCTTGATATTTAGACGTTGACTACTGCTGGAAAATGGAACTGGGCAAAGTGTCTAATGTTCTGAAGAAATAGTCATTGCTGAATTTAAGCACGAAAGAACTGTGATATTTTAATTGACAATTTCGAATGAGAGCCAAGTACAAAGAACTAGAGAATTAAAGAAGAGATTAGAGGGACATGCTGGCATAACACTAATTGGACACAAAGACTTAAATAAAGTTTGGAGAGTGGAGTGAATTCCTGATGACAGACAAATCCAGACAAAGCCTAGGAAATGTCTAAGGAATTTATTCTTGCTGTGTGGGTTATTTGAAAATACAGTATATTTAAATGGGTGGCACCTCAAATTGCAAGTAATAACATTAATTATAACCTGCTCTTTTACACTAGTTTCTGAGGCTAATAGCAGGATACCGGCCAAATTTACTTTTATGCTTTGTTGTATTATATATATGCAAAACAAGTGGAAATATTTATCAGATTATTTTCATTAAGGTAACACATGCACATGAAAACACATCAATATAATTTAGAAGATGATACATGTATAAAGAGTAGCAATCCCCCATATAGCCCCTCATATCCCTCATCCAACTTCCCAGAGATAATGTTTCTTCATAATTCTTTTGGTAATTAGTTTCATACCTCTAAAAAATGTCCTTATACTTCCATTTGTTATCCCTTTTAAAAATATTATTTATACACTCTTCAGAATGAAAACTGAGGATTAGTTCCTGGCCTTAATCTCTTCATTTTCCTTTTCTTCTGAATTTTACCATATCTTAGTTATTTTTGTCACTTTAGATAGTATATATAGTATCTCTATTTCTCATTCCATTAATGTTCAGCAATATCTCTTGAGATCCACATTAGTAAGATAAAGATATCGTACACCTACCTAATCCTCTAGCCTCCCACCATCTAATTATATTTCCAGAGACGTTAGGTTTAGCATAGCGTTTGCCAAGCACAACCACATCTTCCATATTTTATCCATGAAAAGTACAAAGTGGAAAAGCAATAAAGCTCATTGAGATTATCATTACTATGAAAATATAGTCCAATGCCAGTTTCAGTTATGTGTTAAGATTACATTCATTTTCTTATAGGTCCAATATTACATTACCTGGGCTTCTCAAAGGGAAATTTTCTCACGGTCATGGTCAAATGCATTCCCTTCCATCCTATCTATTGCTTATAATCAAGGCATTCTATTTTGTTTCATATCTGTATTATACCTGTCTTCTTCTTTTTTTTTTTTCCAGAAGTTTTTCAATATGTTTTTTCCTTACATTGTTTCCTTTGTGTTTTTTGGATCATCACTTTAAATTCCCATTCTTTCAACTCTATCAGATCTTTCCTTTCCACCCCAAAGATCTCTCTGTGCTTTCTGTTATTGAACACCAGTGTTTCTGCTTGATCTTGAGTGTGACAGGAGACCCCGTTCACAGTGTGAGTGGTCATAGTGTATCAAGTGGTCGACTTTTCCTTGGAAACGGCAGACATGAAGCAGATATACTAATGCCAGAAAGAAAAGAATATTCAAACAAAGAGCCTAACCTTTCCTTGAACAAATTCTTGGCTTTAGGAGAAAAATGATCTGGGTATTCATTTGTCAGTTTCTTTTTGCTTTGGATGTTTACTTTTGATTTGTTGTATATTTTAGATGGTTATATTGACTGTCTATTCCCATGTAACTAGTTGTCTCAAAACTTAGCGGCTTAAACTAACAGGGATTCATTCTCTCACAGTTCTTGTGGGTTGAGTGAATCTGGGAGAAACTTAGGGTTTGAGTTTGAGGGTTTGGGGGTTTGGGGGTTTGACTGGAGAGTGGAAATTCACTATCCAATTCACTTACATGGCTGCTGGCAGGCCTTCTCCTCTCACCGTTGGGCACAGGACTGCTTCATGAATGCTGCCAGCTCACGTCCCCCAGGGCAAATGATATTAGAGGGGAAGGAGAGAGAGGGGTAGAGTCTGGGGCTCATTTAGGATGGGAGCCACAGACTTTTCATAACCTACTCTTCTTTAGAAGTGACATTACATCATGACTGTGGTTAGTCTCGTCCATCCATACCCCAGGGGAGGAAATTGCACAAGGACATCAATGCCAGGATTGAGGATCTTAGAGCCCCTCAAAATGTCTAAGAGTAGGTGGTTGCCAAAGGATATGACTTTTATTTATGTTTTCTGCTAATCTCCTTCTAAACCTTCTCCAGATTGGCAGCCACTGACTCTTTATCGCATATATTGTATTCCTAGCTATGGATTTTTTCTGCTTTTCTCACTCACCAACCTTTTTCAGCAACGTCTAGTCTTCCACTCGAGTTTTGAAATCTCTTTATTTTGCTGACTGAATACTTTTTCTCTCCAGTGTTGGCTTTACAAACCACATTGGTTCTTCTAGCTTTTGTTTTTAGTGAGTTCTCAGAAGGGAGAAACACAAAAGCATCAGTATTCTCCCCCAACTTGAACTGAACATTGAGATTGCAGTTATGACTAGAGGAGATTAAATGTTTTGGTATTACATTTAGTGACTATGTAGGAAAGAAGGCACTTTGCTTTGCGAATAGCTTCTTTTTATTTTCAAAACACAGATAAGAAGTCTTCTCTATATCCACAGTTAACTGAGTTTTCAAATTTTAGCAGATTCTGAAATATGAAGAAAAACAAGCTAAAATTCTGTATTATTTCTGAATTCTGAGTTTCCTGCTCCTTCCCCCTACTAACTTAACCTTCTGAAACAGTTTCTGCTTGCTTGAGTATATATGGTATTGCACTTATGCAGCTTCAAAGAGTGTTTTAATCTTTCCCAGTTTGAAAAAGTTTAGCAATAATCATTTGGACTCAAAGAGCAATCACAAAAATTCTAAATGACTCTGTGGTTGATAAGGCCTGAGTTCTTCTGCGTTATTTTATTGTCATTCATTTTTGATGGTTCAAAGTAGATGATGTGGTAACTTAGCAAAATAGTCTTCATTTTCTGTAATATCTTATCTTTAATGAAATCTTAGAAAGAAACAGCCTTATATTTCTGACTTCATAATGTACTATTCATCAACGTAGAAAAACCAAAATGAGAAGCTAGGTATAGTTTTGTCTTGGTATCCAATTTCAATTTGTTCCAGAGAATCAGGAACTGAAATATTAGACAGATATTAGAGTAGTGTTGGAAGAAAAGGAGGATTTTTATTATTCCTAGATTCCAGGGTTAAACTACTTTAATTTCAAGAAACATTTGCCAATGAATTCTAGTGGTAATTAGAGCAAAATTACTGCTTGCTTTGCTAAAAGGAAACTCAAAAACGAATATAAATACAAAGCAAAGAAATGCTTTACATTCAAACCTAACCATATGTGACATTTAATAGACTTGTGTAGTTATTGCCCATTTTTTTTATCATTTCAAAGTTAACTGTCCCTCCATACTTAAAGAAAAATATTTTATTTCACTAAAATGGATTAAAATAAATATTGATCTACTTTTTTTTTAAAGTTCCCCTACTTTGTGTTTCAGTTAGTTTTTTCTATGTTGCAAACTTCCCCAAGACAGCCACTAGAAACATTTAGCTCACAATTCTGTGATTCTGCAATTTGAACTGACCTCAGCTGGGCGGTTTTTCTAAACTCACCCAGTTTGGGTTTGGTTGATCTCAGTGGGTCTATTCATGTGGTGATGATCCACTACTGGGTTAGTAGGGACTGGCTGATCTAAGGTGGCTCAGTTGGGACAGTTTACCTGTGTTCCACAGGTGACTTACACTCCAGAAAAGCAACCCAATCATAGAATACCATGAATGAGAGTGGAACTGTGGAGAGTCTTTTGAGCCTAGGCTCAAAACTTGCCTAAAACTGCTTCTGCTTCAGTGATAAGGCAAGTCACAATCAGTCCAGATTCATGGAGAAGCATTATAAGAAATGTGACCCTGATTGTGATCGATCACAACTTGAAGGAGTGTGACCTGTATTAATATTTATGGTCTAGATGATGTGGTAACTTAGCAAAATAGTCTTCATTTTCTGTAATATCTTATCTTTAATGAAATCTTAGAAAGAAACAGCCTTATATTTCTGACTTCATAATGTACTATTCATCAACGTAGAAAAACCAAAATGAGAAGCTAGGTATAGTTTTGTCTTGGTATCCAATTTCAATTTGTTCCAGAGAATCAGGAACTGAAATATTAGACAGATATTAGAGTAGTGTTGGAAGAAAAGGAGGATTTTTATTATTCCTAGATTCCAGGGTTAAACTACTTTAATTTCAAGAAACATTTGCCAATGAATTCTAGTGGTAATTAGAGCAAAATTACTGCTTGCTTTGCTAAAAGGAAACTCAAAAACGAATATAAATACAAAGCAAAGAAATGCTTTACATTCAAACCTAACCATATGTGACATTTAATAGACTTGTGTAGTTATTGCCCATTTTTTTTATCATTTCAAAGTTAACTGTCCCTCCATACTTAAAGAAAAATATTTTATTTATTTCACTAAAATGGATTAAAATAAATATTGATCTACTTTTTTTTTAAAGTTCCCCTACTTTGTGTTTCAGTTAGTTTTTTCTATGTTGCAAACTTCCCCAAGACAGCCACTAGAAACATTTAGCTCACAATTCTGTGATTCTGCAATTTGAACTGACCTCAGCTGGGCGGTTTTTCTAAACTCACCCAGTTTGGGTTTGGTTGATCTCAGTGGGTCTATTCATGTGGTGATGATCCACTACTGGGTTAGTAGGGACTGGCTGATCTAAGGTGGCTCAGTTGGGACAGTTTACCTGTGTTCCACAGGTGACTTACACTCCAGAAAAGCAACCCAATCATAGAATACCATGAATGAGAGTGGAACTGTGGAGAGTCTTTTGAGCCTAGGCTCAAAACTTGCCTAAAACTGCTTCTGCTTCAGTGATAAGGCAAGTCACAATCAGTCCAGATTCATGGAGAAGCATTATAAGAAATGTGACCCTGATTGTGATCGATCACAACTTGAAGGAGTGTGACCTGTATTAATATTTATGGTCTAGATGACAAAATGATAAAATCATGTTGTCACATACACTGTTAATAGCTAAAAGTCAAATGAAGACAAACAAATATACATAAGGTTTTGTTGAAACCAGAAAAATTGGGATTAATATTTCTAATACTGGATATTTAAATTCTGCCCACTCTTCTCTAATGATGGTCTCCAATGTATTAGGTGGTGTCATCCATTCCTTCCTGGGTACATTCAGTATCAGAACAGGTCATTTGTTCAGCTTGCAGCAGGTGCTGTTTAAGGCCTATAGTTAGCTCTTTCCCCTTTCCTCCTTAGAGGTATTTATCATCAAACTTTGATGGTCAAAATCACAGTATTCGAAGATCACCGTAGGACAAAGGACATGAATCTGTTTTGAGATACAAGGTATATATATGGCTATTGCAGGCGGATTCTTTACTGTCTGAGCCATAAAAAGAAGCCCAATAATACTGGAGTGGGCAGCCTATCCCTTCTCTGGGATATCTTTCCAACCTAAGAATTGAACAGGGTCTCTTGCATTGCAGGTGATTTCTTTACCAACTGAGCTACAAGGGAATCCCTGTATATGCCTATAGGTATAGATATAAAAATATTGATATACCTTTCATGTTCTTGATTAAGTAAGTTGGCCAAGGTCACTGTTTCTTTATCTTCCATGCCTCCATATTTTCTTCAGTATTATGTATTACATTATTTTTCTCAAAATAGAGGGTTTGTGGTTGTTATAACTTTTTTTTTTATACTAAGTTTTTTCATTCAAGGCTTTAGGCTACAAAGATGTCAGAGCTTAAACTAAGATCGTTGCTTTTCCCCCTCTGAGGATAAAAAAAATTATCTGAATTACAATACAGTTCCAGAATTTTGCTTTTAAGTCACCTTGACATTCCTATAAAATCTACTTTAATCTCTGACAGAAATGAATACTGTGCATTATCAGTCAAAAAACATTTTAAGGAACAGAAAAGAATACTCCTCTTCTATTAAATGGGTATAGAGAATGAAATACATGTGAGAGAGTGAGATACATGTATGTATATATATATGTAGTACATGTGGGGGGGTGTGCGTGCTTAGTCACGTCATGCTCTTTGCAACCCCCCATCAGGCTCCTCTGTCCATGGGATTTCCCAGACAAGAATACTGGAGTGGGTTGCCTATCCCTTCTCTGGGATATCTTTCCAACCTAAGAATTGAACAGGGTCTCTTGCATTGCAGGTGATTTCTTTACCAACTGAGCTACAAGGGAATCCCTGTATATGCCTATAGGTATAGATATAAAAATATTGATATACCTTTCATGTTCTTGATTAAGTAAGTTGGCCAAGGTCACTGTTTCTTTATCTTCCATGCCTCCATATTTTCTTCAGTATTATGTATTACATTATTTTTCTCAAAATAGAGGGTTTGTGGTTGTTATAACTTTTTTTTTTATACTAAGTTTTTTCATTCAAGGCTTTAGGCTACAAAGATGTCAGAGCTTAAACTAAGATCGTTGCTTTTCCCCTCTGAGGATAAAAAATTATCTGAATTACAATACAGTTCCAGAATTTTGCTTTTAAGTCACCTTGACATTCCTATAAAATCTACTTTAATCTCTGACAGAAATGAATACTGTGCATTATCAGTCAAAAAACATTTTAAGGAACAGAAAAGAATACTCCTCTTCTATTAAATGGGTATAGAGAATGAAATACATGTGAGAGAGTGAGATACATGTATGTATATATATATGTAGTACATGTGGGGGGGTGTGCGTGCTTAGTCACGTCATGCTCTTTGCAACCCCCCATCAGGCTCCTCTGTCCATGGGATTTCCCAGACAAGAATACTGGAGTGGGTTGCCATTTCCTTCTCCTGGGTATCTTCCTAATCCAGGAATTGAACCCATGTCTCTTGCATTGGCAGATGAATTCTTTGCCACTGAGCCACTAAGGCAGCAGCAAATGCCATTACATGAAAGCAAAAATATGACAGATTTGAAAGAACTCATTCTTTCTGTCAAGATGATTATAATAAGAGGCCAGTAAACAGCTTTGATTTCCATTCTATGTTAGTCTGTTCTAGTTACTAAAACAAAACAACACAAACTGAGTGGCTTAAACAGATATTTACTTTCTCATGGTTCTTGAGGTTGAATAGTCCAAAATCAAGGTGCCAGTTAATTTGGTTTCTGGGAAGAGCTTTCTTCGTAGCTTATAGATGGCTGCCTTTTCACTGTTTTCTCATGACCTTTCCTAGGTGCTTATACCTGGAGAAAGAAATCTCTTTGTATTCCTCTTTTTTTTAAATCACTAACCCTATTAGAATCCCACCCTTATGACTTCATTTAAACTTAATTACCTTCTAAAAGCTCTATCTCCAAATTCTGTCACTTTGGCAGTTAGGGTTTAAACATATGGACTTTTGAGTGAATGCAATTCAAACCATAGCAGACCCTGAACCTGAAACATATTGGAGCTCTTAAATTGGAATTTTAATATAATTACTGAAATCTACACATTCAATCTCAGTGACCTAAACTACTTCCTTTGTAAAAATTCTCTAAAATTGATTATCCTTTCCTTTCCTCCCACCATCAGACTGTTTCTATATTTTGAATGTCGACAAGACAATACCCCAATCAGTCTTGCCTCCAATGAGTCTTTAACACTTGCTGCCTAATTAATTCTAGCAGTATCACCGTCAAGTATGAGGTCAAATTTTCCATGCTCCAAGGCAGCCAATGAAAATATTAATTGTTATTACTTATGTAGGGAAGGGACAAGAGGATATCTATTGCAAATGATCAAAGGTGCTTTTTCTCTTTAGCACATATCATCAGACTTTCAGCACATGAAGAAATAATTTTCTTCCTAATAATGAAGACTGGCCAGTCATAATGAAACAGTATATCTATCATTTTGAGTATTATCCAAAAGGAATTTTCAAGCTGAATGGTAGATACTGTCTCCTTTTTTAAGATCCATATTGAATTCTTTTAATACATTTTATCAGTTAAAATGAATAATATATTCACCCACTGTAGAATTGAGTAGGGGGAATAGTGTCTTTCATTTTACTAGAATTAGCACATTGCTAAGGAAGGCCAGAGACATTTATTAGAAACTAGCAAGACCAGGAGACATGTTCTGCAATAAAAAAATGCTTCTACTGTAAGTGGTGAATTAAGGGCTGGGAGCTAGATTTATCTTTCAATACTTTTGACTAAAAGGGTTGAACTTCTAAACAACCCCCAAATGATGCAGACATGGAGAGTCTTTTGAGACACATTTGTAGCACTTAACAGCACTTGGTCATTTTATATGATGCATTTGGATGAGACAAATTGCATTGCTCTTCCTTGTGCATTGATATTTTCTAAGTACACCATTTGGTATTGAGGAGAAAGTGATTTGCCTCTGACAACATGAGAACTGGCAAAATGGTATTTGTCCACTTTTTCTATCCACACTGAGTTAAAGATGTCTAAATTCGGTATTTTAATATAATTACTGAAATCTACACATTCAATCTCAGTGACCTAAACTACTTCCTTTGTAAAAATTCTCTAAAATTGATTATCCTTTCCTTTCCTCCCACCATCAGACTGTTTCTATATTTTGAATGTCGACAAGACAATACCCCAATCAGTCTTGCCTCCAATGAGTCTTTAACACTTGCTGCCTAATTAATTCTAGCAGTATCACCGTCAAGTATGAGGTCAAATTTTCCATGCTCCAAGGCAGCCAATGAAAATATTAATTGTTATTACTTATGTAGGGAAGGGACAAGAGGATATCTATTGCAAATGATCAAAGGTGCTTTTTCTCTTTAGCACATATCATCAGACTTTCAGCACATGAAGAAATAATTTTCTTCCTAATAATGAAGACTGGCCAGTCATAATGAAACAGTATATCTATCATTTTGAGTATTATCCAAAAGGAATTTTCAAGCTGAATGGTAGATACTGTCTCCTTTTTTAAGATCCATATTGAATTCTTTTAATACATTTTATCAGTTAAAATGAATAATATATTCACCCACTGTAGAATTGAGTAGGGGGAATAGTGTCTTTCATTTACTAGAATTAGCACATTGCTAAGGAAGGCCAGAGACATTTATTAGAAACTAGCAAGACCAGGAGACATGTTCTGCAATAAAAAAATGCTTCTACTGTAAGTGGTGAATTAAGGGCTGGGAGCTAGATTTATCTTTCAATACTTTTGACTAAAAGGGTTGAACTTCTAAACAACCCCCAAATGATGCAGACACGGAGAGTCTTTTGAGACACATTTGTAGCACTTAACAGCACTTGGTCATTTTATATGATGCATTTGGATGAGACAAATTGCATTGCTCTTCCTTGTGCATTGATATTTTCTAAGTACACCATTTGGTATTGAGGAGAAAGTGATTTGCCTCTGACAACATGAGAACTGGCAAAATGGTATTTGTCCACTTTTTCTATCCACACTGAGTTAAAGATGTCTAAATTCGGTATTTTCTGGGTGCCTAAGTGACTGTACTGACTCTACTTTATACTAAAAAAGTAACTCAAAATATGGCTAAGGAAATTAAATTTTACTAACTTATGCTGATAAATTCTGACATAATTTAGATGAATATGAGTAAGAAAAAAAAGAAAAACATTCTATTAAGAATAAACAAAGTAATTTAGATAAATAATCTTTTGTGATATCTTTTTGAATTCCATTTGTAATTTATTGTACTTTATTAAAAATATGTTAAATTCTTTAAAAAATACATCAAGATCAATTGTGTAATAACATAACATGAGTTTGAGCAAAAGATTCATGTAGCATATTGATTTCCTTACATAGACTAATGAAACTCTCCAAATTAGTCATACAGATGAGTGTCTAAGAGTCATTCAGATATTAGATTTATGTAACTTTATATTAGGTTAGTAGAATATATATATATATATATATATATATGTTTTACACATTGGTCTATATGCTACGTACATCACAAAGAGTTCTTTATAAAACACTCTCACTGTAGTTAATGTTTTTTGTTTGTTTGTTTTTAATTAATTTATTTACTTTTTTTTGTGGGGGGCAGGTTGGGGAGGAGGTGGGTGGGCGGGCCACTTATATTGGTCTTTCATTTATCTGTTTTCATCCATCTTTGTTCTTTGACCCATGTGGGCCTCGCATCGCGGTGGCCAGTGTTGTCGCAGAGCGCCAGCTCTGGGCGCATGTAAGAGCTCCGGCTTGGTAATTGGACACATGGGTCTAGCCGCTCCGCGGCACGTGGGATCTTCCCAGGCCAGGGATTGAACCGGCGCCCCTTGCATTGCAAGGTGGTGTCATTACCCACTGGACCACCAGGGAAGCCCAGGTAATGGTTTAAAGTTATGAACCAAATACGCTTTCCTCTCCGTCCCCCAGCACCCATGAACAAACAAAAGTATATCAGCAGTTTCCTAGAAATATGTGCAAGACTTTAGTTCCATGGAGTTTCTAATGTTAGTGCAGAATTCTAAGATTTAAAATCTCAAAAGACACTTGGTAAATGCTTTCTAAATAACTCTTGCAATACTTGATAAAAATTCTCAATCATAATGCTTAATTATGCTTAAAAACATTGAGACATGACATAACTAGTTACACTTGCTAATAAAATATATGCAACTTTTTATTCTAAGGTATATACATGACCAAACCAATATCTAAGCTACACTTTACAGCCTGTCTCATTTTTTATGTTATCTGTGAATGTTTCCCATCAAAGTGAAAAAAAGTGTACCAAAGTTTAACAACCAGGCATGAAGATTTTATTCATGACTATTGCAAAAGGGGAGAGAGACTGAATTCAGCACCACTGGAGCAAAGCGCTGGAAAGGTTTTAAGAGTCAAGGTAGAAGATCACAGGTCACCTGTGCTTGCTATTTTGGCTTTACACAAAGGGAAAGTAAAGATTTCTTGTTTCTTCTTGACAGGAGACAATTTTACAACTTGGAAAAGTAGGCTCACCTAAGATAGGCTCCTCTCCTCCCACAGAGTCTGGGCTATCCTTCTTGATAATTACATTCAAAGAGCTGACTTCCAGGTCCTTGAGAAAGACATTTCCTAGGTCATAAAACTACAAGAGGCTTTTTCTTTTTTTTTTACAGGATTTTGTTTACTGCCACACATTGACCTGCATCCACCATAGGTATACATATGTTCCCCACTGACCTGAACCACCATCCGTCTGTCTCCCTCCCCATCCACCACCCCCCCCAGGTTGCCACAGAGCCCCTGTTTGAGATTCCCCAGGTCCCCCAGCATATTCCCCTCCCTCACCCCGATGTCTTTAAGACTGTTCTCCATGTCTGTCTCTCCACTGCATATTCATTCATCAGCACCATCTTTCTAGATTCCGTGTACGTGCGTCAGTATAAAACTACAAGAGGCTTTTAAGGAGATTTATAGTCACTTAAAAGTCAGGCAGAGAAAGAATTTGCAATTATGTTTTTCAAAAGGAAGTGCTCTAAGAAATGGGAAGTTGTTGACTATAGTCAGAAAGAAACCTGTCTAAAGTGTAGTTAAGCTGAGGTAAAAAGAGTGTTTTGGTCATTCTTTTAACTCTTCCAAGCAGAGAGACCATTTTCTGCATCAAAACCTTACAGCCCTTTCTGTCTTTCCCACTCACTTGACACATTTAGAGCTTTGGAGGTGGCTTAGTGGTAAAGAATCTGCCTGCAGTACAGGAGCCATAGGAGACATGGGTTTGATTCCTTTCCTAGATTATGATAAAGTAAAAGAAGTAATAAGAGACACCAATGAATAGGCAAATAAAGAGATACCTAGGTCAAGGTCCTGGAGATTTACAAGGATCTGTCCCTGTGGAATTAGGGTATGCCATCCTCCAAGCACATGGGTTTGATAGCAACTCAGAAGCTCTCCAAACCCTATAGTTAAGGGATTTGTATGGTAGCTTTATTACGTATGCATCTTTGATTATTAACTCAATCTTTTGTCCTACCCTTTGGAGAGAATGGGGAATGAGAGTGGGCCTGAACATTTCAGATTTCTACTCCTGATTTTTCTAGTAACCAGCCACCATCCAGAAGTTCTCCAAAGCCCACTGAGAGTTGCCTTTCTAGAAGACAGTATTGCTATCACCAGGAAATTCCTAGGTTTTTAAGAGTTCTGTTTTAAGAAATAGGGTCACAGACAAAAGCGTAGAACAACAGATGCTACTACCTCATAGAAAATTAATTTGAAAATTTATTACTTAGAAAATTACAAAAATTTTAGGAGCTCTGGTCAGGAGCCAATATTTGAATCTGTGGGCAACACAATTCATTCCTCACAGTACCTCACTAATAGCATTGCAAAGTTCATAATGATAGGTTCTATATCTTGATTATATTTGAACTCAACACACTGTCTTGGTCATAAAGGATGTAAGTTCATTGCTCAAGTAAACATAATTGAAGATTCCCATGAACTTCACTTTGCCTCATATAAGCATTGTCAGAGAGGGGCTGTGAGGTATCTGAGATACACTGGAGTTTTGTTTTGTTTTGTTTTGTTTTTTTATAGTATTGTTAGACTTTATAGAATGAGGAAAGAAAAAGTGAGGGTTAGATTCTTCTGGAGACTACCTAGTGGCCTAGCTTCCTGTCCTTTTATTTGGTGGCTCATGTATTGCCTGCTCGTTACCTACCAGCCCTGCCATGACTCTGGCTGTGTGCAGGTGATCAAGCTCAGGTTTTTGCCTACACGGATTGTTGGAACATGTCTGAAGAGTTAGAATCCCTTTTTTAAAAACTCCTACACTGACAACCTGTGTAGCATTCAGTAGGACACACTATGCGATTGATTTTCTTTTCTTTTTTCTTTCACAGGGCTATTGAAGAATAGATTATTTGAAATAAGAGACACCAATGAATAGGCAAATAAAGAGATACCTAGGTCAAGGTCCTGGAGATTTACAAGGATCTGTCCCTGTGGAATTAGGGTATGCCATCCTCCAAGCACATGGGTTTGATAGCAACTCAGAAGCTCTCCAAACCCTATAGTTAAGGGATTTGTATGGTAGCTTTATTACGTATGCATCTTTGATTATTAACTCAATCTTTTGTCCTACCCTTTGGAGAGAATGGGGAATGAGAGTGGGCCTGAACATTTCAGATTTCTACTCCTGATTTTTCTAGTAACCAGCCACCATCCAGAAGTTCTCCAAAGCCCACTGAGAGTTGCCTTTCTAGAAGACAGTATTGCTATCACCAGGAAATTCCTAGGTTTTTAAGAGTTCTGTTTTAAGAAATAGGGTCACAGACAAAAGCGTAGAACAACAGATGCTACTACCTCATAGAAAATTAATTTGAAAATTTATTACTTAGAAAATTACAAAAATTTTAGGAGCTCTGGTCAGGAGCCAATATTTGAATCTGTGGGCAACACAATTCATTCCTCACAGTACCTCACTAATAGCATTGCAAAGTTCATAATGATAGGTTCTATATCTTGATTATATTTGAACTCAACACACTGTCTTGGTCATAAAGGATGTAAGTTCATTGCTCAAGTAAACATAATTGAAGATTCCCATGAACTTCACTTTGCCTCATATAAGCATTGTCAGAGAGGGGCTGTGAGGTATCTGAGATACACTGGAGTTTTGTTTTGTTTTGTTTTGTTTTTTTATAGTATTGTTAGACTTTATAGAATGAGGAAAGAAAAAGTGAGGGTTAGATTCTTCTGGAGACTACCTAGTGGCCTAGCTTCCTGTCCTTTTATTTGGTGGCTCATGTATTGCCTGCTCGTTACCTACCAGCCCTGCCATGACTCTGGCTGTGTGCAGGTGATCAAGCTCAGGTTTTTGCCTACACGGATTGTTGGAACATGTCTGAAGAGTTAGAATCCCTTTTTTAAAAACTCCTACACTGACAACCTGTGTAGCATTCAGTAGGACACACTATGCGATTGATTTTCTTTTCTTAAGGAATGAGATTATTATTCCTGTTCACAGGGCTATTGAAGAATAGATTATTTGAAATCTCGAGAATGAAAAAGACCTCATTATTTTAGAAGCTGAGTCTCTTGTTTTAAAATGCCTGATGTGTCCTTGTTGTAGCTATGAAGACTGGCTAATATTCAGTCTTTAAAGAAGAAATATGCACATGGTTCTCTATATTTATAGAATTTTAAAAGCTCCATCAGTATCTCTGCAAAAGAATTTTAAAGAGCAACATTTTAACACCGTCTGAATAGCTAGTAAACATTTTATATGATCATGATCAAGGACGGAAGTAAGAGAAACTGGAAATAGAAAGGCAAAGGATCCTGTATATTTGCCAACAGCTTTTTTTCTCCATAGCCTCCCTCACTTTTGCATTCACCCTGTGGTCTCAAAACTTACTGTTCTCAAGACAATTTGCAAATCACTATGGGTATAAACACAAAGATCTTGAAAACAAAGCCTCGCCCACATAAAACCAATGCAACATAATGGGAATAAGAAGGAGATAGATTAGAATGCACAGAGACAGCAGGGCAGGCATAGGGCCTCCAGCTTTATTCCTAGAACAGGGAGAATCAATGAAGAGAATAAGTAGAGGAATCTCATGATCTGGTTTACAATTTAAGATTTCCTGGATGCTGTGTGGAAAATAGATTAAACTGAAGCAAGAATGGGGGAGTGTCAAGGCTAGTGAGAACATCAAAATCATGAAATCAACTGCTTTCTCTGAGTTATTCTCAAACTGTCTTGTTTTTCATGCTGCATCATTTGGGTGATATGTTCCCAGGGCCATAATCTTAAAGGCAAGTAAAAGATTTCACTTCCCTGGGTAAAAATAATAGCATATTCAATGAGCAGGAGTGTGTCCCTTGTTCAACTTAAGCTTTTCAATTTTTTATTCCCAATATGCAGTTTTTTGTTCTCCCTTTACACAGTTTTGTTGTTTACTGCTACAGTCATAGGTATACACTTGACTCCTCCCACTTGAACTTGCCTGCCATTTCCCTCCCCATTCCACCCCTCCAGGTTGTTGCATAGCCCCCGTGTTTAGGTTCCCTTAGTCTTACAGCACATTCACATGAGTTGTCTTTTTTACATATGGTAATGTAACTTTCCATGTTAATAAATTTAAAAAAAAATAGGAAGGGGGCATATGTAAACCTGTGGCTGATATGTATTGATGTGTGGCAGAAACCAACACAGTATTTAAAGAAGAAATATGTCACATGGTTCTCTATATTTATAGAATTTTAAAAGCTCCATCAGTATCTCTGCAAAAGAATTTTAAAGAGCAACATTTTAACACCGTCTGAATAGCTAGTAAACATTTTATATGATCATGATCAAGGACGGAAGTAAGAGAAACTGGAAATAGAAAGGCAAAGGATCCTGTATATTTGCCAACAGCTTTTTTTCTCCATAGCCTCCCTCACTTTTGCATTCACCCTGTGGTCTCAAAACTTACTGTTCTCAAGACAATTTGCAAATCACTATGGGTATAAACACAAAGATCTTGAAAACAAAGCCTCGCCCACATAAAACCAATGCAACATAATGGGAATAAGAAGGAGATAGATTAGAATGCACAGAGACAGCAGGGCAGGCATAGGGCCTCCAGCTTTATTCCTAGAACAGGGAGAATCAATGAAGAGAATAAGTAGAGGAATCTCATGATCTGGTTTACAATTTAAGATTTCCTGGATGCTGTGTGGAAAATAGATTAAACTGAAGCAAGAATGGGGGAGTGTCAAGGCTAGTGAGAACATCAAAATCATGAAATCAACTGCTTTCTCTGAGTTATTCTCAAACTGTCTTGTTTTTCATGCTGCATCATTTGGGTGATATGTTCCCAGGGCCATAATCTTAAAGGCAAGTAAAAGATTTCACTTCCCTGGGTAAAAATAATAGCATATTCAATGAGCAGGAGTGTGTCCCTTGTTCAACTTAAGCTTTTCAATTTTTTATTCCCAATATGCAGTTTTTTGTTCTCCCTTTACACAGTTTTGTTGTTTACTGCTACAGTCATAGGTATACACTTGACTCCTCCCACTTGAACTTGCCTGCCATTTCCCTCCCCATTCCACCCCTCCAGGTTGTTGCATAGCCCCCGTGTTTAGGTTCCCTTAGTCTTACAGCACATTCACATGAGTTGTCTTTTTTACATATGGTAATGTAACTTTCCATGTTAATAAATTTAAAAAAAAATAGGAAGGGGGCATATGTAAACCTGTGGCTGATATGTATTGATGTGTGGCAGAAACCAACACAGTATTGTAAAGCAAGTGTCCTCAGTTAAAAATAAATAAATGTTTTAAATTATTAAAAAAAAAAACAAATATGCAGTTTTAATGGCTTTCAAAAAAAGTATATTCTTTGTAACTCCCCCAACATTTCAGAACTTATTTAAGGTGTCACGTGGAATGGCTACCCACTCCAGTGTTCTTGCCTGGAGAATTCCATGGACAAGAGGAACCTGACAGATTACAGTCCATAGGGTACCAAAGAGTTGGACATGACTGAGAGACTTTCACTTTTGCCTTAAACCTTTTGAGAGACAAAAGCATGCTTTATGTCCTATAATTGATGAAATGTTCCCCCTAAATAGATCTCACATTACTGAATCTGATGACATGAATAATAAAAATAACCATGAGAAGGAAGTGACCATTTTAAGCAGTATGCAGGGAAGAGATCCTTATCTGGAGTTGAAAAGTGGAGAATATTTTCATGATGAACTAGGCTCTCCAGACCACTGCAATAAGCTTCCTGATGTTAAAATCTGAGGATGTTTCAAGGTAAGATTTTAGAAGGGCAAAGTCTCTGTTTTAAACACAGAAAGTCTGGTGTTTCAGAAAGCATGTGCCCCCCAAATTGAGGAGATGTTGAAGCTCAAGTTTAGTGCATTTCTTCGTTCTTGTAGGTAATCAGTGGGCTTGAGTTGGTAGAAGATGAGTTTGCTGTGTTAACAAATGGCATTTGTTGGTAATTTCTTCTACTTGCCCCATGTACTTTCTAAGGTTTTTGTTTGTTTGTTTTTCATACTCAGTGTGTCACATCTGCAAATCATGACTGAATACAGAAAACAAAGAAATTTGCTATGTGCCTCAGAACCAATGAGAAAATGCCTGTAGAAATTTCTGAGAATTCACTATAAAACATTCACAGTTGAGAATAGCCTAAAGTCACTCCCTTACATATTTGCAAAATAAGTTTGGGACTGAGGATTGACATGATGTTAGCTGCAGAATGGACCTATATTCCCCTTCTACTGTATTCATTACTAGATGGTAGGTAACCTTTACCTAGCTGCTTAACCTGATGAAACATCCATAAAATGGGAAAACCATAAAATCAGTTCTGAAAAAATAACAGCTCATGATGATGCATATGACATTCCTGGCACATATAGATGTAAAAGTTAATATTATTTTCAGAAAAAATGTTTTAAAATGTAGACCCTTTAGACATTTTCAAATCTCTCTGCTACTTGACCTTGTCATTTTTATACACTCTGTTCTTCACCTAGTCTCCCCATCCCAACTTCATCATTAGCCATAGACCTTAGACTTCCCTAAGGTCTATGGCTTCCACTGCCTATATCATCTTTGTTCCATATGACATTGCATGCTTAATTTCCCCAGCTACCTAATTGTTAATCTCAACTCCTCTGACTCCTTATCCCCAGTCTTATCCAGATCTAGGTCTGTGTACCACCCAGTCTTCTTACCTTAAAACCTCAAATCTCTACCTACTCATGTTTGCACTGCTCCTCAGACCTTGTTTCCAAATCTAAAACTCTATAGATTAATTCATCGATAAAAAAAACCATGAGAAGGAAGTGACCATTTTAAGCAGTATGCAGGGAAGAGATCCTTATCTGGAGTTGAAAAGTGGAGAATATTTTCATGATGAACTAGGCTCTCCAGACCACTGCAATAAGCTTCCTGATGTTAAAATCTGAGGATGTTTCAAGGTAAGATTTTAGAAGGGCAAAGTCTCTGTTTTAAACACAGAAAGTCTGGTGTTTCAGAAAGCATGTGCCCCCCAAATTGAGGAGATGTTGAAGCTCAAGTTTAGTGCATTTCTTCGTTCTTGTAGGTAATCAGTGGGCTTGAGTTGGTAGAAGATGAGTTTGCTGTGTTAACAAATGGCATTTGTTGGTAATTTCTTCTACTTGCCCCATGTACTTTCTAAGGTTTTTTTTTGTTTGTTTTTCATACTCAGTGTGTCACATCTGCAAATCATGACTGAATACAGAAAACAAAGAAATTTGCTATGTGCCTCAGAACCAATGAGAAAATGCCTGTAGAAATTTCTGAGAATTCACTATAAAACATTCACAGTTGAGAATAGCCTAAAGTCACTCCCTTACATATTTGCAAAATAAGTTTGGGACTGAGGATTGACATGATGTTAGCTGCAGAATGGACCTATATTCCCCTTCTACTGTATTCATTACTAGATGGTAGGTAACCTTTACCTAGCTGCTTAACCTGATGAAACATCCATAAAATGGGAAAACCATAAAATCAGTTCTGAAAAAATAACAGCTCATGATGATGCATATGACATTCCTGGCACATATAGATGTAAAAGTTAATATTATTTTCAGAAAAAATGTTTTAAAATGTAGACCCTTTAGACATTTTCAAATCTCTCTGCTACTTGACCTTGTCATTTTTATACACTCTGTTCTTCACCTAGTCTCCCCATCCCAACTTCATCATTAGCCATAGACCTTAGACTTCCCTAAGGTCTATGGCTTCCACTGCCTATATCATCTTTGTTCCATATGACATTGCATGCTTAATTTCCCCAGCTACCTAATTGTTAATCTCAACTCCTCTGACTCCTTATCCCCAGTCTTATCCAGATCTAGGTCTGTGTACCACCCAGTCTTCTTACCTTAAAACCTCAAATCTCTACCTACTCATGTTTGCACTGCTCCTCAGACCTTGTTCACAAATCATCTGCTTATGAGACTGTGCTAAGATACTGCCTATATATGTCTTTGTAGAAATAGTTAAAAGGGACATCCTAGTAATAGTGGGTCAGTAATGTCATCTTTGCAAAAGAACTTATTTCTTTTGTGCCTTTTGAGTCCACTCTTTATCTCACTCATTACCCCCAACTACTCAAAGTATAAACTTCTTCAAGACTTAACCTGTCTTTTCTCAACCATTGTGAAGCTCTTAGTGCAGTGTTTGCAAATTTATAGTCTAAGTGAATGTTATTATGATACTATCTTAAAACTACTGTGAATCTGCATCAGCAAGTCTAAAATTCTCATTTTATAGCTGAGTAACTTAAAGAATTAAACAGCTTACTGTGGTGACAAAACTGACTGTAGAAATGGAACTAGAACTGGTTCTATGCACTCTGTGTTTAATTCTTGAGCTAAATCTGTAATTGATAAAAACCTTATCTTGCCCACTTTAAAGGAAACTATTAGTATTATCCTTTTGGATAATAGGTTATATATATTTTATAGGCTTATATATTATAATTTTCTTGTAAAAGTAAAGTGTTAATTCTATTCAGGAAAGTAAGACATAAGACTAAGGAAAATTTCTTATTTCTTTTTAATTTAACCTTAGGATACTTATGAATGTAAGATATTTTAGCAAAACACACAAGTCAAAAATCTTGTATCTTATGTTGATAGGTATTATAGGTAAGTACTGAAGGCATAACGTCCTGATTAGACTTGAGTTCACAGTCTTAGTTCCTTATCTGAGCTGCTGTGGTTTTAAAATGTAGACCCTTTAGACATTTTCAAATCTCTCTGCTACTTGACCTTGTCATTTTATACACTCTGTTCTTCACCTAGTCTCCCCATCCCAACTTCATCATTAGCCATAGACCTTAGACTTCCCTAAGGTCTATGGCTTCCACTGCCTATATCATCTTTGTTCCATATGACATTGCATGCTTAATTTCCCCAGCTACCTAATTGTTAATCTCAACTCCTCTGACTCCTTATCCCCAGTCTTATCCAGATCTAGGTCTGTGTACCACCCAGTCTTCTTACCTTAAAACCTCAAATCTCTACCTACTCATGTTTGCACTGCTCCTCAGACCTTGTTCACAAATCATCTGCTTATGAGACTGTGCTAAGATACTGCCTATATATGTCTTTGTAGAAATAGTTAAAAGGGACATCCTAGTAATAGTGGGTCAGTAATGTCATCTTTGCAAAAGAACTTATTTCTTTTGTGCCTTTTGAGTCCACTCTTTATCTCACTCATTACCCCCAACTACTCAAAGTATAAACTTCTTCAAGACTTAACCTGTCTTTTCTCAACCATTGTGAAGCTCTTAGTGCAGTGTTTGCAAATTTATAGTCTAAGTGAATGTTATTATGATACTATCTTAAAACTACTGTGAATCTGCATCAGCAAGTCTAAAATTCTCATTTTATAGCTGAGTAACTTAAAGAATTAAACAGCTTACTGTGGTGACAAAACTGACTGTAGAAATGGAACTAGAACTGGTTCTATGCACTCAGTGTTTAATTCTTGAGCTAAATCTGTAATTGATAAAAACCTTATCTTGCCCACTTTAAAGGAAACTATTAGTATTATCCTTTTGGATAATAGGCTATATATATTTTATAGGCTTATATATTATAATTTTCTTGTAAAAGTAAAGTGTTAATTCTATTCAGGAAAGTAAGACATAAGACTAAGGAAAATTTCTTATTTCTTTTTAATTTAACCTTAGGATACTTATGAATGTAAGATATTTTAGCAAAACACACAAGTCAAAAATCTTGTATCTTATGTTGATAGGTATTATAGGTAAGTACTGAAGGCATAACGTCCTGATTAGACTTGAGTTCACAGTCTTAGTTCCTTATCTGAGCTGCTGTGGTATAAAAGGCACATTATTTAAACCCCTCTGACATGCATAGGTACATATATCAAGCAAGCCTCAACACCTACTACAAATCACTTTCCTCAGTGTATTCTTGTTTCTTCCCTATCATTGAGGAAGAGAGGACACACAGTCCCTTAAAAGACAAGAGAATGATGAATTACCACTTGATTTCAGTGGAAACTGGCAGTATATAGAGAGACCTAGCTCTATCTGTAAAATGATAATAAGAGTGCCTAATTCTTAGCCTGCTGTGAGGATTATATGAAATAGCCCATATAAAGTGTTTGGGATAAATGTCAGAGATGTTAATACTGTCCCTAACAGAAGATGCCCTGGAGCAGGAAATGGCAACCCACTCTAGTGTTCTTGCTTGGAGAATCCCACAGACAGAGGAACCTGGAAGGGTACATACAGTTCATGGAGTTACAAGAGTCAGACATGACTTAGCAAGTAAACTAATATTTCTAGACAGTATATATAGACTAGTTCTGTTATATTAAAAATTATGTGTGAGAGGACAACTTTTTTAAAATATATATATATGACACTCACTAAATTTTATAGTATGCAATGTAATCATCTGTCTATCTGCCTCATAATGATTAGGTACTTCAATAATTAAATTTCCTTGCATAAGATCCAAGGGAGACCACCCATTTAAAAAAGTTTGGCCCTATAGTGAATCATGCTACAGTGATTATCCCACTCAACTACTTTTTAAACGGCAAATTCATTAGCTTTTGTCTTTGCCTCCCCCAACTTTTTTTTTCTTTTTAATGTGATGCTGGTTAAACATTCACGAAGCCTGCATTAACTTTTATTCAAAGTAAATAAACCAGTCCCAGGCTTATATATTATAATTTTCTTGTAAAGTGTTAATTCTATTCAGGAAAGTGCTAAGATAGAATTCTTTTTTTATTCTGGATACTTATGAATGTAAGATATTTTAGCAAAACACACAAGTCAAAAATCTTGTATCTTATGTTGATAGGTATTATAGGTAAGTACTGAAGGCATAACGTCCTGATTAGACTTGAGTTCACAGTCTTAGTTCCTTATCTGAGCTGCTGTGGTATAAAAGGCACATTATTTAAACCCCTCTGACATGCATAGGTACATATATCAAGCAAGCCTCAACACCTACTACAAATCACTTTCCTCAGTGTATTCTTGTTTCTTCCCTATCATTGAGGAAGAGAGGACACACAGTCCCTTAAAAGACAAGAGAATGATGAATTACCACTTGATTTCAGTGGAAACTGGCAGTATATAGAGAGACCTAGCTCTATCTGTAAAATGATAATAAGAGTGCCTAATTCTTAGCCTGCTGTGAGGATTATATGAAATAGCCCATATAAAGTGTTTGGGATAAATGTCAGAGATGTTAATACTGTCCCTAACAGAAGATGCCCTGGAGCAGGAAATGGCAACCCACTCTAGTGTTCTTGCTTGGAGAATCCCACAGACAGAGGAACCTGGAAGGGTACATACAGTTCATGGAGTTACAAGAGTCAGACATGACTTAGCAAGTAAACTAATATTTCTAGACAGTATATATAGACTAGTTCTGTTATATTAAAAATTATGTGTGAGAGGACAACTTTTTTAAAATATATATATATGACACTCACTAAATTTTATAGTATGCAATGTAATCATCTGTCTATCTGCCTCATAATGATTAGGTACTTCAATAATTAAATTTCCTTGCATAAGATCCAAGGGAGACCACCCATTTAAAAAAGTTTGGCCCTATAGTGAATCATGCTACAGTGATTATCCCACTCAACTACTTTTTAAACGGCAAATTCATTAGCTTTTGTCTTTGCCTCCCCCAACTTTTTTTTTCTTTTTAATGTGATGCTGGTTAAACATTCACGAAGCCTGCATTAACTTTTATTCAAAGTAAATAAAAACCAGTCCCAGGCTTTCATTGCAGTCATCAGTCACCAGATTGAACACATTTACAGGAGAAAACATGAGTTTTCACAGAAAAATGAAAACAAAAAATTGACACTAGCCCCTTTAATATTCCTGGGTACATTTTTTGTTGGATTTAGTGCCAGCACAGCTATAAGCTCATCAACGTTTCTTTATAGCTTAAATCACATGTTTTGAAATGGCATCGAAAACATATAATTGGTGAAGGCAAAAAGGCTTCAAATATGATAATTCTTAATCAAAATCTCATTTAGAGAAGTAGCACCAAAACTTACTCAGCTAGGTAAAGTGGTGTGACTTCTATTCAAAAAGGACAAGAGAAATTCTTGGCAGTAATTTCTGGTTTTATGTATTCTAGTATATTACAGAGACTGACATGCATATGTACATAGATCAAGTAAGCCCTAGCACCTGCAACAAATCACTGTCTTCCATGTATCCTTGTTTCTTCCCTGTCTATCAGTGAGGAAGGACAGGCAGTCCCTTGGAAGGCAATACAATGATGTAGTACTACTTGGTTTCAACAAGAACTGGGAATATTCATAGTGACTGAACCCACGCATTAGCTAAGGATAGAATTTGATTGCCAGAGAACCTTTATTTCTACCTAGTATATAAGAGATTCTGACAGCCAATAAATTTACAGGTCAGTGAATAAAAATCTAATGTTTTCATTCCTTGACATTTCAACAACTCTTCATCATAGATTTCAGAAAAATAGTAAAAATGAAAATGTAGGGCACAACTAAATAACACTTTGATGGTTCTTCAAAAAAGGTTTTGAAGTTATTTTGTACTGTCTTCATTGTGTTCCAAAGTTCTAGGAAAGGAACGATACATTTTATTCCCTTATCTGTAACTGTTTGGCAATGATCCACTTAAATTTCAGATTTGTATCACAGTTCTAAAATTTTGTATGCATCCTTTAATTTTTTTCACAAGAACATTGAATTGGAGCTAAGTGTAATCATCTGTTTTTTCTAAATGATTTATATGTTTTATTTATATCATGTTGGGGAAGACATGATTCTTGTGTTAGGGAGTTAATTGTGTTAGAAAATCTAGTAGCATTCTATGTATCAAATCATTAAATGCAAGAATTAATATGCTGTCTAAATTATAAAGTAGAAAAGATGACAATTTTTTTTCATTTTCTAAGAGTCAGTACTCGGGATTGGAATAATTACAAAGTTATTTATCATTTTTATTACCTGTCAACTTTTTTTTTTTGTAGCCATGGTGTTTGAATTATCTATTATGTATGGTGATAGATGATTTAGCAAAAATATATGTTAAAGATGACTGCATATATAAAGTCTTTCAAAATATTTTGATTATTTAACACATTTTAGGAATTCTAAAGTCTAGGAATGCAGCAATGAAGAATTCTCTTGGTTTTAACTAGTATCCTTGGCTCCTTTAATTATATTTCTTTTGGTGAAATAAAGAGTAACATTTGAGTATCATAATTTGTTTCTTTAAAAGGTACTTATTGCAATATTTCTAAACCAGAAGCATTTATGAACTACGTGATATATTCCATAGGAGATATAAAAATTTAAAAAATATAACAAAAAGATTGTTTCCTTGTCTAAGAAAATTGCAATATGATTATTGCTTTTTTTTTTTTTTTTTTGCTTACCTTAGAGTTTGTGACTTGAATCTGAACATATTTCAAAGCAAAAATATATTTCCATCCTACTGTAGTGGCCACTTTCAGCTTGGCCAGATCTTACACAGACCACCATACTTCCTAGGCACTCCAAAACAGCTTGGTCCTTAAATTAGAAAAAAACAACCTATGCTTAAAACTATCTCAGATTAGCACTATTTATGCAGCGTTGAGACCCAAATTGATGCCAATGTATTTCCTATTCCTTCTTAGAGTGCTTATTCATGTTCAACCTTTCCCAAAAGCTTGATAGACCTACTAGGAATCATCAGTTTAAATAAGCAACTACTAGTAGTTAGCACAAGGCTTACACTGTTAAACCACTATACACTTTAACCTCCTACCTAAGGACTATAATGAACGTTTTAATTTACTGTATTCTACAATTGGTGACTTAGCTGGCAGCATAAGAAAACTGCTTTCTTGAGATCACGTTGGAGGCATTTCTTTTTTCTTTCTGGAAAAATTGAGGAATGTTATTTACAGTTGTTCAGGTAGAAAGAGGAAGGAATGGGGCAGGAAGGAGGAATTTTGGTAGATATTTAATGATCTTTCTATTATAGTTAAGTGTGTATACATATGTGTGTATATATGTATGTATACATATATATGTGCATATATAAACATATGTGTGTGTGTGTGTAAAGTGTTTGTCGCTCATTCAGGTCCAGCTCTTTGCAGTCCCATGGACTATAACCTGTCAGGGTCCTCTGTCCATGGAATTCTTCAGACAAGAATACTGGAGTGGGTTGCCATTCCCTTCTTAAGGGGATCTTCCTGACCCAGGGATTGAACCCAGGTCTTCTGCATTATAGGCACATTATTTACTGTCTGAGCCATCAGACCCAGGGATTATATATTTAAATATATATTATACATATTAAATATATATATGTGTGTGTGTGTGTATATATATATATATATATATACATACATATATATGTATATGCCTGTATACACATATACATAAAAGAGAGTTTTACTTATTTTAAATTTGCAATGCTAAAGCAGGAATTAAATGCTCTCCTCTATCCATGACTGGTTTATCCTGAATCTGTTAAAATCTGTTAGAACTACCACTGAGAAGTGAAACATGGCATTCCAACTGTTTTAATTTTATATAGAATTAGCAAGTAAATAATATCATTGCATATAAATTTCCATTATTGACTCACATATGAATTAAATGTAATTCCTTAGAGTATTAACCTACAAAAGCATACTCCAAGAATAAGCCTTGCTGAAAACTGGGCAGTTTCAGATTAGCACTATTTATGCAGCGTTGAGACCCAAATTGATGCCAATGTATTTCCTATTCCTTCTTAGAGTGCTTATTCATGTTCAGCCTTTCCCAAAAGCTTGATAGACCTACTAGGAATCATCAGTTTAAATAAGCAACTACTAGTAGTTAGCACAAGGCTTACACTGTTAAACCACTATACACTTTAACCTCCTACCTAAGGACTATAATGAACGTTTTAATTTACTGTATTCTACTTGGTGACTTAGCTGGCAGCATAAGAAAACTGCTTTCTTGAGATCACGTTGGAGGCATTTCTTTTTTCCTTCTGGAAAAATTGAGGAATGTTATTTACAGTTGTTCAGGTAGAAAGAGGAAGGAATGGGGCAGGAAGGAGGAATTTTGGTAGATATTTAATGATCTTTCTATTATAGTTAAGTGTGTATACATATGTGTGTATATATGTATGTATACATATATATGTGCATATATAAACATATGTGTGTGTGTGTGTAAAGTGTTTGTCGCTCATTCAGGTCCAGCTCTTTGCAGTCCCATGGACTATAACCTGTCAGGGTCCTCTGTCCATGGAATTCTTCAGACAAGAATACTGGAGTGGGTTGCCATTCCCTTCTTAAGGGGATCTTCCTGACCCAGGGATTGAACCCAGGTCTTCTGCATTATAGGCACATTATTTACTGTCTGAGCCATCAGACCCAGGGATTATATATTTAAATATATATTATACATATTAAATATATATATGTGTGTGTGTGTGTATATATATATATATATATATACATACATATATATGTATATGCCTGTATACACATATACATAAAAGAGAGTTTTACTTATTTTAAATTTGCAATGCTAAAGCAGGAATTAAATGCTCTCCTCTATCCATGACTGGTTTATCCTGAATCTGTTAAAATCTGTTAGAACTACCACTGAGAAGTGAAACATGGCATTCCAACTGTTTTAATTTTATATAGAATTAGCAAGTAAATAATATCATTGCATATAAATTTCCATTATTGACTCACATATGAATTAAATGTAATTCCTTAGAGTATTAACCTACAAAAGCATACTCCAAGAATAAGCCTTGCTGAAAAAAATGTTCAGGTGGGTGCAGTGTTTACAGATGAATAATTAGGTTTGGAGCATTTGCATTTTCATGTCAAAAATATGTCATAAGTACATTTCCAATATGCAATTATGAATTTTAGGATTAAAAATGAAACTGCAGAAGGCCCTTGAGCATTATGGTATTAAGACAGTTTAATTATAATGAACATAATAGTAAACAGTAAAGCCATTTTAAAAAAGACAGACTTGTATTTATAAATGCTTCTCGTAAGGAATGATACAGTTATCCTTTGGTTATAAAATACATAAGACACATTGTTTATCTTCTGTGTATAAATCAAAATTATAAGTAATTTGGTATCCCAGCTACTTGAGTTTTGAGTATGAAATGACCATTTTGCAGTGTATATTAACAAATGTACACGCATATACCAAAAATGATAAATGTGGCCTTCAGTAATCTATCACATGCTCTGAAACTCCCTTATTGTAATCCATCAAGACCTATCTCTTAAGGAACTAAGAATTCAAAAGATGTTTGAAAGTAAGTGCAGTAAACACACCTGTCTTCAAATAGTTTCCAGACTTGTTAGTGAGATCAGCCTAACATGAAAGTAAGAGAATCAAAATATTAAGAACTAAACTGAGGAAATAACTGTTAGGACAGTAAGAGCGGAATAAAGATACATCTCTCAGTTGTGCACAGGGATCAGATGCATCATTGAACCCTACACACTGGGGACACTGAGAGCACAGATGAGGTCATGTTTTGGAAGTGTTTACAAAGCAGAGGAACTGATTAGGAAAGAAGTTCAGTGTGCTCACTGCCTGACCATGTCCCCGTTCCCTCATCTATTGGTATAATTTTCCTAGTAAGTATTTTCCAATAATGTTCTCCCTATATCCCCAATACTGCCAACTCATTCTTCTTCTGATTTTTAAAAACTTCTCTTCACTCCCACTAAGACTCAGGATGCTGTGATCAATATAAAAGAGCATTTCTTTTGCCCATCTCTCTTGTTTTATGGCCTTAAAATATTCAGCCAGTTCTATATAAATAGGAAGTTAAATGTTGGTAAAACAGTCAACTTCAGTCTACTCTGGTAGAATATGACATGGTAGAAGATGATATACCAGGAATGCTCAAGAAAGAAATTGTTCCTCCAAAATGCTTGTAAATAACTAGCAGCCTTGAGCTATAAAAATCATACTTTTTATATCAAACCAGCACTCTGAATTTTAGGATAAGGGACCTTCCAACTATAAGAATGTTTACATCTATCTTTATCTTCTTTTCCCCTAAAGATATAAGACTCAGAACGGTTAAAAAAAAAAAAAAAACCCAATATGACAGTAATGCAAAAGTGTAAGATATGGCAAGTAATAAAATGAAGTCACAGCATTTTGTCATGAAGTCATAGTTGGAATAGGTCCATTATGCCTTCACATTTATTTCATGACCCCCTTCACTGAATTATCCAGTTTTCCCCCACTTAACCAGAGGTCTCTGCTTGTTCTCTGAGCAGCAGAAAAGCAAACTTTGGAAATGTGATTAGTAATTTGACAGGCATTGAAATCTACTATTTCCCTGAATACACAGCTCATTAATGTCAAAACAAAGGAAAAGAAAGAAAAAACATAAAAGATCATCTGGAAAAAGGCCAGCCTTTTATGCCAGAGGCACTTTATGGGAATGACATTGTGACTAGTATGTTAATGAAGAAATGTTATTTTATTGTTCTAGATTTGCTTGGACTCAAATCATTAGAGAAGTGCCTTAACTTGTTCAGTCCACCCTTTGATGCATTTCTGCTTCAGAGAAAGCATTCAAGTAACAATCTTTTAAAGTGTATTAAACCATAGAGTCAATTATCTACCATGTTTAAATTGACATCTTCCTGTATTTGAATGCCATAGCATCCTGATTTGGGATCTAAGAGTCACACTAGTTAAACAATCTTCTGGAAAGAGTTCCTGAGAATTAATGTGACTTCTCCCTAATGGAAATTCAATGATCTAAGGAATAAACCTGGTAATCTTAGAAAATCCTTATGTTGCAGAATAATTTTATTCACCAAAAAACTAGCATCTAACATTTGTTACTTGTTGCCCACTACATATTTAAAATACATGTTTCCTGACCGTAAAAGTCTTTGTAACTTGATGAGTCATCAGAAGGTACCTGGGTTGGGGTATCGTAAAGAGGAAAAAATAATCCTGTGTCTTTGCTGCTCAAAAATCTTTACCCAGGAAAGGACTCTGTGAATACTTAACTAAAGCAAAAAATCATTGAGCTACTCTTGAGGAGACTCTGGGTGATGATTTGCTTTTGCTATTGCACTTTAATTGGAAAGCCAAATTACCATTGCTGAGGTTTGCAAAAGCATACGTCTCCCAAACACAGGGCTCATTCCCATCTTTTACATTTTTATTTGGCTGTTGCTTTTATTATTTAACATTAATTTTTCCCTGGTAGTGCCCCATTACTATTTTCATGGAGACAAGGGGGAAGTTTGTGGTTAATTTTGCTGTTTCATTTCAAAAATATTTTGACAGTGCATCACTTGGGAACTTTTACTGAGCACGTGAAAGAAATGTCTGTTGTGGCAGAGGACATAGAATTGACACATTATAAAACATAAATAATGATAATGCTTCCCATTCATATCACATCCATCATCCAGAGGGGCCCAAAGTGCTCCCCACACTGCAGGGAATGTTATTATACAGCAGATCTGAACATTTACACAATTATACTGCATAAAATGTCGATCAAACATAAATTTCCAGTATTATACCTAAATTTCTTTGAGCTAAAACATGTCCTTTATCTCTGAAGTTGTAGGGGAAAAAAAATAATAATAATGTTGATAGTCAGTGAGGTGGATGCTTGGACAGGCTTTGTTAATCTCATTCCAGGCAATTCTCTCACTTCATTGCAGAGTGATTTACTTCTGTATCTGGATATAAACTTCCTTGAATGTATGTGTGTGTGTATATATATATATATATATATATATATATATATATATAGCCTTATCTCTTTACTGTATTTCACCACTAACAGTGAAATGGAAGTCAACCACTGTGTTTGACTCTGTCTTGTCACTTCAAGATTAGTGGACTGGAACTCAAAGGCCCCTAAGGTGGTAGAAGGTATATGACCTTCTTTGAGTAATATTGAACCCCTTGGTCTTTTTTTTTATCATGTGATATCACTTTTATTTGGAATCTTAGTGCTCCTTTCGGCAGTTTATACAATAAAATTGGAACAGTTACATGTAAAAGAATGAAGTTAGAATACTTCATAACACCATACACAAAGATAAACTCAAAATGGGGGAGCTAAGATGATGGCATACAAGGACGTGTACGCATCTCCCCTGCAAAATCGCCTGAATTGCAACGAGTTCCTGAAAAACCATTGACTGGAGGAAGTTGGATCTGATCACAAAAAGATACCCCACATCGAAGAACAAAGGAGAAGTCGCAACAAGATGGTAGGAAGGGCGCAACCGCACTTTTAAAAGTCAAACCTCATACCAGCCAGAGAGGCTGGGTGGGCCAAAGGCACAAATCCTGTTGCAGATCAAGACCCGGGAAAGGAGCAGTGATGCCCACAAGGGACTGAGCCAGACCTGCTTTGGAGGGTCCAAGTGCCCCCTTGAACTAGAAGTGCCCTTGTGGTGTCCTCAGAAGGACACCACTCAGTTCCCTTTGAAGGAAGTTGCCATTAACCCGATCACAGAGCCACTGAGGAGGACTGGAAACTGTGCGCACTGTGATCCAGGAGAGGGGAATAGCAATCCTGCATGAGACGGAGCCAGACTCACCTCTGAGTAATCTGACGTCTCCCCCGGTGGCGGGGGTTGACGGTGGCCTACAGAAGGGTCGGGGTCGCTGCAGAGGTGCTTCCCATAGAGAGTGTGGGAGTGGATCCTTTGTGAGAGAGATGCCATTTTCGCTACTGTGGTTTGGCTGCTGGTCAAACTACAGGGAGGGAATTTAGCTCCACCCAGCAAGAAAAGGGATTTGGATAAGCATTAAGAAACTCCCAGGGCCAGCCTGGGCGGGCCTTTTAGTTCTGGAATAGACCTAAATAAACAAGCTGCAAAAGAGGCCTTCAGATCCAACCACTGCCAGAGGAAAGAAAAAGACTGATAATTCCTGACAGAAGAACATAAACATTATTTTCACGTTTTGTCTGAAGCTGGAGTTACTGCTGGATTTTTTAAATTTCATTTTATTTCGTATTCTATTTTATTCCTTTTTTTTTGTTTTGCTTTCAGTTGTTTTTTTTCCCTTTTTTTCCAAACCCCCTCAGTGCCCGCCCCATTTTTGGGGTCGGGGGGTGAGTGTGGGTGTGTTTATTTCCTCCTTTGAATTCTATTGAAGCTACTAATCTTATCAGGAAGACTGAATATATTCAAGTTTACATAATTTTTTTTTTCATTTTTTCTTTTTCCTTTTAAACCACACATTTTATTTTGGTATAAACTTCTGGTTCCACATTGACCTTTAAAGGTTCTGTGGGGGTTCTGTTTGTTTTTATTGTTTTTGCTTTGTTTTTCTATATTTTTCTATATACTTATCTCTGATTTAATTTTTTAATTTTTTTATTTGTACTACTACTTCCTCTATAACTCTTTGCTTTCTCTGATGCAACTTTCCTACAGCACTAAACTCTAATACATATAAATCTTTATCTCCCTATATTTAACTTTGCAGTATTATTCTATATTTCTCTTCTATCCTCCCTTTATCTTTTTCTTTATTCCCACCATATTTCTTAGTCTGTTCTGTCCTCATTGCCTTATCTCCAACGGGGACCCTGTTCTAGCATTATTCTCGAATTTGTGCTCTACTTAGTTTGGTTATTAACTGGTGGATATCATTCTTGGTTTTCTCTATTTGCTGTGCTAACGCATTGTACTTTATTTTTGGTTGGAATGTTTTGGTTATGTTACAGCTGTATATGTTTGTGTGTATAGTTCAATACGCTAGATATTATTTGCATAATATTGTAATTGCCATTTGTCAAAGGTATACCTTCTGTTTCTCATTTGCATATATGTTTCAATATCATTTAATGTCATAACAAACCAGCCGTGAAATCTTCATTTCCTGGTCAGGCAACAAGCCCAGGGGCTTTAGGGAGGGAGCACTGACTCCACAACTCTACAGTACTAGAGAACACTTAACACTAGAGAGCAATGAACAGTGAGAATGCCAACAAAGGTAATCACTTGTCTGCAGTACCCCCCAAAAAAAAAGACTGATAATTCCTGACAGAAGAACATAAACATTATTTTCACGTTTTGTCTGAAGCTGGAGTTACTGCTGGATTTTTTAAATTTCATTTTATTTCGTATTCTATTTTATTCCTTTTTTTTTGTTTTGCTTTCAGTTGTTTTTTTTTCCCTTTTTTTCCAAACCCCCTCAGTGCCCGCCCCATTTTTGGGGTCGGGGGGTGAGTGTGGGTGTGTTTATTTCCTCCTTTGAATTCTATTGAAGCTACTAATCTTATCAGGAAGACTGAATATATTCAAGTTTACATAATTTTTTTTTTCATTTTTTCTTTTTCCTTTTAAACCACACATTTTATTTTGGTATAAACTTCTGGTTCCACATTGACCTTTAAAGGTTCTGTGGGGGTTCTGTTTGTTTTTATTGTTTTTGCTTTGTTTTACTATATTTTTCTCTATACTTGTCTCTGTTTTAATTTTTTAATCTTTTTTATTTGTACTACTACTTCCTCTATAACTCTTTGCTTTCTCTGATGCTCCTTTCCTACAGCAATAAACTCTAATACATATAAATCTTTATCTCCCTATATTTAACTTTGCAGTATTATTCTATATTTCTCCTCTACCCTCCCTTTATCTTTTTCTTTATTCCCACCATATTTCTTAGTCTGTTCTGTCCTCATTGCCTTATCTCCAACGGGGACCCTGTTCTAGCATTATTCTCGAATTTGTGCTCTACTTAGTTTGGTTATTAACTGGTGGATATCATGCTTGTTTTTTTCTATTCGCCGTGCTAACGTATTGGACTGTATTGTTGGTTGGAACGTTTTGGTTATGTTACAGCTGTATATGTTTGCGTGTAGAATTCAACACGCTAGACAGTATTTTGCATAATACTTTAATTGCCATTTGTCAAAGGTATACCTTCTGTTTCTCATTTGCATATATGTTTCAATATCATTTAATGTCATAACAAACCAGCCGTGAAATCTTCATTTCCTGGTCAGGCAACAAGCCCAGGGGCTTTAGGGAGGGAGCACTGACTCCACAACTCTACAGTACTAGAGAACACTTAACACTAGAGAGCAATGAACAGTGAGAATGCCAACAAAGGTAATCACTTGTATGCAACTCCTGACATCACCCAACCACCAGCAGGACCCAGAATAAGAAGCCCCATCCAAACAACAAACACCGACACACGTAACTCAGTCTGAGAAAAGGAAACCCCAAACAGAGTTAATTAAAAAATGAACAATAACAATGAAATGGCAGAGAAATACCACACAAGTGAAGGAACAATCTACAAACACACAAGATCAAATCAACGAAGAGGGTTTGGACAAACTTTCTGAAAGGGATTTCAGAAGAATGATAGTAAAGCTGATCAAAGACACTGAAAACAGAATGTTAGAGAAATTGCAGGACACAACTAACACACTGAATAAAGAAATATAAGAACTTACCAAAAAAGTAACAGAGACAAACAACTCAATTGCTGAACTTAAAAACACTGTAGAAGGAATCAAGAGCAGAGTATCTGAGACAGAAGACTGGATAAGTGAGCTGGAAGATAGAATCGTGGAAGTAATTGTTGAAAAACAGAATCTAACTCAAAGAATGAAAAGAGCAGAGGATAGCCTCAGAGAAACACAAACACATGGAGATTAAACAACACATACCTAAAAAAACAACTGATTACCGAGCAAATCAAAGGAGAAATTTAAAAATTCCTAGAAGAAAATGACAATGAACACACGACAGTGCAAAACCTATGGGATACTGCAAAAGCAGTTCTAAGAGGGAAGTTTATAGCAATTCAATCCTACCTCAAGAAACAAGAAAAAGGGCTTCCCTGGTGGCCCAGTGGGTAAGGACACTGCCTTGCATTGCAAGGGGCGCCGGTTCAATCCCTGGCCTGGGAAGATCCCACATGCTGTGGAGCGGCTGAACCAATGTGTCCAATTACCGAGTTGGAGCTCTGGCGTGCATGCGCCCAGAGCCGGCCCTCTGTGATAACAGAGGCCACCGCGATGGGACGCCCACAGGAACCAAAAGAACAAAGATGGATGAAAAATAGAGAAATGAAAGACCAATAGAAGTACCACCCAACAAGCCCAGGGGCTTTAGGGAGGGAGCACTGACTCCACAACTCTACAGTACTAGAGAACACTTAACACTAGAGAGCAATGAACAGTGAGAATGCCAACAAAGGTAATCACTTGTATGCAACTCCTGACATCACCCAACCACCAGCAGGACCCAGAATAAGAAGCCCCATCCAAACAACAAACACCGACACACGTAACTCAGTCTGAGAAAAGGAAACCCCAAACAGAGTTAATTAAAAAATGAACAATAACAATGAAATGGCAGAGAAATACCACACAAGTGAAGGAACAATCTACAAACACACAAGATCAAATCAACGAAGAGGGTTTGGACAAACTTTCTGAAAGGGATTTCAGAAGAATGATAGTAAAGCTGATCAAAGACACTGAAAACAGAATGTTAGAGAAATTGCAGGACACAACTAACACACTGAATAAAGAAATATAAGAACTTACCAAAAAAGTAACAGAGACAAACAACTCAATTGCTGAACTTAAAAACACTGTAGAAGGAATCAAGAGCAGAGTATCTGAGACAGAAGACTGGATAAGTGAGCTGGAAGATAGAATCGTGGAAGTAATTGTTGAAAAACAGAATCTAACTCAAAGAATGAAAAGAGCAGAGGATAGCCTCAGAGAAACACAAACACATGGAGATTAAACAACACATACCTAAAAAACCAACTGATTACCGAGCAAATCAAAGGAGAAATTTAAAAATTCCTAGAAGAAAATGACAATGAACACACGACAGTGCAAAACCTATGGGATACTGCAAAAGCAGTTCTAAGAGGGAAGTTTATAGCAATTCAATCCTACCTCAAGAAACAAGAAAAAGGGCTTCCCTGGTGGCCCAGTGGGTAAGGACACTGCCTTGCATTGCAAGGGGCGCCGATTTGATCCCTGGCCTGGGAAGATCCCACATGCCTTGGAGCGGCTGGGCCCATGTGTCCAATTACCGAGCCGGAGCTCTGGCGTGCATGCGCCCAGAGCCGGTGCTCTGCGACAACAGAGGCCACCACGATGGGAGGCCCACAAGGGCCAAAGAACAAAGATGGATGAAAAATGGACAAATGAAAGACCAATAGAAGTGGCCCACCTGCTCCCTTCCATTCCCACCCCCCCCCAAAATACATAAATAAATAAATCTTTAAAAAAAAAAAAAAGAAACAAGAAAAATATCAGACAACCTAACTCTACACTTAAAGCAATTGGAGAAAGAAGAACGAAAACACCCCAGAGTCAGCAGAAGAAGAGAAATCATAAAGATCAGAGCAGAAATAAATGAAAAAGAAACAATAGTAAAGATAAATAAAACAAAAAGCTGGTTCTTAGAAAAGGTAAATAAAATCGACAGACCACTAGTCAGACTCATCACGAAAAAATAGAGAAGAACCAGATCCACAAAATCAAAGATGAAAAAGGAGAGATTACAACAGATAATGCAGAAATCCAAAAGATTATAAGAGACTATTATGAACAACTCTATGGCGACAAACTGGATAACCTGGAAGAAATGGGCAGTTTCTTAGAGAAGATTAATCTCCCAAGACTCAACCAGGAAGAAATAGAAACTATGAACAACGCAATCACAAACTCAGAAATCGACTTTATGATCAAAAATCTACCCCAAAATAGAAAAAGATCTAAAGAGATGCCTCTCCAAAGAGGACAAACAGATGGCCCAAAAGCACATGAAACCTCGCTCATTATTACAGAAATGCTAATTAAAACTATAATGAGATATCACCTCACACCTCTGATCTCAAGATGGTCAGAATGGCCATCTTCAGAAAATCTGCAGACAGTAAATGCAGTAAATGCTGGAGAGGGTGCGGAGCAAAGGGAACCCTCTTGCATTGCTAGTGGGAATGTCAATTGATACAGCCTCTATGGAAGACAGTCTGGAGATTCCTTACAAAACTAAAAATAGAAGCACCCTATGACCCTGCAGTCCCACTATTAGGGTTATATCCTGATGAAATCAAAACTGAAAGAAGCACCTGTACCCCAGTGTTCATTGCAGCTCTCTATACAATAGCCAGAACATGGAAGCAACCTAGATGTCCATCGACAAATGAATGGATACAGCAGCTTTGGTACATATATACAATGGAATACTACTCAGCTGTTAAAAGAAATGCAGAAGACTCAGTCCTAATGAAGTGGCTGGCTCTAGAACCTATCATCAAAAGTGATGTAAATCAAAAAGAGAAAGACAGATGCAGTATACAAACACACATATATGGAATCTAGTAGGATGGTCTTGATAACACACACAGTGAACTCTTGGAAAAACAGACAGCATAGACATATGGACATTGTGGGGAAGAAATAGGGAGGGGGAGGCATGGAGGGAGAAACATGGAAACCTATACTCTCATGTGTGGAAAAGATAGCTATTGTCATTGTGCTAAGGGAATAGGAGTCCTCACAATGGCATGGGGCAATGGTCTGGAGGAGTGGGATGGGGGGAAGTGAGGGGGTGGGGACCAGGGATATGCATATGACTGATCTGGGAACATACATGTCTGTGAAAAACAAAACTCTGTAAAACCTTTAAAATAAAGAATAAAAAAAAAAAAATCTACCCAAAATAAAAACTCAGGGCCAGATGGCTTCACAGGCGAATTCTACCAAACAGTTAAAGAAGAGCTAATGTCTGTCCTTCTAAAACTCTTCCAATAGATTGCTCAGGAAGGAACACTTCCAAACACATTCTATGAGGCCACCATCACCCTGATACCAAAGCCAGGAAAAGACAAGGCAAAAAAAGGAAATTGTAGGCCAATTTCACTGATGAATTTAGATGCCAAACTCCTCAACAAAATCCTAGCAAACAGAATTCAACAACACATCAAAAAGCTCATCCATCATAGTCAAGACAGGTTCATCCCAGGCATGCAAGGATTCTTCAATATCCGCAAATCAATGTGATACACCATATCAACAAATTGAGAGACAAAAATCACATGATCATCTCAATAAATGCAGAAAAAGCCTTTAGCAAAGTACAATACCCATTTATGATAAAAGCTCTTCAAAAAAATGGGCATAGAAGAACCTATTTCAACATAGTGAAAGCCATATCTGAGAAGCTCACGGCGAACATTATCCTCAATGGTGAAAAACTGAAAGCATTTCCTCTAAGATCAGGAACAAGACAAGGGTGTCCACTTTCAGCACTATTATTCAAAATAGTTCTGGAATTTCTAGCAACAGCAATAAGAGAAGAGAAAGAAATCAAAGGAATCCAGATTGGAAAGGAAGAAGTCAAACTCTCTCTATTCACAGATGACATGATATTATACATAGAAAATCCCAAAGACACTATTACAAAACTACTAGAGCTAATCAGTGAATTCAGCAGAGTCGCAGGATACAAAATCAATACACAGAAATCACTGGCATTCCTATACACAAACAATGAAAAATCAGAAAATGAAATCAAAGAGGCAATCCCCTTCACCATTGCAACCAAAAGAATCAAATATCTAGGAATAAACCTACAAAACGAAACAAAAGAACTGTACATGGAAAATTACAAGACACTAATGAGAGAAATTAAAGAAGACTTAAACAGATGGAGAGATATTCCATGTTCCTGGGTCGGAAGAATCAATATTGTGAAAATGACCATGCTACCAAATGTCATCTATAGATTCAATGTGATCCCTATCAACCTACCAATGACATTCTTCATAAAACTAGACCAAAGAATAACACAGTTCATATGGAAACACCAAAGAACTCGAATAGCCAAAGCAATCCTGAGGAAGAAGAATGGAGTTGGAGGGATCAGCCTCCCCAACTTCAGACTCTACTACAAAGCAACAGTCATCAAGACAATATGGTACTGGCACAAAAACAGAAATATCAATCAGTGGAATAAGATAGAGAACCCAGAGATAAACCCACGCACCTGTGAGTACCTTATTTTTGACAAAGGAGGTGAAAGTATAAAATGGGACAAAAACAGCCTCTTCAACAAATGATACTGGGAAAATTGGACAGCTACATGCAAAAAACTGAAGTTGGAACATTCCCTGACACCATACATAAAGAGCAACTCCAAATGGATTAAAGACCTAAATGTAAGACCAGAAACCATCAAACTCTTAGAGGAGAATATAGGCAAAACCCTCAAGGACATAATTCAAAGCAAGATTTTCTCTGATCCACCTACTAGAACAGCAGAACTAAAAGGACAAATGAGCATGTGGGACCTAATGAAACTTAAAAGCTTTTGTACAGCAAAAGAAATTACAAAAAAGCTGAACAGACAGCCCACAGAATGAGAGAAAGTCATAGCAAATGAAACAACAGACAAAGAATTAATCTCCAAAATCTACAAGGAACTCAGACAACTCAGCACTGGAAAAACGAACAACCCAATCAAAAAATGGGAAAAGGACCTAAACAGACACCTCTCCAAAGAGGACATACAGATGGCCCCAAAACACATGAAACGATGCTCAAATTCACTTATAATTAGAGAAATGCAAATTAAAACTACAATGAGATATTACCTCACACCCATCAGAATGGCCATCATCCACAAATCGACAAACAATAAATGCTGGAGAGGGTGTGGAGCAAAGGGAGCACTTCTGCATTGCTGGTGGGAATGTAGATTGATACAGCCTCTATGGAAGACCATATGGAGATTTCTTAAAAAACTAAAAATAGAAGCACCATACAACCCAGCAATCCCATTCTTAGGCTTATAATCTTATGAGATTAAATCCAAAAGAAGCACCTGTACCCCAATATCATTGCAGCTCTCTGTACAATAGCTGGAACATGAAAGCAACCTAGATGCCCATCAAGGAACAAATGGATACAAAAGCCCTGGTACCTATATACAATGGAGTAGTTCTCAACTGTAAAAAGAAATGCAGAAGAATCAGCCCTAATGAGGTGGCTGGATCTAGAACCTATCATAAAAAGTGAAGTTAGTCAGAAAGAGAAGAACAAGTACAATATACTAACACATATACATGGAATCTACTAGAATGGTGATGATGGCACATGCAGTGAAGCGATGGAAAGACAGACATGGACAGTGGACATATGGACATTGTGGGGAAGGAACAGTGGGTGAGAGGCGTAAAGGAAGTAGCATGAAGGCCTGTACTATCACAAGTGAAGAAAATAGCTCTAGTCATTGCTCTGTGAGAAAAGCAGATCCTTCATGGGTGGGGGTGCCTGCCGCAGAAAGGGAAGGCAGCGGGATTACCCCGGCTGTTGGGGAGGGGCAAATGACAATTCTTTTCTCTGATCCACCTACTAGAACAGCAGAACTAAAAGGACAAATGAGCATGTGGGACCTAATGAAACTTAAAAGCTTTTGTACAGCAAAAGAAATTACAAAAAAGCTGAACAGACAGCCCACAGAATGGGAGAAAGTCATAGCAAATGAAACAACAGACAAAGAATTAATCTCCAAAATCTACAAGGAACTCAGACAACTCAGCACTGGAAAAACGAACAACCCAATCAAAAAATGGGAAAAGGACCTAAACAGACACCTCTCCAAAGAGGACATACAGATGGCCCCAAAACACATGAAACGATGCTCAAATTCACTTATAATTAGAGAAATGCAAATTAAAACTACAATGAGATGTCACCTCACACCCATCAGAATGGCCATCATCCACAAATCGACAAACAATAAATGCTGGAGAGGGTGTGGAGCAAAGGGAGCACTTCTGCATTGCTGGTGGGAATGTAGATTGATACAGCCTCTATGGAAGACCATATGGAGATTTCTTAAAAAACTAAAAATAGAAGCACCATACAACCCAGCAATCCCATTCTTAGGCTTATAATCTTATGAGATTAAATCCAAAAGAAGCACCTGTACCCCAATATCATTGCAGCTCTCTGTACAATAGCTAGAACATGAAAGCAACCTAGATGCCCATCAAGGAACAAATGGATACAAAAGCCCTGGTACCTATATACAATGGAGTAGTTCTCAGCTGTAAAAAGAAATGCAGAAGAATCAGCCCTAATGAGGTGGCTGGATCTAGAACCTATCATAAAAAGTGAAGTTAGTCAGAAAGAGAAGAACAAGTACAATATACTAACACATATACATGGAATCTACTAGAATGGTGATGATGGCACATGCAGTGAAGCGATGGAAAGACAGACATGGACAGTGGACATATGGACATTGTGGGGAAGGAACAGTGGGTGAGAGGCGTAAAGGAAGTAGCATGAAGGCCTGTACTATCACAAGTGAAGAAAATAGCTCTAGTCATTGCTCTGTGAGAAAAGCAGATCCTTCATGGGTGGGGGTGCCTGCCGCAGAAAGGGAAGGCAGCGGGATTACCCCCGGCTGAACGGGAAGATCTTAGAGAGAGGCAAGCCTTGCTGCCATGCCCCCTCCAGCCTGCCGGTGCATGCCAGGGACAATCAGACATGGCAGGGGTTCTGTCAGAGCAGTTCCGCTTTATTAGTGTAGATCCACAGCTTTTATAGGCAAGCGAAGGGGGTTTTGCACGGGACTTCCTATAGAGTACACCAATCAAGCTAAAGGTCAAGCAATCATTCACGAGTGCGGAAACCAGGGGAACCAATCAGAAATTTTGACCATCAATTAACAATTTAGATCACGCCCTGTCTCTTCCTGTAGGCGCCATCTTAGCTGCATACATGTGCTTAAGCTTCTTTCACTCCTACGTCCCTTCCTGTAGGCGCCATCTTAGCTCCAAGCTGCAAACATGTGCTTAAGCTTCCTTATGCTTGCAACGGTCCTCTTTCAATTCAGAGCCCCACACATGGATGCTGTATGACGGTCTGGAGGGGTGGGATGGGGGGGATATACATATGACTAATCTGAGAACATACATATCCAAAACTCTGTAAAAGTTAAAAGTAAAATAAAAGTTTAAGAAAAAAAGAAACTCAAAATGGACCAAAGACTTAAATATTAAGACCAGAAACTATAAAACTCTTAGAGGAAAACATAGGCAGAACTCTCAATGACATAAAGCAAGATCTTCTATGACCCACCTCCTAGAGTAATGGAAATGGAAACAAAAATAAACTACTGGGACCCAACTAAACTTAAAAGCTTTTGCACTGCAAAAGAAACTATCAACAAGGTGAAAAGACAACCCTCAGAATGGGAGAAAATTACAGCAAATGAAACAACTGACAAAGAATTACTTTCCAAATTATACAAGCAGCTCAGAAAACTCAACACCAAAAAAAAAAATAAACCATCCAATCAAAAATGGAAAAAAGACCTAAACAGACATCTCTCCAAAGAAAGACATATAGATGACCAACAAATACATGAAAAGATGGTCAGCATCGCTCATCTTATTTATTTATTTATTTTTGGCTGTTCTGGGTTTTCACTGCTTCCACAGGCTCTTCTCTAGTTGCAGGGAGTGGAGGCTACTCTCTAGTTGAGGTGAACAGGCTTCTTGGTGCAGTGACTTATCTTGTGGAACTCACGCTCTAGGGCACATGGAACCCCTTGGTCATTACTTTAGGGTCATACATCTCTCCTGGTCACTCTTCCTCTTATTGGTATCCCATCTTTCTGAGCTCTCCATACCTAGTTACCTTGGTATTTTGAGTTGTATTAGTCTTCATATTCCTCTTAGGCCATGGGTCTTCTCAAAATAAAAATAACGTTCATTTTTTTCCATTCTCAGTGAAACACCAGAAAGGAAAATGAACCTAAACATCATTGCACAAGTGCATTTTCACTTGAAGACTTTAAGCATCCATTTAACCAGTGTGTACTTTTTGGGTGCCTATGTTGTGTTGCTATTGTTCATTCAAGTCATGTCCAACTCCTTGGGGCCCCATGGATGGCAGCACACAAAGTCTCCCTATCCTTCACTATTTCCCAGGGTTTGCCCACATTTGCATCCATTGAATCAGTGGTGCCATTCAACCATCTCATCCTCTGTCATCCCTTTCTCCTTCTGCCTTCAATCTTTCCCAGCATCAGGGTCTTTTCCAATGAGCTGACTCTTTGCATCAGGTGGTCAAAGTATTGGAGCTTCTGCATCAGCATCAGTCTTTCCAAGGAATATTCAGGGTTGATTTCCTTTAGGATTGACTGGTTTGATCTCCTTCTTGTCCAAGGGACTCTCAAGAGTCTTCTCCACAGTTTGAAAGCATCACGTCTTTGGTGCTCAGCCTACTATATGGTCCAGCCCTCCTATCCATGCATGACAACTGGGAAAACCATAGCTTTGACTATACGGACCTTTATCATCAAAATGATGTCTTTGCTTGTGTTATACCAAATACTATTGGAAATATAGCCTAAGTCTTAGAAAATCCTGCAATTTCAGGTTAACTCTGAGGTTTCAAAGGTAGAACTTACTGGGATCAAAAGACATGCTCCAGGGCTTCCCTGGTGGTCCAGTGGGTAAAGAGTCCACCTTTCCATACAAAGGCGACTGGTTCAATCCCTGGTCCGGGAAGATCCCACGTGCAGCGGAGTGACTGGATCGGTGTGTCCAATTATGATCCAGCACTCTGGAACACATTTTTGGCTGTTCTGGGTTTTCACTGCTTCCACAGGCTCTTCTCTAGTTGCAGGGAGTGGAGGCTACTCTCTAGTTGAGGTGAACAGGCTTCTTGGTGCAGTGACTTATCTTGTGGAACTCACGCTCTAGGGCACATGGAACCCCTTGGTCATTACTTTAGGGTCATACATCTCTCCTGGTCACTCTTCCTCTTATTGGTATCCCATCTTTCTGAGCTCTCCATACCTAGTTACCTTGGTATTTTGAGTTGTATTAGTCTTCATATTCCTCTTAGGCCATGGGTCTTCTCAAAATAAAAATAACGTTCATTTTTTTCCATTCTCAGTGAAACACCAGAAAGGAAAATGAACCTAAACATCATTGCACAAGTGCATTTTCACTTGAAGACTTTAAGCATCCATTTAACCAGTGTGTACTTTTTGGGTGCCTATGTTGTGTTGCTATTGTTCATTCAAGTCATGTCCAACTCCTTGGGGCCCCATGGATGGCAGCACACAAAGTCTCCCTATCCTTCACTATTTCCCAGGGTTTGCCCACATTTGCATCCATTGAATCAGTGGTGCCATTCAACCATCTCATCCTCTGTCATCCCTTTCTCCTTCTGCCTTCAATCTTTCCCAGCATCAGGGTCTTTTCCAATGAGCTGACTCTTTGCATCAGGTGGTCAAAGTATTGGAGCTTCTGCATCAGCATCAGTCTTTCCAAGGAATATTCAGGGTTGATTTCCTTTAGGATTGACTGGTTTGATCTCCTTCTTGTCCAAGGGACTCTCAAGAGTCTTCTCCACAGTTTGAAAGCATCACGTCTTTGGTGCTCAGCCTACTATATGGTCCAGCCCTCCTATCCATGCATGACAACTGGGAAAACCATAGCTTTGACTATACGGACCTTTATCATCAAAATGATGTCTTTGCTTGTGTTATACCAAATACTATTGGAAATATAGCCTAAGTCTTAGAAAATCCTGCAATTTCAGGTTAACTCTGAGGTTTCAAAGGTAGAACTTACTGGGATCAAAAGATATGCTCCAGGGCTTCCCTGGTGGTCCAGTGGGTAAAGAGTCCACCTTTCCATACAAAGGCGACTGGTTCAATCCCTGGTCCGGGAAGATCCCACGTGCAGCGGAGTGACTGGATCGGTGTGTCCAATTATGATCCAGCACTCTGGAACACATGCGCCCAGAGCTAGTGCTCTGCAATGAGAGAGGCCATCAGTGTGATTGTGACCATATGAATTTGTGATTCTCTTTTGTCTCTCTTACCTGCTGTCTTCTCTATGATTTTCAATGGTTTCAAATAATAAATGAAGCCTACTGATCCATTCCTACCCTTCATTATTAGTGATTCATGGAATCTTATTGCGGGGCTGCCTGCAGAGGAGAAACAGTGGCGGGATTGCCCGTGGCCAAGCCATGGGAAGATTGGAGAGGGGGTGAGCCTGCTGCCCGCCCCCAGCCCCCTGGCGAATGCAGGGGACAATCAAACGTGACAGGGGTTCCTTCAAAGCAGTTCCGTTTTATTAGTGTAGATCCACAGCTTTTATAGGCAAGTGAAGGGGGTTTTGCACGGGACTTCCTATAGATTGCACCAATCAAGCTAAAGGTCAAGCAATCATCCACGGGCGTGGAAATTAGGGAAACCAATCAGAAATTTTGACCTTCACTTAACAATTTAGATCACGCCCTCATCTCTTCCTATAGGCACCATCTTAGCTCCAAACTGCAAACATGTGCTTAAGCTTCCTTAAACAATGTGCTTAAGCTTGCTTATCCTTGCAACAGTCCTCTTTCAATTCAGATCCCCACATCTTATCATTAAAAAGAACCTCTTATAAATATTATACAGATGAGAGAATAGAGGCCACATATGCAAAGTCAGGCATTGTCCTACCTAATTCAGGTCTCTTCTCTTTAGCAGCAGTCCCTGTTTACCTTTTCAGAAGAAGGGACGGTTCAGCCATTTAATATTATTTCTAAGTTATTCCCATTTACTCCTCCTTACTCCAGCCACAGTCTCTAGCCTACATCAAATGTGACAAGGTCAGAGGAGTTCTCCCTATATGATGGCAAAGCTTCCACATCAAAATCAAGGCAGACATTTTCACTTCTAGCATTCCTAGCCACACTTTCCACAAATTATTAAAGGAAAACGGAGCAGCTCCTATCTGAAAGTGTGTAGGTGGGATGTCCCTCTTTTGTTGTTAGGACAGTTAGGCATATTGTACAATCTGGATACACTTGAAAGCTACAAGATGTACTCATATGATTGCATTTTAAATAGTTGTAGACAAGCACGAACCTTTTATACCCTGCATAGAGCCTTGAATAAATAGAAAAGCACTGATAATGCCTTTTCTGGTGTCAATTTAAGGTCAGATACAACAAAATCTCTTTAACATGATTTAGAACACATCACTGAAAAAGCATTAGAAAGAAAGTCAACCACTGGGTAAATTGAAAAACAAGAGACAGGAGTCTTGCCTGCACTGGCTGTGATATCATTACTAGAATAAAGAAGTCTGGCCTTTTTTTTTTTTTTTTTTAATATTTCAGTTAACCAAAGGACTATTACATTGGGTTGCTTCTTATTTTGACAGGACTTTTTGCTAGATTCTTGCCCAGAAAGATTATGAAGAAGCAATAGACAACAGTGGTTAAGAATCTAGTTTCTAGAATCAAGTAACTGAATTTCATAGACATATTTCACTGTTGGCTTATTAAGCACATGATATTAGGAAAGTTATGTAACAATTGTTCTTCCAAACTCATACTTTTGGGATTTTTATGAAGGCGTCATCATGTAAACATGATAATTCATTATCTCCATTTCTGTTCCTTCTCCTTCTCTGGAGAATAGGAATTGGGTTGAAAATCCCAGCCTTCACATATTGGCCTAGTCTTCCTGGTGACAAAACGCCACACAGGAGGCCATGGAAAATCATTAAAGCAAAAGACACTGAAATCACCCAAGGGATTGAGGAGTTCTACACCAAGAACCAGAATCCAAGAGCAAAGATTAGAATTAAGTATGTTCCTACAGTTCTTATCACTTAAGAAGTTACAAAGTTTTGGTTTGTTTTTTTAAAGATTTATTTATTTATTTATTTATTTGGGGGGGTGGGGATGGAGGGGAGCAGGCAGGCCACTTCTATTGGTCTTTCATTTATCTATTTTCATCCACCATTGTTCTTTGGCCCATGTGGGCCTCCCATCGCGGTGGCCTCTGTTGTCGCATAGCACCGGCTCTGGGCACATGCGCTCCAGAGCTCCGGCTCGGTAATTGGACACATCGGTCCAGCCGCTCTGCGGCACATGGGATCTTCCCAGGCCAGGGATGGAACCTGCACCCCTTGCACTGTAAGGCGGTGTCCTTACCCACTGGACCACCAGGGAAGCCCAAGAAGTTACAAAGTTATTAGGAGTTCTGTGCCAGGAACAGAGATCAATAGGCTCTCCTGCTTATTAACCAGGTGATGTTGGGCAAGAAGTTTGACATCCCTGCCCTTCATCTATGAAAAGGTAGTTAATAAAAATAAAGTTGATGAAATTTAGCTCATAGATTCTTGTTATGATTAAATCCAAAGCTCTCAACTAAGGAGATCTTGCCCTCAGAGGACATTTGACAGTGACTGGAGATATTTTTGATTGTCATCATGTGTGCATGTTGGGTGGTGAGGGGTATGGATGTTGTTATTGACATCTAGTAGATAGAGGTCAAGGATGCCTCTAAACATCCAACACTGCCCAGGACAGCCTTCCACAACAAATAATTATTCAACCCAAAATGTCAATTATGCCATGGTTGAGAAATCCTGGATTACATGATGTGACATACATAAAGTCCTTAGAACTCAGACGACATTTAGTGTTAGCCATTATTGTGATTCATTATAAAGTTTAGTTGCCTTAGAGACTATTACTCCTCAAATAGCATTTTTGGTTTCTTACTTTTGGTAAATAAACTACATCTTTGTATTAGATCTGATTGCCCCCATCAACATATCAACTCTCTCTGTTTGGCCATAAGCCCCATCTCATTATTTTCATGTCTTGGTATTTGTTTCATCTCTTCCAAACACACATTCTTGAAACTAGACACATGTTTATGCTTCCTTAATTGCTATCATTTTAGTATTTCACTTTTGCCATCCCTGGGTCAGTTTCCTACGAGCTTATCCATGTTGCTTTTCCTCTTTTAATTCCTACTCAAGACTTAGCTCCACATAAATTTATCTGCCTGGCTTTCACATTGTGCCACCCTCCTACTCTCCATCTCTTGCACTGGCAGGCATTCATTGAAATTAGCACACAATGATATAACCTCTGTTTCCTCTGGGTTTGCTTTATCTCAGAATTAAGATGACTATCTTTCATTTATTCCATGCCCATATGTATATAAGTTTTCATGTATACAAAAGAAAAATAGAAAAAAATGAAACAAAGTTAGAACATACTTAATATACACCCACCTCCAATTTCTTGTGATTATTTGCCTGCATCTTTGACTGTATTTATTTCTTTTCAAATAAATGTCACAACCCTATTAAAGGAAAGAGAGAAATTTTGAAACTGTCATTGTTTTGGATTCACACACCTTGAAAATAAGGCTGAGCCTACATCTAAGCTCCCTATTCTTTCTAGAAGTTGGCAGTATAGTAGAGGCTGGCTCTCAGTAATGAGACAAAAATTTACTTTATGAAACTATGTAAATACAATTCTAGTTACCTGCTGGCTCTGATTTTTTCCTAGGTAGGTGTTATCTGCTTATAAACAAATGCTTGAGTACACAGTTAAGTAACAATATAATTCCATGGCTGACTTAATGCTTGTCCTCATTTTATCTCAATTTCTCTCTCCCTCTAAACATCCAAACTGCCCAGGACAGCCTTCCACAACAAATAATTATTCAACCCAAAATGTCAATTATGCCATGGTTGAGAAATCCTGGATTACATGATGTGACATACATAAAGTCCTTAGAACTCAGACGACATTTAGTGTTAGCCATTATTGTGATTCATTATAAAGTTTAGTTGCCTTAGAGACTATTACTCCTCAAATAGCATTTTTGATTTCTTACTTTTGGTAAATAAACTACATCTTTGTATTAGATCTGATTGCCCCCATCAACATATCAACTCTCTCTGTTTGGCCATAAGCCCCATCTCATTATTTTCATGTCTTGGTATTTGTTTCATCTCTTCCAAACACACATTCTTGAAACTAGACACATGTTTATGCTTCCTTAATTGCTATCATTTTAGTATTTCACTTTTGCCATCCCTGGGTCAGTTTCCTACGAGCTTATCCATGTTGCTTTTCCTCTTTTAATTCCTACTCAAGACTTAGCTCCACATAAATTTATCTGCCTGGCTTTCACATTGTGCCACCCTCCTACTCTCCATCTCTTGCACTGGCAGGCATTCATTGAAATTAGCACACAATGATATAACCTCTGTTTCCTCTGGGTTTGCTTTATCTCAGAATTAAGATGACTATCTTTCATTTATTCCATGCCCATATGTATATAAGTTTTCATGTATACAAAAGAAAAATAGAAAAAAATGAAACAAAGTTAGAACATACTTAATATACACCCACCTCCAATTTCTTGTGATTATTTGCCTGCATCTTTGACTGTATTTATTTCTTTTCAAATAAATGTCACAACCCTATTAAAGGAAAGAGAGAAATTTTGAAACTGTCATTGTTTTGGATTCACACACCTTGAAAATAAGGCTGAGCCTACATCTAAGCTCCCTATTCTTTCTAGAAGTTGGCAGTATAGTAGAGGCTGGCTCTCAGTAATGAGACAAAAATTTACTTTATGAAACTATGTAAATACAATTCTAGTTACCTGCTGGCTCTGATTTTTTCCTAGGTAGGTGTTATCTGCTTATAAACAAATGCTTGAGTACACAGTTAAGTAACAATATAATTCCATGGCTGACTTAATGCTTGTCCTCATTTTATCTCAATTTCTCTTCCAGAGTCAATACACAATCCCTTGGGTATCCATGTGACCCTTGCTGTTATTCATTGAACATGTTTATTCCTGTGTGTCTGCCAGTCTGAATTAATTGGTCATTAAAACAGTTCCTTATGCAATTTTTAGCAAAGCTCCTAACCTTCCAAAATTTAAAAAAAGTTTGAAAGATTGAATTAGGTTGAACATATTTTCACCTGGAAATGATTTTGTAATCATGCGCTAGAGAAAAGCTGAAGCGTTTCTTCCTATAGTGATTTCATACGGTGTCTCTCAGGAAATGTATATTGTCTGTGCTGTTGAGAATGTGTTGTGTGCTGGCCCAGCCCGTGGAGACATCATTCCCCAGAGTAGCTGGGTCTGGCAACCAAAAACACCATGTAGCAGGACCAGCAGCAAACTGACTTTTAGAATACCTCATGCCATGGTCTGCTCCTGTGCCTCAGTCTGTGCCCTCAGGAGACAAGAACCACACAGAAAGTAGTCTGACAGTGTCTGCAGACTGGTCAGAAGAAGGAGCTAGCAAGATGTTCTCATAGAGGTACCCTCCGTGGCTCTAGAAGTCTGGTTACAGATTGGTATTTTTAGGTCTGTTTATTGTTTTCATCAGATCTGACTTGGATATTAAAAATAAATATACCTGTGATATCAGGTCCCACGGAACCCTGTTGAATTCAGAAGTAAAGAGTAACATTCGCAAGAAATCTTTGGTTTAGTAGCCAGTATTTCCAAGATGGGACAGGATTTAGCTCGGCCATCTCAGCTAATCTCAGTAAGTACAGGGCACCTGATGGTAAAGACAAATGTCTGTTCATCTGAGTATTGTTTGGTATTTTTCTTTTATAAATGAAAATGACTGGTGTTGCTCATGGTTTATTTTCTTTTTTTTTTTTTCCCAACAAAATGGATTTGGGAAATTAAAGCCTATTTTTCAAGATAGAAATAAACAAATTGTACAAAGTAGTTGTATTGCATACTAGATCTCTAGAATGACTAATTCATGTAATGAAGGTGCAAAAACTATATTTAATCCCATTACAAACTAGAATAACGATCCACAAGCCCAGATGATGCCCCAGAGCTCCTGATGTCTTAGAAAGGATAGTGATTTGGAGAATAAAAATTTGAACCATAATTCTAGATTGATTATAGTAGTTATACAAATGTAATTATAATTTTCTGTGCAGAAAAACATATTTAAATAGAAAGCACAGCAATGATCTTACTCAGAAGCTACTCTAGTGAATACTTTTACTGTAAAGAAGAATTTGGTGTATTTTAATAATTGTCAGGCAACCATTATGATTGTATTACTGTACTGTGTAATTTTCTTGAATTGGATATGTCTCTCTCTTTGTACAATTTTAATTGCCAAAAGTAATGACAAACCTTACTAAATATGCTAATTGTACATAATAGCAATTTTCTCCATGCAGGCATAAAATTCTTGAAAGTGTTTTTGCATTTCTAAAGGAAGAAAGTGCAGGGAACTCAGATGAAAGTCACTGAGGACAGCTGGTATCTACTCTGAGATCCATTAAAAAGTGGGATGTCCTCCTCACAGCAAATAAATTTCAAACATGTTATTTGTTATGCTTTGAGGCTCTATTTACCTTGACTCTAGCTTGTGTATGATTTCCTGAATGATAGCTGGAGAATATGAACTTAATTCTAGTCTGATAATGACTACAGTAACAATCTGAAGACTTCCTCATAATGTAACTACAGTAAGTCCTCTACACGTAAATGAGTTCTATTCTAAGAGAAATTACATAAGTTCAATTTGTTCATGAGTTCAACACAGTTAACCTATGTATCAAACTAACACAATGGGCTATATAATACTGTACTTTAAGGTTTATAATACATTCCAGGAAAATAATACATAAAAATCAAACAGAAAATGTAAAGATAATATTTTTAATCTCACAGTGCAGTACCTGGAAAGTTTTCTTCTGGAAACATACAGTAGAATAATACAGTAGCTGGCCTACAAGGGCACATTTGCATCTTTGGAAGTTTGCACCTTGAAGGTTCATATTTCAGGGGTTTACTATTATAAGAATTGACTTCTTTTTGGAACTGAACTAATGATTCTGAGATCTATGACTGAAAAAAGGTAGATCAGTATGGAAATAGGTGTTGTAGTCTATCTGGAGGTTAAAAGATCAGAGAACTTTGCTACACATTAACTCTATACTTGATATGAGTATTCTTGCTTAAAAAGAAGAGGAGGAATTGTTTAAAGATTTCTGTCATGCCCTCCATCTTAATGTTCTTTGAGCCTAATCCTAGAGGTTCGTTTTGATTTTGTGTCTTTAGTGTGAACCTTCTGTTCTCCCTAACTATAGAGATTCTATCAAAGCCACCCAAGTTCCACTCATGACAGGGGTCATCAAGAACCATGGTATTCTCCTGGCCATGGTGACTTTTCTAAGCTCTGCACATGAGGTAGAGCTAAGGTCGAATATATTTGGCTGTTTCCATAAATGTTATTTAAAGATTGCAATAATTATCTAAGAAGACTTTCAGCTAAATGCTTAGTGACTAATTGAGCTTTTTGGGAAAAAATAGTAGCATAAGATTATTGATTAAGGCCATGCTGAGCTTTCTGACTCACAGATTTGTTCACTTGCAGAGAGGTTTTATATCATTAATTTTTTATGAAAAAAACTCATTTGGCAATAAACCAATAGACACAGTTTGCGTATTAGACAAACAAAGATTTGCTTCATCAGCCAACCAGCTAGAGATATGTGAAGACTGGGGAAGCAGCCATAATGCTGAACCCAAAGACACTCTGTAAGGACTTAAAGTTTAGGTTTGAGTGAGTGAGCTCATCCCTTCCTGGGTTAAAGTCAAAGCTTACAGAATAACACATAGTTGAGAAGAGGAAAGTCATGGCTATAAAACAGTCTTCTCTTCCTGATATGCTAAAATGGTGCAAAATCAGCATTGTGATGTTATTTCTTTTATTTTTTTTCCAAAAAGTAAAATATATGGGTATTAAAAATAACAGGATTAAGACAGTTACGAGTAAAATAAACACAGATCTACAGAAAAAAATAGAAATATTCTACTCACTTGAAAACTGTGATTAAAATTGATAACACCCTCCTCCAACTGTACACATGCCCTTAGTGACATTATGCTTCTAAAATGTGGAGTAATTCAGTTGTTTCAAATAAATAATCTTGTATTCTTTGTATAATTAAAAGGCCAGAAGGTTAAACTCTAATTGTTTAGTTTCCTTTCCTCCCCAGTGACTTTTGACTAGCAGATATGCTATCCTATTCCAAGTCACTTAGAAAACCTCATGATTGGTCGATTCTATTTAAAACACTGAACCTCTTATTTGAGAGCTGTCCAGATACTTTATAAATGTAATTCATAGAGCAGATATCTTCATATGTGAATGATCTTTTCTATTCTCCTTTTGACGGTTATAAGATTTAAAGGGGACTCTCTCACTGGATCCTTGATGGACCTCTTGAGTTCAGCATTAACATTTCACATCAGAGTCTAGAATTAGCTGCTCTTAAGTCCAATAAAATATCTCCTGTGTTTCTCTCACTCTACTCTCAGTGCCATACTTCACTTCTGACATCAAGTATATGGGTTTTCCACACCAAGCAATTTTTCAATTCTCTGTAGACACCAACTAAATGTCCTACAATTCAATTAAATTCTAACACTGTGTACCTGGAATTAGTGTCAAATCCCTCAAGTGTAAGGATTCAGTCCCACAAGACTGTACCCCTCCCCAAGATACCAGTCGACAGTCCAAGTTGTCACCCTGGTTTCTGACTAGCCAGCTATAAATCACTTTTATTTCTTATTTAGAGTAAATTCTGTTTTGTTCCCTTGGTAACACAGAATCTTAAAATTTTATGAGGGAACTTGCAGGTTGTGTAGTTTCACTGCCTACCTAGTGTAGAACTTTACTTCACTATTCTTCATAGATAAGCATCTGCTGCTGCTGTTTAGTTGCTAAGTTGTGTCCCACTATTTGTGACCCCATAGACTCCAGCACACCAGGCTCCTGTGTCCATGGGATTTCCCAGGCAAGAATACTAGAGTGAATTCCCATTTCCTTCTCCAAGGGATCTTCCCAACTAGGGATAAAACCCATGTCTCCTGTATTTCAGGTGGATTCTTCACCACTGAGCCACCTGGGAAGCCCAGATAGTTATCTAGCCTATTCTGAATATTTTTAATATTTCAAGATAGCCTGTTCCATTATTAAACAGTTCTGATTGTAAAGAAGTTTTCTCTTAGCTAAGCAATTTAATAAACTTTTGTTGAATGTTTATTATCTATGCTGTGTGAGGCCAAACCCCTGAAACAAAGATAAAATATGGCTGTCCCATCAGGGAAATTTTTATCAGAAGTAGAGTTTTTTGTACAAATAACAGTAAAATGAGATTAATATATTATATTTGTACATTTTTAATGATGTAATGAATATGCTCTATGAGTAAGAAAGTCTGAGATGCTGTACTTGAAGTACTTAATTATAGATCAGGGCATTTTAATTCATTCCTTGAAAGGTGGGGATATCAAGAGGCAGAGATGGAGAAGAGCAACTAGGAGATCAAGGGAGAGAATCCAGACAAAGGTTCAGAGAATGACAAAGAGCAAGGTTAGGCTGGTGTGTGGAGTCTGTAAGAGGGAGCGCATAACAGAATCTGGGCAACCACACGGTGGGCAGATGATAGTAAACCTGTTCATATCTTTAGAGTTTTTCTGCAGGCATTCAGAGAGTCATCAATATTTTTCAAGCCAGGGAATGGAATTTTTACAGCTGTGCTTCAGGAAAACAATCTCACCAGCTGGTTGTAAAATGATCTAAGGGAGGGACTGGAAACCGAGCAACCACTGAAGACACAATTGCAGTAATTGAGATAATGAGAATCAGAATTAGGGTAATGGCAGTGGGAATGGGGTGTAGGCAAGGGGGATATTGCTGAATTGGGACTCAGCCACTGATTGGATGTGACAGTTGAGAATGAAGAGGGTAGATGTCAGAGGGAATGGGACAGACAGAAGAAGTTCCACAGGCATAAGCAGTTTTGAGCATCCATCAAGTATAAAAACAATGTTAGTCACTGATGAGGAAAAAGGACAGCTATGACAGGATTCCAGCTTCACTCAACATGTCTTTGTTGTGTTATTTCAATAGCACAAGTGCTAGTGGTTAGCTAGTACTTTCAAGACATTCTCTACACTAAAATAGATTCCAATAAAGTAGTAAAATCAAACTGTGCTATAAATAATAGCCATCATAGGCAGTAAGTTTGTTGTTGTTGTTGTTTGTTTGTTTTTTGTCACTTCTACTGGTCTTACATTTCCATCTTTTATTCTTTGGCCTGTGTGAGCCTCCCATTGCAGTGGCCTCTCTTGCTGCAGAGCACCGGCTCTGGACACATATGCTCCAGAGCTCCAGCCCGGTAGCTGGACACATCGGTCCAGCCGCTCCGCGGCACGTGGGATCTTCCCAGGCCAGGGATCGAACTGGTGTCCCTTGCACTTACCCACTGCACCAACCACCAGGGAAGCCCAGCAGTAAGTTTTTCTCAGGTGAAGAATTATGGGAAAAGCATTCTAAGCAGAGGCTGCAGCATGAGCAAAGGTCTGTAGCCCTGAACATGCACAATATTTTAGAGTCTGATGCAGACATGGGGTATTTAGAATGCAAGGAATAATAGAAGACAAGAATGGGAGTAATTTAGAGCAGATGTTTAGAGAATATGGGACACACCACAAAAGAGGTTAGACTTCAATTCTCTGGATAATGGGATTCTGTGGAAGAGTGTGGTTTTGTTTTCCTTGTGTGTTTTTCACAGTAATATAAAATTGTTTGCTTTGCATTTTGAAAGATAATGCTGGTGAAAATTGCATGATTGGTTCAGTAGTATGAAATCTGAAAGCTTTGGACACCAAGTAAATCTCACAAATGTCCAGACGGGCATTGTTGTTAATGGCCTGAGGAAAAGGAGTGGACTGAGGAAAAGGGGGGAAAAAATTTAGAGCCATTTCAGAAGCGAAGCACATCTGCATACTCTCAAGTATTAGGAATCAAAATCTAACACTTACATAAAAGTCTATCTCTTCTTTAAAGATAATCTTCTTTTCTGCTCCCCACAGTATATCATATTTTCATTCTGCATAGCCTTTGGTTGTTTTAACATTATGGTTCCTTCCTGCCAGTCTCCTACTATCTTTTCACAGTGCGTTGCTACATTATGAGGATTCTTTTGTCTGGCATTTGATAAGAACATGATCTATTGATTGGTAATTCCTTTATTATCTTCTTTGCAGCAGGAACACTAAACAAATTTAAAATATTCAATAATGAAGTAAGAAAAAAAAATAGTGGTTTTATGAAGCATGTATTATTCCTTTGGTTACTGTGGATTATTACTTGGCTGTAGGGTGACAGGCTGCCCCACTGTTTTGAAAACTGCAGTGCCCTCATGCTGCCATACTTAAACAATCAGTTTTTCAAGCTGTGAAGCTAGGGAATGCTGAAAATATTTCCAGTGTTTTAGCAATGAGATGGGCAATAAGCTTTTACCTCCCTCTGTTTTTCCTGCAGAATTTTAAATTATTTTAATTTGCAGTTATGCATATAGCAGGAAATGAATATGAATAATCTACAGTGGTGTTTGGGAGACAAAAAGCACCTAATATTCTCTGCCCAGATTGTCATTTACAGTGTCAAATTATCTGCATCATTATTATAGGTGAACATGTGTTAACTCCACCTATCTTCAAATTGTTGATTTGAGAGGCAAAGGAAACTAGGAAGGAAGGGAAAAGAAGAGATGGCTCTGAAAAACTCCATGAATTCTCAGGGGAAGGATATAAATCAACAATTCAAGACTGAATATTGAAACTCACTCATTTTTGTGAGCCGGAATATGTTGATATGTCAAGTTGCTTGAATTAGGAATGGTGAAAAGGTTCAGGAAAACTATAACTACTAGAAAGAAAATTTGCTCACCAAAAAAATACAAGTTATACAAGTTGTTATGAGAGAGTACCACATTGTTAACATACATGGTCTTCTGAATTTTGAAAGACTAAAAACTGGATTGTGAAATGACAAATGCTTATTATAGAGTACAGTAAATATTTTATTATAATTGAAAGAGACAGGAAACACTAGTCTTTCTTCAGGTCTAAAGGCTTACATAAGATTCCTATCTGACCCTGAGACTGCCCTGCTTAAAATGTTTAAGGCTCCTGAGTTCCTTCCAGTGAACTCCAAGGCCCTCTCTGATCTGACTCTGCCCGTCACTTCTTTTATGTCTTTCACCACACCAGTGCAAACCTTGTACTCCAGCAATAATCTGCTTGCCCTTCATCAAGCTCACCGTGCCTTTCCCTGCCCCTTTGGATTTCTTCTCATGGTCCAAATGAGTCTTTACTGCATTGTGATTCAGTTGTACCTTTCTAGCTCTCCAAGTTGATTTTGTCAGGAAACATTTCTAAATGAGAGGGAGCATTTGCTAAGCCAAGGGGAGCCAAAATGTTCCATCCTTGATATTCTCTCTAGAACAACATAAAGTATATATATATATATACTCTCTTTTTACGTCTAGAAATATCTTATAGAAATGTTCCTCATGTCTGACCTGTAACTCCCTGGGCATTTCTGGAAATATTCTCTTTCAGAGATCATCCTGAAAGATCACTATGTTATGGCTTATACATTTTAAAACTAGGTTATAAAAAAAGTTAAGAAACAATTTTAAATTTGACAACAGACTTTAGGAAAATTGAGTAAAGCCTATGAATTACAAAAGGCACATCAATGTTCAAGAATAACCTGTGTACCCTTTTATAGTGAATATTTTGCAAATTATTGTTTTGGATAACTGCTATGCAGCTTCAAGGAGGTTGCCAACAGATTTTATCAACTTTCAAATAAGGATGAGTGGATATTACAGGGATTGAGAAGAACTGTTACACTGGCAAGATTAGACACTCATTTCCTCTCATTGGCAGAATGTAATAGATCACAAATTGGAGACATAAGATGACTTTTTTGAAATAGCAAAAATTCATGATTGGCATTATGAATATAGATGCTAAAGAGGAGTAAGCAAATGTAAAAATTGCCCTTTGTGATTCTGTTCCAAAGTTTACAGCGACTAGCTGTTTAATCTTAACAAGGGTATCTTTTCCCAGTACATCTGTGTTCTTGGGCATAAAACAGTTGTACTAGAATTGGAATCAGGAGATGTGTCACCTGCATGCCACCTCTGCCACCAGCCTCTGTGCCCATAGCAGAGAGACTGATGGATAATTTATCAGAAAATCTCTTTTACTGAGCCTTAGAACCCTGCTCAACAATCTAGAAAATCACTTTTCTTATGCAAGAGTTGACTAAGAGAAAACTCCCTTGTTTCCACTTCTCAAATTTCATGAATCTCTGTTCCAAACTCTAGATTGTAAGCAAGCTCACCCTTTGAATGAGCAATGTGAGATAACTTCTGATATGACAAAGAACTTGAGACTTTTTAAATGTAGCAGGCTTTCTTGTAATTTGCACTTGTTCTGCATTTGTAAAGTTTCCCTTGAATTTCATTTTCCTTTATTATTCATCTCTTCCCTGACTCTACCGCTTTGAGTTCAGTAGAACACAGGTTTAAGCTAACTCATCTGTATCATCTTTAGTCCTACAACTAGCAATAACCCAAGCCCAAACCAGTACACAGACACCTTGACTCCCAATTTGTTTCTCTGGAATGGCAAAGCAGAGCAACAGAGGAGGGAAAGAAGGTGGTAACTCCTCAGAAAGCCAGTAATATGCGGGGTAAGCTTTGTCAGCAAAACCTATTAAACTTTACATTACACAAAAAATATTTCAATCTCCCATCACAACTCTCAAAAAGGCTTTTTAGGATATGTCTGTGCTTAGTTGCTTAGTCCTGTCCAACTCTTTCATTCCATTCTCCAGGGCATCTTCCCAATCCAGGGATCAAATGCAGGTGCCTTCCTTGTAGGCAGGGTCCTTACCATCTGAGCCACCAGGGAATTTTTTTTTTTTTTCAGTTCTGAACTGGGGTCTGAAGCTAGAAAAATGAACATTACTGGGATCCTAATTTTCTTGCCATTCATGAATGCCAGAAGCTAAAGTTAGAGGACAAGTGTAGACCAATTAAACCTTTTTTTCAGTGGCATTAACAAAGATCGACTTATCAATGGCTTTGACCAGGTCTTTCTCAGCCTAGAATTTGCTCTAAATTCACAACACTTAGTACAATCAAACATCAGATAAATATACCAGACCACTGAAAAAACAAACTTTTCTACAACTTCCTTTTCTTTTCTCTAAATTTTACATGGAGGTGTTGGTTTTCTATTGATGTGTAAAAACGCAAACATTGTATAGGCTTAAAAGAGTACACATTAACTATCTCATGGTTCTGTGGGTCAAGAGTCAAGGCATGGTTAAGTGCGTCTTCTGCTATGGCTATCACAAGACTGCAGTCACAGTGTTTGGCTTGCCTGTATTCCTTTCTGGAATCTTAGTGTCATCTTCTCAGGTTACACAGTTGCTGAGAGAACTCTGTGTGATTTTAAGATGGAGGCCCTCAGCTCTTAAAGATCGCCTCCGGTCCCCTTCCTCGTGACTGTTTCTGCATCATAGGTGCTTGCTTCCACAAGGCCAGTGGGAGAGTCACTCAGCTCTCTAAAACTTCAGTCTTTATAACCTAACCTATTCTGGGGTGTGACACATTTTTCGTTTTATATTATCTAGAAACCCATCATGGAACCTGCCTCCATTCATGGGGTGGGGATTACAAAAAGTCATGGACACCAAGAGGCAGAACTTGTCAGAGATCACTCTAAGGTCTATCTGCAACAGTCTGTGTGTACTATAAAAGGAAAAAGAAAAGATTATATGTTAGTACTTATATAAAATTTTATTTGTGCCAAATTCTTATTTTAATCTAGTACTATATTTAATTTTCATAACTAATAAGTATATGTCACTTTGCTTGTCTTCATTTTGTAGATTAGATGAATAAACTGAGGCAGAGAGTTCAGAAGATTTGTTCAGAGCACACAGTTGGTCAGAGGTATACTAGGTATATGAATTCTGATTATCTGGCTGCTGAACCCATCTTCATTAATAATGAGACATCGCTCTATGATAAGAGCTTGCTCCTTTATAGCACCTTCTAAGTGCTTTACATATTTTAATTCATTTCAACCTCCAGTGATTGCACAGTTTTAGTATGCATGCAATTCATTCCTTTAATTTTCAGACAAGTTGAAAGGGACCATAAAATTCAAATTTGAATAGGATCACTTTCCATACAATTTATTGAGTGGTCATTTTGCTAAACAACCCATAAATATAATTTCATTTGTCCTATAACCCCTCTAGGAGGTAGATATTACTATCCACATTCGTGATGAGGACACTGAAATTAGAGATGTAAAATAGCCATGGATTCTTGGCCCGGGACTCAGAACTTGTTCCCTTCCAGTCAGACCCGGCTTATAGTAACTGTGAGCCAAGATTTGTAAGGCACTACCTTGCTTGTACATCTTCTTTCTTTTCTAGCAAAATGTGCTCACTTGTTGGATTTGTTCTGTTGCAGAAAGAAAATAACAATTTTCTATATATTTTTTAACTTATCCGAATCGAGCTTCTGTTGTCTGACTCTCACAATTGAGCAACTCCTGGATGACCAAGAAAGGAAATGTGAGAACTTCATTTTGTAGCTGTCTACCACACAGTCCAATAGAGCTCATCTGTGACTGTGGAGTGTTTTGTTTGCCAGTGCTGTGCTCAGATTTCTGGGCTGATTTCTAGTCATTTCTACTGTGAAAAAACTGTAGGATCAGGAAAGGCAGATCCTTACCTCCTTAGCGTGCCTTTCATCACACTGACATCCTGTGATTAGGGGAAATGCTCCTAGACTCTATAGCATATCCTCTAGAACTATTTTTTTCTTCTCTGTTATATAGGAATGTGTTAGTACAGAGTTGCTTCATAAAAATGTCTTTACATTATGTTGGCTGTCTTTATGCCTTGCCTTTTGCTCCAGAGCACCTATCACAGAGTCTATCTAGAATCCCATAGAAGTAAACACTTATTTAATTAAAGGTATGGAGTAAGCAGCAGATTGTTGTGTTAGATTACATTAGTAAAATGCTATTTCCTCAAAAATTAGTGTGATGTCTGCTTTCATTGGTATAGTTACTTGGATATTCAAATCATCTCTAGACAATTTCCAGTTCTTTTCATTGCACAGATGTTTAATGGAAATCGGGATTTTGTTTTACTCTTTCCCAACTAGATTATAAATCCTGTCTGTCTTTGGAGAGAAGCACAGTGTAGATTCAAATGAGCTGCCAAATTGGTATTTGTGTTTGTTCTGCTTTAGCCTTGACCGGTTTCTGTAACTTGTACTTTTAGTGGGGATGTTCTGTGTGCATGGCTTCCTCATATCAGGCTAGAAGCAGCTTGTCACTATGGAGAAACCGTACAGCCTAGGTGCAGGGATGCTATTCGTGATTACTCAGGAGAAGTTCATTGCTAGCATAACATGATGTAGACGTACTCAGAGATCCTCTATTTAAATGTCATTTGCTTTATCATTAAAAACCCAAATGTCTTCTTTAGTGGTCTCATTCCACTACGTATAGAGTTTGATTTCTGTTAAAAGTTCAAACTCCCCTTGGGGTGGGAAGTAGCTCTTTAAGCCATAGTCAGTCATTTACATTTCAGTATTAATTAGTCTCAGATTCTTTCTTCAAAGGAAGTTTTGGAAGTTAGAGAATGTGAAGATGATATATATTCAAATGTTTGCCAGTGTGCATGTGTGTTTGATTAGGTATGTGTCTCAGGGGAGAGAAACTAGGAAGGGATATGTATAGCAGAAGGAGGCAGGAACTCTTAGAACAAACTTTAGTTTCTTAGTGGTTTACTAGAACTTGACATAGGTATAATTTGATTATAGTATTGCTTCGCTTCCTGATTAATTATCTGAGTACTTATCTAGTATAGGAAGTATAACTTTCCAATTCACTTCCTCATTATTTATCACACAATAATCTGATACTATATATAAAGAACCTTAGAGTTCTTAATTCTCCAATCTTTACATATATTCAAAAGTCATTTTTGAGCAAAGTGTAGTGTTAAGGGATACACAGATATGATGGACTTGGTTCCTCCTCCAGTTTAGTACTTGACTTATGTCTAAATCACAATAATTTACAAAGATCTCAGTCCAGTAAGTGAGGGATAAATTAAGTTCTATACTAGTACAGAGAAGAGAGATGCTCTTTGTATGGTAAAGTCTGGTGATGGACATATTGAGAAGAAGGAAAGTCATTTTGGAGATACTAAATTTAATGCCCATGTTCTAACATTTTAGAATTTATTATTAGGAGAGTAGTCTTTACTCCCTCCCTCAGAACTGGTTTCCCTTTAGTTTGTCACAATTCTTAAATAGCATGATTACCTAATACTTTGCTACTCAAAATGTGTTCCAGGAATTGGCACCTTGGGCATCATTTGGGAGCTGATTAGAAATGAAGAATTTTAGTTTCTTTTCCAGAGCTGCTGAATCAGAATCTGCATTTTAATAAGTTCCCAGAGTGAAGTATAGCACATTAAAGCTCAAGAAGCATTGGTCTGACTGCAGCTCAAGATAATTTCCCGTAATGTTGGCACATTGGGAATATCTAGCTGTATTTGTTAGGAGTTGGTGGAAGCAGGTAGGCTGACTACAGTGGAAGTAGTAAATAAAAGCTAACTAATGTGTACATCACGCCAAAGAGAAAGGCCCAAGAATATTTATAAACAGCAGATTCAAAATGGAAAAAAATTCAGCTAGGTCACTTGAAGTGTACATAAGAATGCCCAAGAGTCGCTTTGCATCATAGCACTGTAGAATAATTGCTTTTCATAAGAATGAAACCCATTCCATTATAAAAAGAAAAAAGGTTAAATTGCATTCAATGTCCTTTGATTAAGAAGGCAGGGAAGTGAGTAGTTGTTTTAGAATGGTTTTCAGCAAAATTTGGTTCATTTTACTTTTTGTTACTTAAAGAGCTATGCTTCAAGTTACATGTGCTTTGGGTATGAGAAAATGGGACTAAAAAAAAAAACCTTTTTTGTTACAAGCTTGATATTTCAAAAAAAAAAAAAATGGAAAATGATTTGAACAGAATCTATTACACGTATTTTACAATTTAAAAATGTACATGTGTATATAAGAATTAGAGTTTCTCAGGTGCCTCAGAAACACGTATATACAAGAATTAGGGTACATGTGTATATAAGAATTAATGTTTCTTAGTGGTAAAGAATCACCTGCAGTGTAGGAGATGAGGGTTCAATCCCTGGGTCGGGAAGATCCCCTTGGAGAAAGAAATGGAAACCCACTCCAATATTTTTGCCTGGGACGTCCCATGGACAGAGTAGCCTCTTGGAGTTACAGTTCATGGAGTCACAAAGAGTTGGACTTAGCAAATAAATAACAACAACAACAGTATAAAAATTATATATGGTAAAGGTCTTCCTCCTTTTTACATGGTGTCAAGAGTCTCAGATCATAAAATGTTTTTGTAAATTCAGAGTCAACATTTAAAAACTAGAGAGATGGGCTTCCCCTGGTGTTCCAGTGGGTAAGGACACCGCCTTGCAGTGCAAGGGGCGCCAGTTCCATCCTTGGCCTGGAAAGATCCCATGTCCCGCGGAGCGGCTGGACCGATGTGTCCAATTACCGAGCCGGAGCTCTGGAGCGCATGCACCCAAAGCCGGTGCTCTGCGATGACAGAGGCCACCGCGATGGGAGGCCCACAGGAGCCAAAGAACAAAGACGGATGAAAATAGAGAAATGAAAGACCAATAGAAGTGGCCCGCCCCCCCCAACCCGACCCCCCCCCCAAAAAAAAAAAAAAACTAGAGGGATGACAGAGGATAAGATGGCTGGATGGCATCATTGAGTCAATGGACATGAGTTTAAGCAAGTTCCAGGAGATGGTGAAGAACAGGGAAGCATGGCGTGCCACAGTCCATGGGGTAACAAAGATTCGGACATGACTGAGCAAATGAACTGAACTAACTTGGTTTATAAAATGGCATGTGCATATAGTTCTTTGAGGTTGTGTTGAACCTTGGCTAGGGGAGTGACATACCATCATCGTTTCAAAGTTTAGGTCACCCAGAGGTTTTAGTCCCACCTTGCCTTCACTTATTTGATTGACCTGTGTGGGTTTCACTTTGGGACAGAAGAGTGAAGACTGCAATGTCCTATTGCCCCTGAAATTTCTGCTTGATTGCTAAACATCATGGCATTTCTGTCTATAGAAGTCATCTCACTTTGCTGACCAGGCGGTCTTTTTGCAAAAGCAGTGCAGCAGCTTTTTATAAAATCCCTGAGGTGGTGGTAATTTGGGCCAACCCAGGATTTAAAATAGGCAAAGGTTGTTTTCACAGTCCTTGCTTCAGGCCTCCTTTACCTGGTTTTCCTCCCTATGTGACATCTTCTGTGCAAGTCCATCACCCAACTTCCTTAGATTCCCAGGCTCATGGTTTCCCTGGTCTACTGTGATGAATCCTAGGAACAAATGGCAGGATTAGGATAGACCATGTACAACTTTAGGCAGACTTAAAAATTATATACCCTTGAGGGAAAAACTTATTTGGAGCAGTTCGGTCTATGTGATGCTTTGGGAAAGTGTGCAAGTTGATATTAAAAGGAGTAAGAAGTTTCTCAAAAGCAAAAGTTGTGTTAGGTAAAGGTAAATGAGGAGCCCTACCTGGTACTAGGAGGCACTCAAAAACATTTGCGTAGTTGAAAAATGAATGTTCTGTTAAAGATATTTTAGATATCAGGCAACTTATGGGTAGTGTACTTCTCTTTGGAAGTTCTTTTTCTCCATCTGTGAATTCATCTGTGGTACATTGCCTTATGCTTCACTTATGGATAATCAAAGCTAGTTAAAAATGATGACATTTGAGCTAATAACACTATAAAACCACTTCTTCCAAAAACCTATGTCAACATATCCTGATGAAATAATTCTCTTCTCATGAATACATACTGCTTCAATTTTCTCAATCATCAATAGCCACACTTCAATGAGTCTGTTCTAGGAACTGTAATAATAAATTGTAGCAATTGCTTCTGAGAGTTCTGCACCTTTATCTCTAGGCAGAAGGCATGAATTTCCATCTCTAACTGTCCACCCACCGTGTTGACCCACTGACATTTGAGATGTACTGTATTCACAAAAGAATTCAGTCTCTTGCTCTCAAATCATTTTCTCTTTGTGTTTTTTTTTCTATTTTGTTAAACACTTTTATCCTCTTGGCAAACCAAACAAGATAGGAAAATATATATTTTTTTTAATATGCAAGTGTTATAATCAAAGAGTGAGTCAAAGTTGTGGAACCACCATGAAGGGTTGAACAAACAGATCATCACCCATGATATAAGGTAGGATATTTGAAGTACTCCACTTTGTTTCCTGTTGCTTCTATAACAAAATATCACAAACATAGTGACTTAAGACAACACCAATTATTATCTTACTATTCTAGAGGTGAGATATCTGACCTCTGCTTTCCTCATCATATCACCTCTGACCTTGACTATCCCTCATTCACTTATTAAGGCACTTGAGATTACCTTGAACCCACCCAAATAATGCAGGATAATCTCTCCAACTCAAGATTCTCCATTTAATCACAGTTGCAAAGCCTGTTTTGCCAAGTATAGTAACATGTTTACAAATTCCACAGATTAAGAGGTGGGCATGCTCAGTCACTCCATGTTATGTCTGACTCTTTGTGACTCCATGAACTGTAGCCCACCAGGATCCTCTGTCATGGGATTTTCCCAGCAAGAATACTGGAGTGGGTTGCCATTTTCCTTCTCCAAGGAATCTTCCTGAACCAGGAGTCAAACCCGTGTCTCCTGCATTGGCAGGCGGGTTTCTTTACCACAGAACCACCAGGGAATCCTTAGACATATTTAATTGGCTATCATTTACTTTGATGTTTTTTAGTAGCTAAGGTGTGTCCAACTCTTTGTGATCCCACAGACAATATTATAGGCTCCTCTGTCTTCCCCTGTCTCCCAGAGTTTGGTCAAATTTATGTCAATTGAGTTGGTGATGCTGTCTAACCATCTCATCCTCTGCTATCCTCTTTCCTTTTTGCCTTTAGTTTACCATTTACCATAAATACCCAGTCTGTCTTTCCATTAGTCTTCCACTCAATTCAGGTGAAGAGAACAACTTCATTGGTCTGCCATGCTTTCTTTATGTCTTTATTTATGCTGGTCTTGCTTTCAAGGACAATATCCTTTAACCTGAAGTACAGGTGCATAGGTTTCCCATTTTTCCAGACAAAGCCAGTTATATCTACTTCTAGAATTCCTCCCTGTTACTCTCTTGTAAGAAGTAATAATTTCCATTATGAAATCCCATAGTACTTACCTCTAATTTTTATGACTCTTATATACAACTTTTAGTATAAGGTGAAAAGCAATATATCTTCTTCCCTTCTAGACTATGACGTTTTTAAGGGGATATTCTGCATTTCATTTATCTTTGTATATCATGCTCACCTGCACCCCAGTCCCAGCTCCCTACACAGATCATTACTCACTGTAGATGCCCAGTAAATATTTTTTGAAAGGTTTAATGAATTTCCAGAAATCACCCCATCATTTTGGCAGAGTCATGAGACCCCAGGGGCTTGTACTCAGATTCCCTATATATATATATTACTGTCCAGCATGGTGCCATCCATGCTTGAAATATAGGTTGTTTTCATTCCTTTCTGTTTTTCTCAAGTATATTGATAGTTGAAAATATTATGAAAAGTGCTAGGCCTTACTGCTTTTAAATATATGATTACATTGAAAAGATTTTAGTTTCTCTCAGAAGACATACTTAGATAAAGGGAAATAAAATGTCAGCACTCCTATAATTACAAATGACAATGTTACTGAAATGTAGAAATTCAATTTTTAAAAAGTCAGGGAAGGTGATATTATTTTAAAGCATTCATTTCACTTAGTTATTCCTGCATATCTAATTGGCAGAAATTACAAGCTACCTTTCTATCATTTTTCTCTTCTACTACGATCTTAAAAATGAGTTTACTGTCTTGACTTTATAGATTTGACAGATGTTACCACCCTCTTCCATCACTGCCAGAAATGTGTATCCTTAGCTATAAGAAACTCAAAGGTAGAAGGAGATTGGAAAGAAAGATCACTCTCTCTCACTTCTCCAGGTGTTTTCATGTTTCTCAGGGGTGTTCAGTCATTGCTTTGAGTTGGGTGAAATTACGAGAACTGAACCTAAGTATGTCAATATTTCATTCTCGTGCAGCACTGAATATGAGGCACTGGTGTGACAGAATCCTGTTTTCTACACTTGAGTGATTTTTTCATGGTGCTATTAGCAGAAAGAAAGAAAACTAATAACCTGTTTATTAACTTCTAGAAATCCTCTCTCACCTTTTACCTTACACAGAATGGAGTACTTTGGAGTTTACCTGTATCATCACATAATCATTTTGAATGAGAGTAAGTGAGCATGACTTGCCAGGGAAGTCATTCTAATGGTAGTGAGGTTAGAATCTGGACTTGTAGGATGGCCAGATTCTATTGTTGGTTTCTTGAAATAGTTCCCTGAGTTGTGGTGATTTTCCATGGCTCAACGTCCCATAACAGGTTGTGACCACATGACCTCTGAAGTATTTGTATTTCCCCTCCAAGTCTCACCATTGTAGTTTAAGTATATTCTAACCTTCAAAAGTCAAAGTGGGTTGAAAGCTAGGTAACCCAGTGGTAACAAAGTACAAAATAGTCCAAATCTGGATCAAACAATTTAATCAATGTAGTATTGTCATAAATGAATATTAAGTAAATGTCTCCTACCTACATAATAAAAACATGCAGAAACTAGATTCTAAAATAGATTTTGTGCAGTAAAATTTGGATAATCTGGTATTATGCTAGGTGCCATATTATCTGTGGATTGACGCTATTCCTCTGGTGCTTGACAGAAATATTCTCAAACCTCTTGGGCTGTTTTTGTCTTTTTATTGGTCACATAGCTTTAAACATGTAGACAAAGAAGAAAAAATACTTCTTGCTTATACCGCACATCCAGTTCTGCTCACACATAATAAAATTTTGAACTGTTGGATGCTAAAACAAAGCGTGTCGTACAGGCACAATCTCCTCTGCTGGAGTCATGATGATGCTGGAAAAACAGCTTGGGCTCCTTCCATGAGCCACCATAGGCATTAATGAGGAGTGCCCCCATACTCTGCTGCCTCACTTTTTCCTGAGGGACTCCTCTTGTGAGAGAAAAGGAAGATGCCTCAGTGTGATTCTGGAGAAGCAATGGTTTATTGCTCATACTTTATTAACCGGCTGCTATGTGTTCCTGAGGAGAGCTCTCTGGGTTCAGCACAGAAGTTAGATAAAGCCATCTAATGGACCCATGACTTTCAAGGTTGACAGGAGATAGCAAATTGCTTAGCCAATTCTTCAAGGACTTCTTCAAGATAAGCCAATGTACATTAGCTTGAGTTAAGGAATTAAAGTTAGATATCCTATCAAAAGTGTTTGGGGACAAAAAATATTCGGAATTTTTATCTTCAATAAGTTGTTGTTGTTTAGTCACTAAGTCATGTCCAACTCTTTTGTAGCCCCATGGACTGTAGCCTACCAGACTCCTCTGTCCTTAGAATTTCCCAAGCAAAAATACTGGAATGGATCGCCATTTCTTTCTCCAGGGGATCTTCCAAACCCAGGCATAGAACCCTTGTCTCCTGAATTGCCAGGAGGATTCTTTACCACTGGGCAACCTGGAAAGCCCCCCATATAACTAATCACCCAGTATTTTTCCCACTTTAAAAATATCTCCAAATCTATTTATTTTAGAATCTATGTCTTTTATGCATTTTTTTACTAAGTCGGTAGGAGACATTTACTTAGTACCTTTTTATGACAGCACTACTTTGACTGAGTTGTTCTGTTCAGACCTGGGTTATTTTGTACTTTGTTGCCACTGGGTTATCCACAAGTCAACAGAGAGAATTAGGAACTAGACCTCAGCTCTAACTTAATAAATGAGGACAGTTTTGAAGCTTGCCATGTGTGCCAATGCTCACTACAACATAGATTCTTTCATCCACCATCCAGTGCCCTCCGTGAATCAGGAATTAGGACTGATATGGTGAATAAGATTATCACTGACATTTAGAGCCCAACAACTAGTAAATCATCCTTCATTTATTCCTCCCTGCCTTTTACCTCCCAGGTTAACCATCAGTAGGTCCCACAGCACCTACTCCAAAATGATCCCTCTACTCACCTCTACTGCCACCAGCCTAGGGCGAGCCACGATCATCTCCCATATCTCAATACAAAGCTTCCTAATTCATTTCTTTGTTTCTCATCAGTTCTTCAAACCCCATAATACCTTCTTCATTGACCATACAGGAAGATCTTTTAAATACAGAAATAAAACCATGTTATTATTCACACTTAGAGTAAAGTCTTTCAATCCCCTAGCTTGCCTACAAACCTCTTATCTAACTCTTTCCCACATTCTTTCTTCCTCACTGATATTTCTTGTATCACACTGTCTTTTGTTCTTCAAACACTTTAAACTCTTTCCAGCCTTAGGGCTTTGGTATAGTTGGTTCCTGAAACCTTTACACTTCTCCCCTGAGGTGGTCACAAACTTCCTCCCTTTGGTTGTTCAAGTCCAAGAGCCTTTCCATAGATGAGCCATAGAAAGGGCCCTCCCTTTTACCCTGTTCTTTCACCCTTCAGTTTTTGTTGTTCCTATTGTTTATTTATTGTTTCCATGGCTGTATTGTTAGAAGAGAAGTGCAGCCCCTGAAATCCGGAAACTAGCCTAATCTACACAGTGACACCATAGTATCATTAGAAGCTGGCCTGGAGCTCACAGGAAGATCATGTTTTTCACCTGCTAGAAAGAAACCATCTCACAAAAAACTAACATGAGACAGGTCACTCTGAGACCATGATCAAGTAAAATAAAACATAACATTATTATTTTGTTTAAAAACAGTAATATCAAGGTCACTGTGCAGCCTACAAAATTTCAAACCATCTTTTGGATAAAAATGAATGAATACCACTTATCTACCAATTATGTCTCCATCCTGACTATAATCTACTCTTGCTATAGGTAAGATTTATTGAAATACATAGTCAATTGTAGAATTACCTCTACTTCCTGATAGCATCCAATCCAAAACAAAGCTCTGCTTTACTTTGCCCCAAGTCAACTAATACAAGCCCAAACTTTTTTTTTTTTTTTTTTGGCTATTCTGGGTGTTCACTGCTGCCACAGGCTCTTATCTAGTTGCAGGGACTAGGCGCTACTCTTTAGTTGAGGTGAGCAGGCTTCTTGTTGCAGTGCCTTCTCTTGTGGAACTTGGGCTCCAGGGCACATGGTTTTCAGTAGTTACGGCATATGGGCTCCAGAGTTGCAGCTCCAAGGCTCTAGAGAACAGGATCAATAGTTGTGGCTCACAGGCTTAGTTGCTCCCCAGCATGTGGGATCTTCCCAGATCAGGGATCGAACTCTTGTCTCCCTCATTGGCAGACAAACTCTTCACCATTGAGCTACCGGGGAAGCCCCTAAACTCTTCTAAGTCTTTTCTAGCACCCTCTTACTGAGCCACTTCATGGGTCCCTATGATATGTGTTCTCTATTGCTACAACAATCAGTAAGCCCCACTTGTTTAACTGAAGGTGTATTCGTAGTGATCTTGGGCTGGAGAACATTGACAGTGGTATATTGTTCAGCTGTTTATTTTCTGATTTTGCTACCTGGAAGCTGTAACAGGGCCTTTTCTTGTTCACCACTATATCCAGAGTCTTAAGGAGGTTTGCAATTTAGTAGACTCAACACACATTTGGTCAATGAATTGACCTTATTTATATAGAGATTTCATAAGCCTTAAAGCATTGATTTTCACATATAAATCCTTGGTCCAAAGACAACAATATTCTACTTGGTGATTTGCAACCTGAATCAGAAAGGTACATCCTTTATTTGCTTTTCATAGACTAATGGTGCACAAGCCATTGAACTTGGATTTTTCAAAGCACTATTAAGGGCTATCTACCACATTAACCATTAAAAAAACCTTTCCATTTATAAGCTAAAAATAGCATACAATTACACTAACTCAAAATTCAAACTGAATGATCTAAAGTCAGGCTGCTGCATTCTGATGGACAATGGTTTTAGGCTCCCATTGCACATGTGAATAAAGAGGTAGTAGGAATTCCTATATGACTTGTGTTGAATGTAGTTTTCAACTGGTAACAATTTTGTTTTTTATATAAATTGGTCATAAGTTTGGATTCAACATTCACAATTTAGTTTACTTGAGGTTTTTGGTTAGCTCTGATTATTGACATGTTGTTCAGTCTGTAAGTCATGTCCAACTCTTTGTGACCCCATGGACTGCAGCACCCCAGGCTTACCTGGCCTTCACTGCCTCTTGGAGTTTGCTCAGACTTATGTCCTTTGAGTCAGTGATTCTATTCAGTCATCATATTCTCCGTTACCTCCTTCTCCTCCTGCCCTCAAACTTTCCTCCCATCAGTGTCTTTTCCAATGAGTTGGCTCTTCACATTAGGTGGTACAAGTATTGGAGCTTCAGCTTTAGCATCAGTCCTTCCAATTAATATTCAGGGTTGATTTCCTTTAGAATTGACTGGTTTGATCTCCTTCTTGTCCAAAGGAATGTCAAGAGTCTTCTCTAGCACTACAGTTCGAAAGTATCAGTTCTTTGTCACTCAGCTGTCTTTATTGTCCAGGTCTCCATCCATATATGATTAGTGGAGAAACCATACCTTTGACTGTATGGACCTTTTTCAGCGAAGTGATATCTCTGCTTTTCAATTCACTGTCTAGGTTTGTCATACCTTTTATTCTAAGGAGTTAGTATCTTTAAATTTCATGGTTTCAGTCACCATCAGCAGACTTTGAAGTCCAAGAAAATCTTCCACTGCTTCCACTTTTTCTCCATCTGTTTGCCATGAAATGATGAGAATGCTATGATCTCAGTTCTTTGAATGTTGAGTTTTAAGCCAGCTTTTTCACTCTTCTCTTTCACCCTCATCAAGAAGCTTTTTAGTTCCTTTTCACTTTGTGCTACTGGAGTTGTATCATCTACATATCCGAGGTTGTTAATATGTCTCCCAGCAATCTTGATTCCAGCTTGTGATTGATTCATCCAGCCCAGCATTTTGCCTGATGTACTCTGTGTATAAGTTAAATAAGCAAGGTGACAAATATACAGTTTTGACATACTCCTTTACCAGTTTTGAACAAATCCATAATTCCATATCTGATTTGTGATTTTCTAATTGTTGCTTCTTAACATGCATACAGATTTCTGAAGAGACAGGTAAAGTGATTTCCATATTCCCATCTCTTTAGGAATTCCATAGTTTGTTGTAACTCATACAGTTTAAGGCTTTAGCACAGTCAATGAAAAAGAAGTAGATGTTTTTCTAAAATTTCATTGCTTTTTCTATGATCCAACAGATGTTGGCAATTTTATCTCTGGTTCTTCTGCCTTTTCTGCTTGTACATCTGGAAGTTCTTGGTTCACATACTGTTGAAGCCTAACTTGAAGAATTTTGAGCATTATCTTGCTAGCTTGTGAAATAAGTACAATTGTACAGTAGTTTTAACATTCTTTGGTATCACCTTTCTTTTGGACTGGAATGAAAACTGTTCTTTTCCAGTTGTGTGCCTATTACTGAGCTTTCCAAATTTGCTGGCATATCGAGTGTACCACTTTAATAGCATCATCTTTTAGGATTTGGAATAGCTCAGCTGGAATTCCATTACTTCCACTAGCTTTCTTTGTAGCAATTCTTTCTAAGGCCCACTTGGCTTCACACACCAGGGTGCCTGGCAATAGGCAACTGACCACACCATCGTGGTTATCTTGGTCATTAAGACCTTTTTTCATAGAGTTTTTCATGTATTCTTGCCACCTCTTCTTAATCTCTTCTGCTTCTCGTAGAACCTTGTCAATTCTGTCCTTTTTCTGTACTTATCTTTGCATGAAATATTCCCTACATGTCACCAGTTTTCTTGAAGAGGTCTCTAGTTTTTCCTACTCTTTTGTTTTCCTCTACTTATTTGCATTGTTCACTTAAGAAGGTTTTATTATCTCTCCTTGGTATTCTCTGGAAGTCTGCATTCAATTGGGTATACCCTTTCTTCTTTGCCTTTCTGCACATAATAGCACAACATATAATTGTATCAACTAACGTGTCAGTAAGAATTGCAGGCATTTCCTTTACAGTCCATATATTAATCATCCATTAATTTCTTTCCATCTCTTGCTTCCCAGATTTATTAGTACAATAACATTTTGATCCATTGTTAAGTGTTCCCAAGTAGGCTGGGCAGGATTCGGGGCTCCTTTCCTACATACACAGAGCAAGAATAAAACCCATTTAAATGAAATACATAAGAGAACTGTATTTAATAAGCCACTAAGCCTTGAGGCTTTGTGCCTTGTTTTTCAGCCATGAGTTTAGATAATGTAGACATCCTCTAAAAGCAAAAGACAATTAGACTATCTGCTGTCCTATGAACCACAACAAAGGAAAAGCCAACTCAGATGAGTGACCCCTCTTTTCATTTTCCAGTCTCACAGCTTTACTGTGTATCTACCTAGATTTTAGCAAGAAAAAGCCTTTTTATAGTATATACTCTTGTTAAAATAGTCAAAACAGTTTTCTGCTTACCAGTCAGTTGCAGGCACTATGTCTCTTTCCATGGGTTTCCACAGATGAAAATAAAAGAACCATTTTGTAAGAGTCAAAAAGATTATTTATTATGTAATAAAGCCTTTAATTTAGGGAACTGCTTCGTTCTTTAATACATGTTTTGCCAACCATCCCACTCTGCAAGGATTCAGCAGGGATAAATGTATGAATATTTCAGTTCTGAATTACTATGTGGGTGTCTCTCAAAGGACCTGATTTTGAAGTAGAACAATAAAAATAAATGATATTTGTTTCTTTTTTCCATTCATAGAGATATGAAACTCTAGCTTTTAATTAATTCAAAAATGCCGTTTCTTTCCATGTCATTAGCTTTCAATTGGTTTATAATTATGAAACTAAAACTAGGGACTTCCCTGGTGGTTCAGTGGCTAAGACTTCACACTCCCAATGCAGGGGCTTCAGCCCCTGGTAGGGGAACTATATCCCACATGATGCAACCAAGATCCAAGGCAGCTAAATAAACAAAGTAAAATAAATAAATATTTTTTAAAAAACTAAAACTAAATACATAAATTGATTAGACCTTCAATAGTGCCTGTTTGATGCATCAGGACAGTTTTTATGGGAAAAAATCTAATAATGATCTCCCTAGAATTGTAGAATTCTAGCTTTCCATCTCATATTGCTTTTCCAAAATTCATAGGTGCTTCCTAAGGGGAGGAGGAAACTTTTCTCATCAGTAATAAATTCAGATACAATTAGGTTCTCCATCTACTTAAGTTGAATGTTAACACAGTGGGTTCAAAATTTGATTAATTGTACAAATACCTATAGTGGATATTTTAAAGATTATTAAAGAACGGATAGGACACCATGAGTTTCACTCAAACTGTATATTAGTTAATCACATATAACATATCGATGCTATACCTGCCTTGCTGTAAATGATGCCTAAGATTTGTAGAGCATGGTCTTCTCCACCAGGGTTTTCAAATCAGGAAACAAGAACAGCACAGAGATGTACTGAACATAATAATCACAACATATCAAAAATAATAATAAATGAACTTTCTAAATATTATAAAAATGTTAAGAGCAATCATTCTCAGATCTTGGGACAGGAGAAGGGGAGATCTGTAAGACCTTTTTAGTGAAGTCAAAACTGTTTTCATAGAAACAGTAAGATTTTGTTTCGTGGATCTTCTCCTTTTATACTTGTTTTCTATATAAGTCCCTTTAACATTTGTTGTAAGGCTGGTTTGGTGTGACTAAATTCTTTTAATTTTTGCTTGTCTGTAAAGCTTTTGATTTCTCCATCAATTTTGAAGGAGATCTTGGCAGGGTAGAGGATTCTTGGTTGCAGATTATTCTCTTTCAGCCGTTTAAATGTGTCCTGCCATTCCCTTCTGGCCTGCAGAGTTTCTGTTGAAAGATCAGCTGTTAAACGGATGGGCTTTCCCTTGTATGTCACTAGTTGCTTTTCCCTTGCTGCTTTGAGAATTCTATCTTTGTGTTTAATTTGTGTTAACTTCATTAATATGTGTCTTGGTGTGTTTCTTCTCGGATTGATTCTGTTAGGTACTCTTTGTGCTTCTTGGACTTGATTGACTATTTCTTTTCCCATGTTGGGGAAATTTTCAACTATAATTTCTTCAAAAATTTTCTCATAGCCTTTCTTTTTTTCTTCTTCTTCTGGGACCCCTATAATTCGAATATTGGTGCGTTTGATATTATCCCAGAGGTCTCTGATGCTGTCCTCTGCTCTTTTCATTCTTTGAGCTAGAGTCTGTTTTTCAGCAGTTACTTCCACCATTTTATCTTCCAGCTCACTTATCCGGTCTTCTGTCTCAGATACTCTGCTTGAAAAAGAAGTAGATGTTTTTCTAAAATTTCATTGCTTTTTCTATGATCCAACAGATGTTGGCAATTTTATCTCTGGTTCTTCTGCCTTTTCTGCTTGTACATCTGGAAGTTCTTGGTTCACATACTGTTGAAGCCTAACTTGAAGAATTTTGAGCATTATCTTGCTAGCTTGTGAAATAAGTACAATTGTACAGTAGTTTTAACATTCTTTGGTATCACCTTTCTTTTGGACTGGAATGAAAACTGTTCTTTTCCAGTTGTGTGCCTATTACTGAGCTTTCCAAATTTGCTGGCATATTGAGTGTACCACTTTAATAGCATCATCTTTTAGGATTTGGAATAGCTCAGCTGGAATTCCATTACTTCCACTAGCTTTCTTTGTAGCAATTCTTTCTAAGGCCCACTTGGCTTCACACACCAGGGTGCCTGGCAATAGGCAAGTGACCACACCATCGTGGTTATCTTGGTCATTAAGACCTTTTTTCATAGAGTTTTTCATGTATTCTTGCCACCTCTTCTTAATCTCTTCTGCTTCTCGTAGAACCTTGTCAATTCTGTCCTTTTTCTGTACTTATCTTTGCATGAAATATTCCCTACATGTCACCAGTTTTCTTGAAGAGGTCTCTAGTTTTTCCTACTCTTTGTTTTCCTCTACTTATTTGCATTGTTCACTTAAGAAGGTTTTATTATCTCTCCTTGGTATTCTCTGGAAGTCTGCATTCAATTGGGTATACCCTTTCTTCTTTGCCTTTCTGCACATAATAGCACAACATATAATTGTATCAACTAACGTGTCAGTAAAATTGCAGGCATTTCCTTTACAGTCCATATATTAATCATCCATTAATTTCTTTCCATCTCTTGCTTCCCAGATTTATTAGTACAATAACATTTTGATCCATTGTTAAGTGTTCCCAAGTAGGCTGGGCAGGATTCGGGCTCCTTTCCTACATACACAGAGCAAGAATAAAACCCATTTAAATGAAATACATAAGAGAACTGTATTTACTAAGCCACTAAGCCTTGAGGCTTTGTGCCTTGTTTTCAGCCATGAGTTTAGATAATGTAGGCATCCTCTAAAAGCAAAAGACAATTAGACTATCTGCTGTCCTATGAACCACAACAAAGGAAAAGCCAACTCAGATGAGTGACCCTCTTTTCATTTTCCAGTCTCACAGCTTTACTGTGTATTCTTGGTTCACATACTGTTGAAGCCTTTGAAGAATTTTGAGCATTATCTTGCTAGCTTGTGAAATAAGTACAATTGTACAGTAGTTTTAACATTCTTTGGTATCACCTTTCTTTTGGACTGGAATGAAAACTGTTCTTTTCCAGTTGTGTGCCTATTACTGAGCTTTCCAAATTTGCTGGCATATTGAGTGTACCACTTTAATAGCATCATCTTTTAGGATTTGGAATAGCTCAGCTGGAATTCCATTACTTCCACTAGCTTTCTTTGTAGCAATTCTTTCTAAGGCCCACTTGGCTTCACACACCAGGGTGCCTGGCAATAGGCAAGTGACCACACCATCGTGGTTATCTTGGTCATTAAGACCTTTTTTCATAGAGTTTTTCATGTATTCTTGCCACCTCTTCTTAATCTCTTCTGCTTCTCGTAGAACCTTGTCAATTCTGTCCTTTTTCTGTACTTATCTTTGCATGAAATATTCCCTACATGTCACCAGTTTTCTTGAAGAGGTCTCTAGTTTTTCCTACTCTTTGTTTTCCTCTACTTATTTGCATTGTTCACTTAAGAAGGTTTTATTATCTCTCCTTGGTATTCTCTGGAAGTCTGCATTCAATTGGGTATACCCTTTCTTCTTTGCCTTTCTGCACATAATAGCACAACATATAATTGTATCAACTAACGTGTCAGTAAGAATTGCAGGCATTTCCTTTACAGTCCATATATTAATCATCCATTAATTTCTTTCCATCTCTTGCTTCCCAGATTTATTAGTACAATAACATTTTGATCCATTGTTAAGTGTTCCCAAGTAGGCTGGGCAGGATTCGGGGCTCCTTTCCTACATACACAGAGCAAGAATAAAACCCATTTAAATGAAATACATAAGAGAACTGTATTTACTAAGCCACTAAGCCTTGAGGCTTTGTGCCTTGTTTTTCAGCCATGAGTTTAGATAATGTAGGCATCCTCTAAAAGCAAAAGACAATTAGACTATCTGCTGTCCTATGAACCACAACAAAGGAAAAGCCAACTCAGATGAGTGACCCCTCTTTTCATTTTCCAGTCTCACAGCTTTACTGTGTATCTACCTAGATTTTAGCAAGAAAAAGCCTTTTTATAGTATATACTCTTGTTAAAATAGTCAAAACAGTTTTCTGCTTACCAGTCAGTTGCAGGCACTATGTCTCTTTCCATGGGTTTCCACAGATGAAAATAAAAGAACCATTTTGTAAGAGTCAAAAAGATTATTTATTATGTAATAAAGCCTTTAATTTAGGGGAACTGCTTCGTTCTTTAATACATGTTTTGCCAACCATCCCACTCTGCAAGGATTCAGCAGGGATAAATGTATGAATATTTCAGTTCTGAATTACTATGTGGGTGTCTCTCAAAGGACCTGATTTTGAAGTAGAACAAATAAAAATAAATGATATTTGTTTCTTTTTTCCATTCATAGAGATATGAAACTCTAGCTTTTAATTAATTCAAAAATGCCGTTTCTTTCCATGTCATTAGCTTTCAATTGGTTTATAATTATGAAACTAAAACTAGGGACTTCCCTGGTGGTTCAGTGGCTAAGACTTCACACTCCCAATGCAGGGGCTTCAGCCCCTGGTAGGGGAACTATATCCCACATGATGCAACCAAGATCCAAGGCAGCTAAATAAACAAAGTAAAATAAATAAATATTTTTTAAAAAACTAAAACTAAATACATAAATTGATTAGACCTTCAATAGTGCCTGTTTGATGCATCAGGACAGTTTTTATGGGAAAAAATCTAATAATGATCTCCTAGAATTGTAGAATTCTAGCTTTCCATCTCATATTGCTTTTCCAAAATTCATAGGTGCTTCCTAAGGGGAGGAGGAAACTTTTCTCATCAGTAATAAATTCAGATACAATTAGGTTCTCCATCTACTTAAGTTGAATGTTAACACAGTGGGTTCAAAATTTGATTAATTGTACAAATACCTATAGTGAATATTTTAAAGATTATTAAAGAACGGATAGGACACCATGAGTTTCACTCAATCTGTATATTAGTTAATCACATATAACATATCGATGCTATACCTGCCTTGCTGTAAATGATGCCTAAGATTTGTAGAGCATGGTCTTCTCCACCAGGGTTTTCAAATCAGGAAACAAGAACAGCACAGAGATGTACTGAACATAATAATCACAACATATCAAAAATAATAATAAATGAACTTTCTAAATATTATAAAAATGTTAAGAGCAATCATTCTCAGATCTTGGGACAGGAGAAGGGGAGATCTGTAAGACCTTTTTAGTGAAGTCAAAACTGTTTTCATAGAAACAGTAAGATTTTGTTTGCTGTTTACATTCCACAAGGGTATAGTGGACTTTTTCCGAGATTAAATGACATGTAATTTGACAAGGGACTAACTGCAGAAACAGGTGTTAGCCCCCAAATGTATTGTATTTAAAATACAGATATTTAAAATATTTTCAAAAATATAAAACAGTGCTGTACTCTTCAAAACTTTTTGTTTTAAAAATATTTTTTTAAACATATGTTGTATACTACCATACAATAGATTTACTATTGTTATCTTAAGTGAATTAAAAGTATTTAATATTTTTTGACCTTTAATTTCTAATTGAGTAAATATTCATGGATATAATCTATAAAACAGAAGTAATTTTTAATAGTGGTATGTTCCTTGAAACTAAAATTTTAAGGGTTGCTACTTTACAGAAATGCTAGATTACATATAATACACATATGTCTCTTCTGAGGTTCTACACAATTTATCACTATATTTAAATCCAAGTAGTAGATTATTAAGTAAACATCTTTTCAAACTTTATACAATTTGTGATAAGATTTCTTTTTCTTCTTTCAGTGGTAGTGGTTTCTAGAACATAATACATTTTCTTCAGAGTAACTGAGCTTTTGATTTTTCAACACATTAGGCACATTGATTTGGGTCATGCCATGGAGCTATTCTGTATCATAGTTTCTTTGATGTCCTGTCAGATGTGAAGTATGTTTTAAGTAATGTGTTCATAATAATGGTTTAACTTGCCAAGAGAGGGAATAAGCTTTTTTTGTTTGTTTGTCTTAAAGGATCAGCAGTGTAGATTCAAGTTTGTCTGTGATAACATCACTCTCACTTACTTGCATCTCCATATGCCTTCTTAGGTGAAAGGGAAAGGATGAGGATGTAACCACCTTACTGGGAGTGTGCCTAGGGGTGGGTCATGCTTGTGAATGCCATTCATCTTGCTTGTCACAGTGGAAATGAAGTTAAGAATCTCTCAGGCAACTAATGAAGCATTTATGGAAGTGACTAAGCTCAGCACACACTAATGACATCATTGTTTCTGATTGATAGAACTGGAGGTCACATCCAAATAACCACTTAAAAACAAACCAATTAAAAGCCTAACATTTCCCAAAGAGTATGGGCAAAATCAAGCTCATTGCAAAATGAAACTTAGTATCCTGCCAATACTTTGCATGAAGTTATACCTAATTTGAAAATTTTCAAGTATTTACCTTTCCAAAATCTTTGGTGTTCAGCGTAGAACACAAATTGTTTCCATAGTGAGGGAACCATGTCAAAAATAAATTATGTAGAACCATAGTTAGAATTGAAAAACCTAACAGCAACTTCTTCATGTTACTAGTTGATGATTATTACTATTTATTGACCACTGATCTTGTGCCAGTTTTATTGCTAAGTGTTATATATTATCTTACAGCTTATGGAAAATTTCAAAAGGCACATATTGCCATTATTCTCATGAAGAAACTGAGATTCAGAAAGGTTGTGCTAACCAGCTACTCTAAGCCCCAGGCTTAGTTAGATCAGGTATCAGATCTGTCTGATCTCACTTCCCATGGTGGTACCACTGAATTACTCTCTGCCATGTGAAGTCAGACAGTACTTACATTTGATTGGCAAAAACGGTTCAGTTCCTTTATTTCACAGACAAGGACACATCAGCCTAGGCAGATTAAGTGGTTTATAAAGTCACCAAATAAGAAACAAAATTCATATCCATTTTGTCCCTTACATGGTCGTCTGGAACCCAATACAGGGCATGAACGTAGCAGTTACAGTTTGTCTCTGAACATTCAGAATATTTACTATGTAATATAATTCCTATGGCATTTATAATATACAATGATCAAGAAATAAGGAGAGGGAAAAAAAAGAGTTTGTGTGTGTGTTTGTGGTCTTGGAGAAAATTTATTTTGTACTTTTTTGTATTTCCCATAGTTCTTCATACCCAATTAGGTCATAACGCACTTTAACTGAATGACTGGGTGAGTAAATGTCTACTATGATGCTTTCTTGAGTGTAAATTATAGAAGCTACCAGGAACCACCCAGTAGGAGGGGAAGCAACCCCCTCCACCTCCCACCAATTTCAGTAAGAAATTCCTCTGATGTTATTTATGTCCATACAGTCTTATTTTTAAGCATTCTCTTGGAGCAAATGCTTCTGTTGCCAGCAAAATTTGTTTGTTTGCTTGTTTGTTTGTTTTTAAACCACCACTCTAATTTACAGTGTTTAAAAGTTCATTTTCTCAGTTTGGTTAATTAGCAAAATTCAGTGGGGCCTCATGATTTTATTAAAATGAAGGCTAGAATGTAATTCAAAATATGTGAATACTGGCCCTGCTTTTTCTACTTTGTACCACATCTCAGTGCTTTAGATTGCTTATCTGCCAAATTTTAAATATGATATACTTTCTTTCTGAACATTTCCTACCAGATTTTGGTAAGGATAAAATGGGAGTGTGTAGGTCAAAATGTGTCAAAATGCATGTTGATTATATTTGATTAAATCATTCAATATCAGTGATTATTTTGAAATTTTCACTCTCTCTCTCTAGAAAGGCCCATATTCATGCTATAGTCTCTACAGGTAATTTATAATTGTATTCCCTAGTCTTAATATTTTATTCATAAAAGGTACTTCATTTTGAACTGGAAAAAAACCATTTTCTAACCCTTGTGTATCCATAAGTCATTATATAATGGATTCAGATAATTAATTCACAACAAGTCACATAATTGTGCCACCAAGATTGAAAATAGATCAGTAAAAATGTAAAAATATAGAGCTACAAACTAGACAAGTGTAAAAAAATGCATAAATATTACAAAACACACCTACAGAAATACAAATGTTCCTAGGACTCGGTGGCCTATAAATGAGTTGGTGAAAGAAGGCATTTTATGCAAAGATAAGGAAAGAGACATGGGTGTGCATTACATTGACACACACATCCATTCATTTATTGCTCATTCACTTAAGAAACATTAATTGAATGCCTCATATATTCCAGGCCCTGTGCCAGAGGTTTGCAGGGTGAAGAAGACAGAGGTTCAACCTTACGATTGCTAATAATCTAGGAAGAAGAAAAAGAAATATACAAACAACTACAACAAACAGAATGATCTAAGTCCTAAAAATGATATTACAAAGTACTGTGGTAACACGTCGGAATCATGACTAACTCTGCCTAGGGACTTTGAGAAGCCTGCAAGGAAAAGTAGCATTTGAGCTTGATATGAAACAATGTGTAGGAGTTTACCAGACTTTTTTTTAAATGGGAAAAGGGCATCTGCAGATAGAAAAGACAACATGTTCACAGCATTGAGGTGTAATTGAACAGCATGCTGGAGACAATGTGAAAATTAGAACAAGCCTTTTGAAAAGTACTCTGGCAGATTGCCTCAAGATCTATAAAAACACTTATGTCTTTAGACCAGTAATCCCACTTTGGGGAACTAATTTTATGAAAAAAATACAAAGGAAGAAAAATGTTATGTACAGTAGCAGAATTACAAAGTAGGAATGAATCCATCATCCAAAAAAATGACAAATTATAACACACCACTTGGACTATCGGATTGCTATGAGAATGGTAATAATGATAATCTAAGTCAAGATGGGAAGTGTACATACCATTATATTAAAGTATAAAACTATATCCTTATCATTGCAACTATTTTAAATTAACTTTTATTGGAGTAGAGTTATTTACACTGTTGTGTTAGTTTCTGCTGTGCAGCAGTGTGAATCGGTTAGACCTATACATACATTCATTCTTTTTCAGATTCTTTTCCCATATCGGTCATTATAGAGTATTGAATAGACTTCCCTGTTCTATACACTAGGTTCTTATCGGTTACTTATTTTATATATATATAGTAGTTTGTATATACATGTCAATCCCAACTTCCCAATTTATCTCTTCTCCCTCATTTTCCATTTGGTAGCTAGAAATTTGCTTTCTATGTTTGTGGTTCTATTCCTTTTTTATAAATAAGTTCATTTGTACCATTTTTCTTTGCATTCCACATATAAGCAATATCATATGATATTTGTCTTTGACTTACTTCACTTAGTATATCAATCTCTAGGTCCATCCCTTTCACAGCAAATGGCATTGCTTCATTCTTCTCATGGCTGACTAATATTCCAATGTATATATACACCACACCTTCTTTGTCCATTCATCTGTTAATGGACATTTAAGTTGCTCCCATCCCCTGGCTGTTGTAAATAGTGCTACAGTAAACACTGGGGTGCATGTGTCTTTTTGAATTGTGGTTTTCTTCAGACATATGCCTGGAAGTAAGATTGCTGGGTCATATATTAGCTCAATTTTTAGTTTTTTAGGGAAACTCCATACTGTTCTCCATAGTGGAAGTACCTATATACGTTCCTACCAACAATACAGGAAGGTTCCCTTTCCTCCACACCCTCTCCAGCATTTATTTTTTATAGACTTTTTGATGATAGCCATTCTGACTGGTGTTAAGATGATACCTCATTGTACTTTTGATGTGCATGTCTCTAATAATTAGTAATGTTGAGCATCTTTTCATGTGCCTTTTAGCTATCTGTAGGTCTTCTTTGGAAAAATGTCCATTTAGAATTTCTACCCATTTCTTTTGATTGGTTTGTTTCTTTCTGATATTAAGCTTCCTGAGCTGTTTGTGTATTTTGGAGATGAGTCCCTTGTCAGTCTTTTCATTTGCAAATATTTTATCCCATTCTGTGGGTTGTCTTTTCATTTTGTTTATAATTTTCTTTGCTGATTATTTCAACTTTTAAAATTATGTGTATACAGATAAGAATGTAAAATGAAAATCAAAATAGTAACAACAGTATTGAGTAATAAAAAGTTTTGTGAAGGTGGTAGGATTGTGTCTGAATTTTTTTCATAGATTAACTTTGTTGTGATGGTCAAATTTACAAATTCACCTAATGTGTATTGACAGTTTATTGTTGCTATAAGCATTGTTTGGTCCTCCAGTTGTAAAGATAAAGAAGCTTATCATTTATATAGTACATTTTAAACTTTTAAAGAAAACACTTTTACACCTTCATGCATTTCCTAAAATAACTCTACGAACTTTCTAGATCCAAATTGAACATACTCTGTTGCAGGAAGTCTTTCCAGAATTTACTTATACCTTCATTTCCAAGCTCTCTGTAGATTTTTTGACATTCTCCAATTCAAATATGCTATGCCACAGAAGTTGAATTGGACCAGTCTAGTTCAAAGCTGGTGTCACAGTGAAAGTGACTGGAGACAGGGGAAGGGTGTACATAGATATGTTTCTTACACTGAGGTCTAAATCAACCTATATCAGAATCCCCAGGAGTACAAATTAAATATACAGTGTTTTACCCTCACAGCAAATGCATTGTCTTCTTCATGGCTGACTAATATTCCAATGTATATATACACCACACCTTCTTTGTCCATTCATCTGTTAATGGACATTTAAGTTGCTCCCATCCCCTGGCTGTTGTAAATAGTGCTACAGTAAACACTGGGGTGCATGTGTCTTTTTGAATTGTGGTTTTCTTCAGACATATGCCTGGAAGTAAGATTGCTGGGTCATATATTAGCTCAATTTTTAGTTTTTTAGGGAAACTCCATACTGTTCTCCATAGTGGAAGTACCTATATACGTTCCTACCAACAATACAGGAAGGTTCCCTTTCCTCCACACCCTCTCCAGCATTTATTTTTTATAGACTTTTTGATGATAGCCATTCTGACTGGTGTTAAGATGATACCTCATTGTACTTTTGATGTGCATGTCTCTAATAATTAGTAATGTTGAGCATCTTTTCATGTGCCTTTTAGCTATCTGTAGGTCTTCTTTGGAAAAATGTCCATTTAGAATTTCTACCCATTTCTTTTGATTGGTTTGTTTCTTTCTGATATTAAGCTTCCTGAGCTGTTTGTGTATTTTGGAGATGAGTCCCTTGTCAGTCTTTTCATTTGCAAATATTTTATCCCATTCTGTGGGTTGTCTTTTCATTTTGTTTATAATTTTCTTTGCTGATTATTTCAACTTTTAAAATTATGTGTATACAGATAAGAATGTAAAATGAAAATCAAAATAGTAACAACAGTATTGAGTAATAAAAAGTTTTGTGAAGGTGGTAGGATTGTGTCTGAATTTTTTTCATAGATTAACTTTGTTGTGATGGTCAAATTTACAAATTCACCTAATGTGTATTGACAGTTTATTGTTGCTATAAGCATTGTTTGGTCCTCCAGTTGTAAAGATAAAGAAGCTTATCATTTATATAGTACATTTTAAACTTTTAAAGAAAACACTTTTACACCTTCATGCATTTCCTAAAATAACTCTACGAACTTTCTAGATCCAAATTGAACATACTCTGTTGCAGGAAGTCTTTCCAGAATTTACTTATACCTTCATTTCCAAGCTCTCTGTAGATTTTTTGACATTCTCCAATTCAAATATGCTATGCCACAGAAGTTGAATTGGACCAGTCTAGTTCAAAGCTGGTGTCACAGTGAAAGTGACTGGAGACAGGGGAAGGGTGTACATAGATATGTTTCTTACACTGAGGTCTAAATCAACCTATATCAGAATCCCCAGGAGTACAAATTAAATATACAGTGTTTTACCCTCATGCATGGAAATTATAAGTAGATCAGGCTGAGACCATAAAATTTGCATTTTTACAAGCCCTCAAATCCTTTGATGTCTTAAGTTTGGAAAATATTTGCTATAACATGTTAAGTCTACATGAAATAAGTGCTTTTGCCTGCTGCATTTGCTCATGAACTTTACAGTATATCTGTATGAATGAGAAGTTGAAAACTTCTGTTCACTGATTTTCTTACAGTGCTACACTCCATGAGCTATGAGTTTTGTTTCCAACTTAGGTTTCACACTTTTGTTACTGAAAACCATTTACTGTAGATCAGTAAAATTGTGGATTCTGTATGTGCTTGGGCTTGTGTGCATGTTTTGGATCATTAAGACAGATATAACCTTCAGTGTAGGTATTTTTTGAAGTCATTCTTGTTGCTTAAAATATCATATTGTGGTCCATTATCAGAGGGAGACAGAGAGCAAGGAAGAAGGAGATTCACATTTTACAAGATCTAACCAACTATACTCACTGAAAAGTGAGTTTCTCACAATTTCTGTTAATGCACCTCAGTTCTATCCATGTAATGTTCCATGCTCTTTTTTTTTCCTTTTGTTCTTTTCTTTCTTGCCTCCTTCCCTCTTTTCCCTCTTCCCTTCTAACAGCCTGGATCATAGACTATGGCTTTTTTGATTAATGCTTTTCATTAATCAGCCACCCAAGCTATTTTCGATCACTGGTTTCTGTTTAGTAAAAGACATTTCCTGCTCACAACATCCTGAAAGAATCAGCTTCATATTAAACTTGTCTAAAATCTTGAGTTTGGATTGTTGTACTTAGTCAACCTTCTGTTGAACTAAAATAAATGTATAGCATGGCTCAGAATTTTTTTTATAAAATGAGATAGGGATTGGCAAGAGACATCCTTTCACATCATTTTAATCCATTGCCCTTAAGCTGGCCAACCCAGAAACCAACTGGGAGGAAAGAGTGACCAGAGGATTTCTGAACAGTACATTCTCCCTTAATTGTGTCATTATTGTTTAAATACATTAAGTAATTAATGAATTAATCAGCTGCACTGGATCTTAGTTGCAGCATGTGGAATCTTTAGTTGCAGCATGTAAATTCTTCATTGCAGCATGTCTAGTTCCCTGACCAGAGATTGAACCCCTACCTGCTACATTGGGAGTTCAGCGTTTTAGCCATTGGAAGCCCAGGGAAGTACCTTCCATGTGTCACTGTTTGGTAGAAATACATTGAGATGATCATGTGATTTTTGTCTTTCACTTTGTTGATATAGTGTATCACATTGATTGATTTGCGGATGTTGAAGAATCCTTGCATGCCTGGGATGAACCCAACTTGATCGTGATGAATGAGCTTTTTGATGTGTTGCTGAATTCTGTTTGCTAGGATTTTGTTGAGGATTTTGGCATCTAGATTCATCAGTGAAATTGGCCTATAATTTTCCTTTTTTGTGATGTCTTTGCCTGGCATTGGTATCAGGGTGATGGTGGCCTCGTAGAATGTGTTTGGAAGTGTTCCTTCCTGGGCAATTTTTTGGAAGAGTTTTAGAAGGACAGGCATTAGCTCTTCTTTAAATGTTTGGTAGAATTCACTTGTGAAACCATCTGGCCCTGGGCTTTTATTTTTGGGTAGATTTTTGATCACAAGGTCGATTTCTGAGCTTGTGATTGGCTTGTTCATAGTTTCTATTTCTTCCTGGTTGAGTCTTGGGAGGTTAATCCTCTCCAAGAAACTGTTCATTTCTTCCAGGTTGTCCAGTTTGTTGCCATAGAGTTGTTCATAATAGTCTCTTATAATCCTTTGGATTTCTGCATTATCCGTTGTAATCTCTCCTTTTTCATTTTTGATTTTGGTGATCTGGTTCTTCTCTCTCTTTTTCTTGATGAGTCTGGCCAGTGGTGTGTCGATTTTATTGACTTTTTCGAAGAACCAGCTTTTTGTTTTATTTATCTTTACTATTGTTTCTTTTGTTTCTTTTTCATTTATTTCTGCTCTGATCTTTATGATTTCCCTTCTTCTGCTGGCTTTGGGGTGTTTTTGTTCTTCTTTCTCCAGTTGTTTCAAGCGTAAGGTAAGGTCGTCTGTTTGAGATTTTCCTAGTTTCTTGAGGTGGGATTGTATTGCTATAAACTTCCCTCTTAGAACTGCTTTTGCAGTATCCCATAGGTTTTGCACTGTCGTGTGTTCATTGTCATTTTCTTCTAGGAATTTTTTTATTTCTTCTTTGATTTCCTCAATGATCAGTTGGTTTGATCATCTCAATAGATGCAGAAAAAGCCTTTGACAAAGTACAGCATCCATTTATGATAAAAACTCTTCAAAAAATGGGCATAGAAGGAACTTATCTTAACATAGTGAAAGCCATATATGAGAAGCCCACAGCGAACATTATCCTCAATGGTGAAAAACTCAAAGCATTTCCTCTAAGATCAGGAACAAGACAAGGGTGTCCACTTTCACCACTCTTATTCAACATAGTCCTGGAAGTTCTAGCAACAGCAATAAGAGAAGAGAAAGAAATCAAAGGAATCCAGATTGGAAAAGAAGAAGTCAAACTCTCTCTATTTGCAGATGACATGATATTATACATAGAAAATCCCAAAGACACGGTTACAAAACTACTAGAGTTAATCAGCGAATTCAGCAAAGTCGCAGGATACAAAATCAACATACAGAAATCACTGGCATTCCTATACACAAACAATGAAAAATCAGAAAATGAAATCAAAGAGGCAATCCCCTTCACCATCGCAGCCAAAAGAATCAAATATCTAGGAATAAACCTACCCAAAGAAACAAAAGAACTGTACACAGAAAATTACAAGACACTCATGAGAGACATTAAAGAAGAGTTAAACAGATGGAGAAATATTCCGTGTTCCTGGGTCGGGAGAATCAATATTGTGAAAATGACCATATTACCAAATGTCATCTATAGATTCAATGCGATCCCTATCAAACTTCCAATAACATTCTTCACAGAACTAGACCAACGAATAACACAGTTCATATGGAAACACAAAAGACCTCGAATAGCCAAAGCAATCCTCAGGAAGAAGAATGGAGCTGGGGGGATCAGCCTCCCCAACTTCAGACTCTACTACAAAGCAACAGTCATCAAAACAGTATGGTACTGGCACAAAAACAGAAATATCGACCAATGGAACAAGATCGAGAACCCAGAGATAAAGCCACGCACCTATGGGTACCTTATTTTTGACAAAGGAGGCGAACATATAAAATGGGACAAAGACAGCCTCTTCAACAAATGGTGCTGGGAAAATTGGACAGCTACATGCAAGAAAATGAAGTTGGAACATACCCTGACACCATACACAAAGATCAACTCAAAATGGATTAAAGACTTAAATGTAAGGCCAGAAACCATCAAACTCTTAGAGGAGAATATAGGCAAAACACTCAAGGACATCAATCAAAGCAAGATCTTCTCTGACCCACCTACTAGAATAGTGGAACTAAAAAGACTAATGAACATGTGGGACCTCATGAAACTTAAAAGCTTTTGCACAGCAAAAGAAATTACAAAAAAGCTCAACAGACACCCCACAGAGTGGGAGAAAATCATAGCAAATGAAACAACAGACAAAGAATTAATCTCCAAAATCTACAAGCAACTGAGACAACTCAGCACTGGAAAAACGAACAACCCAATCAAAAAATGGGAAAAGGACCTAAACAGACACCTCTCCAACGATGACATACAGATGGCCCAAAAACACATGAAACGATGCTCAACTTCACTAATAATTAGAGAAATGCAAATTAAAACTACAATGAGATATCACCTCACACCCGTCAGAATGGCCATCATCCACAAATCGACAGACAATAAATGCTGGAGAGGCTGCGGAGAAAAGGGAACACTTCTGCATTGCTGGTGGGAGTGTAAATTGATACAGCCTCTATGGAAGACAGTCTGGAGATTTCTTAAAAAACTAAAAATAGAAGCACCATATGACCCAGCAATCCCACTCTTAGGCTTATACCCTGACGAAATCAAAACTGAAAGAAGCACCTGTACCCCAATGTTCATTGCAGCTCTCTATACAATAGCTAGAACATGGAAGGAACCTAGATGTCCATCGACAAACGAATGGATCCAAAAGCTCTGGTACATATATACAATGGAATACTACACAGCTGTAAAGAGAAATGCAGAAGAATCAACCCTGATGAGGTGGCTGGATCTAGAACGTATCATCAAAAGTGAAGTCAGTCAGAAATAGAAGGACAAATACAGTATATTAACACATATATATGGAATCTAGTAGGACGGTGATGATGGCACATGCAGTGAAGCGACAGAAAGACAGACATGGACAGTGGACATATGGACATTGTGGGGAAGGAACAGTGGGTGAGAGGCGTAAAGGAAGTAGCATGAAGGCCTGTCCTATCATAAGTGAAGAAAATAGCTCTAGTCATTGCTCTGTATAAAAAGGGGATCCTTCAGGGGTGCTGTGTGATGGTCGGGAGGGGAGGGAAGGGGGGGATATACATGTGACTAATCTGAGAACATGCATGTCTGTGAACAACAAAACTCTGTAAAAGTTAAAAGTAAAATAAAGGTTTAAAAAAAATAAATAAATAAATAAAAAAAGAAATACATTGAGGATGTCTTAATGTCACCCATTGGGGTGGCTTTACTCTCTTAAACAAGTAAAGAAGCTTTGATGTGATGGTAGTGGGTTCTGAACTCATAAAAGAAAGCTTTCCTTCTCTGGAGGTCTAGAAAGCCATCCTAAGATAACCCTTCTCAGTACAAATAAATTCTTAAGACACGCAGAGGACCCTGCAGGGATATCTGCCTATTCATGATTTCAAATGACCGCAGTGAGACAGGGACCAATTCAGTCAATTGCCATCTGTATCTATGGCTATAAAAAGGTTATTCTTTTCTTGTAAATGATACTATTTGTGTATTTCTTCTATGCATATTAATCTTTCTTGCTCAAAAGTATTTTCAACTCAAATATTTTTTATGTTGTAAAATTCAGTTTGTAAAACTATCCCCTTTTTGGGGCTTCCCAGGTGGCACTAGTGGTAAAGAACCTGCCTGCCAATGTGGTAGACTTAAGAGATGTGGATTTGATCCCTAGATCAAGGAAGATCCCCCTGGAGGAGGACATGGCAGCCCACTCCAGTATTCTTACTTGGACAATCCCATGGACAGAGGAACCTGGGGAACTATAATTCATAGGGTTGAATAGAGTCAGACATGACTGAAGACATCCTTCATGGATGACTCTGAGCACCTCCTTTTTCCTTTTTGCTATGGTACTGAACTCTATTCCAATTTCTCTCTTGATAAAAACTACTTTTAAATTTTATTATTTTAATGAGAAGCTTCTCATTTCTATTCATTAAGAATCCTGTTGACATGGCTTTTCCTTAAAAAAATTCTGAATTCAAAACTCTTGGACAAACCTGTGGTCAGTCATGTTCAACTCTTTGTAGCCCCGTGGACTATAATCTGCCAGGCTCTTCTGTAAATGGAATTTCCCAAGCAAGAATACTAGAGTGGATTTCCATGCCCTCCTTCAGGGAATCTTCCTGACCTGAGGATCAAACCTGAGTCTCATGTCTCCTTCAATGGCATATAAGGTTTTTTGTTTTGTTTTTGTTTTTACCACTAATGCCACCTGCAAAAGGGTCTTAAATTATGGAGATGGGAAGCCTATCAGTGATGAAACTTTTGGGGGTCTACCCAAGTAAGAGAATCAGTCTCCAGGAGTAGCTAAGAAATCTGAATAGCTAAAATATTCCTCCTTGGTTCGTGTGCAAACTAAACTTTGAGAAGACTCTGGTAGTGGGTTCTGAACTCATAAAAGAAAGCTTTCCTTCTCTGGAGGTCTAGAAAGCCATCCTAAGATAACCCTTCTCAGTACAAATAAATTCTTAAGACACGCAGAGGACCCTGCAGGGATATCTGCCTATTCATGATTTCAAATGACCGCAGTGAGACAGGGACCAATTCAGTCAATTGCCATCTGTATCTATGGCTATAAAAAGGTTATTCTTTTCTTGTAAATGATACTATTTGTGTATTTCTTCTATGCATATTAATCTTTCTTGCTCAAAAGTATTTTCAACTCAAATATTTTTTATGTTGTAAAATTCAGTTTGTAAAACTATCCCTTCTTGGGGCTTCCCAGGTGGCACTAGTGGTAAAGAACCTGCCTGCCAATGTGGTAGACTTAAGAGATGTGGATTTGATCCCTAGATCAAGGAAGATCCCCCTGGAGGAGGACATGGCAGCCCACTCCAGTATTCTTACTTGGACAATCCCATGGACAGAGGAACCTGGGGAACTATAATTCATAGGGTTGAATAGAGTCAGACATGACTGAAGACATCCTTCATGGATGACTCTGAGCACCTCCTTTTTCCTTTTTGCTATGGTACTGAACTCTATTCCAATTTCTCTCTTGATAAAAACTACTTTTAAATTTTATTATTTTAATGAGAAGCTTCTCGTTTCTATTCATTAAGAATCCTGTTGACATGGCTTTTCCTTAAAAAAATTCTGAATTCAAAACTCTTGGACAAACCTGTGGTCAGTCATGTTCAACTCTTTGTAGCCCCGTGGACTATAATCTGCCAGGCTCTTCTGTAAATGGAATTTCCCAAGCAAGAATACTAGAGTGGATTTCCATGCCCTCCTTCAGGGAATCTTCCTGACCTGAGGATCAAACCTGAGTCTCATGTCTCCTTCAATGGCATATAAGGTTTTTTGTTTTGTTTTTGTTTTTACCACTAATGCCACCTGCAAAAGGGTCTTAAATTATGGAGATGGGAAGCCTATCAGTGATGAAACTTTTGGGGGTCTACCCAAGTAAGAGAATCAGTCTCCAGGGAGTAGCTAAGAAATCTGAATAGCTAAAATATTCCTCCTTGGTTCGTGTGCAAACTAAACTTTGAGAAGACTCTGGAAGAAGCACTTGGGATACCTGTGATTTGGAAAGAACATTTGCTACATAATCAGTAGACTTCCAGTTGCTAACTTCATAGATATGGATGAGTCTCTCTGAGTATCATTTTCTTTTATTTTTTAATATTAGTATAATAAATGGTAGAAAACAGTGATGTGGAAAAGATCAAATGAGGCAGCAGGGTTTTTGCTTGTGTTTTTACTTTGCAAAAAGTGTACATACCTAGAGAACTAATCAGTGTAAAAAACAAAGCCCACAAGAATAAGGTGGCAGAAAATAGGATGCCATAAGATTTAGAATATAGGAAAATTTACTCATTTAGAGATTAATTCACTTCCTGCATCTAATGTGCACTTGCATATATTAAATTAGCACTTAACAAGAGTTAGTAGTTCTCCATGGGCTCCAACTCGGGCTGTCAATATAAGGGAGAAAGCAAAAGTAATAAAAATTTAAAACTAAGATAAACTACTCAGCTTTTCTGCCATTGCTTTGTGTTTGTTCTCTTATGAAATTGGCCCAGAATATTTCCCTATTCTATATTCTCTCACAGCTAGTGCTTACTTCCTGACATTCATCTTTTAAAAGTCACTCATGCATCCTGCTTCCCATTCATCATCACTGTGGTGAAGGTACAGAAGAGAGGATTTGCATTTTAAAAAAATCTTCAGCTGGCACTCATTTTCTTCTAAAAGGAAGAAACACAAAGTTGCTTCTTTTGTATTTCATATCCCATTATTGCCCACTGGAGGATTGCACTCTCTTTCCTGGGTACCAAAAGCTTTCACGGCCTTACTCGAGCATCAGCGTGGGAGGGTGGAGGCTTTGGAACCGCTTCCTGTTTCTTATTTGACATCAACATTTTCCCTTCCTCTAAGTTTGCTTTGGTTGATAATTATGGTGACTTTTAAAATCTTGAACCTTGCCAGGGTAACACATTCATCTGTCGACTGGAATGGGACAGAACCCAGCCACTTAATTTAAGCCAAGTTATTTAACCTTTCTGCCTCAAAATCTTTCATCTGTAACATGAAGGAGTTTGACTAGGCGAGCCATAAGAGCTCTTGGAGTTGTAAAAATCTTTCTGGTTTTAAGAGAATTGTGGCATGGAATGTTTTTGCATACCACAGAGTATATGATAATATCTGGATCTGTGACTTAGTTTCCCTGATTTCCCTTCCTGTCTTTCTCTTCCTTCATCCATCCCTCTTTCCTTCTTTCTGTCTCTCTCCTGCTTTCCTGCAATATTTCCCTCTTACAAAAAGCATTCATTTGGCTTGAAGCTGATCCAGTGTCATCGTGTTCCAGTTGGCCTTGTATCTCAACTGCACTGCACTGACCCTGAACACCATAGGCTTGGCCAAGTGTGGAAATTGGCATGAGAGGAGTCACAGAGGGAAAGTGCCTAAGGCCAGTCCTGAGAACACTGTTCCTAGAAACCTTATCTATAGATAGGAAAACTGGGTGAGAGCCTGAAGAAAAGTACCATTAACTCCCTTCCTAGCGGGAACAGCAGCAAGCTGCTGCTTCTGCAAGCTATGATGGGGGAGGAGGGGTTGTGAATAGTGTTAGTTGCTCAATTGTGTTCAACTCTTTGTGACCCCATGTACTGTAGCCTGCCAGGCTCCTCTTTCCATGGAATTCTCCAGGCAAGAATAATGGAGTGTGTAGCCATTCCTTTCTCCAAGGGATCTTCGTTCACTCACTTGTTTACAAGTTCAACTTTGTGAACTCTAAAGTAACCTGAGATCTAAGTAAGTAGCCTAAGAAGTATAATTTGAAGGTCACCAAAACCCTCTCCCCTTCACATATTTCTTCAAAGAGCACTCCTGTGATCTCTGTAAATATTCCCTTTTTTGTCCATATCTAAGAATTCAAACAGAAGGAGAACTAAAGAACTCAAGTCTTTCACGCTGTTAATTTCAATGAAATTAAATTCTTAGATCCTTTATTTAAATGAAAACTTTTTTGGAGAATCTGGAATGCCTGACCTATCAACAGCATTCAGGCAAGTTGACCTTAGTGTGTTTTCTGACACACTATTTTTTTCTTTTCTGCTTTTTTATTCTATGTATATATTTGTGAGAAAGTTTGGCTGCACAGTAATGGACCTAAGGAAGCACATGGAGCTGAGTGCCGCTGATGCAATAAATCAGATCAATGTCCACTATGGAGGAGTCACAAATCTCTGCAGTAGACTGAAAACCAACAAAGTTCATGACTTTTCTTTTCCACACACCCCTTGGTATAGTTATCTGTAGTACATTTAGCATAAGCATTGCAAAGAGGATTTAAAAACCAAGAGATGGCGCCCTGTCATGAGCACAGAACAAATGCACAAGCAACGCCCATGTCTGACGTGGCGCCACCCCTGGCAGGCTCTGTGGAGACTGTGAGAGGCCTGGCCACAGCTCCAGGTGGAGACAGGTGATAGTCAAGTCTGACACACCTTTTTTATCACAGGCCTCCAGGTCACCAAAGTTTGATTTTTCTTCCTATCCTCATCCTCATTTGCTGTTTGTTTTTCTTCTTCTCCATGACTTCTTAACTTTAGAGTGACTCAGGGTCTTGTCCACGATCATCTTCTCTTTGCCATCTCATTACAATATATATAGAATACTTTTTTTAACCTAAATACAACAGAAAAGCCCACTGTTTAGATCATGGTTTATCAGCCTTAGCACTGTAGATGTCTAGTGCCAGATAACTCTTTCATGGAGGGGCTGTATGTTTTAAGAGTATTAGCACCATCTTTAGTTACAACCCACTAGATGCTAGTAATACCTCCCTCTAGTTGTGACAACTGGAAATATTTCCATACATTGTCACATGTTTTCTTGGGGTAAAAATCACCCCCATAAGCCACTGATTTAGAATAATTTGGTATAAAACAAAAAAATCCTTTAATACATATTGTAAACTTTGATTTAATTTGGCCAATTCATTGTTTAATGTTTATATCTCTTAATGTTGTAGGAATTGAATAACAACAACAAAAGAGTCAAAAGTAGAATCTGTAAGGGAAGTTCTAGTTTCTGGATAAAATAAGCTTGTGCCAGGGAGGAACTAGAAGAAAATGGATTTCATCTTATCTTTAATCCTACACCGTTATTGATTAAAAAAAAACAACAAAAACAACAACAAGCACATTACCTTGCTTTCAAAGCAGCAGTAAACAATATCCTAAATTAAGATTCGAGTTTAGCTCTGCCACTTCCTGCCAGTTTCATCCTGCTGAGAAATCTAAGTCAATTCACCAAGTTCAGGTTTTTTTTTTATCTAAGATTCAGAGATAGTATCAGTGAATTGTCACCCGTAGTGAAAAAAGGCTTTTCTTTTCCACACACCTTGGTATAGTTATCTGTAGTACATTTAGCATAAGCATTGCAAAGAGGATTTAAAAACCAAGAGATGGCGCCCTGTCATGAGCACAGAACAAATGCACAAGCAACGCCCATGTCTGACGTGGCGCCACCCCTGGCAGGCTCTGCGGAGACTGTGAGAGGCCTGGCCACAGCTCCAGGTGGAGACAGGTGATAGTCAAGTCTGACACACCTTTCTTATCACAGGCCTCCAGGTCACCAAAGTTTGATTTTTCTTCCTATCCTCATCCTCATTTGCTGTTTGTTTTTCTTCTTCTCCATGACTTCTTAACTTTAGAGTGACTCAGGGTCTTGTCCACGATCATCTTCTCTTTGCCATCTCATTACAATATATATAGAATACTTTTTTTAACCTAAATACAACAGAAAAGCCCACTGTTTAGATCATGGTTTATCAGCCTTAGCACTGTAGATGTCTAGTGCCAGATAACTCTTTCATGGAGGGGCTGTATGTTTTAAGAGTATTAGCACCATCTTTAGTTACAACCCACTAGATGCTAGTAATACCTCCCTCTAGTTGTGACAACTGGAAATATTTCCATACATTGTCACATGTTTTCTTGGGGTAAAAATCACCCCCATAAGCCACTGATTTAGAATAATTTGGTATAAAACAAAAAAATCCTTTAATACATATTGTAAACTTTGATTTAATTTGGCCAATTCATTGTTTAATGTTTATATCTCTTAATGTTGTAGGAATTGAATAACAACAACAAAAGAGTCAAAAGTAGAATCTGTAAGGGAAGTTCTAGTTTCTGGATAAAATAAGCTTGTGCCAGGGAGGAACTAGAAGAAAATGGATTTCATCTTATCTTTAATCCTACACCGTTATTGATTAAAAAAAAACAACAACAACAACAACATGCACATTACCTTGCTTTCAAAGCAGCAGTAAACAATATCCTAAATTAAGATTCGAGTTTAGCTCTGCCACTTCCTGCCAGTTTCATCCTGCTGAGAAATCTAAGTCAATTCACCAAGTTCAGGTAATTATCCAAATCATATAATTCTCCTTCTTTCACATCCCTATCTCTAAGATTCAGAGATAGTATCAGTGAATTGTCACCAATGGTGGCAAAGCTCTTCACCCACATAGGTTTGTACTGTTATTGGCATTTAGAGATGAAAGCAGTGGAAGTTCCATGGGATGTGGGGGTCTTCGGCTAAGACCCCTAGAACCTGTAGCTATCAGCTCGCCTCTTGCCCAAATCCACCAAATTTGCATGCCAAAAAACAGGCCGCCCTTCCTTATGTCTCTCCTCCTTTCCCCTCAGCAATTTTGATTCAAACATCTACCAATCTTGTCCTTTTAAAAAACATTTTATTTATTAGACTACACTGATCTTAGTTGTGGCATAGAGGCTCTTTAGTGGAGACACACGGGAATCTAGTTCCCTGATCAGGGATCAAACCCAGGCACCCTGCATTGAGTCTCAGCCACTGGACTACCAGGGAAATCCCAATCATGTCTTTTTTAATCAAAATGAACATAAATGTGATCACTTACTTTAATTAACTAACTTTGAATTAGAAAACTAATGCATAGAGTTGATTTAAAAATGTACAGAATGGGGCTTCCCTAGTGGTCCAGTAGGTAGAGTCTACCTTGCAGTGCAAGTGACACCTATTCGATCCCTGACCTGGGAAGATCCCATATGCCATGGAGCGGCAGGACCAGTGTGTCCAATTATGAGCCAGAGCTCTGGAATGCATGCACCCAAAATCGGTGCTCTGCAGCAGAAAGGCCACTGCCATAGGAGGCCCACACAGGCCAAAGAAGAAAGATGGATGAAAATAAATAAGTAAAAAACCAATAAAAGAGGTCAAAAAATATTTTTTTAAATGTGCAGAATGTTAGCTGTTAAAAGTATGCCATGGTCCCACCTGTGAATTCAGCTCCTCTCCTCAGATTTAACTACTATTAACTGATATTTTATGTCTTTACATAAATTTCCTCTGCAATGGCAGCTTTGTATTTGAACCTGTAAATGAGTGTGTTTAGTGTGTATAGAGCTTTTAAACAATTTTGAATTTGTACCCTTACTTTTTGTTTACATAACAATACATCTTAGAGATCTCTTTGTGTAAGCCAGTTTGAATTTGCCACATTCTGTTTTACAACTACAGAATATCTAGATTGTAAAGTTGTAATTTGCCTTGTCAGTGTGTTATTGATGAGTAGGTTTGCTCTAGGCTGGGGCTATTACAAGAGTTCAATAAAGTTCAGTAGGTTTCCTGTCAGTGTTTCTTTATTGTTTTCTTTTTGATCCGTGGTCTGAGCCTTAATCTTCTCTTTTAAAAGAATAAAGTTTTAACTGTGGAGGTTCATATTATTTAATAAACAGGCCAAATTGATAGCATGGGCACAAAACAGTGTCTATTTTTTTAAAAAAACTTTAAAAATGCTGTATTATTTTCTACAGTCAACAATGAATTAAGGAAAAGAGAGGAAAGGAATTTGCAAAAAGAAAAAAAAAAACTTGACAGAATCCAGTTTTTTTAAGGACGGGTTTAAAAGATAGTTGGCAAGACAACTATTGAGCTCTGAAATTTCAGCATTCTAAATCTCAGCAATTAACTTATGATGGCACACCTATCAGGATTTATTCTCAAATTTTTTTCTAAGTAGTACTGGGTGACTTTGAAAGGAGTTAGAATTAGTCCTTGAAAATTCCATGAAATAATGCAAACTGGACCATAAAAAATACTAGAGGTGCCCAGGTACTATTTCTGATATAAATGTTATTCCTGAAGATTATTCAGTGTTTCTTTTGAACTTTTGAAAAATATCTCTATGATATTGCCATTTGAAACATAACATGTCTCACCATTTAAAACCTTCCCTGTCAGCCAGGAGACAGTCATCTCAGTTACCTTGAACTGTGCAACATGTCTGCTATTAAAGAATGATCAATAAATGCAGATTTATTGGGAATATACTCCCATATGGTATTTCAGATGTATAGGGTTTGTGTATTCAGAGTTATTTTAAATTTTAGGAGAAAGGCAAAAAATAAGTACATATTTCCAACACGGGACACCTCATTTGTTTTTCTGACATTGGGAACTAGGATGTTCATTCTTCGGTGCTAGTTTTTAATGATCGATAAAATGGCATATTTATTGGGACTTAAATTGTCTTTAAAGAGAAACAGCTCCAATTGGCAAAAAAGCATGGTAATCAATTTCTTAATGTTGCATAATTGCCTTTACAAAATCATCCCATAAAAATACTCATTATATACAGGGCATTCAAAAAATGCCATTCATTAACTTGGAAATAAAATTACAATTTCAATTATAAAGCTTTGAGCGGATTCTGTTTGGAGAGTTGCATGCTAATTGCAGTTTAGGGCTTCTAATTTAATATTAGGTGAAAAATGTGATAGTTATCTGAAGGAAAGCACATAAAAAGAGTTTTAACAGTTGGGATGTTAAAAAAAAGTACTTTTGTTTCTGCTGGGCTATCACAGTGGTTTAGAAAGTAATACAGAGAAAAATTCCTGCGCATGAAAATAGGTCTTTATTTGGGTCAGAATTTAGGGGGATGTCAGGTTCCCTATGCCGTCACAGCAGGGGTGAGCAAATTCAACAGCAGCAACCGCCTAGACTTTTTGAGCGGGGCGCGCGGGTTGGGCTGTGTACCAACAGCCTCGTCAACTGCAGACGGAACTGCAGCATCCCTTCCTGCAGTAGCTCATCAGCCATTGGCTAGCCGGTGACACGTGACTGATAGAGCCTTTTCTGTGTCTTTGCTCGCCCGTCTGTGTGCAGGGCACTGATAGGCCAGGCTGATGCGCAGGCAATTTATCATCTTGATCTCCCACCGAGTCAGGGAGCTCTCCTGTCACCAGTATTGATTTCAGAGGATGGACTAAATTTTCTAGGATTTCCATTAAGAATTAAGAAAAAAGCTCTAAGCACGCAGGGTAGCCAGACAGACATGGATATGAGATGGCACTGTGAAAACTCGCAGGTAGCTTCTTCTGTCACAGCCGGTGCTCAGCACAGCTTAGAACTGCAGCATGCAGGGTTTAAGATACCAGAAGCCTAAGAACAATAATTATAAAACTACGAATAAACGCTTTTGGATAAACTAATTTTAAGATTTATATTGAAATGTTACTTCTTGGAGATTTGCATGTCAAATTTATGCATGCTCTATTGGAAATGTAGAAAGGTTGTTTTAAATTTTCAAATGTCCTTAAACCCTGAGCATGGTTGCTTCTACTTTTGTTTGCTGCTTTCTGTGAGCTTCAGAGGTTTTTGAGCATGCTTGTGGCAGAAAAAAACAAAAATTGTGTGTATGTGTGTTTATATATATATGTATATATGTATTAAGTTGGTTCGAGTAAAAGCATGAATAAAAGCTGCTTTCAATACTTGCCAGACTGCTTTATTATTGTTAATGACTTGGTGATAATTTTGCCTAAGATGCTTAGATTTTGACCATGCATGCTTTTGCGGCAGAGTGGGTTTTCTTTGAGAATTTGTAGAGGTGGAATGTATGTTTGATGCAACAGAAAATGTATTAGTGATTATTAAACCTGATTAATTACTGGAAGTATGTCATAATGGTACGATTTAAGTAACATTTGTTTACAATGATTAATTCTGCTTACTGCAAAAAAGTGCATGTCTTGGAGTAATGACAGTGTTCATATTTTTGAAATATAAATTTTGATTATTTCAGAGATAGTAAGATTTCAATTTTTAGAAATGCATCTGAGGTAAGAGAATTAGATACATTTTTTTATTAGAGCCTAGTAGAGGATGCTAAAAATGCTGTTGTATATTCGAGACATCATGTGCATGTTCATGTGTGTGAATTCTTTGGGTAATTGTTTGATAGTCTCCTGGTATCCTTATTCTCCTCAAGAGGAGAAAACTGTGGCATTCAAAATATTCCTAGGCCATGGAGAATTAAGAAAAAAGCTCTAAGCACGCAGGGTAGCCAGACAGACATGGATATGAGATGGCACTGTGAAAACTCGCAGGTAGCTTCTTCTGTCACAGCCGGTGCTCAGCACAGCTTAGAACTGCAGCATGCAGGGTTTAAGATACCAGAAGCCTAAGAACAATAATTATAAAACTACGAATAAACGCTTTTGGATAAACTAATTTTAAGATTTATATTGAAATGTTACTTCTTGGAGATTTGCATGTCAAATTTATGCATGCTCTATTGGAAATGTAGAAAGGTTGTTTTAAATTTTCAAATGTCCTTAAACCCTGAGCATGGTTGCTTCTACTTTTGTTTGCTGCTTTCTGTGAGCTTCAGAGGTTTTTGAGCATGCTTGTGGCAGAAAAAAACAAAAATTGTGTGTATGTGTTTTTATATATATATGTATATATGTATTAAGTTGGTTCGAGTAAAAGCATGAATAAAAGCTGCTTTCAATACTTGCCAGACTGCTTTATTATTGTTAATGACTTGGTGATAATTTTGCCTAAGATGCTTAGATTTTGACCATGCATGCTTTTGCGGCAGAGTGGGTTTTCTTTGAGAATTTGTAGAGGTGGAATGTATGTTTGATGCAACAGAAAATGTATTAGTGATTATTAAACCTGATTAATTACTGGAAGTATGTCATAATGGTACGATTTAAGTAACATTTGTTTACAATGATTAATTCTGCTTACTGCAAAAAAGTGCATGTCTTGGAGTAATGACAGTGTTCATATTTTTGAAATATAAATTTTGATTATTTCAGAGATAGTAAGATTTCAATTTTTAGAAATGCATCTGAGGTAAGAGAATTAGATACATTTTTTTATTAGAGCCTAGTAGAGGATGCTAAAAATGCTGTTGTATATTCGAGACATCATGTGCATGTTCATGTGTGTGAATTCTTTGGGTAATTGTTTGATAGTCTCCTGGCTATCCTTATTCTCCTCAAGAGGAGAAAAACTGTGGCATTCAAATATTTCCTAGGCCCATGGGAATTACAGCCAGCAGAAGCAATCCTAGGGCCAGATGGGATTGGCATGCTTGGCAGGGAGTGGAGACAATAGGCGGGGGCGAGCAGATGGAGAACAGAAGGGGTTGACTCAGAAAAGGGGATGGAGAGGTGGGGGGAGGAGCTGGTTTAATAGTGAAGAAAGTGTGGCCTCTTTTTTTCAAGGGAACTTCTGGTTGTATCCTCCTTGAATTATGAGATAAAAATTCATGTCTCTTGTAACAACTGTTTTTCACTGAATTAGGTAGCCCTCACTTCATAGATTAGGAAAGAAATCCCATAAATAGAAGGTACTTTATCAGATTATAAATGGTGTGTTCTTTGTTGTTGTTTGTCATCTTTTCCTCTTTGTCATATTCAGGAAAAGTAGGATTAAAATTAAGTTGTCATACTATTTGAGTTTGTGATATCTACACCTAAATATGGCAATAGTTACTAAATTTATTTGATCTGATTTTAACAATTTAAGCATCAATAAGGTTTATTGACATTTTCCCTAAGCAAGTGTTCAATTCTGAAAACATTAGGAGCTCATGCTGACTAATCTGTTATGTTGCTTCTGGCTTATACATAGATGTTCATTTTTAGAATAATTTTGAATGTTTCATTTACGTACTTGTTGATTTTCTCATGAAGCCTCAGAGCTTGACCAATGCCCAGTTCAAGTTTTACAGTGAACTTAATCTCAGCATCCTCAATGAAACCTTCTGTCAAGGGCCCAGGAAACTGGCCACGGTCTTTGTCAAGAAGTGTCATAGGACTGAGAAAAAGTGAAAAGTCAATTTACTTCTGAATTCTATGATTTTCATGACTATTTCAGAATTCTAAGGTGAACCCCCAGACACAGTTTCCAGTCCTAAGTAAGACTGAACTTTACCAAAATCATACAGCTAAAATGTACCCATGTGATACAGATTTTAAGACTTTAAGTATACATCTGACAGTCAGTGGGTCACCCAAAACTCAATAATTTGGTTGCTGGACCTTATGTTTGGAGAGAATTTTCATTTTGGAAGAGACATTTGCCATATTACTTGTCTCTTTTAATTGTGTTTTGAAACTTGGCTTGGCAAGCAATTATGACCTAAAGTGAATGAAAACCTTCACCTTTAATATCCTGGGATATACTTAAAGTAAATTATTCAAGTCATTTATATTGATTTTTCCCAGAGTTAATGAATAAAGTCAATTTTCTTATATGTTCTCCAGTTCTTTTCCTCCATGGGAACTTCTGGTTGTATCCTCCTTGAATTATGAGATAAAAATTCATGTCTCTTGTAACAACTGTTTTTCACTGAATTAGGTAGCCCTCACTTCATAGATTAGGAAAGAAATCCCATAAATAGAAGGTACTTTATCAGATTATAAATGGTGTGTTCTTTGTTGTTGTTTGTCATCTTTTCCTCTTTGTCATATTCAGGAAAAGTAGGATTAAAATTAAGTTGTCATACTATTTGAGTTTGTGATATCTACACCTAAATATGGCAATAGTTACTAAATTTATTTGATCTGATTTTAACAATTTAAGCATCAATAAGGTTTATTGACATTTTCCCTAAGCAAGTGTTCAATTCTGAAAACATTAGGAGCTCATGCTGACTAATCTGTTATGTTGCTTCTGGCTTATACATAGATGTTCATTTTTAGAATAATTTTGAATGTTTCATTTACGTATTGTTGATTTTCTCATGAAGCCTCAGAGCTTGACCAATGCCCAGTTCAAGTTTTACAGTGAACTTAATCTCAGCATCCTCAATGAAACCTTCTGTCAAGGGCCCAGGAAACTGGCCACGGTCTTTGTCAAGAAGTGTCATAGGACTGAGAAAAAGTGAAAAGTCAATTTACTTCTGAATTCTATGATTTTCATGACTATTTCAGAATTCTAAGGTGAACCCCCAGACACAGTTTCCAGTCCTAAGTAAGACTGAACTTTACCAAAATCATACAGCTAAAATGTACCCATGTGATACAGATTTTAAGACTTTAAGTATACATCTGACAGTCAGTGGGTCACCCAAAACTCAATAATTTGGTTGCTGGACCTTATGTTTGGAGAGAATTTTCATTTTGGAAGAGACATTTGCCATATTACTTGTCTCTTTTAATTGTGTTTTGAAACTTGGCTTGGCAAGCAATTATGACCTAAAGTGAATGAAAACCTTCACCTTTAATATCCTGGGATATACTTAAAGTAAATTATTCAAGTCATTTATATTGATTTTTCCCAGAGTTAATGAATAAAGTCAATTTTCTTATATGTTCTCCAGTTCTTTTCCTCCATGCCTTATCCTTTGAAATTATATAGTCCATCAAGCAGCAAAATTCTCACTTGGTCAATTCCCTCTAACATGTTTAGAAAAAAAAATATTGCCTACAGACAGGTATTTGAATAGGTATTTATATTTTGGAGTGTTGGGTGGTATTCATTAAGCAAGATAACTCAGTGTTAAAGAATAAATACTTTCAGTGACTTTGCACAATCAAGGTTGCCTAATAGGCTGAGAAGGGCTTCCCAGGTGGCTCAGTCATAAAGAATCCACCTGCCAATGCAGGCGACATAAGTTTGATTCCTGGGTTGGAAGGTGCCCTAAAGAAGGAAGTGGCAACCCTCTCTAGTATCTTGCCTGGAAAATCCCATGAACAGAGAAGTCTTCCAGGCTGAAGTCCATGGGGTCACAAAGAGTCCAACACAACTTAGCAACTCAATAGCAACAGCAATAGACTGAGAGCCACATTCTCCTTCTGTGGAATGAAACTAGAAGAGCCCTGAAGTGGTATTAAATATCTCATCACAATAGCTTTTGGGATCAACTGCCAAGCAAATTTCTCACCAAGGCATTAACCAGGAAATGCTTACATATTTACGAACTAATTAGTGATGGAGCATTGCATATTAAGGATGTTTTGAGTAGTTATGATGAAATGTTACTGTCTGCGTGCCTTCCATATGCTTCTTTAATTTACAAAATATGCTCATCCCCCAGCATCTGGGTGCATTTATAAACTACAAGAGCAATCAATTAGCTGTATGATGGATGCAGTAGGCAAAATGTAATTGATGGGAGAAACCCTTTGAGCTTATACTTTGTAGGTTTCGAACGGGAAAATAAAGCACAGAGCCAAGGACTTTTGGTCTTTGTCTATATTAAATGTTAATGTTTCAAGAACTAAGCTTATACTCTGCCCATTTGGAAAATAACACATTTGAAGCAAGATTTTGCCATGTCAAAATTAGTGCCTTTAATTCCTCTATTATGAGCACCAGCAAAATTTTTACAATGAAGTTTGAAACTTGGGCTTGGCAAGCAATTATGACCTAAAGTGAATGAAAACCTTCACCTTTAATATCCTGGGATATACTTAAAGTAAATTATTCAAGTCATTTATATTGATTTTTCCCAGAGTTAATGAATAAAGTCAATTTTCTTATATGTTCTCCAGTTCTTTTCCTCCATGCCTTATCCTTTGAAATTATATAGTCCATCAAGCAGCAAAATTCTCACTTGGTCAATTCCCTCTAACATGTTTAGAAAAAAAAATATTGCCTACAGACAGGTATTTGAATAGGTATTTATATTTTGGAGTGTTGGGTGGTATTCATTAAGCAAGATAACTCAGTGTTAAAGAATAAATACTTTCAGTGACTTTGCACAATCAAGGTTGCCTAATAGGCTGAGAAGGGCTTCCCAGGTGGCTCAGTCATAAAGAATCCACCTGCCAATGCAGGCGACATAAGTTTGATTCCTGGGTTGGAAGGTGCCCTAAAGAAGGAAGTGGCAACCCTCTCTAGTATCTTGCCTGGAAAATCCCATGAACAGAGAAGTCTTCCAGGCTGAAGTCCATGGGGTCACAAAGAGTCCAACACAACTTAGCAACTCAATAGCAACAGCAATAGACTGAGAGCCACATTCTCCTTCTGTGGAATGAAACTAGAAGAGCCCTGAAGTGGTATTAAATATCTCATCACAATAGCTTTTGGGATCAACTGCCAAGCAAATTTCTCACCAAGGCATTAACCAGGAAATGCTTACATATTTACGAACTAATTAGTGATGGAGCATTGCATATTAAGGATGTTTTGAGTAGTTATGATGAAATGTTACTGTCTGCGTGCCTTCCATATGCTTCTTTAATTTACAAAATATGCTCATCCCCCAGCATCTGGGTGCATTTATAAACTACAAGAGCAATCAATTAGCTGTATGATGGATGCAGTAGGCAAAATGTAATTGATGGGAGAAACCCTTTGAGCTTATACTTTGTAGGTTTCGAACGGGAAAATAAAGCACAGAGCCAAGGACTTTTGGTCTTTGTCTATATTAAATGTTAATGTTTCAAGAACTAAGCTTATACTCTGCCCATTTGGAAAATAACACATTTGAAGCAAGATTTTGCCATGTCAAAATTAGTGCCTTTAATTCCTCTATTATGAGCACCAGCAAAATTTATAGGTGAGCAGAGTTGGTGAAGGTTTGACTATGCTTAGTCCAACTGATACTTTTTTATTCAGTCTTTTTTTTTAATTTTGGCCTCTTTTATTGGTTTTCTGTGTATTTTCATCCATCTCTATTCCTTGGCCTGTGTGGACCTCCTATTGCAGTGGCCTCTCTCATTGCAGAGCACTGGCTGTGGGCGCATGCACTTCAGAGCGCTGGCTCATAATTGGACACACCAGTCCAGCCACTCCACAGCACGTAGAATCCTCCCGGGCCAGGAATCGAACTGGTGCCCCTTGCACTGCAAGGCAGACTCTTTACCCTGTGGATTACCAGGGAAGCCCCCAGTCTTATTTTTTTACTTTCCTTTTCCTCTACTCCCAGCTTGTTATTCCTTTGCTGTTTTAACTGTCATTTATGGACTCAAATGCCATTTGTTCCAGACCTCTATTACTAAATAGAAACAATAAGCTATATATAAATTCAGCAGAATATAATGACCCCAAGTTCTGCCTGTATCTTTTTGTGTATTTTTAGCCTTTGAATGTCACTGATTACTACTAAGGTTACCATATTGACTCAGAAAGATGGATTTTACTTTCTTCTATATTATTTACATTTACTTGATTATTGATACTTGACTCTGCTGAACATTTTCTTCCTTCATTACACTAACACAGAGAATGGAACCAAGTACAGTATTATCAAGTAGTTAGGCAATTTTCAGTATACAGAATAACTGAGAAGAGTCACAGACAGATATAAACTCATGAGTATATCTAGTGTCTCATAGAAAATTCAGAGAATACAAGTCCAAACTATGAAATAGTAACCATGAAAAAGCAAAAATACATGAGAAAAGTTTTCTAATTTTGTAGTTATGGCATACATTATGTGTGATTATCACTACACATTTTCTTCTGGCCCTCAAATTTTAATTGATGGGAGAAACCCTTTGAGCTTATACTTTGTAGGTTTCACGGGAAAATAAAGCACAGAGCCAAGGACTTTTGGTCTTTGTCTATATTAAATGTTAATGTTTCAAGAACTAAGCTTATACTCTGCCCATTTGGAAAATAACACATTTGAAGCAAGATTTTGCCATGTCAAAATTAGTGCCTTTAATTCCTCTATTATGAGCACCAGCAAAATTTATAGGTGAGCAGAGTTGGTGAAGGTTTGACTATGCTTAGTCCAACTGATACTTTTTTATTCAGTCTTTTTTTTTTAATTTTGGCCTCTTTTATTGGTTTTCTGTGTATTTTCATCCATCTCTATTCCTTGGCCTGTGTGGACCTCCTATTGCAGTGGCCTCTCTCATTGCAGAGCACTGGCTGTGGGCGCATGCACTTCAGAGCGCTGGCTCATAATTGGACACACCAGTCCAGCCACTCCACAGCACGTAAAATCCTCCCGGGCCAGGAATCGAACTGGTGCCCCTTGCACTGCAAGGCAGACTCTTTACCCTGTGGATTACCAGGGAAGCCCCCAGTCTTATTTTTTTACTTTCCTTTTCCTCTACTCCCAGCTTGTTATTCCTTTGCTGTTTTAACTGTCATTTATGGACTCAAATGCCATTTGTTCCAGACCTCTATTACTAAATAGAAACAATAAGCTATATATAAATTCAGCAGAATATAATGACCCCAAGTTCTGCCTGTATCTTTTTGTGTATTTTTAGCCTTTGAATGTCACTGATTACTACTAAGGTTACCATATTGACTCAGAAAGATGGATTTTACTTTCTTCTATATTATTTACATTTACTTGATTATTGATACTTGACTCTGCTGAACATTTTCTTCCTTCATTACACTAACACAGAGAATGGAACCAAGTACAGTATTATCAAGTAGTTAGGCAATTTTCAGTATACAGAATAACTGAGAAGAGTCACAGACAGATATAAACTCATGAGTATATCTAGTGTCTCATAGAAAATTCAGAGAATACAAGTCCAAACTATGAAATAGTAACCATGAAAAAGCAAAAATACATGAGAAAAGTTTTCTAATTTTGTAGTTATGGCATACATTATGTGTGATTATCACTACACATTTTCTTCTGGCCCTCAAATTTTTACCCTTACTTGAATTCACTTGATTAAGCATTGGAAACCTATCTGAGAACTATCTCCCCCCAAAAATCAAAATGAATTATAATTTTTTTTCCACTGTTGTGAAAATATATCTGGCAGTGGTGGCAGGGAGGAGGTGTGCCCAGGTGGCTCTAGTGGTAAAGAAGTCCCTGCTAGCACTAGAGACGTAGGAGACATGGGTTCAATCCCTGGGCAGAGAAGATCCTCTGGAGAAGGAAATGGCAATCTACTCCAGTTTTCTTGCCTAGAGAATCCCATGGATAGAGGAGCTTCATGGGCTCTAGTCCATGAGGCTGCAGAGTCAGACACGACTGAAGTGACTGAGGATGCAGGTTATAAAGAGAGAAGGACTGCAGATTAAGCCACAGTTTGTTTTCCTGGTAGCAAACAAAGGCTCAAAAAGTTTTCTATTTTCCCACAACTAAATGTAATATCTTTTGTTACAAAGATTGCATTACCTTAAATATTCCGTAGTTTAAAAACAAACACTGCATATAATGTGATTTGAATATTGTTTAGGGGACCAAAAGAAATAAGTCTCTGAAAGTCATCAATCCTAAAATCTCTATGGTCTCATGTTTGTTTCATGGCTTCTATTTAAGCATAATGGATTTTGTTGGACTACCATCTTGACTCAAAGAAGATTTCAGATCAAAATATAATTATGTAACTTCACAGCTAGATTTACTAGTAAATTCATAGATGGTGTTGGGACAGCTGTTTAGTGGTGTAGGCAAACTCCATCACATACCCAACCTCTTCACATTTTTCAAATTTAAAATGCTACAACAGCTTCAAAGACAATGCTGTTCCAATCAATCATAAAGTAACATAAATTTTCTTATAATGAAAACTGGTTTTATATATAAAATAAAGGGTATGTATATAAACACTTGATTATTGATACTTGACTCTGCTGAACATTTTCTTCCTTCATTACACTAACACAGAGAATGGAACCAAGTACAGTATTATCAAGTAGTTAGGCAATTTTCAGTATACAGAATAACTGAGAAGAGTCACAGACAGATATAAACTCATGAGTATATCTAGTGTCTCATAGAAAATTCAGAGAATACAAGTCCAAACTATGAAATAGTAACCATGAAAAAGCAAAAATACATGAGAAAAGTTTTCTAATTTTGTAGTTATGGCATACATTATGTGTGATTATCACTACACATTTTCTTCTGGCCCTCAAATTTTACCCTTACTTGAATTCACTTGATTAAGCATTGGAAACCTATCTGAGAACTATCCCCCCAAAAATCAAAATGAATTATAATTTTTTTTCCACTGTTGTGAAAATATATCTGGCAGTGGTGGCAGGGAGGAGGTGTGCCCAGGTGGCTCTAGTGGTAAAGAAGTCCCTGCTAGCACTAGAGACGAGGAGACATGGGTTCAATCCCTGGGCAGAGAAGATCCTCTGGAGAAGGAAATGGCAATCTACTCCAGTTTTCTTGCCTAGAGAATCCCATGGATAGAGGAGCTTCATGGGCTCTAGTCCATGAGGCTGCAGAGTCAGACACGACTGAAGTGACTGAGGATGCAGGTTATAAAGAGAGAAGGACTGCAGATTAAGCCACAGTTTGTTTTCCTGGTAGCAAACAAAGGCTCAAAAAGTTTTCTATTTTCCCACAACTAAATGTAATATCTTTTGTTACAAAGATTGCATTACCTTAAATATTCCGTAGTTTAAAAAACAAACACTGCATATAATGTGATTTGAATATTGTTTAGGGGACCAAAAGAAATAAGTCTCTGAAAGTCATCAATCCTAAAATCTCTATGGTCTCATGTTTGTTTCATGGCTTCTATTTAAGCATAATGGATTTTGTTGGACTACCATCTTGACTCAAAGAAGATTTCAGATCAAAATATAATTATGTAACTTCACAGCTAGATTTACTAGTAAATTCATAGATGGTGTTGGGACAGCTGTTTAGTGGTGTAGGCAAACTCCATCACATACCCAACCTCTTCACATTTTTCAAATTTAAAATGCTACAACAGCTTCAAAGACAATGCTGTTCCAATCAATCATAAAGTAACATAAATTTTCTTATAATGAAAACTGGTTTTTATATATAAAATAAAGGGTATGTATATAAACACTATGTATGTATAATAGGTATGTTTATGACTTAAGACTACCTTTATGAATACAGAGCACTACTATTTTATTGTCAAATCAAATATTTTGCATAGAATTTTGGTATTTTTTGAAGCTCTGTATTTTGAAGTTGCATACATCTAGTCCCAGGAGTCACTTCTCAGTGACCCATGTGTGAACTACCTATATAATGGATTACCATGTATGACTAGACATGTTTTCTAGATCACTTAACCTCCCATGGGCTGAAAAATCATTGTTTTCAATCATGTGCTTTGGTATCTCTAAATTAGCTCAGAGTTGGATCACTATCCATTGGGTTTATAGAGGACTAAAATATTTCCAGAGTTGAGTATAGTGTGTATATGAATATGCATGTCTGCATAAAACACTGCTGAATATTTAACTGCTCCATAATAGTTTCAAGAACACATAAAAACTAGAAATTTAAAGATAATAGCTACTCTTGGGTTTGCCTAGAGTTTTCTTAAGCTTTCAAGAAGTATGCCATCTCTCTCCACAATGTTATAAAGTATAATATATAAATAATTATTAATCACCTACTTTTGGTACATTTAATAGTTAAGATGTGTTAAAATATCTACTCTTTGATTGATCTATACCAAAATTTGGCTTAACGTCATGAATGACTCAAATGCAAATAAGACACTTTCTGCCTTACAAGTCCACCTGAAGAGAAAGGACAAACATAAAATTAGAGGAGTAGTAAAGGCTAAGCAATATAACCCTATAGTCTCAATTAAGGAACACATTTTTGCTGAGCATCTATTATGCACTTCATGGTAGTTTGGAGAAAGGAGAGTTCACTATGGGCTAAGGAGACTCATTGATGTTTTCGAGCACTGACTCAAAGAAGATTTCAGATCAAAATATAATTATGTAACTTCACAGCTAGATTTACTAGTAAATTCATAGATGGTGTTGGGACAGCTGTTTAGTGGTGTAGGCAAACTCCATCACATACCCAACCTCTTCACATTTTTCAAATTTAAAATGCTACAACAGCTTCAAAGACAATGCTGTTCCAATCAATCATAAAGTAACATAAATTTTCTTATAATGAAAACTGGTTTTTATATATAAAATAAAGGGTATGTATATAAACACTATGTATGTATAATAGGTATGTTTATGACTTAAGACTACCTTTATGAATACAGAGCACTACTATTTTATTGTCAAATCAAATATTTTGCATAGAATTTTGGTATTTTTTGAAGCTCTGTATTTTGAAGTTGCATACATCTAGTCCCAGGAGTCACTTCTCAGTGACCCATGTGTGAACTACCTATATAATGGATTACCATGTATGACTAGACATGTTTTCTAGATCACTTAACCTCCCATGGGCTGAAAAATCATTGTTTTCAATCATGTGCTTTGGTATCTCTAAATTAGCTCAGAGTTGGATCACTATCCATTGGGTTTATAGAGGACTAAAATATTTCCAGAGTTGAGTATAGTGTGTATATGAATATGCATGTCTGCATAAAACACTGCTGAATATTTAACTGCTCCATAATAGTTTCAAGAACACATAAAAACTAGAAATTTAAAGATAATAGCTACTCTTGGGTTTGCCTAGAGTTTTCTTAAGCTTTCAAGAAGTATGCCATCTCTCTCCACAATGTTATAAAGTATAATATATAAATAATTATTAATCACCTACTTTTGGTACATTTAATAGTTAAGATGTGTTAAAATATCTACTCTTTGATTGATCTATACCAAAATTTGGCTTAACGTCATGAATGACTCAAATGAAAATAAGACACTTTCTGCCTTACAAGTCCACCTGAAGAGAAAGGACAAACATAAAATTAGAGGAGTAGTAAAGGCTAAGCAATATAACCCTATAGTCTCAATTAAGGAACACATTTTTGCTGAGCATCTATTATGCACTTCATGGTAGTTTGGAGAAAGGAGAGTTCACTATGGGCTAAGGAGACTCATTGATGTTTTTCTGCTGTTGTGGTTTGAACAGCACTAGTTACACAGTCATGAAAGGTAACATAGAATGCGGTCAGATCAGTGGGCTACACATCCTGTAATACCAGAACCAGCCTCTGAGGCCGTGTTTATGTGAGGGGATTGGAATATGAAGCAATATCCCAAGTAGCTTATCTCAAAATCAGTCAAGGTGATTACTTCATTTTCTACATTTTCTCAGGACAACATACTGATTTCTTAAAAGCCAGATTTCATGCTTTGCAAATAATAAAATTAATATGAAATGTATATAACTTTTTTAGTTAAAAACCACCTTCATGTTTAGTTTGTATTTGTTTTATTTCTTAAAATTAGACATTGTTGCTAAAAGTTTTTCTTTTAAAATGGAGAAATTGATTTTCTCTTACTGGGGGGATGACTGGAAATATTAAGTCATTTTTTCAATAGTAAATTAGATACTTTGGAGTAAGTATTACTATCTCAGGCCACTAAGGTATAATTGAGTGTAATTGTAAGTTACTCCAGCACTTATTTTCCATATGGCTGATTCTGTTTCTTTCTCTATCTTTGATTCTGTTTTCTTTTTGAAGGGCCCTGACAAGAAAGAAAATAGAATGTGGATGGGTAGAGGCAGGAAGTAAAGTTCTGACCAAGAGTGGAACAGTTTTGAATAAGTGATGATTATGTGAATAGCCTACTCCTGAAAGTAGGAAATGGTTTTCGATAGTATTACTTTCTCTGTAAGTAGTTTAAAATATAATGAATAACTAATGTGCAACTTCATGAACCATTCAATAGAGCTGACTGAAATAAAACTTAGGTGTAAAATATCAAATTGAATAGTTTATTGTGTTTTTTTTTTTTCAAAATCTCCAGCTAGAGACAGTAATCTCAGGTGACTGTTTAGAGGCATCCATGCAACAAAGATTTCTAAGATTCCTGAGTTTCTAGTTGTTCAAATAGCCAGTGACATTTTAGTTGCAATAGAGGTTGTCATTTTAAGCAGAAGACTACTGATGCAATAACAAAATAAATACTGACTTAAAACTCTCTCTTTCTCTCTCTGTCTTAACAATTCCCTAAATGATGCATCAGCTCTTTCTAGTTCTTTCAGAAGAGGGTTGAAGGTTTAAAATGATAAGATCAAGTAGAATGCATATGCTTGGTTTACTTGAAAGTCTGCAATTTAAGATCATTTCTAAAGATGCCATTCAAATGAGGATAATACAAGATTTATATCTGTAAATATTACAGAAATGAGGAATTCATTGGTTAATTTTTAATGGTCATAGTTATATTCTTTTCCTTTATGAATGCATCTTTATCTGTTTTACAAGATTATTATTTTGTAAATACCAGTTTACGAACGTACATGTAAGTAGATCAGATCAATGTGATTCTTTTTTGTTTTGTTTTTAAATAAACATTTTAATTTGAAATAATGTAAGTATATAGAAATGTTATAAACATTGTAAAGAGAATTCACTCATCATCCAGCTTCAGCTAATGTTAACAACTTATATAAACATTGTCAATGGTAAGAAATTAATATTTAGTCTGCCTTTTGAGAAATAATTTGTTTTTTAGAATTTTTGTGTCATACATGCCACTGAGTGACATCAAACTGCTTTTGAAAAAGTTTGACATCATTGGTTTGATTCTCACAAATAGCTAAGAGATTTCTACCCCCCAATGTGTTATTCAGACTTTCAACTAAGAAACAGTCAAGTATTTTAGGAGGAAAACATTTTTTTTTTTCTTCCCACCCTTATCAGTGTTGGTTTTGTTTTGAGCTGGTCACAGACTCTTTTTCTTTCTCTATTTCTTTGAGAAATATTACCATTCTAAGCAGAAAACACTCTCCTAAATTTTAGACCTAACCTTACAACTGCCCCTGGCTTCCCTTGTGGCTCAGACAATGCAGAATCTGTCTGCAATGCAGGAGACCCAGGTTCAGTCCCTGCATAGGGAAGATGCCCTGAAGAAGAGACTGGCTACCCATTCCAGTGTTCTTGCCTGGAGAATTCCATGGACAGAGGAGAAGGCTGATGGGCTACAAGTCCTTGGGGCCGCAAAGAGTTGGACATGACTGAGTAACTAACACAGCTGCCCCATTTCACCTCAACTTCAGCATGTCCCATGGTGAATAGGCTATTTTTTGAGTTTATATAATTTTTAAAGTTTATTTTAATAGGCTTATGTAAAGACATTATGCTAGAGAAAGTTTTACTGCTACTGCTATGGTGAAAATCAGCTTCTAAATTTCTGATACTTGACTTCCTCATTTGTAAGGTGAGTAGTTTGCAGCTCTAATACTTAGTGTTTTAGAGTGTGAATAACTGTGAATTTCATTTAAAAGAAAATGAATGCTTTTAAAGAAAGGTGATTTTAAAACATAGACTGATTTTCATTTTGTTGAGTTGTCTCCCCTGAATTTTTAGATGAATCTAGATCTGTAGTTTTCTTATGAAATGTTCATTTTGAAACTAGTGGGAGAATAATTCCAGTCATGACTAGCATTAATTAGAGGTAAATCTCCTTTTCCATTTCCACAGTGAAGAATATAGAGGCTTATTAGCATTCTATGGGCAAGACTGGTAAATTTCAGATAATTACTGGTTTGGAATCCTAAAAACTAACAATAGGAAATGCTATAGAAAGAACAACATCTTTTCATTTTGGCATCATCTTGACAAATGAGGGAAATTTCTGCAGTGTGTGCACCACAAAAACAAGCACAGTTCTATGAAAACAAGAGAAAGATGGCCCTGTACTGCCTGTTTTCTCTTTGTGTACCAAAACCTTCACCTTTGCTAAGAGATCTTGAAATTATTTCAAATATATTTTTCACACATTGAATACCAAAAGAGCTAAATTATTCATTGTAAGTGAAAATATTTATTATCATGTGTCAAGAAACTCTGATTCCCTTTCTGGTATTTCTAGTAAGAACCCTGTGGTGTAAAATTATGGGCTGAATCTGCTAAATAATTACCCTCATGAATGCTGTACCTACCATGTGTATTTTTAGGCTTTATGTCAATAAATATTTCATAAAGTGCTGCATACCCTGGACTAAAATTCCATCATCCCCAAATCAGTTTTAAATTCTTCTCTAAGAAAACATGGTACAATAAGGCTTCTAATGAAAATGGTAAGGAAAGAGGTAACGTAAGCAATCAGCAACACAATCTGAAAAAAATTCTCTCCACCTGTAAAGATTTATGAAAAATAAATTTAATCAGTGACAATGACATCCTTAGAGAATAAGACTTTGTAAGAATTTTTCTATAAAGGTGAAAGAAATGGATTTATATTGAGAGCAAAAGGTTAGATGTGTAGGACAAAAAAATTTATGAGTGTGCATAATTTCATAAAGTTTTTGATTTTGCTTGACTTCCTCATTTGTAAGGTGAGTAGTTTGCAGCTCTAATACTTAGTGTTTTAGAGTGTGAATAACTGTGAATTTCATTTAAAAGAAAATGAATGCTTTTAAAGAAAGGTGATTTTAAAACATAGACTGATTTTCATTTTGTTGAGTTGTCTCCCCTGAATTTTTAGATGAATCTAGATCTGTAGTTTTCTTATGAAATGTTCATTTTGAAACTAGTGGGAGAATAATTCCAGTCATGACTAGCATTAATTAGAGGTAAATCTCCTTTTCCATTTCCACAGTGAAGAATATAGAGGCTTATTAGCATTCTATGGGCAAGACTGGTAAATTTCAGATAATTACTGGTTTGGAATCCTAAAAACTAACAATAGGAAATGCTATAGAAAGAACAACATCTTTTCATTTTGGCATCATCTTGACAAATGAGGGAAATTTCTGCAGTGTGTGCACCACAAAAACAAGCACAGTTCTATGAAAACAAGAGAAAGATGGCCCTGTACTGCCTGTTTTCTCTTTGTGTACCAAAACCTTCACCTTTGCTAAGAGATCTTGAAATTATTTCAAATATATTTTTCACACATTGAATACCAAAAGAGCTAAATTATTCATTGTAAGTGAAAATATTTATTATCATGTGTCAAGAAACTCTGATTCCCTTTCTGGTATTTCTAGTAAGAACCCTGTGGTGTAAAATTATGGGCTGAATCTGCTAAATAATTACCCTCATGAATGCTGTACCTACCATGTGTATTTTTAGGCTTTATGTCAATAAATATTTCATAAAGTGCTGCATACCCTGGACTAAAATTCCATCATCCCCAAATCAGTTTTAAATTCTTCTCTAAGAAAACATGGTACAATAAGGCTTCTAATGAAAATGGTAAGGAAAGAGGTAACGTAAGCAATCAGCAACACAATCTGAAAAAAATTCTCTCCACCTGTAAAGATTTATGAAAAATAAATTTAATCAGTGACAATGACATCCTTAGAGAATAAGACTTTGTAAGAATTTTTCTATAAAGGTGAAAAAGAAATGGATTTATATTGAGAGCAAAAGGTTAGATGTGTAGGACAAAAAAATTTATGAGTGTGCATAATTTAGTTGTAAAAGCTAATACAGCTTATGAATGTCTATAGTAATTGGAAATATTTAGCAGGGAAATATTTGTAGGCACATGGAAATGATATTAGAATTTTGACATTTACAGTTTTAAGACAATATATAGAAGGTATAGTGACTGCATTTTTTATTTTTTATTTTTTTCTTATTAGCATTGAAGCCCAGATAGGATTTGATGGATGCTCTGGGAAACCAGCATTTTGGAGTACAGATTGTTAAGTGCAGGAGAAGCTAGCTTTTATTGTAATCTTATAATGATAGATTTGACTTTCAGAACACAGTTAGCTTGAAACTCTTCAACCAATTATAAAGCATTACCTAGACCCCACAAAGCTCAGGATGTAGTTGAAATATAATTGCTTTACAGTGTGTTAGTTTCTGCTGTACAGTGGAGTGAATTAGCTATATTAAATGTATACATATATCCCTTCCTACTTGAACCTCCTTTCTACCCCATCTTCCTTTATCACCCAGATGGGTGATCAGAGGGCACTGAGCTGAGCTTCCTGTGCTTAACAGCAATTTCCCACTAGCCATCTTTACACACGGTAGTGTATATATGTCAATCCTAACCTCAACATCTGTCTCATCCTTCCCTTCTTCTTCCATGTCCACACGTCCATTCTCTCTGTCTGTCTCTATTCCTGCCCTACAAATAGATTCATCTGTACCATTTTTCTAAATTCCACATATATGCATTAATATACCATATTTGTTTTTCTCTTTTTGACTTCTTCACATGTCAATAAATATTTCATAAAGTGCTGCATACCCTGGACTAAAATTCCATCATCCCCAAATCAGTTTTAAATTCTTCTCTAAGAAAACATGGTACAATAAGGCTTCTAATGAAAATGGTAAGGAAAGAGGTAACGTAAGCAATCAGCAACACAATCTGAAAAAAATTCTCTCCACCTGTAAAGATTTATGAAAAATAAATTTAATCAGTGACAATGACATCCTTAGAGAATAAGACTTTGTAAGAATTTTTCTATAAAGGTGAAAAAGAAATGGATTTATATTGAGAGCAAAAGGTTAGATGTGTAGGACAAAAAATTTATGAGTGTGCATAATTTAGTTGTAAAAGCTAATACAGCTTATGAATGTCTATAGTAATTGGAAATATTTAGCAGGGAAATATTTGTAGGCACATGGAAATGATATTAGAATTTTGACATTTACAGTTTTAAGACAATATATAGAAGGTATAGTGACTGCATTTTTTATTTTTTATTTTTTTCTTATTAGCATTGAAGCCCAGATAGGATTTGATGGATGCTCTGGGAAACCAGCATTTTGGAGTACAGATTGTTAAGTGCAGGAGAAGCTAGCTTTTATTGTAATCTTATAATGATAGATTTGACTTTCAGAACACAGTTAGCTTGAAACTCTTCAACCAATTATAAAGCATTACCTAGACCCCACAAAGCTCAGGATGTAGTTGAAATATAATTGCTTTACAGTGTGTTAGTTTCTGCTGTACAGTGGAGTGAATTAGCTATATTAAATGTATACATATATCCCTTCCTACTTGAACCTCCTTTCTACCCCATCTTCCTTTATCACCCAGATGGGTGATCAGAGGGCACTGAGCTGAGCTTCCTGTGCTTAACAGCAATTTCCCACTAGCCATCTTTACACACGGTAGTGTATATATGTCAATCCTAACCTCAACATCTGTCTCATCCTTCCCTTCTTCTTCCATGTCCACACGTCCATTCTCTCTGTCTGTCTCTATTCCTGCCCTACAAATAGATTCATCTGTACCATTTTTCTAAATTCCACATATATGCATTAATATACCATATTTGTTTTTCTCTTTTTGACTTCTTCACATTGTATAACAGAATCTATGTCCAATATCTTTCTTGGCTAATTGATGGAAGTGTCAACTTAAAAAGAAAAAAGGACTGCATAAGAATTGTGAGTTTCACTTTTATTTAGGGACTTACCAAGGACTATAGCCCAGGAACAGCCTCTCAGATAGCTCTGAGAAATTGCTCTGAAGAGGTAGGCCAGGAGATCTGTATATATGTGAGTTGAGTGAAGGGGTATATGCACTCAAGCATACATCTCAATAAAATGTTACTGCTAGTCATGAGGAGTAGATATATCTCAGTCCATGTTTTTTGTGATTTTCTGATTTTGGGAAGGTGCCAGAATCTGGATTCAGAAAACATTCTCCTGAAAATATAAATATCCTATGGCCTGTTTTGCCAGTTTTCCCAGAGCACAAAATCCCTTACTCGTGATCTCTGCCCTAAGTTATTTTTACAGTGTAACTTAAGTCAGCTACTGCAGTGGCTAATAGCTCAATTCTTGTAGTGAGTAACTCTGGGAGAAGTAAGCTTGGATTCTAAACAGTTTTTAACAGGTAACTCACCTTTATTTGCCTTTTTAAATTAAAGTGACTGAGACATTGCCTCTGTGTGTTTTACCTTGTATACTTTGGTGAAAGAAGTTCGAGGACAGGAAAATCTACTTGGCACTTTCTCTTCTGTGTCTTAAGCTTTGCTCTTTAAGGGAAGTGAAGTCCTTGTTTCCATTAGAGAGCTAAATCCTAAAGACACACTTTAGTTGGCTAAGTCTGGAGCAGAGGATGGATTGACTTACTTTGGATGGACTGACTGACTTTGACTTGTAAATTTTATGATGCTTCTCCTCTTTTAAACCCTTTTCTGGAATTTTGAGACCTACAGACTATTTTATATCTTACTGGTGAGACATTAGTCCTCTAAATCTGAAATACCTCTATTATTGGTCTCATGTATAAAATGGACTGAGATTTTCCTCCCACTCTGAGGGAAGACTCTTCTTACCTTCACTTTTTCCTTCCAATAACTCTTTTCTTTATGGTTTTGTTTTCCCTCTTTTCTCCTACTTTGCCTCTAGCAGAAGTCAACTATGGACATCTATTTTGCTTTCTTTTGCCCCATTTGTGAAACTTAAAAATAAAACTTTGACCAACATATAGATATAAAATTGCTAAAACACTAGCCATTATTTTTAGATCTCATGGAAGTCAAGAGAATCCACTAGATTCTTTGATACTGAAAGGAAATATATTGAGCATAGCATAATTCTAAAATGATAGAACTCTACAGGGTTTTAGAAATAGAAAGTAAGATTCGTCATCATAGGAAAAGCTAATTTAAACAAACTGTAGCATTCCCGAGATATAAGTATTAGAAATAATTCAATTTTTGGTGCTCTCTTCGGCAGCACAGTTACTAAAATTGGAATGATACAGAGAAGATCAGCATGGCCCCTGCACAAGTATGACAACGCAAATTTGTGAAGCATTCCGTAAAAAAAAAGAAAGATAATTCAGTTTTTGGTACCTCTCTGACACTTGCTTTAGAATTGTGTTTGTTTTGTTTTGTTTATATTTTGCTTTAATTTTCTGAGTCAAAGGCAGATTGTTAAAATTTTTAATTATTTGGTGTCTTAATCCTTAGGGTTCAGTATTTAAGAATAAATTACAGAAGTGTTGGCAAAATGATGCCACTAGTAACAGCCTGTCATGTGATAACTTCCTTATTTGAATCATAGTGAAATAGTCAATATTCTAACTACTTTTAATATTTATTTATTTATTTGGCTATACTGGGCCTTAGTTATGGCATGTAGCATCTTACAGTTGTGGCTTATGGGGTCTATTTCCCTGACCAGGGATCAAATCCAGGCCCCTTGCATTGGGAATATGGAGTTCTAGTCATTGGACAACCAGGAAAGTCCCTGTAACTGCTTTTGAACCACTAGATATTTTTGATAAAAATTACCATATTTAGGAGGAAGGTAGATTATTTGGAGCCAATAAACTTCATTTTATTGACAAAGCATAAGACCTTCTATGAACATGACCTTCAGCAAGCTCCAGGAGATGGTGAGGGACAGGGAAGCCTGGCGTGGTGCAGTCCATGAAGTCTCAAAGAGTTGGACATGACTTGATGACTGAACAACCACCACCACAGGCTATGTATGTTGGCAGTTTTATCTTTCCTGATCAACAAGACATTGCATGAAATCAAAGGTTATTATATTTATGTATATATGCATGTATTATGTAATATATATTTTTAAAACATTTTTTGAAATGATTATAGATTCACAGATAGTTGCAAAGAAAGATACAGGAAGTTCCCTGAACTCTTTATCCACTTTACCCCCATGTTACGTCTTTAACTATAGTTCAATATCAAAATAAGAATGTAAATTATAGAATTTATTTGGATTTCACCAGATATACCTGCATTTATGCATATGTGTGTTTGTGTGTGTACATGTATATCTATATAGTTCTATGCAATTTTATCACTTGTACAGCTTCTTATAACCACCACCAAAATCAAAAAACTTATCTGTACCATAAGATTCTCTTGTGTTACCCTTGATTGTTACATTTTTTAAAATATTTATTTACTTATTTTAAAGTTTTTACAGAGTTTTGTTGTTCACAGACATGCATGTTCCCAGATCAGTCATATGCATATGGGTGGGATGGTGGGGGGAGCCTAGGAGTCGGGAGGGGACCAGGGATATGCATATGGCTGATTGTTACATTTTAAGGGGACCTGAAGGGGCCGTATACTCAAACCTACTTATATTGGAATGGGGAGTGATTCACAGCAGGTTCATGGGTTAGATAATAATTGACCTCAGAATGCTGTGCCCTATCCTAGATAAGTTTCAGGCATCCCATTTTACAATCTCAATTTTATAAAGTAGGCAGGTTGATCTCCAAGTTGGACAATAAAAGAACTGAAGCAAACACAAGTGTTAAAGTAATTGTGTTTATCATAATTCTGGATTTAAAAAAAACCCTGATATTCTATTACTGGTTGCATAATGGGTTAAGGAGACATTAATTGTCCATGTAAGTCTTAGATTGATATTTCAGATAAAGCATGTATATGTTGGAGGCATTCTGTGTTGCTTCATAGGGACTCAGCATGGTTATAAGAAGAACATAGGGGCTTCCCTGGTGGTCCAGTGGGTAAGGACACCGCCTTGCGGTGCAAGGGGCACCGGTTCGATCACTGGCCTGGGAGGATCCCACGTGCCGCGGAGCGGCTGGACTGATGTGTCCAATTGCCAAGCCAGAGCTCTGGAGCGCATGCGCCCAGAGCTGGTGCTCTGCGACGACAGGGGCCACCACGATGGGAGGCCCACGTGGGCCAGAGAACAAAGATTTTTGAAATGATTATAGATTCACAGATAGTTGCAAAGAAAGATACAGGAAGTTCCTGAACTCTTTATCCACTTTACCCCATGTTACGTCTTTAACTATAGTTCAATATCAAAATAAGAATGTAAATTATAGAATTTATTTGGATTTCACCAGATATACCTGCATTTATGCATATGTGTGTTTGTGTGTGTACATGTATATCTATATAGTTCTATGCAATTTTATCACTTGTACAGCTTCTTATAACCACCACCAAAATCAAAAAACTTATCTGTACCATAAGATTCTCTTGTGTTACCCTTGATTGTTACATTTTTTAAAATATTTATTTACTTATTTTAAAGTTTTTACAGAGTTTTGTTGTTCACAGACATGCATGTTCCCAGATCAGTCATATGCATATGGGTGGGATGGTGGGGGGAGCCTAGGAGTCGGGAGGGGACCAGGGATATGCATATGGCTGATTGTTACATTTTAAGGGGACCTGAAGGGGCCGTATACTCAAACCTACTTATATTGGAATGGGGAGTGATTCACAGCAGGTTCATGGGTTAGATAATAATTGACCTCAGAATGCTGTGCCCTATCCTAGATAAGTTTCAGGCATCCCATTTTACAATCTCAATTTTATAAAGTAGGCAGGTTGATCTCCAAGTTGGACAATAAAAGAACTGAAGCAAACACAAGTGTTAAAGTAATTGTGTTTATCATAATTCTGGATTTAAAAAAAACCCTGATATTCTATTACTGGTTGCATAATGGGTTAAGGAGACATTAATTGTCCATGTAAGTCTTAGATTGATATTTCAGATAAAGCATGTATATGTTGGAGGCATTCTGTGTTGCTTCATAGGGACTCAGCATGGTTATAAGAAGAACATAGGGGCTTCCCTGGTGGTCCAGTGGGTAAGGACACCGCCTTGCGGTGCAAGGGGCACCGGTTCGATCACTGGCCTGGGAGGATCCCACGTGCCGCGGAGCGGCTGGACTGATGTGTCCAATTGCCAAGCCAGAGCTCTGGAGCGCATGCGCCCAGAGCTGGTGCTCTGCGACGACAGGGGCCACCACGATGGGAGGCCCACGTGGGCCAGAGAACAAAGACGGATGAAAATGGACAAATGAAAGACCAATAGAAGTGGTCTGCCTGCTCCCCTACCTCCTCACCCCACCAAAATAAATAAATAAATAAATCTTTAAAAAAAAAAAAAGAAGAAGAACATAGTAAAGAATCCCAGAGATTTAGCCAAAAACTATGTAACCTGTACTTTCCACCCAAAAAACTGAATATCTGTTCCTTCTGTTTATGCACAAATGCACAAGATATTTTGAGAATTATTTTCCCTTTCCAGTTTGCCCTTTAATTTCATTACCTCTTATAAAACTATTGTGTTGAGACTGGGAAAATTTGGGATTTTGGGCTAGGGGTCACAACATGTGATGTGACTCACTCACCCATCCCATTTCTGCTTTGGAACCATTTTAAATGCTACTCACTTTGGAAGGGAATCTGGTTATAGAAGAGAAGAACACATTATTTGGAAAGAGTTGAGGGTCAAAGACTTTTATGCTATATCACATCAGAGAAATTAGACATGTAAAAGACCCATTAACTGATCTGCCCTATTTCCATGGAAATTGCAGTGAACATTTTTCAAAGACCTAATCTATTTTTGTTAAAAATAAATGAGAACTCAACATAGATTCTTGTTAGAGCTTGAAACTGCTGAGTGTTGTGTTTTCCAGGTTGTTTTTCTTTTTAGATCTACTTGACAGTTTGCACGGCTAATTTATTGTGTTCTCATTTGTTTATATTCAGCATTGCTGTATGCCCTTTAGAATGGGAGGAAGGAGAGAAGTGCTACCATAGTTTCAAAGTGTACCAACTAGCTGTTAAATCCTTGAGTGAGAGGGGCAGAGAGAATGAGTGTGTGTGTGTGTGTTTACTGAGTCCAAACTCACTCTGCTTGCCATACAATAGACCAATAAATCCAGGAGACAAGGTGTTGAGCCAAGGAATATGACTTTATTTGAGATCCAGCTGACTGAGAATATGGCAGACTGATACCTCAAAGTAACAACCCTGTTGGGGTCTGGATGCCAGGTTCTTTTATAGAGTCAGAGAGAAGCAATGAGGAACTAAAAGCAAAAGCTAGAGAGGGAGAGGCAATGGATAAGTCAGTCTTCAGTCTTGCAAAACATCCCTGGGAATGGCCAGAAGGGGTGTGTTAATTTCTTCTTTTTGTCGCAGCTATTCACAGATGGACAGGGTCAATTCCCTCTTTGAGCTGAACAAAGTCATTTTAGTTTACAGTCCTGCAGAGGGGCAGGGTCCCCTGAAGCAGGCTATTATGTATGATTATAATAGCAAAAGTAACAAAAGCCAAGTCAAAGAAACAGTTTCAAAATTGGAGTCAGAATAGTCTTCTTCTCTGCAGTGTGTGTGTGTGTGTGTGTGTGTGTGTGTGTGTTTTAGAGGATGAGTTAAAGAGAATTTTTAAAATGCCCAGGCTTTGTTAGCTAATAACATTTTTGTGTAGGCTTTGTCACTAACCAAGTGTAAGCAATAGCAGGGTCCTTGTGGTCTCATTTTATGTAGGGCCCTCTGTATCATTTGAAACAAAAGCTTTTCCTAGGAAAACTAAAAATTGTATACTCTTAGAAACATTTTTTTGGCTAGTTAATTAATCTTTTTATTATTGGCTTAAATTTCATAGTGCCATTTTAGATGGAAAAGCCTTGTAATCTGGAGAATTTGTTAAGAATAATTTCTTATATCAAATAAAAACATTAAAACTTTCCAATTTTAGTGTTCTGCAGATTCCATGTATGGAAGGAAAATGTTTTTATGAAGAATCACTGCTTTAAAAAAAAAAAAAAAGGAATCACTACTTTTATTACTAATGAATCATGAATTCATTGTGAAGATTTTGGAATTCAGAAGCATCAGATGAACCATTTAAGAGCAATTAAGATTGTGATAGTTCTAATGAGTTAAAAATACTTCTTTTGTGTGCTTTGTCATTGATGGTGTTGGTGTTGCTTGGGAGAGGGGTAGCATTTGACTTAATGACCAGAATTACATACTTTAATCTTCTTTCCTGCAATATAGGATAAGACCTTTAACTGAATGTCTCTAAATAATTATCATGCTTCTTTAAGGATTCATCCATTTTGAATGAAGAAATTAGTGTGAAATTCAGTAAAAATGTTTATAGCTATTTCACGTTGGGAGTGTACCTCTTTGTTCATAACAATGGCAGAAATGATATTGTTGAATTTATGTCTACAGCTTCCCTTAGAGCAGCCAAAGTGACTGGCTAGCTAAGAATAGGTAAAATAACTAAATCTCCACATTTGCATAGATAGGTAGATAGATGCATAGATGGATAGATAAGAATTTTCTGGTTTCTAGTTGCTATAAGCAACAGAAACAGTTATTTCCCAACCTTTCAGGACCCGATGAATGGCAAACATCCTGTGCCTAGTGATTTGAACCCCGCATATGAACTCGGTTGAGTGCCTGAGAGCTCAGATGAAACTCATACACATTCTTGCAAGCCATTGCCATGGCAACATACTTAACATTTCCAAGGTCTATCTCCCTTGAGTTTACACCTGCAGTTAGCTTATTGTGAAACAAAACTGAGGCTTTCCAACTTGAAAATGCTTTGGAATGGTTGGAAGTATGTTTTGAAATAAAGTGGAGTTTAAAAGTTGAAAAGCAAAATAGAACATTCAGGGAGAAAGTGCATTTGCATTCCTCATGCAATATTTAGCTTTTTTCTCCTCCTATTTCACAGTATTATTCTAGGCAAAGGCAAATATGGATAGTCAACCTATTGTGGCTGTTAGGATGTTGGGGTTCTGCCCACTTAAGAGACAAATGTGCTGCCCCCTGGAAGGCTAGAGGTAAGATGCCTGCAGTGTTAGTCTTTCAGTTGTGTCCAACTCTTGGTGACCCCATGAACCAGGCTCTTCTGTCCATGGAATTCTCCAGGCAAGTATTCTGGTGTAGGGAGCCATTCCCTTTTCCAAGGGATTTTCCTGACCCAGGGATCAAGCCTGGGTCTTCTGCATTGCAGGCAGATTCTTTGCTGTCTGAGCCACCAGGTGTACTTCAAATGTATCTGCATGCCTATGGAATAATATAGGTGAGAAGAGCTAAGATTTATTTACTGTTTATTATGTCCCATGTTGAAAAACATGATCAGTCAAAATGATTAGAAAATGGAGAATTTTATTTGAGCCAAATCTAAGGTTCATATAACCTGGAAAAGTATCTCAGAAAGCTCTGAGTACCCGCTCTGTTAGTTAGAAATCAAGGCACATTTATGTAAGCTTTTTGAGATAGGTCTGTACCTCAAATGACATATTAATGACAGTTTACATAATCCACATCCAAGCGGTACCAAGGTAGGTTGTGTGACCCATTAGACGATCAAGAAAGAATGCTATTGTGTAAGGACTCGTCTTGTTGAGGCTAGGATAATGTTACTCTGTATGGTTGAGTGGGTATTTTTCCTGATGATGGGGATTTGGTTGATGCATAATGCATATACACAAATTACACTGTGGGGAAAGAGGCCAAAGGGGAGAGAAGATTTTTTATTTAAATTTCTCTCACCTTACTGTAAAAATATAATGTTTATTTCACAACCAGGAGTAGTGTCAAGTACTTCATTGATCACAATTTTTATAATTCTTACAATGACACCACCAGGATTGGTACTGCATCCCTCCCATATTATAAATGAAAAGTTAAGTGAGTCACCCAAGTTCTAACAACTCCAGATTTAAACTCAGGTCTGACTCCAATATCCATGCAGAGTCACTGGAAGTCAGTGCTAGCATGCATCAGTATGTCAAGCAAAAAGCTGGTTGTGAGAAACCAGAGAAAGGGCTCCAACAGAGAGGATCTCAATACACTAAGTGAATCACTTACTAAGGATACACTAAGTGAATCACCCACTCTAAATGTATACAGTTGGGCCCTTGCATGTCAGCATCAGGTTCTACCTATAAGTACAAGTCAGCATACCTCCACTCCATCTTTGAGGAAGCAAGGTCCAAGACAGTAAGGCGACCCCTCCCTGCAAACTCAAATGAACACCAGGGAGTCTTGGCTTATATTTGACTAATTCTTGGGGGAAAAAATGATTGAGAAATTTGGAGTCTACTTCCAATAGAATTTCTTGGAATTAATGAAGAAAAACCACTTTGAGAATTATCATAGTAAAAACATTACTGGTGCTCACTTACAAGTTAATGCACTGCCTTCAGAAAGAACTTTATTTGAGCCAAATCTAAGGTTCATATAACCTGGAAAAGTATCTCAGAAAGCTCTGAGTACCCGCTCTGTTAGTTAGAAATCAAGGCACATTTATGTAAGCTTTTTGAGATAGGTCTGTACCTCAAATGACATATTAATGACAGTTTACATAATCCACATCCAAGCGGTACCAAGGTAGGTTGTGTGACCCATTAGACGATCAAGAAAGAATGCTATTGTGTAAGGACTCGTCTTGTTGAGGCTAGGATAATGTTACTCTGTATGGTTGAGTGGGTATTTTTCCTGATGATGGGGATTTGGTTGATGCATAATGCATATACACAAATTACACTGTGGGGAAAGAGGCCAAAGGGGAGAGAAGATTTTTTATTTAAATTTCTCTCACCTTACTGTAAAAATATAATGTTTATTTCACAACCAGGAGTAGTGTCAAGTACTTCATTGATCACAATTTTTATAATTCTTACAATGACACCACCAGGATTGGTACTGCATCCCTCCCATATTATAAATGAAAAGTTAAGTGAGTCACCCAAGTTCTAACAACTCCAGATTTAAACTCAGGTCTGACTCCAATATCCATGCAGAGTCACTGGAAGTCAGTGCTAGCATGCATCAGTATGTCAAGCAAAAAGCTGGTTGTGAGAAACCAGAGAAAGGGCTCCAACAGAGAGGATCTCAATACACTAAGTGAATCACTTACTAAGGATACACTAAGTGAATCACCCACTCTAAATGTATACAGTTGGGCCCTTGCATGTCAGCATCAGGTTCTACCTATAAGTACAAGTCAGCATACCTCCACTCCATCTTTGAGGAAGCAAGGTCCAAGACAGTAAGGCGACCCCTCCCTGCAAACTCAAATGAACACCAGGGAGTCTTGGCTTATATTTGACTAATTCTTGGGGGAAAAAATGATTGAGAAATTTGGAGTCTACTTCCAATAGAATTTCTTGGAATTAATGAAGAAAAACCACTTTGAGAATTATCATAGTAAAAACATTACTGGTGCTCACTTACAAGTTAATGCACTGCCTTCAGAAAGAACTTTGCATTTGGGGACAGCTACAAAGTCTTTTATGTATAAAGCCATAAACCTTGTCTCTGAAGCATCTGGGCTTTCTTATTTGAGAGTTCCTCTGACCCTGTTTCTAAGACAGAGAATATTGATTATCTGATTATCTAGATTTTTAGCTCAAAGCAGATATGAAGGAGCAAATTTGAAAACAGAAAAGGGCATCTATAAAGACTGATACTGATAGACAAGAGAGAAAAAGTAGTAAGAATAGGCATCAACTAAAACATGGAAGGGTAGTTTGAGGACCTATGGAACAGCCCAGTGATACTCTCTTTGGCATCTGAGATCCCTAACTGTATTATAGGTAACTTTGATACTCATAACAATGTTACCAAACCATAAAGAAAAATTTATCTTTCTGTTGGCATGATATCACTTACATAATCCAAAAGTGCTCATAATGAGAAGTGACATTGGTTGTTGTTTTTGGTTAATAGAAGGCTTAATTCTTGTCATTAATCAGCAGCAGGCCTGCCAGTATTGAGAATGAAGAGAAGATTAAGAGATTTCAGAAGCATTTTGGGGAGGAAAATAGGTTCATCCAGGTAGAGAGGCCATGATAGCAATGTCGAGGAGACATGTCAGAATTGAAAGGAACTGATCATAAGTGTGAGGTGGGAGAGTGAAAAACTATCCAAAATAGGGCATGACTAAACCCTCAGAGATTGAAGGGTTTTACATGTAATCTTTACTTACCACAGCATATTTAATAGAAGAAAAATGTGTGAATAGTAGTGGAAGAAAGGGTCATTGGAAATGGCATAACTAAATGAACTTTGTTGTTTCGTCTCTAAGTTGTGTCCAACTCTTTCTTGCACCCATGGACTGTAGCCCAGTAGGCTCCATCTGTGGGATTTTCCAGGCAAGAATACTGGAGTGGATTGCCATTTCCTTCTGTAGAGGATCTTTCTGACCCAGGGATAGAATCCACATTTCCTGCATTGCCTAGCAGGTTCTTTACCACAGGATACTGCTGGTACATTGATTTGTTGTAGCACATCTGACTGTGCCAACTTAGGGTTTGCCTCTCTTTACTCCAAGTGAACTGGAAAAAATAGCTGAAGAGTCCCCAGACTCTGAAACAGTAGGATTTGACAAATACTTGGTTACAACATGCAGCTAGGCAGAACAGAAGCCCCTAGACTTTTCAATACACTGATAACATTATGATGGTTTTTTGAGGTGTTTTACAAAGAACTCTTAACTCAGATATGTAATTGACTCTGTTTATAGGATGTTCAAATATGAAAGTGTGAATTTAAGCCAGGAAATTGTACGTTGTGCATGAAGCGAAGGTCTGTGTCTGAAGATCACAGGAATCCAGGGCTAGGATTTCTTTCCGTGTTTCAAGGAGAGCAAAGGGAGAGTGTGTACAGAACCAGCTGTGTCTACATAGTCAATACTCTCAATAACATGTTCTAAGTGACAACCACTATGCTAAACAGTATGTCTGACTAGCCCTGGAGAGTTTCATCCTCATAAAAATTCAGCAAAATAGGTATAAATAATGTTATTTCTACAGAGGAAGAAACCTAAAGAAGGTAGATAACTTGCCCAATATCATACAGCTACCAAGCAGTGGAGCTAGGATTTCATCCCAGTCTGTTTTAGGTCTAACAGTCTTGCCCCTTCCATGCTCAGGGGTCAAAGAGAGTTTTCTATTTATAGATGGCTGCCATTTGTCATACACCTGAAGTTCTCCATTCAATTCAAGGCAGGGGAATCTGGTTCCATATTATGATTCCTCCTCTACCCAGCCCCTTATTAATCAAAGACAGTTAATAAATGATTGCAAATGGATGAATGAATTAACTAATGAGTGAATACATGGAAGAATCCACGTAAATTTCATGAGTGCATTCTGTCTTGTGCTTAGTTGATGGCTGATTTCTGCCAGCCTTTATCTCCATGCCATTTATTTCAGGAAAAAGATACAAGCTTCATTCTGAAGTTAGAATTTGAAGGAAAACATTATAAAGGCATAACTTACTTATAATCCAATAACCGTATTTATAAGTTAATACTATTGAAATAGAATTCATTGGAGACTAGAAGAGTTGGGGGAATACTATATAGGGAAAAGAAAAAAACAGAATAACAGGCAATTTTTTTCTTATCCCTTTCTTTAAGGCAGGCTATATCTTATTGCCTTCTCAAAGCAGAAGGGCTGCTTCATAAAAGTAGGCAGACCAACTTATTGCAAGACATTTTTAGCTTTTCTTTCCTTCTAACTTTCAGTCATTTTCTCTTTGCAGTTAAAGATAATGTCACTTTTTCCTATTTCTCTACTACAAATTTCCAGCCATGAGATATAATGTAAAAACCAGTTATAAAGTTTCATTGTCACTTCTAGAGATGGTAGAAGACAGATAAAAATCTTTGAAAAAGTGTGATTTTTGCCATAGTTCTCATCTCCCGCTCTTTGGAGTTATACTGCTGAAAAATAATCTATACTTGCTCACTCTTACTTTGAGATTTAATGAACTCTTATAAATAAACAGTTGTGACAAACATACACCCAGATATAGTGAGCTTAGAGAGGATGATCATCAGGAAAAGATTTTTTGAAGTATTACTACCAGTTCAAGTGTCACATATAATATTTCTTTCATTTTTAAACTCAAGATGAATTCTTTATTCAAGTGTATTAATTCTGTTTTCACAATCATAATTATTTTCATCAAGTGCTTTTATTGAAATTGCAGATGCTTAAAGAAGCCAATTCTAGAGCACAATAAGATTTTTTCTATCTTTATTGAAGTATAATGGACAAATTAAAATTATTTAAGGTATATGAGTTGATGTTTGAATGTACATATAAACTGTGAAATAACCATTACAGTCAGTGGCAATGACTTTTTAAATCAACTCTGTTGAACTGTGACAAATGTGATAGGTGTTCAAGGGCTATAAAACATTGACATAACTTCTGTCCCATAGAATTCTATCAAGTAAGATAAAGCAAATACCTAGGCAGTTCCCAAACTTTTAGATTTAAATATACTTCGGAAAGGCACATAACTCCACTGTTATAATGCACTAAGAAAATACTGTTCAGTGTCTTACAGAAATTAATCCACATATTTTTAATCCATCTAGGGAATGAACATGACTATGGGTTGTGTTATGTTATAAATACAAGTACTAATACAGCCAGTACAATAAGAAGCATTGTGCTGCATGTATCACACTTAGAATCAATCTTGTCTTCTCTTCTTCTCCCCTAAACTCGCCTTCCTATTTCTTCTCCTCTGTCTCTCTGTCTGTTTGTCTCTCTGTCTCCTTTAATTAGCAGTGTTTGCTAAGTGACCTCTTTTTTCTTATATTCTGTTCATTGAGATGCCTTATAATAAAGCATGAGTTAGAGTCAACTCAAATTGCCACAATCTTCTAAGTCCCAGAAAAGTACATGAGAAGGAGAATTTCAAGGGAACTCCAGTAGCCCTGCATCTATACAGTAACTCTAACCTGAAGAAGAGGGAATCACAGTGCCAATCTACTGGCACTACCCATCTTTGTAGGTTACCAGTGAGACTGAAAAATGGACAGTCAATAAGCAGTGCTGACATGAATCATATCCTTATATAAAAGGGATTTTCCCAAGAATAGCAGTCTTTATATGAGAGGCCAGTTGGAGAGAGAAGTACAGATCCTATTCAGCTGAGGGGACAAGAAGATTTCAAGACATGAAAATATACACTTAAGTGGATATTTGGCTGCCCTCTTTAAGCACTCCCCAGAACTGTTCTTTATATTGTCATGTGAGGAACAAAAATAATTCTTTCTTAGTAGGAATAAAAGCATATAAACATTGTCTTGTGAGAACATCCATGTTTATAAATGCTTTCACACATTTCAAAATAGATCCCCAGAATATTCCCATGTGATAGATAAGTTGTTTTATCATATACAAATGATTGTATATACATTTATTCACATGTATAGTGTATATATTTACATATATAATATACATTTTCTTATGGACTGTCATGAACACAGAAACCATTTCAAGATGGAAGTAATACTTATGAGATCCAGACTGAAACTAGATATATATTTTTCATTATTGGTCAACATGCAACAGAGTAAACGGAAATGGTTCAACAGAACATATTCAAATATGTATTAAGGAACTAAAATATGCATCATTGGGAGAGAAATAGTCAAATGTGGAAGCTTGGAGTTCCAGTTTAGCTATAACCAGCAAGGATTGAATCTTCTTAGTACATGATCAAAATAACATTATAAAATTTAAACCAGATCACATTTACTCTAAATCACTCTTTAATAGAAGCACACTCATAGAGGTGCTGCTCAGATACTAGGTAAGATACTGGTATAAAACCTTAACCCCGTATAGTGAAAGGGGCATTTCCTGGCACGAAGACCCCATATGCCATTTCTTATATTCTGTTCATTGAGATGCCTTATAATAAAGCATGAGTTAGAGTCAACTCAAATTGCCACAATCTTCTAAGTCCCAGAAAAGTACATGAGAAGGAGAATTTCAAGGGAACTCCAGTAGCCCTGCATCTATACAGTAACTCTAACCTGAAGAAGAGGGAATCACAGTGCCAATCTACTGGCACTACCCATCTTTGTAGGTTACCAGTGAGACTGAAAAATGGACAGTCAATAAGCAGTGCTGACATGAATCATATCCTTATATAAAAGGGATTTTCCCAAGAATAGCAGTCTTTATATGAGAGGCCAGTTGGAGAGAGAAGTACAGATCCTATTCAGCTGAGGGGACAAGAAGATTTCAAGACATGAAAATATACACTTAAGTGGATATTTGGCTGCCCTCTTTAAGCACTCCCCAGAACTGTTCTTTATATTGTCATGTGAGGAACAAAAATAATTCTTTCTTAGTAGGAATAAAAGCATATAAACATTGTCTTGTGAGAACATCCATGTTTATAAATGCTTTCACACATTTCAAAATAGATCCCCAGAATATTCCCATGTGATAGATAAGTTGTTTTATCATATACAAATGATTGTATATACATTTATTCACATGTATAGTGTATATATTTACATATATAATATACATTTTCTTATGGACTGTCATGAACACAGAAACCATTTCAAGATGGAAGTAATACTTATGAGATCCAGACTGAAACTAGATATATATTTTTCATTATTGGTCAACATGCAACAGAGTAAACGGAAATGGTTCAACAGAACATATTCAAATATGTATTAAGGAACTAAAATATGCATCATTAGGAGAGAAATAGTCAAATGTGGAAGCTTGGAGTTCCAGTTTAGCTATAACCAGCAAGGATTGAATCTTCTTAGTACATGATCAAAATAACATTATAAAATTTAAACCAGATCACATTTACTCTAAATCACTCTTTAATAGAAGCACACTCATAGAGGTGCTGCTCAGATACTAGGTAAGATACTGGTATAAAACCTTACAGATGGGGGGCTTCTCTGGTGGTCCAGTAGGTAAAGACTCCACCTTGCCCTGAAAGGGGTGCCACTTTGATCCCTGGCACGGGAAGACCCCATATGCCATGGAGTGGCTGGACCGGTGTGTCCAATTACAAGCCAGCACTCTGGAGCACATGCGCCTAGAGCCAGTGCTCTGCTACAAAAGAGGCCACTACAATGGGAGACCCACACAAGCCAAAGAACAAAGATGGGTGAAAATAAATAAATGAAAGACCAATAAAAGTGTCCAAAAATCAAAAAAAAAAAAAAAAACCTTTACAGATGTATAACAAATAGGTCCAAAAAAAAAATCAAACCGTTAATTACATCAGCTGTATTTCCAACCATATCCCTATTTCTTGCTGTCCCATACTTGAAGCATTATATGGGATGGCAGTTCTCATATATCTCCAGGGTAAAATTCTATCAAGGGAACATTCCTCATGGCCCTGCCCTGCAGGAAAGTAGTGTTCTGGATAACTAGCTGCCTGTGGCTCATTCTGTTCCTTTGACTTTAAAGGAATTCTAAGGCCATGTTGTAAATGAGACCACCCCTGATCAGTTGATGAATATCTAGGTTGTATCTGGAGAAACAACCAGTATTATTAACAAATGGTTACTTCCACTTATTCATTCCCAAGATGTAATGTGGCAATTTGACAAAATCCTAATGATGGTTATGTGAAAGATAAATATCTAGTTAGCACGTATGTTGTGAAAACAGAAATTAATGAAAGAGACCTTGGAAAGTTTTCTTCAGTGGATTAATGGGGAAAGTCATGAGTCAAACTAATGATTTTTCATTATTGGTCAACATGCAACAGAGTAAACGGAAATGGTTCAACAGAACATATTCAAATATGTATTAAGGAACTAAAATATGCATCATTGGAGAGAAATAGTCAAATGTGGAAGCTTGGAGTTCCAGTTTAGCTATAACCAGCAAGGATTGAATCTTCTTAGTACATGATCAAAATAACATTATAAAATTTAAACCAGATCACATTTACTCTAAATCACTCTTTAATAGAAGCACACTCATAGAGGTGCTGCTCAGATACTAGGTAAGATACTGGTATAAAACCTTACAGATGGGGGGCTTCTCTGGTGGTCCAGTAGGTAAAGACTCCACCTTGCCCTGAAAGGGGTGCCACTTTGATCCCTGGCAGGGGAAGACCCCATATGCCATGGAGTGGCTGGACCGGTGTGTCCAATTACAAGCCAGCACTCTGGAGCACATGCGCCTAGAGCCAGTGCTCTGCTACAAAAGAGGCCACTACAATGGGAGACCCACACAAGCCAAAGAACAAAGATGGGTGAAAATAAATAAATGAAAGACCAATAAAAGTGTCCAAAAATCAAAAAAAAAAAAAAAAACCTTTACAGATGTATAACAAATAGGTCCAAAAAAAAAATCAAACCGTTAATTACATCAGCTGTATTTCCAACCATATCCCTATTTCTTGCTGTCCCATACTTGAAGCATTATATGGGATGGCAGTTCTCATATATCTCCAGGGTAAAATTCTATCAAGGGAACATTCCTCATGGCCCTGCCCTGCAGGAAAGTAGTGTTCTGGATAACTAGCTGCCTGTGGCTCATTCTGTTCCTTTGACTTTAAAGGAATTCTAAGGCCATGTTGTAAATGAGACCACCCCTGATCAGTTGATGAATATCTAGGTTGTATCTGGAGAAACAACCAGTATTATTAACAAATGGTTACTTCCACTTATTCATTCCCAAGATGTAATGTGGCAATTTGACAAAATCCTAATGATGGTTATGTGAAAGATAAATATCTAGTTAGCACGTATGTTGTGAAAACAGAAATTAATGAAAGAGACCTTGGAAAGTTTTCTTCAGTGGATTAATGAGAAGAGAGACAAAGAGCTCATTGAGTTAATTTTGTAACCAGTATGGCCTGTATGTTCTAAGTCAAGGGGAAGAATAGGAAAAGATTTAATAATCTATATTATCTTTCTGTCTCCAAGAATTTAACTTATGTATTTTTTTTTAAGATTTATTTATTTTTATTTATTTTGGGCGGGGGTTGTGTTGGGGAGGGAGGGGAGCGGGCGGGCCACTTCTATTGGTCTTTCATTTCTCTATTTTCATCTATCTTTGTTCTTCGGCTCCTGTGGGCCTCCCATCACGGTGGCGTCTGTCCTTGCAGAGCGCGGCTCTGGGCGCATGCGCCCAGAACTCCAGAGCTCCGGCTTGGTAATTGGACACATTGGTCCAGCGCTCCGCGCACGTGGTATTTTCCCAGGCCAGGGATCGAACCGGCGCCCCTGGCACTGCAAGGCGGTGTCCTTACCCACTGCGCCACCAGGGGAAGCCCCTAACTTATGTATTTGTACGTGGAGATGAGAGTCAGGATGTGTAAGGTCTTAAAAAAATAAGTTAAAGATTACCACAAGTGAAAAACTTTCTGGGTTTACTCTGCTTCAAAGCAAGTACAGTTCTATCAATATGTGAATGTTTGTAACTGGAGTGAAAAATGAAACTCTAGCCTTAACGTTGTTCCTTTTTACTGCTACTTAATGTGCTGCCATATGAAGTGGTACAATAGCTGTGGATATGTCTCCTGGTTTCTGTGTGTGCTTTTTAATGATAATTTTAGTAGTTACTTCTTTTATGGTAATTTTTATGGTAGCATCACTTCATGGCGAACAGATGGGAAAACAACGGAAAGAGTAACGGACGTTGCTTTCCTGGGCTCTAATAACCCGGCAAATGGTGACTGCCGCCTTGAGATTAAAAAAAGCTTGCTCCTTGGTTTAATGTGGCAATTTGAAACTAATCGAAAAACCAGTATTATTAACAAATGGTTACTTCCACTTATTCATTCCCAAGATGTAATGTGGCAATTTGACAAAATCCTAATGATGGTTATGTGAAAGATAAATATCTAGTTAGCACGTATGTTGTGAAAACAGAAATTAATGAAAGAGACCTTGGAAAGTTTTCTTCAGTGGATTAATGAGAAGAGAGACAAAGAGCTCATTGAGTTAATTTTGTAACCAGTATGGCCTGTATGTTCTAAGTCAAGGGGAAGAATAGGAAAAGATTTAATAATCTATATTATCTTTCTGTCTCCAAGAATTTAACTTATGTATTTTTTTTTAAGATTTATTTATTTTTATTTATTTTGGGCGGGGGTTGTGTTGGGGAGGGAGGGGAGCGGGCGGGCCACTTCTATTGGTCTTTCATTTCTCTATTTTCATCTATCTTTGTTCTTCGGCTCCTGTGGGCCTCCCATCACGGTGGCGTCTGTCCTTGCAGAGCGCCGGCTCTGGGCGCATGCGCTCCAGAACTCCAGAGCTCCGGCTTGGTAATTGGACACATTGGTCCAGCCGCTCCGCGGCACGTGGTATTTTCCCAGGCCAGGGATCGAACCGGCGCCCCTGGCACTGCAAGGCGGTGTCCTTACCCACTGCGCCACCAGGGGAAGCCCCTAACTTATGTATTTGTACGTGGAGATGAGAGTCAGGATGTGTAAGGTCTTAAAAAAATAAGTTAAAGATTACCACAAGTGAAAAACTTTCTGGGTTTACTCTGCTTCAAAGCAAGTACAGTTCTATCAATATGTGAATGTTTGTAACTGGAGTGAAAAATGAAACTCTAGCCTTAACGTTGTTCCTTTTTACTGCTACTTAATGTGCTGCCATATGAAGTGGTACAATAGCTGTGGATATGTCTCCTGGTTTCTGTGTGTGCTTTTTTTTAATGATAATTTTAGTAGTTACTTCCTTTATGGTAATTTTTATGGTAGCATCACTTCATGGCGAACAGATGGGCAAACAACGGAAAGAGTAACAGACTTTGTTTTCCTGGGCTCTAATAACACTGCAAATGGTGACTGTAGCCATGAAATTAAAAGATGCTTGCTCCTTGGAAGAAAAGCTATGACAAACCTAGAGACCATACTAAAAAGCAGAGACATCACTTTGCCAATAAAAGTCCCTATAGTCAAAGCTATGATTTTCCCAGTAGTCATGTATGGATTTGAGAGTTGCACAGTAAAGAAGGCTGAGTGCCGAAGAATTGATGTCTTTGAATTGTGGTGTTAGAGAAGGCTCCTGATAGTCCTTTGGACTGAAAGGAGATCAAACCAGTTAATCCTAAAGGAAATCAACCCTGTATATTCATTGGAAGGACTGATGCTGAAGCTGAGGCTTCAGTACCTGGCCACCTGAGGCAAAGAATCGACTCATTGGAAAAGAACCTGATGTTGGGAAGAATAAAAGACAGAAGGAGACTCGATGAGTGGGAGGCCAGAAGTCACGTGGGATGACAGGCAGTCACAGTCTGCTGGGAATCAGGATAATCTCATAGCCTTGCCATCCATTTACAGTGTAATTGTGATCAAACAAAAAGACTTAGTTTTCTAGCATCATTTTCCTGATATGTAAAATCAAGAACTTTGACTAATGCACACGAGGGTCTGGTTCAGTACAAGAAGATAAATAACTGCCAACTAAAACATGATTCCATTTCTTAGCATGTTAGATGTCAACTAGGAAAACTTGCACTTGGGAAACATGTGGTTGAAACTAGCCATCACTGGTCTTTTACAGTTATAAAACGGTTTTGGCCTCATTACCAATAAGGATTTTCAATTCAACTTGTGTGATTAATTAGTCCATTCAGTCACAATAGTTAGACTAAAGATTCACATTGACACAGCTAGAAGCCTAGATTTGCGTTGCAAACATCTGCCAGTATTTATTTAATTTGGAAATGGCCAAATCAATTTTAGAAAAGGCTTTGTTCAAAAACAAAACAAACAGAGAAGGAATGCATTGAATCATAGGCATATTCTAGTTTCCCTTTTAGCATCTCCACTCTCCTACCAGCATTATTTGAATGCCTTACCACCAAGAGAATACAGTATTCAAATTCCTTGTTGAAAATTTAAATTTGCCTTTAACTTTTTCTTTAGCCAGCACTCCTACTCTCTTTGGCTAAAAATGGAAATGAGCAAGAGGTCATCAGTACCTCAAAGAAAGATAAGAATTAATTTTTCTAAAAGATCAATTTCAAACTTCGTGACACCAGATTTTTATTTTGCAGGTTTACTCTTTGCTAAAATATGTTTTGTTTCATAGAGGAGGAATTCAGTTCATTTCTTTCCCATAAGTTCATTTTTCTGTGGTATTCTTTCCACATCCCTGTCTTTCCCTTAAAGTTTTTCCTGTTAGACTGACCAGTTATCAGCTGCATATAAAAATGAGTGAAACATTTATGATCTCTTTGTGGTGAGTTTTTCTATCCAAGTCACTTGCACTATTCTGAAACCATTGCATACATTTTAAACAGCCAAGAAAATTCTGAAGAAAATTGAATGGCTTTCAAGTCTGTAGTTTCCAAGTCGACAGTTGATTTATGGTCACTTTTTGTAATAACCTAAGGCATCAATTGAGGAAAAAAAAACATTAAAGAAATGTGAAAGCTGGCTGTTTTCAGGGATATTTCAGTTTTTCCCTAAATATTCATGAATGCCAATATTCAAACATTCAAATTGGGTAAATAAGTATACAAATTGTTTTTTGTACTTAACTGTAACATTCAGAGTTATAGGATCTCCACCTGCATTCTGCATAAGCATATTGTTGGTGAATATTTAATTGCGTAATAGAGATGGGAGCACTATTGCATTTCAATAAAATAAGTTATTAGATTGATTGTTGTTGTTTGTATTAATGAATGAGTTGTTCCTATGCCTTAGAGTAGAATGGGCATGATAAATTTTTGCAGGTAGCAATCACAATTTATACCTTGTTAAGTAGTGACCATATTTTGTGCCTATCAGAAAATGCTATGCACAAAAAAAAAAAAAGGGAAGAAAATACTATGCATAGATGAATAACTAATTTGTTGGTGACTAGTTCATCTTCATTTTCTTTGTTACTCATGTGCTGGAGTAAAATTCATCCTTCACATATTGGATCTCAACTTATTATATTTACTTTTGTTAGATTAGTGAGCATGGGATTGATATCTTTATGTGGCATCTGCTACTCAGAGAAATAAATTACCAATAAGAACCAAGGCTTCACTGAAGAGATGGAAAGTATAATACCATAAGATCTATGCAAAATTTCTAAATTCCTTCTGCATTTTAAGGAGGATAAGCTAAAATGACCAATTTGATATATTTCTTTAGTGGTTTGATTTGATCAAACTGACCCATTGTTTGGGAATTCTATATATGTACTGCAATTCTTTTTTTTTTGGCCGCTTCTATTGGCCTTTCATTTATTCATTTTCATCTTTGTTCTTTGGCCTGTGTGGGCCTCCCATCGCAGTGGCCTCTCTTGCTGCAGAGCACTGGCTCTGGGCACATGCACTCCAGAGCTCTGGCTCGGTAGTTGGACACATTGGTCCAGCCAGTCTGCAGCATGCAGGATCTTCTCAGGCCAGGGATTGACCCAGCGCCCCTTGCACTGCAAGGCAGTGTTCTTTCCCACCGGACCACCAGGGAAGCCCTGTTTTGTTTTGGATTTTTTTTTTTTTTTTGGCACTTTTTCCCCTTAATGAAAACTGTGACTTCCCCTACCTCCTAGAAACCTCTTGCCATGTAGCTTATCAGTGCAATGGTTTAGACCTGGCTTGAGGAGTTTTTGCCATTAATTGTGAATCTTGGCATTTTTTTCCCCAGGAAAACATATCTTGCAATAAATCTAAGAAAGACTATCAGATTTAGTGCTGAAAGGCAGACGTGAATGTTCTCTCCCTTCCAGAGCAGCTTCATGTAAGCATTAAGTGTCAGCAGGGACAAGTATCCATCAATTAGCCAAACAAGCAGGGACAAGTATCCATCAATTAGCCAAACACACCATGAGGCAACTGATGGATAGAGGTGGCCCCATACTCTATCCATTAGTTGTCTCAATCAGCTTAGTCTTAAGTGTCCATCACAGCAACGAGAGATTAGATTAAATACTGTTACACAAGGGAGCACCATTGTTCAAGACAATTCCTTTCTTTATGTTGTATTCGGGTGTGTAGCTGAATAGTCCCTTGCTCAGTTGTTGTTCCCCCAACCCCCCCAAAACCAGGCCATGCACTGTATGACAGGTGGGATCTTAGTTCCCTGACCAGGGATCAGATCCATGCCCCCTGCATTGGAAGCATGAAGTCAACCACCGAATCATCAGGAAAATCCCTGAATGTTGCTTTTTAGAAACAAAGTTTCAATTGAAATTTTAGGCTAAATCGAGAATTTCTTTGTGGGTATCAAATTCATAATGAACATCCTTTTGCACAGTTGGAATGTGCTCCTTTCCTCACAAAGCAGATTTGTCCTGGTAGAATTTTCCTGTAGGTCTTTCCATTAGAATGTGTCAGTCTTCAACAAAGCTGTTTACTATGAGGAATAAAGTCTAGGAATGCTATTCTTAGCAAGGATATAATATTACAGACTAAGTGTATCTATCCTCTCATCCTATCTTGTTACCACACAGATACGCAATTGTGATATATTCTGAAAAGTAAATATCCAGCAAATTCCACCATTAAAGGTGGTGATAGGTCAAAAAACTTTCTATAGAACAAAAATACATCAATGTCTCTCTACTTCCTAACCCTCCATTTGATCTCTTCCTAATAACCCAGGGCATTAAATAAGCTAATATTTATTTAGTTTATTAAATGAATAAAAAATCAGCTACCTCCTAACTTTTCTAACTCTCACATGTAGCTTATCAGTGCAATGGTTTAGACCTGGCTTGAGGAGTTTTTGCCATTAATTGTGAATCTTGGCATTTTTTTCCCCAGGAAAACATATCTTGCAATAAATCTAAGAAAGACTATCAGATTTAGTGCTGAAAGGCAGACGTGAATGTTCTCTCCCTTCCAGAGCAGCTTCATGTAAGCATTAAGTGTCAGCAGGGACAAGTATCCATCAATTAGCCAAACAAGCAGGGACAAGTATCCATCAATTAGCCAAACACACCATGAGGCAACTGATGGATAGAGGTGGCCCCATACTCTATCCATTAGTTGTCTCAATCAGCTTAGTCTTAAGTGTCCATCACAGCAACGAGAGATTAGATTAAATACTGTTACACAAGGGAACACCATTGTTCAAGACAATTCCTTTCTTTATGTTGTATTCGGGTGTGTAGCTGAATAGTCCCTTGCTCAGTTGTTGTTCCCCCAACCCCCCCAAAACCAGGCCATGCACTGCATGACAGGTGGGATCTTAGTTCCCTGACCAGGGATCAGATCCATGCCCCCTGCATTGGAAGCATGAAGTCAACCACCGAATCATCAGGAAAATCCCTGAATGTTGCTTTTTAGAAACAAAGTTTCAATTGAAATTTTAGGCTAAATCGAGAATTTCTTTGTGGGTATCAAATTCATAATGAACATCCTTTTGCACAGTTGGAATGTGCTCCTTTCCTCACAAAGTAGATTTGTCCTGGTAGAATTTTCCTGTAGGTCTTTCCATTAGAATGTGTCAGTCTTCAACAAAGCTGTTTACTATGAGGAATAAAGTCTAGGAATGCTATTCTTAGCAAGGATATAATATTACAGACTAAGTGTATCTATCCTCTCATCCTATCTTGTTACCACACAGATACGCAATTGTGATATATTCTGAAAAGTAAATATCCAGCAAATTCCACCATTAAAGGTGGTGATAGGTCAAAAAAAACTTTCTATAGAACAAAAATACATCAATGTCTCTCTACTTCCTAACCCTCCATTTGATCTCTTCCTAATAACCCAGGGCATTAAATAAGCTAATATTTATTTAGTTTATTAAATGAATAAAAAATCAGCTACCTCCTAACTTTTCTAACTTCTCACTGTACTTTAAGAACATCATTTTGTAAAAGGATGTAGACATTTTGATTACCTTTTCCTTCCCTATAACAGGTTAGTGTTAATCCATGAGACATGTGAATTAAATTTTAGTGCCTTTAGTTCTTGAATTGTGTGCAAGTCATTTTTTCCCTCAGGTAAAGAAGCCAAAAGTAGTTTTAGTAGACATTTTGAACAAGAGCAGACATTTGCCATGAAAAATGTCCATACCACTCTGAATTAGGGAAGACCAGCAGTATTCTTGCCTGGAGAATCCCCATGGACAGAGTTGATGGGGTTGCAGAGTCGGACATGGCTGAGCAACTAAACTTAGCACAGCATGCACTTTGACCTATGAGTGGTTAAATATCCAGTTTGGGACACTTATCTAAGCGGATGATTATGAAAAGGCAATGCTTTTGCTTGATCACTATTCTGTCTCCTTCAGCAGATTGTCTCTTTTCAAAAAAAGATTATAAACATCGGGGGAAAGTCTACTGAAGAATAGAACTGATTAATGTGAGGTCTTTGAGTTTCTTTCTACCTCTCTTCAACAGCTTGTCATAAGGAGGCAGACCCAAACACGGTGAATTAAATTTAAGTTACACAGCTTTGAAAAGTGTTTACTTAATTCAGCCTCTGGAATGAAATTTGATTTTTCTCCCTACACTTGAGCCACTTCCTGATTTTTCATACAGTGGTGGTTTCTATCAAGGCATCTATTGATTTGAGACCGTTTATTCACACAACTATTGCTGGCTTTTAATTTCTGAGAGAAAAATATGAAAAATGTGTATTCTTTATACCAGGGAAAGTACATTAAAAACTGAAATATAGTTGTATAGTAGGGTGATATTTGTATGGTGACTCTTTTTTTCTACTGTCAAGAGCTATAGGAGGTACTATTTATCGCATGATATCTTTTGTTATTTTAGGTACTGTGTTTTGTGAAAGATAACACTGAGAACATTCTAACACTTCCTGTTTGCTGTGGAATTGTTCCAAAAGGCTGTTGAGTGTGAAAAAATAGGTCAACTCTTAAAACAAAATTTAACTTGTGCAGCCTAAATAATTTAGTCTTCCTGAAACACTATACTGAGTTACACATTTCTAGTCCATGAATTTCATTTAGGAAACAAATTTTATTATTGATTTTTTATGTTTGACTTCTAATTCAGAATTCAAACCTAGGCAGCAAAAAATTGAAACATAGTTCAACCAAGTACCCATAGAACTACTCAATTTTCATATAAAAACTAACGAGATCTAAAATTGAGAATAATTTACATGTACAACTTCCAGTTTAATATCCAAAATTAAATTATTTATATAGTGCAAAAATATGAAACTGGTACTCCATTTGTGAAACAATGATAATGTTAATATCACAATTTTTTTTTCTATTCCCCATCATGTCTCTTTTATTTATATTTATTTTCATCCATCTTTTTATTCTTTGGCGTGTGTGGGCCTCCCATTGCAGTGACCTCTCTCACTGCAGAGCACGGGTTCTGGGCGCATGCATTCTAGAGCACTGGCTCATAATTGGACACACTGGCCCAGTCGCTCCACAGCACATGGGATCTTCCCTGGCCAGGGATCAAACCAGTGCCCCTTGCACTGCAAGGCGGGCTCTTTACCCACTGGACCACCAGGGAAGTTCCAATATCACACCTGTTATAAGTATTTAAAAGGTGGTCCTATTATAGGTACCTTCCATATACTAAGTTAATCTTTACAATAACAATGACAGTGCTCTCCAATTTTTTTCAAAAGAAAAAAGTAAGGCACAGAACAGTTTTTAAGCGTTTAGAGCAAAGGTTCTCAGCTTTGGCACTATTGTCATTATGGAGTAAGATCATTCTTTGGTTGGGGGGTGAAGGGTAAAGAGGGCCTGCCATGTACATTTTAGGAATTTTTGGGAGCATCCCTGGTATCCACTCATTAAATGCTCATAGTAGCTCACTCACTCCCACTCTCAGCTCAGCTGAGACAACTAAAATATCTTCAGACATTGCCAAACATCTTCCCAGGTTGAGGGGGAGAGAAACACTAGATAAAAGAATTTGTTCACATCCTCCTCCTCCTCACCCTCCCCCCAACCAAGAACAAAACAACCACATCCCCTTCCTGATGTCATCTATATAGTTAAAATTCATCAAGGAAAATGAGAAATTCTTTTCTCATTTTGAAATTAATTTTAAAGTGTATCCACTGTGGTTTTCAAAAAGGAAAAAAAGAAGTACCTTTCACTTATAGCTTTGAAAAACTTCTAATTCAGAATTCAAACCTAGGCAGCAAAAATTGAAACATAGTTCAACCAAGTACCCATAGAACTACTCAATTTTCATATAAAACTAACGAGATCTAAAATTGAGAATAATTTACATGTACAACTTCCAGTTTAATATCCAAAATTAAATTATTTATATAGTGCAAAAATATGAAACTGGTACTCCATTTGTGAAACAATGATAATGTTAATATCACAATTTTTTTTTCTATTCCCCATCATGTCTCTTTTATTTATATTTATTTTCATCCATCTTTTTATTCTTTGGCGTGTGTGGGCCTCCCATTGCAGTGACCTCTCTCACTGCAGAGCACGGGTTCTGGGCGCATGCATTCTAGAGCACTGGCTCATAATTGGACACACTGGCCCAGTCGCTCCACAGCACATGGGATCTTCCCTGGCCAGGGATCGAACCAGCGCCCTTGCACTGCAAGGCGGGCTCTTTACCCACTGGACCACCAGGGAAGTTCCAATATCACACCTGTTATAAGTATTTAAAAGGTGGTCCTATTATAGGTACCTTCCATATACTAAGTTAATCTTTACAATAACAATGACAGTGCTCTCCAATTTTTTTCAAAAGAAAAAAGTAAGGCACAGAACAGTTTTTAAGCGTTTAGAGCAAAGGTTCTCAGCTTTGGCACTATTGTCATTATGGAGTAAGATCATTCTTTGGTTGGGGGGTGAAGGGTAAAGAGGGCCTGCCATGTACATTTTAGGAATTTTTGGGAGCATCCCTGGTATCCACTCATTAAATGCTCATAGTAGCTCACTCACTCCCACTCTCAGCTCAGCTGAGACAACTAAAATATCTTCAGACATTGCCAAACATCTTCCCAGGTTGAGGGGGAGAGAAACACTGGATAAAAGAATTTGTTCACATCCTCCTCCTCCTCACCCTCCCCCCAACCAAGAACAAAACAACCACATCCCCTTCCTGATGTCATCTATATAGTTAAAATTCATCAAGGAAAATGAGAAATTCTTTTCTCATTTTGAAATTAATTTTAAAGTGTATCCACTGTGGTTTTCAAAAAGGAAAAAAAGAAGTACCTTTCCACTTGAAGTTAGCTTTGAAAAAGCAGATTTTCAACTCTGGAGCGAATTGGAACAATTGACCTAGCAGACCTCTTAATCCAATAACTTGTTATTATCAAGTCAGTTTGGATGTTATCCTGTGAGATATGCTCGTGCCAAAAGAAGAATGTGTTTGTGCCTTTTAAAGCTCACTTTAATGAAAGATACCTACGTGACTATCACACCAATTGCTGGTGACGATCGTTACAATCCCAGGAAAACCAGCCTTTGAACTTCTAATTTTAACATGATGTCAGCACAGTAAATGAATTTGGTCTCCCAACTGCGTCAAATGAATTAAGAGCAGAATAACATGAATCCATCTCAAAATACTATTAAATGCTTGCCTTTGTTTATATGGTGAAGTATTGACATCTGGACAAATGTTTTATTCTTAATTAATTAAAGACCTTGTGCTTGATACATTTTTGAGCCTAATTTTTGTCATTAATATGCATCATCCCTTGTCTCCATGTTTCAAAATGATACTATCCTGTTAATATTTATATATTTAGACAACCCTCTATTAGATACTCCCTTAATAAAAGTATATTCTATCATATTTCTTCTTTTTCTTTCCTTTAAGACCTTTGCCATTATAATTCTACTTTTCAATAAGGAGTCCATCAATATCGTAATTCTGTGTATTATCTAAACAGTTAATATCTCTTTAATCCTTAGAAGTTGTAATGAGATGTTTTTCTTCATGTACCCTGAATTCTCTCTGTGTTACCTTTGCATTAACCAAATCTGATGCAAGCTTTCACAGTTTCCATGAAATATCTATGCCGAGTTTTCTGCAGCTTAGAAGTGGCAGTAAAGAACAACCTTTGATGTTTGTAAATGTGTTGATTATGTGACTAACTGCTAGGATTTACACACTCGGCTTCTTATTATATGAATGGTTATCATCTTTGCTGTAAGTGCAGTGAAGCTACTGAAATTTCACAAAGAAAACTGTCACCTCTATCCTGCTTGTTGTGAAATATCATCCCCCCAATACATTCTGCATTTATTCTGAAACCTTAATGGTGAAAAAGACAATTGGGAAATAATACCTGCTATCTGGATATTACAAAGACACGAATTGAGTGTGAATACTCAACACAAATTTAAAAAAATACCTTCCATGAACTATACTTGCTTCCCTTTTTATAGCAGGGAAAGATATTCTCTGCTTAATCTGTGCTTCCTAACAAAGACAAGCTATATCTCAAAGATACATCAAATTCTACCTGGTCGTGAATATAAAAGATTATAGCTGTTCTGCTTTTAGGAAGCCAAGCACAAGTACTTCATAAAGCCCACCGATGCATACCTTGTCGCACTCCAGGGCTGTAATAAATTTCGAATCATCTGTTTCTGCCAGGCTGTTCTAAACCTCTGCCTGCTCCTGTGGGCAGCTTCGCTGTGCAGTTAAATGAATGGGTATCTACAAGTTGGCGGCTACCTATCCTCATGAAAAATATGCTAGAATCAAGGTTTCACAAATGTGCCAGTTCTTCCATGAGGGATCTAACATATGTTGAAGAACAAAAGCTATGTGACCTCCGGAAGGGAAACATTGAATTTGGTTTGTCAGTCTGTCAGATAAATGCAAATGGTGGTTAGTCCAAAAGACAAGGATAATAAAAGTATATTCTATCATATTTCTTCTTTTTCTTTCCTTTAAGACCTTTGCCATTATAATTCTACTTTTCAATAAGGAGTCCATCAATATCGTAATTCTGTGTATTATCTAAACAGTTAATATCTCTTTAATCCTTAGAAGTTGTAATGAGATGTTTTTCTTCATGTACCCTGAATTCTCTCTGTGTTACCTTTGCATTAACCAAATCTGATGCAAGCTTTCACAGTTTCCATGAAATATCTATGCCGAGTTTTCTGCAGCTTAGAAGTGGCAGTAAAGAACAACCTTTGATGTTTGTAAATGTGTTGATTATGTGACTAACTGCTAGGATTTACACACTCGGCTTCTTATTATATGAATGGTTATCATCTTTGCTGTAAGTGCAGTGAAGCTACTGAAATTTCACAAAGAAAACTGTCACCTCTATCCTGCTTGTTGTGAAATATCATCCCCCCAATACATTCTGCATTTATTCTGAAACCTTAATGGTGAAAAAGACAATTGGGAAATAATACCTGCTATCTGGATATTACAAAGACACGAATTGAGTGTGAATACTCAACACAAATTTAAAAAAATACCTTCCATGAACTATACTTGCTTCCCTTTTTATAGCAGGGAAAGATATTCTCTGCTTAATCTGTGCTTCCTAACAAAGACAAGCTATATCTCAAAGATACATCAAATTCTACCTGGTCGTGAATATAAAAGATTATAGCTGTTCTGCTTTTAGGAAGCCAAGCACAAGTACTTCATAAAGCCCACCGATGCATACCTTGTCGCACTCCAGGGCTGTAATAAATTTCGAATCATCTGTTTCTGCCAGGCTGTTCTAAACCTCTGCCTGCTCCTGTGGGCAGCTTCGCTGTGCAGTTAAATGAATGGGTATCTACAAGTTGGCGGCTACCTATCCTCATGAAAAATATGCTAGAATCAAGGTTTCACAAATGTGCCAGTTCTTCCATGAGGGATCTAACATATGTTGAAGAACAAAAGCTATGTGACCTCCGGAAGGGAAACATTGAATTTGGTTTGTCAGTCTGTCAGATAAATGCAAATGGTGGTTAGTCCAAAAGACAAGGATGAAAAGATCTATTAGGTACTTTAAATTAATCTACTGAATGTGATTCTTTTACAGACCACAGATGATATCCTTGTGGCCTCAGCAGAATGTCCCAGCGATGACGAGGACATTGACCCCTGTGAGCCAAGCTCAGGTGGGTTAGGTTAGTCGACTTTTTTTCTTACTTTATTTCACTGTACTGTAAATCTTTGTTGCACGCTATAGTCTTGAAAGGATCTTTGCACTTAGGTCTAGAAGTCCACCCTATGAAAAAATATGTCATTGTAAGATGAGTTCTTACATGGATACAGTTCCCTACATTTACTGGGGAAAAAAAAGTGTTTAAAATAAAATCCATCAAGATTATATATTTTAGAAAAAGCAGTAGGGGACAGCACCCAAGGCTCATGCCTTACTGTTCACATTCCATTAGCTCACAATGTAATTTTCAGTATAACTATATAAGGCAATCTCCCTTGGGTCACCTATTGCAACATTGTAAAGCTTAAAAATTGCATTGCATTGTGGAAAATTGTTTGACCTTTCTACTGAAAAAAAGCCCCTACCACTTACTCTACCAGCAAATTATCTTAAGTGATAAACTTCTGAATTTCAGAAGTGAGTATTATGGCAGGTACAGTCTTTGATTCATTTAATAGAGAAATGTTTGAGTCTTCCCATGTCTCCTGAAAATTCAAGTTGATGTGTTTTAACTCTAGGTGATGCATACTCTCATCCATCTTTGTACATAAGGTTTTTACCGTAAAAAACTGCTTTTAGGAAGCCAAGCACAAGTATCATAAAGCCCACCGATGCATACCTTGTCGCACTCCAGGGCTGTAATAAATTTCGAATCATCTGTTTCTGCCAGGCTGTTCTAAACCTCTGCCTGCTCCTGTGGGCAGCTTCGCTGTGCAGTTAAATGAATGGGTATCTACAAGTTGGCGGCTACCTATCCTCATGAAAAATATGCTAGAATCAAGGTTTCACAAATGTGCCAGTTCTTCCATGAGGGATCTAACATATGTTGAAGAACAAAAGCTATGTGACCTCCGGAAGGGAAACATTGAATTTGGTTTGTCAGTCTGTCAGATAAATGCAAATGGTGGTTAGTCCAAAAGACAAGGATGAAAAGATCTATTAGGTACTTTAAATTAATCTACTGAATGTGATTCTTTTACAGACCACAGATGATATCCTTGTGGCCTCAGCAGAATGTCCCAGCGATGACGAGGACATTGACCCCTGTGAGCCAAGCTCAGGTGGGTTAGGTTAGTCGACTTTTTTTCTTACTTTATTTCACTGTACTGTAAATCTTTGTTGCACGCTATAGTCTTGAAAGGATCTTTGCACTTAGGTCTAGAAGTCCACCCTATGAAAAAATATGTCATTGTAAGATGAGTTCTTACATGGATACAGTTCCCTACATTTACTGGGGAAAAAAAAGTGTTTAAAATAAAATCCATCAAGATTATATATTTTAGAAAAAGCAGTAGGGGACAGCACCCAAGGCTCATGCCTTACTGTTCACATTCCATTAGCTCACAATGTAATTTTCAGTATAACTATATAAGGCAATCTCCCTTGGGTCACCTATTGCAACATTGTAAAGCTTAAAAATTGCATTGCATTGTGGAAAATTGTTTGACCTTTCTACTGAAAAAAAGCCCCTACCACTTACTCTACCAGCAAATTATCTTAAGTGATAAACTTCTGAATTTCAGAAGTGAGTATTATGGCAGGTACAGTCTTTGATTCATTTAATAGAGAAATGTTTGAGTCTTCCCATGTCTCCTGAAAATTCAAGTTGATGTGTTTTAACTCTAGGTGATGCATACTCTCTTCCTTCTTTGTAATAAGGTGTGATTAACACATAAATGCTGCTTTCTTCGCTGGTGACTCAGTGGTAAAGAAGAATGCCTACCAGTGCAGGATCCCTGGGTCAGGAAGATCCCTAGAGAAGGCAATGGCTACCCACTCCAGTATTCTTGTCTAGGAAATCCCATGGACAGAGGAACCTGGTGGGCTATAGTCCATGGGGTCGCAAAAGTGTCAGACATGACTTAGCAACTAAATGAACAACAACTGCTTCCCTGTAACCCTGTACCATCAGATGGTGGCTGTGGACCCTGAAAATGAATGAATCATAGACTGGGTTTGATCTACATACTCATAATACCAAGTATTAGGGTCATTTCCATTTTTTTTTCTTTGTAAGCAGTTTCTTAAAATTCAGTACTTGTCTTGTTTAGGGTTAAAAATCATTGAAGTAGATGTGGACTAATCACTTGTGGGATAACTCATGATGTTGGTATATGTCATCTATAAACCCAAGACACCTTCATGTCACAATAAAAAAATTAGTGTGATATTCTTAGGAAGAATATCATTTTAATCTACTCATTCTGATATTTGGATGAAAAATGATTCAGGATGCATATATTGCACCACCTTTTGAACATGACTTCCCTGCACTGGTAGTAAGTACTTACCTTAGAACAGCTACTGACTACCATTGAGGAGAGACATTCAACTGTCATCTTTCAGCAGGAGAAGGTTTTGAAGATCCATCCTAGCTGTCTTTTTATTTTTTCTCTCACCTCTACTCCATGTATCAAAGTTCTCAGTCTCCAGAGCCATCTTTCATGCACAGTTATTAGAATGTGACCTAGTTACCTAGACAGATGTGGTCCCTTTCTGATACTGTCCTGGGCCCCTTTGCCAAGATCCTGCCTTTGTTTTCATTGGTATTCTCATTCTCTGTGTGTTAGTCAAAAAGGAAAAGCAGAAGTTACTCTTTTTTTATCCATTACATCAGTCCATCTCTTTGCTGTCTCTTTCCCTCAAATTTCTCCTGTCTCTATTTCCCTTATTTTCATGATCCCAAGCATTACTGGTCTTTTTTGAGGGGGAGGGAAGGTGGTTTTTTCTGAGGTATTCCAGCATGGATCATTTATGAAGCCAAGTCTGATATTTGTTATACATAGATATGTATATTTATATTTATATTTGATTTGGTTTTCACAGCATGAGAGAAGTTGATTCTTTTTCAGTATTTTCCATTCTATTAACACAATGGTGAAAGCAGTCTGGGTTCTTACTAATTATTTTACTTCCTGGTTTTCATCTAGGCTGAATCCTTCTTTGCTGTCTAAGTGGAGGCATCATTCTACCTTGAGTACCTAGGAACTCCAGTATAAGAAGTGCTTTTAATTGTCAGACATGACTTAGCAACTAAATGAACAACAACTGCTTCCCTGTAACCCTGTACCATCAGATGGTGGCTGTGGACCCTGAAAATGAATGAATCATAGACTGGGTTTGATCTACATACTCATAATACCAAGTATTAGGGTCATTTCCATTTTTTTTTCTTTGTAAGCAGTTTCTTAAAATTCAGTACTTGTCTTGTTTAGGGTTAAAAATCATTGAAGTAGATGTGGACTAATCACTTGTGGGATAACTCATGATGTTGGTATATGTCATCTATAAACCCAAGACACCTTCATGTCACAATAAAAAAATTAGTGTGATATTCTTAGGAAGAATATCATTTTAATCTACTCATTCTGATATTTGGATGAAAAATGATTCAGGATGCATATATTGCACCACCTTTTGAACATGACTTTCCTGCACTGGTAGTAAGTACTTACCTTAGAACAGCTACTGACTACCATTGAGGAGAGACATTCAACTGTCATCTTTCAGCAGGAGAAGGTTTTGAAGATCCATCCTAGCTGTCTTTTTATTTTTTCTCTCACCTCTACTCCATGTATCAAAGTTCTCAGTCTCCAGAGCCATCTTTCATGCACAGTTATTAGAATGTGACCTAGTTACCTAGACAGATGTGGTCCCTTTCTGATACTGTCCTGGGCCCCTTTGCCAAGATCCTGCCTTTGTTTTCATTGGTATTCTCATTCTCTGTGTGTTAGTCAAAAAGGAAAAGCAGAAGTTACTCTTTTTTTATCCATTACATCAGTCCATCTCTTTGCTGTCTCTTTCCCTCAAATTTCTCCTGTCTCTATTTCCCTTATTTTCATGATCCCAAGCATTACTGGTCTTTTTTGAGGGGGAGGGAAGGTGGTTTTCTCTGAGGTATTCCAGCATGGATCATTTATGAAGCCAAGTCTGATATTTGTTATACATAGATATGTATATTTATATTTATATTTGATTTGGTTTTCACAGCATGAGAGAAGTTGATTCTTTTTCAGTATTTTCCATTCTATTAACACAATGGTGAAAGCAGTCTGGGTTCTTACTAATTATTTTACTTCCTGGTTTTCATCTAGGCTGAATCCTTCTTTTGCTGTCTAAGTGGAGGCATCATTCTATTGATACAGAATCCTCACCTTGAGTACCTAGGAACTCCAGTATAAGAAGTCTAATTGCAGCTTAAATTGTCACATTGTTTCCCTTCTTGAGCACACTTAAATTATCAAGTTCTTCTAGCCATTGCTCCTAGGTCTTACTAACCATTTCTTATGGACTGATTACCATCTCTCCCTTTTCTCTGGGGAAACTGTCCCTAAGAAGAGGGTGGTGGAGTGGGGAAAGAGGAGAGAAAAAGAGAGATTATTCTTTTTTTTTTTTTTCCTATTTTGTCATCCTTCTCTCCTTATTCACCTGGCTTTGTTAACTATTACAACACCAAAAGCAAGAAGCAGCTAATGTTAATTACCATATTCCAGATATCCTTTCTGCCTGTTTTCTTTACTAATTTATTACTTATCTGGAAGAGTGGTGTTTACTTTTCTATTCATTACTTGTTCATTAATGTATAGATCCCCACCACACAAGAAGAGAAGCTTCACGAGTGGGAACCCTGTTTGGGGTGTTCTGTGCAAGATTTGTTGCATGAATTTTAATTTTGTTCCACAGCCTGGAAGTCTGCTGCTGGACGTACAAGTCTGCTGCTGGATGGTACCGACCCCATCTGATGACAGCTACAATACTCTTGAACTAAGTCTAGTTTAACTTCCCCTTCTTCCTCTCTAGTTCTTTCCTTATTTCCTAGTTTTAAACTCATCGGTTCCTCTTAAGGCTTAAACCTTAGATTCTTTTGTTTTAAATGGCATCTTCCACCACAGGCTTTTTTGTGATCTTACCTCCCCTGGATGGTATAATCCATGCATGGGTTCTCCTTCTATATCACATTCTGTGAGATCTCTTTTCTACACTGGGTTTTTTCTTTCCAGTTCCCTATGTTTTCTCATGACAATCTTTATTAATTCATGCAGTGTTGCTCTATTGGCAGAACTGGCTCTCTTTGTATGACAGCTTCCTGTGAACTTCTTAGTTCATATGATTTTTTCCTATTTTCTAACTTTTTCTTTAAATTGGGCTATTTTTTGTTATCCTCTTTGAATGTTGTTTTCTTCTAGGATAGCCCTCCTCTAGGTATTTCTTAATGCCCTGTGTCCTGGGTCTCTTCGATAGCCTTTTGTTACTTGTTTTGTGTCTTGAACAGAAATATAAAATCCACTTGATCAAAAAATTGCAGTTGTTGATGTTATAAGAGTTTGGATGCTGTCTCAATAAAAATCATGTCAGGTATCAGTGGGTTGTATTTTTGGGAAACTGACTGGTAAGGAAAACAATATTTGGGTTAAATACTTAGAACTGGATATACCTGCTATTCAAGAGATGCGGGTTCAGTCCCTGTGTTGAGAAGATTCCCTGGAGGAGGAAATAGCACCCCACTCCATATTCATGCTTGGAAAATTCCATGGACAAAGGAGCCTGACAGGCTATAATCATTGGAGTTGGAAAAAGTCAGACACAACTGAGCCTGCATGCAGCAGTAGCATAAGCACTATGTCCTCTTGTTACTCCTTAAGCAAGTGAAAGCAGATATTTTTTTAAAGAGATGAGTACTAACTTGTATAAGTGAACTGTCTAAATCATCTGTGTATTTTGTGCCAACATCTTTCAATCTCTCTGGATATTTGGGAGTTTCTCTCATCACCCTGACCCCAAACTCTCCCCCAAATGGCTTCTTCTTCTCTGAAAATGTGCTCTGCTTATCATTTAGGTGCTTTCCTAAGGCTATTAATGAAGTGAACAGGAAAAATCTGGAATCCGCTTTCCTTATTTCCTAGTTTTAAACTCATCGGTTCCTCTTAAGGCTTAAACCTTAGATTCTTTTGTTTTAAATGGCATCTTCCACCACAGGCTTTTTTGTGATCTTACCTCCCCTGGATGGTATAATCCATGCATGGGTTCTCCTTCTATATCACATTCTGTGAGATCTCTTTTCTACACTGGGTTTTTTCTTTCCAGTTCCCTATGTTTTCTCATGACAATCTTTATTAATTCATGCAGTGTTGCTCTATTGGCAGAACTGGCTCTCTTTGTATGACAGCTTCCTGTGAACTTCTTAGTTCATATGATTTTTTCCTATTTTCTAACTTTTTCTTTAAATTGGGCTATTTTTTGTTATCCTCTTTGAATGTTGTTTTCTTCTAGGATAGCCCTCCTCTAGGTATTTCTTAATGCCCTGTGTCCTGGGTCTCTTCGATAGCCTTTTGTTACTTGTTTTGTGTCTTGAACAGAAATATAAAATCCACTTGATCAAAAAATTGCAGTTGTTGATGTTATAAGAGTTTGGATGCTGTCTCAATAAAAATCATGTCAGGTATCAGTGGGTTGTATTTTTGGGAAACTGACTGGTAAGGAAAACAATATTTGGGTTAAATACTTAGAACTGGATATACCTGCTATTCAAGAGATGCGGGTTCAGTCCCTGTGTTGAGAAGATTCCTGGAGGAGGAAATAGCACCCACTCCATATTCATGCTTGGAAAATTCCATGGACAAAGGAGCCTGACAGGCTATAATCATTGGAGTTGGAAAAAGTCAGACACAACTGAGCCTGCATGCAGCAGTAGCATAAGCACTATGTCCTCTTGTTACTCCTTAAGCAAGTGAAAGCAGATATTTTTTTAAAGAGATGAGTACTAACTTGTATAAGTGAACTGTCTAAATCATCTGTGTATTTTGTGCCAACATCTTTCAATCTCTCTGGATATTTGGGAGTTTCTCTCATCACCCTGACCCCAAACTCTCCCCCAAATGGCTTCTTCTTCTCTGAAAATGTGCTCTGCTTATCATTTAGGTGCTTTCCTAAGGCTATTAATGAAGTGAACAGGAAAAATCTGGAATCGTCCTGAACACAAGTAGATTAATCCCTTTTATGAATTGCTGAATAAATTTGAATACCATGCGATTCTACACAGATCTCTGAATGAAGAGGGAGTTTGAATATTTATTTGGTGAATTGTCAGTTTCTCCATGGAGTAAACAGTGTTGAGAACTATGTGCACTGTCTGCTGTGTTAAGCTCTGGGAGAAAAAAGTAGAAAGTTTGTACCCTTAGTTTCATGCTACAAAAGGACATCATTTGTGCTACCTCAGTTTTTCAGCTTTTCTTTATGATGAGAGGCTCTTCATCCTTGACATTAAAATAGCACCTGTTTTTCAGATTATTGTAAGAATTAAAACTAACACCTATATAAGACATCTTCAGCATTGCCTGGCATAAACTAGATCATGGATGGCGGCTTTTCTTTTTCCCAATCCAGTTATAGAAGAAGAATTTCCAAGGTATTTTTTTTTCCCTTTTATATAATGCTGTTACTTTTCCTGGCTGAAAATTGGTGGACCACTGATAAAACCACTCAGGCCCCCTGATGGTAACTGTGCATGTTGAAACTAGATCAGGAACAACCCCCTGGGGTAAGAACACATGGAACTCAATTATACTTGATTCCAGCCACACTGTCCTGTGTAGTTAGCGTCAGATGACTATTTCACATTGGTATAAACAGTGTTTTAGGATATGAGAGGGTTGTTCAATCCAGGAGGTCTAATTGAACCCCAACTCTTAGACAACAGGTGGAAATCTGAAGCAGCTATTGATAAACTAGGTCACAGGCCCCCACTGCCCTGAAATGCCCGACAAGTGGATGACTTTTCCTTCAACTTTTTCTCAAAAATGCTTGCTCCTTCTGTGTTTTGCCTTCAGCCTAGAGGTACTGTGGTGAGATGAAGTGCATTCATACATGGATAGCATGTGATAGAATGGTGCCTTGCCCTAATAAGTACTACATGAATATTTGCTGTTATTACTACATGTATTATATAGGTATACATATTTTTGAAGACTTCTTTTTTCCACAGGAACATAGTTTTTATAAGACAGATTGCTGTGATTTACTCATAAATGGACAGATGGTGATACTCTAAACCCCTGAAGTTCCACAGGGACCCTTACTCGTGTCAGTGTGTCTTAATTTTGAAGCCTTCTTCTAAGCAGATTCTTTCCTTAAACATTGGAAATGTGATTTTATGTTAATATCTGAGACCTAAATGGGGGTAATAATCGTCTTTGGTATGGGAACTTCCTGATGAAAACTAGTTGTCATTTGTTACAAAGAGAACAAGATCAGCTTCCTATGTCCTGGGAACCCTATTTAGGAAGGATTGTTTCCTCTTAGATATATAATACTTAGAATAATGTCTATTCTCTTTGTGTATGAGTGTGGACAGAGAATAGCAAATAACATATTGGGCCACTCTCAAATCAGATAAACCTTTGTCAAAAGAAAAAAAGAAAGGCCCTATTGAATAATGAAAACTTGGTTTGTCCTAGGAGAAGGAAAGGTTTGTTCTTTGGGAAGAAATTTCTTCAACAGTAGTTGAACCAATGGGGATGAGGTCATCAGTACAACCCCTCAAAAAGTACCGTTGAACTTCCCTGGTGGTGCAGTGACTAAGACTTCACATTCCCAGTGCAGGGGACCTGGGTTCAATCCCTGGTCAAGAAACTAGATTCCACCTACCACTACAAAGGATCCTGAGAGCTGCACCTAGACCAGGGCAGCCAAATACAGAAATAAATATTTTTAAAGATACTGTTGGTTGCCTATCAGTTGATCAGAGTTCAGGATGAGTACTAATAGATCACAATAGCAACTAACCATTTTAGTAAAGATTTATTCTGTGCTTATCATTGTTCTTAGTTCTTTATAAATGTTACTCTATTTCATGGCGTGGTCAAACTAAAGTATTTTCATAGCTAAGGAGAGTCAGAGAGATTAAGTTACTATTTTGTAATGCAAGAGAGATAAGACTGGAGTTTGGGGAAAGTGGTGTTTTAATTTCTTGGAATGCAGAAGGCTGTTCTTTTAGAATTCAGGCACCTCACAAATATAAGATTAATTTTTTTAAATGTTCATTTAAGTAATTTCCATGGCTGGCATAATTTTAAATTTGATGGCAAAAGGTCCTTTACATGTATTACTATTCATCAGGCTAAATTTGATGCAATTACTAGGCAATTTCATGTGGTTTTCCAGTGTGCTATTTAGAGAAAAGATCACAGGATTTCTGTTGAGCTGATCCCGCTAACCACATTAGGAATAAAGATATGCATATTGAACAAGGTGCATCTTTTTATTAAATAAGTAATCACAATCATTTAAAGGAATAGATTACTTATTAGATCATATTTTTAGAGGCTGATTAGTAGATAATTTTGTGCCACATTTAAATGTGGGGTATTTATTATGCAATTATTCAAACGCAAGTTTAATTAGCCCATAATAGCCAACACATTGCTGTTAAAATGGGGAATTGTGAGCCGCAGCCAGCAAAACAGCAATAAAGAGTGCTCCATTTTTAGAAACACAGAGAGCAGCTTCTGAGCAGAGTCAGACCAGAGTCAGTGGCGAGGACCCAGCTAGTCATGTGCAGGCAGGACAGTTCAGTGGCGTTTGGGCCCTGATGGGCTAGGTCGCTTTCAGTGCATGACACAGTGGTGGAGGAACTGCTTTTTTTCCATATAAATATAATTATCCAGAAAACTGGAATAAAAATGAAATGCTATATGCTTCAAGTGGAAGAAAGTCATTAGACAACATTTGCACTTTTCCCCTATTTTTCCTGAGAGCTGAAATGACAAAACAAAATTGCCTTGGACAGAGTTAAACAAGCAAGGGAGATCTGTTCAAGATGATTGTAGAGAAAGAGCCCCAAATTCAATCTCAGCTCAGTTCACTGTGAAAACAAATGAACAACTGAAGAGTTTTTAATGGCTGGAGGAGAGGGCTAATCGTCCACAGACCTTCTCTGTTGGCTGATTGACTTCATCCAAAATAACACTATATCCTGTCCTTCAAATATCTTCAAGACTGATAGTAGGTTTATGAGTTGGCTCCTATTCTCCCCCCAGAAATTGGAAGGAGGAGAGCTATCCTTTGTTGAAGGTTATGTTTCAAAGTGAGGGCTCCTAAGTCTTGGAAAAAAATAGTTCTGGGTTGTAGCACTGGAAGGACATTTTTAAAATATTTACATATCAAAGGAACAGAGAAGGAACTTGGAATTACAAGTTTTCTAAAGTAGATGGTCTAAGAAAAGGGAGGCCAGGGCCCTAGAGGCAGGAAGAGATCTGTCTAAAGCCTAGTCAAGCTGTGGGGAAAGTTAAGGTCTTGGTCAGTAAAGGTGATTTCACATTTTCAGGCAACCAGTTTCTCAGTTAGTTCCTACCAAGACATCAGTAAAAAACACAATAGCAAACAAAAAATAGCTTTAATTTGTTTTAGGACACAGACATTTTTATTTAATATGAACTATTTTGACTTTTATGCGATTAGAGAATTTTTGTTTAACAATATATCAGCGTAAATCCTTGTCCTGCACTGGAAAAACTCAAAGGCATTTTGTGAGAATTGTTATATGTAACAGGGAGTGAGGATTAATTATGATTGTAACTTTGGGGTTGGGTAGAACTAATTTGAGTTGCAATTTTTCCTGGTCTGGGAGAAATGACTTCTTACCTCAGTTTCCTTGTATGTAAAATGGGGAAAATGGAGTGATTACCAGATTGGAAGATGTACACACAGTGTTCAGCAGAGAATCTGGCATGTAAGGGCATAACACATGATTATGATAAACCCAGTGCTAAGTGGAAGACCCACTGTTACTAGCACTGATTTTGTGCCAAGGGATCCATTATTATACTTGCAGTGAGGCCCCTCATAAGGTGGGCAAATTGGTCTGGGTGGAAAATGGGCACAGTCCCTTTTTTCTGTTAGAATGGATTCTATTCAAACATGTACAATAATTGTGATTGGCCACTTACAGTAATTACTTAGCAATTAAGTGAGTTTGCTGAGGTAAATTAAGCATTTACTTGGAAGTCTGCAAAAAGTACATGACTGCTAATACAGAACTGTCCTATGGTAAATAACAGAAAAATCTACTCAGGCATGTCTATAAAATAACTCTCTAGGTGGTCTACATATATCCAGCCTTAAAACATGAATAACATTTTAAAAGTCCTTATCAGAAATGCTACAAGTGACTGATCGTAGGTTTATGAGTTGGCTCCTATTCTCCCCCCAGAAATTGGAAGGAGGAGAGCTATCCTTTGTTGAAGGTTATGTTTCAAAGTGAGGGCTCCTAAGTCTTGGAAAAAAATAGTTCTGGGTTGTAGCACTGGAAGGACATTTTTAAAATATTTACATATCAAAGGAACAGAGAAGGAACTTGGAATTACAAGTTTTCTAAAGTAGATGGTCTAAGAAAAGGGAGGCCAGGGCCCTAGAGGCAGGAAGAGATCTGTCTAAAGCCTAGTCAAGCTGTGGGGAAAGTTAAGGTCTTGGTCAGTAAAGGTGATTTCACATTTTCAGGCAACCAGTTTCTCAGTTAGTTCCTACCAAGACATCAGTAAAAAACACAATAGCAAACAAAAAATAGCTTTAATTTGTTTTTAGGACACAGACATTTTTATTTAATATGAACTATTTTGACTTTTATGCGATTAGAGAATTTTTGTTTAACAATATATCAGCGTAAATCCTTGTCCTGCACTGGAAAAACTCAAAGGCATTTTGTGAGAATTGTTATATGTAACAGGGAGTGAGGATTAATTATGATTGTAACTTTGGGGTTGGGTAGAACTAATTTGAGTTGCAATTTTTCCTGGTCTGGGAGAAATGACTTCTTACCTCAGTTTCCTTGTATGTAAAATGGGGAAAATGGAGTGATTACCAGATTGGAAGATGTACACACAGTGTTCAGCAGAGAATCTGGCATGTAAGGGCATAACACATGATTATGATAAACCCAGTGCTAAGTGGAAGACCCACTGTTACTAGCACTGATTTTGTGCCAAGGGATCCATTATTATACTTGCAGTGAGGCCCCTCATAAGGTGGGCAAATTGGTCTGGGTGGAAAATGGGCACAGTCCCTTTTTGCTGTTAGAATGGATTCTATTCAAACATGTACAATAATTGTGATTGGCCACTTACAGTAATTACTTAGCAATTAAGTGAGTTTGCTGAGGTAAATTAAGCATTTACTTGGAAGTCTGCAAAAAGTACATGACTGCTAATACAGAACTGTCCTATGGTAAATAACAGAAAAATCTACTCAGGCATGTCTATAAAATAACTCTCTAGGTGGTCTACATATATCCAGCCTTAAAACATGAATAACATTTTAAAAGTCCTTATCAGAAATGCTACAATACCATTAAAACCTTTCTAAAGCATGACTTGCCCTGCTGAGCTTCGCAAGGAAACAATAAGGACTGCTGTGCTTTAAAACATTCCCCAATCTTTTAAAAAATTTTGTCTTTTATATAATTATTTTTATTTTACTTTTACAGAGTTTTGTTGTTTACAGCTATACATAAACCCAAATCAGTCATAGGTATTGCCTTGTCCCTAAAACATTCCCTAGTCTTAAAGGGAGAAATGTAGCATAGGTTTAGGCAAATATAGGGTAGTGAAAGTGTTAGTTGCTTAGTTGTGTCCGATTCTTTATGACTCCATGAACTGTAGCTGCCAGGATCCTCTGTCCTTGAAATTCTCCAGACAAGAGTACTGGAGTCGGTAGCTTTTCCCTTCTCATCTGCTTCTCAGGTACATTCTTTACCATCGGAGCCATCAGGGAAGCCCAAATACAGAGTAAGACTACCTCTAATGGAAACATGAAATGCAGGAAGAATGAAGCCATGTTTTCTTTGATAACATACCTGCTATGATAGTGAAATCAGGGAGTTTTCTTGGTATTTTATTAATTACATTTCCTCAGATGGTCACATAGGTAAGGTAGCATAGTCTGAATACTGCACTAAAGGTATTCTGCTCCCATAAAGAGCCAGTATGCTTTCTTTGTTGGTTTACATGCTCCAAGGAGCAGCAAATGCCACGTAGACTTTAGTCTGCTGGTCTCATCTAGTGTCCGCTGACTTGGCTGGATCAATTTCATCATTAGTAGCTCCTCACTCATCCTCTGTATTTTAAGAAGCCTGGCATTGGGAATAAAATAAGACAGACAATAATATTTTATAAGGTGGGCAAATTGGTCTGGGTGGAAAATGGGCACAGTCCCTTTTGCTGTTAGAATGGATTCTATTCAAACATGTACAATAATTGTGATTGGCCACTTACAGTAATTACTTAGCAATTAAGTGAGTTTGCTGAGGTAAATTAAGCATTTACTTGGAAGTCTGCAAAAAGTACATGACTGCTAATACAGAACTGTCCTATGGTAAATAACAGAAAAATCTACTCAGGCATGTCTATAAAATAACTCTCTAGGTGGTCTACATATATCCAGCCTTAAAACATGAATAACATTTTAAAAGTCCTTATCAGAAATGCTACAATACCATTAAAACCTTTCTAAAGCATGACTTGCCCTGCTGAGCTTCGCAAGGAAACAATAAGGACTGCTGTGCTTTAAAACATTCCCCAATCTTTTAAAAAATTTTGTCTTTTATATAATTATTTTTATTTTACTTTTACAGAGTTTTGTTGTTTACAGCTATACATAAACCCAAATCAGTCATAGGTATTGCCTTGTCCCTAAAACATTCCCTAGTCTTAAAGGGAGAAATGTAGCATAGGTTTAGGCAAATATAGGGTAGTGAAAGTGTTAGTTGCTTAGTTGTGTCCGATTCTTTATGACTCCATGAACTGTAGCTGCCAGGATCCTCTGTCCTTGAAATTCTCCAGACAAGAGTACTGGAGTCGGTAGCTTTTCCCTTCTCATCTGCTTCTCAGGTACATTCTTTACCATCGGAGCCATCAGGGAAGCCCAAATACAGAGTAAGACTACCTCTAATGGAAACATGAAATGCAGGAAGAATGAAGCCATGTTTTCTTTGATAACATACCTGCTATGATAGTGAAATCAGGGAGTTTTCTTGGTATTTTATTAATTACATTTCCTCAGATGGTCACATAGGTAAGGTAGCATAGTCTGAATACTGCACTAAAGGTATTCTGCTCCCATAAAGAGCCAGTATGCTTTCTTTGTTGGTTTACATGCTCCAAGGAGCAGCAAATGCCACGTAGACTTTAGTCTGCTGGTCTCATCTAGTGTCCGCTGACTTGGCTGGATCAATTTCATCATTAGTAGCTCCTCACTCATCCTCTGTATTTTAAGAAGCCTGGCATTGGGAATAAAATAAGACAGACAAGAATATTTTATTAAATGACCAGGCTTAGGAAAGGATTATTAAAGATGCCAGCATAGCTAGAAGCCACTGATTAATTTTTAAAAAATTTGTCGAAAGAGAACTGGCAATGATATCTTGCCACACCTATGAGCACAGTAAAATCTTACATTTCATTAACCAGACTCTGGAAATCAGACTGAGTTCACATCCCCACTCAGCCACTTGCTGTGTAATAAGAAGCCAAACAGCAAATCTCTGTGTACTTGACATTTCACCTCTTGCAAAATGACATGAATAATGTTAATTACTTTTGATGTTGTTTCGCTGGTAAGAGACAATGCATGTAAAGCCTTTAACATTGATTTGTCACCTAGAAATTTGAAAACATTAATTAGCTGTTATTAGTAGTACCAATAAATTTACTGAGGAGTCAGCTGTATTATAAATGGAAAGAGACCTACCTTTAGTTACTGGTAAGGGGGGAAATTTTCATGAGTGGTACTCTAGCATCTAGAAAGCTTTTAAAACTCTTTCTGAATTCTAGCAGCTTCAGACTTTACTCAGTAGCCACTGTGAAACTAGGAAGACCAGAACAGTGCTTCATTTGGATGAATGTGGGTTGCTAGAATGCAAAGAGAGTACATGTTATCTGCTATTCATATCTGGGGGGAAATGTTATGAGGTCTCCACTCCTACAGAGTTTCTGAGAGAAGGAAAGATTAGTTTTTCCCCATGCTATTGTAATCAATTTACTACTCTGCCTCCTAGGATACCTTCAGGAATGTTCCAGGCTACATGACCCAACCCAGCAGAGCCACCACACCCCGCTCCCAATGCTGGCTGGCTTGTCTTCCATGTTCCCCAATTCTAGGCTGAACGTGCCTCCTTCTAATGGGCTCAGTGGGGAAGCTTGTCTCACCTTAGCTATTACACTTTTGTATTCTGCTCCCATAAATAGCCAGTATGCGTTCTTTGTTGTGTTACATGCTCCAAGGAGCAGCAAATGCCACGTAGACTTTAGTCTGCTGGTCTCATCTAGTGTCCGCTGACTTGGCTGGATCAATTTCATCATTAGTAGCTCCTCACTCATCCTCTGTATTTTAAGAAGCCTGGCATTGGGAATAAAATAAGACAGACAAGAATATTTTATTAAATGACCAGGCTTAGGAAAGGATTATTAAAGATGCCAGCATAGCTAGAAGCCACTGATTAATTTTTAAAAATTAGTCGAAAGAGAACTGGCAATGCTATCTTGCCACACCTATGAGCACAGTAAAATCTTACATTTCATTAACCAGACTCTGGAAATCAGACTGAGTTCACATCCCCACTCAGCCACTTGCTGTGTAATAAGAAGCCAAACAGCAAATCTCTGTGTACTTGACATTTCACCTCTTGCAAAATGACATGAATAATGTTAATTACTTTTGATGTTGTTTCGCTGGTAAGAGACAATGCATGTAAAGCCTTTAACATTGATTTGTCACCTAGAAATTTGAAAACATTAATTAGCTGTTATTAGTAGTACCAATAAATTTACTGAGGAGTCAGCTGTATTATAAATGGAAAGAGACCTACCTTTAGTTACTGGTAAGGGGGGAAATTTTCATGAGTGGTACTCTAGCATCTAGAAAGCTTTTAAAACTCTTTCTGAATTCTAGCAGCTTCAGACTTTACTCAGTAGCCACTGTGAAACTAGGAAGACCAGAACAGTGCTTCATTTGGATGAATGTGGGTTGCTAGAATGCAAAGAGAGTACATGTTATCTGCTATTCATATCTGGGGGGAAATGTTATGAGGTCTCCACTCCTACAGAGTTTCTGAGAGAAGGAAAGATTAGTTTTTCCCCATGCTATTGTAATCAATTTACTACTCTGCCTCCTAGGATACCTTCAGGAATGTTCCAGGCTACATGACCCAACCCAGCAGAGCCACCACACCCCGCTCCCAATGCTGGCTGGCTTGTCTTCCATGTTCCCCAATTCTAGGCTGAACGTGCCTCCTTCTAATGGGCTCAGTGGGGAAGCTTGTCTCACCTTAGCTATTACACTTTTACCAAAAAGAATATGACTTTTCCCAACAAAAGAAAATTGAGACAGCAATAGCTTCATGATGGGAATATAAAGATGACCACCCAAAGTGAGGAGACCTAGTTTTAAATCAGGAAAACCACACACTGCTCTGTTACCCAGAATGACCTGCACTTATATAAAAGCTGCCCCAAAACCCTGGGTAAGAGGCCAGGACCCTGATAATCCAGCATACAACTCTGCTATAAAAATTCTGCTGTGTATTTCATCCAGAGTACAACCTGGAATTCCAGAGCAAGAATGGAGGGCAAGAAGAAATGACCTAACCATTTTAGAAAGAAACCCTAAAACCTAATTGAAAGAGTTGTTACTTCCTTGATAATAAGCCTTTCTGTCAGGTACAACCAAACCGTGTTCTTGGTTGATTGATTTCCTGATACCTAGAAACATAAAATCTTGTAATAAAATTTTGAAAGAGGGAGAAATTTAATTCACTTCAATCATGGGAGCTGGAGAGCATTGATCCATAAAGATAGAATGTTTTACAGATAAACAGAAACAAGCTTCACATGCAACTTAACAATTAATGGCCTGAAGCAACAGGCTCCTTAGTGTAAATGTTCTTTTTGCCACCTGAGTTCAAGGGACTCCATTCATGAAAGAATGAATACAGAGACCCCCTCAGAGATAACATCCTTGGTGGTCACTCCCATGACTGATTGAACCATTGGGGTGCTGAACATATCATGAAACTTATTCTTGAGAAGGCTACTGATTCAATCCCTTTTCTGTAGAAAACACAGGAAAGATCATCAGACCATCTTTGTTTTTACATAGCACTTTATCTTCCTTAGAGCGCTCACACGTTTATCTACCTGGTTGGACCCTCACAGTGACCCTGGAAGATAAATAATACATCACTGTTATGTCTTTTATGAAAAAATGTGAGTAGAGGATAGTGAAGTGTAAAGGATTATTCAGCAAGTTAGGGGCAGTGCCTGGACTAGAATCTAAAACAGTTCTTACTTTACCACTTTACTATGCTTTCCTAAGACTCTGTGGGAATTCAAACTCCTTCTGCTGGAAAGGAGAGCTAGATGGCAGGCGGTGCGGTGGAATGTGGCTGGAAGGGGTGGAACTGGACGCTATTTCATTGTTTATTTTTTGTTTACTTTTCAGCTATGTTTATTCTTTGGTCTGTGTGGGCCTCCCATTGCAGCGACCTCTCTGACTGCAGAGCACCAGCTCTGGCCGCTTGCACTCCAGAGTGCTGGCTCGTAATTGGACACACCGGTCCAGCCACTCCACAGCGTGTGGGATCTTCCCTGGCCAGGGATCAAATTGGTACCCTTGCACTGCAAGGTGGACTCTTACCTACTGGGGGAAGGCAGGTAAATCAGATCCTGCTATAAAAATTCTGCTGTGTATTTCAGGCAGAGTACAACCTGGAATGCCAGAGCAAGAATGGAGGGCAAGAAGAAATGACCTAACCATTTTAGAAAGAAACCCTAAAACCTAATTGAAAGAGTTGTTACTTCCTTGATAATAAGCCTTTCTGTCAGGTACAACCAAACCGTGTTCTTGGTTGATTGATTTCCTGATACCTAGAAACATAAAATCTTGTAATAAAATTTTGAAAGAGGGAGAAATTTAATTCACTTCAATCATGGGAGCTGGAGAGCATTGATCCATAAAGATAGAATGTTTTACAGATAAACAGAAACAAGCTTCACATGCAACTTAACAATTAATGGCCTGAAGCAACAGGCTCCTTAGTGTAAATGTTCTTTTTGCCACCTGAGTTCAAGGGACTCCATTCATGAAAGAATGAATACAGAGACCCCCTCAGAGATAACATCCTTGGTGGTCACTCCCATGACTGATTGAACCATTGGGGTGCTGAACATATCATGAAACTTATTCTTGAGAAGGCTACTGATTCAATCCCTTTTCTGTAGAAAACACAGGAAAGATCATCAGACCATCTTTGTTTTTACATAGCACTTTATCTTCCTTAGAGCGCTCACACGTTTATCTACCTGGTTGGACCCTCACAGTGACCCTGGAAGATAAATAATACATCACTGTTATGTCTTTTATGAAAAAATGTGAGTAGAGGATAGTGAAGTGTAAAGGATTATTCAGCAAGTTAGGGCAGTGCCTGGACTAGAATCTAAAACAGTTCTTACTTTACCACTTTACTATGCTTTCCTAAGACTCTGTGGGAATTCAAACTCCTTCTGCTGGAAAGGAGAGCTAGATGGCAGGCGGTGCGGTGGAATGTGGCTGGAAGGGGTGGAACTGGACGCTATTTCATTGTTTATTTTTTGTTTACTTTTCAGCTATGTTTATTCTTTGGTCTGTGTGGGCCTCCCATTGCAGCGACCTCTCTGACTGCAGAGCACCAGCTCTGGCCGCTTGCACTCCAGAGTGCTGGCTCGTAATTGGACACACCGGTCCAGCCACTCCACAGCATGTGGGATCTTCCCTGGCCAGGGATCAAATTGGTACCCCTTGCACTGCAAGGTGGACTCTTTACCTACTGGACCACCAGGGAAGCCCTGGACACTATGTAGATGAGAGGTCCAAAAGGATTCGGTTAGTCAGGAAAAGGAAAAGTTGGGGATACTAACAAATATACTGCAGTCATAAGTGCTGATATATTAAATGCATAAAACTGTAACAACCAGAAACATACTGGTGTGTTGATCTTGTCTGTGCCACTTGTGAAGCACATGTAGAAAAACCTCTTTGAGACTCAGTTTCCTTTCCTGTAAAGTTGTAATAATAGCCACATGATCACTATGAGGAATAAATTAGATAAAAGTGCAAAGCCCAGAGCCTACCATAGAATAATGATTTCATAAAGCTAACAGCTACTAACTAAATAGAATAATAAAAGAATTTCAGCCTTCCAGTGAGTCATAAAGCAGAGGAGCCTATATTGAACATCAGTTGAGTTAAGTCACGTGAAACTCTATCTGCTAAGGGTAAATTCGTACACCATCTGGGGGAAAATTAACAAAGGTGTTAATAAGAATTTGATATGTTTAAGTAAGTTAATCCCAAGATTTTATGAAATTTTCCCTGGAGTTCTTCAGAAGCCTGACTTTGCCTACAAATTATCAGAAAATAAAGGTGACCATTGCAACTTCTGTCAGAAAATTGGAAAGAATCCTCCAAGATTCATGTGCACACATGCATGTACACACTCATACAGACACTCACTCCTCATAGTGCCATTTTTGTCCTACTGGAAATCAGGTTCCTCCCAGAATTCCTCAGTGTAGGCTCGAGGATTGCTTGGAATGAATCCTCTGGTTCTGTGTAGAGTTGACAGTTCAACTTTCCACATGTTAAAAAGCTGAATACATTTTATGAAAGATGATCTTCTGGTGTATGTGTTTCTGGGTGTTTTAATCAATGAAATTCTAAGAAAAGAAGCTATTCTGCTATCAAAGAGTTTACTTGACTTGAAATCAATAATGGAGAGCCGCTTGCACTCAGAGTGCTGGCTCGTGATTGGACACACAGGTCCAGCCACTCCACAGCGTGTGGGATCTTCCCTGGCCAGGGATCAAATTGGTACCCCTTGCACTGCAAGGTGGACTCTTTACCTACTGGACCACCAGGGAAGCCCTGGACACTATGTAGATGAGAGGTCCAAAAGGATTCGGTTAGTCAGGAAAAGGAAAAGTTGGGGATACTAACAAATATACTGCAGTCATAAGTGCTGATATATTAAATGCATAAAACTGTAACAACCAGAAACATACTGGTGTGTTGATCTTGTCTGTGCCACTTGTGAAGCACATGTAGAAAAACCTCTTTGAGACTCAGTTTCCTTTCCTGTAAAGTTGTAATAATAGCCACATGATCACTATGAGGAATAAATTAGATAAAAGTGCAAAGCCCAGAGCCTACCATAGAATAATGATTTCATAAAGCTAACAGCTACTAACTAAATAGAATAATAAAAGAATTTCAGCCTTCCAGTGAGTCATAAAGCAGAGGAGCCTATATTGAACATCAGTTGAGTTAAGTCACGTGAAACTCTATCTGCTAAGGGTAAATTCGTACACCATCTGGGGGAAAATTAACAAAGGTGTTAATAAGAATTTGATATGTTTAAGTAAGTTAATCCCAAGATTTTATGAAATTTTCCCTGGAGTTCTTCAGAAGCCTGACTTTGCCTACAAATTATCAGAAAATAAAGGTGACCATTGCAACTTCTGTCAGAAAATTGGAAAGAATCCTCCAAGATTCATGTGCACACATGCATGTACACACTCATACAGACACTCACTCCTCATAGTGCCATTTTTGTCCTACTGGAAATCAGGTTCCTCCCAGAATTCCTCAGTGTAGGCTCGAGGATTGCTTGGAATGAATCCTCTGGTTCTGTGTAGAGTTGACAGTTCAACTTTCCACATGTTAAAAAGCTGAATACATTTTATGAAAGATGATCTTCTGGTGTATGTGTTTCTGGGTGTTTTAATCAATGAAATTCTAAGAAAAGAAGCTATTCTGCTATCAAAGAGTTTACTTGACTTGAAATCAATAATGGAGAGTATTATCACCATTTCAAAATATAACTCCTCTTGCATTTTCTAAAATGTGGTACATTTTGATGAAAAACACATGGAATCACCAGGCTCCCTAGTTATGAAACTAAATTTCTCAATTATTCCAAATGGCTTTTATTCTACTTGACAGTTACGGAAAGTTTGACCTGACCTGACTGATGAGGCCCTTTTCAACCTTCTCACTCTAATAGCAACAGGAATAAAAAGTACCCTAGAAACTTTTGCAGCTGCTTTGCTGAATTTGAGGAAAGACCTCCAAATTAGCTCACAACTATTTGTAGTGCTGTGGGTATTAGATAAGGCTAATTTAAATATTAGGCACCAAAACAAATCAAACTGAAGACTGGTAAACTGGTTGACTCTAAATAACTTGGTACTTAGTCACAGGAATTTAAGCAAATGTTTGGAGGTTTGAAAGAAAGTGAAAGTGTTAGTCACTCAGTAGTGTCTGACTCTTTGTGACCCCGTGGGCTATAGCCCACCAGGCTCCTCTGTCCATGGGATTCTCCAAACAAGAATACTGGAGTGGGTAGCCATTCTTTTCTCCATAGGATCTTCCCATCGGAGGGATCAAACCCGGGTCTCTTGCATTGCAGGCACTTTCTTTACTCTCTGAGCCTTAGGGAAAGCAACTGCAGGTATGATACTTTCATTCATACACATCTCAATTCACAAGCAGAGAAGTGCTTTCTGGTTTAATTAAATAAGTACTATCCTTACTTTTCTTTACTGAAGATATTATAGGAGGTAGGAGTTAGGAAAGTATTGAGGTAAAAGTATTTTATAAAGAAGTATGCAATATCATTATCAATGTTTTACCCACTTGTTTATTACCTTTACTCAAAACTTGAAAATCAAAGATCTCTCACATTTTCTTAATGGTTACATCCACCCTAATCTACTCCTGAACATTTATAACCTTACACAAATATCTTCCTCTAATCAATCAGAAAACATACAGTTTGCAGTTCATGTGTTCAGTCTTCATTTGATGTTTGGAGGTGAGGAAATTGGTGGGAAACAGAAACAGAGTCACAGAAAACTCTCAAGGGACTAGTAGTCTAGTATGGGAGAGAAGAAACAAACCAACGGAAGTGAAGCATGTAAGATTTCACAGTAGTATAAGGGCCACGTTAACATGGATGATGTTTATGATTGAAAGCAGATAAGGATAAAGGTGAGTTTTCTGTGAATTCCCCCATGTGTCCTCTTAATTTATGTTTTTTCCAGCTTCAGGCCATTCTATCTCATGTCTTCCTTTTTGAGAAATCCTTGATGGCTTTCCAGGGTCCACACAAGGAGGCCTGGGTCCTTCTACATTAATGCTCAGCCCAAATAACTTCTACTGCGACACCCTTTGCTAATGATCTGTATAAAGCCCACCCTCTTAGTACCCAGTATCTGTGCCTTCTTGTGTTATTTTTTATTTTAAAAAATATTTGTCCTGTTTTCTTATATTTTGTGTTTTATTTCAAATACACTGAGATTTCTTAGAAGATGGAACCCTTGATTGTCTTATGTACCTTGGTATGAAAATCTTATGTTGTGCCTCGTAAATTGTTGTTACTTAATACATGTTTGTTGGAATTTTTAATTAATTTTTTCTACTTGATTTTCTTTTTCCATTTTCTCTTACCTTCATGCATTAACCAATGATAATAGCTTGGCATGAATCTTTCATGCATCTTTCACCATGTTCCTATGAATATATATAAATATAGGGTCATTTGTCTCTCTTATCATATAAAAATAGAAGTACACTCTATGAAATAAATCTGCTTTTCTTCTTCCCTAATATAATAGGAGGTGGGAGTTAGGAAAGTATTGAGGTAAAAGCATTTTATAAAGAAGTATGCAATATCATTATCAATGTTTTACCCACTTGTTTATTACCTTTACTCAAAACTTGAAAATCAAAGATCTCTCACATTTTCTTAATGGTTACATCCACCCTAATCTACTCCTGAACATTTATAACCTTACACAAATATCTTCCTCTAATCAATCAGAAAACATACAGTTTGCAGTTCATGTGTTCAGTCTTCATTTGATGTTTGGAGGTGAGGAAATTGGTGGGAAACAGAAACAGAGTCACAGAAAACTCTCAAGGGACTAGTAGTCTAGTATGGGAGAGAAGAAACAAACCAACGGAAGTGAAGCATGTAAGATTTCACAGTAGTATAAGGGCCACGTTAACATGGATGATGTTTATGATTGAAAGCAGATAAGGATAAAGGTGAGTTTTCTGTGAATTCCCCCATGTGTCCTCTTAATTTATGTTTTTTCCAGCTTCAGGCCATTCTATCTCATGTCTTCCTTTTTGAGAAATCCTTGATGGCTTTCCAGGGTCCACACAAGGAGGCCTGGGTCCTTCTACATTAATGCTCAGCCCAAATAACTTCTACTGACACCCTTTGCTAATGATCTGTATAAAGCCCACCCTCTTAGTACCCAGTATCTGTGCCTTCTTGTGTTATTTTTTATTTTAAAAAATATTTGTCCTGTTTTCTTATATTTTGTGTTTTATTTCAAATACACTGAGATTTCTTAGAAGATGGAACCCTTGATTGTCTTATGTACCTTGGTATGAAAATCTTATGTTGTGCCTCGTAAATTGTTGTTACTTAATACATGTTTGTTGGAATTTTTAATTAATTTTTTCTACTTGATTTTCTTTTTCCGTTTTCTCTTACCTTCATGCATTAACCAATGATAATAGCTTGGCATGAATCTTTCATGCATCTTTCACCATGTTTCTATGAATATATATAAATATAGGGTCATTTGTCTCTCTTATCATATAAAAATAGAAGTACACTCTATGAAATAAATCTGCTTTTCTTCTTCCCTAATATAATATGGACATCTTTCAGGTCAACAGAAATTTTTCCAATTCCTATTTTTAACTCTGTTAAAATTCTAAGGTATGGGTATGCCGTAATTATGAGTGCCCAATAAATTATCGGAATAATTTATTCAACCATATCCCTCTTAACAAACTTTTTAAGTTGTCCTCTTTTTTTTCCCCTCACAACGTGATAACAGGCATCCTGAAATTATGTGCATGCTGGTGTATTTAATTCTTTGGACTCTATTCTCACAACTGAGGTTGCTTAATGAAAATATGTGTGTATTTTTTTTAATTTTGTAACTATTTTTTTGAACTATTGTGAATTTCAAACATAAACTAAATTAGAAGAAATTGTATAATGAACTCACATCCACCCAATCAGCCAGCTGCAATGTAATCTTTTTAAACTTTAGTGGCTGTTACTAGATCACTTTCTAAAAAATTGAGGAATTCATAGTCAGAACAATTGTCTGTTTCCCAAACAAATCTTCTAACCAAATTATCACTTTAAATCTACTTCTTTCTTCAATGTTGTTGAGGCAACAGAAACACCTTATTTTATTTTGACTTCCGTTCTAGTGAAACTGGGCATCCTGTCTTATATTTGTCACCCATTCAGGTCCTCTCTTATTCACTTGTATGTCCATATTTTTGTCCATTTTTCCAGTGCATTTTTGCATTTTTTTCATAGCAATTGATACGTGCTCTATATACTTTAGAGGTGTTAACTCCTGGTCTGCTATGGCTACAGATATTTTGTATGTACTACCGATATTTCTCCTTTCTCATTTGCATTTTCATTAGTAACACCTTTTTCACATAAAATTATTATTATTATTTATGGAGTCAAATATGATGATCTTTTGATGCATGGCTTCATTCCAAGAACTATGCTCTATGTATGTTTCATGTCTGCCTTTAGATTTCTTCTCACTTTCCTCCAAAACTCACTATGCTGCTGCCACTCTGGCATTAGTTTAGTTCCTAAAAAGCAAACTCCTTTCTTCCTCAAGGTCATTCCATATGTGGTTCCTTCTGATGAGAAGATTCTTCTGCCCACGTTTCACTGGACTACTTTCCACTGATTTTCTGGGTCTCAGTATAATTATCACAGCCTCTGAAAATCTAACTCCTCAGTCTAAATCAGAAGCCTCTGGTCTGCTCCTGTATGGTACCTACCATTTTCCTTCATGTTTCAGTTATTGCATTAAGCCAAATTTTCTGATTTTTGCTGTGTGTCTCTTTTCCCTCATTATATTTCCCTCATTGTATTTCAAGGCTCATGAGGGAAGGCATCAAGTGTATTCAGTTAATTCCTCTACCCCCAGGACCTAGTATAGTCCCTGGAGCATAAAAATAGCTCACTGTAGTACTGCTTGACAGTGGGAGTGAATATTCTTAGAGAAAACACCACAAACGATCATGTATTTATTTTTTTTAAAAAAAAACCTTCATTTTGCTTTTAACTTTTACAGAGTTTTGTTGTTTACAGATATGTATGTTCCCAGATTAGTCATATATATATATCCCCCCCTTCCCACCCCTCCCAACCATCACACAGCACCCATGAAAGATCCCCTTTTCTCACAGAGCAATGACTAGAGCTATTTTCTTCACTTGTGATAGTACAGGCCTTCATGCTACTTCCTTTACGCCTCCCACCCTCTGTTCCTTCCCCACAATGTCCATATGTCCACTGTCCATGTCTGTCTTTCTGTCGCTTCACTGCACTGCGTGTGCCATCATCACCATCCTACTAGATTCCATATATATGTGTTAATATACTGTATTTGTCCTTCTCTTTCTGACTGACTTCACTTTTGATGATACGTTCTAGATCCAACCACCTCATTAGGGCTGATTCTTCTGCATTTCTCTTTACAGCTGTGTAGTATTCCATTGTATATATGTACCAGAGCGTTTGGATCCATTAGTGAATTGAGGGACATCTAGGTGGCGGCCATGTTCTAGCGAGTGTACAGAGAGCTGCAATGAGCATTGGGGTACAAGTGCTTCTTTCAGATTTGATTTCATACTTTTTCCACTGCTGCTGCCACTCTGGCATTAGTTTAGTTCCTAAAAAGCAAACTCCTTTCTTCCTCAAGGTCATTCCATATGTGGTTCCTTCTGATGAGAAGATTCTTCAGCCCACGTTTCACTGGACTACTTTCCACTGATTTTCTGGGTCTCAGTATAATTATCACAGCCTCTGAAAATCTAACTCCTCAGTCTAAATCAGAAGCCTCTGGTCTGCTCCTGTATGGTACCTACCATTTTCCTTCATGTTTCAGTTATTGCATTAAGCCAAATTTTCTGATTTTTGCTGTGTGTCTCTTTTCCCTCATTATATTTCCCTCATTGTATTTCAAGGCTCATGAGGGAAGGCATCAAGTGTATTCAGTTAATTCCTCTACCCCCAGGACCTAGTATAGTCCCTGGAGCATAAAAATAGCTCACTGTAGTACTGCTTGACAGTGGGAGTGAATATTCTTAGAGAAAACACCACAAACGATCATGTATTTATTTTTTTTAAAAAAAAACCTTCATTTTGCTTTTAACTTTTACAGAGTTTTGTTGTTTACAGATATGTATGTTCCCAGATTAGTCATATATATATATCCCCCCCTTCCCACCCCTCCCAACCATCACACAGCACCCATGAAAGATCCCCTTTTCTCACAGAGCAATGACTAGAGCTATTTTCTTCACTTGTGATAGTACAGGCCTTCATGCTACTTCCTTTACGCCTCCCACCCTCTGTTCCTTCCCCACAATGTCCATATGTCCACTGTCCATGTCTGTCTTTCTGTCGCTTCACTGCACTGCGTGTGCCATCATCACCATCCTACTAGATTCCATATATATGTGTTAATATACTGTATTTGTCCTTCTCTTTCTGACTGACTTCACTTTTGATGATACGTTCTAGATCCAACCACCTCATTAGGGCTGATTCTTCTGCATTTCTCTTTACAGCTGTGTAGTATTCCATTGTATATATGTACCAGAGCTTTTGGATCCATTCGTTCGTCGATGGGCATCTAGGTTGCTTCCATGTTCTAGCTATTGTACAGAGAGCTGCAATGAGCATTGGGATACAGGTGCTTCTTTCAGATTTGATTTCATCAGGGTATAAGCCTAAGAGTGGGATTGCTGGGTCATATGGTGCTTCTATTTTTAGTTTTTTAAGGAATCTCCAGACTGTCTTCCATAGAGGCTGTATCAATTTACACTCCCACCAGCAATGCAGGAGTGTTCCCTTTTCTCTGCACCCTCTCCAGCATTTATTGTCTGTCGATTTGTGGATGATGGCCATTCTGACGGGTGTGAGGTGATACCTCATTGTAGTTTTGATTTGCATTTCTCTAATAAGTGAAGTTGAGCATCGTTTCATGTGCTTTTGGGCCATCTGTATGTCGTCGTTGGAGAGGTGTCTGTTTAGGTCCTTTTCCCATTTTTTGATTGGGTTGTTCATTTTTCCTGTGCTGAGTTGTCTGAGTTGCTTGTAGATTTTGGAGATGAATTCTTTGTCTGTTGTTTCATTTGCTATGATTTTCTCCCACTCTGTGGGCTGTCTGTTCAGCTTTTTTGTAACTTCTTTAGCTGTACAAAAGCTCTGAAGTTTCATGAGGTCCCACATGTTCATTTGTCTTTTAGTTCCGCTATTCTAGTAGGTGGGTCAGAGAAAATCTTGCTTTGAATTATGTCCTTGAGGGTTTTGCCTATATTCTCCTCTAAGAGTTTGATGGTTTCTGGCCTTACATTTAAGTCTTTAAGATCATGTATTTAAACTAAGTCTTGAGAAAGAAGTAATACTCAGCTAAGTCAGAAAAGGAAGGTCATATGAGCCAGGCATGAAGATAAAATGTTTATTGCTGTATGGGGACTAGAAGACACCAATAAAAGTATGACTGTTAACTTTCCTTGAGAGAAATGGAAGAAAAATTTGAGCAGGTAGCTGTGGGCAGAACATGGAGAACTGGGAGAATAGTAGCCATGTTGGTACTTTGGTAAACATCATGTGAAAAGTCTGTGTTGCTTACAGATGATCAAGCTGTGGACACATAGCCAGGATCTCATAGCTTCCCCCTGAGATGAGGGAGAATGTGTGTTTCTGTTCCTTGCGGTGCCATTTGAGGTGGCAGCTGTCCCAGTCAGTGCTCCCTGACCTCCAGGGTCATGATGTAGTTTTATGTGACTTGTACCCCTTCTCCTGCAATGCCTAGATGTCTGCTGAAGATAGTGATCAATCCCTTAACAATTTCTCCTGCATTTCCCCTTCAAACATGTGTGTTGCTTGGTGGATTTCAAAATAGAAGAGGAAACTTTTGTCCCAGGAGCCAGGCACGTGGTAAAGATTTATTGATTTCCATGACTTTTCTGAATCTGTAATTGATTGAGTAGGGGTTGAGATGTATCAGACACGACCTCCCTCAAGCCTTCTGTCTGACCTGGCAGTAGCAAACATCCAAATGTGCAGGGAGTGAGTGGAGTTGGGGGCAGGGAAAATGAAACTGCGAGGAATTTGAAATATCCAGCATCATCTCTCAAGAAAGCACACTGTGATTGGGTTGTTTTTTTTGGAGTGTCTGAGTTGCTTGTAGATTTTGGAGATGAATTCTTTGTCTGTTGTTTCATTTGCTATGATTTTCTCCCACTCTGTGGGCTGTCTGTTCAGCTTTTTTGTAACTTCTTTAGCTGTACAAAAGCTCTGAAGTTTCATGAGGTCCCACATGTTCATTTGTCTTTTAGTTCCGCTATTCTAGTAGGTGGGTCAGAGAAAATCTTGCTTTGAATTATGTCCTTGAGGGTTTTGCCTATATTCTCCTCTAAGAGTTTGATGGTTTCTGGCCTTACATTTAAGTCTTTAAGATCATGTATTTAAACTAAGTCTTGAGAAAGAAGTAATACTCAGCTAAGTCAGAAAAGGAAGGTCATATGAGCCAGGCATGAAGATAAAATGTTTATTGCTGTATGGGGACTAGAAGACACCAATAAAAGTATGACTGTTAACTTTCCTTGAGAGAAATGGAAGAAAAATTTGAGCAGGTAGCTGTGGGCAGAACATGGAGAACTGGGAGAATAGTAGCCATGTTGGTACTTTGGTAAACATCATGTGAAAAGTCTGTGTTGCTTACAGATGATCAAGCTGTGGACACATAGCCAGGATCTCATAGCTTCCCCCTGAGATGAGGGAGAATGTGTGTTTCTGTTCCTTGCGGTGCCATTTGAGGTGGCAGCTGTCCCAGTCAGTGCTCCCTGACCTCCAGGGTCATGATGTAGTTTTATGTGACTTGTACCCCTTCTCCTGCAATGCCTAGATGTCTGCTGAAGATAGTGATCAATCCCTTAACAATTTCTCCTGCATTTCCCCTTCAAACATGTGTGTTGCTTGGTGGATTTCAAAATAGAAGAGGAAACTTTTTGTCCCAGGAGCCAGGCACGTGGTAAAGATTTATTGATTTCCATGACTTTTCTGAATCTGTAATTGATTGAGTAGGGGTTGAGATGTATCAGACACGACCTCCCTCAAGCCTTCTGTCTGACCTGGCAGTAGCAAACATCCAAATGTGCAGGGAGTGAGTGGAGTTGGGGGCAGGGAAAATGAAACTGCGAGGAATTTGAAATATCCAGCATCATCTCTCAAGAAAGCACACTGTGAGTTGAAATTAGTGCATATCAAATAAACCACTGCCTACTGACTTTCCTGCAACACTGGCATTTAAACATGTATTCTTATGAGCCTTTACATTGTCACTATTTCTTTTGTCATGTCATGTATTGAAATACAAGAATGAAAAAAGTATAGGTGTATATATATATATATATATATATATATATATATATATATTTGTGATGAGGAAAAAACTGTGCTAATCTCAATTCACAAACACCACAGGAACCTATGATTCCAATTTTCTTTTCACAGTATTAATGAAACTAGGTACTGGAAAAGTCAAATCTTACCTTATAACTCTGAATCCATTTTCAAGGCTAGCCTAGAATTATAATAACTTCCACATCTATTAAGATGCAGCGCAGAACTATGGTCTAATTGAGATCATTTTAGGCAACTCTTTTTATTCAGTGGGGTGGAGACAAATTTAAATTTGCTTTCTGGTCAGAAAGATTGGTCAGAGATTCTTAAGTGGGAAACAATTCAGTAAATGCATCTTTCCATTAGCTTTCTAAAAGGATTACCATAAAGCAGAAGATCTAATAATTTACAATACCAGAAAGATATATGTTGAACATGATGGAGTTTTATGATCTTTTATCTGATCTGAAATATATAGTTCAAGTTCCATTTTTTACCATTGGTGTATTTCCTTTATTATTTCTTAATACTGATGATCTCTTACAATTCTTTTATTATTAAAGCTTAAAAGCTGAATTTTCATTATCAGTGTATAGTGAACCTCTTGCTTCATCCTTGAGGTGACAGGGTCATGGCCTCTGATGGACCCATACACTAGCAGTCTATATTGAAGAAATAAATCCAGCAATACAAATGGCCTAAAAAGCGCAATCTCAAGCTGAAAAGCTAACTCTGGAAACAACATAAATATAATAAGATTACAGTGAAAGAACAGCTCATCCAATTATACAAAATAGTTTCATAAAAGTGACAATTTGAGTGATAAAAGGGCATCTGATGACATGCTTATTTCCTTGGTGAACTTGTCATCAGTGGAGTTGGGGGCAGGAAAATGAACCCAATTAATCCAGCATCATCTCTCAAGAAAGCACACTGTGAGTTGAAATTAGTGCATATCAAATAAACCACTGCCTACTGACTTTCCTGCAACACTGGCATTTAAACATGTATTCTTATGAGCCTTTACATTGTCACTATTTCTTTTGTCATGTCATGTATTGAAATACAAGAATGAAAAAAGTATAGGTGTATATATATATATATATATATATATATATATATATATATTTGTGATGAGGAAAAAACTGTGCTAATCTCAATTCACAAACACCACAGGAACCTATGATTCCAATTTTCTTTTCACAGTATTAATGAAACTAGGTACTGGAAAAGTCAAATCTTACCTTATAACTCTGAATCCATTTTCAAGGCTAGCCTAGAATTATAATAACTTCCACATCTATTAAGATGCAGCGCAGAACTATGGTCTAATTGAGATCATTTTAGGCAACTCTTTTTATTCAGTGGGGTGGAGACAAATTTAAATTTGCTTTCTGGTCAGAAAGATTGGTCAGAGATTCTTAAGTGGGAAACAATTCAGTAAATGCATCTTTCCATTAGCTTTCTAAAAGGATTACCATAAAGCAGAAGATCTAATAATTTACAATACCAGAAAGATATATGTTGAACATGATGGAGTTTTATGATCTTTTATCTGATCTGAAATATATAGTTCAAGTTCCATTTTTTACCATTGGTGTATTTCCTTTATTATTTCTTAATACTGATGATCTCTTACAATTCTTTTATTATTAAAGCTTAAAAGCTGAATTTTCATTATCAGTGTATAGTGAACCTCTTGCTTCATCCTTGAGGTGACAGGGTCATGGCCTCTGATGGACCCATACACTAGCAGTCTATATTGAAGAAATAAATCCAGCAATACAAATGGCCTAAAAAGCGCAATCTCAAGCTGAAAAGCTAACTCTGGAAACAACATAAATATAATAAGATTACAGTGAAAGAACAGCTCATCCAACTATACAAAATAGTTTCATAAAAGTGACAATTTGAGTGATAAAAAGGGCATCTGATGACATGCTTATTTCCTTGGTGAACTTGTCATCAGAAATACAAGGTTCTACCACCTGCCAGACACTCATTTTAAGTAACAGGAATTAGGACTTTAAGCACTGTTTCTCATGTAAAACATTATGTAAAAACGTAGATCAAGAGCAGTTTTGTTTTTTAATAACAAAATTAATTTGATTGCCCTGTTTCCAACCTCAGCTAAAAATGTCAGATTCTTTCCACTGCACAGTGAAACCTCCTTGGAAAAACTCATTAATGTTCAGAAATGTACCTTTGAAAATATAGAGCTATTTTAAAACTTCAGTTGTGAATCATCTTACAGAGACAATATGAGGACTTTATCCTCCCACCAGTGTATAGTCTAAAGTTATGACCAAATCAGACACAAACAGTGGCAGACTGGTACAAACAGGCTACGGTGCAAAACTACATGGCCAAACTTGTTCTTCATCTACCCGTCTTCATAATCAAACTTTTTAACTGGTAATAAAATATTATTTTGTTTGAAAAAGCATTGAATTTCACTCTATAAACAAATTCAGAACGTTAAATTTTTAAGTAAAGCAAGCCATTATAAAGCACCAAGATTGTGTTCTAATGGGACAATTACTTTGAGACATTTTTTTTTCTTTTTTCTTTTTGTCAGTAGGGACAGTTTTGAAGTATGCTGTGAAATCTGAAATCAGAAACTTGGCAGAGTCCTGACCCCACTTGCCTGGCCTTCTTCATTTATGCAGTGTGGGGGACCACTGTGCTCTCTGGGGGCCACCTAGAAGGAAGTCATGAGCTGGGAGAGGGATACAGAAAAGAGTTACAGAGGGGAGGAAGCAGGAGACAGGAGGCAGGAGCATAGACTGGGTGACAGAGGATGAAAGGAGAAATGAGACTCCTACAAGGTCCTGCCTGTACGATGGCCTGTTGTGTCTCTTAAACATGCTTTCTTCTATGGCTTCTATTTCTTTACTGGATTTAAATTAGTTCTTATTTGGGGAAATCATGTTCTGTGCCAGGTATAGTGCCAAGGACTGTCAAAAATAAAAAGGAAAATTTCTTTTCTTGGTGAACTTGTCATCAGAAATACAAGGTTCTACCACCTGCCAGACACTCATTTTAAGTAACAGGAATTAGGACTTTAAGCACTGTTTCTCATGTAAAACATTATGTAAAAACGTAGATCAAGAGCAGTTTTGTTTTTTAATAACAAAATTAATTTGATTGCCCTGTTTCCAACCTCAGCTAAAAATGTCAGATTCTTTCCACTGCACAGTGAAACCTCCTTGGAAAAACTCATTAATGTTCAGAAATGTACCTTTGAAAATATAGAGCTATTTTAAAACTTCAGTTGTGAATCATCTTACAGAGACAATATGAGGACTTTATCCTCCCACCAGTGTATAGTCTAAAGTTATGACCAAATCAGACACAAACAGTGGCAGACTGGTACAAACAGGCTACGGTGCAAAACTACATGGCCAAACTTGTTCTTCATCTACCCGTCTTCATAATCAAACTTTTAACTGGTAATAAAATATTATTTTGTTTGAAAAAGCATTGAATTTCACTCTATAAACAAATTCAGAACGTTAAATTTTTAAGTAAAGCAAGCCATTATAAAGCACCAAGATTGTGTTCTAATGGGACAATTACTTTGAGACATTTTTTTTTCTTTTTTCTTTTTGTCAGTAGGGACAGTTTTGAAGTATGCTGTGAAATCTGAAATCAGAAACTTGGCAGAGTCCTGACCCCACTTGCCTGGCCTTCTTCATTTATGCAGTGTGGGGGACCACTGTGCTCTCTGGGGGCCACCTAGAAGGAAGTCATGAGCTGGGAGAGGGATACAGAAAAGAGTTACAGAGGGGAGGAAGCAGGAGACAGGAGGCAGGAGCATAGACTGGGTGACAGAGGATGAAAGGAGAAATGAGACTCCCTACAAGGTCCTGCCTGTACGATGGCCTGTTGTGTCTCTTAAACATGCTTTCTTCTATGGCTTCTATTTCTTTACTGGATTTAAATTAGTTCTTATTTGGGGAAATCATGTTCTGTGCCAGGTATAGTGCCAAGGACTGTCAAAAATAAAAAGGAAAATTTCTTTTTCTATAGTGACAGCTTTCAAATCTTCAGCAAGTTAAGGATAAATTAAATTTCGAAATATTTCACTTTATTTTTTCTTTGTAGAGCAACAAATGCAAATATTTTACTTATGTGGCAAGGCCCTGGAATATGTCATCTTGCACTTGCTGTGTATTTTTCACAATGAATTATTATTTGATATAACCTAAAATTGCTTTAGGGTATCATCTGGAAACATGTTAATAACTGTCCTAGCACCTGAAAGACAGTGTCTTCCTAAGGAGTCACAGTAATAATCTGAGCATGAAAAACAAGAAAAATTCATAGAATGAGTTTTCAGGATTCTTGATAATCTGGTCCCAAACAGACCATGTGGAAAATTAGAGTGCATCAGATCTTGCTAAATATTTGAGAGAGAGACAGAGAGAGGATTAAAAATCAATTTTCATCTGTCCTTAAGATAACACTATCTGTTCAGGAGTCCCAGAAATAGTCCCATAGCCATTTGGCTGAGAAGTGGCTGATCTGAAAGAGGTTATAACCCTTTTAACAGCCTTGTGTCCTCACCACTACCGGCAGGACTCTTGAGTCCCTTAGGCAAAAACTACTGGCAAAAATCAAAAGCCTTCCTAGTCCACGAAGGTATACGTGTGCCTTTCCCACTTGCCGTACACCTAGCGCTTCTTGTGGAGGTATATGATGACTGTCGTTCTTCAGTCAAATTTAAGATAAGATTACATGGGAATTTTTTTTTTTTTGCCTCTAAGTCATCATTCATTTATTTTCATCCATCTTTTAGTTATTCTTTGGCCTGTGTGGGCCTCCTATTACAGTGGCCTCTCTCACTGCAGAGCACCAGCTCCAGGTGCATGCACTCCAGAGTGCTGGCTCGTAATTGGACACACTGATCCAGCCTTTCTGGGACGTGGGATCTTCCCAGGCCAGGGACCAAACTGGTGCCTTGCAACATAAGGTGGACTCTTTACTCACTGGATTTAAATTAGTTCTTATTTGGGGAAATCATGTTCTGTGCCAGGTATAGTGCCAAGGACTGTCAAAAATAAAAAGGAAAATTTCTTTTTCTATAGTGACAGCTTTCAAATCTTCAGCAAGTTAAGGATAAATTAAATTTCGAAATATTTCACTTTATTTTTTCTTTGTAGAGCAACAAATGCAAATATTTTACTTATGTGGCAAGGCCCTGGAATATGTCATCTTGCACTTGCTGTGTATTTTTCACAATGAATTATTATTTGATATAACCTAAAATTGCTTTAGGGTATCATCTGGAAACATGTTAATAACTGTCCTAGCACCTGAAAGACAGTGTCTTCCTAAGGAGTCACAGTAATAATCTGAGCATGAAAAACAAGAAAAATTCATAGAATGAGTTTTCAGGATTCTTGATAATCTGGTCCCAAACAGACCATGTGGAAAATTAGAGTGCATCAGATCTTGCTAAATATTTGAGAGAGAGACAGAGAGAGGATTAAAAATCAATTTTCATCTGTCCTTAAGATAACACTATCTGTTCAGGAGTCCCAGAAATAGTCCCATAGCCATTTGGCTGAGAAGTGGCTGATCTGAAAGAGGTTATAACCCTTTTAACAGCCTTGTGTCCTCACCACTACCGGCAGGACTCTTGAGTCCCTTAGGCAAAAACTACTGGCAAAAATCAAAAGCCTTCCTAGTCCACGAAGGTATCGTGTGCCTTTCCCACTTGCCGTACACCTAGCGCTTCTTGTGGAGGTATATGATGACTGTCGTTCTTCAGTCAAATTTAAGATAAGATTACATGGGAATTTTTTTTTTTTTGCCTCTAAGTCATCATTCATTTATTTTCATCCATCTTTTAGTTATTCTTTGGCCTGTGTGGGCCTCCTATTACAGTGGCCTCTCTCACTGCAGAGCACCAGCTCCAGGTGCATGCACTCCAGAGTGCTGGCTCGTAATTGGACACACTGATCCAGCCTTTCTGCGGCACGTGGGATCTTCCCAGGCCAGGGACCAAACTGGTGCCCCTTGCAACATAAGGTGGACTCTTTACTCACTGGACCACCAGGGAAGCCCTACATGGGAAATTTTTAAGTAAAATCATCTATTACTGTAGTGTCCATATAAACTGTGTAATGCATGTTGCTTATTTGAGGTATCGTTAAAATGGGAGCTATGGGTATAAACATAGGATAGCTCATCTGCTCGACTTCTTTTTTTGCTAGCAAGCTATCCTCACATCAAAGAAAGTGCAACTCATGTAGTTGAACACTTTCCCATTTCCACTTATACCAAATAACATGTAAATGCCTTGGCTTATTCATTGCCCATCATAAGTCCTGCTGACGTGTTCCATTGGCCTGGGCTTCTTGTTCCTCCGAGCCCCATATAATGAATGGGTTGTGCTAGCATAGCTTCACCTATGAATCAATTAACTTTTGACCGTTTGGGGACTTATTGTTCAATTATACCCATTCCATTCTTTCTGTGCCTGTCTAATATTCTCTTTTACATATTTTTAAGTGTTCTCATCACTTGCTACAACAAAGAAAGGGAGACCCAGTGAAAGTAAAATTTAGTTCATTTATTTGTTTTCTAGCACTGCTGAGGAAAAAGAAACACATTATAGATTTTTAAAAATTATTTAGAATGTCTCTATTTACTTTAGTAGGAAGTATAAAGAAAATGCAAAACACCAAAGTCATTAAACATAAGAATTGCTTAGGGAGGGTCTGATGCAGTTTCTTTCATCATATCATTATGAATGGTGAGGAAATGACAATAGAAATGATTTTTTAATAAAAATTTAATAAAAATGTTTACCCAAATTCTATAAGAAGGTCTTTAGCCTTTTTCGGCTTCTGTGGTAACTCAGACAGTAAAGAATCTGGAAGATCCCCTAGAGAAGGGAATAATAACCTGTTCCAGTATTCTTGCCTGAAGAATTTCATGGATAGAGGAACCAGGTGGGCTGTAATCCATGGGATCTCAAACTGATAAGATAGTATATTTATAATACCAACTCCTAAATGGAAAAAAATGTGCATATATATTCTTAATTTAGAAAATGTAGAAACTTCCCTGTTGGCCCAGTGGGTAAGCACGTGACTCCACCCTGGTGCCTTGCAACATAAGGTGGACTCTTTACTCACTGGACCACCAGGGAAGCCCTACATGGGGAATTTTTAAGTAAAATCATCTATTACTGTAGTGTCCATATAAACTGTGTAATGCATGTTGCTTATTTGAGGTATCGTTAAAATGGGAGCTATGGGTATAAACATAGGATAGCTCATCTGCTCGACTTCTTTTTTTGCTAGCAAGCTATCCTCACATCAAAGAAAGTGCAACTCATGTAGTTGAACACTTTCCCATTTCCACTTATACCAAATAACATGTAAATGCCTTGGCTTATTCATTGCCCATCATAAGTCCTGCTGACGTGTTCCATTGGCCTGGGCTTCTTGTTCCTCCGAGCCCCATATAATGAATGGGTTGTGCTAGCATAGCTTCACCTATGAATCAATTAACTTTTGACCGTTTGGGGACTTATTGTTCAATTATACCCATTCCATTCTTTCTGTGCCTGTCTAATATTCTCTTTTACATATTTTTAAGTGTTCTCATCACTTGCTACAACAAAGAAAGGGAGACCCAGTGAAAGTAAAATTTAGTTCATTTATTTGTTTTCTAGCACTGCTGAGGAAAAAGAAACACATTATAGATTTTTAAAAATTATTTAGAATGTCTCTATTTACTTTAGTAGGAAGTATAAAGAAAATGCAAAACACCAAAGTCATTAAACATAAGAATTGCTTAGGGAGGGTCTGATGCAGTTTCTTTCATCATATCATTATGAATGGTGAGGAAATGACAATAGAAATGATTTTTTAATAAAAATTTAATAAAAATGTTTACCCAAATTCTATAAGAAGGTCTTTAGCCTTTTTCGGCTTCTGTGGTAACTCAGACAGTAAAGAATCTGGAAGATCCCCTGGAGAAGGGAATAATAACCTGTTCCAGTATTCTTGCCTGAAGAATTTCATGGATAGAGGAACCAGGTGGGCTGTAATCCATGGGATCTCAAACTGATAAGATAGTATATTTATAATACCAACTCCTAAATGGAAAAAAAAATGTGCATATATATTCTTAATTTAGAAAATGTAGAAACTTCCCCTGTTGGCCCAGTGGGTAAGACTCCATGCTCCCAAAGCAGAGATCCATGGTTTCCTGTCTGGTCAAAGAACCAGATCCCACATGCTACAACTTAAGAGTTCTCTTTGGCCTGAACTAAAAAAAAAAAAAAAAGATCCTGCATACAGCAACTAAAAATCCTGCATGCTGCAACTAAGACCCAGCACAGCCGAATAACTAAATTAAATATTTTTTAAAAAGAAAGAGAAAATGTAAACCCTGCATTCCATTAAAACTCACAAGTCTATCTGGTACTATATGATTAGGGTTTTATCTCTCTTTTCCTCATTCTTTTCTGACAAAGTGTGGTAATTATGAAAATGTGTTTTAAAAGGAAAGCCTTCCATCAGGTGGGAGAAAATGATTTAGGTAACATTTAAATAAAACCCCTTTTCCAACTCTTGAGACACCACAGTGAAAGAATGCTTCACAAAATGAGCAAGTAGAAAGTTGTCATTTAGTGAAAGTTAGCAGCTGAGCTAATTGGCAGACTTTGGCGAAGATGACTGTATTTGAAAGAGAAAAGTGCCACCTTTGGCTTGTCAGGTAGTGACAGAGTTCCCTCAATAGGTTCTGTTCTCCTTGATACAAAATTAATTTCCTGTAATCAGATGCTGTGGATTATAGTCTTTGTCACCTTCTGCCTTGGCCACAGAACCAGCTCCAAGGTGTTTTAATTCAGCAACATTACATGAGCTTTTGTAAAACAAGCAGGGATACACTGAGCGAACAAAGATTTCACCAGCTACATTTTGTAGCTTCAGAGGATATTGCCTTCTTTCAGAGCTGTTCCTTTATAAGTGGCTATAACTGTAAGGTTTTATTTGAGGAAGGAAAGGAAAACGACAGCAAGGAACCCACATTTGGCAGATGAAATCTTGATAATGTTTCAAAATGGAATTTACAAAGCAACACAGTGCCAAATAGGACTTCCCTGCTAGCTCAGCGGTAAAACATCCACCTGCAGTGCAGGTGCTGCAGGGGACGCGGGTTCAATCCCTGGGTCAGGAAGAGCCTCTGGTGGAGGGCATGGCAGCACACTCCAGTGTTTTTTTTTTTTTTAAGATTTATTTATTTATTTATTTATTTGGGGGGTGTGGGGTGGAGAGGGAGGGGAGCCGGCGGGCCACTTCTATTGGTCTTTCATTTGTCTAGTTTCATCCATCTTTGTTCTTTGGTCCATGTGGGCCTTCCATCTCAGCGGCCTCTGTCGTTGCAGAGAACCGGCTCTGGGCACATGCGCTCCAGAGCTCCGGCTCAGTAATTGGACACATCGGTCCAGCCGCTCCGCAGCACGTGGGATCTTCCCAGGCCAGGGATCGAACCGGCGCCCGTTGCAGTGCAAGGCGGTGTCCTTACCCACTGGACCACCAGGGAAGCCCACACTCCAGTATTCTTGCCTGGAGAATTCCATGGACAGAGGAGCCTGGTGGGCTACAGTCCATAGGATCTCAAAAAGTCAGACACAACTGAAGCGACTGAGCATGATCACACACAAAGCACTAAATGATAGGTAAATGATTCCTAGTAGCTAATAGGAACTTTTATAGAAATATAAAAAACCTCATTATTAATAATAGGGAAATAAAAGTACCATTTTGCACTTTTTGAACTGATATGTTCAATTTCTGGTGTGTTTATATGTACACACACAAACACCAAAAACCCAACATATTTTCACACTATGTTCTGTTCTCTTGAAAATTAATTTCCTGTAATCAGATGCTGTGGATTATAGTCTTTGTCACCTTCTGCCTTGGCCACAGAACCAGCTCCAAGGTGTTTTAATTCAGCAACATTACATGAGCTTTTGTAAAACAAGCAGGGATACACTGAGCGAACAAAGATTTCACCAGCTACATTTTGTAGCTTCAGAGGATATTGCCTTCTTTCAGAGCTGTTCCTTTATAAGTGGCTATAACTGTAAGGTTTTATTTGAGGAAGGAAAGGAAAACGACAGCAAGGAACCCACATTTGGCAGATGAAATCTTGATAATGTTTCAAAATGGAATTTACAAAGCAACACAGTGCCAAATAGGACTTCCCTGCTAGCTCAGCGGTAAAACATCCACCTGCAGTGCAGGTGCTGCAGGGGACGCGGGTTCAATCCCTGGGTCAGGAAGAGCCTCTGGTGGAGGGCATGGCAGCACACTCCAGTGTTTTTTTTTTTTTTAAGATTTATTTATTTATTTATTTATTTGGGGGGTGTGGGGTGGAGAGGGAGGGGAGCCGGCGGGCCACTTCTATTGGTCTTTCATTTGTCTAGTTTCATCCATCTTTGTTCTTTGGTCCATGTGGGCCTTCCATCTCAGCGGCCTCTGTCGTTGCAGAGAACCGGCTCTGGGCACATGCGCTCCAGAGCTCCGGCTCAGTAATTGGACACATCGGTCCAGCCGCTCCGCAGCACGTGGGATCTTCCCAGGCCAGGGATCGAACCGGCGCCCGTTGCAGTGCAAGGCGGTGTCCTTACCCACTGGACCACCAGGGAAGCCCACACTCCAGTATTCTTGCCTGGAGAATTCCATGGACAGAGGAGCCTGGTGGGCTACAGTCCATAGGATCTCAAAAAGTCAGACACAACTGAAGCGACTGAGCATGATCACACACAAAGCACTAAATGATAGGTAAATGATTCCTAGTAGCTAATAGGAACTTTTATAGAAATATAAAAAACCTCATTATTAATAATAGGGAAATAAAAGTACCATTTTGCACTTTTTGAACTGATATGTTCAATTTCTGGTGTGTTTATATGTACACACACAAACACCATCCACATATATACACACATACATATATTCAATATTTATGCAATCTTGAGACTATGTAAATTCATTCTGCATAATTTAGAAAGGATACCACTTTCAAAACTATAGAATTTTTAAAAAATATATTTATTTATTTGACTTTGCTGGGTCTTAGTTGCAGTACATGGGATCTAGCTCCCTGACCAGGGCTCGAACCCAGGTCTCCTGCATTGGAAGCCAGGAGTCTTAACCACTGGGCCACCAGAGAAGTCCCACTATAGAATTTTTAATTTATTACATGTGAAAAGTTCATCATTTTTCTGTAAGACAAGGGATAAGATGGAGATTCAAAGAAAGAGCAAAAACACAATACTTAGAGAAGTGTGACCTGGGGTCACAGATGGGAAAGAATCTTATGACTCTACAGTTTCTTGTAAATTCTTTTAAAATATTAAGTTTGTAAGGTAAAGGAAAAGAGCCACTTCCCTCTCCTCCAAATCTGCAAACTAAATTCCAGAACTTTCTCTCTCCATCTGTGGCCAATTTCAGGGCCTGAGTAACTTGAAGAAAGTAATAATGCACCCTGTGATTCATTTCTTGTATGCAAGAAAGAACTTTATGCTTCGGAAAGATTGAGTGAGTGTTTTATCAGCTGACTAAAGGTGGGGCAGTCAGCCCTTTATTTGTGATCATCAGCTAGATACTGATGTTTGATTCAAAACTAGTCCAGATGGTCTTTAAAGTATGTTAATATCTTCTTACTTTCTCCTTTCAAACTTGGTCTTGGTGATCACTCAGCCATTAACAGTGAATGAATAATATAATACATATTTATGTAAACAAATAAACCTCCAACAGAAAAGGAAATCAGTTCTGTTTTAGTTTGTAACTTGTGACTAATGCTTGCTTCTGTGGCACATACTAAAACTGGAATAATACAGAGAAGATTAGCATGACCCCAATGCAAGAATGGCACACAAATCCATGAAGCCTTCCAGATTTTTACCAACAGCTCATACAACTCAATATCCAAAAAATAAACAACCCAATAAAAAATTGTGTGGAAGATCTAAATAGATACTCTCCAAAGAAGACATACAGGTGGCCAAAAAACACATGAAAAGATACTCAGTATCACTAATTATTAGAGAAATGCAAATCAAAACTGCAGCAAGGTATCACTTCACACCTGTCAGAATGGCCATCATCAAGAAATCTACACACAATAAATTCTGAAGAGGGTGTTGAGAAAAGGAAACCCTCTTGCATAGATGATAATGTAAACTGATACAGCCAACTTGGAAAACTGTATGGAGGTTCTTTAAAAAGCTAAAAATAGAACTATCATATGACCCAGCAATCCCACTACTGAACATTTATCCAGAGTAAACCATAATTCAGAAAGACACCCCAGTGTTCCACAGAGCATTATTTACAATAGCCAGGACATGGAAGCAACCTAAATGTCCATCAGCAGGGGAATGGATAAAGAAGATATGGTACATCTATACAATGGAATATTACTCAGCCATAAAAAGGAACAAAATTGGGTCATTTGTAGAGACGTGGATGGACCTAGAGTGAAGTAAGTCAGAAAAACAAATATTGTATGTTTATATCTATCTATCTATCTATATATATATATATGAAGATCTAGTAAAATGGCATAGATAATCTTATTTGCAAAGGTGAAACAGAGACCCAGGCATAGAGAATAAATAAATGTATGGATACCTAGGGGGAAAGGAAGAAGAGGGATCATTTGGGAGATTGAGATTGATGTATACATACTATTTCTGCTATGTATAAAATAGATAACTATTAAGAACCTATTATATAACACAGAGAAGTCTACTTAGTGCTCTGTGGTAACCTAAATGGGAAGAAAATCCTAAAAAGAAGAGATATATGTATACATAGAGCTGATTTACTTTGCTATGCAGTAGAAACTAACACAGTGGGCATTGTAAGGCGATGAGACTCCAATAGTTGGAGTATAGTATATAGTTAGAATATAAATAGGTGAAGTTAATTTCTAAAAATTGTGACTATAATAACATCTGTAAAAGCAGGCCATTCGACTGCTCAAAATGCCAGGATGATCTTATTGTTCAGTACTGTTTTCATTGCAATAGGAGACAGTGTGATGTGTGATGTAATCCTAAATTTAGCTCTCCCATTTCAAATTTACCATAAGAAATCTGTATCAACATCCATTTGATTCTTAAAGTGATCACTGTAATATTATAGAGTCAAATAACTCTCAAGTCAGGTGGCCAAAAAACACATGAAAAGATACTCAGTATCACTAATTATTAGAGAAATGCAAATCAAAACTGCAGCAAGGTATCACTTCACACCTGTCAGAATGGCCATCATCAAGAAATCTACACACAATAAATTCTGAAGAGGGTGTTGAGAAAAGGAAACCCTCTTGCATAGATGATAATGTAAACTGATACAGCCAACTTGGAAAACTGTATGGAGGTTCTTTAAAAAGCTAAAAATAGAACTATCATATGACCCAGCAATCCCACTACTGAACATTTATCCAGAGTAAACCATAATTCAGAAAGACACCCCAGTGTTCCACAGAGCATTATTTACAATAGCCAGGACATGGAAGCAACCTAAATGTCCATCAGCAGGGGAATGGATAAAGAAGATATGGTACATCTATACAATGGAATATTACTCAGCCATAAAAAGGAACAAAATTGGGTCATTTGTAGAGACGTGGATGGACCTAGAGTGAAGTAAGTCAGAAAAACAAATATTGTATGTTTATATCTATCTATCTATCTATATATATATATATGAAGATCTAGTAAAATGGCATAGATAATCTTATTTGCAAAGGTGAAACAGAGACCCAGGCATAGAGAATAAATAAATGTATGGATACCTAGGGGGAAAGGAAGAAGAGGGATCATTTGGGAGATTGAGATTGATGTATACATACTATTTCTGCTATGTATAAAATAGATAACTATTAAGAACCTATTATATAACACAGAGAAGTCTACTTAGTGCTCTGTGGTAACCTAAATGGGAAGAAAATCCTAAAAAGAAGAGATATATGTATACATAGAGCTGATTTACTTTGCTATGCAGTAGAAACTAACACAGTGGGCATTGTAAGGCGATGAGACTCCAATAGTTGGAGTATAGTATATAGTTAGAATATAAATAGGTGAAGTTAATTTCTAAAAATTGTGACTATAATAACATCTGTAAAAGCAGGCCATTCGACTGCTCAAAATGCCAGGATGATCTTATTGTTCAGTACTGTTTTCATTGCAATAGGAGACAGTGTGATGTGTGATGTAATCCTAAATTTAGCTCTCCCATTTCAGTCAAGAGTTAACCATAAGAAATCTGTATCAACATCCATTTGATTCTTAAAGTGATCACTGTAATATTATAGAGTCATTATGATGCTATGATTTTGTTCTCCGTGTTAGATGTATCGTTTTTCACCAAACACATCAATATGGTCCTTTGGACCATGGACCACATAGAGCTTATTTGAAGCTGCCTTTACAACGCCCTATGAAGAAAAGTGATCTGTGGCAAAGACAAGATGGCAACAGATTTCTCTCCCAGTGGTTTGATTTGTAGTCCTTAGTTTTTAGTGACCACCAGGTGTAGGAATCACTACATGTATTAGCATCAGTAATCAGAGAGAGGTAGGCGCTATTCCATTAGGCCTGGAAATTGATGGTAAATGTGACTCTCCAATATTGAGCAACGTCCATAATCACGCAGTGTTTTCTCTCACCCTCTTTCCTACAGCCAACCCAACACGGGCAGGCGGGAGAGAGCCATACCCAGGCTCAGCGGAAGTGATTCGGGAGTCCAGCAGCACCACGGGCATGGTTGTGGGGATCGTCGCCGCGGCCGCCCTGTGCATCCTCATCCTCCTCTACGCTATGTACAAGTATAGAAACCGGGATGAAGGCTCGTACCACGTGGATGAGAGTCGAAACTACATCAGTAACTCAGCACAGTCCAATGGGGCTGTGGTCAAGGAGAAACAGCCCAGCAGTGCGAAAAGCGCCAACAAAAACAAGAAAAACAAGGATAAAGAGTATTACGTCTGATCCCAAGATCTGAAAAGGACCCTTGTATAGAAATAGTCTTCATTTTATCTGAGACATAATATAAACTTATTTACTTTCCTTTTTATGAAGCACATACAAAAGAAGACAGGGAATGCAATCAGGAAGGAAAGACTGTTTTTAAAAAATAAAAACAAGTATCTCATGCTCTTGTTTCTCCAAAAAAGAAAATAACAGGGGCCAATAAATTCCTTAACATCCACAGTGTTTTAATTTACTCTGCCTGTCTTTATGTTGCTGGAACATTTCTAAAGACAGTGATGACCACACGCATTCATAAAGCAAAGGAGTATTACAACATCGGGAGGCACAACACAAAAACAACACAAAACACAACACAGAAAAAGAAGCTACCTATGATCCCAGATTTAGCCAAAGTGCTAGCGCTTTCCTGAGAAGTCAGTTAGTCTGATGGCCAGAGAAGACTGTCATTTTGAGTGACTCGACTTGCAGACCTTTTCAGAGTTCACCGCCTGGCACAACTGGAACAGTGGCTGGAACGAACTTGCACTTGAAGCAAAGTGCTGGCTTTTTTGAAGACTCGTGTAGGAACACATTCAAAAAGCCCCTTTCTGGTTGTGAGGGAAAAAAAAATGTATGGAGGCCTTATTTTCAACAATGTGAAAGATAAGGCACATTTTCACACTAAAATTTCAAAGCAGAAACAAACAAACAAATAAACAAGAGGGTATAGATGCAATCATTGGGAAATTTTCATGCACGCTTAATATGTTATTACATATGTTTATATAAAATCCATCTCTGTGTGCTTTCTGGACTGTGATAAGTGATGTTTTATAGCCTGTTGTATAGAAAATGCAAAATATATCTCTGCTCTTCAGCCATTTTTGGTAAATTCAATGTTATAAGTGTTGCTAACTATAGGGAGTTTTATGACATCAGACCAATAATTATTTCAGGTTTTTTTTTTTTTTTTTTTTTTTTTGCCACCGTTATAAATTGCCACAATTACTTACATTTTTTAAAAAAATTACAATGTAGTGTTTATTCTGAGAAAGATATGTATGAATGTACATAAAAAGACAGCTACTTTTTTTTCCCTTTACATGTATAGCCTTCATTCTGTTGCAGTTAAGTTTTAGTATTTGTATGAAAGGTGTGAATTAGAAGGCAAATTATATACATATGTATCTTATAATCTTCTTTACTCCCCCAGATACTCACATTTCCCACATACATTCACATTCTCAATCACAGATACGTGTGCACACACACAAACACAAAAATCCAGAGGAATCCATCAAATAGGATGGAAGACCCAAACAAACATATAATAGAAAATATTCACTAACAAATTGAACAACAGGAAGAAGATAGTTGCGCCAAGGTATTGATGACAAATGGAGTGATTTGCTTCACTGAGATCATGCTCCCGGGAAACCTCCAGAAGATTTTAGTCCCTAATGAAATGGAAACTTTTCTTATCAAGTAAACTCTCACTGGTATATTGCTGCATGAATATGAACCATTAGGTGGGCAGGTTACAGAAGCAAAATTGGTTACTCTATACCTTAACCCTGGCTGCTACAATTGAAAACTTGGTTTCCAATAAAATTATATATATTATATATATAGTCTCTGAACCTGATGTGCATGATAAACATTTTTGGAAAGTAAACACTTTCTCAACTAAAAAAGTATTTTCAGTCATTTTTGATTTTATATTACTCTCCATTTAAGAAAATCATTATCTGTTGATAATTGACTATAATTTAACTTTTCTGATTTTACATATACATCATTAAATATAGCTTTAGTTTAACACACATTAAGTAATGGAAACATATAGATTATACACTTGTTTTGCATATTGTTTCAATGATGTTCATAGCAATAAATTTTTAGTATGAGAAGGCAATGCAAAGGAAATGCAATATTAGATTGGAAGGTGATGTCTCAGTAAAAATTGGTCACATTACTTTAACATCTCCTAAAAGAATGATATTAGATTTTATAGAAGACAAAAAGACTTTTACAATTAGCTTTAATCAGCAAAGGCAAAAAAGTACAAAACATCTTTTGTGATACTTTAGTTACTGAAAAAAGCCAAGAAGTGGCCTGGATTTCAGACATACAGTACCTTAGATACATATATAATTCATAGCAAATCACCACCATCTATGATTGCCAAGTAATTGTCATATATGAAAAGTCCTAAAGGCTTTTCATGACCCAGAAAGTAGAGGTATAAAACTAAAATTTAATATCCATTACTTGTGTTTCAGATTTTCTGCTTTTTTTAATTTGCCAGGTTAAAGAATTCACAAGTTTCTTTGTGGTTGTTGTTTTCCTCTCATCCAGCCTTACTCAGGGAAAGCCAGTGAAATAGAAGGTAAATATAAAACCACCCGTTTACATCTTGTGGTTTAAAACGAAACAGTTGCTTTTCCATTTGATCTACTGAACTTGAACTAGTCTCCATCTGGAAAGATTCTAAATTGTGATCGAAAATAACTGAAATAATAGTATTTTTAAGCAGTATATCTCTGAAGCATATTGTATGGAATTGATTTCAGTGTTTCTTTCCAGCATAAATTTAAAAATTCCATGTGACTGTTGATAAAAATATTTCCAATGCTATTGGCCTACACAAAATCTAGCAATTTTTTTTTTCTTTTATTCTTCTTTGTCTCTTTGTGAACTGAGAAAGAAAAGAGAGGAACACAAGCAAGGGAGAGAAAAGGCATGAATAAAGTCCCAAGTACCTTCATACCAAATGTATCAGGGTTCCATGCAAAGTTGGCAGTTAATAGAGGATTTCACACTACCTGGCATAAATTTGATTACATCTCTAGACTGTAACTTTTCTGATTGAATATGCTTCTTTTTTAATCCATGTAATGTGTTGCCTTTAAAAAAAAAATACTACAATAATGTGTGAGGTGGTCGATCCCCAAGACATCAAAGAGAGGCCACATGACCCTACCCTTCTAGTGCTTTGTGTGATTGGGTATCTAAGGGTTTTGTTTTGTTTTTCTGTTGCAAGGCCAACTTATCCATTATTGGAAATGCTAAGCAAGTGGAATTTACTGTTTTGTTAATAAAATATTTCTTAATACAACTGTGGATTTATTGATTTTTTAAAAGTAATTGTGACAATCTTTGGGGACAAGGTGCCACCATAAGGAAGAGATCATTTGAAAGGAAACCTCATCCTTAGAAATGCAGAGAAAAAAGACCAACTCTCTGTTTTCTGGATTCATCTTGCTATGTATGAAAACACACACTCATAGAACTAGCTGAAAGCAACATGAACATGATGATTTCATAAATGTGGCTTTTTCCATAAAAGCAAGGTAATTCTGATTAAATTTATTTAGCTGTGATTCCTTACTTCTAGGTCCCTATAGCTTCTACCCATTGGCTCTAATTCTTTTTGTGCAAACAGAATGTACCCCATATCCCACATGACAACCCTTCTAACATTGTCATCTCTCTCCCATGCTTCCCTGGGTTTTCTCTTCTTCAGTCTTAACATTCTAGTTTTCCTTGGTTATTACTTAAATTATATGGATGCTTATGTTCTCATAATCTTAATGCCCTTCTCTTGAACCTCTAGTCTTCTCAAAATGTGATATAGAAATGGCCATACTGTGGTGGGAGGGGTGTTGTCTGTTTTTTTAGAAAATATTTGTTTATTTAGCTGCAGCATGCAGTATCTTTAGTTTTGGCATGTGGGAGGCTTAGTTGTGGCATGTAAGATTTTTCGTTGTGACATGTGAGATCTAGTTCCCTGACTAGAGATCAAATCCAGACCCCCTATGTTGACAGCAAGGAGTCTTAGCCATTGGAGAACCAGGGAAGTCCCAACATAGTGTTGTTAAGACCAAGTTACAATGGATTTATCACCTTCCTTGATTTGAACTTTATTCTCTATAATACTTAACACTTGAGGTTTAGTTTTTTACAGAAAAAATTTATAGTAGTTGCTTCAATTCTAATCGATTTATGATCAGCTTCCATCATCAGATTTCTTTCTAAGACAGGTTCCTTTTAAAACATAGGAAATTTATTATTTGATTTAGATGCAGGACTCTAAATCTATCCATGAGAAATTCATTATATTGAGTTGTACTGTATTGACTATATTTGGTTCAGTTGTATTGAATACTAGCCGCTGAGATAAATTTGTATTTTGCAGTTCACAAATGGGGTCCTCTGACACAAAATCATTGCAAATTTGAGACACATTTAGTGAAAATATGTTCATTGGAAAGGTATTAGGCATGCCTCAAGGGACTGCCTTCTAAACAATGTTTCTTAACTGGGTTGGGACTGGAGTGGGGAAGAGAAGGTACCCTGTGGACACAGTGCCTCTTGACATGACGGATGGGAAATTTACCCACATATACAGGGTGAAGACCAGGGATGCTGCTAAACAGTTAATGCACAGGAAAACCTTCCTCCAACAGTTATCATGTCCAAAATGTTAACATCACCAAGGCTGAAAGGCCTAACACATACCAACCAGTTACAATAGTATCTATCAACTTGTCAGTCAACTTAGGGTGGAGATTCACTCAGTATTGCTTGTCTGCTGGAAGATCATGAGCATCTAAGTCTTCTTGCAACTGTGATACAACTCCTCATGGGTCAGTTAATCTATTGAGAAAGGGAATTGATTTGATTCATAATGTTGTTTTATTAATTATTATACCTTATTTGAAAAATTAGCCACAAAGCATCTATTTTTAAAAATCATTCCAATTTTAATTTCAAGCTCATCACTATGGAATTTAAAATGTCTTTTGACTATTACTTTTAAAGTTAGAGCAAACCTTGACTCCTTCATTCTTCTAGTGTCACTTCTGATTTTCTAGAAATGTCAAAATAGCTAATATAATTTCTGTCATCACATCAAAGTTCTCTGGATTGTATTTGGACTTGATGTGGACAAACATTTGAAGAAGGGACCTATTAATCATTCTACCCACTTACCTTGAGCATCAGTTCACACTGGTACCCTATTCCATGGACTCTGGTTTTACTCTATTAAAATTTAGAATTGTGACTTATTAAGTCCTACTGGTGATTTTAATCCAATAACAGAGGAAGTCACCTTTTCTTTGAGCACCAAACGTAGAGGTTGCCTTGTGTTTAAGGACCATGTTGTAATGAAAACCTATATCTTTATTTTTCTTTGAACCTGTAATAAGTATGCAAGAATTAAGACTGAGAGCAAATCAGATTTTTATGTTCATTCTAGGCTTATGCTTATTGAACAGAACAGAGGACTAAATAGTTCACATTATTTGCATTTTTGTTTCTTGTAAAGCACCAATAGATGAAATTTTGTTTATAGGAAATGTCCTCATTCAATACATATTACTAACATAGTGCAAATGACTAACAATGTCCTTTGTAGTAGTCAACAAGGACTACATTAAACTCTTAACCCGAGGATAAACATGCACAGACTTACACATACCCCTAAGTTTGATTATCTGTCATTGTGAAAATGTGGAATAATTCACCTATCCTGACTTTTAAAAAACTTACAAGAGAAATAATAGTCCGTGTAAAAATATTAGAGAAAAATATTCAGTAAGGAACAGAGAGTAAAATACATCTTGCCCCGGACTTCTTCAAGTGTGCCTGTGAATGCAGTGAATGTGAAGAGGGCAATAATCAATATGACTTTTCCGTCTCTTGGTAACTATTAACTGTCGGAAAAACTCTTGCTCAAAGTAACCAATGATTGACCAACCCAGAACCATAATTTGACACAAATCATAAAAATGACCCTCCCAAATATGGTTGGAACTGCATGGTTCAGACTGACAATGGCATTACGATAAGGCTCTAGAGGATGTTGATTTTGTTTTATTAATTATTATACCTTATTTGAAAAATTAGCCACAAAGCATCTATTTTTAAAAATCATTCCAATTTTAATTTCAAGCTCATCACTATGGAATTTAAAATGTCTTTTGACTATTACTTTTAAAGTTAGAGCAAACCTTGACTCCTTCATTCTTCTAGTGTCACTTCTGATTTTCTAGAAATGTCAAAATAGCTAATATAATTTCTGTCATCACATCAAAGTTCTCTGGATTGTATTTGGACTTGATGTGGACAAACATTTGAAGAAGGGACCTATTAATCATTCTACCCACTTACCTTGAGCATCAGTTCACACTGGTACCCTATTCCATGGACTCTGGTTTTACTCTATTAAAATTTAGAATTGTGACTTATTAAGTCCTACTGGTGATTTTAATCCAATAACAGAGGAAGTCACCTTTTCTTTGAGCACCAAACGTAGAGGTTGCCTTGTGTTTAAGGACCATGTTGTAATGAAAACCTATATCTTTATTTTTCTTTGAACCTGTAATAAGTATGCAAGAATTAAGACTGAGAGCAAATCAGATTTTTATGTTCATTCTAGGCTTATGCTTATTGAACAGAACAGAGGACTAAATAGTTCACATTATTTGCATTTTTGTTTCTTGTAAAGCACCAATAGATGAAATTTTGTTTATAGGAAATGTCCTCATTCAATACATATTACTAACATAGTGCAAATGACTAACAATGTCCTTTGTAGTAGTCAACAAGGACTACATTAAACTCTTAACCCGAGGATAAACATGCACAGACTTACACATACCCCTAAGTTTGATTATCTGTCATTGTGAAAATGTGGAATAATTCACCTATCCTGACTTTTAAAAAACTTACAAGAGAAATAATAGTCCGTGTAAAAATATTAGAGAAAAATATTCAGTAAGGAACAGAGAGTAAAATACATCTTGCCCCGGACTTCTTCAAGTGTGCCTGTGAATGCAGTGAATGTGAAGAGGGCAATAATCAATATGACTTTTCCGTCTCTTGGTAACTATTAACTGTCGGAAAAACTCTTGCTCAAAGTAACCAATGATTGACCAACCCAGAACCATAATTTGACACAAATCATAAAAATGATCCTCCCAAATATGGTTGGAACTGCATGGTTCAGACTGACAATGGCATTACGATAAGGCTCTAGAGGATGTGAGTAGGAGTGCCTCATGTTTTGAAAATAAACAATAAAAGTAATAGAAAAATAAAAGTAATAGAATCAGTAAAGCCAAATGTTGGCCTGAGAAAAGACTCATCAAGTAGAAAACTTCTGGAAGGGTCAAGGTAAAATTTTTAAAAATATTAGGAATTTTTGTTAAATGAAATAGAATTGTAAATTCTACAGGGATAGATGTTATAAGGATATTAGTAGCTTTGACCATTTCACTGAATTTTTAAAATTTACTAATAAACACACTTGCAATTATTTAAACAGTTATAACCATCTAAGTAAGCTGGTGGACTTTCCTGGTGGCTTAGACAATAAAGTAGCCTCCTGCAATATGGAGACCTGGGTTTGATCCCTGGAGAAGGGAAAAGCTGCCCAATTCAGTATTCTTGCCTGGAGATCCCAGGGACAGAGGGGCCTGGACAGAGGGCTACAATCCACGGGGTCACAAAGTGTAAGACACAAGTTACTGAGGGACCAACACTTATTAAGTAAAAGTAAATAATTCTTCCCTGGAGAATTCCATGGCTTTTCCATGGGTCACAAGAATCAGATACTACTGAGCGACTTTCACTTCAAGTAAAAGTGGTAAACAGATTTTTCGGGCTAGAAACTGATTTTCTGGGCTATGGTATCTAAAGCTGTGCAAATGGGTACTGTTACCTAAGATACAGAAAGAAAAAAAAAAAGCCAAGGGGCTTTACAGGACTAAGATCTACAGATCTCAGATATTTATAGGTTACAGGTGAGAAGCTTGCCATTGCAGGTGTAAGGAATGCCAGGAGACTATACCATCAGTAAAAGAAAAGAGAGTCGAAGATGAGGAATATTTTATTTTGTTAGATGTTAAAACAAAACAAAACAAAACAAAACCTCTCCTTGGTGATTGAAAGGTACCTGAAATTACTTTGTTTTCACAGACCTCGAAGAAAAAAAGTAATGCAGACGTTCAAGAGAGAAAGAAATAATACATATAGTAATAATGGCTTTAGCTACCTAACCTGGGGGTTCTCAATCCTAGCAGCTCATTGAAATCACCTGGTGGGAGACCTTTCAAGATGGTGGAGGAGGAAGACGCCGCGTTCACTTTCTCTCTGACTCTGCCAAAGTTACAACTACTTACAGAGCTACTGTCTCTGAGAACAACCTAAGGACCAGCAGAAAAGATTTTCTACAACTAAAGATATAAAGAGGAACTCACCAGGAGACAGGTAAGAGGGGCTGAGACAATCTAATTGTACACATTCTTCCAGTTTGGGACTCACAAGCAGGAAGGTCGAGGCAGGGGATACAACTCACAGAAGGTCTCCTTGAGGAACTGGGGTGGAGCTTCACAAGAGGCTCTCCAGTTCAGGGCTCCTGCATTAGAAGGCAGAGACCCCAGAAAGTCAGGCTTTGAATAGCAGTGAGGCTTATGTTCAAGGGCTCCAGAAAGCGGTAGAAAACACAGACTTGGCTAACTAAGGGCCTTCCTAAAATTTCACATTCTCCCAAGTCCCAGTACAGAAACAGTAGTTTGAAAAGCTGCTGGGAAAATGTGGAGAAAAGAAAACCCTAGTGCACTGTTGGTGGGAATGTAAATTGGTGCAGTCACTGTGGATAATAGTTTGGAGTTTCCTTTAAAAAATTTAAAAATAGATGGGAATTCCCTGATTGTCCAGTGGTTAGGGCTTCAGGTTTGTACTGCTACAGGCACAGGTTGGATTCCCCAGTGGGGAAAGTAAGATGCTGCATGGCAAGGTTAGGGGAAAAAAAAAAAAAGGAAAAAGCACTGCCACTCTTGCCCCATAAACCTTACGGCAGTTTTGTTTTTTGTTTTTTTTTTTTTAAAAAAAAACAGTTTGGGAGAACTAAAAAAAAAAATTAGAGTTGCTATAAGATCTAGCAATTTCACTTCTGGGCATTTACTCAAGCAAAACAAAAACACTGATTCAAAAAGATAAGTGCACTCCAGTGTTCACTGCAGCATTATTTACAATAGCCAAGAAGCAACCTAAGTGATATACACACACAGGAGTATTACTCAGCTATTTAAAAAAAAAAAAACTTTCCATTTGTGACAACAGGCATAGGTCTAGAAGGACTGTGTTAGGTTGAATACTGCATGGTCTCAGTTATATGTAGCGTAAAGAAAACAAAAACAGATTCATAGGAACTGTAAACCAACCTGAAGTTACCAGAAGGAAGTGGCATTGGAGAAGAGAAATAGGTTAAGGGGATTAAAAGATGAAAACCTCTAGTTACATGATAAGTGGGTCACAAGGATTAATTAATATATGGCATAAGTAATATGGTGAATAATCTGATAACTTTGTATGGGGATAGGTGTTTACTAATCCTTATTGTGGTGATCATTTTCATAATATATGCAAATATCAAAACGTTATGTGGTACACCTGAAGCTAACCTAGTGTTTTCTTCAATTATAGTTCAAGAGAAAATAAAGTCCACCTGGTAGATTTTAAAGACTAAAATGCTCAGACCATACCACAGGGACTTATAATAATAGGACACAGGGATTTTTTTCCTAATCAGTTAATTTACTAACTGATTAGTTATTATATACATTTATTAATTTATAAAACCTTTACTAGGTGGTTCTCTTGGACACTAACATTTAAAATGGATCCTAGAAGATACATGGTATAATCTGCCCATGGAATAATTTGTCCGTCCATGTGTCCTTAGGCTATAAACAGAGTAGCTCAACTGGCAAAGAATCCCTAGTGCACTGTTGGTGGGAATGTAAATTGGTGCAGTCACTGTGGATAATAGTTTGGAGTTTCCTTTAAAAAATTTAAAAATAGATGGGAATTCCCTGATTGTCCAGTGGTTAGGGCTTCAGGTTTGTACTGCTACAGGCACAGGTTGGATTCCCCAGTGGGGAAAGTAAGATGCTGCATGGCAAGGTTAGGGGAAAAAAAAAAAAAGGAAAAAGCACTGCCACTCTTGCCCCATAAACCTTACGGCAGTTTTGTTTTTTGTTTTTTTTTTTTTAAAAAAAAACAGTTTGGGAGAACTAAAAAAAAAAATTAGAGTTGCTATAAGATCTAGCAATTTCACTTCTGGGCATTTACTCAAGCAAAACAAAAACACTGATTCAAAAAGATAAGTGCACTCCAGTGTTCACTGCAGCATTATTTACAATAGCCAAGAAGCAACCTAAGTGATATACACACACAGGAGTATTACTCAGCTATTTAAAAAAAAAAAAACTTTCCATTTGTGACAACAGGCATAGGTCTAGAAGGACTGTGTTAGGTTGAATACTGCATGGTCTCAGTTATATGTAGCGTAAAGAAAACAAAAACAGATTCATAGGAACTGTAAACCAACCTGAAGTTACCAGAAGGAAGTGGCATTGGAGAAGAGAAATAGGTTAAGGGGATTAAAAGATGAAAACCTCTAGTTACATGATAAGTGGGTCACAAGGATTAATTAATATATGGCATAAGTAATATGGTGAATAATCTGATAACTTTGTATGGGGATAGGTGTTTACTAATCCTTATTGTGGTGATCATTTTCATAATATATGCAAATATCAAAACGTTATGTGGTACACCTGAAGCTAACCTAGTGTTTTCTTCAATTATAGTTCAAGAGAAAATAAAGTCCACCTGGTAGATTTTAAAGACTAAAATGCTCAGACCATACCACAGGGACTTATAATAATAGGACACAGGGATTTTTTTCCTAATCAGTTAATTTACTAACTGATTAGTTATTATATACACTTATTAATTTATAAAACCTTTACTAGGTGGTTCTCTTGGACACTAACATTTAAAATGGATCCTAGAAGATACATGGTATAATCTGCCCATGGAATAATTTGTCCGTCCATGTGTCCTTAGGCTATAAACAGAGTAGCTCAACTGGCAAAGAATCTGCCTGCAATGCAGGAGACCTCAGCTCAATTTCTGAGTCAGGAAGATCCCCTGGAGAAGGGATATGCTACCCATTCCAATATTATTGGACTTCCCTGAGAGGAAGGTAAAGAATCCACCTTTAATGCAGGGGAATGGGGTTCGATCCCTAGGTTGGGAAAGGCCTGGAGATCCCTGGAGAAGGGAAAGGCTACCCAGTTTAGTATTCTTGCCTAGAGAATTCCATGGACAAAGGAGCCTGGTTGGCTATAGTCTATGGGGTCCCAAAGAGTTGGACATGACTGAGCAACTTTCACTTTGGCTTATCCTGATAAAAATCAGAGAACTCCAGTTGTATATTATGTATGTTACCTACCACAGCTGAAAAGAATATGAGTAAAAGTATAATGTATACACCCGAGAGTGTCAGTCATAAGCAATAATTGGTTGATAGAATAGAATTCTTTTTTTATTCCATCGCTAGAGCTATGATTAAAGTCTCTGGTTATCTTTGCTTCTAATTTGGACAATCTTTTTAAAAAATGTGTTCTATATATGTATCTCTCATCATTCCCATTGCAGTGTGAGATTCGTAGGACAACAATTAAATTTTATACCTCTCATTAAAGCAGCACAGAGGGTTAGTTAAATGCTGGGACTCAGAAGAGATTTAACAAATATGCAGTTCATTGATTTACTGATATTTTCAGAAGTCTGTTTCAACTTTTTGATGGGAATTATTAAGAAAAAAGCAGGCTTCATGATCAAGTTCAAAAATAATACCACTAATTGCAAAAAGAAGCTCTTCTATTCTCTTAGAGACTTCATACAGATTTATTTTGCCTTCTCACCACCTCCCCATTCCTAAAATATGATAGAGGCAGTAGCAAGAGTTTATCTTCTTAATTCAGTTTTGGCTTAAGCCAGAACAGATGGTGGAACCAGGCGGTACTTGAAGCAATAAATGGAACAGTATGGATGCAGTTGTTTCATACTTGTAAAGCTAATGCACACTAGTTAGTTTGTAAATTTACAGAGTGGGAATGCTCAAATGGACGTTTGTAGTCCCTACAGTTTGTGTGTGTGTGCTGGGAAAAAAATTGAGGACACTTTAAGAAATAGTTCCAGGACACAACAGTGTGTTCAGAAGAAATTGCTCGGGGGGATAGAAACACTCCCCCCCGCCCCCCGCCCCCGCGGCAGAAGGAATGACCATGGTAATAATAATAATAAAAAAGACAGTTCTTCCTAAATTAACTAGTCTTATAGCCTCACCACGAAGAGCACTTTTTCTGACATTTTGTCTTGAGAAATGAGGCTTAAAAGAGAAGTAGCTGTGGCCAACTTTCCAATCACTTTTTCTGCTTTTTCTGTATTCTGTTTCATGTTTCTCTAACTCCAGCCATAATTAGTGCAATGTGAAAGACCTTGTCTCATAACCCGGAAATCTTCAGAAATCTGCTGATTATGCTGTTTCCTAGCTGACATGCCAAAACTCTGAGTTTCATTTGGAACTTTTCTGCCCTTTGCCACCCAAATCATTTATTTATTTGATTTGATCCTTTTGATTTATTAAAAATGTTGCCACTGGCCTTAGGGATTCTTGGCAAGGATACAAAATTTGGACGCCATAATTGAATCTGTCATGAGGATAGGGCATAGATCTTTTAAAAAATGTGTTCTATATATGTATCTCTCATCATTCCCATTGCAGTGTGAGATTCGTAGGACAACAATTAAATTTTATACCTCTCATTAAAGCAGCACAGAGGGTTAGTTAAATGCTGGGACTCAGAAGAGATTTAACAAATATGCAGTTCATTGATTTACTGATATTTTCAGAAGTCTGTTTCAACTTTTTGATGGGAATTATTAAGAAAAAAGCAGGCTTCATGATCAAGTTCAAAAATAATACCACTAATTGCAAAAAGAAGCTCTTCTATTCTCTTAGAGACTTCATACAGATTTATTTTGCCTTCTCACCACCTCCCCATTCCTAAAATATGATAGAGGCAGTAGCAAGAGTTTATCTTCTTAATTCAGTTTTGGCTTAAGCCAGAACAGATGGTGGAACCAGGCGGTACTTGAAGCAATAAATGGAACAGTATGGATGCAGTTGTTTCATACTTGTAAAGCTAATGCACACTAGTTAGTTTGTAAATTTACAGAGTGGGAATGCTCAAATGGACGTTTGTAGTCCCTACAGTTTGTGTGTGTGTGCTGGGAAAAAAATTGAGGACACTTTAAGAAATAGTTCCAGGACACAACAGTGTGTTCAGAAGAAATTGCTCGGGGGGATAGAAACACTCCCCCCCCCCCCCCCCGCCCCGGCAGAAGGAATGACCATGGTAATAATAATAATAAAAAAGACAGTTCTTCCTAAATTAACTAGTCTTATAGCCTCACCACGAAGAGCACTTTTTCTGACATTTTGTCTTGAGAAATGAGGCTTAAAAGAGAAGTAGCTGTGGCCAACTTTCCAATCACTTTTTCTGCTTTTTCTGTATTCTGTTTCATGTTTCTCTAACTCCAGCCATAATTAGTGCAATGTGAAAGACCTTGTCTCATAACCCGGAAATCTTCAGAAATCTGCTGATTATGCTGTTTCCTAGCTGACATGCCAAAACTCTGAGTTTCATTTGGAACTTTTCTGCCCTTTGCCACCCAAATCATTTATTTATTTGATTTGATCCTTTTGATTTATTAAAAATGTTGCCACTGGCCTTAGGGATTCTTGGCAAGGATACAAAATTTGGACGCCATAATTGAATCTGTCATGAGGATAGGGCAAAGAATCGGATAAAAGGGAATATCCTGCAAAGAGAGAGAAATGTATGTCTTATGATTGGTTTCAATAATAGAAAGCCATGTCCACATCAGTTCACGAGCATTGCTGAAAACCGCTTTGGCTCAAACTCTGCTAAAGTGGAAACATACTTCCTTGGTATCTAGTAAGTCAAGACCACAATTAGCAATGTGGCCTAGGCTGTCTGCATCCAGGAGAAGTCAGAATGTCACCTGTGATAGTGAGGACCGGACTGAAGTGAGCTCTGAAAGTGTGCTCAAACATCTCTCTCTCTTGCCAATTGAGAGCCTAGTTACCATGTTTAAGGATGGAGGTTATACTCTGACTCACCAGTAGATTATACTCTGGCTCATGAAGAGTTTACTTCTACAGTCTAGGGAGAAAGAGTTTTCTTCATCTATTCATGTCCTTGTGTTTTTCTCCTTTCACTAATTTCCCTTTTGCCCCTTTTGTCTCATTTTGTCACCTCACTCTTCAGTAAGTGGCTGAAGGTTGCGATAGGTCTTCCAGTTCTTTTTCACTACCTGCTTTAAGACCTGACGGATGCATTATGAAGGCAGACATGGTTGAAACGGAATTGCAGGTGAAGACAGCTAATAACACACCCATTAACTCAGCAAAAAGTTATTATGATGCCATTATGCACCAGACCCTTTTTAGGTGCTGGGCACAGGGAGGTGAGCATGGCAGCATCATTCCTTGTGAAGCTCATCCTAGAAAGCAAGAGACTTCTTAAAGGATCCTTGCCTCCTACCAGATCATTTGACTAAAAAGAATGGGTCAAAGATGGGTCAGGTTAGTAAGTCGGGCTCTGCTAGGAAGAATGCTGGGAGGCTTTGAGCTGGGTGGGCCTCCTGCTGAACTGCTGCAGGGAGGTAGCTACAGGTTATACTCCCTCCCACTCCCGCCCTTCTCTTCTTTGTAGTGAAGATTAAGTTACTGTTCAGAAACCCTTTTCCCATTCCTTTTCTTTCACAAACAGGGCCATTTCTCTTGGCCACTGGCCTTAGGGATTCTTGGCAAGGATACAAAATTTGGACGCCATAATTGAATCTGTCATGAGGATAGGGCAAAGAATCGGATAAAAGGGAATATCCTGCAAGAGAGAGAAATGTATGTCTTATGATTGGTTTCAATAATAGAAAGCCATGTCCACATCAGTTCACGAGCATTGCTGAAAACCGCTTTGGCTCAAACTCTGCTAAAGTGGAAACATACTTCCTTGGTATCTAGTAAGTCAAGACCACAATTAGCAATGTGGCCTAGGCTGTCTGCATCCAGGAGAAGTCAGAATGTCACCTGTGATAGTGAGGACCGGACTGAAGTGAGCTCTGAAAGTGTGCTCAAACATCTCTCTCTCTTGCCAATTGAGAGCCTAGTTACCATGTTTAAGGATGGAGGTTATACTCTGACTCACCAGTAGATTATACTCTGGCTCATGAAGAGTTTACTTCTACAGTCTAGGGAGAAAGAGTTTTCTTCATCTATTCATGTCCTTGTGTTTTTCTCCTTTCACTAATTTCCCTTTTGCCCCTTTTGTCTCATTTTGTCACCTCACTCTTCAGTAAGTGGCTGAAGGTTGCGATAGGTCTTCCAGTTCTTTTTCACTACCTGCTTTAAGACCTGACGGATGCATTATGAAGGCAGACATGGTTGAAACGGAATTGCAGGTGAAGACAGCTAATAACACACCCATTAACTCAGCAAAAAGTTATTATGATGCCATTATGCACCAGACCCTTTTTAGGTGCTGGGCACAGGGAGGTGAGCATGGCAGCATCATTCCTTGTGAAGCTCATCCTAGAAAGCAAGAGACTTCTTAAAGGATCCTTGCCTCCTACCAGATCATTTGACTAAAAAGAATGGGTCAAAGATGGGTCAGGTTAGTAAGTCGGGCTCTGCTAGGAAGAATGCTGGGAGGCTTTGAGCTGGGTGGGCCTCCTGCTGAACTGCTGCAGGGAGGTAGCTACAGGTTATACTCCCTCCCACTCCCGCCCTTCTCTTCTTTGTAGTGAAGATTAAGTTACTGTTCAGAAACCTTTTCCTTTTAATCCATTCATTCCTTTTCTTTCACAGGGAGAAATTCAGGGCATTATCTACTTTCAGTGAAAAGAAAAAGTCCTTTTCCCCCAGGGGTTTCCTGATTGACTTTTTGAGTGCTGAGAATCGGTCTTTGGTTCAATATCTTGCCTTTTCTGCAATTAAGGGAAATCTCTGATGACCATACTATACTCCTGGGGAGGGTAACACCTTAAATCAACACAGAGCGGGTAACACGTCCTCTGGTGGTTGAGAACAGCTCCAGTGATTCTGAAGTGGAAGGGGAAACAGAAGCCTCAAAACAACATGCTTCTTCATGTGTGTAGTGATTCTTAGGTAATCACAGTTCTTACACCCCTTATACCCGGTTGATGGTCCTGCCCTTCTGCTGACTGTGGAGTCAGGCAAGGAGGCAAGCCACCACACTGCTGAGATAGTCATGCACTGTGGGCACAGCAGTGTTGGGAACCAATCAAGCAGCAGCAGAGAATCTATTTCGAAAGCTGGTATCAGCAGTCAGGGCTTGTACCCTGCTTGATGGGCTATTAGGGTAATACCAGCATCTAGGGCTTTTCTGTGTCTATGCTATGACAAAACTGTGGAACAACAGTTTTCTCATGGCCAGGCAGGCAGACAGGGAAGAGGTGATCTAACTTCAAACTAAGCATCATATACCTGCAAAGATGCAGACTTGGTGTGTTTATTATTTTTGAAAGGTTGCAACATGAAAACAAAGAAAGAAGGACATACAATGTTCCCTAAAAGATGGCATAATGGCACATGGTGGGAAGGGCTTCTTTGGTTGCTCAGTGGTAAAGAATCTGCCTGCCATTGTAAGTGACCAGGTTTAATCCCTGGGTTGGGAAGATCCCCTGAAGAAGGAAATGGCAACACACTCCAGTCTTCTTGCCTGGGAAGCCCATGGACAGAGGAACCTGACAGGCTACAGTCCACGGGGTCCCAAAAGAGTTAGACACAACTTAGTGAATAAAACAACAACATGGCAGGGAGGAGGAAATGCACATGGGAAGATGGCAAGCACCCTATCCTAAATGTGGCTGGACGTTTCAGTGAAAAAAAACATGTTGGTAACATAGACCATGGGGTTTAATTCTTTATTAAAAACAGTGGACATATCCTTGTTCCTAGTTCTAGATTACTTTCATGGTTGCTTTCCAAATCACTAAGATGTCCATGTTCTCATATAATAACTTTACTTCTATCATGCATAATGAATTTCTTAGTAATCTTTATTATACATTTGTTTTTTTCTAACTTTTTAAAGCATCAGATTGCATTACAATAATTTCAGGAAGATTTTTTTTATTGAATGGTTTTATTAAATTTACTGCATAAGAATAGAAATTTCAATCCAAAATGTGTAGACATTATCATACTTCTGGATATATTTTTATCATTTTATTTTTAACATTTATATGAATTTATAAAGTCACTAACAGTGAATGGACACACAATCTTGTCATCACGGAGTATTAAATATATGAAATGTATTCTGATGCATCTTATCACTTCCTTTTTTTTTTTTGCCTCTAAGTCATCACTTATTTTTCATCCATCTTTTTATTTTTTGTGCTCTAGAGCACTGGCTCATAATTGGACATACTGGTCCAGCCGCTCCATGGCATGTGGGATCTTCCCAGGCCAGGGATTGAACCGCTGACCCCTTGCACTGCAAAGTGAACTCTTTACCCACTGGACCACCAGGGAAGCCCTTATCACTTCCTTTATAATGTATTTTTAAGTTCTTGTGTGGATAAAATTTTCTATTGTGTTAATTTCTCCTCCATGAGGTCACTTTGTTTTAACTGTTGCTATGGTTTTCTTAAAAAGCCTAGTATGGTCTATCTTTTGAAGATAGGAGATACTTAGCCATGATCACTTATGAAGATATTACACTATATTTAATTCTGAGTCAATTTGAAATAAGTGACCAGGTTTAATCCCTGGGTTGGGAAGATCCCCTGAAGAAGGAAATGGCAACACACTCCAGTCTTCTTGCCTGGGAAGCCCATGGACAGAGGAACCTGACAGGCTACAGTCCACGGGGTCCCAAAAGAGTTAGACACAACTTAGTGAATAAAACAACAACATGGCAGGGAGGAGGAAATGCACATGGGAAGATGGCAAGCACCCTATCCTAAATGTGGCTGGACGTTTCAGTGAAAAAAAACATGTTGGTAACATAGACCATGGGGTTTAATTCTTTATTAAAAACAGTGGACATATCCTTGTTCCTAGTTCTAGATTACTTTCATGGTTGCTTTCCAAATCACTAAGATGTCCATGTTCTCATATAATAACTTTACTTCTATCATGCATAATGAATTTCTTAGTAATCTTTATTATACATTTGTTTTTTTCTAACTTTTTAAAGCATCAGATTGCATTACAATAATTTCAGGAAGATTTTTTTTATTGAATGGTTTTATTAAATTTACTGCATAAGAATAGAAATTTCAATCCAAAATGTGTAGACATTATCATACTTCTGGATATATTTTTATCATTTTATTTTTAACATTTATATGAATTTATAAAGTCACTAACAGTGAATGGACACACAATCTTGTCATCACGGAGTATTAAATATATGAAATGTATTCTGATGCATCTTATCACTTCCTTTTTTTTTTTTGCCTCTAAGTCATCACTTATTTTTCATCCATCTTTTTATTTTTTGTGCTCTAGAGCACTGGCTCATAATTGGACATACTGGTCCAGCCGCTCCATGGCATGTGGGATCTTCCCAGGCCAGGGATTGAACCGCTGACCCCTTGCACTGCAAAGTGAACTCTTTACCCACTGGACCACCAGGGAAGCCCTTATCACTTCCTTTATAATGTATTTTTAAGTTCTTGTGTGGATAAAATTTTCTATTGTGTTAATTTCTCCTCCATGAGGTCACTTTGTTTTAACTGTTGCTATGGTTTTCTTAAAAAGCCTAGTATGGTCTATCTTTTGAAGATAGGAGATACTTAGCCATGATCACTTATGAAGATATTACACTATATTTAATTCTGAGTCAATTTGAAATATGACTACTGTAAACATTTACAGCTAGTTGATTGACAGCTCTGTGCCTGTGTGGTTCTGTAATATAAAAAGAAGATTTCACAGATTACATTTCTTCAAGCCTACCGAGACTGACCTAAAAGAAAGAAATAATAGAAGAGATCCAGAAAGACACCAAGAAATAATGAGTCCAGCTTTATAAGAAACTAACTTCTCAGTGACTCTGGGAGTTTTGGAGCATAATGTGTGCTAAAGCTATGGTTTATTAATAAGCATCCAGGAAACATTATTTGACCAAATTGAACTGCAACAAAGATTAAAGAAGTGAAACTAACCAGTGCTAAACTAGGGATTCTGAAACCTTAGTTAATTCTGTCAATTAGTTGAAAAGTATGAATTTTTATATTAATATGGTAATATAAATGTATTATGAAGAGAAATCTTAGACTAATGGATGTACTGGGCCTAATATATGTAGGGAGACATGGAAGGTATTGTTCTCTCTTATTAGATATATCATTGATGATACAAGACTGGTTTTAGACCCTATCCTTTTTCCTGGGAGAGTCCTGAGTACAGGAGCCTCTGTCCCGATGAGGTTGGGGTGTGTTGTGCTCCTGGAATGTAGCAACCTGGAAGCTCTACATACACCAAAGTGTTGTGATTTTTTATGGGGTCTTAGTCATGCAAGCATAATCAAACATGAATTCCATTTTCCGCCCTATTCTTTCTCAAGAGAATAGGAGTGAGCTGAAAAGCTTCTAATCATGGCTTGGTCTTTCTGGTGATCAGCCCTCATCCAGGAGCCAATCAGCACTATCCCACCCCAGAGTCATCTCATTAGGACAAAAATTATTCCTATGACCCAGGAAATTATAAGGGTCTCAGGAGTCCTGAATCAGGAACCTGGATCAAAGATCACATATTAGAGCAAAATATGCTACTAGTTTTTTTTTTTTTTTATTACTTGGGAAATTATAGGAGTTTCAAGACCTTGGTGCCAGGAACTGAGGACAGATTATAGATAAAATATTATCTTATAGATTCTGTCCAACAGAATCTCTTCTAAGCCTGGAGATAATCCTGAAACACAGGAAAAGTAAAGTAAAATGCTAGGCTGGATATACTAAAATATTAAAACTGAATATTGACAGTAATTGCTTAAATTAATCCTACACATTTTAAAAAGGAAATAAAAGCAACAAGTCTGAAGCTTTTGCTTTACTTCCCCATCACTCAACAATATCCAAAGAACATGTTTCTCTGGTTGACCTAAAAGAAAGAAATAATAGAAGAGATCCAGAAAGACACCAAGAAATAATGAGTCCAGCTTTATAAGAAACTAACTTCTCAGTGACTCTGGGAGTTTTGGAGCATAATGTGTGCTAAAGCTATGGTTTATTAATAAGCATCCAGGAAACATTATTTGACCAAATTGAACTGCAACAAAGATTAAAGAAGTGAAACTAACCAGTGCTAAACTAGGGATTCTGAAACCTTAGTTAATTCTGTCAATTAGTTGAAAAGTATGAATTTTTATATTAATATGGTAATATAAATGTATTATGAAGAGAAATCTTAGACTAATGGATGTACTGGGCCTAATATATGTAGGGAGACATGGAAGGTATTGTTCTCTCTTATTAGATATATCATTGATGATACAAGACTGGTTTTAGACCCTATCCTTTTTCCTGGGAGAGTCCTGAGTACAGGAGCCTCTGTCCCGATGAGGTTGGGGTGTGTTGTGCTCCTGGAATGTAGCAACCTGGAAGCTCTACATACACCAAAGTGTTGTGATTTTTTATGGGGTCTTAGTCATGCAAGCATAATCAAACATGAATTCCATTTTCCGCCCTATTCTTTCTCAAGAGAATAGGAGTGAGCTGAAAAGCTTCTAATCATGGCTTGGTCTTTCTGGTGATCAGCCCTCATCCAGGAGCCAATCAGCACTATCCCACCCCAGAGTCATCTCATTAGGACAAAAATTATTCCTATGACCCAGGAAATTATAAGGGTCTCAGGAGTCCTGAATCAGGAACCTGGATCAAAGATCACATATTAGAGCAAAATATGCTACTAGTTTTTTTTTTTTTTTTATTACTTGGGAAATTATAGGAGTTTCAAGACCTTGGTGCCAGGAACTGAGGACAGATTATAGATAAAATATTATCTTATAGATTCTGTCCAACAGAATCTCTTCTAAGCCTGGAGATAATCCTGAAACACAGGAAAAAGTAAATTAAAATGCTAGGCTGGATATACTAAAATATTAAAACTGAATATTGACAGTAATTGCTTAAATTAATCCTACACATTTTAAAAAGGAAATAAAAGCAACAAGTCTGAAGCTTTTGCTTTACTTCCCCATCACTCAACAATATCCAAAGAACATGTTTCTCTGGTTAGGATTTTCAAGTCTTTTTAGGATAACAAAGAAATAAAGCTATGGAAAATAAAGCAGTTCCTTAGCCACTAAAATTCAGCAGGGTGAATAAAACTTTATTGTTCTTTTTTTTTTCCTAATTAAATGTTATAGATTACTTAGATGTTAATCAGCACACAATGCATCTGGAATTTTTGCTTCTGAAGGAGTAGCAAACTGATTTTTAAATTATCCAATAGATCTTAGCAGAGCAAAAGTGGACTGACAATTGTTTCTTAATTATAAAGGTTTCACAGAGAAGAAAAAAAAAAAAAACAAAAAACCTTGAGCTAAATTACAGTGGCATAAAACTAGGAATCGAGCTAGAATATTTCTTCTCTAATTTGTTTTTTGTCTTTATTCAACTAGGAGATAGTTGATTCTTCCACTCAAGGTTGCTTCATCATTATAGGAAAATATTAAATATATTCTTGTTAGCATTTATTGACTTGGAAGATTCCTTTGGTTTTCAGTCAGCAAGTCATGTCTGACTCTTGACAACTACGTGGACTGCAGCATGCCAGGCTTCCTTGTATTTCACCATCTCCTAGAGTTTGCCTGAATTCATATCCATTAAATAAGTGATGTCATCCAACCATCTCACCCTCTGTCATCCTCTTCTCCTTCTGCTTTCAATCTTTCCCAGCATTAGTGTCTTTTCCAAAGAGTCAGCCCTTTGTGTCAGGTTGCTAAAGTATTGAATCTTCAGCGGCAGTCCTTCCAATGAGTATTCAGGGTTGATTTCTTTTGAGATAGACTAGTTTGACCTCCTTTCTGTCCAAGAGACTCTCAAGAGTCTTTTCCAGCACCACACTTTGAAAGCATCTATTCTTTGGCACTCTGCCTTTTTTATTATTCATTAATTGTTGGCCTAAATGGGGTATTTAACAGGAAGAAGTAGATAAACACAAGACACCAAATTATAAACAGTCTTTTGGTAAACATTCCTGTAAGTAAACACCTCATGGTTGTGTGGTCTTCTGGCCCTCCCTTAGCTCTGTCTTTCATCTTTCCTCTAATATTTGGAGGTAGCTATGCATCTTTCTTGGACTAGCATGTGGAAATGTGTATGAACGTCTATTGTCTAGCATCTATGTCTCTATCCCTGGTCTCACCTCAAAAAAAGTTTTAATACAAGAGTAGTAGAATACATGAGTACATGAGTGTCTGTTCTACTTCCAACTAGCCCATATATTTAATATTTACATGGTATACAAGGGGAAATTTTTTTTCCTGGACGTTCTGAAAATGGTTCATCTATCCTGATGAAAGCCATTATCAACACTGTAGTATACAAAACTGACAGTTGAAAAATTCATTCAGGATGGCTGATATTTTTACAATCACAGGTTGAAAAAATCAATCTATTCCACCCTCACTATATTTCTAGTGTCTAACTCTTCCATTGTTCCCTCTACATTATTGCTTTATTTTAGCCCTCTCTATTGTTTTCTGATTGATCTCTGTAAAAGTCTCTTGGGCAATGGGCTTCTTTACCATTACCACCCCACATTTTAAACCATATTTTCCAATTCTACTTTGATTTTTCTTGAATGAATATCTAATTCTCTTACTCCTACTTACACATCATTTATTTCCAATAACAAATCTTATTAGCAACCTCTCAGAATCTATCTGGTTAATAACAACAACAATAGCAAAAAATCTTGGGTAAAGTGCTTAAAAATCTTTTACATACATAAATGAAAGTCATTTTAGCAAAATCCTCCAATGCCAAATCAATGAGAAAGCATGACTCTAGATATTTAAGAAAGCATGAAACACACTCTGGGTCATCTTCTAATTCACGGTGAAGGTGATCCAGGTCTTCAGAGTGTCGGATCACAGGACTGCCCAGGAACCAGGGGACCTAGTGTAGATCCTGAGTAAAGTGAGATGTCATCAGAGAATCCCACATACAGATCTGTTGTCCCCTCACTAAATATGGAAACAGTACCAGTGAAAGATAACGATAACAAAATAAACCCAGGAAAAATCAAAACCAAACAAAATAGTACCTCATAGGGATATAGTAAAAAGAAACGCTTACCTTGATTTTGCCTATGGTTGAAAAAAATTAAAACATCTCTGAGACAAATGAGCTCTAACAAGGATATAGGATGTTATTGATGTAACTTGTGTAATCCAAAACACCCTCCAATTTAAGTTATAGTTATCTCAGGCCTGTAATACCATAGTGCATGGAAAAATCAATGCCAATCCTAAGAACACATTAAAAACTCAGTTTTGAAGAAAATTCCACAGGTAAAGTTTTAGAAAGAAGCACGTATTTAAAAAAAAAAAAAAAAAAAAACATAGAGGGCACAATGTACTATAAAAATCAGAACTAAAGAAGACAAACTCAGACATATAAAGACTTCAGATTCTCAAATTAAAAATATGCAAACTATCATATATACAATAGATAATGAACAAGGACCTATGTATAACACAGGGAACTATACTTGATACCTTGTAATAACATATAATGGAAGAGAATGTAAAACATGTATATATGTATACATGTGTGCATGCTAAGTCACTTTATCATGTCTGACTCTTTGCACCCCTATGTACTGTAACTCACCAAGCTCCTCTGTTCCAGGTTGTTTGTCATGAGGTGTTGACACTTAGTAGGTTTCTAAAAAATGTTTAATCAAATAAATGAATCCATAAAGATAATCACTCTGGCCTAGGTTGGTTTTTGTTTTTGTTTTTGTTTTTTAATTTTTGCTTTACTTTTTACTTTTACAGAGTTTTGTTGTTTACAGATAGGTATGATCCCAGATTGGTTGGATGTATATCCCCCCATTCCCACACCTCCAGGGCATCGCACAGCACCCCTGCAGGATCCCCTTTTCCCACAGCACAATGACAATAGCTATTGTTTTTCACATATGATAGTATAGTTTTTCATGCTACTTCCTTTATGCCTCCCACCTGCTTTTCATTCCCCACAATGTCCATATGTCTATTCTCCATGTCTGTTTTTCCATCTCTTCACTGCCTGTGTTATCATTACCACCCTACTAGATTCCATATATATGTGTTAGTATGCTGTACTTATCTTTCTCTTTTTGACTTACTTTACTTTTATGATAGGTTCTGGATCCAACCACCTCATTAGGACTAATTCTTCTGCATTTCTTTTTAAAGCTGAGTAGTATTCTATTGTATATATGTACCAGAGCTTCTGTATCCATTCATTCGTCAGTGGACATCTAGGTTGCTTCCATGTTCTAGCTATTGTATAGAGTGCTGCAGTGAACACTGGGGTACAGATGCCTCTTTCAATTTTGATTTCATCAGAGTATAAGCCTAGTAGTGGATTGCTGGGTTGTATGATGCTTCCATTTTTAGTTTTTTAAGGAATCTCCATACTGTCTTCCATAGCAATTGTATCAATTTACATTCCCACCAACAATGCAAGAGGGTTCCCTTTTCTCCACACCCCCTCCAGCATTTATTGTCTGTCAATTTGTGGATGATGGCCATTCTGATGGGTGTGAGGTGATACCTCATTGTAGTTTTGATTTGCATTCTCTAATAATAAGCAAGGTTGAGCATCATTTCATGTGTTTTTTGGCCATCTGTATGTCCTCTTTGGGGAGGAGTCTGTTTAGGTCTTTTTCCCATTTTTTGATTGGGTTGTTCATTTTTCCGGTGCTGAGTTGTCTGAGTTGCTTGTAGATTTTGGAGATGAATTCTTTGCCTGTTGTTTCATTTGCTATGCTTTTCTCCCATTCTGTGGGTTATCTATTCACCTTTTTGGTAGTTTCTTTTGCTGTACAAAAGCTTTTAAATTTTATTAGATCCCATATTGTAATTTTTTAAAATTTTTGGCCACTTTTTTTTCTAATTGGACTTTCATTTATTTATTTTCATCCATCTTCATTCTTTGGCCCGTGTGAGCCTCCCATTGCAGTGGCCCCTCCTGTAGCAGAGCACCGGCTCTGTGCACACGTGCTCCAGAGCACTGGCTCGTAATTGGACACACCAATCCAGCTGCTTTGTGGCATGTGGGATCTTCCCTTGCCAGGGATCGAACCAGTGCCTCTTGCAGTGCAAAGTGAACTTTTTACCCACTGGACCACCAGGAAAGTCCTCACATGTTAATTTTTGGTTTTAGTTCCGCTATTCTAGTATGTGTGTCATAGAAGATCTTGCTTTGACCTCCCACTGTTTTCTCCCCTGTCATTTCTTTTTAAAAAGCTGTTAGTATGCTGTACTTATCTTTCTCTTTTTGACTTACTTTACTTTTATGATAGGTTCTGGATCCAACCACCTCATTAGGACTAATTCTTCTGCATTTCTTTTTAAAGCTGAGTAGTATTCTATTGTATATATGTACCAGAGCTTCTGTATCCATTCATTCGTCAGTGGACATCTAGGTTGCTTCCATGTTCTAGCTATTGTATAGAGTGCTGCAGTGAACACTGGGGTACAGATGCCTCTTTCAATTTTGATTTCATCAGAGTATAAGCCTAGTAGTGGATTGCTGGGTTGTATGATGCTTCCATTTTTAGTTTTTTAAGGAATCTCCATACTGTCTTCCATAGCAATTGTATCAATTTACATTCCCACCAACAATGCAAGAGGGTTCCCTTTTCTCCACACCCCCTCCAGCATTTATTGTCTGTCAATTTGTGGATGATGGCCATTCTGATGGGTGTGAGGTGATACCTCATTGTAGTTTTGATTTGCATTCTCTAATAATAAGCAAGGTTGAGCATCATTTCATGTGTTTTTTGGCCATCTGTATGTCCTCTTTGGGGAGGAGTCTGTTTAGGTCTTTTTCCCATTTTTTGATTGGGTTGTTCATTTTTCCGGTGCTGAGTTGTCTGAGTTGCTTGTAGATTTTGGAGATGAATTCTTTGCCTGTTGTTTCATTTGCTATGCTTTTCTCCCATTCTGTGGGTTATCTATTCACCTTTTTGGTAGTTTCTTTTGCTGTACAAAAGCTTTTAAATTTTATTAGATCCCATATTGTAATTTTTTAAAATTTTTGGCCACTTTTTTTTCTAATTGGACTTTCATTTATTTATTTTCATCCATCTTCATTCTTTGGCCCGTGTGAGCCTCCCATTGCAGTGGCCCCTCCTGTAGCAGAGCACCGGCTCTGTGCACACGTGCTCCAGAGCACTGGCTCGTAATTGGACACACCAATCCAGCTGCTTTGTGGCATGTGGGATCTTCCCTTGCCAGGGATCGAACCAGTGCCTCTTGCAGTGCAAAGTGAACTTTTTACCCACTGGACCACCAGGAAAGTCCTCACATGTTAATTTTTGGTTTTAGTTCCGCTATTCTAGTATGTGTGTCATAGAAGATCTTGCTTTGATTTATGTCCTTGAGTGTTTTGCCTATATTCTCCTCTAAGAGTTTGATGGTTTCTGGTCTTACATTTAGGTCTTTAATCCATTTGTAGTTGGTCTTTGTGTATGGTGTCAGGGACTGTCCCAATTTCAGTTTTTTGCATGTAGCTGTCCAATTTTCTCTAGGCTAGGTTTTAAGGAAAAGATTCAAGGAGAAAATAGACTCAAAGACATAAATATTAAGAGAAGAAAGTAACATAAATAAAGCCTCAAAAATAGGACAAAATGATATAGGTTTAGAGAACAGGAAGTAGAATTTCATAAGAAGAATATGAAAGAAAAATATGAAGCAAAAGTGATTGAAAATTGAAAAATCCCTTTCTTCTTAGATTATTTGACCCCAAGTTGCATAAATGTTTAATATCCAACCCCTATGGTTAGTTTTATGTTCTGATATCTTTACATACAAAAAAGTTTAGAGGGATGCATGAGATTTTTCTTGAGGTTTTGTATATGTATATCAAGAGTTTTTAGACTTAAATCTCTCTCTCCCTAATTCCTCTCCTATCCAGAGAAAGTAATTCTTAATGCACTAAACTAAGATGAGCTCTGTCCAATATTGCTATAGTTGATTCATTAAACAAACAACAGTAAATCCTGGCCATATAGTACCATTGAGTTATTTTCCTGAAGGAGACCCATACTGATTTGGAAAATCTTGTGAAACCAGAGCTCTGATTCTGGGAAAGATTGATGACAGGAGAAGAGGGCAAGAGAGGATGAGATGGTTGGATGGACAGATTGCAACCCATATTGTAATTTTTTAAAATTTTTGGCCACTTTTTTTTCTAATTGGACTTTCATTTATTTATTTTCATCCATCTTCATTCTTTGGCCCGTGTGAGCCTCCCATTGCAGTGGCCCCTCCTGTAGCAGAGCACCGGCTCTGTGCACACGTGCTCCAGAGCACTGGCTCGTAATTGGACACACCAATCCAGCTGCTTTGTGGCATGTGGGATCTTCCCTTGCCAGGGATCGAACCAGTGCCTCTTGCAGTGCAAAGTGAACTTTTTACCCACTGGACCACCAGGAAAGTCCTCACATGTTAATTTTTGGTTTTAGTTCCGCTATTCTAGTATGTGTGTCATAGAAGATCTTGCTTTGATTTATGTCCTTGAGTGTTTTGCCTATATTCTCCTCTAAGAGTTTGATGGTTTCTGGTCTTACATTTAGGTCTTTAATCCATTTGTAGTTGGTCTTTGTGTATGGTGTCAGGGACTGTCCCAATTTCAGTTTTTTGCATGTAGCTGTCCAATTTTCTCTAGGCTAGGTTTTAAGGAAAAGATTCAAGGAGAAAATAGACTCAAAGACATAAATATTAAGAGAAGAAAGTAACATAAATAAAGCCTCAAAAATAGGACAAAATGATATAGGTTTAGAGAACAGGAAGTAGAATTTCATAAGAAGAATATGAAAGAAAAATATGAAGCAAAAGTGATTGAAAATTGAAAAATCCCTTTCTTCTTAGATTATTTGACCCCAAGTTGCATAAATGTTTAATATCCAACCCCTATGGTTAGTTTTATGTTCTGATATCTTTACATACAAAAAAGTTTAGAGGGATGCATGAGATTTTTCTTGAGGTTTTGTATATGTATATCAAGAGTTTTTAGACTTAAATCTCTCTCTCCCTAATTCCTCTCCTATCCAGAGAAAGTAATTCTTAATGCACTAAACTAAGATGAGCTCTGTCCAATATTGCTATAGTTGATTCATTAAACAAACAACAGTAAATCCTGGCCATATAGTACCATTGAGTTATTTTCCTGAAGGAGACCCATACTGATTTGGAAAATCTTGTGAAACCAGAGCTCTGATTCTGGGAAAGATTGATGACAGGAGAAGAGGGGCAAGAGAGGATGAGATGGTTGGATGGCATCACCAACTCCATGGACATGAGTTTGAGCAAACTCTGGGAGGTAGTGAAGGGCAGGCAACCCTGGCATGCTGCATTCCATGGAGCCATAAAGACTTGAACACAACTGAGAAACTGAACTGAAAAGCTTTCTGTGATAATGGAGACATTTTATCTGTGCCACCTGATATGGCAATTACTATAACTTTGCGGCTACTGAGCAATTGAGTTAAGTCTAGTGATACTGAGAAATGGAATTCTTTTCCGACTTAAATTTAATTAATTTATTTATATTTCAAAAGCCATATGTAGCTAGTGTTTACTATTTAAGTCAGCACAGTTCTGGAGTATTTGTCACAAATGTAAAGTTGAAACCATTACCCCTCCCTTCCCAATGGTCCACCTCTGTTTCTGGTGCTTTCTTCAGGACAGCCAGTGAGGCAAATAGATTCAGAAGCTGTACTGCTTAGCTCCTAATTTGCTAGAGAATCTCCAATGGCAACATTTAATAGGAATTACGGGCAAGCTAGGCCATGAAGATATCCTTGTTCCTAACTGTTACACATGAATGGCCAACAAAATCTCTGTATAATCAGTCTATCAAGAAAAGTTATAATTAGAAGCTTATTTCTTTCTTTCTTGGGGAACACTGAGTCCCTTTTACCCTATTAACACAATCAGTGCTAAAAGGCAGTGGTAAATTAGCTCTGGCAGGAACACCCATGAGATTTTCATCAGAAGTCAAAGTAGTATTCTGGATTAGTGTTAAGGATGTTTCCTGTGATCAGACTGTCCTAAATAACACATGAACCTACACGTACATACACATTTCATGTCATCTGCTACTGAGAGCACATTCCTACCTACCCTTGGTAATTCCTTCCCACCCTCTGGTGGGCCACTTAGACAAGTTGTTGAGTTTCTCAGAAGGACTGTAACCTAATTTAAAGAGGAAGACTCTCTAAGCATTGTATGTGTGGTTTTATCTTTTGGAAGTGGAGTTCGGATGTAGAGAACTATGGTGTGGACTATACATTTACATTTCAATAAGCACTCTGAGTCTGATACAGTTGTCATCTCTCCACCATATTTGAGAAAAGTAGAATTGGACCATAAGACTCACGTGAGGGCCAGAACATGGACCACAGGCACACGGCATAACTGTGTATTAATGAAACAATAAAGCTTTAAGACACCATTTCAAATATATTTTTCCAAAGAACACATCTGCAAAGTTATTCTGTGTCTTTTTAACAGTTAACGGAGGGGCAAAATAATCTGCTGTCTTAGAAGAAGAAATTCAGAGAGAAAATGTCCAGGAAACTGGAATACCATAGCTTGAGAGCAGGCTCAGCAAATGAATAATTCTTCATAAGACACAAGCCCTTTTCCCTCAGCAAGACACCCTGATCACCCAGTGGGTAACAAATGGTAACCTTCACATTTTGTTTCTTTTTTCCTTCTTAATAAGGTGGAGGAGAAAGCAAGTGCTGACCTGAATCAAAATCCCTTGGTGTCCTGTGGTGGGAAATATGTGCCTTGTTTGGAAAGCTCGGTCCTCTGAGATGAGGTAAGCAGCTCAGGACAAAGTGATTTCTCCAATGGCAACATTTAATAGGAATTACGGGCAAGCTAGGCCATGAAGATATCCTTGTTCCTAACTGTTACACATGAATGGCCAACAAAATCTCTGTATAATCAGTCTATCAAGAAAAGTTATAATTAGAAGCTTATTTCTTTCTTTCTTGGGGAACACTGAGTCCCTTTTACCCTATTAACACAATCAGTGCTAAAAGGCAGTGGTAAATTAGCTCTGGCAGGAACACCCATGAGATTTTCATCAGAAGTCAAAGTAGTATTCTGGATTAGTGTTAAGGATGTTTCCTGTGATCAGACTGTCCTAAATAACACATGAACCTACACGTACATACACATTTCATGTCATCTGCTACTGAGAGCACATTCCTACCTACCCTTGGTAATTCCTTCCCACCCTCTGGTGGGCCACTTAGACAAGTTGTTGAGTTTCTCAGAAGGACTGTAACCTAATTTAAAGAGGAAGACTCTCTAAGCATTGTATGTGTGGTTTTATCTTTTGGAAGTGGAGTTCGGATGTAGAGAACTATGGTGTGGACTATACATTTACATTTCAATAAGCACTCTGAGTCTGATACAGTTGTCATCTCTCCACCATATTTGAGAAAAGTAGAATTGGACCATAAGACTCACGTGAGGGCCAGAACATGGACCACAGGCACACGGCATAACTGTGTATTAATGAAACAATAAAGCTTTAAGACACCATTTCAAATATATTTTTCCAAAGAACACATCTGCAAAGTTATTCTGTGTCTTTTTAACAGTTAACGGAGGGGCAAAATAATCTGCTGTCTTAGAAGAAGAAATTCAGAGAGAAAATGTCCAGGAAACTGGAATACCATAGCTTGAGAGCAGGCTCAGCAAATGAATAATTCTTCATAAGACACAAGCCCTTTTCCCTCAGCAAGACACCCTGATCACCCAGTGGGTAACAAATGGTAACCTTCACATTTTGTTTCTTTTTTCCTTCTTAATAAGGTGGAGGAGAAAGCAAGTGCTGACCTGAATCAAAATCCCTTGGTGTCCTGTGGTGGGAAATATGTGCCTTGTTTGGAAAGCTCGGTCCTCTGAGATGAGGTAAGCAGCTCAGGACAAAGTGATTTCTAGCTGCCTGTGTTCTTTTCCACTACAGTAAGGGCTTAGTGCATATGGATTTCTCCGTGGCATATTTGGTCAATGAGAATCTGTCCAAGTATAGCCATTTGAAATTGGCTTGCAGCCAGTAAAGCAATGAGTCTCATAAAGACAATTTCACATCTTTAAGCATTAGTAGGAGGAGCCATTCTACTTTGCTCTTCTCTCAGAGAAAGGCTGCCATGACTTAGTTAATCTTGTTGTGCCAAGATGATCCATAGTGGCTTCCTAAATGGGAGAATAATTATATTTCCAAATAAACTAAAAGGATGCTTTTATTTGGTTTGAAAAGGCCAAAGTCTAACAAATCTGACCAATAAAAATTTGGAAGACACACCCTACAATAACAGGAAGTCTTTTTAATTCTAACAGACTAAAGCCAAATGCAAGTAGAATGTCCCTAAGACCAGAGTCACTGTTGACATCCACAGTACTTTATCTTTTCTTCTTGTTTTATTACACGAACTACTCATTTTTAAAAAATTTTATTTTACTTTTACTTTTTCTTTTTGAACCATTCATTTTGAGGTAACAGCACAGCTAACAAATTTTCATCTGCAGTTTTGACAAGGAATATCAAAGTAGATACCTCAGGAGACTCCATAAGATTGCCGTGTATCGGCATTATCACACACAGAAAGACGTGTCTGCAGCTGCTGTGACATCTTCAGACTGATTTTCATGGAGGATAATCCTTTAGTGAGTGAGATAAAAATGCCCAAATTAGTGAGGTAAAACTGTTGTTGAGGAGGAAATATGGCTATCCTGACTCTCTAGTCATACCTGCTAAATACACATCTTTCTCTGGTTTGATTTTGCCCTCTTGGTTGCTTGTAACCTGCTCTGTCTAGATGGGAATTCTATTGTGCACCTTTAAGAATTATCTTTATATTTTGTCAACACACCGAAAGTTATTTTCTCATTGTGCCGGGTAATTAGCCAGAGAGAGAATTCAATGATAATGGCATATATCAAGCATATATTTTTTACTTCAGAAATTGCTAATGAAAGACAACTGTCATCTCTGCTTGTCCCAGTAGTGTGTCTCTATTACTCAATGAACAGTTTATAAACTTAAACTAAGAGCAATCAGGGCTTCCCTGGTAGCTCAGACAACAAAGAATCTGTCTGCAATGCTGAGACCTGCATTTGATCCCTGAGTTGGGAATACCAGCCCACTCCAGTATTCTTGCCTGGAGAATCCCTGGGGACAGAGGAGCCTGGGGAGCTACAGTCCATCGAGTCACAAAGAGTCAGACATGACTGAGCAACTAAGCACAGCACAGTACAATCAAGTCTACCCTTTAACCTCTTCAAGTTCTTTCCTAGATCCTTTTCTCTCCTTGGTTTACTGTTATTCTTACTAAGTAATCCTATGCATGGGCATAGCTTTAATAAGCATATGTATGTTGAAGACATAAATGAGTATATCGAGCCTAAACCTGTCAGACCTCAGTCATTCCAACTATTATGTATCTTGATTTGAACATCCCTTTGACACCTCATCACAATAGGTGTAAAACTGGACATGTCACCTCTCTTAACCTGTCCCCTTCTTCCATATCCACAAGCAGAATTTGTTCTACTCTTCATGACCTCTGTCAGTAAATGCTAATACCATCCACTGACTTCCTTAAATCAGAAATTAAAACTATCTACTTTCTCTTTCCCTCATTTCTCTTTTCCAATCAGTCATCAAGTCCTGTTGATTCTTCCTCCTGTATAAATTCTAGAGGCAAACCACTTTTCCTTAATCCCAGAGCAACTACACTCACTCAGAACATTCTCATCTTCCCTCCGGATTCGCTAAAACAGTCTCATTACAGGTCTCACATGCCTCCTCTAATCCTGTCCTCAGACTCGAACAAGAGTGGTCTTTAAAAAAGCAAATGTGTTCCTCACATTCTGTTCACTGCCAGCTTAAACCATTTCACTGCCTTGCCACTACTCCTGACAGAGAAAACTTTTCACCCCATGTTACAAGCTGTGTCATATTCCAAGTCTGCTAGTTTTTCACCCTTCATCATTTATCTCTTATTCTTTTCACTCCTGACAGACTTGATTTCCAAAGTAGCACTCCTGTTTTTAACCTCTAGGCTGTCCCAGTTACCTGGAACACTTCCATATTTCCTTCAAATTTTAGTTCTTGAATGTCACCTCTCTTGGGTGTGAGTTGAGGATGAGAAGCAGACACACCAAAAAAGTTAGCCATTAGCCCATATGTGGGTCTTGTCCCTCCTGGACCTGCTTACTCCAGAGCTCATGAATACCTTCACAAAATGATAAACTGCTATGGGGCATGCCTGACTGTATGATGGAAAATCAGATTACATCTTGACCAAGATTGGTCTAGCAACCCAGATTAGCAGACCCCTTGGTATGTAACTATCAGATGATCTGTCTTTACAGGATCTAGTGGGCTTCCCTAGTGGCTAAGACAGTAAGAGTCTGCTTGCAGTGCAGGAGACCTGGAGTACAATCAAGTCTACCCTTTAACCTCTTCAAGTTCTTTCCTAGATCCTTTTCTCTCCTTGGTTTACTGTTATTCTTACTAAGTAATCCTATGCATGGGCATAGCTTTAATAAGCATATGTATGTTGAAGACATAAATGAGTATATCGAGCCTAAACCTGTCAGACCTCAGTCATTCCAACTATTATGTATCTTGATTTGAACATCCCTTTGACACCTCATCACAATAGGTGTAAAACTGGACATGTCACCTCTCTTAACCTGTCCCCTTCTTCCATATCCACAAGCAGAATTTGTTCTACTCTTCATGACCTCTGTCAGTAAATGCTAATACCATCCACTGACTTCCTTAAATCAGAAATTAAAACTATCTACTTTCTCTTTCCCTCATTTCTCTTTTCCAATCAGTCATCAAGTCCTGTTGATTCTTCCTCCTGTATAAATTCTAGAGGCAAACCACTTTTCCTTAATCCCAGAGCAACTACACTCACTCAGAACATTCTCATCTTCCCTCCGGATTCGCTAAAACAGTCTCATTACAGGTCTCACATGCCTCCTCTAATCCTGTCCTCAGACTCGAACAAGAGTGGTCTTTAAAAAAGCAAATGTGTTCCTCACATTCTGTTCACTGCCAGCTTAAACCATTTCACTGCCTTGCCACTACTCCTGACAGAGAAAACTTTTCACCCCATGTTACAAGCTGTGTCATATTCCAAGTCTGCTAGTTTTTCACCCTTCATCATTTATCTCTTATTCTTTTCACTCCTGACAGACTTGATTTCCAAAGTAGCACTCCTGTTTTTAACCTCTAGGCTGTCCCAGTTACCTGGAACACTTCCATATTTCCTTCAAATTTTAGTTCTTGAATGTCACCTCTCTTGGGTGTGAGTTGAGGATGAGAAGCAGACACACCAAAAAAGTTAGCCATTAGCCCATATGTGGGTCTTGTCCCTCCTGGACCTGCTTACTCCAGAGCTCATGAATACCTTCACAAAATGATAAACTGCTATGGGGCATGCCTGACTGTATGATGGAAAATCAGATTACATCTTGACCAAGATTGGTCTAGCAACCCAGATTAGCAGACCCCTTGGTATGTAACTATCAGATGATCTGTCTTTACAGGATCTAGTGGGCTTCCCTAGTGGCTAAGACAGTAAGAGTCTGCTTGCAGTGCAGGAGACCTGGGTTTGATCCTTGGGTTAGGAAGATCCCCTGGAGAAGGGCATGGCAACCCATTTCAGTCTTCTTGCCAGGAGAATCCCCATGGATAGAGGAGCCAGGCAGGCTATAGTGCAAGGCGTTGCAAAGAGTTGGACACAGCTGAGCAGCTAATACTTTCACTTATTCCATGGTATGACAAGGATTGTCGACCAACAGTAGAAATGATGTTTGCCTGGCCCCCAAGCCCCCAAATCTTTCATCACAATTGTCCTATCTGAGGTTGTTGTACATTTCATATAGAATCTTTATATTTCAGAGACCCTTCTAGTCTTACAGGCCAAGTGGCAGAGCTTCTTGACAGCCATGACTTGATAGAGCTTGGACAGTTTTGTGAGTCACATCTTTATCTAGATCCCATTTTAAAGATGACAAACTTAAATTATCTTATAAATTATTCAGAATGGCAACTCCAAAGTGAGGTATATATTGCCACCAATGTTTTAAGTTGTCTGAGGCAAATAAAATTAGTGCAATTTTAGGGAATAAAAGGAATATATGGGTTAGATAGTGTGGTTGGATTGGGGGAGCTTCTCTAAGGAGTTCATTTTTAAGTAAAGAGGAGAGTGAAAGGGAGTAGTCAGGAGTTGGGGCCTTGGGCAGGCCAACCCCAAAATATGCCTTAACAGCATATTGATTATTTTGCATTAAAATGCAAACTTTGCTTAAGTTGCTTACTTGAAAGTTAGATGATGCATGAGGGTCTCTTTGACCCTCCTTTCTGACTCCCTGAAAGCAGAAAATAAATCTTCCATTTCAGATGGCAAAGAATCCACCTGCAATGCAGGAAACACGTTTGATCCTTGGGTCTGGAAGATGCCCTGGAGAAGGGAATGGCTACCCACTCCAGTATTCTTGCCTGAAGAATCCCATGGAAGAGAAGTTTGGCGGGCTACAATCCATGGGGTTGCAAAGAGTTAGATACAGCTGAGCAACTAACACTTTCACTTTCAAAAGATGCCCTCCCTATACCTAGAATTAGAAAGACACCCTTATTGACAGAGTTAGGGAATTTAGGACCAAAAACTTAGTATAAATAAACTTTGTTACTTCTTTTCTAATTTATCCCCAAGTCCAAACTTTGCTTAAGTTGCTTACTAATTAAGGACTCAAAACTTGTCTCTTTTTCCTATCAATTCCTCTAAACTTACTGTTTCTTTGTCTAAAATGTGTAAAAGTTGACTGCTTTGGCCACTTGTGGGTACCATTTCTATGAGACTTCCATGGACACAAAGGAAAATGTGTTGCTTTATCTTCTGGTAATACATAGTGTCAGTTTTATTATTAACCCAGCCACAGGAACTGGATAGGTTTAGAGTAAATTGTCTAGATGACATTTCATATAGAATCTTTATATTTCAGAGACCCTTCTAGTCTTACAGGCCAAGTGGCAGAGCTTCTTGACAGCCATGACTTGATAGAGCTTGGACAGTTTTGTGAGTCACATCTTTATCTAGATCCCATTTTAAAGATGACAAACTTAAATTATCTTATAAATTATTCAGAATGGCAACTCCAAAGTGAGGTATATATTGCCACCAATGTTTTAAGTTGTCTGAGGCAAATAAAATTAGTGCAATTTTAGGGAATAAAAGGAATATATGGGTTAGATAGTGTGGTTGGATTGGGGGAGCTTCTCTAAGGAGTTCATTTTTAAGTAAAGAGGAGAGTGAAAGGGAGTAGTCAGGAGTTGGGGCCTTGGGCAGGCCAACCCCAAAATATGCCTTAACAGCATATTGATTATTTTGCATTAAAATGCAAACTTTGCTTAAGTTGCTTACTTGAAAGTTAGATGATGCATGAGGGTCTCTTTGACCCTCCTTTCTGACTCCCTGAAAGCAGAAAATAAATCTTCCATTTCAGATGGCAAAGAATCCACCTGCAATGCAGGAAACACGTTTGATCCTTGGGTCTGGAAGATGCCCTGGAGAAGGGAATGGCTACCCACTCCAGTATTCTTGCCTGAAGAATCCCATGGAAGAGAAGTTTGGCGGGCTACAATCCATGGGGTTGCAAAGAGTTAGATACAGCTGAGCAACTAACACTTTCACTTTCAAAAGATGCCCTCCCTATACCTAGAATTAGAAAGACACCCTTATTGACAGAGTTAGGAATTTAGGACCAAAAACTTAGTATAAATAAACTTTGTTACTTCTTTTCTAATTTATCCCCAAGTCCAAACTTTGCTTAAGTTGCTTACTAATTAAGGACTCAAAACTTGTCTCTTTTTCCTATCAATTCCTCTAAACTTACTGTTTCTTTGTCTAAAATGTGTAAAAGTTGACTGCTTTGGCCACTTGTGGGTACCATTTCTATGAGACTTCCATGGACACAAAGGAAAATGTGTTGCTTTATCTTCTGGTAATACATAGTGTCAGTTTTATTATTAACCCAGCCACAGGAACTGGATAGGTTTAGAGGGGTAAATTTCCTTCTCACCAGTGCAAGTGAACAGCAGAAGTATTGAGCTGGCCAAAAAGATCTTTCAGGTTTCTGTATGATGTTATGGAAAACCTCAATGAACATTTTGGCCAATCCAATATATCCACAAAGAAAACAGATATGAGAGAGGGTGGTGTGACTGGAGCATGGTGAAAAGAGGACAGGTGGTATCCTAAGTTTGGAGATGAAGTCAGGGATCTGACTATTTAGGACACTATAGTCATCTAATGGGCTTCCCAGATGATGCTAGTAGAAGAGAATTTGCGTGCAATGCAGGAGATGCAAGATATGTGGGTTGGATCCCTGGATCAGGAAGATCCTCTGGAGGAGGGCATGACAACCCATGCGAGTAATCTTGAATGATGAATCCTATGGACAGAGGAGCCTAGCAGGCTATAGTCCATGAGGTTGCAAAGAGTCATATACAACTGAAGCGAGTTAGCACAGCACCCAGCTATCCATTGATATATATTTGAATTTTATTCAAAGGATCTAGAGACAGTTGGAGTCACTTCCAATGTCAGAAACATGTTGGAAGGCACAGAAACATGTACAATGGAGTTTCAGATTGGAAAGTATGCACTGAATTAGGAACGTTGTTTTTATGTTCCCTGAGAAACTATGTGCAGTTCCGTGCAACGTGCATAGAAGTTTTATTGTATTCTAATGAAAGGAAATGTAAGATGTCTAATGGGTAGAATAAAGTAGTTCTAGATTCTATATAATTAAGAAAGCTAAATCCTGATTGCTTCAGTTTATAGCCAATAGTTTTTCTGAGAAGCCTTAGGTTTTTCATTCAGGAAGTCGCTTGATCAGAATGATCTATCTAAGCTTTTCATGATATAGGTTCAAAAATGGAGGCCTGAAGGCTGTGGAACTCAGTTGCATTGCACACAGAGAATGCCAGAGGCCTAGAGCTGCTGGCACAAGCGTTGCAGGAGGAGGCAGTAGATAAAAGGAGAGAATGAGGAACCAAGAAGCACTTGGAGTGTATCAAGTGTATCCAGTGTATCTAAATGGTAGAAAATTACGTTTTGAAGGCAATGTCACTCTGTCTTCTTGAAAGGGTAAAAAATGTCCTGTTGTTCCTACTCCTGAAAAGGGAAAAACTTTTTTTCATTTTTTTGAGATAGAAGAAAATTAAACTTCTCCACATCTGAGTTGTATTTTAAATTATACTTTGACTCACAGTTATAAACAAAGTGGCATAAGAAGACAGGGAAATCAGGAGTTAATTTCACCTGGGAATGAAAGGAAGTCATGAACCTGGACCTTGGTAGACTAGAAAGCTTTCCAGAAGGTAAAGATGGGGGAGCACAGGGCAGGGTACTCCAAACTGATGAAACAAAAAGGGAAGACAAACACTGAGGAATTCTATATGGTTCCTGGAAAGCAGGACAGGTTTCTCACCCAGAGGCCAAAGGTGTGAACAGAGATAAATCATTTTTTCAGGATCCTATTTACTTCCCTACAGATCTTTGATGAGGTGTCATTACTTAATTCAGTTCTGGGCTTTGAGAATGAGCCCTTTGTCCATTTTGCCTCTTCTTTCTTCTCTAGAATATGATTTTCCAGAGACACAGGGAAAGTCCCTTTGTGAGGATCATGGACAACTACTATTTCCAGTTTTTTATGCCCTCAGATTCTGGGTCTCTGATCCAAGCCCATCTGATTCATCCCACCTGTATTTTACCTTTGTATGTAAATGTAAATGCATTTTAATACCATTTAAGAATTACACCCTTATTAAGAAACTGTGCTTTGGTGAAAAGGAAGTAGTAAACAATAACAGGGAAGATGGTGGCGGGAGGGAGAGGGTCCAGAAACATAATGTCCAACTTAGGACACTGATGCACAGAAGGCCCAGAATTACCAAGTCTAGAGAGAGTCAGTCCAGAGCAGAGTGATAATCCATACTTGTGGGCAGTTGGTGGGAAAACTCCAGAAATAAAAGTAATCCATAGATGATCTGATTTATTATCTGACAAAAATATTTCTTGCTGTTTAACAAATACATTAACTTGTTAAGAAAAAAATATCAAGCACATGGAGAATTTTGCAACAAATGAGTTGGTCATTTTTAAAGCTTTTTTTTTTTTTAATATATATATTTTTAATTTTATTTATTTATCTTTTGGAGGGTGGGGTGGGGAGGGAGGGGGATGGGCGGGCCACTTCTATTGGTCTTTCATTTCCCTATTTTCATCCGTCTTTGTTCTTTGGCTCCTGTGGACCCTCCCATCGCAGTGGCCACGGTCGTCGCAGAGCACCGGCTCTGGGCGCATGCGCGCCAGAGCTCCTGCTCGGTAATTGGACACATTGGCCCAGCCGCTCCGCGGCACGTGGGATCTTCTCAGGCCAGGGATCAAACTGGCGCCCCTTGCACTGCAAGGCAGTGTCTTTACCCACTGGACCACCAGGGGAAGCCCTTTAAAGCATTTTTATTCCATTTTTTATTTGGATGTGATTTATGCACAGTAAAATTCAATGTTTTTAGTACATAGATACACATGTTGATAATGCTTGCAGTTATCACCACAGTCTAGAATAGGTCTATCAATCCCCTAAAGTTCTTTTGGTCCAGGTACTTAACCCCCTACTCACAGCTCTTGGCAATCACTGACTTTGCTGTCTCCGTAGTTTTGCCATCACCCTTGTGTGATACAAATGGGAGCATACATATGTAGTTTTCCGGTGAATTTTCAGATAGTTTCCCTTCTCTAGAATATGATTTTCCAGAGACACAGGGAAAGTCCCTTTGTGAGGATCATGGACAACTACTATTTCCAGTTTTTTATGCCCTCAGATTCTGGGTCTCTGATCCAAGCCCATCTGATTCATCCCACCTGTATTTTACCTTTGTATGTAAATGTAAATGCATTTTAATACCATTTAAGAATTACACCCTTATTAAGAAACTGTGCTTTGGTGAAAAGGAAGTAGTAAACAATAACAGGGAAGATGGTGGCGGGAGGAGAGGGTCCAGAAACATAATGTCCAACTTAGGACACTGGTGCACAGAAGGCCCAGAATTACCAAGTCTAGAGGGGTCAGTCCAGAGCAGAGTGATAATCCATACTTGTGGGCAGTTGGTGGGAAAACTCCAGAAATAAAAGTAATCCATAGATGATCTGATTTATTATCTGACAAAAATATTTCTTGCTGTTTAACAAATACATTAACTTGTTAAGAAAAATATCAAGCACATGGAGAATTTTGCAACAAATGAGTTGGTCATTTTTAAAGCTTTTTTTTTTTTTAATATATATATTTTTAATTTTATTTATTTATTTTTTAGGGGGGCAGGTTGGGGAGGGAGGGGGATGGGCGGGCCACTTCTATTGGTCTTTCATTTCCCTATTTTCATCCGTCTTTGTTCTTTGGCTCCTGTGGACCCTCCCATCGCAGTGGCCACGGTCGTCGCAGAGCACCGGCTCTGGGCGCATGCGCGCCAGAGCTCCTGCTCGGTAATTGGACACATTGGCCCAGCCGCTCCGCGGCACGTGGGATCTTCTCAGGCCAGGGATCAAACTGGCGCCCCTTGCACTGCAAGGCAGTGTCTTTACCCACTGGACCACCAGGGGAAGCCCTTTAAAGCATTTTTATTCCATTTTTTATTTGGATGTGATTTATGCACAGTAAAATTCAATGTTTTTAGTACATAGATACACATGTTGATAATGCTTGCAGTTATCACCACAGTCTAGAATAGGTCTATCAATCCCCTAAAGTTCTTTTGGTCCAGGTACTTAACCCCCTACTCACAGCTCTTGGCAATCACTGACTTTGCTGTCTCCGTAGTTTTGCCATCACCCTTGTGTGATACAAATGGGAGCATACATATGTAGTTTTTCAAGTCTGACTTGTTTTTTACTTAGCTTAATTCACTGTGCTTCATCCATGTTGTCATTATATAAGTAGCTTATTCCCTCTTTTATTAGTTTGTTTCTTTTCATTGCTGAGAAATACTCCATTTTATGGATTTTTCTCCCACAGTGTGATTATCCATTCACTAGCTGAGGGAATATTTGAGTTTTCTCAACTTTTAGAGATTTTAAATGAATTTAAGATACTAATTATTTTTCTTTTGGCCACTTCTATTGGTCTGTCATCTATTTATCTTTGTTCTTTGGCCTCCGTGGGCCTCCCATCACAGTGACCTCTCTCTCGGCAGAGCACCGGCTCTGGGCTCATGTGCTCCAGAGCTCCAGCGTGGTAGTTGGACACATCGGTCCAGCTGCTCCACAGCACGTGGGATCTTCCCAGGTCAGGGATCAAACTGGCAACCCTTGCACTGCAAGGCGGTGTCCCTACCCACTGGACCACCAGGGAAGCCCAAGATACTAGTCATATTTTAAAAAGCAAAAAATAAAATTATAATCACGATAAATTACTTGGTGAACAACATGAACATAGTTTGGATAATGCCAATTCTATCACTTCATGCAAAGATAGTAGAATCAAGCATTCCTTTAAAGATAGCAGAGTAGGGAAAGAAGAAGCTGTTCAAAAGAATATAAAGACTCATTACAAGTCAAACAATAGATAGTGCCTAAATTTGGTAAATGAAGGAATAAAAGCACTGATATTTATAAGTATGAAGAAAACTGCCAGAAAAAATTAGCTGATTGATTTAAAAGTCATTTCCTCTGGAGAACTGAGAAGGTTGGATCAAGTAACCACCGATTTTCCTTTCTTTTATTTGTGTGTATATGTATGTGTTTAATATAAAGAAGATTATATATTTATTTGGCTGTACAGGGTCTTAATTGTGGCATGTTAGGTCTAGTTCCCCAACCAGAGCTCAAACCCAGGGCCCTTGCATTGGATGTGTGGAGTCTTGGCCACTGGACCACCAGGGAAGTCCCTTTGTGTGTTCTTAAAAGCAAATTAGTTCCATTTAATTTTTTTAACCATGTGCTTCAATCCATGTTATAGAAACAAAATACAGAAACAATTCTTGGGTTTTTCTCAGTGTGTTCCAAGTAGCTCCTCCCAAGCTTGCTTTCTGTTCCTTGGATAACTATCTTTCCTCCTTTACTTTCTTTCCTTGTTCTTCTCTTCCTCTTTAATAAAAGAGCCCTTGCCCTGTCTGTTCCTCTTATCTTGGTTTACCTCGATGATGATGATTTTGCTTATCCCTTCAAGAATTTCTTTATATGTGCAATGAAATGAGATATTGGTAGAATCCTAATCACTCACTTGATCACCTCCTCTTAAGAAGGGACAATAAAGATCGTAAGGCCAGCTAGTTTCCCAGACCCAAATTTCCTCCGTGGGCCTCCCATCACGTGATCTTCGCACACGGCTCTGGGCTCATGTGCTCCAGAGCTCCAGCGTGGTAGTTGGACACATCGGTCCAGCTGCTCCACAGCACGTGGGATCTTCCCAGGTCAGGGATCAAACTGGCAACCCTTGCACTGCAAGGCGGTGTCCCTACCCACTGGACCACCAGGGAAGCCCAAGATACTAGTCATATTTTAAAAAGCAAAAAATAAAATTATAATCACGATAAATTACTTGGTGAACAACATGAACATAGTTTGGATAATGCCAATTCTATCACTTCATGCAAAGATAGTAGAATCAAGCATTCCTTTAAAGATAGCAGAGTAGGGAAAGAAGAAGCTGTTCAAAAGAATATAAAGACTCATTACAAGTCAAACAATAGATAGTGCCTAAATTTGGTAAATGAAGGAATAAAAGCACTGATATTTATAAGTATGAAGAAAACTGCCAGAAAAAATTAGCTGATTGATTTAAAAGTCATTTCCTCTGGAGAACTGAGAAGGTTGGATCAAGTAACCACCGATTTTCCTTTCTTTTATTTGTGTGTATATGTATGTGTTTAATATAAAGAAGATTATATATTTATTTGGCTGTACAGGGTCTTAATTGTGGCATGTTAGGTCTAGTTCCCCAACCAGAGCTCAAACCCAGGGCCCTTGCATTGGATGTGTGGAGTCTTGGCCACTGGACCACCAGGGAAGTCCCTTTGTGTGTTCTTAAAAGCAAATTAGTTCCATTTAATTTTTTTAACCATGTGCTTCAATCCATGTTATAGAAACAAAATACAGAAACAATTCTTGGGTTTTTCTCAGTGTGTTCCAAGTAGCTCCTCCCAAGCTTGCTTTCTGTTCCTTGGATAACTATCTTTCCTCCTTTACTTTCTTTCCTTGTTCTTCTCTTCCTCTTTAATAAAAGAGCCCTTGCCCTGTCTGTTCCTCTTATCTTGGTTTACCTCGATGATGATGATTTTGCTTATCCCTTCAAGAATTTCTTTATATGTGCAATGAAATGAGATATTGGTAGAATCCTAATCACTCACTTGATCACCTCCTCTTAAGAAGGGACAATAAAGATCGTAAGGCCAGCTAGTTTCCCAGACCCAAATTTATAGCCTCAAATAAAAAGCCCAGGCCTGAGTAATCTGACTATCCTCAAAAGTATAGTAATTCTCAGAGCAAATTGAGTTAGGGAATTATTTATTAGGATCAAGATTTTCTTCTTCTGGAATAAAAGTGACCAAAGTGATATTTGCTTCAAATCGGCAAAAACATTAAACAGGCTATTGAGAGAAAGTTTAAGTAGTGACAAGTCAATTGGGAACATGGGAAATGTAGAATATTGAAAACAAATGGACTCAAACATGGCATAAAAACCACAGGAAATTAGATTCCTTAGCAAGGCCAGAGGCTTCAGAAAAGGAAAGTAAATAATTTTGTGTGGCCCTGCTTATTTCCCTAGGGGCTAACGTGTGGCTGTATATTTAAGGATGCTTTCATTAGATTTTAGTACTTCTGACTTAATACATTCAGTACACCCTGGGATTTTCCAAAAGAAAAGAAGTTAATATCATGTAGATTAAATAAAGCTGTGTATAAGAGAATGTGTGTGCGTCAAATTTATTCCTTATTTCCCAAGTTTATTGACATAAAAAGGTCATAGGACACAATCGCACTAGGGTCAAACCACCCTTATCTACTTTTAAAGTGTTAGAGCATTTACTACTTTATAAGAGTTCCCTAGGTTGTCTGTCAGGTGAAATTTCAAGAATTCTCTTAGGAAGGATTAACAGAGCCAAGTCCAAGGTATGAGTTTGACACTGAAACATAATTTATATAGGTGCCTCTGGTTAAATATGATGCTGTTTCAATATTGCCCTAATAACCTTAATTCTATCCACTTTTAAGCTAAGATGTTTTCCTTAATGGCCACCCTATGAGAGCTCACATATTTGGAAAACTCTACCACTGCTTTTTTTAATTTTATTTTTGGAAAAAATACATATTTGGAAACAGTAAATCTGTATGATGATTTTAGATTTTATCAGAAAACCAAATAATGGAAAAGATGGGGACATATTTTAAGAAGCACGGTCTTAAGAAATCCATATTTTTAAGTATATGGCATTTTCAAAATATCTCACATTGATTGTTGTTAATTATATGTGATAAGGTAGGAGAATTACAGGGTTTTGCAAATTTATTTTTTACTCAGAAAAGTTGGGTCCTTGACTCTTCAGCTCAATGGAGTCAACTGACTCATGATCAAGTCATGACTCTTTCTTTTGAGTATTTCACTTCTTCTGATTTTCAGAGTCTTAATTTGTGAAATTGTTTTAGAAATGCCTACAGCTCCATAGGGTTGTTATAAAAACTAATGAGTACCTCAAACAAGGTTGTTATAAAAACTAATGAGTACCTCAAACAAGGTTGTTATAAAAACTGAGTACCTTAAATCAGTACCTGTTACTGATTTTTGTATCCCCAGTTCCTGAAGTGCTCCATGAAATATTTTGTAATTAATATATTTCCAAAGATTTTGATGTTAAAACATAAATTAATAGCTCAATGTTAATTTAATAATTTTGTTTTTCACCTTCAGATCTTGCTAGGAAACTTTATCACACATACTGCCGATCTTTCGTATAACAATCAGGATAGTCTATTTATAGTAGAGAGTATTGTCTAAAATATGTTTTCCTTTAGAATACCAGGATTTGGAAATGGCATTCTTATTAAATAACATGGTAATTAAAGAGTTATGAAGCTGAAAAAATCTTTCAAGACTATGAAATCCAGAGATAGGAAATACATATTTATACCTTTATGGCTTCATTCAAGTCTCTTATCAGTGTTGATGGTTGCACTTTTTATTTTCTGAACAGTTTTTCATTAGGATTTATATCATATATACTATGTTATGTCTGATCTGATTAATGTCCTCATTTTAGGTGATAGGATTGACACAGAATACAAAATAGACCCAGACAATAAGAATATTACTTTTATCTATATATTTTAAAATAAATGTGTACAATCATCTTGTAAGTAAAAATTTGATTAAATTCTATTCTGCCCTCATTTTGTCAATATTTTCAGAATGCTCCTTTAAGAAACCAGATTATTAAATGATTTTATAGGAAAAGAGGTGACATGGGGTAAATTCATGTGGAAGAAACAGATTCAGATGAAGTATTTCTTACTAGAATTAATCAGCAGCCAGGTGTAAGGTGTTAATTAACACCTGGCAGTTAAATAACAAATGAGTACCAACTGAGAAAACAGAGGCCATGAACACTTCTTGAGGTGACCAGAAAGAGAAAACCAAGGTAAACCAGCAAAAAAAACCTGTTACTAGTACAAATTTAGTAATAAAAGGATCATTTTTAGTTTGTATAAAATATGGGCTACTGTTGTTATTCAGTCACCAAGTCATGTCTGACTCTGCAACTCCACGAACTGCAATACAACAGATTTCCCTGTCCTTCACCATCTTGTGGAGTTTGCTCAAACTCATGTCCATTGAGTTGGTGATGCCATCCAACCATTTCATCCTCTGTCCCCTTCTATTGCTCTCAGTCTTTCCCAGCATCAGTGTCTTTCCCAGTGAATTGGCTCTTTGTATCATGTGGCCAAAGTATTGGAGTTTTAGCTTCAGCATCAGTCCTTCCAGTGAATATTCAGGGTTGATTTCCTTTAGGATAGACAGGTTTGTTCTCCTTGCTGTCCAAGGGACTCTCTACACTCTTCTCAACACCAGTTCGAAGGCATCAATTCTTTGGCTATCAGCTTTCTTTATGGTCCAACTCCCACATCCATGCATGACTACCGAAAAAACCATAGCTTTGACTATACAGACTTTTGTCAGCAAAGTGATGTCTCTACTTTTGAGTGTATTGTCTAGGTTTGTCATAGTTTTTCTTCCAGGGAGTAAGCGTCTTTTAATTTCATGGCTACAGTCATCGTCCACAGTAATTTTGGAGCCCAAGAAAAGAAAATCTGTCAGTGCTTCCATTGCTTGCCCATCTATTTGCCATGAAGTGATGGGACTGGATTCCATGGTCTTTGTTTTTTGAATGTTGAGTTTTAAGCCAGCTTTTTCACTCTCCTCTTTCACCTTCATTCAGAGGCTCTTTAATTCCTCTTCACTTTCAGTATTAAGGGTTGTGTCATCTGCATATCTGAGGTTATTGATATTTCTCCTGGCAGTCTTGACTCCAGTTTGTGCTTCATCCAGCCTGGGATTTCATATTATATACTCTGCATATAAGTTAAATAAACAGAGTGTCAATATAAAGCCTTAATGTGCTCCTTTTCCAATTTTGAACCAATCTTTAGTTCTGTATTTGGTTCTAACTGTTGCTTTTTGACCTTCAGGTTTCTCAGGAGGCAGATAAGATAGTCTGGTATTCCCATCTCTTTAAGAATTTTCCATAGTTTGTTGTGATCCACATACTCAAAGGCCTTGGCATAGTCAGTGAAGCAGAAGTAGATGCTTTTCTGGAATTCTCTTTTTTTTTTCTGTAATCTAACAGATGTTGGCAATTTGATCTCTGGTTCCTCTGCCTTTTCTAAATCCAGCTTGTGTATCTGGAAGTTCTCAGTTCACGTACTGCTGAAGTCTAGGTTGGAAGGTTTTGGACATGGCTCTGCTCGCATGTGAACTGAGTGCGATTTTGTGGTAGTTTGTATGTTCTTTGATATTGCTGTTCTTTGGGAATGGAATGAAAACTGATCTTTTCTGTTACCATGACTAGACTAACCAAATTAAAGGTATATGAACAGTAAGAACTAAAATTCCTATGACAACTGATTTTGTAGACTTAGCATTTTCTTGAGATAGTCCTATGAGAATATTTTTGTGGACTTCTTCCTTCTAAACAAGAAATGTGAGTTGGCATTCAAAGCCCATTCAATTCTTAGAAAAAAATTATACATCTAAATAATTCATCTACTTTTTAATAGAAGCACAAGTTAAAGAACCATTATAGGCTGAATAAATGATGTCAAACTTTTAAGGATGAATTAACCAGTATGTGCAGCAAAATATGCAAGTGCGGTTCTTTAAACTTCATGCTAATTCACAAGTCAAGGTGATATGGTAATCAATCATTACGGTTGTATTCAACATAATTTATTGTGTAACTCCTATCTTGTTTTATGGAAATAGATGAACTCTTTTAAAAATCAGAGAATTTTCTCAGGGAGCTTTTAAGAAGCACGTTTTAGGAGAAGTAATTTCAGTTTATTTAAGGGCTGTGTCATCTGCATATCTGAGGTTATTGATATTTCTCCTGGCAGTCTTGACTCCAGTTTGTGCTTCATCCAGCCTGGGATTTCATATTATATACTCTGCATATAAGTTAAATAAACAGAGTGTCAATATAAAGCCTTAATGTGCTCCTTTTCCAATTTTGAACCAATCTTTAGTTCTGTATTTGGTTCTAACTGTTGCTTTTTGACCTTCAGGTTTCTCAGGAGGCAGATAAGATAGTCTGGTATTCCCATCTCTTTAAGAATTTTCCATAGTTTGTTGTGATCCACATACTCAAAGGCCTTGGCATAGTCAGTGAAGCAGAAGTAGATGCTTTTCTGGAATTCTCTTTTTTTTTTCTGTAATCTAACAGATGTTGGCAATTTGATCTCTGGTTCCTCTGCCTTTTCTAAATCCAGCTTGTGTATCTGGAAGTTCTCAGTTCACGTACTGCTGAAGTCTAGGTTGGAAGGTTTTGGACATGGCTCTGCTCGCATGTGAACTGAGTGCGATTTTGTGGTAGTTTGTATGTTCTTTGATATTGCTGTTCTTTGGGAATGGAATGAAAACTGATCTTTTCTGTTACCATGACTAGACTAACCAAATTAAAGGTATATGAACAGTAAGAACTAAAATTCCTATGACAACTGATTTTGTAGACTTAGCATTTTCTTGAGATAGTCCTATGAGAATATTTTTGTGGACTTCTTCCTTCTAAACAAGAAATGTGAGTTGGCATTCAAAGCCCATTCAATTCTTAGAAAAAAATTATACATCTAAATAATTCATCTACTTTTTAATAGAAGCACAAGTTAAAGAACCATTATAGGCTGAATAAATGATGTCAAACTTTTAAGGATGAATTAACCAGTATGTGCAGCAAAATATGCAAGTGCGGTTCTTTAAACTTCATGCTAATTCACAAGTCAAGGTGATATGGTAATCAATCATTACGGTTGTATTCAACATAATTTATTGTGTAACTCCTATCTTGTTTTATGGAAATAGATGAACTCTTAATTAGTATAAAGAAGTCAGAGAATTTTCTCAGGGGAGCTTTTAAGAAGCACGTTTTAGGAGATTTGGAGTAAGACTTTAAAGTCAGTTAGGGCTACGAATCCAATAAAAAGCTGTAGGCATTTATGTTCTCATTTTCATTTTGTTTCCTCTTGGTAGTACAGGGAGACATCAAGCTGTTACTCTTTGTTACATTTAAATTTAGGATCCATTTCTTAAAAATGACATGGGAACCTATATTCCCTTATGTAACGTTCCCATAGATATAACAAGGTCAAAATGAATAGACATCTCACAACACATTCAAGTTGTTACAAGTGGGGAGTCATTCAATCTAAAGTGAATTTGTTGCATTTGAAAGACCCAGTAATTTGTTTGCATCCATTTATCTCTGTTAGGATTCTAGTTTTTAGCTCTTGGGGAAAGGTAAGCAGGGAGGTCGTTGACTGAATAATTCTAGGAAACTACAACAACACCTAACAGACCTGGCGTCTCACATACAGTCAGGTAGGTCATTTGTCAAGGACTTGTGTTCAAAGACTGACTACTTCCTCTGAGTCTGGCCTCACTGTCTGTCTTGAAGCTCAACCATGGCAGCCCCAAGTAAGGGAAAAATCATTCCTAACAGAAAATTGCCACAGAGTGTGTGGGCAGAGAGTAAGAGGAGCAAAGGCACAAACTGAAGAATGCAGATAAGACTCGCAGTGCAGAAGTCGATTAAGCCTCATTAAGTCTCAGCTTACCAGACACGTAGGTGGCTGTGTTAAATTTATGTTGCCTGAGGAATAAAATAAATAAAATTTTCAAAGTTTGGAGCCAAAAGTTTCTACACTCAGTTCTGACACTTCTGATTTATTTGTCAGTTCCACGAATACACCATTTTCCCTGTCTCAAACACCACTGACTTTGGGGTTCAGATAGCTCTGTGCCAGTGAGATATTTTAAGATGGGTTTAAACTTGTGCTTAAAAAGTCATCTTTGTCAGCTCTGTGTCTTGGCACAAAAATTGCACCAGGAAAGCAAGTTCTTGCTCCTGCCCACAGCCCCACTTGTGAAGGAAATTCAAATCAAACATGAGCACACTGCCTTTTTCTTTTTTTTCTTTTTCAACCCCAATTAAGTTGTATTTTCCTGCTATGGGGCAGTGCACAGGACAAGTTATTTACACAGATCTTAGAAGGCTAGAGGATGGATGGTTACTGTCACATTTTAGATCTCAGTGGTAAAAGGACTTTTTAATTTTTCTTAAATAAAAAGCTTGAAAGAAAGTTAAATGTAGAAAGTCTGGGAAGGCAGCAGAGCTTTCAAAAGCAGCCTTGCTAACATTAAGGTTTCCATGGCAACATTATCTTGTCCAAAGAGTTTATTGCTTCCTAATTTATCTACCATAAGATATTACTGTTTATTTTGACCTGCAGACCCAAAGTGATACTTATTACATGCACAGTGAAGTTATAATTTGAAATGCTCTGGCTTATTAGCATTGTTTCTTAACAGCCTGTTTTAGTGTGTTACTATTTGCCTATGTTATGTATCCAGCAGTATTGTTTGGATATTATCATATAGAACCTGTATATTAAGTAGATTTTGGGTAAATATACTTTTGACAGACAAGATGAGATAATAAATAAAATGAATTTTAAATATATTCACCCATTTCTTCAGCTATTTTAAACTACTCAACTTCAGCTTGGAGCATTTGGGTGAAACATAACACTTGCTTGCCTTGGCTATATGCCTTTCATTTTGCAGAGATTTTTGAGGTGTGAACCAAAAGATTTCACTTCATCAGAAACTTATGAAAACATTTTCTTCCAATTTTGATATGGCGTCTTTTGCTGATGACTCTTGGCACTGTACATAACCATCTCAGTTCATGAACAAACTTGAGCACGTAGGAGCCAAATGCCTCCCAAAATGCTCCTGAATATTAAAAAAAAAAAAAAAAAAAGATCAGTAGAGGCTTTGACCTCAGTGAATCATCTTGTTGGAGAGATAAGAGAGTCATGGATAAATATGACTAAGAATAACAAAGAACAAAAAATCAAGACTGTAAACAAACATAGCTCATGTTGACTATTTACCATGCATATATATTGTCCTGTGAATTTAATGTTCACTCTGTTCATAATGATGATTATGATTCCTATTTTGGAGATAAGGAAATAGACTTTCCAAGGTCACATAGAGTGGCAGAGATAGGATTTGAATGTGTCACCATAAACTCCTACTTGTAATTTTCTCCCAGTGATACTTAAAAGCTGTTTGAAAGGGAGTTCTATCATTCTGAACCAGAGACAGTGGAGAAGACACTACAGATAGCCAAAGACAAAGACTTGGAAGGTGCCTTAAATGTGCTTGCCTAGAAAGGACAAAAATTTTAGTAGCTGGGAAGAGGTAATTTTGAACAAAGATGGATGCAGAAGGCAACAACTCCCACAGAGAAAATCTAAATGCAATAGTGGATTGGAATAAGATGGGGAAGGGCCACGTTTTCTGACCAAAGCATTTAGAAATATATTATGCAGCCCCTGAGATATGGGCAGCATTCTTACTTAGAAGATTGAAGAAATATTGGAAACATAGTCCTAGGAGGGCAACAGAGTACAGAATGAGAGTAGAGATTCTGGAAGCAGGAGGACAGGAGGGGCAGAACACGGCCAGGAACAGAAAGAGATGTGAATATCCATCAAAGATAAAGATTGATAGTCACATCCAAAGAGATCATGTATTGTTGTTGTTCAGTCTTTAAGTCATGTCTGACTCTTTGCTACCCCATGGAATGCAACATACCAGGCTCCTCTGTCCTCCACTCTCTTCTGGAGTTTACTCAGACTCATGTCCATTGAATCAGTGATGCTATCTAACCGTCTTATCCCCTGCCACACCTTTCTCCTTTTGCCTTCAATCTTTCCCAACATCAAGGGCTTTTCCAATGAGTCAGCTCTTGGGAGCAAATAGCCAAAGTATTGGAGCTTCAGCTTTATTTCAGCAACAGTCCTTCCAATGAATAATCAGGGTTGATTTCTTTTAGGATGGATGGATTTGATCTCCTTGCAGAGATCATGTAGAAGGAAATAAATTAAGCAATAGTCCTCTAAAATTCTTCTACTCTATGTTTTATTTAATAATCTTAGTCTGGAAGTAATGTAATAAAACTGGTAGAATCTTACTACCTGGGATGAGTGAGGGAGACAGGAGGTTATTGTTAAAAATGCTGTAAATTGGAAAGTGCTACACAAAAACATGCATTAATTTCAATAATACAGATGCCTAACCATACCCAAAGAGCACTTGTTTTAGTAACTAGATAAAGGAAAACTTTGCAAATAGCATTTTAATTGTAAATAACTACTTCTCCAATGCAGTAGTACTTGAAAATGTCTTCCTTTCCTATGGCTCCTGAGTTTTATTTAAACAATGCACCTTCACTGTGGAAGAGATGCTAATGAATTCAAGTGAACCTTAGCCACGCTCTACTTCACACCATATTATCCCATTTAATAATTGGTACACTTTATATTTTTTAATGTGTGACAGAAGCAAGACCTCAGTTACTCCCAACTTCTGTGTCTGATGAAATGATTTCAAGAGAATTCAGGAGCTCATTTAAGTTCTCAAACTGGTTCATGGTTTACATTTTAGAGAGGCTTACCTGGAGATCTCTAAGACTTAGTTTCTGTTAAAGAAAGTATGTCTTTGATATGAATGAAATAGGTTAATCTTAATGAGATGAAAACTGGATCCATCTTTTTTCAAAAGGTGAAAGGACTAGTATAGGCATCACAGGCATAGCATTGGCATTTTCATAGGAGTTCGGTCTGCATCAAACCAGCTGACTAGTAGAAATGCTTCGTTACATTCCGTCAGTAACCAGGAATAGCAGAATAGCCTGAAAGAAATTTGGCAGATCATTGCATCCATAGAGATAATGTGTGAATGACCTTGAACTTGCTTTTTTGGCCACTTCTATTGATCTTTCATTTATTTATCTTTATTCTTTGGCCTGTGATTGAATCAGTGATGCTATCTAACCGTCTTATCCCCTGCCACACCTTTCTCCTTTTGCCTTCAATCTTTCCCAACATCAAGGGCTTTTCCAATGAGTCAGCTCTTGGGAGCAAATAGCCAAAGTATTGGAGCTTCAGCTTTATTTCAGCAACAGTCCTTCCAATGAATAATCAGGGTTGATTTCTTTTAGGATGGATGGATTTGATCTCCTTGCAGAGATCATGTAGAAGGAAATAAATTAAGCAATAGTCCTCTAAAATTCTTCTACTCTATGTTTTATTTAATAATCTTAGTCTGGAAGTAATGTAATAAAACTGGTAGAATCTTACTACCTGGGATGAGTGAGGGAGACAGGAGGTTATTGTTAAAAATGCTGTAAATTGGAAAGTGCTACACAAAAACATGCATTAATTTCAATAATACAGATGCCTAACCATACCCAAAGAGCACTTGTTTTAGTAACTAGATAAAGGAAAACTTTGCAAATAGCATTTTAATTGTAAATAACTACTTCTCCAATGCAGTAGTACTTGAAAATGTCTTCCTTTCCTATGGCTCCTGAGTTTTATTTAAACAATGCACCTTCACTGTGGAAGAGATGCTAATGAATTCAAGTGAACCTTAGCCACGCTCTACTTCACACCATATTATCCCATTTAATAATTGGTACACTTTATATTTTTTAAATGTGTGACAGAAGCAAGACCTCAGTTACTCCCAACTTCTGTGTCTGATGAAATGATTTCAAGAGAATTCAGGAGCTCATTTAAGTTCTCAAACTGGTTCATGGTTTACATTTTAGAGAGGCTTACCTGGAGATCTCTAAGACTTAGTTTCTGTTAAAGAAAGTATGTCTTTGATATGAATGAAATAGGTTAATCTTAATGAGATGAAAACTGGATCCATCTTTTTTCAAAAGGTGAAAGGACTAGTATAGGCATCACAGGCATAGCATTGGCATTTTCATAGGAGTTCGGTCTGCATCAAACCAGCTGACTAGTAGAAATGCTTCGTTACATTCCGTCAGTAACCAGGAATAGCAGAATAGCCTGAAAGAAATTTGGCAGATCATTGCATCCATAGAGATAATGTGTGAATGACCTTGAACTTGCTTTTTTGGCCACTTCTATTGATCTTTCATTTATTTATCTTTGTTCTTTGGCCTGTGTGGGCCTCCCATCACAGCGGCCTCTCTTCTTGTAGGGCACTGGTTTTGGGCACATGGGCTCCTGAACTCTGGCTCCGTAGTTGGACATATAGGTCCAGCCACTTCACGGCACGTGGGATCTTCTCAGACCAGGGATCGAACCAGCACACCTTGCAGTGCAAGGCAGTGTCCTTACCCACTGGACCACCAGGGAAGCCCGATCTTGAACTTCATACGTTGCAGGAGATGTTGGTGTAAGGAAGCCTCTTCCCAATAAAGAAAAATAAGCAAGCAGTTGTTGCCATTTTAAAAAGAAAACTGCCAGCTAAGGAATAATGTCAGTTCCTAGAGAAACCTAGAGAAATAGTAAGTGTAAGTTGCTATTAATCAAAAAGGAGAAATTACATCTGAAGCATCTATTATTTGTCTTAAAAACTAAGAACCTCTCCTTGTGAATTCTGATTTTTTTTCAGAAGCCCCTTCGCTTTATCTCGAAGGCTACTCACTTATGTGATTATCACTTTATGGGGTTTTGCAGAGTGGCATAAAAAGCTGAAAGGTGAGTTTGTCAATCCTGTAAGTCAGGGTGAAAATGTGTTTTAATTCTCAGCTACACTAGTTGGACTGAGTGCCTTGGAGGAAAAGGGAGATTGCTTTGACAGGTTCAGAAATCTTGCTTCAACTTAGGCAGTTATGTGCCGTAAAGAAAGCTGGGTGCCTTATACAACAGTAAACCCTGTGAATTCAGGCAGGATTCTTGTCATATCAGTTGAAGTGCTGATACTTATTCTATTTCCTACACCAGTAAGCAATGTGTTGTAAGTAACAGAAAATTTCACTTATGGTGACTAACATAATTAAGAACTCTAGTGACTTTTCTTGTAACGGATTCCAGGGGTAAGTGTTACAGGGCTCCTTATATCTACTGCTCTGGCATTCTTAGTTGTCTATTTCATCCTCACGATCACAAGATGACTGCTGAGTCTCTAGGCATTGCATCTTTGCTCCTGGTCAGAAGAAGAGTAAATGGGCAAAAAGGAAGGTTAAGTCTCTCTGTTGTGAAAATCTTGCTGAGAAGTCTAGAAGATTTCCACTTGTATCTAACTGGCCAGAATGTGATCACATGGAAACAGGAAAGTGAGGGTTTATTTTTTTTCTGTAATTTTTATTTCTTTTAGGGACAGGTTGTCACATTACAAAATTAGAGTCCTATTAGGAAGGTAGGGAAGAGAATGGATATTTGGTATCTAGAACACATTAATTGTTAGCTGCATCATCCCAATTTTTTACATTTTGGATTGTCACTTGTTTCTCCTGCTTATCTTCAGAGGCTGATCATTATTCTGACTTAAGCAAAAGATGGGAGATGCTTATTGCCAGCATGCATGATAAAAAGAAACACAAGAATCACGATGGAAACTTCTAAAGAAAGTCAGACTAGAATTTTCTAGTAAGAGACCTTTGGAAAAGATTTTGTGTAAAGGAAGTTTTCCAGTAGAAATAAAATCTCAAAAAACTAAAAATGTGGACAGACTCTTGGGTGAAACACACAGAAAATATGATTCAGTTCACAGATAACGCAAACACTGAACTTCTCTAATATTTTTAGCCAGAAGTGAGAGGTAACAGTCACTGACCTAAAAACAAAGATTAGCCAGAAGGCTAAAAAGAGTGATGAGTAGATGAATGATAAAGAAAGCTAAAATGCTCAGGAAGAAGAATTATTTTCTCTAGAGCACTACTCTATGGAGAGTAGAGAGTAGAGAGTACTCTATGGAGAATCATAAAAACAATAGAAAAAAATCATGAAATATGAAAGCATAGTATACCAATACATGCAAAAATGGGCATTACAAGTCTAAAGTAGAAAATATATAGGAATTTGTGGAATTACTTCACAGATTGAGATATGAGTATTGTCTTTACTTGTAACAGCAAGCAGTCATGAGCCTCTGTGGAAAATGTCTGATTGCTTCAGACCTTTCATGGAAAATGCATAGTGTCAGAAAGCTGAATTTGAGATTTCAAAGACAAAATCTGATTTGAAAATTCTACAAGCATAATTTTCTTTTCCAGTCTGGATTTGAAACTTTAAGCCCTAATTAAGGTTTCCTAGATACTTCTTTACACACCTGGAAATTTCCCCTAAGGTTATTTAGAGATGAAGTGAGAACAATGTGAGGTTCAGGGAGTCCTAGAAATGTACTTTATTGTTTCTTCCTTTTTCCCTCTCTGGATCTACACACAGTAAAAGAGAGGTAGGAAGGAAAAGGATAAGAACAAGTGATTTTTCCCAAGGTTTCATGCGTTTGATGATTGGTGAAAAGTTAGTTCTTCTCCACTCACTTCTGTTAGTGACTTTTGTATCAAGAATTTTACTGAGATTCTCAGGTGGATGAGTTGGTCTTTCTCCTCACTGTTCAGAGGAGACACTGACTCATAAAACCACTCTATTGGCGATAATTACTTATAATGGAATATATAATCCCAGGTACATAGACTATAGGACTCAGCTACAAACTGTATATTTGGTAAGGGGTTAATTTCTCCATCTCTCCACAGGGCCTCTTCTTGGTTCCTTGTCATGATAGAGCTTATTTCTCATTTCATATTTGTAGTAATTTTTCCTCTACATCACTATGATCTTCATATATGCCTAACAGTTTAAATTATCCCCTTTTTTCTTATCCTATTAAAGAGTTACAGACAAAAACACTATGTATGTGTATATGCCTACTATACAATATACTGAATAATAAAGTAATACTTTACAACAAATTTTATAAGCAAAAATATTTACCAATAGATATATATCTCTCTAACCATCTGATCTGAAGGAGAGGTAAAGTCATTTCAAAGTGATGATGGTAAAAATAAAATGGTGTACATATCTGGTACTTAAGAATAATGCCTTTAATTCTTATTCTTCACATTTTGCTTATTGCCTGACCATTTTTTTCTCTAATCTCATTTTAAAACAGTTTCTTTTTTCCCCTCTGCTATTGCTTTTAGAAGAGATTTTGAGGGTGACTGTTTTTTTATTGATTATCAGAATCATTTTCTATGGTTTGATGCAATGGGGAGAGGAAAAAGGAAAAAAAAAAAGGCTAAAATCCAATAGCAAAAAAAAAAAAATTTTTTTTAGGATCTCAAATAATAGTGGTTCAGTGGGTGAAGAGTCTGCCTTGCAGTGCAAAGATCACCAGTTCGATCCCTGGCTGGGGAAGATCCTAGGAGCCACGAAGTGGCTGGACTGGTGTGTCCAGTTATGAGCCAGAGCTCTGGAGTGCATGTGCCCAGAACCAATACTCTGTAACGAGAGAGGCCACTACAATGGGAGGCCCACACATGCCAAAGAATAAAGATGAAGAAAATAAATAATAATTAATAGCAAAATATTTTAAAAAAAATAGACTCAAACTCTCATTGGCCTCAAAGAATTCACTGCCAATTTAACCTACTTTCCTTCTTCTTTTCTCCTATCATTTCTGGAATATTGCAGAGAGAGAGCCTCAGTCCAACTAGTCAAAATAGTAAAAATAGGGACTGAGAGTAGAACACAGATACAACAGGAAGGATGGTAAGGAGTTGAAGAGTTCCTGGCCAAACCCCCCACCACATCTTTGAGCATTAAACACAGGCCACATTTGGTTTTGATGAACATCCTGTCATTAAAAGAGAGAAAAAGGAGGACTAATGGAAAGTGTATCCATCATTCTCCCAGCTACCAAAACTACAGACCAATTTCAGGAGAACATTTGTCTTTAAATGCGCTGTATTGCCACCAAACATAAGCTAGTGCTAAATTGGCAGTTCCAGGAAGATTTTTTGTGATTGCATTGGCTGGCTGCTTGAGAAGGATAGTTGGTGTCCAGGGATCTAAAACAGTAAAATCTACTTATTCCTTAGACACATTCTCTTTTTAGACCTTTGACTGACTCCCATCACCAGATTGGGATGGAGAGGAGGGGGAATCAAACAGCATTTTCTGCTCATTTGAATTTAAGAAACAAGACAGACAATTTCTTTTTCTTTTTATTCTTTTTATCAAGTAGACAAGTACTCTCAAAAGGAAGAGAAATGGAGTCTGCAAAAGGCTCTAACACTACAATCTCTACTAAATTATAGATGATTGGCCTCTTAGAAACCAGTGTGATTGAAATTGTACATGCAAGCCAACCCACAGGATAACATCTTTTTACTCTCTTGTAAAACCATACATCATTTTCCCCTAAAATTAGTGACATTCACTAAAGGGTAAAGGGCTATGTTTTGACATTAATAAGAAATCAGAGTTTCAATTTCAAAGCAAGGTAATAAAATTAATTCTTAGCTATAATGGGTATTAACTGTTATAAGTTATGATTGGATCAAAAATCCTACATATTGAGCCCATAGCAGTTGGAAAGAAGCACCTGGAAAATATTCCTCTCCAGAAGGAATTTTTTAATAGTCCAGGAAATTCAGAGAGGTAATGTTTACTAGACATTGATCAAATTTTATCCCTTACTAGGAAAAAGTCTATTTTTACCTTTACTTTATATAGTTTGTTTCTTTATTCTTTATAGAACATTTATTGACTGATAAATCAATTTAGCTTGCAGCTAATTAAATTTTCATAGCTAATTTGATTTTGCATCACTTTATTAGAATAGTTGGAGTATAGGTTTAAGATGGTTGACAGAATACTTGTCGGTCTTTATTCCTCTTGAGAACAAAAACAGTATTAAATCTGTAAAGTAAATATCATCCTAAAACAATGGAGTCAGTAGCAATGATGATAGAAGAATTAATCTCAGTAGATAAGAGATTTTAACAAATATCTGAACTATGGAAGTTGAATGAAACATGTGGAATGGTGAAATACAACAACAGAATTTATAACTTAAGTTATGCATGGAGAAAGTGAGTAGATAAGATGTTTAATCTTTGGTTTGAGTCCTCAAACCTCAGAGAACCCCACACTCAGAGATAGAATATATAACAGAGACCCAGAGTGGAAAGCAGTACTGAAAAGTTTAGCAATGAAGAAGATTTATCCCAGTTATCCCTTTAACCTTAATACATTTCTGTCTCTCTACTCCAAAAGGGAAATTATAAGGAATATATTTATCCCTAGAGAGGAAAATATGAACTGTTATTCTGAAAATAAAGTGAAGAGAATACCTGGAAACTTCTACTTTGTCTATATGGATGTCTACTCAATGATAAAATCTTTTCATTTCAGTGTGAAGTAAGAAAAAGACCATATAAAGTCCTGCTTTGTCCATTCACATCAAAGTACATAAATGTTCAAATCAATCTTTCTTTTTAATCACTCCAAAATATGAAAAGATAACCTGAGAACATAAAGTGAATATAGCCTGTAGAATGAAGGCTTTCTTGGTGGCTCAGATAGTAGAGAATGCACACTAAACTCAAAGGAAGAGATATATCAGATACATGCTAAGTCACTTCAGTTGCTTCCAACACTTTGCAACCTCACAGACTGTAGCCCTCCAGAGGGGAACAAAATCAGACTGACATCAGACTTTTCATCACTACAATAAATGCCAGAACATTAGCATATATGGCCTTTGTATCTTCTGAGGAATATTAATTTTGATCAACCAGTCTTTAGTCAATCAGCTGACTGGTGGCATTTGGGAGAAAATAGTTTCCGGTTGTATAAGTACTTCTTATTTTTATGTCCAATGAAATATTTCTGTGAGTGTTTCTTGAGAATGAACTCCATGAAAGTTAAAAAACAGGAATATATGGGATATAAGAAATGATAAGAATAATCCAAGATCCTAACAATAGAAAATATCAATTGTACCCAATACAAAAAGAAATCAGTGGTTGCTAGGAAGTATATCATCAAAATGAAGACTAGACAATATGCTGAACAAAATTATAGATGGCTCATATTTCTTCTTAAAGAAATAAAGGCTATGAGTTATTTCAAGAAATACCAAATAAACTGTTCAAGTAAATAATTGTCCCAACATAAAGTAAATTCAGGCATGATGTGATTTACTTGATAGAATACACTAAAGGAATTTCTATTTGATATTTTTCTTTGACTAGCAATTAACTTATAACATTGAGCCTATAGAAAAAGAATAAGAATCATCAGTTGCTACTTGGCTCTTCAATAAGCAACATTTACATTGCCATAATAATATAAACACTGTTTTTGTTCTTCAACTTTACAATCCATGTTTAGATTTCATTGTTGTTGCAGAATATAATGTAAATGTTGCTACCAGATATCGAAAATAAAGTGAAGAGAATACCTGGAAACTTCTACTTTGTCTATATGGATGTCTACTCAATGATAAAATCTTTTCATTTCAGTGTGAAGTAAGAAAAAGACCATATAAAGTCCTGCTTTGTCCATTCACATCAAAGTACATAAATGTTCAAATCAATCTTTCTTTTTAATCACTCCAAAATATGAAAAGATAACCTGAGAACATAAAGTGAATATAGCCTGTAGAATGAAGGCTTTCTTGGTGGCTCAGATAGTAGAGAATGCACACTAAACTCAAAGGAAGAGATATATCAGATACATGCTAAGTCACTTCAGTTGCTTCCAACACTTTGCAACCTCACAGACTGTAGCCCTCCAGAGGGGAACAAAATCAGACTGACATCAGACTTTTCATCACTACAATAAATGCCAGAACATTAGCATATATGGCCTTTGTATCTTCTGAGGAATATTAATTTTGATCAACCAGTCTTTAGTCAATCAGCTGACTGGTGGCATTTGGGAGAAAATAGTTTCCGGTTGTATAAGTACTTCTTATTTTTATGTCCAATGAAATATTTCTGTGAGTGTTTCTTGAGAATGAACTCCATGAAAGTTAAAAAACAGGAATATATGGGATATAAGAAATGATAAGAATAATCCAAGATCCTAACAATAGAAAATATCAATTGTACCCAATACAAAAAGAAATCAGTGGTTGCTAGGAAGTATATCATCAAAATGAAGACTAGACAATATGCTGAACAAAATTATAGATGGCTCATATTTCTTCTTAAAGAAATAAAGGCTATGAGTTATTTCAAGAAATACCAAATAAACTGTTCAAGTAAATAATTGTCCCAACATAAAGTAAATTCAGGCATGATGTGATTTACTTGATAGAATACACTAAAGGAATTTCTATTTGATATTTTTCTTTGACTAGCAATTAACTTATAACATTGAGCCTATAGAAAAAGAATAAGAATCATCAATTGCTACTTGGCTTTTCAATAAGCAACATTTACATTGCCATAATAATATAAACACTGTTTTTGTTCTTCAACTTTACAATCCATGTTTAGATTTCATTGTTGTTGCAGAATATAATGTAAATGTTGCTACCAGATATCTAAATAAAGATTAGTTTTCTAGTATCAGAGGTATAGGCTAGAACATAAATTTTTATATAGAGTCAAAATCCCTGAGTATGATAAGAACAAAAGCAAAATTTAATGCCATTCCTCTTTCCTGGTAAACCATAGTGAGGAAGAGAAAAAGAGGATTCCCAGACAAAGACAGACATTAAAGTGCATGGTTTTCTCACCACTCCAGGGATAGTAATGCTCAGAATGAAGGCACGGAAAGAGTGAGCTTTTTTTCAGATGGCCATAAATAATAAAAAATCTGGTTCCTTTTCATTCCGGAGGAATCCCAATGCGGTCACTGCAACAAGAGTTGGCCCAGTGTTTGAACTGTTGCCTCAAACTGTCTTGAAGTGTTTTTAGTTGGATGGAATGGACAGCCTAAAGTAATGCAGACGGCCAGTTGCTTATGTATTACTATATATTATTCTTATAAAGAGGGGTTGGGTTTGCATTTGGGTCTTGTGCAGTGAAAAATGCATTGGCCTTTCCAAAGCGTGTTACTGCTTCTTTTCTAGGGCTTCTGGTTCTTAGGATAATGCTCAATGACCGTAGAAAGAAAGATTTATAAAAGTTCTTTTCTTCCCCAGGTATATCCTAAGGAGTCCTACCAACATATCTTGATTACATAAAAATAAAGGTATAGATAATGGAAATTAAAATGTGTAGGTCATGCAGACAGTTGGGGTAGGGAGAGTGTAGCAGTCTTATGAAAGTGGCAGTCAAGAAAAAAACTAGCAAATAGCACCAGGACACAAAAGAGGTTTGTGTATTATTTTGAGTTACATAAATAATTAACAGACAAACTAAAAATACTGATTTAACCAAACAGGAAGTGAGACTATAGGTGGACAAACACTAAAACATCTATCACAGTAGCAAGTCAGTAGTTAATGTCAATGTTAATAAATCAATTATAATCTCATAGGTATATGGGAGTTGGAAGGACATTCACCACAGAAGTAAAAGTACCAGTTGATGTTAGGAGCAGGACTGGGAACAGGAGCAATGGACAGGGGTCTGTTACTTTTCACTCTGAGGTCACTGCATTATTTTTTCATTATGAGTCTGTGTCACTTTATGAGACCAGTGCTCTAACCCTTGAGCTACAGAGCCTGCTGTGTAACAATTAGACATATATTTAGAAAAGGACAAAACAGATTGGACCAGTTGATCAAAATGACTTGACAGTGTTTGTTAAGTATTTGTTTCCTGGTGCTAATGCACAATCTTCCTCACTTTCTTCTTTCTCCTACCTTATTCCCACGTGTACTCCTGTGCATCTCCTTTGTTCTACTTACAACATACTCAGAAATTCTTTGTGCTATTTCACTATGCATATAGTAATCACTAAAATGTCTATTGAATCAGTCTTGTAGTTAATATATTATTTTTATGTTCTTTGTACTACACAAGGTGATTGACAGATTAGCTCAGTTGTTCTTGCTATTTTTGGATAAGAAAACTGATATTTCTTGTCAAATTTATTTCAAGAGAGTCTGAACATTAAGTTAGTGCTATCAATGGTAAGATCATAGTAAAAGAAAATATTTTCTGAGGGGAAAGAATGGATACTTTTATCTAGAAAATGGGTGATTCAACCAAAGCAATTACTTTTCTGTGAAGCCTCAAAAGACAAAGAAGGACTATTTTCAGAAAATAAAGAATAACCTTGGAATTTATCAATAAACTTTTCATGTTCCCAGTTTGCCTGCAGAGAACTATCATTTCATTCTACTGTTGCCTTTTGCTTTTTTTAGTACATAGTGGATGTGTCAAAGAATTTTTATTAATACCCTAGCCTTTCATTGGGGAGAGATTTCTATAACATCTTTTCTTTTATTTAATATTGTTCTCTGTATGTCTCACTTTTGGACTTTGGTGAATTAAACTTTCTATATTATATGTTAGGCCTTGAATCTTCTAGTCCCTTTTTAGCCTCTTCCATGTCATCTCATGCTTCTGTGAAGAGCCCAGGCTTCCAGTCACGCAGGTAGTGGGTAGCATCCTTGAATAGAGATGACAAAATGATGATCTTTCACTGAGCTCAGCTTACACACTTCCCCAGATTCATTTGGCCCTTCGACCCCTCTGACCTTCGTCACTTCCTTGACTTCTCAACCTGAGTGGGTCCCAGTGACTACACAGGCCATTCCATGCTCACAAAGCCTGGCCACCATCTTTGATCTTATCACATCTTCTAATCTCTCTAGCTGTCTTCTAGTGACAAGGGCTCAGTTTTAGCAAAGGCTCCCATGCACTCTCTGCAGTGAGAGCCAAAGTAATGCTCTGGTCCGACCAGATAAGTTTAGGAATGCTCTGACTTTCTCAGCAGCTGCCTAGAGAAGCCTCATAAAACAGCCTGGCAACTGAGTAGAGGTATTGCCCGACGAGTCAAATTTGACCAGAGAAAGGTCGTACTTAGCGAGCAGCTGTCAGATACATTAAGGGACTAAGTAACAAGGTTTGTTTCTTATGCCAACCTGGTACCACACTTGCTTGTATTTGTTTCCCTTTTTTTCCCTGTGTCATTCCCAGTATCCCTTATTCTTAGGAGGTACTCCCTATTCCCTAGGATTGTGCTCCTCCAATAAAATATTTGTATGAAAACGTCACTTCAAGCTCTGCTTTCTAGAAACCTGGGCCATGTATTTGGCACCTCTATCTGGAAAACAGACCATCAGGAGAGGAATTTCAGTCAGATTGTCCACCAATAGAAGGGAATTTTTTTTTTTCTCTGCAATTTTTAAAAAATATTTACAGTTGTTTTTTTCCTCACTGGTGGAAAGTGAGGTGAGAATAAACTAACCATTTACAAGTATTTATGTTTTCACCTATGGTTAACTGGATTGAGATGTTGGTGAAAGACAAAGCAGTAAGGGAGCAAATGTTTAATGCAGTCGGTTGATAATTAAGTGACTGTGGTTGGGATGGCTGGTTTTAATAGCATTGGAGGGCAAATAAAGCATACTTTGAAAATCAGAGATCTGAACTGCAACTTTAAAAAAGATTCTTATTCCTTGATGCATAGGGCACTCTCAATTAAAAATGAGGCTTAGAAATTGAACATAATGGTGGTGGAGCTGCAAAATGCAGTTGAAAGAATGGATCCCTGAAATAGGTGATGAGACCCTCAGTTTATAAAACTGAGAGTCTTGAACCTTCAAATTCCACTGAAACCTTCTGGCTTATAGAAATATTCAGTTTCCTGTTACTGAAAGAGAAGAGTTTATCTATATCTGAATACTATGCAGTGTCTCACCCCAAAGGGTGTGAGGCTTGTTTTCTTTAGGACTTACTCCATTATCCATCCTTTCCTCCAAGTCCCCAGGAAGCATTGTTCTTGGAATAAAGAACAGCCCACAAAAGGAATTGTACATATATGTATTGTCAGGAACTGAATAAACATGTATGGGAATGTATTTTGAAGGTGTGAACCTCGAGAAATGGAATATAGGGATGAACAGGGAAGAGCTCATTGACACGGGGTCATTCACACTAACAGTTCAACATTCTGGCAAGTGTACCTGAAGCTGGTCATAGTGCTTCACTCTCATGGCTCCTTGATAACTGGGTGTAACATCGACTTATGGTAAATGAAGTGGAGGTCTCAGAGTACTTGACACAGTATTGAATGAAGGATTAGACAGAGTTGAAAATGCCAGAATGTTAGAATGAATTTAAGTAGTAAATGTAACAGAAACTACCAACTGCCTATGTTCCCAGAAAGGGACACTGCATTCACTATGGCAGTAAAGATGTATTTTGAGAAGCACTTTGGCAGCTATCTCTGCAGGAAGATAACGCCATGGAACTTGGATTCCAGGTATTAATGAGTAAATAGCATTTTGAAATGACATGGACCAGGTGGCAGCAGGTAACTATCAAAGTAAATGCAATTGCTGAAATGGAAAGCCAGATTAGCATTAATGACGGCCAGATTAGCAATATGACTGTTTCAATTCATACAGATTTAGAGCAATGGATTTTAGCTAGCTGTGATATGCTTAATATGTATGATAATCAAACAAATGAAATCTGACTAGCAGACCAGCTGGCATCAACGGTCAAGGTGGGAAAATCATAACTTCTCACTCAAGGTCCAGGTTTCTGAGTTAATTGGGGTGACTTATTGACTGAAGGTGAGGCCAAGTGCTCTTGAAGAGAACCCTCAGAGACTCTGTCAGTGTATACGGTAACTATTCCTGCAGACTTTCTCGTTATAGTCTAGGGTAACTGTACTTTTCTAGGAGATTCCCTGGATTTCTAAGATGTGGGTCTTACATGATACTGACACCAGTGAATAAAAAATACTATTATGATTCTCTGAGTAGAGTGGAAGTTTATAAAAGCAAAATATATGAAATTTGTCTAAATTTTTAATAGTTGGTCCAATTGATATTTAAGTTCATAATGAGGTTTCCTGAGCCTCAACTATTTGATTGTGAAGATAACAACTAGAAAACACTCTATGTTGATTCTCTGACCTACAGCTAAGGGACACCTTGGTTGGAAGGGAAAATCGAAGTTTCTGAAACTATCCACTTTCCCAGGTGACATAGTAAGTTAGAAAAAAATACCATATCTAGAGAGGAATTGCAGGGATTAACCTTCAAATCAAACACTAGAAAGTGACAAGGGTGGTGGTTTCAAACACAGTCCAACTGAATTGTTTGATTTCTACCAACACCTGCTTGGTTGAGGTTGATGTCAATGGACTATCATAAATTTATCCACATGACAGATCCAATTGCAGTTGCTATGAGATGTGTTGTCATTGCTAAGACAACTCCATTATAATCAACCTCTGGCATTTGGTGAGAAGAATCAATCGTTAAGTGGTGAGTTGCATCCCCTGATAATCTCATTACAAGGTGTGTAGACATTTTTGTTATGTTGATGTGCCATAGAACATCATACAGGTCTACTTGATGAAATCATGCTAATTAGACTAGAGGAAAAGCAAATGTCACTATCCCAGAATTCCTAGTTATTCACAGTTATTTGGGTGACTTCAGGGAGCTTTTAGGGATGTTCTGGGCTATGCTAGAACATCCCTTGAAAGGTAGAATGTAACTCCTTCCATCGTTTCACATCTCCTACAACTAAGAAAGAAGTATTACAGACTTTGGGTAGAAACTCTACAGAAAACTACTCCATTGGAGTAACAATTCTCTGCATGTTCTGACTAGCAGACCAGCTGGCATCAACGGTCAAGGTGGGAAAATCATAACTTCTCACTCAAGGTCCAGGTTTCTGAGTTAATTGGGGTGACTTATTGACTGAAGGTGAGGCCAAGTGCTCTTGAAGAGAACCCTCAGAGACTCTGTCAGTGTATACGGTAACTATTCCTGCAGACTTTCTCGTTATAGTCTAGGGTAACTGTACTTTTCTAGGAGATTCCCTGGATTTCTAAGATGTGGGTCTTACATGATACTGACACCAGTGAATAAAAATACTATTATGATTCTCTGAGTAGAGTGGAAGTTTATAAAAGCAAAATATATGAAATTTGTCTAAATTTTTAATAGTTGGTCCAATTGATATTTAAGTTCATAATGAGGTTTCCTGAGCCTCAACTATTTGATTGTGAAGATAACAACTAGAAAACACTCTATGTTGATTCTCTGACCTACAGCTAAGGGACCCCTTTGGGTTTGGGAAAGGGGAAAATCGAAGTTTCTGAAACTATCCACTTTCCCAGGTGACATAGTAAGTTAGAAAAAAATACCATATCTAGAGAGGAATTGCAGGGATTAACCTTCAAATCAAACACTAGAAAGTGACAAGGGTGGTGGTTTCAAACACAGTCCAACTGAATTGTTTGATTTCTACCAACACCTGCTTGGTTGAGGTTGATGTCAATGGACTATCATAAATTTATCCACATGACAGATCCAATTGCAGTTGCTATGAGATGTGTTGTCATTGCTAAGACAACTCCATTATAATCAACCTCTGGCATTTGGTGAGAAGAATCAATCGTTAAGTGGTGAGTTGCATCCCCTGATAATCTCATTACAAGGTGTGTAGACATTTTTGTTATGTTGATGTGCCATAGAACATCATACAGGTCTACTTGATGAAATCATGCTAATTAGACTAGAGGAAAAGCAAATGTCACTATCCCAGAATTCCTAGTTATTCACAGTTATTTGGGTGACTTCAGGGAGCTTTTTAGGGATGTTCTGGGCTATGCTAGAACATCCCTTGAAAGGTAGAATGTAACTCCTTCCATCGTTTCACATCTCCTACAACTAAGAAAGAAGTATTACAGACTTTTAGAGCCAAGCTGAGACAAGATCTCTGTAGCAGAAAACTACTCTCCATTGGAGTAACAATTCTCTGCATGTTGTTGAACCCTGATAGAGACTGAACACCATATCCTGGGACACTCAAAGTCTCTGCATCTTGAACTTCTCACCAGAAACACCAGTTTTTATATCCATGAACTCACAAAATCAGGCAAGTACACCATCCATCCATTCTAGGGCGAAGGTGGTACATTCAGCACTGGCTGATGCGAGTCCTGAAGGCACAAGTAACTTATATGAATAATTAAGCTACATGCCGCTTGTCTCTACTGAACTGATACTTTTGCCTAGACTCACACCTGGGACCTCATGGGATATTTCCTATGGGTTTCAGACACATAACTGAGGGGCAAGGTAAGTATCAGGCCTTGTTTATATCTGCATTGATTGTCTTATTGCATCCCAGTTGGAAGTGTCCCTGGAGGATAAGGCAGATCTGAACAGGCAGGTCTCCAATCAACACACTTGCTTGGCCCCTAGTTTGGAGGAAAGGGTGATATATGGATATACATGGACTCCAGGGCAGTGGGATGAATAGCTTAACCTGTGGGTTAAAGGCCTAGAATAAAGAGAAGGAAGAAGGCTTGAAGCACTGTTAAGTGAATGTACCTACAGGTACAGGCTAAAAGTATGTGGAGCTTTGTGCCTTTATCCACGAGAAGTATCTCCTGCAGATAAGGTTCTCAACAACCAGATAGATGCCAGCATGAACTGTGATTGTCAGCCAGCCTATTCAAGTGCTGTAGGTGCGTGAACAGATAGATATGATTACAACTTACACGTAGGCTTGACCATAGGGATTTCATTTCACCAATGCTGGCTAATAGAGCTATCACCAATACTAAATGCTCAACTTGTCATTTTCTGGGTCCAAGTCCTCAAAATGTCACCAAATTCTGTGATGGAAGACAAACTTCCTGTGATGGGTTCATTCCTTTGGACCTTGGAGTTGATAGAAATTCCCCCTAATCAAAATCCATGGAGTCATCCAAGGACTTATAGAATACCTGAACTGTCAGCATAGTATCCCATACAATATTGTCTGCAATGAAAAGAACCTGTGTATTTTAATGCAAAGGGGTTTGAAAATGAGGTTACAAATGTAAGCCTCACTGGCTTTACATCACCGAGAAGCAGCCATAGGTAGCATGGCGTTTTGAAGGTTCAGTTAATTTGTCAGCTCAAGGACAACACTTTGTAGGTTGCAGAGCTGCCCTTGCAGCTTAACAAACCGGGCATAAGTCTCTGCATCTTGAACTTCTCACCAGAAACACCAGTTTTTATATCCATGAACTCACAAAATCAGGCAAGTACACCATCCATCCATTCTAGGCGAAGGTGGTACATTCAGCACTGGCTGATGCGAGTCCTGAAGGCACAAGTAACTTATATGAATAATTAAGCTACATGCCGCTTGTCTCTACTGAACTGATACTTTTGCCTAGACTCACACCTGGGACCTCATGGGATATTTCCTATGGGTTTCAGACACATAACTGAGGGGCAAGGTAAGTATCAGGCCTTGTTTATATCTGCATTGATTGTCTTATTGCATCCCAGTTGGAAGTGTCCCTGGAGGATAAGGCAGATCTGAACAGGCAGGTCTCCAATCAACACACTTGCTTGGCCCCTAGTTTGGAGGAAAGGGTGATATATGGATATACATGGACTCCAGGGCAGTGGGATGAATAGCTTAACCTGTGGGTTAAAGGCCTAGAATAAAGAGAAGGAAGAAGGCTTGAAGCACTGTTAAGTGAATGTACCTACAGGTACAGGCTAAAAGTATGTGGAGCTTTGTGCCTTTATCCACGAGAAGTATCTCCTGCAGATAAGGTTCTCAACAACCAGATAGATGCCAGCATGAACTGTGATTGTCAGCCAGCCTATTCAAGTGCTGTAGGTGCGTGAACAGATAGATATGATTACAACTTACACGTAGGCTTGACCATAGGGATTTCATTTCACCAATGCTGGCTAATAGAGCTATCACCAATACTAAATGCTCAACTTGTCATTTTCTGGGTCCAAGTCCTCAAAATGTCACCAAATTCTGTGATGGAAGACAAACTTCCTGTGATGGGTTCATTCCTTTGGACCTTGGAGTTGATAGAAATTCCCCCTAATCAAAATCCATGGAGTCATCCAAGGACTTATAGAATACCTGAACTGTCAACATAGTATCCCATACAATATTGTCTGCAATGAAAAGAACCTGTGTATTTTAATGCAAAGGGGTTTGAAAATGAGGTTACAAATGTAAGCCTCACTGGCTTTACATCACCGAGAAGCAGCCATAGGTAGCATGGCGTTTTGAAGGTTCAGTTAATTTGTCAGCTCAAGGACAACACTTTGTAGGTTGCAGAGCTGCCCTGTGGGTTGCAGTACATTCATTGAACTGATGCCTGATACATGGTATTATGTCCTTTGCAGTAGAAGTCCAGGAATGGAAGAAAGGAATTATGATCAGGCCTTCACATGACTGTCAGTGAACCTCCTGCAGAACTTGGGTTTTCTGTCTCTGCCATGTTAGAATCCTGATTTCCAATATTGCCACTAGAAGATAACAGAAAAGTTTTCTATATAATTGGAAGCTATTATTGCCATTTGGCCACTACCAGTGGACCAGCAGGAAAATAAAAAAGCTACTGTTCTGAGTTAACAAATACTACCTGTGTTGATATTGCATAGTTAAGGCAAAGGGGAATATGTATCTGGACCCATGGATTGACTGGGGTGTCTCTTGGTTTTTAGTGCCCAGTGAGACTGATGAATGGACAGTTGAAGGGACCATAGGCCCTCAAATGGTAAGATAAGTAAGGGTTTATGCCCTCTGGGAATAAAAGGACTGGGTCATTCCTCCAGTGAAGTAACCTACTCAAAGCTGTGGTCAAGGGAAATCTCAGGCTGACAGTAGAATGAGATGATGTGTATCAATTGCTGTTCCAGAACCAACTGCAACATCAGGGAATGTAAATAGTTTGTTTTGCTCCTCCTCCTTGAATCTCTTTAGAATATTGCAACTGTTCACTCGTTGATGAAGCAGACTAGCATCACCCATTTTGGAGTTCGAAGTGAAGGTGTCATAGACTTACACAGAAAAAGGGTGTAAGCAGATGTGGGCAATGCAAGATGTGAATTCTGCCAGATCCTACCTATGCACCTCTGTTGATATAGTCAGTGCTGTTTAGCTCCTACACTTTGGTCATTTGTTCTGTTTTTCAGATGAGGTACTCCTATTCACCGTGTTCTTATAAGCCTTCATGCTCCAGCCACAGCTGTTGTTGCCTCATCTTTAGACACTTCCTGTTGATTAACTTCTCCCTGAGACAGGAGCTGAGCTTTAGTGCAACTTGAAATGTTAGCTGTAGCAGGAGCTATTTAGCATCTTCAGGGCCCAATTTAATCCTGGCTGGATCTGTTGGTACTCTCATTTCCCAGCAGTCACCTACAAAGCCAAGCAGAATGCCCAGAAGTGCACAAAAAGTAAAGCATTATGAACTGACACTTGATCAGTAAGAAACAGAACTTAAGAGGTTGTCAGTTTCAAATACTTCCCCTTTATCTCCTTGAACAGAGTCTGCCAAGAAGGTGTGGCTCTATATGGCTTCTCCTTGTTACTAACACGAGTTTTCTTATAAAACCATGGCCAGCTCTTTGATGCAACATGTGTTTTCTTGTCCTTTTTCCTTGTATTATGTCCTTTTTTGCCCCATTCACTCTTGTCGTAGGATTCTACCTCTTGATAAAGCATTAGTATATAATCCCTGGTTCAGGGATGGTTCCTAGAAAATCAGGGGTAATACAACTTCTGAAATAAGAAAGACATAAAAAGTCATTACAATAAAAAATACTTGAAATCAAAAGGACCAATAAGCCCTTCAATCCAAGTGACTTGTGATGCGTGAAGAGATTAATGGAGAGGAGATAGAGCAGTCTTTTGGAAGAAGGAAAAAGTTCATCATTTTCTCTTTCTGGCTTTATCTGGGATATCACATTGCAGTACGGCTTAGAAAGTTGCATTTGAGAGCTAGTAGTAAGTTTTGTTCAATTCTTGGCTAGGCAACAGAGACTAAACAGCAAATAGGAAGCAAAAACTTACAAAATATGCATTCTATAATGTCATCTTCAAGAAAGAGATGTAAAGGGTAACTTGAGGTTTTATATTTTCTCGTCTAGACTAGAAAAATTTAAACCAATATTCTATTTAGGTTGAAAGGAATGAAGCGTTGTGTATTTCTCAAGATTTTTTTGACCCTTCTCCTCTTAAACTAGCTATGCTCTGAGTCTTACCCATCTCAGCAAAGGTTAACGCTGTTCTTTCTGGTGCCTAAACTGAGACCTTGGTATTATCCTTGACACAATTTCTAGTCTCAGGGCCGATATCCTCAGGGCTATCAGTAAATCCTGTAAACTTAATCTTCACTTTACGTTTAGAAGCCAATCAATTTAAGATCAATTTTAACATGGTTCAATCCTTTTGAATGGTTTTACGTCTTTATTAGAGCAAAACTCAAAGTATCTTTGTTTTGGTTTATTCACTAATATATTTTCTATATGCATAACAATTCAGTGTTTCTTAACAATGGCTTATATTATGAACTTAAGAAATATTTTGTGAATTAATTGATACATGTTGAGCCTGCTTCCTAATCTCTAGAGATAAACAAGGAAAGTTATTTGAAAGTTTAAATGTGAATTCATAGATATTTGGATTAATGTTTCTACTGCTGGAAGATTTAAGAATGTTCTAATTTCAGTAATATTAACTAGTTGACAATGACATGAACTTGGTAGAGAATAAGATGAAAAAAACATTTTTTCTTTCAAAAATACAATCTATTTTTTAATTTGGTATTAACCAAGATCAGGTTGATCCATTAGCTGACCATTTCCAACACTCCCAACTAGCAAAAGTTTCTTGGTGACCAATTTGTCTCTCTCTTTAATGCCAGAAAATGATGACACTTTGTGGCTAATGCAGATAACAGAAATCTTAAGAAACGTCTATTATTAGCTTTATTAAGAGAAATTGTGGAGGAACACCTCCATCTCCAAGTGATACAGATAAATTTAGTGCCCTAAAAGAAAGATATGAACAAAAACAAAAGAAAAAAGAAAGTAATGGGACAACAATAAAAGGAGACTACTTGGCATTAAGACAAAAAATAGTAAAAGTTACCTAATGTCTGTGAAATGCTTCATCTATATTTTAAAATTACCTTTGTTATGAATTGTAGCTTTGGTGTCATTTAAACTCCAAGAATAATTGTAAAATAATTATTGTATAGGTGATGTTGTATGCTTTTAGACATTACAAAAAGATATGCCGTCTTAAAATACCCTACTTATCTGTCAAATCGAGATTATAGGCTTCTTTGAAGTTAGGATTTTATGCAAGCTGGTTTGACAGGACAGGCAATGACAAACCTCAATTTAGGTGGTAGCCAGCTGGGTCTTCACACTGGTTCTATATCATCCAGCTGTGAGACAATCCTTTTGTGGTCTAAAGCTCACCGCAGATATGGGGGTTAAATCCCCTGCAAGGTTTCTACCAGTTCTGATAGACTTTACTGATGATATGAAATTTCCAACAGTTTGAATTTGAACCCCACTTCCATTTAAACTATGCTTTCCTGAAATGCATGTGATCTTTCCCTTAAAACTCTCTAACTTCCAACCTGCTTCATATTTGTTGTAGCCTCACAGTTTGCCAGAGGTAAAAACGTGCTGCCGTGTTGACTATTCGTTTAATCCTTTAACTTCCTACAAAGTCGGATTGCTGCTTGTTTTGGATATTTCTCAGATTAACCACTGTTTATGTTTTGAAACCTATGATTTTGCCTATGGCTTCTTCACTTCCCATATGGCTGTATGACTGCAACAGCTGCCTGGCTGGTTTCACAGTCTTTGATGCTCTGCTCTATTCATCCCATATGTCATTTTCAAAGAAATCTTCCAGTACCAGTGCTTTCATCCCACTCACCAACTTAAGACTCTACCCTGGGTACTCTTTATTGCCTGCTTTGTTCCAATAACTGTTTACCCTCCCAGTGGCTATGTCTTCTTGATGTGTTTTTCTCTTCCTGACCTACTTTCCTGAATTCCACCATCACCAATATCAATTGGACTTATTCCATCATTAATTCTTTTTTTTTTTTTTTTCTTAGACCACTTCTATTGGTCTTTCATTTATCTATTTTTCATCCATTTTCGTTCCCTGGCCCGTGTGAGCCTCCCATAGCAGTGGCCTCTGTCGCTGCAGAGCTCCAGCCAACACATCAGTCCAGTTGCTCCATGGTACGTGGGATCTTCCCAGGCCAGGGATCAAACTGACACCCCTTGCATTGCAAGGTGGTGTCCTTACCCACTGGACCACCAGGGAAGTTCCATCATTAATTCTTTTTCTTTTGTTATTCTCTCTTTTTTTTGTCTGTTTTTTTTTCTTTTTTTTTTAGTTTTAATTGGAGGATCATTGCTTTAGAATATTGTGCTGGTTTCTGCCGTACATCATCAATCAGCCACAAGTCCCCTCCCTCTTGAACCCCACTCCCACCTCCCACCCTGTCCCACTCCTCTGGGTTGTCATGGAGCACTGGGTGGAGCTCCCTGTGTCACACAGCAAATACCCACTATCTAATTTACATATGGTAATATATGTATTTCCATGCTACTCTCTCAATTCATTCCTGTTCTTAAGGCTAGCTTTTGTTCTGAGTCACGTGTTGGATAAAGTATAAAAGAGAAAATGTTAGTCTAGTATTCAAAGATAGCCAAGACAGGCAAGATCCTTTGCTTTGTAAGTTGTTATGTGTCTATCTTTTATGACAGCAATAAAATGACACTGATAAGCTCTCATTGTAAGCCAGATAGTGTGCTTAGAAGTTTACATGGTTATCTCACTTAATACAACTCTATAAAGTAGGTACATTTATTTTCCTCATGTCCAGATAAACACTGAGTTTAGATGACTTGTCAAAATTCACGCATTATACCTTGACCTATGGTTTCTGGAGTCTTTGTATTTAACCACCATGCAATTCTGCCTATCAAATTATTTTTTAACTGTTTTAAATTTTAAAAAATTATTGAAGTATAGTACATTTATAGTATTATGTTAATTTCTTCTGTACAGCAAGGTGACTCAGTTATACATATGTATGCATATTCTTTCTTCATATTTTTTCTATTACGGTTTATCACAAATTATTGAACATAGTTACTTTGCTATACTACATGACCTTGTTGTTTATCCATCCTATATATAATTGTTTGCCTCTGATAATCCCAAACTCCCAATTCCTTCCATCGTCTATTGTCCCTCCCCTTTGCCAACCACAAATCTGTTCTTTATGTGAGTTTGGTTGATTTGTATCATATTTTAGAGCCTACATGCAAGTGATAGCATATGGTATTTTTTTCTCTTTCTGCCTTACAACATACTATGATCATCTCTACATCCAACCATGTTGCAAATGGCATTATTTCACTTTTTTATGGCTTAATATTTCATTGTATGTATATGTGTATGAGTATTACTTTTTCTTTATCCCTTCATCTGTTTATGGACAGGTTGTTTCCATAGTTTGGCTATGTAAATTGTGCTGCTATGAACACAGGGGTGCGTGTATCTTACATAAAATTATCATTTAGTCTGGATATGTGTCCAAGAGTGGGATTGCTGGATCATACGAAAACTCTATTTTTAGTTTTTTGAGGAATCTTTGTAGTGTTTTCCATAATGACTGTACCAATTTACCTTCCCACCAACAATGTAAAAGCATTCCCTTTTCTCCACATTCTTTTCACTATTTGTTATTTGTATACTCTTAAATGATGACCATGCTGTCTGGTGTGAGATGGTACCTCACTGTAGTTTTGACTTGCATTTCTCTAATAATTAGAAAAGTAGAGCATCTTTTCATGCACCTCTTCTGCCTGCCAAATTCTTATATATGGTAAGCACATTTGTTTATCAAATTGTTCAAGCCTAATTTGCATGTTCCTAATACTGAGATACACAGTTTGAAATACGTCATGTTTTAATGAAAGAAAAAAATACACCTTTCTTCTATGGAAAATTGAAAAAGGGCTTAGTTATTTGCTAGGTCCATTTCTGTAATGCTATGGCTAAAATAATTACAAATGTGTAGACTTCAAAAGGTGGACTCTGGACTGTGTTGTGCTCATATTTAAAATTATTTTCCCAACCTGTAACTGCAGTTTGGGGGGGAAGGTGGATGTTGCTATAAAATAATAATGATAATTTCATAGGAATAGTGAAGAAAATAATTTGGCAACCTGAAGCAAGAGACAAATCATTATGAAATCAAGTTATCTGAAATTATGTACTGTGTGAGTTGGGAGAGCTGAAGGATAGATCTTTTATGATGAACTATGTGAATAGTAAGTTATTGTGTGGTATCTATATATATATCTTAACTGGTTGTGAATGCCTGTAAGTCATAATAGTTGATAAAAAGAGAATTTTAATTTTAAATTTAGCTTAGCTCCTGCACAAAATAATGGGAGATGTAGAAAACATTATTTTAAGGTATAAGTCTTACAGAGTGAAGTCACATAATTCTGTTTATAATGGTTATACATACTAATAAAGGATCCTAAAGACTGAATCAATAGGATGTGTGTAAGTAGAGAAGAAAAAGGTTTATTTTAGGGAATTGGCTCCTGTGATTGTGGGGCATGATAGGTCAGAATTCTTCAGAGCACACCAGTAAGCACACCAGTAGACCCAGGGAAGACCTGATGTTGCAGGCCAAGTCCACAGTGATTCTGGAGGCAGAATCCTTTTTTCCTTGAGGAGCCTCAATTGTCTCTAGAACCTTCAACTGACTAGATGGAGTCCACCCACATTAAGAAGCATAGTCTATTTTATTCAAAGTATATCAATTTAACTATTCATCACATCTTAAATACCTTCACAACAACATTTATAGATGGTACCTATGTTTTGACTTGCATTTCTAATAATTAGAAAAGTAGAGCATCTTTTCATGCACCTCTTCTGCCTGCCAAATTCTTATATATGGTAAGCACATTTGTTTATCAAATTGTTCAAGCCTAATTTGCATGTTCCTAATACTGAGATACACAGTTTGAAATACGTCATGTTTTAATGAAAGAAAAAAATACACCTTTCTTCTATGGAAAATTGAAAAAGGGCTTAGTTATTTGCTAGGTCCATTTCTGTAATGCTATGGCTAAAATAATTACAAATGTGTAGACTTCAAAAGGTGGACTCTGGACTGTGTTGTGCTCATATTTAAAATTATTTTCCCAACCTGTAACTGCAGTTTGGGGGGGAAGGTGGATGTTGCTATAAAATAATAATGATAATTTCATAGGAATAGTGAAGAAAATAATTTGGCAACCTGAAGCAAGAGACAAATCATTATGAAATCAAGTTATCTGAAATTATGTACTGTGTGAGTTGGGAGAGCTGAAGGATAGATCTTTTATGATGAACTATGTGAATAGTAAGTTATTGTGTGGTATCTATATATATATCTTAACTGGTTGTGAATGCCTGTAAGTCATAATAGTTGATAAAAAGAGAATTTTAATTTTAAATTTAGCTTAGCTCCTGCACAAAATAATGGGAGATGTAGAAAACATTATTTTAAGGTATAAGTCTTACAGAGTGAAGTCACATAATTCTGTTTATAATGGTTATACATACTAATAAAGGATCCTAAAGACTGAATCAATAGGATGTGTGTAAGTAGAGAAGAAAAAGGTTTATTTTAGGGAATTGGCTCCTGTGATTGTGGGGCATGATAGGTCAGAATTCTTCAGAGCACACCAGTAAGCACACCAGTAGACCCAGGGAAGACCTGATGTTGCAGGCCAAGTCCACAGTGATTCTGGAGGCAGAATCCTTTTTTCCTTGAGGAGCCTCAATTGTCTCTAGAACCTTCAACTGACTAGATGGAGTCCACCCACATTAAGAAGCATAGTCTATTTTATTCAAAGTATATCAATTTAACTATTCATCACATCTTAAAAATACCTTCACAACAACATTTATATTGGTGCTTGATAAAAACTGGGTACCTTGGGTACCCTCAAGTTGATGTATAAATTATTATATTAAGCAACCAGTTCATGGAAAAATATCAAATACATTTGAAGCTCCATTTATTAATGTACTTACCTGAAATTATTTGTGATAAAAGAATAATAAATCAGGCATAAGCTGTATTTCAGTATGCTGTTGACTGTGTCAAAAATTTCAAATTCCAACAAATAACCTTAATTTTTTTCAGACCAAGGAAAATAATGAGGAATCAAATGGAATTGGGAAACTTTATGATAGCAAACAACCACACAGTCTAAGGAAATGAGTTACTAAGTGAACTTAAGGAAAGCTAATGCTTTAGGTATCTTACATGTAAGGAAAAGTTGTTTGACTCTTCTTAACAAATGAATTCTATTTTCACAAATCCTTGGTCATTCTCCAAGAAGGAACATTTTCTGTATGTGAAAAAGATTCACATTTATAGGGCAAATTTTGATGGGCTGGTTTATAGCTCACTTGGTTAGTCAGTATCATTTGTTAATGACTTCATATCCTGTGTGCAAAGGCGGTAAGGAAATACTAAATTAAGTTGCTTTTTTCATAAGAAACTTCAGTGTGCACGTGAGTCATCTGAGGCACTTAGTACAAACATAATTGAGTAGGCACTGTCTACTCAGTTTTGGTATAGGTCTGAGGTGTAACCCTGGAATTTTCATTTTGAAAAGAGGCTTTAAGATGATATTGAAGCATAAGAATTCAGCTCACATTTTGGCTAACACTGATGATATAGGTAAGTATAGATTATGCTTCATAATCTCTGTTCTAAGACTCTAATCTCTGTTCTGAAACTATTTTTGTTTTATATTATTACTGGAGTATAATCGCTTTACAATTCTGTGTTAGTTTCTGATGGATGACAAAGTGAATCAGCTATACGTGTACATTGATCCCCTCCCTCTTGAGCCTTCCTTCCATTGCTCCTATCCCCCCATCTAGGTCATCACAAAACACTGACTGCACTGCCTATATTATAGAGTAGCTTCCCACTTCCGTTTTGCACTTGGTAGTATATGTATGCCAATGCTACTCTCTCAAATCACCCCAACCTCTCCTTTCTCCTCTGTGTTCCCAAGACCATTAGCTATGTCTGCATCTCTCTTCCTTCGCTGCAAACAGGCTCATCTGTACCATGTTTTTAAATTCCAAATATATGTGTTACTGTATGATATTTGTGCTTTTTTTCTATCTGACTTACTTCACTCCATATGACAGACTCTAGGTCTATCTACCTCACTATAAATGACCTAATTTCAGTATTTTTACAGCAGAGTAACATTTCATCGTATATATGTACTACATCTTCTTTATCCATTCATCTGTTGATGAGCATTTAAGTTGCTTTCATGTACTTGCTATTGTAAATAGTTTTTTCCTTTAGCATTCAACAGCTACTTCCCATTGATGTATAAAAACTGGTATAATTTGAAAGAGGGACTGTGATTATTCCCATACTTCATAGCTATTTTCTAACAAACAAAAGTTTCACAAGATTTAAGTCAAGGTTCTTCTTGATAAAGAGGGCTGTTCTTCACACTTGGTACTCTTGAAACAATCTCATATTTATTCTAAAGCACCTTATGTTTTTTTGAAATCTGGGGATTGCTAAAATCAGTGTAGATCTTCACATAGATGATGCTTTATAATTACTGTGGTCAAATGACCTTAACTGCCATGGTCTATGCCTCTGTGAACTTGGACATAACTCTAGTTTGTCATGATTTCAACTGAGTTTGTTTCTTTTTTTAGTATTATATATGTTGATGTTAGTTGCTATTTAAAATATCTTTCAAATTTTTTCTCATGTGTGGCATTGAAACAAAATTTATTCACAGAAATGCACATAAACAAAGAAGATTCTGTATAAACTTAATAGCCAGCAAAATGAGGTCCTTGTCTTTAGAGGAATGACAACAATAGTTCTGGGTTTTCTTGCAAAGTAACACTTAAGTGCTTTAGAGCAGTGTTTTTCCAAATTTATTATATAGAAAAATTACCTGGGAAGTTAATTAAAATGCAGATTATGATTCAGTAAGTTTGGCTTGAGGCCCAAGATTCCAAATTCCTCACATAGCTTCCAAATGTTGTTCATGTTGGTGGGCCATGAACCATGATATGAGTCATTAGGTTACTCAAAAGGATACAAGTACAGGAAGCTGTGTTACATTTTAAGATACATGTAAAAGGATTATCTGTCATTTATCACTCTACATTTTCATAATGCCTTAGCCATTTATTGTATAAATACAATAAATTTATAATAAGTATACCATTTTTTGCTTCTAGGTATATATGGGTGATTGCTTTATAAAAAATTCAAGTCTAGTTTTCCAAGTATAAAAATTATGTTAAGAAATTGTTAAACTGGGAGTATATATATATTCCAAAGAATTGGGACTCAAAGAAGTATTTGTCTACTCTTATCTATAGTACTAGCATTATTCAGGATAGCTAAAACAAGGAGGGAACCCAAGTATCTATCAATGGATGAATAAATAAGAAGAATTGGGTGAATGTTTACAATGGAATACTATCCAGCCTCAAAAAGGAAGGAAATTCTGATATATGCTACAACATGGATGAACCTTGAGGACATTCTGCTGAGTGAAATAAGCCTGTCAACAATATTTTCTAACAAACAAAAGTTTCACAAGATTTAAGTCAAGGTTCTTCTTGATAAAGAGGGCTGTTCTTCACACTTGGTACTCTTGAAACAATCTCATATTTATTCTAAAGCACCTTATGTTTTTTTGAAATCTGGGGATTGCTAAAATCAGTGTAGATCTTCACATAGATGATGCTTTATAATTACTGTGGTCAAATGACCTTAACTGCCATGGTCTATGCCTCTGTGAACTTGGACATAACTCTAGTTTGTCATGATTTCAACTGAGTTTGTTTCTTTTTTTAGTATTATATATGTTGATGTTAGTTGCTATTTAAAATATCTTTCAAATTTTTTCTCATGTGTGGCATTGAAACAAAATTTATTCACAGAAATGCACATAAACAAAGAAGATTCTGTATAAACTTAATAGCCAGCAAAATGAGGTCCTTGTCTTTAGAGGAATGACAACAATAGTTCTGGGTTTTCTTGCAAAGTAACACTTAAGTGCTTTAGAGCAGTGTTTTTCCAAATTTATTATATAGAAAAATTACCTGGGAAGTTAATTAAAATGCAGATTATGATTCAGTAAGTTTGGCTTGAGGCCCAAGATTCCAAATTCCTCACATAGCTTCCAAATGTTGTTCATGTTGGTGGGCCATGAACCATGATATGAGTCATTAGGTTACTCAAAAGGATACAAGTACAGGAAGCTGTGTTACATTTTAAGATACATGTAAAAGGATTATCTGTCATTTATCACTCTACATTTTCATAATGTTTTAGCCATTTATTGTATAAATACAATAAATTTAGAATCAGTATACCATTTTTAGCTTATCGGTATATATGGGTGATTGCTTTATAAAAAATTCAAGTCTAGTTTTCCAAGTATAAAAATTATGTTAAGAAATTGTTAAACTGGGAGTATATATATATTCCAAAGAATTGGGACTCAAAGAAGTATTTGTCTACTCTTATCTATAGTACTAGCATTATTCAGGATAGCTAAAACAAGGAGGGAACCCAAGTATCTATCAATGGATGAATAAATAAGAAGAATTGGGTGAATGTTTACAATGGAATACTATCCAGCCTCAAAAAGGAAGGAAATTCTGATATATGCTACAACATGGATGAACCTTGAGGACATTATTCTGAGTGAAATAAGCCTGTCACACAATATTCTATAATCCCACTCATAAGAAGTGTTTAAAATCATTAAAATCATAAAGACAGAAAGTAGAATTGTGATCACTAGGGGCTATGGACAGTGAGTTTATTATGTATAGTGTTTTGGTTTTGCAAGATAAAAATAATTCTCAAAATGGATGACAGTGATAGTTACACAATAATGTGAATGTTCTTCATGTTACTGAAAATGGTTAAAATACTGATTTTTATGGGCCCTTTTAAAAAAATTTTGAAATAATGTATTAGAGATTTTTTCTGATTTCTCATTTAAGACAGAGTCTATACCTGTGTATTTGGATGTGTATCTCAGGCATCATTGAAGAATGAGGTCTAGCTGTCTTTCCTTATAGATTATATTTTCCCCCATATTCACAGTGTAGCTGTTCTTAACCACTTTGGGGTCTGCTAAAATCTTTCCTATAGTACCCACAGACAGAGTTATTCCTTTAATTCTTGATATGCCATATCCGTTGGCTATTTCATAGGAAAGTGATCCTGTCCTAGGGGAATAGTTAAGTCATTCTAATTTAGCCCTTGGTACTAAATAGCTGGGCTTCTTAGGTATCTCAAGTGGTAAAGAATCTACCTGCAATGTAGGAGATGAAGAAGACATGGATTGAGAGGATACCCTGGAGAAGGGAATGGCAATCCCATGGACAGAGGAGCCTGGTGGGCTATAGTCCAAGGGGTTGCAAAGGATCAGATGTGACTGAGCAGTTGAGAACTCACGCACTAAATAGTTTAAGCATTTCCAATTTGTGCCTGTGTGTGTGATAAAATAGTCTTGCTTTTAAAAGGTTTTATAATATGAGTCCTATTACTTGCAATTCACTGTGATTTTACTCATATTATGGGGGAAAAATATTATTTTCAAAGATGACTGCAGAATACCTCTTAGGTCTAAAATAATCTTTTGAGACCTATCTTGTTGAGCATGTTAATTTGTGGAAATGAATTTCTTATTTTAAGAATTGGAAAGTTTTCCTCATCCTGTCCATACATCTCCATTTCCCTACCGAAAAAATAAATAAAAATGAGGAAAACAATCTTAAATACAGAAGGCCACTGTTACGGGTATAGAGCAGCTGTAGTGGAATAGCTCAAACATCTTAGCATTGCTTTACATTTTTTTTTTTTAATTTTGGACTTTTCTTACTGATTTTGTATTTATTTTTCACCCATCTTTATTCTTTGGCCTGTGTGGGCCTCCCATTGCAGTGGCCTCTTGTTGCAGAGCACCGGCTCTGGACACATGTGTTCCAGGGCGATGGCTCATAGTTGGACACACAGATCCAGCCATTCCACAGCACATGGGGTCTTCCCAGGCCAGGGATCCAACCAGTGCCCCTTGCACTGCAAGATGGACTCTGTACCTGCTGGATCACCAGTGAAGCCCCCGCTTTACATTTTTGATAGCAGTATGATTCCATTTGTCTTATTTTGCTTTACTTTCTGCTTTTCCTTCTGCTTTTAACCCCTCATATCTATTACTTAAGGATCATGGCTATCTTTTTACTCATGAATCTCTTTGAAAAGAAAGTTAATTGATTAGTGTGTTACCATTCATCAGAGAATTCCTGTTGTGTGAAATAATCCCTTCATGCCACGTCCTAGCATGTTGGCCAGGCTATAAGTAGCTGTGTATGTAACTAGTCACCAAGTCCTAGGCCAACTAGTTATGTGAAAAGTGGTGGTGTGCAGAAGAAATGGACTCAGTAGGGTCTATGGGTATGATAGATGCTTAGATGCTCTTCAGGTGTTCCTTGTAACAGTATGGCATTTGTCTTGGTCTATTGAAATACATATTGCCGAGACCCAATGTGATTTGGGTTAACTGAATTTTAAATGGATTGCTGTGAGCTACTGATGCTGAAGACTCTCATTCTTTATAACAAATTCACATACTCAGAATATTGGTCCTTTAGAATTATATTCGACTAAATGTATGTAAAATGTTTCATTCTTCACCCAAAAAATTGGTATGAAAAAATCGCCATCCTTGCAAATGTGTTTAAATTTATTTTGTTATTAAAAATTTCCAGGCAATTTAATCTAGAATTCCATTCACTTTTTTATAAAGAATATTTTGTTGTTCAGAGGAATATTTGGGGTAACAATGCACTGAGACAAAGCATTGTCTATGAAATGATCAGGATTTCAAGATTTATGTAAATGGATAGACTTCACCAATAGGATGTTTTAAATAGGCAAACAATAAATAGTTCGACCCTCACAGCTCATGACTGAGCAAATCCTTCCAGTAAAGCAAAGGGTCAAACTGTGTTGACTTAAAATAGAGCAAGGACAATTTTGGCAGTGGCTTATAAAAGTGAAGAGAGGTTGGGAAAAGAAACAAGACAGACAGGAAATTCTATTTAAAGAAATACTGATGCTCTCTATCCCATACAAGGAATCATCTCCTAGACCAGGATAAATATAAAAGACTGATGTTCTCTCAGAGGTCTGGCAGAGCCATTGTTAACATCAGTTTCAGGCCTTATTCACTCAGAAAGAAAATCCCTATAGCACCTAAGAAGGTCAATACTGGGGTCACATCTGAGAGAATTCCATTTCTTCAGTTCCAAAAGTTTATACTCACTGCGGGACAAAAAACAATTAATTGAAGGTAGGTCTCTAACAGAAAAGTTACAATAGCTAATGAAAAGGCTTTAACTATGGGAATCATCAGCATTTAGTGTGCTTTCTCAGTGCCTGTTCCTTACGTGAACATATATGTGGTCATATTTGAAGAGGAAGTCAGCTAAAAAGAAATAGTTTTCCCATCCCCATCCCCACTATCTTTACAAAGTTACCAGTGTTTGTCTTTCAAGTCGGCTTAAGCCAAGATCTTTACACACCTGCTGCTATGCCTTGCCCTTGACAGAAGAAATAAAAGTTTTAGGCAGACAAATTTCATGATGATTTTTGAATTAGATGCCAGACATCTAAAGATCCATGATAACTGAAAGCTAAGATAGGCTCATAGAAAATTATTCTGAATTGAATTCTTTTCAAAGGCACTAAAAGATATTTTGGTAATCATAGATATTGCCCATGATATAATCAAATATACCACTTAACATGTCATTGTCATGTTAAAAGAATGAACAGTCAGGGTCACAGGACAACTTAATTCAATCTATAGAATTATTCAAATACACTCAGAGTTTGAACTACTGCATGACTCATTTCCATGGAAGTCAGCAGTACAGATTTCCTTGTAGGTGTAAAGGAACAGAATGTAAGAAAATTATAGCTTTCACCTGGTATTGTAGTTTTTTAAATTTAATTCCTACTTTAAATCAGTGGATAAACTGCATTTCATTTTCTAAGTTGTTTATAATTTTAATCTGGGATAACAGGCTGTTGTTTCAAGAACATGTAGTGTGTGCTGTCATCGAACTTTCTGCAGCCTGATGGAGTGTAGGCTTCTCTGTCCAGGCAAGAGTACTGGAGTGGGTTGCCATTTTCTTCTCCATGGGCTCTTTCTGACCCAGGAATTGAACCCACATCTCTTGCATCTACCTGCACTGGCAGTTGAATTCTTTATCACTGTGCCACCCTGTTTAATTCTGTGTAATTGCTTCATACAAATGTACTATATATACAGATTTACTAGCTGATTAGACATTGTCAGGTCTATATGAGAATATTCGTAATAATTCATCCCAGTTCCACATTAGTCAACTGAAGCATCTTTGAATCTGCCAGCATCATGTTCACAATATTTAACTCCATGAAAACTTTAGTCATGTTAGTTGTAGACAAATGTCATGTATGTGATTGACTAAATTTATCCCAAAATTGACTGCACAAAATTTTTTATTTAGAAAAAATTATCCAATCCAATTCTCACTTTTATAAAAGGGTGAATATTAGATGAATAAGAAGCACCCCAATGCTGTAGTTAAATTGCATTGCTTGTAGATGCATTTTATCTTTTCTTAATTTATAGATTCAAGTCAACTGCCTATCTTATTATCTAAATACTTAAGGCACTTTCATGGTGAAAAGGCAGATATTGTATTTAGTAATTGGTGAGTTGAGATAGATTGACCACCAATGTTTGAGTTTCTGAAAGAAAAAAATTTTCTTTTACTTTTAAAACATTTAACATGTATCATGTTCAATTTGTCATGTTAAAAGAATGAACAGTCAGGGTCACAGGACAACTTAATTCAATCTATAGAATTATTCAAATACACTCAGAGTTTGAACTACTGCATGACTCATTTCCATGGAAGTCAGCAGTACAGATTTCCTTGTAGGTGTAAAGGAACAGAATGTAAGAAAATTATAGCTTTCACCTGGTATTGTAGTTTTTTAAATTTAATTCCTACTTTAAATCAGTGGATAAACTGCATTTCATTTTCTAAGTTGTTTATAATTTTAATCTGGGATAACAGGCTGTTGTTTCAAGAACATGTAGTGTGTGCTGTCATCGAACTTTCTGCAGCCTGATGGAGTGTAGGCTTCTCTGTCCAGGCAAGAGTACTGGAGTGGGTTGCCATTTTCTTCTCCATGGGCTCTTTCTGACCCAGGAATTGAACCCACATCTCTTGCATCTACCTGCACTGGCAGTTGAATTCTTTATCACTGTGCCACCCTGTTTAATTCTGTGTAATTGCTTCATACAAATGTACTATATATACAGATTTACTAGCTGATTAGACATTGTCAGGTCTATATGAGAATATTCGTAATAATTCATCCCAGTTCCACATTAGTCAACTGAAGCATCTTTGAATCTGCCAGCATCATGTTCACAATATTTAACTCCATGAAAACTTTAGTCATGTTAGTTGTAGACAAATGTCATGTATGTGATTGACTAAATTTATCCCAAAATTGACTGCACAAAATTTTTTATTTAGAAAAAATTATCCAATCCAATTCTCACTTTTATAAAAGGGTGAATATTAGATGAATAAGAAGCACCCCAATGCTGTAGTTAAATTGCATTGCTTGTAGATGCATTTTATCTTTTCTTAATTTATAGATTCAAGTCAACTGCCTATCTTATTATCTAAATACTTAAGGCACTTTCATGGTGAAAAGGCAGATATTGTATTTAGTAATTGGTGAGTTGAGATAGATTGACCACCAATGTTTGAGTTTCTGAAAGAAAAATTTTCTTTTTACTTTTTAAAACATTATTTCAATGAGAATGAACTACAGTGATTAAGACCTCTAGAAAATATGCACACATGTATACATACTCAGGTGTATTCGTGCATATACACAGAAAGGTTTTTAACTGAGCTTGAATCTTTCTGTTTTTGACCAAATAATGAGATAATGTTTGACAAATTTACCCTTGTTTTTGACTTTATAACTTAGGAAAAAAAATGGAGGCCAAATTATATAATTGGGAAAAACTGATTCTAGATATTTGTCTACTTAGGTTTAATGAAATATTTATATATATTATATTTTTTATTATACACAAGTGGGCAAATATTTAAACTCAGTTTTATATATGTATATATATATGCAAATATATGTATATAAAGAGAGTAACAGTATTCTATAAAAGAGGAAGATATCAGGAGAAAGATTATTCTATAAAAAACATAGAGTATATATAGATTTATATCTTTCCAACATATTAATCTTTCCTATAATATAACAGAATCTTTTTTTTTAGAGTGTAACTTTTCAATATTCCCTGACTTGATAAAAACTTTATAAAGGGCAAAAGGATAAGAATTGAATGATTCTGGATTCAGCAGGCCGAGAGGAAGGTTATGTTTTCTTTAGAGTTTAAAGAACTAAGAAATTCACAACCATGAAAAAAAACAAAGGTACTTGTTGGAGGAGGTCAAAAAGAGAACATGACCACTTGTTGACCCTCAAGCTATATCCAGGTAAAGGCTGTTCATCACCTCCCCAGCCCTTGGAATGTACATTGTGCCCACCACTCCCACAGTGGAAGCCATTTTCAAGAGTGCAGCCTTCAGAAAGTAATGTGTTACTGAGGCTGACTGAACCCAGTTAAGGCCTCTGTATAAAATCCTATGACCCTGGGAGACCAGTACAGAGATCTCGCTTCCTATGGTGCCCAAGACAAGCCTCCTATGTAAGTTTCCTTGATAGTTAAACCTGCCATCTACCAGTCTGGAGTGCCCTGCCTCCTTTTTTTTGGATTTCCTTGCCCTCTGTTTTGGCCAGTTTCATGGTGAAAAGGCAGATATGTATTTAGTAATTGGTGAGTTGAGATAGATTGACCACCAATGTTTGAGTTTCTGAAAGAAAATTTTCTTTTACTTTTAAAACATTATTTCAATGAGAATGAACTACAGTGATTAAGACCTCTAGAAAATATGCACACATGTATACATACTCAGGTGTATTCGTGCATATACACAGAAAGGTTTTTAACAGAGCTTGAATCTTTCTGTTTTTGACCAAATAATGAGATAATGTTTGACAAATTTACCCTTGTTTTTGACTTTATAACTTAGGAAAAAAAATGGAGGCCAAATTATATAATTGGGAAAAACTGATTCTAGATATTTGTCTACTTAGGTTTAATGAAATATTTATATATATTATATTTTTTATTATACACAAGTGGGCAAATATTTAAACTCAGTTTTATATATGTATATATATATGCAAATATATGTATATAAAGAGAGTAACAGTATTCTATAAAAGAGGAAGATATCAGGAGAAAGATTATTCTATAAAAAACATAGAGTATATATAGATTTATATCTTTCCAACATATTAATCTTTCCTATAATATAACAGAATCTTTTTTTTTAGAGTGTAACTTTTCAATATTCCCTGACTTGATAAAAACTTTATAAAGGGCAAAAGGATAAGAATTGAATGATTCTGGATTCAGCAGGCCGAGAGGAAGGTTATGTTTTCTTTAGTGTTTAAAGAACTAAGAAATTCACAACCATGAAAAAAAACAAAGGTACTTGTTGGAGGAGGTCAAAAAGAGAACATGACCACTTGTTGACCCTCAAGCTATATCCAGGTAAAGGCTGTTCATCACCTCCCCAGCCCTTGGAATGTACATTGTGCCCACCACTCCCACAGTAGAAGCCATTTTCAAGAGTGCAGCCTTCAGAAAGTAATGTGTTACTGAGGCTGACTGAACCCAGTTAAGGCCTCTGTATAAAATCCTATGACCCTGGGAGACCAGTACAGAGATCTCGCTTCCTATGGTGCCCAAGACAAGCCTCCTATGTAAGTTTCCTTGATAGTTAAACCTGCCATCTACCAGTCTGGAGTGCCCTGCCTCCTTTTTTTTGGATTTCCTTGCCCTCTGTATATTGAGGCCAGTTTGTAAACTGACATCAGTGGATGCTTATAATCAAATTGTCCTACTTAATTATATGTTAAGAAAATGTCTAAAATACCCTCTATAAGAACTACTACACAAAAACTCAGTGCCTAGGCAGTGACAGGCACATAAAGAAGTCTTTGTCCTTACTGACTGCTATTAAAAATATAATAACTATTTCAATGAAAGAAAATGAGCATTGTGCCAGGCCCAATGCAGATTCTGTCACTCTGCACGAACATGGAAATGCTACTTAACATTTCTGAGCCCCAACTTTCTGTTATGTAAAATGAGGTTAATTATAAATATGTTACCTGGTGGTTCTGAGGTGCTAATGAGATCACACATAGCTCAATACAGCACCTAGCATCTTGCATGATGCTCAGTAATTTTTTGTTGTTGTTCTGATGGGAGGAAACTAAATTGAGTAGTGAAGAATGTCAGGCTACAAATATGACTTTGGAAGGTTCTTTCAAAAGGAAAATTCTCTCTTTATTTAAAAAGTCTCTCCTTCTATAATGGTTGAACAAATATATTGTGGTCTCCAGAAAACCACACTATGACCAAGAGTATTTCTGCAGATCTTGGGCTAATTCATCACATTATAACTGTCTGGCATCTTTTAAAGTCAGAAGGGTACACTTTGAAGGTGCCAAGAAATTGAGAGAAGTGGAAGAAAAGGACACAGAAGATAGCTTTGGTGATTGAGCTGGGAATAGCAGAGCATATGAGATGATTAAAGAAATGCAGACCTTCTTCGAGCATATAGAGATAATGTCCTGTTTTTCATAAATTGGGGTTATAGGTTTTGGTTTTTATCTTGTTTCAAAAAGCTAGTGATCACTGTCTTGTATTTTCAGTTGTTTCATAATAGTGTACTTACATACAGATATGATATGGCTATGGATATAGATATGTATTATGACTTTCCTTACACCTCCTGAAGTAAGTAGTATTGCTTGTATATATCATTATACATGTGAGAAAACAAAAATGAAGGCATACATTGATTTGCTCTGATTTATATTGAAGGTCTGATTTGTTCATATTTACCATTTAAATATTACTATTTTAGTTTATAATCAAATAACCCTGTAATTAATGACTCAAGAAATAACATTATGATTCCTTTTGTATCCTACTGAACAAGAGAGCAATATTTCTTATCATGGGAGCATTAGCATTAATTTGAGGAAAATATATTAAAAACTAAATGCTCAGTATACATGAAATATGAATGTTCTTTTAGCAAGGCAGGATTGGTATGATTAGTCCCTTAATGTAGTCTAATTTTTTTTTTAGTATGCACCCTCAGCTATAATATTGCCATAGGAACAAAGAGTAAGAAAAACATTGACCTTCTCACTCACTCACACACACACACACGCGCGCACGCATGCATGCACACACAAGCACAGAAGAATGCTTTGTGAGTCTATGGAAGGCAGTCTCTGAGAAATTCCAGAGATACTTCTGGTGCGCAGACTTTGAAGAGGGCTCTGGTTCTAAATTAAGGGCCTAGTGCTGAATATAAAAGCAAAGGTTTAAATTCTGCAGAAATAAACCAGAATATGGAAGAAAAACCTTGAAGCACAAAGGTATGATGTAGCATTATTTATAAATATAAAGCTTTTGAAAACAATCCAAATGTCTAAATTTTGAATAATAGTTAAATTGGAAATGGAATGTTGCACAACTGTCCAAATGATGTTTATGAAGCATTTGTAATAACACAGAAACACCGTTTTGACTTAAGAAAACACAGAAGACGAAAGAAGATAGAATATGATAGGTATGTTTTTGGAAAATAGGTATGTACCTATTTTCAAAAACATATTACAAAGAAAAAGAAGCAAAATGTTAGCATAAATTCTATGTGTGTGATGAAACCAAGTAATCTTTTATTTTCCTACATTTTTATTTCTCAAAATTTTTATAAACTGCCATTCTACTTTTTGCATATAAAAACAATCATGGACTTTATTTCAACAAGAAAAGCAGAAATAAACTAGTCATTCCAAAGACTTTACATGGCAGATTGGTTACATGTTTTGGGTGTTAGAGGCTGGTATCAAGTGCCTCTCCTAGGAGAAAGTGAAAGTGTTACAGTTTCTCTGTCATGTCCAACTCTTTGTGACTCTATGGACTGTAGCCCATCAGGCTCCTATGTCCATGGGTTGCCACTTCCTTCTCCAGGGAATCTTCCTGACCTGGGGATTGAACCTGCATCTCCTGTATTGCAGGCAGATTCTTTACTATCTGAACCATCAGGGAATTGATCCTGAATTGATCCTGACGATAACTAAAACTCAGTCGAAAGGAAGAAGTCAGTTCTCCCATCCTCTTATCTACTAATCATTTCTTGTTGCCGTCTGCTGGCAACCGAGAAAGGTAGTTTGCATAGTCCCAGTCAGAGCAGCATGAAAAGGGTGGATTTGGAACAAAGAGGCAATAAATAACAACCACAGGCTTATTTTATGTAAAACATAGGACTAATGTATAAGATGCATTGCTCAAGACTAAAATCTTCGAGTAAAAGTATTGAGTTACAGAAACCTTTATTAATGACTTTTGTTAATTTGATTACCAAAGTCAAAGTGCTTCTTAATGGGATGAATTAAGTACAAATAAGTGATGTTAAGCTTTAACATGTATCATTTGTTTTTATTAAAGTGACTCAGGCATCACCATTCTACTTCAATAGACATTTTATTAAGGAAACTAATTTAAATGTACATGATAAATGGACTGTGTTGAAAATTCTATTTTTCTTCAATTCTAACCTCCTGATCTTAATTAACTTCTCCACTATTGTTCCCATAGAAACCAGCAATGCGATCAATTAAATACAAAGGTAGAAATGTACAGGCAAAAGCATTCTACAAGTACAGTAACAACATTTTTTTTAAATTGTGGTACAAATTAATATTTGCAATCAGATTAGAAGTAATCTACTTCAAAATATAAAATGAGAAATGCAGTCTAACGGTAAACAAAGATGAAAAGTTTTATCCAAGCAACACTGTTTTCTCTATTCCATTGTAAAATATGCATAGTGCCCAAGAAATGAAGTGCTGTATTTTGTGTGGCACTTGTTTTGATTTCCCTGATTTTTCTTTAATCATGCCATAACCTATCCCCTTACCTCACACAAAGTTTCTCACGAACTAGTAAAAAATAGGCAACAAGACATATGAAGCAATGCAAAAGCCAAGCTGCCAAGCTCCTTTGTATGAAAGACCTGTCTGGTTTTGTCACTCTTTTTCACTCTAGATTCACAAGCTAATGACAGCTGACCCTTAAACAACATGGGTTTGAACTGTACGGGTTCATCTTCACAAGAATTTTTTTCAATAGGTGAATTACAAATGTTTTATTACAGTAATGCATGGCCCAACTTTGAATTTCTGTGTATGGAATGACAAACATGGGGGCTGACTGTAAAGATATAGGGGGTTGGTGCCCCCAACCTCTGTGTTTTTCAATAGTCAACTATATTCACAAAATCATACATTTGAGGCAGAGACCAGGACAAATATCTCCTAGAATTGTCCTTACCTGATTAAACAATCACCAGTTGGGTATAACTCTACTAGTCCAGAGATCCCCAACATTTTTGGCACCAGGGATTTGTTTTCTGGAAGACAGTTTTTCCAGGGACAAGAGGTAGGGAATGGGGATGAGGGAAATGGTTTGAGGATGATTCAAATGTATTACATTTATTGTGATCTTTATTTCTATTATTGCATTAGTTCTACTTCAGACCAATAGGCATTAAATCTCAGAGGCTGAGGAGTTAGACCATGAATCAAATGCTGAGGACAGTAATTGTTAGAATCATGACTGTGTTTCAGTTAAAATAGCCTGGTAACTTAGCCATTCTGGATATGATGACATTAGCAAACTTCCATCCTTTCTAAGATTTGTTAGAACTGGTCCATTACCAATAATAGTTGACATAACAAATTTTATTACAAAAAATTAGTCAAATCAGTTCAAGGTTATTTCTATATACTTTACATCACTCTCCTTGTATTTTGATATAGTTTTATGAGTACAAAATAGTGGATTAGAATAGAGCTATTGGCCCAGATACTTGGATTATGATAGCTTTATTTATCCAGTGCGTTTTGGAGAAAGAGTGGTAAGCAACAACTGTGATAATCCATGCTTACCCTTTTTATTTCATATTTCTGGTCTTGCTCTGCTATGCCACCAAAAAAGAAGCCTATTCTTAAATTAGTCTTAACCAATGCATTGACATAATGCTAAAACATTTTCATATCAAATCATTGGTTTTACATTAACCATTTATTTTTCATTTTGCAAATGGATTTGATGGTATTTAATTGATTTATTGCATAGATGGTTATTTCAAGATCTTATATTATGAATATAGGTAGATAAAATAGATGTACAGATAATTATGAAATAAGTCAACCAATTCAGATTTCTGATATGTTCTGGTATATATTAAGACTAGACTATGGTATTTGCATTATTTTTTACAATGTGATCTCTTTCCTATCTCCAAATACTAGACTAATATACTAAAGAAATTTAAGACCTCAATAGATCTAGCACATTATCTAAGTTATGTACTACACTGTTATTTTTTTTTTCATTTTCTTACTGAGGACAGCTAGTCTTCATTTCAATAAGCATACTAACAAACTTTGAAGTATACAGATTTCACAATCACTCAGTCCTGGTTAGGTTCAGTGTCAGGTCATTTCTCTTTAGCTATCTTAAAGCATATGGCTTTGAATTTCTTCCTTATCTAAACCTACATCAAGAATTTTAAGCTTGAAATTCCTTTGTCTAACCACAAATCCTTTTTTTCCATTGTATCACTCTTGGCCAATCCTTAGTTTCCCTCCTCTGTAGAAAATTAATACTTCACTGCCATGTGAAATTCAGGAATGAAGATTGAATATGCACGAGCTGATGAAATCCAAGTGAAAGTGATGTATGCCATTTCTGAACAGAGCATATGGGTACCTTTAATTCACTTTTCTCTTTGTTACAATTAAAAGCAGAGTTGTAGATTTTGACTCTTTTGTCAACTTAGGGCCTACAGTATTAATGGTGACAATTTGAACAGATCATCCATCTAACTTGTAACAAAGAAAAAGTGTGAACATGCTTTAAATCCTCAATGCTTTAAGTCTGTGGTCAGCAAACTGAGGTCTAATTTATTTAGTTTTGTGATTAAAGTTTTCCTGAAACACAGCCCTACTCGTTGGTTTATGTATTAACTATTGCCATTTGTGCTTCAGTGGCAGGGTTGAATACGTATGACAGATATTGTGACCACGAAGGCTGAAATATTTAGCATCTGGTCCTTAGGAAAAGTTTGGAATCTAGCTTTAAGTTACTGTGATTTCAGAGACATTGTTACTGAAGCTTAAACTAGGCCATCATTTCACTGGTAACTCTTCTCTTTGTATTTGGTCATAGCCTAAGGAATGAGCATGAATCATCATATTACTTGTTTTCAAGATTATGTGATGGAGGAGGTGACCTTGAAGTTGAGAATGACCTGACTCTAGAGGAGAAACAAAATGAGCAAAGCACACAGTCCAAAGGGCAGAGTCACATCTCAGGCAAAATCAACATGAGTTGTGGCAAGACAACCTATCTCAGTCAGCTCAGGCTGACTGGTAATAAATACCATAGACTGGGTGGCTTCATTTCTCATAGTTCTGGAGTCAGGGTGTCTGAGACCAGGATGCCAGCATGGTGGAGTTCTGGTGAAGACCTTCTTCCTGATTTGCAGATGGCTGCCTTCTCATTGTGTCCTTACTAGGTACGGATTAGGGAGAAAGACAGTTCCATTCTCAGCCTCTTTTTATAAGGATGCTAATCCCACCATAGGGTCTTCTTGCTTCTGACCTCTTTTAAACCTAATTAGTTTCTAAAGGCCCTACCTCCAAATTCTACCACACTGGAGAGTTATGGCTTCAAAATATAAATTTTGGGTGAACACAAACATTCAATCAGTAGCCCAATGCTAGACCACCCAGGCAGTGGCCAAGATTAAAGAATCAGGACGATGGGCCGTTGTCATATGTGAGATTATATAGAAGTCCGTTGCTAGGCTAATAAGTAGGACAGGGTTCTGGTCTGCAAGATGAAAATAGGCCCATGCAGGGCAAGATAACTGACTCTTAAATTGAGCAGAGTGTAGATTTTGACTCTTTTGTCAACTTAGGGCCTACAGTATTAATGGTGACAATTTGAACAGATCATCCATCTAACTTGTAACAAAGAAAAAGTGTGAACATGCTTTAAATCCTCAATGCTTTAAGTCTGTGGTCAGCAAACTGAGGTCTAATTTATTTAGTTTTGTGATTAAAGTTTTCCTGAAACACAGCCCTACTCGTTGGTTTATGTATTAACTATTGCCATTTGTGCTTCAGTGGCAGGGTTGAATACGTATGACAGATATTGTGACCACGAAGGCTGAAATATTTAGCATCTGGTCCTTAGGAAAAGTTTGGAATCTAGCTTTAAGTTACTGTGATTTCAGAGACATTGTTACTGAAGCTTAAACTAGGCCATCATTTCACTGGTAACTCTTCTCTTTGTATTTGGTCATAGCCTAAGGAATGAGCATGAATCATCATATTACTTGTTTTCAAGATTATGTGATGGAGGAGGTGACCTTGAAGTTGAGAATGACCTGACTCTAGAGGAGAAACAAAATGAGCAAAGCACACAGTCCAAAGGGCAGAGTCACATCTCAGGCAAAATCAACATGAGTTGTGGCAAGACAACCTATCTCAGTCAGCTCAGGCTGACTGGTAATAAATACCATAGACTGGGTGGCTTCATTTCTCATAGTTCTGGAGTCAGGGTGTCTGAGACCAGGATGCCAGCATGGTGGAGTTCTGGTGAAGACCTTCTTCCTGATTTGCAGATGGCTGCCTTCTCATTGTGTCCTTACTAGGTACGGATTAGGGAGAAAGACAGTTCCATTCTCAGCCTCTTTTATAAGGATGCTAATCCCACCATAGGGTCTTCTTGCTTCTGACCTCTTTTAAACCTAATTAGTTTCTAAAGGCCCTACCTCCAAATTCTACCACACTGGAGAGTTATGGCTTCAAAATATAAATTTTGGGTGAACACAAACATTCAATCAGTAGCCCAATGCTAGACCACCCAGGCAGTGGCCAAGATTAAAGAATCAGGACGATGGGCCGTTGTCATATGTGAGATTATATAGAAGTCCGTTGCTAGGCTAATAAGTAGGACAGGGTTCTGGTCTGCAAGATGAAAATAGGCCCATGCAGGGCAAGATAACTGACTCCTTAAATATGTAGGCAGCATTCTGAGCATATTTCAGTATTTCAGAGGCAATTTTTTAAAAGTATGGGGCTTCCTAGGTGGCACTAGTGATAAAGAACCTGCCTGCCAATGCAGGAGTGATAAGAGATGTAGGTTTGATCCCCAGGTCTGAAAAGTCCCCTGGAGAAGGAAATGGCAACCCACTCCAATATTCTTGCCTGGAGAATCCCTTGGACAGAGAAGCCTGGCAGGCTATAGTCTATGGAGTCTCAAAGAATCAGACATGACTAAAGCAACTTGGCTTGCATGCAAAACAGATAACCAGTCTCAAAGACTGAGCAGATGGGTGTGGCAGTGAAAGATAAGTATTTAATGTGGAGAGGAGAAAAGAAAAGGGATGGAAGGCCAACAGACAACTATAGTTAATGCTATGGACATTGTGGCTCTGACAGGACAACTTAATTCTCAGCAACTCTAGATGCTGGAGGTCAAGGGCTATGGAGGAAGGTGATATATGACTCCTCTTGTTAAGATTCGTGCCTAAAAAAAAGAAGGACTGAGAATGGGAGGAGCAATGGACTCGATTAGGATAATTGGGAGGAGGGTAGAGTAAATCTGCTTCCTATTTTTTTTTTTAATTTTATTTATCTTTTGGTGGTTGGGTGGGGAGGGAGGGGGGTGGCGGGTCATTTCTATTGGTCTTTCATTTCTCTATCTTCATCCGTCTTTGTTCTTTGGCTCCTGTGGGCCTCCCATCGCGGTGGCCTCTGTTGTCGCAGAGCGCCGGCTCTGGGCGCATGCGCGCCAGAGCTCCGGCTTGGTATTTGGGCACATCTGTCCAGCCGCTCCACGGCACGTGGGATCTTCCCAGGCCAAGGATGGAACCGGCGCCCCTTGCACTTCAAGGCGGTGTCCTTACCCACTGGACCACCAGGGGAAGCCCTGCTTCCTATTTTAAACTAAACTGTACCATTGCCTTTATCATCATCTTTAGCCATTTCATCTTTTTGTATTCTTGCAGGCTATCCATCCCTTTTTTGGTTTAGTTTGTTCCTTAAGCAACCGAAATTCTGTGTTCAATGATTTCATGTTTATTTTGTTTGGACTGAGACTCTCTTTACTTAGTGGCTCACCAATACTTTTGCAACCACAAACTTGTTTAGATGCCTAAGCTCTTCTTTCCTGGCTTCTTAGCTTCACTTGAGAAGCTCACTGAACACTGACACTCTGTTCTACCACAACTGCATTCTCCCTAAATTTGGCAGTATCCAAAATGCAGTGCAGCCATTCTTATCCTTCTCTCATTGATTCCCAATTAAAATTTGTGCATGATAATTCCAACAGCCGTTCCACACTGTCTTGAAGCCCCGATTCCAACCCATTTATTAATTCAAAAAATAATTGTTTTAGCATTTACTATATGTCTCTGCTACTATATGTTTCTGCTTACTATAGGCTCCCTGCTAGCTGTTAGAGAAACAGCAGTGAATAAGATAGGCATGGCTCCTGTCTTCATGGAGTTAGTGAGTGAGACAAACAGAAGCCACGCAACTAATATATATATTGTGATTAGGACAGCAAGACAGGACAGTTATGCGGGAGACTTATCACAGTCCATCCCACCTTCTAAGTTTTGCTTTATCAAAAGCTAGAAAAGTGCTTTGCCTCTCAGCATTTGCCTTCCAGCACTATGCCTGTGACTAGGGCCTACCAATCAAATATACAAACATGTCAATTCAGAAAAGATTGATATAAGAAAAAAAAAGAATGGAACTTCATATGGCAAGGATGGGAAAGAAGCAGCCACCATTCAATTAGTAATGACAAAGGACCAAAGTGTGGCAGTTCAAGGAGTCCAGGGTTAATGAATTTTGCTCTACCAACAGTAACAAAGATATGGGCTCTTTAAAATAAATTCAGACATTTCTTTTCCTAATTGATACAGCCTCCAAGCCTGATCCTCTAACCTTCTGCTGTAATATATTGTCCTCCATTTAATATTCTTTAATAAGGTTATTTCCTTCTTAGCCCTATAATATTTGGGTGGGGGGTGTAGTAGCTAAAAGTCTAAAAGATATAAGGGTATTTGGAACTATACAGGAGGGACAAATAACTCAGGTGAGAGTAGGCTTTACAATATTGTGTGGAAAAATCAACATTCACATTGAGATCCAAAGGATACACCAGGATTGATTCAAATGAAAGAGGAGTGGAACAAGTTTCCAGGAAGAGAATGTAGTTGCGAAGTGAACATATTACGTGGATGGAATTCGGGGACCAAAGGAATACAATCAGGGTAATGCAGTGGGTATGAAGTAGTAATGAAAAATGATGCTATAGGAATAAACAAAGATCATATCGGTCTGATCATTAAAGCCAGATAAGGAGTTTGAATTGACTCTAAGAGCCATGTGGAGCTTATGAAATATTTTAGGTGGATAGGGAAGCAACCAGTTATCTACTCTAGAAAGATCACTGTGGCTTCAGCTGGGCAACTGTATTGTAGTAGGACAATGCAGGGAGATTTTCAGTGGTTTGGGTCAGAATTTTCGGTGTCCTGAGTAGGAGGGGAGCAAGAGGGAAAGGAAGAAAGTGTCTTAATTGAGAAAATGCTTTACAAGTTAATTTATAGAAACGACTAAGGTCATTTAAAATGTGCTTTGTCAACTTTTGTCTTTTTCACTTCAAAGTTTCTTCATTTTTCAAATATTTATTTATTTATTGTTCCTTTTCTTTGCCTCATGTTTAATATGCTAGACACTATTCCAGGTGTCAGGTATTAATTGTTGAATGAGTAAGATGGAGTATCTCTTCTTGTGGAGAAGAGGCAAATGATAAAAAAAATAGTGAAGAAGATGATTTCCTTGGGTGGTATGTGAAGTATTAATTAAAGCAGGGAGAGGTGACAAAACATGACCTGAGGAGCTTCTTTTTGGAGATCACCAAAAGCCTTTTGAAGATCTCACATTTTAGACAAGACCTGAGCTGTGGGAATTCACTGGTCATTAGAAAGTCCTGAGAATAAGTTTCCAGGTAGAGAGACAAGCCAGGGAAATAGCGGAATGATCTTGGATGTGTGAAGAAAATGAATGTGACTGGAGCAAAGAGTGAGTGGAAAGAGAAGGAAGAGTGGGTAGAGAGACAAACATGGGGCAATTGATGGAAGATCTTGGGAGGTCATTAGGAATTTTGATTTTAAGTATGATACTGCTGTATATTCATCCTTCTTTTCAGCTTCTTCAAAGAAAAAATAATGTACAGTCATCCCTCAAGATCCTTGGGGGACCAATTCTAGGACACCCCCCAATACCAAATCTTGCAAGTGCTCAGGTCCTTTATATAAGATGATATAGTCCACCCTCTGTAACAGCAGGATCCAGGAAGGCCTACTATATTACCCAAACTCTACCATAACGTTTTACAAATTGTCCTATCATAGTTCTAGCCTTTCCCTATTAAATGACAAGCATACTCAAGTTATTCTTTCAACAAATAATGACAGTCTGCTTACTTGATGTTAGACACTGCATGCTCCTATTCCCAAGAAAAACAAAAATATAAACAAAAGCCACTGTCAGCTCTTACTGGACAATTTCCTTGATGGAAAATTCCATCTCATACCTTCTTTTACTTTCACACACAAGCAATAACACTAATCTTTACCCGTCAGCCTCTACTTCTCAGTCCTGCAGTCTCTGCAACATTACCTCACCTTTTTGCATAACCTGCCCCAGGAAAGTTCATCAGGTAAACCTATGTGCAGATCCGAGGGCCGCTTCCCTCATCTCATCCCACTGACTCTTGTAGTCATTTGCCTCTGTTTTGCTAAAAATTTCCTTTAGTTTCTAAGTCTCTGAATACTCTCCATTCACTTCCTCTCTGACTATATGTTATCCCTCATTCCCTGCCTTATCATTACTATTATTATTATTATGCCTTGGAAATGTAGGCATTTCAGGATTTTCAGTCCCTGAGCTGTGTCTTATTTGTCCTATATATATATATATATAGGACAAATTGTAAATTATAAATATATATATATATATTTTTTTTTTTTTAATTTACAATTCAGTACATAATCTTTGGCTACTGCTTCAGAAAAGGATTCACTGTTGATTTTCATTGGAATCTCTCATCAGACGATTGAAATCAGTCTTTGAAATGAAATGTATCTTTCCTACCCTACACACGATAATCCTCTTTTATTCACGATTTCATTTTGTTCTTCTTGCAAATTTGAAAAAATGTATACCCCTTTTCCTCCCTGGAAGATCTTGGGAGGTCATTAGGAATTTTGATTTTAAGTATGATACTGCTGTATATTCATCCTTCTTTTCAGCTTCTTCAAAGAAAAAATAATGTACAGTCATCCCTCAAGATCCTTGGGGGACCAATTCTAGGACACCCCCCAATACCAAATCTTGCAAGTGCTCAGGTCCTTTATATAAGATGATATAGTCCACCCTCTGTAACAGCAGGATCCAGGAAGGCCTACTATATTACCCAAACTCTACCATAACGTTTTACAAATTGTCCTATCATAGTTCTAGCCTTTCCCTATTAAATGACAAGCATACTCAAGTTATTCTTTCAACAAATAATGACAGTCTGCTTACTTGATGTTAGACACTGCATGCTCCTATTCCCAAGAAAAACAAAAATATAAACAAAAGCCACTGTCAGCTCTTACTGGACAATTTCCTTGATGGAAAATTCCATCTCATACCTTCTTTTACTTTCACACACAAGCAATAACACTAATCTTTACCCGTCAGCCTCTACTTCTCAGTCCTGCAGTCTCTGCAACATTACCTCACCTTTTTGCATAACCTGCCCCAGGAAAGTTCATCAGGTAAACCTATGTGCAGATCCGAGGGCCGCTTCCCTCATCTCATCCCACTGACTCTTGTAGTCATTTGCCTCTGTTTTGCTAAAAATTTCCTTTAGTTTCTAAGTCTCTGAATACTCTCCATTCACTTCCTCTCTGACTATATGTTATCCCTCATTCCCTGCCTTATCATTACTATTATTATTATTATGCCTTGGAAATGTAGGCATTTCAGGATTTTCAGTCCCTGAGCTGTGTCTTATTTGTCCTATATATATATATATATAGGACAAATTGTAAATTATAAATATATATATATATATATATTTTTTTTTAATTTACAATTCAGTACATAATCTTTGGCTACTGCTTCAGAAAAGGATTCACTGTTGATTTTCATTGGAATCTCTCATCAGACGATTGAAATCAGTCTTTGAAATGAAATGTATCTTTCCTACCCCTACACACGATAATCCTCTTTTATTCACGATTTCATTTTGTTCTTCTTGCAATTGTTTTATTTGCAAGTTCACTCTTTCTTATCTAACCAATTGTCATGACCCTTAGCCTCATCTCCCCCTCCCCCAACTTTTTCTGTATGCCATAGGCAAAATTAAATTTCCTGAACGACAGATGCTATTCTGTCATTCCCCAAGCTAAATACACACTGTACAAATACAGTTTTTGAGGTTCTTCTGATCGCATGATACCTTCCTGTTCTAACTTTATCTCTGCTTGTCTTCTTTAGATGTCCCCTGTTCTCATCAATCTCAATTTCTCATTATTATTTAAAGTTACATTTCCCTACCTCCAATACTATCCAGTACTGAGGAAGTTCTTATTTTTCTCTTGCTTCATCCTATTGAGAATCTTCCTGATTTTACAAGTCCTGGTTCAAATATTTCACCTAAAATGAAAAGCTATTGTAATCAGTAAATGATATTCCAGAGACTATCAATATGCTAGAAACTACTGCACGTGTCAGAAGAACAACACCTCACACCCCACAGCTAAGATTGGGAGTTCACTTTCTCAACAAATACTTTTGCACTCCAACTACTGACAGACACCGTTCAAGGTACTGTAGATGCAGCCATGACTAAGACAGAGTTTCTTCTCTCAGGACATTGCATTTAAGTGTGTGGAGACAGACAATAGATTGATATACAAAGGTATATAATGACAGTTTAATGCTCAAGAAAAGAATAAAGCAGAGTAAGAGTATAGAAAGTGTCAGAAGCTGCCTTTCTAGATAAAGAGGTCACAAAGCACTGTCCTGTGGAGTTAATAGTTAGGAAGTGATTAAGTGAACCATATTTGCTAATTAACTTTATGTGTCAGCTTGATAGGGCTAAGGGATGCCCAGATAGCTGGTAAGACATTATTCCTGATTATGTTTGTGAGAGTGTTTCCAGAGAAAATAGCATTTGAGTCAGAAGACATGGTAAAGATCACCCTCCGCCAATGTGGCTCAGGACCTGAATAGAACAAAAGAGAAGGCTGCTTCAGAAAAGGATTCACTGTTGATTTTCATTGGAATCTCTCATCAGACGATTGAAATCAGTCTTTGAAATGAAATGTATCTTTCCTACCCCTACACACGATAATCCTCTTTTATTCACGATTTCATTTTGTTCTTCTTGCAATTGTTTTATTTGCAAGTTCACTCTTTCTTATCTAACCAATTGTCATGACCCTTAGCCTCATCTCCCCCCTCCCCCAACTTTTTCTGTATGCCATAGGCAAAATTAAATTTCCTGAACGACAGATGCTATTCTGTCATTCCCCAAGCTAAATACACACTGTACAAATACAGTTTTTGAGGTTCTTCTGATCGCATGATACCTTCCTGTTCTAACTTTATCTCTGCTTGTCTTCTTTAGATGTCCCCTGTTCTCATCAATCTCAATTTCTCATTATTATTTAAAGTTACATTTCCCTACCTCCAATACTATCCAGTACTGAGGAAGTTCTTATTTTTCTCTTGCTTCATCCTATTGAGAATCTTCCTGATTTTACAAGTCCTGGTTCAAATATTTCACCTAAAATGAAAAGCTATTGTAATCAGTAAATGATATTCCAGAGACTATCAATATGCTAGAAACTACTGCACGTGTCAGAAGAACAACACCTCACACCCCACAGCTAAGATTGGGAGTTCACTTTCTCAACAAATACTTTTGCACTCCAACTACTGACAGACACCGTTCAAGGTACTGTAGATGCAGCCATGACTAAGACAGAGTTTCTTCTCTCAGGACATTGCATTTAAGTGTGTGGAGACAGACAATAGATTGATATACAAAGGTATATAATGACAGTTTAATGCTCAAGAAAAGAATAAAGCAGAGTAAGAGTATAGAAAGTGTCAGAAGCTGCCTTTCTAGATAAAGAGGTCACAAAGCACTGTCCTGTGGAGTTAATAGTTAGGAAGTGATTAAGTGAACCATATTTGCTAATTAACTTTATGTGTCAGCTTGATAGGGCTAAGGGATGCCCAGATAGCTGGTAAGACATTATTCCTGGTTATGTTTGTGAGAGTGTTTCCAGAGAAAATAGCATTTGAGTCAGAAGACATGGTAAAGATCACCCTCCGCCAATGTGGCTCAGGACCTGAATAGAACAAAAAGAGAGAGGAAGGTTGAATTCACTCTGTTGGAGTATGCTGAGACATTCATTTTTCAGATCCAACTATCTGGAGGAGGAATCTTCGAGGAAGAGAGAACAGAAGCTGCAAATGCTGAGTATATATTGTGGGTGGGTGGGAACATGGAGACAAGTGAGGCCAGGGCACAGAGAGTGAGGTAGAGGGTGCAGGAGGTAATGTAAGAAAGGGGACAAGGAGCCAAGTCATTGAGAGTCTTGGAAGCCATGGTAAGGATGTGCCAGAGGCCATCAGAATCTTGAGCAGAGGACTGACATGATCAGACTTACATTCTGGCTGCTATGTATGTATGCTAGACAATGGGTGACCAAGAGTTGAAATAGTAAGACAAGTTAAGAGGTTATTACAGTAATGCATCGAGAGACAGTGGTGGTTTAACATCATGTGGAATCACGTCCTGCTTTGCACCACACACCTAATATAACACTTAGAACACTGGACTTTGCATTTGGGTATTTGTCTGCAATGGTGTTACCCCATTCTGCGCAGGGACTACACTTGTCCACTTTTATGCTTTCTAGAGTGCTTTGTGCTGCAATTTACACACAGATTCCATAGGATGAGCTGCATGTCCCATCCTCTCTCTGTATTTCACACCCTTTGAAACCTTTATTTAGATTCTACTTAGTTTTTTTTTTCTTTTACAGGATACGTAATGCCAGTTTCTTCAAACTTGTCTCCTGGGTCTAAATCAATATTCAGTTGTCTTTGTTTCCCTTCTCTGAAATGTAGTATAGTTTGCTTCCTTTTAAATTATTAAGTAAAAATCTCCTATAATGATACAGTCTTGGGTACTTTAACAAAATCTCTGGATATTATTTCAGGGTGAATTTTAATGAAATGAATGTTCTATTAAAAATAAATTTATAGATTTGGGATCTGAAGGCAAAATGACTTGAAACTCCAATATTAAAGAAGTGTCTGGTAAAAAGAAGTGTTTAAAATCTAAAATGAGCAAGTTTCTTTTTAAATTTATAGACAATATTGGCTTGTTCTGATGTGCTGGATTTGGCCATAAAGAAAAGGAGCCTTGATAATAGTGGATCATGAAAACCTTAACTCCACACTACCTCCTTGTTTATTTTTTTATTTATGTGTAAATGGACTTACAAATGAGATTTAAATTCATCATAAAGAAACCATAAGGCAGTATGGTGTTATATCATCTCTCTCTCTTTCTACTTGAGATTCACCTCACAAGTTTCTGGTCCAGAGGGGAGGCATTGTGATGCAACAGCAAATCTGAATGTTACTTGACTTCTCACAGGCAAAGTGTTACTTGATTTCTGACAGGAAGCCAATGTTGGGCTTGATAGCACATGCTCAGTTATGGGTGAACTGCAACAATTCATTTTAATTTCTCTAAGTTTTAGTTTTCCTCTTTTTATAGAAGAGAAGGAGACAATAATGTACCTATAATAGGATTGTGGGGAGGATTAAAATACATATAAAGTGTTTGTGTGAATAGGTGAGCAATACAGAACACAACAAATATGAACCCTCGCCTCTGCATCACTTTTTTCAGCTGTCATGCTCATATTCTTTTTTATTCAACTTATATCCATTCTTAGTCCAGAAGGCTGACTCCCAGAGATAGGTTCACCTGTACTTCCTTGACAACTGACTTGTCAATGGGCTCAACTAGGAGAGATTTCAGTGGGGGTTGGCAGCAAGGGAGAACTGAGGAGGGAAAGCATTCCCCTTCCATCTCTGCTTTCATGCTGAGCTCCTGGCAGTGGCTGCATCCCTCCTTATCTATTGCTTTTCTCATGATTCTTCCTCCAAGTCTCCACCTCTCATTGACTCTATTAACACTATTTCCAACCCCTGTAGCTAGTAATTGGGTGAGAACACCTTTCATCGGTCCCTGGAACCCTATCCATACCTCTGAAAGTAGTCTCTTTGGTACTCTTTTCCCTTGAACCATCAGAGTGGAATTGTGTTTCCTGTAGTGGACCTGGACGGATACCTTTCGAATTCTTTCTTTCATCAAAAACAGGTTTCATTCCATTTAGAAAATATTTGCGACCCATGGAGCAGGATTTACTTTAATTCAGCAAATATTTGCTACCATCCAGGCAATGGAGATATCAAAGAATCAAGACATAACCCCTGCTCTTAGAGAGTCTTCAGTCTACTGGGATATGAGGGGTGAGTGGGAGACAAAGGCAATCTTTACAAAGCTAAATATTTAAGTGCCAAGAGAATGCTAATGTCTAAATATACAAGAAATTGTTGATAAATAAAGCTGAGAACAAACACCCCCATGAGGAGTCTCTATTGATTTTAAGGGTAAATGGAAATCCATCAGATGAAGATGGGAAGGTATAGTTTTCAGGCAAGAAAACAGCATATGCAAAGACTTAGAGTTATAGAGTTGCTTGGTATCTTTGATGAACATTTGGCAATAATGAGGATTTGGAATAATTAAGATATGGGCAGAAGGTATAAGGCGAGACACATGGTAACAGGAAGCATTTTTGAAGCAGCAGGAGATGTGGATGGAGAAGCAGTCAGGGACTAGACTGCAGAGTTTTTATATGACTCCCCAGAAAGTTTGGGCTCTATCCTAATAATATATATGCTAAGCAAGTGATTCCTTTTAAGCAGTGTTTAGTATTTTAAAAAAGAGCAGTAAAAGGATCTGGATGATGGAGGGAACAAGGCTGCAGACTGGGAGACAAAGTAGACTTGCTATGGTCCAGAAAGGAGAGGATAAGAGACCAGGAAAATCTAGTGAAGTGGGGAGAAAAAGAAAAGGAGACTTATTCTAGAAACTTTGATAAGCAGTATGGATAAGATTTAGTGAAAGTCATAGGTGAGAGCAGATAAAGACACCCAGGATGGCATTGAATTTCTGACTCAGTGGATATTGGCATCATCGCTCATTAGCTTTGGTGGTTAGGAGAGTTAGTTTCTTTCATTTGAATATGTTGAGATGAAATATTTGTGGCAGAGGCAGATTCAGGTTTTTGTGGGAACTGAAGCTAATACAATTTTAGAAACCTCTTTAAGAAAAAGAATTCAGAAGATAAATATTAATTTTTGCTGGATGTTTCCTGTAGTGGACCTGGACGGATACCTTTCAATTCTTTCTTTCATCAAAACAGGTTTCATTCCATTTAGAAAATATTTGCGACCCATGGAGCAGGATTTACTTTAATTCAGCAAATATTTGCTACCATCCAGGCAATGGAGATATCAAAGAATCAAGACATAACCCCTGCTCTTAGAGAGTCTTCAGTCTACTGGGATATGAGGGGTGAGTGGGAGACAAAGGCAATCTTTACAAAGCTAAATATTTAAGTGCCAAGAGAATGCTAATGTCTAAATATACAAGAAATTGTTGATAAATAAAGCTGAGAACAAACACCCCCATGAGGAGTCTCTATTGATTTTAAGGGTAAATGGAAATCCATCAGATGAAGATGGGAAGGTATAGTTTTCAGGCAAGAAAACAGCATATGCAAAGACTTAGAGTTATAGAGTTGCTTGGTATCTTTGATGAACATTTGGCAATAATGAGGATTTGGAATAATTAAGATATGGGCAGAAGGTATAAGGCGAGACACATGGTAACAGGAAGCATTTTTGAAGCAGCAGGAGATGTGGATGGAGAAGCAGTCAGGGACTAGACTGCAGAGTTTTATATGACTCCCAGAAAGTTTGGGCTCTATCCTAATAATATATATGCTAAGCAAGTGATTCCTTTTAAGAAGTGTTTAGTATTTTAAAAAAGAGCAGTAAAAGGATCTGGATGATGGCGGGAACAAGGCTGCAGACTGGGAGACAAAGTAGACTTGCTATGGTCCAGAAAGGAGAGGATAAGAGACCAGGAAAATCTAGTGAAGTGGGGAGAAAAAGAAAAGGAGACTTATTCTAGAAACTTTGATAAGCAGTATGGATAAGATTTAGTGAAAGTCATAGGTGAGAGCAGATAAAGACACCCAGGATGGCATTGAATTTCTGACTCAGTGGATATTGGCATCATCGCTCATTAGCTTTGGTGGTTAGGAGAGTTAGTTTCTTTCATTTGAATATGTTGAGATGAAATATTTGTGGCAGAGGCAGATTCAGGTTTTTGTGGGAACTGAAGCTAATACAATTTTAGAAACCTCTTTAAGAAAAAGAATTCAGAAGATAAATATTAATTTTGCTGGTATGTTAGCAACAGTCTTTGGAAAAGCAACTGTACTATATGTGATGAGAAAGAATATGGCATATGTGGTAGTTGAAAGTAGGGTTTTGCATGAAACCAACCCAGTTTGGGGTACATTCTAAAAAAAAGTTTAAGTGCCCTGATTCTTTATAATGTCTATATCATGAAATTCAAAGAGCGAGCCAGAAATCATTCCAGATTAGAGAAAGTAAATTGATATAACACCGAATGCAACACATAATCTGGCTTTTCTTTTAGCATAAAGGATGTTATTGTGTATGAAAGAGTATGTGTCTTTATATTAAGAAAGTAAATAATGATATATGTAGGATTAAAAGAGTGTATGTGTCTGAAACTTATCATCAAATGCTTTGGAGGAAAGAGAAAGAAAGAAGGATTTTAAAAGTGTAATAAAGTGTTAATGTTTGTGTATTCTGGGTAAATGGTACCTGGAAACTCACCGTATTATTTTTATAACTTTTGTATAAGTCTAGTGTTAGTTACTCAGTCGTGTCTGAATTTGCCACTGCCTGGACTGTAGCCTATCAGGCTTCTCTGTCCATGGAATTCTCCAAGCAAGAATACTGGAGTGGGTTGTCATTTCCTTCTCCAGGGAATCTTCCCAACCCAACGATGGAACCCAGATGCAATTTGGGAGCAAATTTCAGGCAGATTCTTTACTGTCTGAGCCACCAGGGAAGCCCATAAGTCTAGTATTATGTGAAAATAAAAATATTGTCTGCCTTCAGAGCCTTACTCTTCTTAAAAACAATCTTGATTTCAATCCTAATTGTGCCACTTTGTAGCTTTATATTCTATTCTCCTTTATATTTCTAAAATTTTTCATAATGCCTTCAAGGCATTCAGTAGAGGTATAATGTTGATTATCAAGAAAAGTGTGTTGAATCGATTCAAGGGCTAAGTGCTTTAATGAAGACATAGGAGTAGTTTCATTATGAAGCGATTTTATTTTTAGTGTTATTTGTTACTGCATTTTACCTGTAAGTCCCTCTATTTATGAACCTGATTGGTTCAAGGTTTGGTCTGCAGTCTGTAGATGGAGGGGACAAATAACATATTCATCTTGATTTTATAAACATGTGCTGTGAAGCAAGTCTGCAGAAAGCTGTTACATTTTTTTAAGAGCATAGGTTCTATGTTTAGATGAACAGGGTAATAGCATTATTACTGGATGTAGGACATAAAAAATGACATTCATATCCATCTTGATCATGCTCATCCTTTTCCCTACTCTGACTGACTTTAAGAATTAATTTGATTATAGTACTGTCCTATAGGGTTAATCAAGAGTGATTCTGTCTATTAAAAATAGCAAAGGTATAAAAAATGAAATTAAAATGGCTCCTACCCAGAAATTGTGCTTACAGATCCGCAGGATATTGACTCAGTAGTACTACACCACCTCACTCCGTGAATGCAGTTTCTTAGAATAATGATATGGAGTGTGTACCTAGTGTTCTAATTAAAACTCATGGTCATTCATCTATCTAATTGCAGCAGTGCCCTCCAGGATACTTCCACTCCAAATGTACCATTCTTCTTTTGTCTGAGCAAGTGACTTTAAAACCACCTGGCTTCCTGCCAGGACCTGAAGTGAAAAATTTACTGACTGAGATATCTGACTAGAAACAGCATTACAGAATGAAAAATTGAAGAGGACAGGCAAAGAAGTAAGATTTTCTATCAGGCTTCTGGAGTTATAGCCTATAAGGTTTTGGCATTAGCTGTCATAATATCTAATTTTTCTCCACAAATTAATAGAAGTCATGTGTTAACAAGTAAAGACTTTCTAAAATACATGAAAATCCTCGAATTCCCAAGCTAAGAGAAAAATGAGGCTTTAAGGAGACAGACACTGTTACTGGGAATGTTTTGTTAGAGATTTAACCCTGAAGGCTGGGAAACTGTATCCAGAAAACCTCAGTGCCAGTACTCAGGCATCACAAAAATAAATTTACCCCATACCAGAAATATCCTAAAAAAATTTTCGATTCAAGGGCTAAGTGCTTTAATGAAGACATAGGAGTAGTTTCATTATGAAGCGATTTTATTTTTAGTGTTATTTGTTACTGCATTTTACCTGTAAGTCCCTCTATTTATGAACCTGATTGGTTCAAGGTTTGGTCTGCAGTCTGTAGATGGAGGGGACAAATAACATATTCATCTTGATTTTATAAACATGTGCTGTGAAGCAAGTCTGCAGAAAGCTGTTACATTTTTTTAAGAGCATAGGTTCTATGTTTAGATGAACAGGGTAATAGCATTATTACTGGATGTAGGACATAAAAAATGACATTCATATCCATCTTGATCATGCTCATCCTTTTCCCTACTCTGACTGACTTTAAGAATTAATTTGATTATAGTACTGTCCTATAGGGTTAATCAAGAGTGATTCTGTCTATTAAAAATAGCAAAGGTATAAAAAATGAAATTAAAATGGCTCCTACCCAGAAATTGTGCTTACAGATCCGCAGGATATTGACTCAGTAGTACTACACCACCTCACTCCGTGAATGCAGTTTCTTAGAATAATGATATGGAGTGTGTACCTAGTGTTCTAATTAAAACTCATGGTCATTCATCTATCTAATTGCAGCAGTGCCCTCCAGGATACTTCCACTCCAAATGTACCATTCTTCTTTTGTCTGAGCAAGTGACTTTAAAACCACCTGGCTTCCTGCCAGGACCTGAAGTGAAAAATTTACTGACTGAGATATCTGACTAGAAACAGCATTACAGAATGAAAAATTGAAGAGGACAGGCAAAGAAGTAAGATTTTCTATCAGGCTTCTGGAGTTATAGCCTATAAGGTTTTGGCATTAGCTGTCATAATATCTAATTTTTCTCCACAAATTAATAGAAGTCATGTGTTAACAAGTAAAGACTTTCTAAAATACATGAAAATCCTCGAATTCCCAAGCTAAGAGAAAAATGAGGCTTTAAGGAGACAGACACTGTTACTGGGAATGTTTTGTTAGAGATTTAACCCTGAAGGCTGGGAAACTGTATCCAGAAAACCTCAGTGCCAGTACTCAGGCATCACAAAAATAAATTTACCCCATACCAGAAATATCCAATGCCAAGTGAAATAATGTTACAGCATCCTGTGGATAAAAAAGTATATAAATGCTATTTTCCTTTAGAATATATTGTGCTGTTTGATTGATTTAGATCATGTGAAAGTACTTTTTGATATAAACAGACATCATAATCTTATTAGAATCATGAAAGTTACAATTTATTTCTTTATGAATTATGTACCAGACACTATCTTAGTGATTTACATATCATTGTTGTTCAGTCGCTCAGTCGTATCCGATTCTTTGTGACCCCATGGACTGCAGCATGGCAGGCCTCCCTGTCCCTCACCATCTTCTGAAGTTTGTTCAAGTTCGTGTCCGTTGCATTGGTGATGCCTCTCAGTCGTCTCATCCTCTGACTTCCTCTTCTCCTTCTGCCCAGCATCAGGGGCTTTTCCAGTGAGTTGTCTGTTTGCATCAGATGACCAAAATACTGGATCTACACATACTAACTAATTTAGTTTTCTGAACCATTACGTGGAAGAGGTGCAATTTTTCTCCCATTTTAAACATCTAAAACTGAAATATAGAGAGGTAACACAATGGTATCATTGTTGTGTATTCAGAGAGTGGCAGTGCTGGATTTAAATACAGGCTTCTGGCTCCACAGCTCAAATTATATATTATATACATATTTGTTACCAGCCATTTTAATATCTGAATTTATACATGTGGCAACAAACTCTCTAGTCAAATTTCCATTTTTATCTCACAGAATAAATATAAAACATATGGGCTAAACAGGTAATATAATCCATTAGGCAATGATATTATTAATGCGTCTCCAATTAAGTGGTGGCTGTTGAAAACTGAAACCACCACCCTCATACATCATTGTAACCGCAGAATGTTTTGAGCGCTTATTTGCTCAAAACCTTGCCTCACTTACATCAATCAATTCAGAAACTTCACATATCCCCCCTCTGAATATCCTCCTTCTAATGACCCCTGAATCTAACCAATAAATAACAAAATCCATGCATTTATTTATTTTTTTCTACTGAGACTCCATTTCAGAATCATCTTTGTGGTGTTGTTTTTCCTTGCTGAAGAAAGTGAGCAAAACTCATGTTGGTTATATATTGACAGATTTCTTTATTTAAGGAGGGAGAAGCATTCCACAGTTTGGAGATTCAGCAAGATTCAGCTGAGATCCCTTTACTTGGTCTGTTTAAGCACTTATCCTTCAAAGCTATTTGTACTTGTTCAACTCAAGGTTTCTGGCAGTCTATGGAAAATCACATGTTCTGTCTGAGCTCTGATTTTGTTGAAGACCAAACATTTCTGGAACAGTGGGATGGAATTTAGATTTTATCCATTGCAGTCCATACTTATCTCAGGAGACTTGTCTTTGTGCTAGACAGACTCTACTTGGTTATAATGATATCCATCGCCTGGTGTTTGATTCCGATCAACACAGTATGGAAAGTGATAAATATTCCTTCCAAAAGTAGGTTATAATAAAATTATTACTTATTGGGGAGGACAGAGAGGAAGAGAGGGAAGAATAGCGAGGGAGAGAGAGAGGCCTTTCACCTAATTCAGAGTGAAGACAGCTACCATGTTTGACCTGGTGTGTGGAGAGGCACAGGTGGCAGGGATCTGGCATCTCCAGCCAATAGACATTGAGAGCTTAAAAGGTGGAATGGGCTTGGAAGTGGGAAAATCCCTCTGAGCTCCAACATGAGTACAGCCTCAGCAGACAGCTCCACTGCAAGTCTGAGAAAGATTCAAAATGAGAGGCCAAACTATAACTGGATTTCTGACTCATAGAAACCGTAAGATAATGTTTGTTGTTTTCAGCTGCTGGTTTTGGGGGTGTGTGTATGTTCTTACATATCCATAGGTAAACGATACAGATCTTATACCTGAAAGCAGTGTGCCGCCAGAGAAAAAATAAAAATGTGAGTGTGGTTTTGGAACTGAGTAGTAAGCTTTATAAAAAGGGTTAGTCAAAGTTTAAACTTCTTTGAATTTTCTTTTAGCGGAAATGTATATTTTGAAGCTACCACCCGTGAGACCTCAGAGGAGGCGGGAACATGCTCTTGGAATGTATAGGAAGTTGAGAGGAGGGAGGGGGCATCTTTGTTATACAGTGGGAAGCTTGACCACCCTACTGCATGTATGAACATAGAAAGTAGATGTGCCTTATGAACTGGGTAATCTAGCTAGAGACTTCCAAACAACGTTTGAATCTGTCACCTGGTCTCTTTTTGCTGCTGTAACAAAATGGAAGAGAGAATTGAGGGAAGGGATGTTAAAGGGAGTCAGGTGTCGATGGTTTTGAAAATTCTCAACCTTTTCTACAAGGCAGGTGATACTAAAATTATGAAATGTGTTCTGAGGATAAATTGAATCTAAGATGCTGTCCAGAAAACATAATTTAGATATTGGACCAAGGGTGTAACTCTAAAATCTTTTGTTAAGAGCTCCTTCTGATTAAAGGAGGTGCCCTAGAGTACTATTCAGTCCCACAAAAGCCCTATGGAGAAATCGTATGCCTCACAGGTTCTCTCAATAAAAAAACAAACCAAAAAACAAACCCCAACAAGTCTTATCTTGAAGATATTTATGAGTGTTATGTTTATCTAATGGAGTGAACCTCAATGAGTTTCATAGGTGACTCAAAATTTTTTGGAATGAATTATATCAACAGAAACACTGCTGGCTTAGACTGAGAGCAACAGACAGAGTATATATAAAAGAAATAGTTGGAGCCCCAATTTTCTACAATATCCTCCATAGAGTTGAAGACACATCAGAGCTAGGAACCAAACCAGGGCTCTTCTTTCTGGTCACTTATTTTCTTTCTAAATTATTATAGATCATTCATCTACACACAAGAAATTTGCCTTCCTCAAGGAAGAGATAACTGATACATTCTACACCCCAGTAGAGTATTATAGTTTTATGAACATCAAACCTTTACTTGTTTCCCTTGCTGCAGTCTAACCAGAGTCCATGGTGTAAATGTCAGAGCTTTTAGAAATCTGAGATTCCCGGACTTTTTATAGACAGTGTCTCACCAAGATGTGTGCCCAGGAGCTTAAAACATGAAACCACTGTATATCATCTGGAAGAATTACTCAGAAGTATACTGATTGAGTTTTATGCACATCATCTGGGTGATAGTCTCTGTTGAGAGGAGGGAGGGGGCATCTTTGTTATACAGTGGGAAGCTTGACCACCCTACTGCATGTATGAACATAGAAAGTAGATGTGCCTTATGAACTGGGTAATCTAGCTAGAGACTTCCAAACAACGTTTGAATCTGTCACCTGGTCTCTTTTTGCTGCTGTAACAAAATGGAAGAGAGAATTGAGGGAAGGGATGTTAAAGGGAGTCAGGTGTCGATGGTTTTGAAAATTCTCAACCTTTTCTACAAGGCAGGTGATACTAAAATTATGAAATGTGTTCTGAGGATAAATTGAATCTAAGATGCTGTCCAGAAAACATAATTTAGATATTGGACCAAGGGTGTAACTCTAAAATCTTTTGTTAAGAGCTCCTTCTGATTAAAGGAGGTGCCCTAGAGTACTATTCAGTCCCACAAAAGCCCTATGGAGAAATCGTATGCCTCACAGGTTCTCTCAATAAAAAAACAAACCAAAAAACAAACCCCAACAAGTCTTATCTTGAAGATATTTATGAGTGTTATGTTTATCTAATGGAGTGAACCTCAATGAGTTTCATAGGTGACTCAAAATTTTTTGGAATGAATTATATCAACAGAAACACTGCTGGCTTAGACTGAGAGCAACAGACAGAGTATATATAAAAAGAAATAGTTGGAGCCCCCAATTTTCTACAATATCCTCCATAGAGTTGAAGACACATCAGAGCTAGGAACCAAACCAGGGCTCTTCTTTCTGGTCACTTATTTTCTTTCTAAATTATTATAGATCATTCATCTACACACAAGAAATTTGCCTTCCTCAAGGAAGAGATAACTGATACATTCTACACCCCAGTAGAGTATTATAGTTTTATGAACATCAAACCTTTACTTGTTTCCCTTGCTGCAGTCTAACCAGAGTCCATGGTGTAAATGTCAGAGCTTTTAGAAATCTGAGATTCCCGGACTTTTTATAGACAGTGTCTCACCAAGATGTGTGCCCAGGAACTTAAAACATGAAACCACTGTAGATCATCTGGAAGAATTACTCAGAAGTATACTGATTGAGTTTTATGCACATCATCTGGGTGATAGTCTCTGTTTGATGATAGTAGGGTGAAAAGGTGATCATTAATCTAAAGTTTTAAATGATACTTTCACAGCTTAAATGCTCAATAGACAAATCTAAATTATTTGGTCCCAGTGATAATAGAATATCCAGCAACTTTAGACTTTCTATTAACCTGTACCATTCCCGAAAGTTTGTTCTGTATCTGGAGAAATATTGTTAATCAAGTAGAATGCTCCTCTGAACTGGATGAGTTAGCCATTTACCTCCCCAAGGTGGATCAGCATACTTCCTTGTCCTGAGTTCAGTAGTTCTTACACGTGGCTTTGAAGCAGTTCTACAAAATCCAGTCATCACTCTTCTATTTTGTATACATCTCTTGTCTTAAATGTTGCTGTGTAGCTACTACCATATTAGGTGGCACGACAACTCATTCTTTAACAAAAAAAAGCAAAAGATCATACCCTGGTTTGACTCTAAACTGTTTTTTAAAGATGAGGAAATCATGTTATCGCAATGGATCTGAAATGAGGCTGTTTTTGTGGCCAGTCCTTTGAACTGGCCAGCAGATGGCCAAAAGCTTAAAAATAGAACCACCATGCTTAATCAGTTATGAAATTAGAACCACAGAATACATGACTTGCATTTTTACTCCAAACCTCATATAATTGTATAGGTTTTTATTTTAAGAAATCAAGCAATTCACTCCTTATTTCCCCACCTAAAGATCTGTGTCTAATCCATAAGCAATAAAAGTTGTCCATTCACTTCCTGTGATGAAATGCCAGTTCACAAGTAGTTCCTTATAGTCTCTCTGGCTGAACTGAATAATCCCGATTTGCTTATATTATGACAAATTTCTTTATTTAAGAAGATTTCCCACCCTGTGTCACTAGAAATATCTAAAGTTAACTTACATTGTCATAGTCAAAATTATGCTTTTTAAAGTTTTTAAGCACCATTAATTAAACACCATTGATTATTCAGTAGATAGTATTGTAATTTTTCTTGACATTTTTGTTTATAATGGAACTTGGAAAGAGTAATGACGTGAAGGATTGTGACTAAGCATACCTTGACATTTAAGAATAGAAATGTTATTGAAAAATTCTATCTTTAATTTATTGTTAATTCTGTCACTAGTGCTGAACAGTTATTTGCAATGTTTTCCCCCAATCCTGAATATTTTAAGGTTATACAGATAAGACCTCTGTTTATAATAATTGATTAATCTATGGTATAGTTCAAGGATCTAAACTCTGATATTGAATAAATGCCACTATACTACATAATCATAAATATGATTTAACCTTTCAAAGTTTGAGTGCCTGAGTGGACCTAGAGTGGTATACAAGAAATATTGTTTTTCCTTCACAATTACTCTTTTGTTAAGAGTAAGAAACAAAGAGGGCTTCCCCGGTGGTCCAGTGGATAAGGACACCACCTTGCAGTGGAAGGGGTGCCGGTTCCATCCCTGGTCTGGGCTGGACTGATGTGTCCAATTACCGAGCTGGAGCTCTGGAGCGCATGCACCCAGACCCGGCACTCTGCGACGACAGACGCCACCGCGATGGGAGGCCCACATGAGCCGGGGAACAAAGACGGATAATAATAGAGAAATGAATGACCAATGGAAGTGGCCCACCTGCTCCCCTCCCTCCCCAACCTGACCCCACCCAAAATAAATAAATAAATAAATCTTAAAAAAAAAAAAAAAAAGAAACAAAAACAAGGGAGATAAAGACTAGTTTTGGATTTCATCAGAGCATATTCAAAGCATGTGAGGATGATTCAGCAAAATTGAGTCATAACTAGATATTAGTTCTTTTTTATTTTATTTTTTCAATTTCACCTTTTTGTTAATAGTTTGGAAATACCTGATTTGGAGATGTAAGGAGTAGACACAATTGTTGAAATTTTCAGTTTTTAAGTATTACCTAATAAAATGATGATCCTGCTTTTATGAAAATTTAACTTGATTTCTTTTGAAATACTGACCCTCCATTATATTCTCCCTGAATAGCCCCTTCCCTATTTCAGTGTATTGGCATACCATCGGATCAGGAATACTTGCCAAACAGAAGCCCAAACCTCCATTTCAGATTCAGTTTTCATCTCTTGTTAATACTAATTTTCTGCTTATCTTCTGCTGGGGATGTTCCTTGATAATACAGTGGTGTTAAAAAAAAAAAAAATATTAGCATTCTAACATGGAAGCAACCTAGATGCCCATCGACAAACGAATGGATCCAAAAGCTCTGGTACATATATACAATGGAGTACTACACAGCTGTAAAGAGAAATGCAGAAGAATCAGCCCTAATCAGGTGGCTGGATCTAGAACATAACATCAAAAGTGAAGTCAGTCAGAAAGAGAAGGACAAATACAGTATATTAACACATATATATGGAATCTAGTAGGATGGTGATGATGGTACACGCAGTGAAGCGACGGAAAGACAGACATGGACAGTGGACATATGGACATCGTGGGGAAGGAACAGAGGGTGGGAGGCATAAAGGAAGTAGCATGAAGGCCTGTACTATCATAAGTGAAGAGAATAGCTCTAGTCATTGCTCTGTGAGAAAAGGGGATCCTTCATGGGTGCTGTGTGATGGTTGGGAGGGGTGGGAAGGGGGGGATATACATATGCCTAATCTGGGAACATACATATCTGTAAACAACAAAACTCTATAAAAGTTAAAAGCAAAATAAAGGGTTTTTTTTAAAAAGAAAAAGTATTAGCATTCTAATATAGGTGTATATGTAAGCATTTAAGAATCTTTTCATGTAAACACGTGGGAAGATAAAGAAAAAAATAGTAATGGTAAGAGAAGTTAAATATAGTTGAAGTAGGTCATTTTGTATTCTACTTTAAGTTCAGATAGGCCAGAGAACATTTTTATGCAGAATTAATCCTATGTCCTATCTAATGCATGCCAAACCCATAGGGAAGCCTGAGTATGTCACCTGAGGGCATACGCTAAGAGGTCAATTGACTCTTTTCTCAGGTTATGATCGTCATTAATGATAATGGACATTCTGTTCTGGGACTGAGGTAGGGGCATGCTCTTTTATTGACCATTGGCTCTATTGAAAATAATAGATCTTTATATGGGAGAATTTAGGAGCGTCTTGGGGAAGATGGCTAAGGAAGGTCAATTCAGCGTAACAGAAATAGCATACCTCCATTCAAAGGGGTTTGACTGAATCTTGAGTCAGAGGAGGGAAGACATGTTTAACAGGAGACTTCTCACTTTTGTATTACTTATTTGTGGGCTTTCAATATACTCTCATTCCTTGGAAATTCATTTTTTGTTTGTGTTCATTCATCTGTCTGAGGTAGAAAAGTAAGGTGAATAACAGTTTTCCAAAATCTTCAGTTGCAAAGAAATGTGGGGGACCAGCAGGAAAGTACTAAATCCTTTGTCTTGCATAATGTGTTCATTTCAGAAGACCCAGAACTGAATGTTGTGAGATGAGTGCTGGAAGGATGTTTACGTAGTCACTGAGCTGAGTAGAAGAAATGAGTATTGTAGCTGGACAGAACTGAAATTAGAGACCTAGAGAAACAGGCCCACAATTCAGACTGAAAAGAAGTAAAGGCATAAATGGAGAGACACAATTATGATCAACAGGTGATTGAAGAAATAGAAAGAGGATTGAGGGCTGGAACAATTAAGAATAGGCAGTACGTGTGCCAATACCCAGTTGGTCATTTCTAAGAAGGTTATAGGACATAAGATTTGGATGTGTGACTTAAAGAAAACCCTCAAATAACAGTGACTGAAACAGGTTAGAAGTGTATTTCTCCTTTAAATAAAAGTCTGGGTCTGCACTCAAATGCTTATATGGCATAGGGTTCTTCTGTCTTATGTTCTCCTTAGTGATATGACTGTGTTCTCTGTGCTTCCAACAGAGGAAGACATGAAAGGCACATACAATATTTCTTTTAAAAAGTTTATTAAAATGATACACACTCCAGCTTATTTAACCCATTGGCCGGAACGTAGTCACATATGGTTATGCTGAGTAAAAAATGAAATGACTCTGAGAAATGTAGTCTTATACTGGGAAACTGAGTGTCGAATTATGATGGGGGAGAAACTTTTCTTTTACTGAAGAATACAATCAGGATAGATATCACAAAGCATTTAACTCTAACACAGAGTTAAACTGGAATGAATTCACTGTGACTATATCACCTGGCAAGTTGCCCACTGATTCATACCCTACATATGCCATGATAACTGGAATGCTTCAGTTATTTGGGATTGGTTCCATCTTTGAGAAAGAGTTGAATATCAGAAAATGAAGGGAACTCAAGACAAAATCATGGTGCTGTTGGTATCATAGTAAAGTGCTCTCTGTCTTTTTAGTAAACCAGCCTCTAATGATAAGACACTCAAGAGCTCTGAACTACTCTGAAACATTCTAGGACTTTAATAATAGAGAGCTTGTCTCCATTGTTGAATCTGTATGCAACAAAGAACACAGTGGGAAAGAATTGAACCCATCTCTTGTATGGTAGTCACGTGTATACAAATCCATCTGAAAAAACTTTGTTTTCCCTGAGGAGATTGAATTGTGGAGTAAAAGAAAATGAGGCCTCTAAGAGACTAGCACCATGAGTTAAAAGAATCTGGGGTAAAAAATGGACTGGCTTTAACAGAAGAGCTTAGATGTAAAGGAAGTTCCACTTAGAGTGTGAGATACATCAGACCAGCCTCTTCCTTCACACCTGCAGTCTGTCAGGGCTTGTTGGTGAAGAATGAGTGGACTTTGATCCAAGGGGAAGATCTCTGCCCTGGGGCTCACTTTTTTGAGCTTCTCTGACCAGAACTGGCCTTACAAAGTGCAGGGCGCTTTTTTATTCTCTCTAAAGTGAAAAGAGAACTGAAAGTTAACAATGTGGAGAAGGTCAAAAGCGCTGCCAGTTAAAGAAGCAAAAATCCCTCAGAAATGAGATCTCAGGTGATAAGACCAGAGGAGATCAGAGTGGAAGGACTGTGGATATAGCAAGTTTTAAGAATGCAATCATTTCTGGAAGCCCTGAGAGAAAATTTGGGGATGAGATGCCAGGAAATTTCCAGACTTTTGAATTATTGGCCTGGACTCAAAGCTTTGGTATAGGCACAGTATTCTAATTAAGACAAACTGACTTTCATTGGTGGGCCACCACAGAAATAATACAGGTTGAAACAAGAATGGGGTAAAGAGTGATCTTGAAAATAATAAAATGATCATCACCAAGATCCATGCCAAGGACCTCACAATCTATATTTTCTCCTAGGAGTTTTATGGTTTAAGTTTTTACATCCAGTCTTTAATCTATTTTGAGTTAATTTTTGTATACGAGAATGGGCCAGTTTTGTTGATTTCTGTGTGTCTGTCCAATTTCTTTCAACACTGTTTGTTGAAGAAACTATCCTGTCTTCATTGTTTATTCTTGGCAACTTTCCCATAAATTAATTGATCATGGATTTATTTCTGAGCTCTCTGTTCTATTGATCTATAATTCTATTCTTAGGCCAATACCATACGGTTTAAATTATTATGACTTTATAATATAGCTTGAAATGGGGAATGTGATACCTCCGGGTTTGTTCCTTCTCAAATTTGCTTTGAGCATTTAGAGTCTTATGTGGTTTCATACAAATTTCAGGGTTGTTTGTTCCAGTTTTATGAAAAATGCCATTGGTATTTAGATCTCTATCAAAAATTGCTTTGAATCTGTAGATTGCTTTCAGTAGCATAGCTATTTTTAAAATGTTAACTCTTCAAATTTATAAGCACTGAATTCCATTTATTTATGTCTTCAGTATCTTTCATCAGTGTCTTATGGTTTTCAATATAGAGGTTTTTCACCTCCTTGATTAAATTTGTTCCCAGGTATTTTATAGTTTGATGAAGTTGTAAATGGGATTTTATTCTTAATTTTTCTTTTTTATTTATTTATGTTAAATTTTTTACAGAGTTTTGTTGTTCACAGACATGTATGTTCCCAGATCAGTCATATGCATATCCCTGGTCCCCTCCCTTCTCCGAGGTCCCCCATCCCACCCCTCCAGACTGTCACATCAAGCCCTTGTAGGACCTCCTCTTCCCTTAGCGCAATGACAATAGCTATTTTTTTCACATATGACAGTATAGGTTTTCATGTTACTTCCTTTATGCCTCCCACCCACTGTTCATTCCCCACAATGTCCATATGTCTATTCTCCATGTCTGTTTTTCCATCGCTTCACTGTGTGTGTTATCATTACCATCCTACTAGATTCCATATATATGTTAGAATACTGTACTTGTTTTAATTTTTCTTTATCTTAGTTCATTATTGTTTAGAAGTACAATAAATTTTTGAATATTGATTTTTCTATCTTGTGACCTTTACTGAATTAAATTATTCTAACAGGTTTTTTATGTGGCTTCTAGGTTCTCCTTTACATAAAACCATGTTATCTGTAGATACTGGATGTTTTAGTTTTTCCTTTCCAATTTTGATGCCTTTTATTTCTTTCCCTTACTTATTTGCTCTGGCTAGGCCTTTCAATAATATGTTAAACAAGTGGCAAGTGTGGGCATCCTGATTTTAGAGGAAAAGATTTTAGGTTTTCATCATTGGTTATAATGTTAGGATTTGTCATACATGGGCTTAATTTTGTCGAGGTAAATTTCTTCTTTGCCCACTTTTGGGAGAGTTTTTAGCATAAACAGATGTTGAATTTTTTCATGTGTTTTTTTCTGCATCCATTAGGATGATCATATGGTTTTTGCTGTTACTTTTGATAATGTGGTATATCACATTGACTAATTTGTAGGTGTTGAACTTTGTATCTCTAGAGTAAATCGCACTTGATCATGGTATCTGATTATTTCAATGTTTTGTTGAATTCAGTTTGCTCATATTCTGCTCATATTTTCTTGAGGAATTTTGCATCTATGTTAGGGACATTGACTTGCAATTTTCTTGTGGCATCCTTGTCTGCTTTTGGTATCAGGGTAAGCCTGGTCCTATAACCTGAGTCTGAAAGAGCCTCTTCTATTTTTTTGGAAAGTTTGAAAAGGATTGGTATTCATTCATTGACTGGTAGAATTCACCAGTGATACCATCTGGTCCTGGGAGGGTTTTTAATGACTGATTCAATCTCCTAACTAGTAATCAGTTCACATTTTCTATTTCTTTATGATTTAGTCTTAATAGGTTATATGTGTCCAGAAATGTATCCATTTCTTCTAGGTTGTCCAATTCTTAGGTATATAATTGTTCAGAATAGTCTCTTATGGTCCTTTGTGTTTCCACAGTATCAGTTTTAATATCTCCTCTTTCATTTTTGATTTTGAGAACTCTCTTTTTTCTTGGTGTGTCTAGCTGGAGGTTTGCCAATTTTTATCTTTTCAAAGAACCAGCTTTGTTTCTATTGATCTTTTCTGTTGTGTCTTTCATTACTATTTCTTATAGTTCTGCTCTAATCCTTTTTTTTTAAATTCTTTATTTTAAAGGTTTTACAGAATTTTGTTGTTCACAGACACATATGTGCCCAGATCAGTCATATGCATATCCCCGGTCCCCACCCCCTCAGTTCTCCTCATCCCACCCCCAACAGACAATCGCCCCATGTCATTGTGAGCACTTTATTCCCTTAGCACAATGACAATAGCTATCTTTTCCACACATGACAGTATAGGTTTCCATGTTATTCTTTCCATGCCTCACCTTCCCTATTTCTTCCCCACAATGTCCCTATGTCTATGCTCTGTCTGTTTTTCCATGAGTTCCCTGCGTGTGTTATCAAGACCGTCCTACTAGATTCCATATATGTGTGTTAGTATACTATATTTGTCTTTCTCTTTTTGACTTACTTCAATTTTGATGATAGGTTCTAGAGTCAGCCACTTCATTAGGACTGAGTCTTCTGCATTTCTTTTAACAGCTGAGTAGTATTCCATTGTATATGTGTACCAGAGCTTCTGGATCCATTCATTCGTCGAGGGGCATCATGGTAGCCAGCCATGTTCTGGCTATTGTATAGAGAGCTGCAATGAACATTGGAGTACAGGTGCTTCTTTCAGTTTTGATTTCATCAGGATATAGGCCTAATAGTGGGATTGCTGGGTCATAGGGTGCTTCTATTTTTAGTTTTTTAAGGAATCTCCAGACTGTCTTCCATAGAGGCTGTATCAATTGACATTCCCACCAGCCATGCAAGAGGGTTCCCTTTTCTCCGCACCCTCTCCAGCATGTATTGTCTGCAGATTTGTTGATGATGGCCATTCTGATGGGTGTGAAGTGGTATCTCATTGTAGTTTTAATTTGCATTTCTCTAATAATAAGCGAGGTTGAGCATCGTTTCATGTGTTTTTGGGCCATCTGTATGTCCTCTTTGGAGAGGTGTCTCTTTAGATCTTTTTCCCATTTTTTGATTGGGTTGTTCATTTTTCCTGTGCTGAGTTGTCTGAGTTGCTTGTAGATTTTGAAGATGAATTCTTTGTCTGTTGTTTCATTGGTTATGATTTTTTCCCACTCTGTGGGGTGTCTGTTCATCTTTTTTGTAATTTCTTTTGCTGTACAAAAGCTTTTAAGTTTCATGAGGTCCCACATGTTCACTTTTCTTTTCAGTTCTGCTATTTTAGTAGGTGGGTCAGAGAAGACCTTGCTTTGATTGATGTCCTTGAGGGTTTTGCCTATATTCTCCTCTAAGAGTTTGATGGTTTCTGGTCTTCCATTGAGGTCTTTAATCCATTTTGAGTTGATCTTAGTGTATTTGGATGCCGTTTCAGTGGTCATTTTCCAGCCCCTATTTCTTCCCACAATGTCCCTATGTCTATGCTCTGTCTGTTTTTCCATGAGTTCCCGTGTGTTATCAAGACCGTCCTACTAGATTCCATATATGTGTGTTAGTATACTATATTTGTCTTTCTCTTTTTGACTTACTTCAATTTTGATGATAGGTTCTAGAGTCAGCCACTTCATTAGGACTGAGTCTTCTGCATTTCTTTTAACAGCTGAGTAGTATTCCATTGTATATGTGTACCAGAGCTTCTGGATCCATTCATTCGTCGAGGGGCATCATGGTAGCCAGCCATGTTCTGGCTATTGTATAGAGAGCTGCAATGAACATTGGAGTACAGGTGCTTCTTTCAGTTTTGATTTCATCAGGATATAGGCCTAATAGTGGGATTGCTGGGTCATAGGGTGCTTCTATTTTTAGTTTTTTAAGGAATCTCCAGACTGTCTTCCATAGAGGCTGTATCAATTGACATTCCCACCAGCCATGCAAGAGGGTTCCCTTTTCTCCGCACCCTCTCCAGCATGTATTGTCTGCAGATTTGTTGATGATGGCCATTCTGATGGGTGTGAAGTGGTATCTCATTGTAGTTTTAATTTGCATTTCTCTAATAATAAGCGAGGTTGAGCATCGTTTCATGTGTTTTTGGGCCATCTGTATGTCCTCTTTGGAGAGGTGTCTCTTTAGATCTTTTTCCCATTTTTTGATTGGGTTGTTCATTTTTCCTGTGCTGAGTTGTCTGAGTTGCTTGTAGATTTTGAAGATGAATTCTTTGTCTGTTGTTTCATTGGTTATGATTTTTTCCCACTCTGTGGGGTGTCTGTTCATCTTTTTTGTAATTTCTTTTGCTGTACAAAAGCTTTTAAGTTTCATGAGGTCCCACATGTTCACTTTTCTTTTCAGTTCTGCTATTTTAGTAGGTGGGTCAGAGAAGACCTTGCTTTGATTGATGTCCTTGAGGGTTTTGCCTATATTCTCCTCTAAGAGTTTGATGGTTTCTGGTCTTCCATTGAGGTCTTTAATCCATTTTGAGTTGATCTTAGTGTATGGTGTCAGGGAATGTTCCAACTTCATTTGTTTGCATGTAGCTGTCCAATTTTCCCAGCACCACTTGTTGAAGAGGCTGTCTTTGTCCCATTTTATAGTTTCACCTCCTTTGTCAGAAATAAGGTACCCATAGGTGCATGGGTTTATCTCTGGGTTCTCGATCTTGTTCCATTGGTCTATAGTTCTGTTTTTGTGCCAGTACCATACTGTCTTGATGACTGTTGCTTTGTAGTAGAGTCTGAAGTTAGGGAGGCTGATCCCTCCAGCTCCGTTTTTCTTTCTCAGGATTGCTTTGGCTATTCGAGGTCTTTTGTTTTTCCACATGAACTGTGTTATTCTTTGGTCTAGTTCTGTGAAAAATGTCAATGGAAGTTGAATAGGTATTGCATTGAATCTGTAGATGATATTTGGTAGTATGGTCATTTTCACAATATTGATTCTTCTGACCCAGGAACATGGAATATCTCTCCATCTGTTCACGTCTTCTTTAATTTCTTTCATGAATGTCTTGTAATTTTCTGCGTACAATTCTTTTGTTTCTTTGGGTAGGTTTATTCCTAGATATTTGATTCTTTTGGTTGCAGTGGTGAAGGGGACTACCTCTTTGATTTCATTTTCTGATTTTTCATTGTTTGTGCATAGGAATGCCAGTGATTTCTGTGTGTTGATTTTGTATCCTGCGACTTTGCTGAATTCCTTGATTAGCTCCAGTATCTTTGTAATATTGTCTTTGGGATTTTCTATGTATAATATCATGTCATCTGCAAAAAGAGAGAGGTTGACTTCTTCCTTTCCAATCTGGATTCCTTTTCTTTCTTTCTCTTCTCTTATTGCCGTTGCTAGAACTTCCATGACTATGTTGAATAGTAGTGGTGAAAGTGGACACCCCTGTCTTGTTCCTGATCTTAGATGGAATGCTTTCAGTTTTTCTCCGTTGAGGACAATGTTCGCTGTGGGCTTCTCATATATGGCTTTTATTATGTTGAGATAGGTTCCTTCTATGCCCATTTTCTGAAGAGTTTTTATCATAAATGGATGTTGTACTTTGTCAAAGGCTTTTTCTGCATCTATTGAGATGATCATGTGATTTTTGTCTCTCAATTTGTTGATATGGCGTATCACATTGATTGATTTGCGGATATTGAAGAATCCTTGCATGCCTGGGATGAACCAGACTTGATCATGATGTATGAGTTTTTTGATGTGTCCTTGAATTCTGTTTGCTAGGATTTTGTTGAGGATCTTGGCATCTAAGTTCATCAGAGAAATTAGTCTGTAATTTTCCTTTTTTGTATTGTCTTTCCCTGGTTTGGGTATCAGGGTGATGGTGGCCTCATTGAATGTGCTTGGAAGTTTTCCTTTCTGTGCAATTTTTTCAAAGAGTTTTAGAAGGACAGACATGAGCTCTTCTTTAAATGTTTGGTAGAATTCGGCTGTGAAGCCATCTGGCCCTGGGCTTCTATTTATTGGTAGATTTTTAATCACAGATTCGATTTCTGAGCTTGTGATTGGGTTGTTCAAAGTTTCTGCTTCTTCCTGGCTCAGTCTTGGGAGATTGATCTTCCCCAAGAAACTGTCCATTTCTTCCAGGTTGTCCCGTTTGTTGCCATAGAGTTGTTCATAATAGTCTCTTAGAATCCTTTAGATTTCTGCATTATCTGTTGTAATCTCTCCTTTTTTGATTTTGACTTGGTTGATCTGGTTCTTCTCTCTCTTTTTCTTGATGAGTCTGGTCAGAGGCTTGTCAATTTTGTTTACCTTTTCAAAGAACCAGCTTTTTGTTTTATTTATCCATACTATAGTTTCTTTCATTTCTTTCTCATTTATTTCTGCTCTAGTCTTTATAATTTCTCATCTTCTGCTGGCTTTGGGATGTTTTTGTTCTTCTTTGTCCAATTGTTTTAAGCAGAGGGTTAGGTCATCTGCTTCATATTTTCCTAATTTCTTGAGGTGGGATTGTATTACTATAAATTTCCCTCTTAGAACTGCTTTTGTGGTATTCCATAGGTTTTCCATGGTCGTATGTTCATTGTCATTTTCCTCTGGGAATTGTTTAATTACTCCTTTGATTTCCTCAGTAATCAGTTGCTTTTTTAGGTATGTGTTTTTTAATCTCCATGTGTTTGTATTTTTAGCGGTTTTTTTCCTGTAGTTGATCTCTAGTCTCATTGCATTGTGGTGCGAGAAGATGGTTGATATAATTTCAGTTTTCTTAAACTGACTGAGGTTAGATTTGTGGCCCAAGATGTGATCTATCCTGGAAAATGTTCCGTGAGCACTTGAGAAGAAAGTGTATTCTTCTGCTTTTGGATGGAACGTCCTAAAGATATCGATGAGGTCCATCTTTTCTAGTGTGGCATTTAAGGCTTGTGTTTCTTTATTTTCTGTTTAGATGATCTATCCATTGGTGTGAGAGGAGTGTTAAAGTCTCCTACTATTATTGTATTATTATTGATTTCTTCTTTTAAGTCTGAAAGTATCTGTCTTATGTATTGAGGTTCCCCTGTGTTGGGTGCGTAGATGTTCATGACTGTTATGTCTTCCTCTTGGATGGATCCCTTAATCCTGATGCAATGACCTGCCTTATCTCTTAGAATCTTCTTTACTTTAAAATCTATTTTGTCTGATATTAGGGTTGCTACCCCAGCTTTCTTTTGATTTCCATTTGCATGGAATATCTTTTTCCAGCCTCTCACTTTCAGTCTATGGGTGTCTCTAGGTCTGAAGTGGGTCTCTTGTAAACAGCATATATATGGGTCATGTTTCTGGATCCATTCAGCCAGCCTGTGTCATTTGGTTGGAGCATTTAGTCCATTTACATTCAAAGTAATTATTGATACAAATGTTCCTATTGTCATCTTCTTAGAAGTCTGGGGTTTGATTTGTAGGACTTCTCCTACTCTTGTATTTATTGACTATATCAGGCCCTTTAACACTTGTTGTAGGGCTGGTTTTGTGGTACAGAATTCTTTTAGTTTTTGTCTGTCTGAGAAGTTTTTGACTTCTCCTTCGATTCTGAATGAGATTCTTGCTGGGTAGAGAATTCTTGGTTGGAGGTTATTCTGTTTTAGCTGTTTAAATGTGTCCTGCCATTCTCTTCTGGCCTGCAGGGTTTCTGTTGAGAGATCTGCAGTTAGACGTATGGGGTTTCCTTTATATGTTATTTGTTGTTTGCTTCTAACTGCTTTTAGTAATCTGTCTTTATATTTAGTCTGTGTTAGTTTGATTAGAATGTGCCTTCGTGTGTTTCTTCTGGGGTTTCTCCTGTATGGAACTGTTTGTGCTTCTTGGACTTGACTATTTCCTTTCCCATGCTGAGGAAATTTTCAACTAGAACCTCTTCAAGAATTTTTTCCTAGCCTTTCTTTCCCTCTTCTTCCTCTGGAACTCCTATAATTCTAATGTTGGTGCGTTTGATATTGTCCCATAGGTCTCTGAGGCTATCCTCAGTTCTTTTCATTCTTTCAGCTTTGTTCTGTTCCTCACCAGTTATTTCCACCAGTCTATCTTCCAGCACGCTTATCTGTTCTTCAACCTCCGATACTCTACTGTTGAGGCCTTCTATCGTATTTTTGAGTTCAGCTATTGAGTTGGTGGTCTCTATTTGCTTATTTTTCATTTCCTATATGTCTGTTCTCAATGCACTAATTTCCTCTGATATTCTGTTTTCGGTGTTTTGCATCCTCATTAGTATAGTTTTTCTGAATTCTCTTTCAGATCATTTGTCTATCTCCTCCTCTGTCATTTGAAGCTGTGTTTCTCTAGCTTGATCCTTCATTTGTGCAGTGTTTCTCTGTCGTTTCATTATTAGGTTAGTTTTTGTTTCTTTGTGGGTGTCTGTGTGTATGGAGTTCTTTTTCCCACCAGGCTTCTTGGTTGAATTCTCCCTTCCTTTGGGTTTCTGTCCTTCTAGAAGGGTTCAATGGTTTGTGTTGGGTGGTGTTAGGTCTTGTTTACAGGTGAATAATCTCTAGTGTTGTATGTTCTTTGATAGTGTGGGGTCTTGGATTCAGGGCTTCTACTTCGAGGATCCTTGGTTTGATGATTGATCAGGGGGTGAAGGCTCTATGTCTGGTTTGCTATTGTGTTTTATGATGTTAGTTCAAATACTAGCATCTGAGGAGCAAGAGGTGTGTCCCTGGTGGGTGACCGTCATAAAAGCATGCAGATGTTTTCTAACATAGTCATAAGATATACATACATACACAGCAATAAGCACATCTAACCAGTCTTACAGTGACAAAGCATAGGAAATTTTTCTGGCAAATGACGCAATCAAAGTTGATACTTGCCCATTAAGCTCTGAATTAATTAAAATAGTGACTGGAAAAATAGATCTTGGGTAAGGTCGTGGCTTGGACTATTTCACTGAAAGCAATTTTTAGCTAAGACATGTGTTGGGGGTGAGGAGGAGGAGAGTGAATGGGTAATGAGAAGGGATAGATTCGACTTGGAAGGATTTTATAGGGTTATGTAGCCAATATTAGTGTGTTGTATTATTTAGTGCAGCTGGAAGAGAATAGTGGAGAAAGAAAGGTAGGAAATATTTATCTAGGGGCTAGTGGTAGATAGGAGAAAGTTTTACATTTAGAACATAGAGGGAGGAAGCAGTGGGAAAGAGAAAAGAAAACTAGAAGTTTCCATGAATTAAAATTTAAAAAATTAAAATTAAAAATCAAAATAGAAAGAAATTAAAAATTAAAAAAGGAAGAAAAACTTAATAAGAAGAAAAAAAAAATCCTGACCGATCAAACAAATAAACAACCGTCCACCACAAATAAACAAAAAAAGCTAAATACTTTCCCTGGTTTTTATCCTCTCATCTGTCTGGTGGAAGTCAATCTGCTCTTGATGGTGTTGTCTTGATGATGTAGCCTTTCCCTTATGGCACCGGTTGCTATGGTTTGTTTTCAGCCAAATAATGGCTTTGCTGCAAGCTCAGGTGCTAGCCAGGGCGGCAGGCTGATCCCAGTCCGTCTGGTGGGGGGCCGCTACACGCAGTCCCGTGTTGGAGTGGGGCGCCCCAGCTCGGCCCTGCACCGGCGGGTAGCCTCCAATACCTGCCCTTCTCCAGGCTTCCTCCGCTGCTGGTGTAGCTATGGGGGTGCACAGGCTCCTCTGCCACTGGCACGCGTGCACTGCCAGTTTTCCAAGTTCCAAAGGCAGGCACAAGCTTTTCCGTCTGGCTCGAGCCCAGCTCCTGGTCAGCAATCCATGGGCGACTTCCCCTCTCCCTTCAGCAAGTCCCCCACTAGGAGTGTTTGAACTTACTCGGTGCCAGGTGGAAAGTCGCAATTTCGCCTGGCCAAGCGGCACGATTTTCACACTGGACGCTCCCTTCTGGCTCCAGGTCTCTAGGTAGCACTCCACGGGGAACTTCCCAATTGCGTTCTGCCCGGCCCTGCTCCAGTATTCTATCTTCGCAGTGTCTTAATTTCTGCCGGCAATTCGGGTGGATTCTTGGAATTTTCGTGCTGAGTGCTGCCCTCTCTCCCCTGACGCTCCACTCAGGCCCCCTTTTAGGGCACTTGCTGGCGTGCTCTCCGTCGGTCCGGTCCGGCGTGGGGTTCAGGATAGAGGATTCTCAGAACAGTAGCTCCGGGAAGGTTCTGGCTGTTCACTCTTATACTCTCGCGGACCTATGGAATTCTTCTGTCGTCTAGCGACTGGTTTGTTGGTGGTGTTTCATGTCTTGCTTCCATCTGGTGATTCTGTTGGGGAGCTGGTGAAATCTTCCCCTCATTCCTCTGCCATCTTGGCTGTGCCCCTCTATTCTTCTTTAATTTGAAGTAGTTGCTTTATTTCAATAGATTCATCAATAAATACAGGTCTAATTCCCTGTTGCTGTTTAGTCGCTTATGTACTGCAACCCCCAAGGCTCCTCTGTCCACGGGATTTCCCAGGCAAGAATACTGGAGTGAGTTGTCATTTCCTTCTCCAGGGGATCTTCCTGACTCTGAGATCGAATCTGTGTCTCCTGTTTGGCGTGAAAATTCTTTACCATTGAGCCACCTTGGAAATCGACTCTTTCTTGGCCATCTTCGGTACCGGACGACCTGGTGCTGCAGCGAAGAGGCCCTAGAACATGGCCAGTAGAGCTGAATTTGGGACCTGAATCTCACCTTTGACTGCTAGGCAGCGGGGTCGGGGGTTGCAAGTGCTTGCTCTAATCTTTATTATCGCCTTTCCTCTACTAACTTACTAACTTTGGGCTTTGTTTGTTTAGCTTATTGGGATGTAAAATTTGGTTGTTTATTTGAGACTCTTCTTGTTTCTTGAGGGAGGCTTTTATTGTTCTGAACTTCACTCTAAGAACTGCTTTTGTTGTATCCCATAGATGTTGCTATGTTACATTTCCTTTTGTATTTTTCTTAAGGTCTCTTTTATATCCCTTTTATTTCTTCTGGCTCATTGATTTTTCAGGGACATTTTGTTTAATATCCACATATTTGTGAATTTTCCAGCTTTCTTTATGTTATTTCTAGTTTCATGTCATTGCAGTCTGAAAAAATGCTTGATATGATTTCACTCATCTAAAATTTATTAAGACATTTTGTGCCCTGATATATATCTTGGAAAATGGTCTATGTGTATTTGAGAATAATGTGAATTCTATTGCACTTGGATGACTTTTCTGTAAATAATAAGTTCATAGGATCTAATGTGTTATTTAGGACCAGTGTTTTCTTTTTGATATTTTTCTGTCTAGATAATTTGTTCATTAGAGTCAGTGGGGTAATTAAAGTCCCTTTCTACTATTGTACTGCTGTCCTTTCTCCCTTTAGGTCAGTTAGTGTTTGTTTTTTATATTTGGATGGTTTTACGTTGGGTGCATCAATATTTATAAATGTTGTATCTTCTTGTTGGATTGATCCCTTTATTATGTAATACCTTACTTTTTCTCTTCTTGCAGTCTTTGTTTTAAGGTCTATTTTATTTGATGTAAGTATATAGCTGCTCCAGCTTTCTTTTGGTTTCCATTTGTATAGAATCTATTTTTCAGAAGAATATTAATTAAGAGGAGTTATCAAGTGTCAAAGTGGATTCAAAGTAATAACCATAAAGATGCTAAATGAACTGGAGACAGGAGTGGATAAATACAGTGAGAACTTCAACAAAAAGATGGGAAATATAAGAAAGTTCCAAAATATATAATAACTGAATTGAAAAATATGCTAAAGGAGTTAACAAGAGAACAGATGAAGAATCAGTCAACTTAAAGACAAAACGGACCTGAATCTCACCTTTGACTGCTAGGCAGCGGTCGGGGTTGCAAGTTGCTCTAATCTTTATTATCGCCTTTCCTCTACTAACTTACTAACTTTGGGCTTTGTTTGTTTAGCTTATTGGGATGTAAAATTTGGTTGTTTATTTGAGACTCTTCTTGTTTCTTGAGGGAGGCTTTTATTGTTCTGAACTTCACTCTAAGAACTGCTTTTGTTGTATCCCATAGATGTTGCTATGTTACATTTCCTTTTGTATTTTTCTTAAGGTCTCTTTTATATCCCTTTTATTTCTTCTGGCTCATTGATTTTTCAGGGACATTTTGTTTAATATCCACATATTTGTGAATTTTCCAGCTTTCTTTATGTTATTTCTAGTTTCATGTCATTGCAGTCTGAAAAAATGCTTGATATGATTTCACTCATCTAAAATTTATTAAGACATTTTGTGCCCTGATATATATCTTGGAAAATGGTCTATGTGTATTTGAGAATAATGTGAATTCTATTGCACTTGGATGACTTTTCTGTAAATAATAAGTTCATAGGATCTAATGTGTTATTTAGGACCAGTGTTTTCTTTTTGATATTTTTCTGTCTAGATAATTTGTTCATTAGAGTCAGTGGGGTAATTAAAGTCCCTTTCTACTATTGTACTGCTGTCCTTTCTCCCTTTAGGTCAGTTAGTGTTTGTTTTTTATATTTGGATGGTTTTACGTTGGGTGCATCAATATTTATAAATGTTGTATCTTCTTGTTGGATTGATCCCTTTATTATGTAATACCTTACTTTTTCTCTTCTTGCAGTCTTTGTTTTAAGGTCTATTTTATTTGATGTAAGTATATAGCTGCTCCAGCTTTCTTTTGGTTTCCATTTGTATAGAATCTATTTTTCAGAAGAATATTAATTAAGAGGAGTTATCAAGTGTCAAAGTGGATTCAAAGTAATAACCATAAAGATGCTAAATGAACTGGAGACAGGAGTGGATAAATACAGTGAGAACTTCAACAAAAAGATGGGAAATATAAGAAAGTTCCAAAATATATAATAACTGAATTGAAAAATATGCTAAAGGAGTTAACAAGAGAACAGATGAAGAATCAGTCAACTTAAAGACAAAACAGTGGAACTCAACCAATCAAGCAACAAAATGAAAAAAAAAAAAAAAATCTCTTACAAAGTGGAGACAGTTTAAGGGACTTAAGGGATGACATCAAATTGCCTAACATTCACATCGTAGGGTTCTCAGAAGGAGACTTTCTCTCATTTTTATTACAGTAATCATATTTTTATTTTTAGAAGCTTTACTTTTAGGGTTCTAATGTACTCGTTGATTATCTGACATGTTCCACTGTATGCTCACTGATGTGTTTACTTTCATCTTAAAGGGTTCATACATATCTGGTCTAGCCTATTTGGTTTTTTCTAAAGTACTTATTTATAACTATGAGTTCATTGTCTTATTTTAACTGTAGTCTAATGGGCCTGTATTAGGAATTACTTCCCTTCACAGTAATTCTTCTCAAACTATAATGTGCATAAGAATCATCCAAGGAATTTATTAAAATACAGAGTATAATTCAATAGATTTGGGTTGTGGTCTGAGGTTGTGGGTTTCTATTCTACTCCCAGGTGATAATGTTGCTATTTGTTCACAGGACATATTTTAAGTAGCATGGGTTTAGAAGCATTGCCCAAGTTTTTTTTGGTGGTCAGAAACTTCTACCCAGAAACTGAGGTCACATCAACCTCCATCTCCTTTTGACTTGAAAGAGTACTGGAAGTTGCACTATAGCACAATTACGTCAAAGCTTAGTATCCTGATAGCATTAAGGTTACTGGTATTTACTCTCTGGGAAATCTTACCTCTCTCACCTGCAAATCTGTCCCACTCATGCCACTGAACATTTTTTAAAAGGGAATATTAAGAGTTGCTCTTATTAGACCAGTGAAACCACAAAAGTGTCTCCTATCCAGTACATGGTATCTTGTTGCAGGGAGGTCCCTAGAGTACCCAGTCAGTCATAATGCCAGAAGCAAAAGTTTTACTTACCTTTCAAAAACTTAAAAAAAGAAAACAGTTTGCAGTGGAACCCTAGTTACTTGTTGTCATGGAAATCAATGGAGATAATAAGAGTTGGAAAAGCATTGAAATAATAAAGGGTTAAAGAAACAGGAAAATACAAGTTGATATGTTTCCTTATTATTTGTGATTTTCTGATATGGACAATGTATGCAATGCTGTCATAAAGTAAAATGGTGCTCAATCTTATTATCTCATTTGTGATCTTTAAACTGAGTCATTTTCTTTGGGTCTTTGTTTCTCCTATCAACTTTGCTTATATTTAAGCTATTATTATATGATCTCAACTTATTATACCCCCAATTTTTTCCAACAGTTTTTCTCCATTTCATAGAAATAGAATTCATACTAGTAGGATGCAAATCCAGACAGGCTGGATTGTGTTTTGTAATGAAATACGATCATAGCACTGAGTTTGGATCATTTTTATTTGGCAGTACCTCCAGTTCAAAAGTTTCTACATGGGCCTGCTTTTAACAATTTGCTAACTAACATGATTTTCCACTAGCCTTGGGCAAAGCAAGGTCATACACACTTATAGAATAGGTAAGTTAAGGTATGCAAAATTCAAATTGGTAGTTCACTAAAGCTGTAAAGTAATATTCCATATATGAGAGCTTGTTTTTAACAACTAACTAGTGGACCATATGATTCATGACAGGTATGGTACCCTCTGCTCTCCAATCCACCCAGTCATTAAAACATTGCTAAGAGCACATTTCTCTCTACTAGAATTTTCCTAGGGGCTCTATCCAGGTGCATGAAATAGTTAGGAGGACCACACACACATTTGCATTAAAATTAGATTCTGATTTGCATTTCATTTACATACACCTACACAGACTGTGCCTTCTATTCTTAGGCAGCTTTTAGTAAAACATTATTTATTGCTACCATTAAGGTTGACACTCCTTGAATTTTCTTCTTTACTTTCAACCTTACCCAGTCTTTGACCCCAGCTCTTGACATCAAAGGAATATACAGAGTTGGTGAAGATAAAGAGAGAACACAAAAGCTTACTTCTGGGTTATGGTGTTTGAAAAACACAAACAAGACATATTTCAGGGAATCTTTCATCTTTAAATCAAATTATACATTGCTTTTGCTTTTTTGAGAGCAAGAGGTGGAATTGAGATCTATCTTTGATGGAAAGAAAAAGATGCCAGAATGTTAGTATTTTAAGTACATAAATATAAAATACTTGGTGGAGTGATTCATTTATTTAACAAATATTTATTGAGTAATAATGTTAAAGGACTTTACTAGGTATTGGGCATTTGACAATGAATAAAACATAATACAAAAGAAAGCTTTTCTCATAGGGTTTACATGCTAGTTGTTAAGAATTGAATTGGGAGAGGACAGATAAAGCAATAAGTGAGTAATAAAATGTGTTTATGATAGTCATTAACTCTAGAGATAAATATCAAGTAGAGAAAGGGGTAAAAGGAATACAGGATTTCAGAATAAAGAGCTTATAATATCAAATGGGGTGGTGAGAGAATGTACCTTAGAGAAGTTTTTGTTTCGGCAAAGACCTAAAGGAGGTAAGAAAGAAACTGTTGGCATTCAAAGGAACCTGAGTGTCTTTAGGAACTACATGAAAACTTTGCTAAAATGCAAATTCCACAGCCTGTACTATAAAGATTTGATCTAGTGGGGTGTTAGGTGGACTCAAGTTATCTAAGTTTTATTAAGTATCCCAGGGGATTCCAGTTTAAAAGGTTCTATATAACAAAATTAAGAGGAGGATATAGCCATTTCTCATATGCCTCCTGCCTCCACACATGTACAGTTTTCCTCACTAGCAACTTCCCACTCCAGTTGGTACCTTGGTTACAATTGATGAGCCAACACTGACACATCATTATCACCCAGAGTCCATTCCTTACATTATAGTTTGCTGTTTTATTGTACATACTGTATTGGGTTTCAACAAATTTATTTTTTGTATCATTTTTCCAGATTTATTGAGATACAATTGGCATATAATGTGTGTGTTTAAGGTGTACAATGTGATGATTTGCTACATACATGTATTAGAAAATAATTATGACCATAAGGCTAACACATGTATCACCCCACATTATTATAATTTTTCTGTGTGTGGTACAAACATTTATGATTTACTTTCTTAGCAACATTCTGGTATAGAGTACAGTATTGATAACTATAGTCACCATGCTGAATCTTAAATCCCCAGAACTTACTCATCTTATCACTGGAAGTTTGTACCCTTTGACCAATATCTCCCCATTTCCCCCACTGTTGAACTAGTCTCAGCATACCCATGGTGATGCTATTGGCTGGAAATGCCTGAGCTATTAGCCTAGGTCCAAGCCTAAAAGTAACACAGACTTTCCCCAACCAGAGTCAGTGTTGTGGCTGAATCACCTCTCATGGTTATTTTGATCGCAGGAAATCGTCTCAGCAACAACCATTAGGGAACTTTTAAGAACAGTACCTATTACTCACAGGTCCTGGAGAATGAACAGCATACCAAAGGGCGAAACAGTGAGGTTGCATTAATAGGGAGGAAAATGAACCTGAGACTGTGTCTTTATTAAAGTCATAGGATGAGATGTCTAGGGTTTCGTGAATTCACTCTTGATTGGTAAATTAACAGCATGAGATCAGGAATTGGGGAATAGGAAGGGAAAATGTGGTCACCCAAGCAGGGCTTTCTAAAAGGTTAATCTTTGAGAAAGCTTCGTGAGAGGGGTAGCCTACTTTCTCAGGATGACTCTCCTTACTCTTGAACTGCACCACATTTTCACAGTCTCCTACTTGGACCTCAAATCTCCCCCCAAAAGCACACTTGTTCATAAATGAGCAACAAATTATTGTTGTTGGAAAAGGATGTAAATGAAGGGCATCTTATTTGGCCTTTGACCTGAAACTCCGAAGTTTTTGCAACTTCCCACTCCAGTTGGTACCTTGGTTACAATTGATGAGCCAACACTGACACATCATTATCACCCAGAGTCCATTCCTTACATTATAGTTTGCTGTTTTATTGTACATACTGTATTGGGTTTCAACAAATTTATTTTTTGTATCATTTTTCCAGATTTATTGAGATACAATTGGCATATAATGTGTGTGTTTAAGGTGTACAATGTGATGATTTGCTACATACATGTATTAGAAAATAATTATGACCATAAGGCTAACACATGTATCACCCACATTATTATAATTTTTCTGTGTGTGGTACAAACATTTATGATTTACTTTCTTAGCAACATTCTGGTATAGAGTACAGTATTGATAACTATAGTCACCATGCTGAATCTTAAATCCCCAGAACTTATTCATCTTATCACTGGAAGTTTGTACCCTTTGACCAATATCTCCCCATTTCCCCCACTGTTGAACTAGTCTCAGCATACCCATGGTGATGCTATTGGCTGGAAATGCCTGAGCTATTAGCCTAGGTCCAAGCCTAAAAGTAACACAGACTTTCCCCAACCAGAGTCAGTGTTGTGGCTGAATCACCTCTCATGGTTATTTTGATCGCAGGAAATCGTCTCAGCAACAACCATTAGGGAACTTTTAAGAACAGTACCTATTACTCACAGGTCCTGGAGAATGAACAGCATACCAAAGGGCGAAACAGTGAGGTTGCATTAATAGGGAGGAAAATGAACCTGAGACTGTGTCTTTATTAAAGTCATAGGATGAGATGTCTAGGGTTTCGTGAATTCACTCTTGATTGGTAAATTAACAGCATGAGATCAGGAATTGGGGAATAGGAAGGGAAAATGTGGTCACCCAAGCAGGGCTTTCTAAAAGGTTAATCTTTGAGAAAGCTTCGTGAGAGGGGTAGCCTACTTTCTCAGGATGACTCTCCTTACTCTTGAACTGCACCACATTTTCACAGTCTCCTACTTGGACCTCAAATCTCCCCCCAAAAGCACACTTGTTCATAAATGAGCAACAAATTATTGTTGTTGGAAAAGGATGTAAATGAAGGGCATCTTATTTGGCCATTTTTTGACCTGGAGAAATTTATAATGACACATATCTACCACTATAGTATCATAGAGAATGTTGTTATTTCCCTAAATCACCTGAGCTCTGCATATTCATCCATCCCAATCCTCAAGAAACTACTCTTCTTTTTATTCTATTCATAGAATATCTTGTAGACTTACATAGGATGCAATCTTTTGAGATTGGCTTCTTTTACATAGTAATTTGCATTTAAAGTTTCCTTCTTGATAATTTTTTTTAGTGTTGAATAACCATTTGTTTGTGTGTGCCACAGTTTACTTACCATTTACCTTTAGTGAAGGACATCTTGGTTGCTTCCAAGTTTTTGCAGTTATGAAAAAAGCTACTATAAACATCCATGTTAAGATTTTTGTGTTGGCATAAATTTTCACCTCCTTTGGGTAAATACAAAGGAGTATGATTTCTGAATGTTACAGTAAGCTATTATGTTCACTTTAAAAAAAAAAAATCACCAAACTGATGTCCATTGTGGCATTTTGCGTTTCCATCAGCAATGATTATGAATTTCTGCTGCTCCACATCCTTACCAGCATTTGGTTTATCAGGCTTTTGGATTTTGACCATTCCAATAGATCTGTAGTGGTATTCTGTTGTTTTAATATGATGTGGTGAATCTTTTTGTGTATGCTTATTTACCATCTGTGTATTTTCTTTGAGGTAGCTCTTTGATCCATTTTCTAATTGGGTTGTTTTCATAATGTTGAGTTTAAGGTGTTCTTTAACATTTTTGTGGGCTTCTCTGGTGGCCTAGTGGGTAAAGAGTCCATGTTGCAGTGCAAGGGGCACCAGTTCGATCCCTGGCCCAGAAAGATCCCATGTGCCACCGACTGGTTGGACCAGTGTATCCAATTGCAAGCTAGTGCTCGCACCTGGGAGCGCATGCACCTGGAGCCAGTGCTCTGCGATGAGAAAGGCCACTGCTGTGTAAGGTCCACACTTGTCAAAGAATAAAAAGATGGCTGAAAATAAATATAAAAAAAAAAATAAAAGAGGCACGATGGGGAACAAATGCTAAAAAATAATTTAAAAAAATTTTTGCTTAACAGTCCTTTATCAGATGTCTTTTACAAATATTTTCTTCCAGTCTATGACTTACAGTCTGTTCTTACATCTGTGACATTTGCTTTCAAGGACCAGACATTTTTAATTTTAAAGACGTTCACCTTAGTTATTTCTTTCATGGATTATGACTTTGCTGTTGTATCTAAAAAGTTATCATCATACCTAAGGTTACCTAGGCTTTCTCCTATGTTGTCCTCTACTTTTAGAGTTTGAGGTTTTACATTTGATTTGATTTTAGTCAAATATATAAGGTCTGTGTCTGGATTCATTTTTCTTTTTTTTTTGGCCTGCGGATGTCCAGTTTTTCATATCATTTGTTCAAAAGACTATCTTTGTTCAATCATATTGCCTTTGTTTCTGTGCCAAAGATTAATTGACGGTATTTATGTGGGTCTGTTTCTGGACTCTATTTTGTTTCATTGATCAATTAGTCTATTTTTTCTACAGTACTATGCTCTTTTGGTTACTGTAGCTGTAACCACCTTTAAGTCAAGCAGCATCAGTCTTTCAACTTTATTCTTCACTCAATATTGAGTAGGCTATTTTGCGTCTTTTGCCTCTTCATATAAAGTATAGAATCAATTTGTCAATTCACATAGAATAATTGTCTGGGATTTTTATTGGAATTGCATTAAGTCTATCATCAATTGGGAGCAAATGAACCTCTTGACAATGTTGATTTCTTCTCATGTATGAATGTAGGATATTACTCCACTTAGTTCTCTTTTGATATATTTCATATAGATTGTATTTATTTCACTAGTTTTATAGCTAAATATTTCATTTTAGGTTAATAATGTAAATGGTAATGTGTTTTTAGTTTTAAATTTCATTTGTTCTTTGCTGGTATATATGAAAATATTTGACTTTCTATGTTAAACGTGTAGAATGAAGTCTTGTTATCACTTTTTTAATGCAGGTTTTTATTTCTTTCAGATTTTCTGCATGAACTATCTTTTCATCTGTCAGTTTGCAGTTTATTTCTTCCTTCTTAATGTGTGTATCTGTTGTTTCCTTTTCTTGGCTATAGCATTAGCTAGTACTTTCAGTACAATGTTAAAAAGTAGTAGTAAAAAGAGATACCCTTGCTTTATTCTATTAGAGTGGCTAAACTGCTGATTTCTCACCATTAAGTATTTTAGCTGCAGATTTTTTGTAGATGTTCATTATCAAGCTAAATTCCCCTCACTCCCTAGTCTGTTGAGAGTTTTTTTTTAAAATGATTGGTTGTTGGATTTTGCCAGATGGTTTTCTTGCATTTATTAATATTGATAATACCATGTGACTTTTGTCTATTAACCTATTTATGTGATCAGTTGCATTAATTGAATTGAAAAAAACTAGTAAAGTATAGTTTATTTATAATGTTCCCGGAATACAAAAATATATATATACATGCATACTATTCCAGATTCTTTTCCATTGTATGTTATTGCATGATACTAACTATAGTTCCCTGTGGTATATAGTAGATCCTTGTTGCTTATCTGTTTTATATATAGTACTGTGCATATGTTAAACCCAGATTCAAAATGCATTCTTCCTGTCCTGATTTAGTAACCATGTTTATTTTCTATGCCTGTGAGTCTATTTTGGTTTTGTAAATAAGTTTATTTCTATTACCTTTTTTTAAGACTCCACACTAAGTGATTTCATGTGATAGGTGTTTTTCTGTGTTGAACGAATATTCCTGGGATCATACATGTTAATGTAAATGGCATTGTTTCATTCTGTTTCATGGTTGAATAGTATTTCATTGTTTATGTTTACCACATCTTCATCTGTTGGTGGACAGTTAGGTTACTTCCATGTATTGGCTATCATAAATAGTGTTGCCATGAATATTGGAGTGCCCATATTTTTTGAATTAGTTTTCATTATTTCCAGATATATGGTCAGGAGTGAGATTGGTAGATCATATGCTAACTCTATTTTTAATTTCTTAAGGAACATGCATAGTGTTTTACATAGTAGCTGTACAAATTTACATCCTAACCAACAGTGTAGGATGGTTCCTTTTTATCCACAACCTTTACAGCATTTACTGTTAGCAGATTCACCATAATGCTAATTTGTTCAGAATTCATCTGAAGTCTGTGAGATGATAACCTCGCTGTGGTTTTGCATTTCTCTAATAATTAATGACGTTGAGCATTTTTCCATGTTCCTGTTAGCCATCTGGATGTCTTCTTGGGAGAAATGTTTATTTAGGTCTTCTACCATTTTTTTAAAATCATTTTTGATATGGAGCTCTGTTTTAGAAATTAATCCCTTGTGGGCCACAAGTATTGTTTGCGAATACTTTTTTTTTTTGCAAATAATGCAACTATGCATCCCCATCTCACTAGCCATTAGGTGTCCCAGTCAATTTCTATTTATTAATATTGATAACAGTATTTCAACCTATTTATGTGATCAGTTGCATTAATTGAATTGAAAAAAACTAGTAAAGTATAGTTTATTTATAATGTTCCCGGAATACAAAAATATATATATACATGCATACTATTCCAGATTCTTTTCCATTGTATGTTATTGCATGATACTAACTATAGTTCCCTGTGGTATATAGTAGATCCTTGTTGCTTATCTGTTTTATATATAGTACTGTGCATATGTTAAACCCAGATTCAAAATGCATTCTTCCTGTCCTGATTTAGTAACCATGTTTATTTTCTATGCCTGTGAGTCTATTTTGGTTTTGTAAATAAGTTTATTTCTATTACCTTTTTTTAAGACTCCACACTAAGTGATTTCATGTGATAGGTGTTTTTCTGTGTTGAACGAATATTCCTGGGATCATACATGTTAATGTAAATGGCATTGTTTCATTCTGTTTCATGGTTGAATAGTATTTCATTGTTTATGTTTACCACATCTTCATCTGTTGGTGGACAGTTAGGTTACTTCCATGTATTGGCTATCATAAATAGTGTTGCCATGAATATTGGAGTGCCCATATTTTTTGAATTAGTTTTCATTATTTCCAGATATATGGTCAGGAGTGAGATTGGTAGATCATATGCTAACTCTATTTTTAATTTCTTAAGGAACATGCATAGTGTTTTACATAGTAGCTGTACAAATTTACATCCTAACCAACAGTGTAGGATGGTTCCTTTTTATCCACAACCTTTACAGCATTTACTGTTAGCAGATTCACCATAATGCTAATTTGTTCAGAATTCATCTGAAGTCTGTGAGATGATAACCTCGCTGTGGTTTTGCATTTCTCTAATAATTAATGACGTTGAGCATTTTTCCATGTTCCTGTTAGCCATCTGGATGTCTTCTTGGGAGAAATGTTTATTTAGGTCTTCTACCATTTTTTTAAAATCATTTTTGATATGGAGCTCTGTTTTAGAAATTAATCCCTTGTGGGCCACAAGTATTGTTTGCGAATACTTTTTTTTTTTGCAAATAATGCAACTATGCATCCCCATCTCACTAGCCATTAGGTGTCCCAGTCTCAACTTTAATCTCATATTGAACTACCTAACAATTATTCATGGGGTCACTTTGGGAAATAGTTAATTTCTTTCAACAGCAGTGTCTTAAGTGCATGGTGCTTAGGTTATTTGAGATGCCTCATGTAACATGCACTTTTGCCCCAACTTATTCCTTCTTTCAGGGCCCAGTGATTTTCAATACGGATTCTATGCCTATTGATTTCTCTCTTCTCTGATCTCTCACTGAATAATTTACATCTCTGATATACTATCTCTCATTGTATTTTTTCAAATAAATTCAAAATCAGCACTTATTGAACAGAACATTATTCTAGTTATTATAGGAAATAAAATTAATATGAAAATTCCTACTTTTAAGGGTTTATGATTTCTTAGAGAGGGACATAAAATCAACATAAGAAATGTAAAAATTCTTAATGTTCAAGAAAGGAAAGTGATACTGCAATCTAGGAATATTAACTGCCAAATGAATGGTAGAGACAAATACTGTCCAGACAGATTTGAGTGATAGAAGACGAAGAACGAAATAAAAAGGGACATTTTTACAAAGGAAATGTAATTTTAGCTTGATTTTGAAAAGCCAGTAAAATACAGAATTTTAAAAGTGGAGTAGCTGTAAAATTAGGAAGTGTTCATTCCATATGTTCAAGCTTCATTTGGCCACATCTGTAGAATCTTCACCAAGATTACAGAGTGCATGAATTCTCTTCTAAAGGCAAGAAACATAATGTTAAATACTATTGTTGTTGTTCAGTTGCTAGGTTGTATCCAACTTTTTGTGACCCCATGGACTGTAGCACATCAGGCTTCCCCATTATTTACCATCTCCTAAAGCCTGCTCAAACTCATGTCCATTGAGTCAGTGATGCTGTAGTTTTGTAAATACGAGTCATTAATAATTATACATCCTCTTCCTCTCTGCCAATCCTATCTCACATCTGACAACTTGCTAGGCACAGAGTTTCCAAGGAAAAGTTTTCACACCAGCAAATTTCCACTTGTTTGCGAATATTTTTTTTTTTTGCAAATAATGCAACTATGCATCCCATCTCACTAGCCATTAGGTGTCCCAGTCTCAACTTTAATCTCATATTGAACTACCTAACAATTATTCATGGGGTCACTTTGGGAAATAGTTAATTTCTTTCAACAGCAGTGTCTTAAGTGCATGGTGCTTAGGTTATTTGAGATGCCTCATGTAACATGCACTTTTGCCCCAACTTATTCCTTCTTTCAGGGCCCAGTGATTTTCAATACGGATTCTATGCCTATTGATTTCTCTCTTCTCTGATCTCTCACTGAATAATTTACATCTCTGATATACTATCTCTCATTGTATTTTTTCAAATAAATTCAAAATCAGCATTTATTGAACAGAACATTATTCTAGTTATTATAGGAAATAAAATTAATATGAAAATTCCTACTTTTAAGGGGTTTATGATTTCTTAGGAGAGGGGACATAAAATCAACATAAGAAATGTAAAAATTCTTAATGTTCAAGAAAGGAAAGTGATACTGCAATCTAGGAATATTAACTGCCAAATGAATGGTAGAGACAAATACTGTCCAGACAGATTTGAGTGATAGAAGACGAAGAACGAAATAAAAAGGGACATTTTTACAAAGGAAATGTAATTTTAGCTTGATTTTGAAAAGCCAGTAAAATACAGAATTTTAAAAGTGGAGTAGCTGTAAAATTAGGAAGTGTTCATTCCATATGTTCAAGCTTCATTTGGCCACATCTGTAGAATCTTCACCAAGATTACAGAGTGCATGAATTCTCTTCTAAAGGCAAGAAACATAATGTTAAATACTATTGTTGTTGTTCAGTTGCTAGGTTGTATCCAACTTTTTGTGACCCCATGGACTGTAGCACATCAGGCTTCCCCATTATTTACCATCTCCTAAAGCCTGCTCAAACTCATGTCCATTGAGTCAGTGATGCTGTAGTTTTGTAAATACGAGTCATTAATAATTATACATCCTCTTCCTCTCTGCCAATCCTATCTCACATCTGACAACTTGCTAGGCACAGAGTTTCCAAGGAAAAGTTTTCACACCAGCAAGGATTATATGGATTATCATTGAATTGCTAAGGGTTTTTTTTTCTGTTAAACTTTTAAAAAGGTTGTTGAAATATCTTATTACAACATGATATTACTGACTAGACCACAACCAACCCCCAAAACTTGCCCTCTTAATAGCACTTTCTGTTAATTACCAGAAGAGTTTTTTTAATCTTTACTGAAAATAAGAAATACATATATATCAAGTAAGACATCATATGTGTATGAAAGTTAAAATATATGTCATTTTTTACCCATTTTCTCACTTCTCTGTCATAGTTCTTTAAATAGCATAATTTAAGTATCTTTACTTTGGGTCCTGAAATTATATAATCTAAAAACTTTGAAGTCTCTTTTTCTATCATTTTGAGTTTTCTTGTAGAAAACTTCTTAAAGGCACAGTAGTTATTTTTTTTCTAAATTGATATTTGATTCATTTTTATCTTTTTGTCTCTATGTCTTACCAAGTAAAGGTTGAGGGTAAGACAATTTTTCACTAAATGCATCACTTTCCAGTTACCTCAGTTATTAATGCACCTGCTATCCTTTAAGGAAAGTCCAGAGTCCATACTTTGATAATTAGAGAAGAGTTTGAAACAGTTACATAATACGTTTTCCCTGCTGATCAGTGCTTAGTCTCCCTATTTGAGTCCCCAACCAGAAGAGACAGAGACATCTGTGTTTTGTTGTTGTTGCATTATCACATAACATCTGGAGTAGGCATAAAAAAGAAGCATGCATTTGCCACATGGTTGATGAGATAATTTCCCCTGAAATTCCCAACACTGGAAAACAAAGGAGGATGATGGGCAGGTTGACATAGTAGCTGCTCTAGCACCAATGACAAGATGAAGATGAGAGATCTTTCCTTTTATGTCCTGCCCCGAAGCTGGGCAATGATACCTCTCAGAATTCTCGTGACTACTTCGTTGTGGTTATGAAGGGACCACCTGAGCTTGAAATGTCCCTGCAGTTATAAGAAAGAATTGTTTCTCCTCTAACCTTTTCTATGATTTACCATTTGACTCTCTCTCCATTCTGTTTTGACATTCCTTCTACTTCTATAGACACACACATATGCACACACTTCTTCAAAGCCTTTGTACATTCAAACTGAAGACTGGGAAAAGTGCCCACAAGATACGGAGCTTAATTGCTGAACAAAAGTATAGATTAGGGCAAAAATCCATGTCCTGGGAATTAAAAGACTTTGTTGTAGGGCTTTCCTGGTAGTCCAGTGGGTAAAGGGTCTGCCTTGCAGTGCAAGGGGCACCAGTTCAATCTCTGGCTTGGGAAGATCCCACATGCTGAGAAATGGCTAGGCTGATGTGTCCAATTATGAGCCAGAGCTCTGGAATGCATGTGCCCAGAGCCAGTGCTCTGCAACAAGAGAGGCCACTGTGATGGGAGGTCCACACATGCCAAAAAAGAATAAAGATGGGTGAAAAATAAACGATGACTTAGAGGCAAAAAAAAAAAAATACTTTATTGTAATGTCAGATTTACCACTAACTGAAAATCTAGCAGAGTCACCAACCTTTTAATGTATGAGTTGGAGTTAAAAATAATTGTCCTACTTTTCTGGGATCATTTTGAGGATAGATTCAAGAATATGTATATTTGAGTATTTAGAAATGTTAAAAAAAAACCCACATAATCAAGGTGTTAATTATTACAGAAACATACTCAGATATCTTGAAAGAAACAAGATACATACATTATATTTTCAAGTCCTTCAGCATCCTATTTTGCATCACATTTCCTGAGGTACTGAATAAGCCTACAACTGCAGGTGTGGAAATAAATGATGGGCACTTGCAGACCTATAATGGAAAATTGTGACATTTCTCTGTGATTTAAAAAACCTATTGTTACTTGTTACTCTACCTTTTAGTTTTATCTATTTTACCAGAAAGCATTAAAACTTTTGTGTCCTTTTTGTGGAAGAGACATCCTACCTGCCATTGAGGGCCTCAGATGTTGACAAGATGACATGCCTAAGAACCAGAGTGAGACATTTCCCTACCTTTCCCCAGCTTGAAATGTCTCCTGCAGTTATAAGAAAGAATTGTTTCTCCTCTAACCTTTTCTATGATTTACCATTTGACTCTCTCTCCATTCTGTTTTGACATTCCTTCTACTTCTATAGACACACACATATGCACACACTTCTTCAAAGCCTTTGTACATTCAAACTGAAGACTGGGAAAAGTGCCCACAAGATACGGAGCTTAATTGCTGAACAAAAGTATAGATTAGGGCAAAAATTCATGTCCTGGGAATTAAAAGACTTTGTTGTAGGGCTTTCCTGGTAGTCCAGTGGGTAAAGGGTCTGCCTTGCAGTGCAAGGGGCACCAGTTCAATCTCTGGCTTGGGAAGATCCCACATGCTGAGAAATGGCTAGGCTGATGTGTCCAATTATGAGCCAGAGCTCTGGAATGCATGTGCCCAGAGCCAGTGCTCTGCAACAAGAGAGGCCACTGTGATGGGAGGTCCACACATGCCAAAAAAGAATAAAGATGGGTGAAAAATAAACGATGACTTAGAGGCAAAAAAAAAAAAAATACTTTATTGTAATGTCAGATTTACCACTAACTGAAAATCTAGCAGAGTCACCAACCTTTTAATGTATGAGTTGGAGTTAAAAATAATTGTCCTACTTTTCTGGGATCATTTTGAGGATAGATTCAAGAATATGTATATTTGAGTATTTAGAAATGTTAAAAAACCCACATAATCAAGGTGTTAATTATTACAGAAACATACTCAGATATCTTGAAAGAAACAAGATACATACATTATATTTTCAAGTCCTTCAGCATCCTATTTTGCATCACATTTCCTGAGGTACTGAATAAGCCTACAACTGCAGGTGTGGAAATAAATGATGGGCACTTGCAGACCTATAATGGAAAATTGTGACATTTCTCTGTGATTTAAAAAACCTGTTGTTACTTGTTACTCTACCTTTTAGTTTTATCTATTTTACCAGAAAGCATTAAAACTTTTGTGTCCTTTTTTTGAGAGCCAAATGATAGAGAGTAAAGTGAGACATCCTACCTGCCATTGAGGGCCTCAGATGTTGACAAGATGACATGCCTGCGAAGAACCAGAGCTCTCGGCAGGCATGCAGTGTTTCCCAAAGCACATGGAACAGAATGCAGGTGTGCCACACAGTATGCTGTAGGGGAAGCAAAATTTTGCCTCTGCCTTCTTAGAGGTTTGGCTGGTGCTGAGAATTAAATTGATATAAGACAGATTAATAGGAGAAACACATACAGATTTGATATGCTTTTTTACATGGCGTGAGAGCCCTTATGAGGAAACGAAGACACAAAGAACTACCAAAAATTGAATGCTTTTGGCTGAAGAGAGAGGTAATTGTGAAATACCTAAATAAAGGGAAGTCTAAATGAATACAGGCAATTTTTAACAAGGTCTATTTGTGCAGAATTCTCTGAGTTTTAGTTTCCTATATTTGATTATAAGAATTTAACTTTGCTCCTAGAATAGGAAGGACATCTATATGAGAGTTTCTCTCTTGCTTTTAGGAAGAAAAAAGAGAAGGTCAGACGCAAGCTCTTCTTATACATGCTGGTTGTCTAAGTGCCTTTAACTCAAAATAACCCTAATGCCAAAGCAGCAAATTTTGACGCTATTTCAATTGCATCATTTTTTTCTCTTAAAGTCAATAGATTGTCACCTGTTTTTAAAAACAAATATTAAGGAGCTGCTATTTCAAGTTTGTGATTGGAGTCCAAGTGTTTATCTCTCCTCCCTCATAAACTCCAAGAAAATGAGATGATATAAATATACATGACAATAAACTTAATGAGGAGGTCACTATAAAGGAAAATAGATTTTAATGAGTCTTTGGAAGATAGAAACTATTGAGGCAGTTACAAATTAAAAAAGACAAGGCATTATATTTTCAATTTGACATTTGCTCTTTGGTGAAGCCTACAACTGCAGGTGTGGAAATAAATGATGGGCACTTGCAGACCTATAATGGAAAATTGTGACATTTCTCTGTGATTTAAAAAACCTGTTGTTACTTGTTACTCTACCTTTTAGTTTTATCTATTTTACCAGAAAGCATTAAAACTTTTGTGTCCTTTTTTTGAGAGCCAAATGATAGAGAGTAAAGTGAGACATCCTACCTGCCATTGAGGGCCTCAGATGTTGACAAGATGACATGCCTGCGAAGAACCAGAGCTCTCGGCAGGCATGCAGTGTTTCCCAAAGCACATGGAACAGAATGCAGGTGTGCCACACAGTATGCTGTAGGGGAAGCAAAATTTTGCCTCTGCCTTCTTAGAGGTTTGGCTGGTGCTGAGAATTAAATTGATATAAGACAGATTAATAGGAGAAACACATACAGATTTGATATGCTTTTTTACATGGCGTGAGAGCCCTTATGAGGAAACGAAGACACAAAGAACTACCAAAAATTGAATGCTTTTGGCTGAAGAGAGAGGTAATTGTGAAATACCTAAATAAAGGGAAGTCTAAATGAATACAGGCAATTTTTAACAAGGTCTATTTGTGCAGAATTCTCTGAGTTTTAGTTTCCTATATTTGATTATAAGAATTTAACTTTGCTCCTAGAATAGGAAGGACATCTATATGAGAGTTTTCTCTCTTGCTTTTAGGAAGAAAAACGAGAAGGTCAGACGCAAGCTCTTCTTATACATGCTGGTTGTCTAAGTGCCTTTAACTCAAAATAACCCTAATGCCAAAGCAGCAAATTTTGACGCTATTTCAATTGCATCATTTTTTTCTCTTAAAGTCAATAGATTGTCACCTGTTTTTAAAAACAAATATTAAGGAGCTGCTATTTCAAGTTTGTGATTGGAGTCCAAGTGTTTATCTCTCCTCCCTCATAAACTCCAAGAAAATGAGATGATATAAATATACATGACAATAAACTTAATGAGGAGGTCACTATAAAGGAAAATAGATTTTAATGAGTCTTTGGAAGATAGAAACTATTGAGGCAGTTACAAATTAAATAAAATGACAAGGTTGTAGTTTAGAATAGGTGAATCTCCCTCCTGGACAGAATCTCAGAGTATTCTCAAATTCAGCGTGGAAAAGTGGAAGGTTGAAGAAGTTATTTAAATATGGAATGTGAGGTTATTAATTCAGTATGTTTATAGAAAAGGTATTAGTTATACCTCTTACCCGTGTTGACTGAAAAAGGAACAACTTGAGAGTTGTGGGTTAAGTTTTATTTGGGGTATAATTAGGACTGCAGTCCAGGAGACAGCACCCCAGATAGCTCTGAGAAACTGCTTCAAAGAGGCAGCAGGAGGAGGGCCAATATTTAAGGGTTTTGGTGAGGGGAGAGTTTAATATCATTAAACAGTCATTTTACAAATGTTCCTGTCACGAGGATCTGATGTCACCATGAGAAAATTTAGTGCTTTTCTAAATATGAGGAGATGCAAAGATTGAGATAACAAAAGCTGTTCCTAAAAGCATCCACCTGTCTAAAGACCTGCTTCACCAGATTCCCTGGAGCACAGAGTGCCTCTACCCCACCCTGATCTCCATCAGCGGGTATTGAAGGTCAGCAGCTCTCAACAGCACAGGGTCTGGTCTCTGCAGAGGCAGAGGGCAAATGTCCTTGTTGTCCAGTCATTGGCAATGTAACTGGTAAATGCCAGTTTGTAGTTGACACCGCTATGCCTATACTTTCCTCTCTGCCCCTTCTATTGCAAATATAGACAGTCTACCCTAGAACACCAGTCAAAACCCTATAAATCTTCCTTCATTTTGCCTGTTTGCTGAGATTCAAAAGCACTTTAGTTTCATTTGCATCATTTTTTCTCTTAAAGTCAATAGATTGTCACCTGTTTTTAAAAACAAATATTAAGGAGCTGCTATTTCAAGTTTGTGATTGGAGTCCAAGTGTTTATCTCTCCTCCCTCATAAACTCCAAGAAAATGAGATGATATAAATATACATGACAATAAACTTAATGAGGAGGTCACTATAAAGGAAAATAGATTTTAATGAGTCTTTGGAAGATAGAAACTATTGAGGCAGTTACAAATTAAATAAAATGACAAGGTTGTAGTTTAGAATAGGTGAATCTCCCTCCTGGACAGAATCTCAGAGTATTCTCAAATTCAGCGTGGAAAAGTGGAAGGAAAAAGAAGATATTTAAATATGGAATGTGAGGTTATTAATTCAGTATGTTTATAGAAAAGGTATTAGTTATACCTCTTACCCGTGTTGACTGAAAAAGGAACAACTTGAGAGTTGTGGGTTAAGTTTTATTTGGGGTATAATTAGGACTGCAGTCCAGGAGACAGCACCCCAGATAGCTCTGAGAAACTGCTTCAAAGAGGCAGCAGGAGGAGGGCCAATATTTAAGGGTTTTGGTGAGGGGAGAGTTTAATATCATTAAACAGTCATTTTACAAATGTTCCTGTCACGAGGATCTGATGTCACCATGAGAAAATTTAGTGCTTTTCTAAATATGAGGAGATGCAAAGATTGAGATAACAAAAGCTGTTCCTAAAAGCATCCACCTGTCTAAAGACCTGCTTCACCAGATTCCCTGGAGCACAGAGTGCCTCTACCCCACCCTGATCTCCATCAGGGGGTATTGAAGGTCAGCAGCTCTCAACAGCACAGGGTCTGGTCTCTGCAGAGGCAGAGGGCAAATGTCCTTGTTGTCCAGGCATTGGCAATGTAACTGGTAAATGCCAATTTGTAGTTGACACCCGCTATGCCTATACTTTCCCTCTCTGCCCCTTCTATTGCAAATATAGACAGTCTACCCTAGAACACCAGTCAAAACCCTATAAATCTTCCTTCATTTTGCCTGTTTGCTGAGATTCAAAAGCACTCAGTTTCATAGGCTTATACTGAATTTGAAACTCTTGGGAAATAGCATCCCTGAGGAACTCAAAAAGGAAATAATTCAGGAAAGAAAGTCATGATATTGTAGTGTAAAAATAGACACATTTCAGATATATTAGTTCCTAACAGTATGACTGAGAGGCTTTGCAATGCTTTCCTATGCCTTCTTACTCGATTCTCATGATACCTTCGTTTTCTGGGGCGAGGGGAGGAAGCCAGAGCTTAAGAAAGAACTCAGTGATTTACTGAAGGTCAAGTGACAAGCTGAGCATCCTGTGCTCAAATCCATGCTTTCTGGACTGTACACATCCTCAGTTCCAGCACTCAGCATTTGTGTGTCCTTGAGCAAATTACTTGACCTCTCTAAGCCTCATTCCCTTAATTGCAAAATGAAAAAAACTGTCACGTACCTCACATAGACTTGTTGGGGGATTTTAATAAAATAGTGTGCGTGAAACATTTAGAATGATACCCAATACTTAGGAAGTTATCAAAATATTAGTCTTATTAGCTGACTTCTATATGATGTTCTTTTAGTCTATGTACCACTATTTGTCTGCAACACATGGAGAGGACCTCTCCTTTATACCAAATACTTGCTCAGGGCCAACTTTACCTAGAATATGGGATATTTTTGTTCTTATAAAACTATATAGCAAAGTTCTTTTGAGCTTCAAAAATGTTTTCTCTAAATTTATCAAAAAATAAGCTAGAATATTTTGAATGTTAGACTTGCTATGTGTACTTGTGTGTATGTGTATATACATGCACTTATATACCAATGTGCTTACCTCTAAACCGTGCACACATGTGTATAATCTATGTCTATATATTCTTTATGTAAGATCTCGGCACACCAATAGACAGGAAAGTCAGCCGAATTATAAGCAAAAAGTTAAATTTTATGTGGGATCCTGCTCCTGGGCGAGGTTCACGGGTCTGTGAGCGGGACCGTGAGGCGGGGTAAGGGGCTTTTATCTGCTCAGGGTAAAAAAACGTAAATCAGGGGAAGGGTAAAGCCTTGCGCCTGCGCAGAGGCATTTTCTTTGTTTGAGCTGTACTTGGTCTAGGTGGGAAAATTCCAGATGCAGCTGGCGCCAGTAATGAGTCAGCGGGAAATCTCCAGGTTGCTTCCTGAGACCATTGCCTCCTGGAATGGCTAGGCCCCTTGGGCCCCCATTGGCCTAACACTTTAGAGTGTGAGTGTTTGTATAGATTGTTGTTAACTAAACTGGATGGACAATTCATACAAACAGAAAAAAAAAAAAAAAAAAAAGATTATTCAGGGCAACCATTGTGTCCTGGTCACTGAAGAAATAGCTGTCTAATATACTCTCAGTGACTCTTCACCTTCATGGAGGCTGCAATAAAAAAGTTACTGCAAGTCAAGTAAAGACAATGTACATATGTTAAAGTAACAAGGGAACTGTACAGAACAATGTTCTAAGCCTACCATCTATTCCTCAAATATACTCTTGTCCTTTAATCTTTTTTTTAAAATAGCAAAAAGGCTTTTGTTTCAAAATGTCCTATTCTATTCATAGGCAAATGCTTTAACTACTCTTACATTCTCTTTAGGCAGTTTGACCCTGTAATGATCAGCCCCCACATGACAATAGTGGAAACTAATTTCCTTTTTGTGTGTGCGAAAGGTTGGTAGTATAGTCTAAAAGGAAAAAAGAATACTGACGCTGCCAGCTGTGTGACAGGAAAGATACAAAGAGAATGGCTGGATCTCTGTGGGAATGGAGATATATCTGGCCAAGACCCCAGGTGCTGAGTGATCACATTCTGTCTTCCTACAGCTGTTTTCTCCATGCCCCTCAGAACACTGGACATGGTCAAGGAAAGTTTTTTGGCTCATATCCCAAGATGTTTTATTTTCTTTTTTGTCTACCTTAACCGTGCACACATGTGTATAATCTATGTCTATATATTCTTTATGTAAGATCTCGGCACACCAATAGACAGGAAAGTCAGCCGAATTATAAGCAAAAAGTTAAATTTTATGTGGGATCCTGCTCCTGGGCGAGGTTCACGGGTCTGTGAGCGGGACCGTGAGGCGGGGTAAGGGGCTTTTATCTGCTCAGGGTAAAAAAACGTAAATCAGGGGAAGGGTAAAGCCTTGCGCCTGCGCAGAGGCATTTTCTTTGTTTGAGCTGTACTTGGTCTAGGTGGGAAAATTCCAGATGCAGCTGGCGCCAGTAATGAGTCAGCGGGAAATCTCCAGGTTGCTTCCTGAGACCATTGCCTCCTGGAATGGCTAGGCCCCTTGGGCCCCCATTGGCCTAACACTTTAGAGTGTGAGTGTTTGTATAGATTGTTGTTAACTAAACTGGATGGACAATTCATACAAACAGAAAAAAAAAAAAAAAAAAAGATTATTCAGGGCAACCATTGTGTCCTGGTCACTGAAGAAATAGCTGTCTAATATACTCTCAGTGACTCTTCACCTTCATGGAGGCTGCAATAAAAAAGTTACTGCAAGTCAAGTAAAGACAATGTACATATGTTAAAGTAACAAGGGAACTGTACAGAACAATGTTCTAAGCCTACCATCTATTCCTCAAATATACTCTTGTCCTTTAATCTTTTTTAAAATAGCAAAAAGGCTTTTGTTTCAAAATGTCCTATTCTATTCATAGGCAAATGCTTTAACTACTCTTACATTCTCTTTAGGCAGTTTGACCCTGTAATGATCAGCCCCCACATGACAATAGTGGAAACTAATTTCCTTTTTGTGTGTGCGAAAGGTTGGTAGTATAGTCTAAAAGGAAAAAAGAATACTGACGCTGCCAGCTGTGTGACAGGAAAGATACAAAGAGAATGGCTGGATCTCTGTGGGAATGGAGATATATCTGGCCAAGACCCCAGGTGCTGAGTGATCACATTCTGTCTTCCTACAGCTGTTTTCTCCATGCCCCTCAGAACACTGGACATGGTCAAGGAAAGTCTGCTCTTTCTTACCGTTGTGCTCATATCCCAAACCCTGTGCATTCCTCTGGTTGAGTGCTGGCCTTAATTTCATATCATGAAGGGAAGGGTGAGAAAATCATGCCAAGGAAAGAAAGTTTTTCTCTCTTAAACTCTAGAAAGGAGCGCACTGAAGCCAGCCAACCTGACATTTTTCATCAGCCAAGGTAGCTTCTAGGTAGGATCAAACTTTGGTCTTCTTACTTTTCTTACCACAGCCAGAAGATTAAGGCTAAATGACAGAGAGAGAAACACCTAAGTATAGAAATTGCAATGTTATTCCAAGGATATCTTTAAACTTAGCCTTTCTATCCTTAATTCTCAATGTTTTCCTTTTCTGGATTGCAAAGAATTGTAGAGAGAACAGGGACTTGTCTGGTGGCTCAGATGTTAAAGAATCTGCCTGTAATACAGGAGACCTGAGTTCCATCCCTGGGTCAGGAAGATCTCCTGGAGAAGGGAATGATAACCCACTCCAGTGTTCTTGCCTGGAGAATTCCGTAGGTGGAGGAACCTGATAGGCTACAGCCAGTGTGGTTGCAAAAAGTCAGACACAATTGACTGACCCAGAGGGAGCAGAGACCAACATGAACACATTCACTCCAAACAGGACGAGATTTAGGGGCAACTTCTTTCATGATGATACTTATCCTGTTGTTCTCACAGTCTTTTGCTTCCCAAGTATGTGGACCCAGTACAGAAGTTTAGGCGAGTGAGAATTTAGGTAGTCATATGACTAAGCTGTGGTCCTATTCCTCAGTCCTTCTGTTTCTCAAAACCTTAATGTTTAATGCTCTCAATCCTTTTTATTTCTTTTTATTAAATGTTTAGGATTTTAAGAAACACATACAAAATTGCACTATTTATTTAAAAATTCTTCCTTTTCTCTCTTAAGAATAGCCAAGGCAGTACAATGCAAAAAAACTCTGCAACAAATAAGAAGCAGCACTTATGTTTTTGCTTGACTAGAATATTCTAGGTCACACAATGGCCTTTTTGCATTCTTTTTTTCTCCTTAGCAAATAAGGAAGTTCTGCATTTATCTTTAATCTCAAATATTCCTCATGATGACTGCCAATACTGTGTCTCTTCCAGTCTGCTCTGAAGCTGCATGGTAAGCAACTTCTGCATAAACTAGGTCAGTCATATTCATTTTCAATGAGAGTGTTTAGATTCATTTCTTCTGATTTCAGATGATAAGGCAGCAGAGGAAACATTTTCTTGACCACTGCAAGCACAGAAGTTAGAGTGTGATGCTCTGACTTAGCATTTTCACTGGGTTCTAGAGGAAGTTAATTATCTGGCTTACACAAAAGGATCATGATCAGTATGTTTATTTGTGAACCCCATTGAGCACCTTGATATATTGAGTTTGTTTTTAATTTTAAGGCAATATTTTAAGAGACTTATGCAGTTGTATATAACCTTGGTTATTAAACCTATTAAACCTGTCACGTATATTCAATTATGTAAGCCATAAACTTCGATGCATAGTGAGATCAGAGACATTACTCTCTGATTAAGATAATGAAAATGTAAAAGTGAATTGTAATGCATAAGTACCTTGCTCTCGAGCTCACATGTCTACTCAAAAATCAAATCAACATTTATCAGCTGCCTGCTGTGTCCCATATATTACCTAGGCGCTTCCTATTATGCAAGCATTGTCCATTGTCTCTGCAGATTTGTACAATATGTATATTGAAAACTCATTAGTTTGCACCCTCCCTTACTAATTCTGAATTGAAATCAAAGCTAAATGGCATCTATACAATGATATAGATTACAAAGAAAATATTAAGTAGTTTAGGATTTTTTAGTGCAATAAAAAAAAAACAAAAAAACAAAACCACCGTTTATAATCAGTGAACTGGTGGAATGAGTCTTTCATTTAACAACCATTTACTCAAGGACAGGCACTATGGATATCACTGGAAAAGTGGTAGACATACCATTGTCCAGTCTGCCCTGTGGATATTACAGGAAGAAAAGGTCCTGCCCTCATGGAGAAAGGGAAGCTGTAGTTATAGATGATTGGTAGAGCTGGGGAATGCCAGGGTTCCTATTGATGACAGTCATTTGTACAGATGTCCTTAACATACTACCACCAACGAAAATGTATTCTTAAAGTGAAACTTCTAGCCAACTGTCAGTTACTTTATTTCTAATTAATCTGACTGGAGAAATTTTGTGTTGCTGGTGTCACCAAACACAGGTGCTTGTGTCTGATGGACAGTGAGACCAAACCTAAACGTTCAATTTCAGAGAATTGAAAGGTTAATTACAAGGGCCATGCTTAGAGACTGGTGGCTCCTGCTCCAAACTCCTTGAAGGATTTCAGCAAAGCACTTTTGAAAGCAAGATGATGGACAGGTGTGGTTAGTTACTGCAAACTTCTTGGTATCAGAATCCTTTGTTCTTTCGCTCTCCACCTAGGTCAGGTCAGGATGTCCCTGTAAACCTCAAGAAAAAAAAAATATTATTCTGCAAATTTTTTTCTCTATATGAATGAACTCTTTAAGATCAGAGCCCTGAGAATAGGCTGTCCTTTTATGTTTCAGGCTGTAGGCAACATTCTTTCATAAAATGTGCAGAACCATCATGCCTAAGCATAGGCAATAGAACAGGTCTAATATGGAGTAAGATTTGTTCTTCCCTATTACACTAGGAAGGGATTCCCTTTTGGCTCAGTTGTAAAGAGTCCACCTGCAATGCAGGCAACCCTGGTTCAATTCCTGGGTTGGAAAGATGCCCCAGAGAAGGGGGTGGTTCTCTGGTGGCTCAGAGGTTAAACAATCTGCCTGCTATGCAGGAGACCTGGGTTCCCTGAGTTGGAAAGATCTCCTGGAGAACAGAAAAGCTCCCACTCCAGTATTCTTACCTGGAGAATTCCATGGCTTATCCATGGGTCGCAAAGATAACAATTGAGACATTTCACTTTCAATTTTCACTTTCACATTGCTCTATGAACTCCTTAATTTGCTAGATAATATGGTCTATGATATTTTTTATATATTGAAATACTGCTGTACATCAAGATTTAAATGACTGAGTCCTCAGTTATAGCTATATAAAGATCTCTAACTTTATTGAGGATGACTTCCTAAGCAACCTTTAATATAGTGACTTTAAATACTTTACTGACACTAACCATGCACAAGATATTAATTTTATTTGTCAACCAGGAATACACATGTACAGTTTTAAAAGAAGATTCATAAGTAAAAATTTACATTAAAACACAAAAGGTGACCTAATATTTACTATCTTGTTCTGTTCTAACCGATTTCACTTTTGAACAATGCTCACTGCAATACTAAATATATTCCATAACCCATTAATGGATATTAACTTGATAAAAGTATTTGAATTTAAGACAAAAAGATAAATATGTATAAGTTCAGGGTAATTGGAAAATATATATGAGTTTCTTTCTGTGATGTTTTTAGTGATATTTTAAAATAACCATTTTTTATAATATGTGGAATATTTCATAAATGATTGCAAGTAATTCTAATTCTCTCCTATATAGATGGACAGGTGTGGTTAGCTTTAAGACCCCGATGGAGGTCCCTGTAAACCTCAAGAAAAAAAATATTATTCTGCAAATTTTTTTCTCTATATGAATGAACTCTTTAAGATCAGAGCCCTGAGAATAGGCTGTCCTTTTATGTTTCAGGCTGTAGGCAACATTCTTTCGTAAAATGTGCAGAACCATCATGCCTAAGCATAGGCAATAGAACAGGTCTAATATGGAGTAAGATTTGTTCTTCCCTATTACACTAGGAAGGGATTCCCTTTTGGCTCAGTTGTAAAGAGTCCACCTGCAATGCAGGCAACCCTGGTTCAATTCCTGGGTTGGAAAGATGCCCCAGAGAAGGGGGTGGTTCTCTGGTGGCTCAGAGGTTAAACAATCTGCCTGCTATGCAGGAGACCTGGGTTCCCTGAGTTGGAAAGATCTCCTGGAGAACAGAAAAGCTCCCACTCCAGTATTCTTACCTGGAGAATTCCATGGCTTATCCATGGGTCGCAAAGATAACAATTGAGACATTTCACTTTCAATTTTCACTTTCACATTGCTCTATGAACTCCTTAATTTGCTAGATAATATGGTCTATGATATTTTTTATATATTGAAATACTGCTGTACATCAAGATTTAAATGACTGAGTCCTCAGTTATAGCTATATAAAGATCTCTAACTTTATTGAGGATGACTTCCTAAGCAACCTTTAATATAGTGACTTTAAATACTTTACTGACACTAACCATGCACAAGATATTAATTTTATTTGTCAACCAGGAATACACATGTACAGTTTTAAAAGAAGATTCATAAGTAAAAATTTACATTAAAACACAAAAGGTGACCTAATATTTACTATCTTGTTCTGTTCTAACCGATTTCACTTTTGAACAATGCTCACTGCAATACTAAATATATTCCATAACCCATTAATGGATATTAACTTGATAAAAGTATTTGAATTTAAGACAAAAAGATAAATATGTATAAGTTCAGGGTAATTGGAAAATATATATACGAGTTTCTTTCTGTGTGTATGTTTTATAGTGATATTTTAAAATAACCATTTTTTTTATAATATGTGGAATATTTCATAAATGATTGCAAGTAATTCTAATTCTCTCCTACGACAAGACAACTGAGACATGCAAAATATGTTCTTTCTTGGAATTCATTGAGTACTTCTCAACTCATACAATTTATTTTTATGGTATATTATTTTTCTCCACAGTTATTTTCTTAGAATCTGGCACACTGCCTAGTGTTGGATGTCTGTAGAATGAATGATTGGATGAATCAATGAGTACACTCTGCTTTGCCACTTTTGTTGGGTAAATTAGCTTTCTAAAGAAAATGGAGCTGGGCTAAATAGAGAGGAGACTTTGAAGTGGGAGAGAAAATCCGAGCAAAGACTTGGAAATAGGAAGGAGCATCTACCATTCACCCACAGAGTGGTGAGGTGGGTCCTGAAATGGGAATCAGAATCAGAGAGTATAAGCAAGATATTTTGAATGGTAAGAATTAAGGCAATGGTGAGGAAAATAAATGGAGTAAGAGAAGAGAGAAAAAAATTAAATCTAGATACATTGCCCTTTGAAAAATGCTTCATTTTGATCTTCCCGTACTTAAAAAGTACAGCCTATCTAGCGGCATTTGATGGTTATGTGAGGAAGCTGCCTCCCATCCTCATATGGGGTATTGTGTGTGTGTGTGCTTAGTCACTTTAGTCATGTCTAACTCTTTGTGACCCTATGGACTTTGTGACCCCTATCTCTTCAGTCCATGGGATTCTCCAGGCAAGAACACTGGAGGGGGTTGCCATGCCCTCCTCCAGGGGATCTTTCCAACCCAGCGATCAAGCATGTATCTTCTGAATTGCAGGTGGATTCTTTACCCATTGAGCCACCTGGAAAGCCCCATAATAGGGTTAGTAAGCCATTATTATTGGAGCTGGCAGAGTAACATCCACTGATGTGGAAAAGATTCAGAGGACATGGTCTTCACATCAGGTAATTAGACATCTTTTAATCATCTTATTCAAAACAGGTCAAACCCAAATGACATCGCATTTTCTTTGTTTCTTTCATGGCATGGAATAAAAATTTATAATTATTTATTTTACCTTTTGATTCTTTTCCTGTTACGCCACTGAGTAGTAGGCTTCATGAGGTCAAAAGCATTTTCATGTTCACTCTAATATTCTTAGGAACAAATACAATCAATGCTTTGGACAAAGTTTCACAATATTAAAGAAATAAATGCACATTAGAAATGAACACTTATGCAGTAGGGCTGGCAGGCTAAGCATATATAGAATTGCCTGCAAGTCTTCTGCTTTGTGTTCATTTGGAAAGCAAGCCTTGTCACACTGAACAAACACAACAAAATTTTTCATAAGTAACTAGAGCAAGACAGAACACAAACTATTATAGCATTCACTGAATGGCTTAAGGGGCTGCCAGCAAATCCATTAGAAGCCCTGTTTATAGACCATTATAATTCTGACATAAAGATGAAAAAACTGCTTTAAGATGAATTGTTTCTTATAAAATACCTGGAAAATAGATTTTCTCAATTAACAGCTTTATAGAAATTTAAAAATATTTTATAAATTCAGCATACTTCTTTCTCTTTCATGTTTCTATTTCCAATAAAGAACTTCATATCATTTTATATAAAATCCTTTTTCCATGAACCTTATTTGATGAAGTGACCTCCTTGCTATTTAATATGGTAATTAATATTAGAAAATTGCAAAAACAAGAGGTAAAAAGCAATCCTGTAAAGTATATTAGATTTGAATCCCAGCTGTGTGGTTTTATACACTCTTATCCTCTCTGAATTTTAGTCTCTTCACCTGATAAATGGAAGTAATAAAGCAATTTGCTAGTATTCTTGTGAAGATGAACAAACAACATACATAGAATCCTGGGTATAACTGATACCAGTCTATGGGAGGTTGTATAAAAACAAGCTTAAATATTCATTCAGTTTTTAATTAGAAGACATGAAATAATGTGGAAGAGGGACAGGGAATTTGCATTTTTAAGTATTCTATAACAGGCATGTTGTTGAGCTTATTTTGTTTAATTCTTCACCTAATGCCTTTCCCTGTTCTCTTTTCCTTCTGGGAAATCTATTAGACTTCATTGCCTCATTCTATTTTCCAGGTCACTCAACATTCCTGACTCTTTATCTTTCTTTTGAATATTTTAAAATCTCTTCATCTGTGTACTCTAGTCAACTTTTTTGTTTTGTTTCAAATCTAGCTATGAGTCACAAATTAGCTCTTCAACTGTTATTGACTAGCTTAAAATTTGTCAATGAGTTTCAAACTTCAATTGCATTATCAGTTATTTCTAAATTTCCTTGAACTTTCAAATTTTCCTTGTATGTATTTAAGCCCTTCTTTTAGAACAAGTCATTTAAAACACATTCATTTTATAACCTTTTGGAGAATTGTTCTCTCATTCAAGCTTGTTACTGTGTTTTAATTTTCATCTTAGTCTGTCTCCTTGTTTTTTGGCTAGCTGCTTGTATTTACATTTTGTAATGTTTGAGTTAAAATTTGTTTTCATCCACATTTTATTCTGAAGGACTTTCTTGTAGCTTAGGTTGGGGGAATGGCCCTCCATATGCAATTGTGTTTATATTTGCCATGTGTCCAAAAATATTTTTATACTAGTTTCTTGGATTTGTGTTTTTGATACCATGAGATTGACATACATCTAAAGCTTGAAATTTTACCAAAGTATGATCCATTCTTTCCCCTTATGGGAGACTCTTTTTTTTTCTTTTTTTTTTTAAGTAAACCTAGATTCCAGGAAGCTACAAATACCTTGCTGTAACCTTATCCTGGTGGACGAATCAGTTGTACCCTGAGAGTGCTGCCTTTAAAGAATTAAAAACACTAAAATTCTACTTCCTCACTCTGAAGTGAAAGTGTTAGTCTCTCATTCATGTCCAACTCTCTGCAACACCATTGACTCCAGCATGCCAGACTTCCCCGTCCTTCACTATCTCCCTGAGTTTGCTCAAACTCATGTCCATTGAGTCAGTGGTGCCATCCAACCATCAATGGTGCCATCCCACCATCTAATCCTCTGTCTCACCCTTCTCATGCCCTCAATCTTTCCCATCATCAGGGGATTTTCTAGTGAGTCATCTCTTCACATCAGGTGGCCAAAGTATTGAAGCTTCAGCATCAATAATTTCAATGAATATTCCAAGTTGATTTCCTGTAAGATTGACCGGTTTAATCTCCTTGTTGTCCAAGTGATTCTCAAGAGGCTTCTCAAGCACCACTGTTCAAAAACATCAATTCTTCAGCACTCAGCCTTCCTTATGGTCCAACTCTCACATCTGTACTTGACTACAGGAAAGATCATAGCTTTGAGCATATGGACCTTTGTTGGCAGAGTGATGTCTCTGCTTTTTAATACACTGCATAGGTTTGTCATAGCTTTTTTCCAAGGAGCAAGTGTCTGCAGTGCTTTTGGATTTTCTGTTACTGTTTCCATTTTTTTGCCATCTATTTGCCATGAAGTGATAGAACTAGATGCCATGATCTTTGTTTTCTGAATGTTGAGTTTTGAGCTAGTTTTTTCATTCCCCTTCTTCAACTTTATCAAGAGACTCCTTAGTTCTGCTTCAGTTTCTGCATTAGGGTGGTATCTTACCTGCATATCAAGGTTATTGATATCTCTCCTTGCAACCTTGACCCTAGCTTGTGATTCATTCATCCTGGCATTCTACATGGTGCACTCAGTTTCCTCAGTAAACGCTTGCAGATACACTGTTCTATGATGTTCACCTTTGTGCCCTGAGTGCTACTTTTTTCCCAAAGTATGATCCATTCTTTCCCCTTATGGGAGACTCTTTTTTTTTCTTTTTTTTTTTAAGTAAACCTAGATTCCAGGAAGCTACAAATACCTTGCTGTAACCTTATCCTGGTGGACGAATCAGTTGTACCCTGAGAGTGCTGCCTTTAAAGAATTAAAAACACTAAAATTCTACTTCCTCACTCTGAAGTGAAAGTGTTAGTCTCTCATTCATGTCCAACTCTCTGCAACACCATTGACTCCAGCATGCCAGACTTCCCCGTCCTTCACTATCTCCCTGAGTTTGCTCAAACTCATGTCCATTGAGTCAGTGGTGCCATCCAACCATCAATGGTGCCATCCCACCATCTAATCCTCTGTCTCACCCTTCTCATGCCCTCAATCTTTCCCATCATCAGGGGATTTTCTAGTGAGTCATCTCTTCACATCAGGTGGCCAAAGTATTGAAGCTTCAGCATCAATAATTTCAATGAATATTCCAAGTTGATTTCCTGTAAGATTGACCGGTTTAATCTCCTTGTTGTCCAAGTGATTCTCAAGAGGCTTCTCAAGCACCACTGTTCAAAAACATCAATTCTTCAGCACTCAGCCTTCCTTATGGTCCAACTCTCACATCTGTACTTGACTACAGGAAAGATCATAGCTTTGAGCATATGGACCTTTGTTGGCAGAGTGATGTCTCTGCTTTTTAATACACTGCATAGGTTTGTCATAGCTTTTTTCCAAGGAGCAAGTGTCTGCAGTGCTTTTGGATTTTCTGTTACTGTTTCCATTTTTTTGCCATCTATTTGCCATGAAGTGATAGAACTAGATGCCATGATCTTTGTTTTCTGAATGTTGAGTTTTGAGCTAGTTTTTTCATTCCCCTTCTTCAACTTTATCAAGAGACTCCTTAGTTCTGCTTCAGTTTCTGCATTAGGGTGGTATCTTACCTGCATATCAAGGTTATTGATATCTCTCCTTGCAACCTTGACCCTAGCTTGTGATTCATTCATCCTGGCATTCTACATGGTGCACTCAGTTTCCTCAGTAAACGCTTGCAGATACACTGTTCTATGATGTTCACCTTGTGCCCTGAGTGCTACTCCAAATGAACTGTAAGTCTAAGTTGCTGACAGTTGTCTTTTAAATCAATTCCCTGATTCTCAGTTCTCAAAATCCTTGGTGATTTTTCATAAAAACAGTATTTTCCCTCCTGCAATCAGAAGCTTTTAATTGATAAGGATGCTTAATTTAAATATCTAACTTTCGAAACAAAGACCAGAACAACAACAGAATAAAGTCTTAGGGTAAAGTTTCAAAGTTAGAGAATCTCATTCATTGTCCTCTTCAAAGAGAGAAAAAAAAATGAAAGCAAAGAATAAAGGCTAAGGTAGGGAGAACATGAATTAAAAGCTTCCAGGATCCTTCAGAAATGTCAAGTGAATTTTCACTTTAATTTTGAGGTCAAATTACTTCAAGGAGCTTTGTTAGGAATTGTTGTCTTAGAAAACCAAGGGGAAATAGAGGAATCATAGTCAACAAATCTATTGCTCCTTTGGCCAAACTGGAATTAGGAGCAAAAGTATTAAGTATTTTTTGAGTTTGAAATTTGGAGAGAATTCAACGTCCTCTTTGGTCATTTTATTTAGAACACTTCTTTTTGAGATGTACATTACTTTTAAATTTTAATGAGCTGAGGTCACGTTGGTTGCAGGAACACAGTTAAGCCAAAGATATATTAAAAGAGAAGACTCTCTTTAAAATCATTCTCTCTGCTGTCTTGGCAAGACAACCAGTATCTCCTGTACAAGGACTACCCATATCAAAATGCCTGAAACCAAACACCCATTAAATAGCATATGTCTCTGCTTTTTAATACACTGCATAGGTTTGTCATAGCTTTTTTCCAAGGAGCAAGTGTCTGCAGTGCTTTTGGATTTTCTGTTACTGTTTCCATTTTTTTGCCATCTATTTGCCATGAAGTGATAGAACTAGATGCCATGATCTTTGTTTTCTGAATGTTGAGTTTTGAGCTAGTTTTTTCATTCCCCTTCTTCAACTTTATCAAGAGACTCCTTAGTTCTGCTTCAGTTTCTGCATTAGGGTGGTATCTTACCTGCATATCAAGGTTATTGATATCTCTCCTTGCAACCTTGACCCTAGCTTGTGATTCATTCATCCTGGCATTCTACATGGTGCACTCAGTTTCCTCAGTAAACGCTTGCAGATACACTGTTCTATGATGTTCACCTTGTGCCCTGAGTGCTACTCCAAATGAACTGTAAGTCTAAGTTGCTGACAGTTGTCTTTTAAATCAATTCCCTGATTCTCAGTTCTCAAAATCCTTGGTGATTTTTCATAAAAACAGTATTTTCCCTCCTGCAATCAGAAGCTTTTAATTGATAAGGATGCTTAATTTAAATATCTAACTTTCGAAACAAAGACCAGAACAACAACAGAATAAAGTCTTAGGGTAAAGTTTCAAAGTTAGAGAATCTCATTCATTGTCCTCTTCAAAGAGAGAAAAAAAAATGAAAGCAAAGAATAAAGGCTAAGGTAGGGAGAACATGAATTAAAAGCTTCCAGGATCCTTCAGAAATGTCAAGTGAATTTTCACTTTAATTTTGAGGTCAAATTACTTCAAGGAGCTTTGTTAGGAATTGTTGTCTTAGAAAACCAAGGGGAAATAGAGGAATCATAGTCAACAAATCTATTGCTCCTTTGGCCAAACTGGAATTAGGAGCAAAAGTATTAAGTATTTTTTGAGTTTGAAATTTGGAGAGAATTCAACGTCCTCTTTGGTCATTTTATTTAGAACACTTCTTTTTGAGATGTACATTACTTTTAAATTTTAATGAGCTGAGGTCACGTTGGTTGCAGGAACACAGTTAAGCCAAAGATATATTAAAAGAGAAGACTCTCTTTAAAATCATTCTCTCTGCTGTCTTGGCAAGACAACCAGTATCTCCTGTACAAGGACTACCCATATCAAAATGCCTGAAACCAAACACCCATTAAATAGCATATCTTGAAGTATTTATCCGCCTCCCTCCAAGAAACAATCAGGACTAATTGCATCATTCCCTTTACAAAAGCACAGTCCTTTCTGGACTTTGAAAGCACAAGATACATTGTTCATTCTTCATTATCTAGACATGCGACTCCAAAATCTTGGTACACCCTCTACTCTGATGTGATCATACATTTTCAAACTTGATGCTCCAGATTCTTTCTCCATAGCTCAGGCTCTATCATTCTTAAAATCTTTAATTCCTCATTCTCTTCTTTTAAAGTTCATTATACCTTCTTGCTTAAATAAAAATTTAACTCTTATTGAAAACACTATTTGCCCTTATAGTATTTTCAAATAGTGGCTGTATTTTCTCTCACTCCATGTACCACTGGACACAGAGATTGAGTGGATAAACTGCTCTTCACAATTCCTTTCAGAGAAGTTTTCTTCTTATTTCCCATATATTGCAGCTTCATTGGAATGCACATAATCAGATAACAACCAAAGCTAACCTTTACTACAGTTTTCTTTCTATCCTTTTGGGGAGTGCTTCTACATTTTGTTGAAGATTTTAGAACCTGTTTAATCTTCTTCCATCGCAAAGTGATCTCTCCCATATCCTGAGTATCACTATCTCCATTTAGTTTGTCTTCTAACCCATATCAGCTACTGACTTTTTGAAGTTTATTCTTATTGAAGTATAGTTGATGCACATATCAGCTATCCACTTATATGATCAGACCATGGATACTATTATTTGCAATAGCTTTATTCTTTAAAATCTTACATTAAAGTATTGCATAGGGCTTCCCCTGGTGGTCCAGTGGATAAGGACACCGCCTTGCAGTGCAAGGGGCGCCGGTTCTATCCCTAGCCTGGGAAGATACCACATGCCGCTGAGCGGCTGGACCGATGTGTCCAATTACCGAGCTGGAGCTCTGGAGCGCATGCGCCCAGAGCCGGCGTTCTGCAACGACAGACGCCACCGCGATGGGAGGCCCACAGGAGCCAAGGAACAAAGATGGATGAAAATGGAGGAATGAAAGACCAGTAGAAGTGGCCCGCCCGCTCCCCTCCCTCCCCAACCCGACCCCGCCCAAAATAAATAAATAAATAAATCTTAAAAAAAAAAAAAGTATTGCATAGATTACCATGTTTACTGGTCATTTCTCCATTGTGAACTCCAGTCTATTGACACTACCACCTTAGCTCTTTGTTTTGCTCATTTTCTCATATTCTTTCATAATTGGCTTTGTTTTAATAGTCAGTCACATTTATCACTTTGATTTAGTTTCTCCTTTCTTCCTTCAGTCATATCATATTGCCAAGACATCAACATAGAGTTATATTTAACCTTCCATATACCTAGTACCTATAATTCAGCTGGAAAAAGACACATATACAATTTGAGTGATCTCACTTTAAATTCATATCCACAAATTCAAGTGGGTCTTCAGGGTGGTTTAGGAATCCTCTCATATTCCCTCACTTTCTGAGACAAATGTTTCATTCTTCAAGCTTTTAAAAGTTGCCCTTCCATTCTGAACTGATATCCTTGAATCATATTTTACTAGTAAAAGACAAAAAATAAGGAATGCTTACCTACGTCTAGCACTAAACCTCCATTTCTGTATGTGAACCCTGCCTTTCACCAGTGAAAATGAGTGACTCTTCATGATCTTCCTGGATGTCCATCTCTTCATTTGTGCAGTGAATGAGATTTCCTCTGACCTAGTCAAGAACATTGTTCCTGCAGTTGTTCCTTTTCCTTCCTGAATAACTGAGTTTTCCATTTCAACTTGATTATTCTTATCAGGATTTTACTCTAAAAATTATCTTCTGTATCTCTATTTAGATACCCCATTTCCCTCTCCATTTTAGAGAAAATATCTCCAAAAAACTTGATATTCATGGTGTCTATTTCTCTCCTTTATCTCTCTCTTGAACTTAGTCCAGTAATTTTTTGTTCTCACTAATTCTCTCAGTCTTCTGTCACTAATAAGCTTCACATTGTCAATTCCATTAAACTGTACTCTTCATTTTATTTGATCATATGGTAGCAAACGTTATGCTTGATCATTTCTTCTTAAATACTTTGCTTAACCTCCAGGACAGTGTTCACCTGTCCCCCACCGTACTCCCCCTGTTCCTTCCCAGTCTTCTTTGGTAAATCTTCTCATCATTATAATCTCTCAATATCACATATCCCCAAATCTCAATGATCAAGTTTTTCTTTTTGTGTTCATCAAGTCTAGCTGTTTTCAGTATCATCTTCAACCTCCAATCTTTCCCATGAAGTTCAGTCTCTACATGTGAATTGATAGTAGAAATCTCAAATTCAATCTACCAAAACCCCAAATGTCTTTTGCTCTGTTTTTTTTTTTTTTTTTTTTTCAGAATTGTCCCCATTTTAGTAAAAGGACACTCCATTCAACCAGTAGCTGAAGGCCAAAAAAAATAAATCCTCTTTGACTCTTCTCTTTCAACTCCTCTTCTCTTCTGACAATCCCAGACCAGTTTAGTGGCCAAATCTGTCAGTTCTCTGAAATATAATGAAGATCTCATTACTTTCATACCTCTCCTGATACCAAGATATCATCTCAGTTGAGATACAGCAATAGCTTTCTGATTCCTGTCTTTCATCTTTGTCTCCTTACAATCTAATCTCTCCAAAGAAGCCAGAGCAGTTCTTTAAAAAAAAAAAAAAAGTGCGGTAATAATCAAGTGACTCCTTTCTGTAACATTCTTCAAACTTTTCCAGTTGCTCCAGAATAAAATGCAAACTCCTTCCACTCAAGGCCATAGATGATTCTCTTGTCCAGACTCTAATTTCTCTCCTTTTACCTTACACTCATCCCTGAGCTCACCGCACACCAGCCATACTAGCTTCCTTTCCATTTCTCACACAGTGAGCCAAATTTCTGTCTTAGGTCTTTGCATCTCCAGGGTATACTTCTTTGACCCTACATGCTCCTCCTTATCTACATGACTTATACCTTATTTTATTTTGGTCTCCATTCTGAAGTTGCCTCTTCAATGAGAGCTTTTGTAACCACCTTATCTAAAAGAAGACACTAACTCTTTCATCTGTCCCTTTATCTTCCTTTTATTTTTCTTTATAGCACTTGACTCCACTGACATTTATTTATTTTTATCACAGGTTTCTTGTAATTAAAATATAATCATATGGGCATGACTGTGTTTTGTTTTATTCACTGTTATCCCTTATTATCTACAAAGTGACCTAGTATATAAAAGGAGTTCAATAAATATTTACTGCATGAATAAGTGAATAAATCCAGGGGTATCATTTGCCAGTGCACAAGATAAAATCAATAATCATTGGGGTTTTTTTTAAAGCATTTTTATTGCATCTTACGGTGGCAATAAATAACAATTATTTTTTCAAGTATTATTCACTATCTGTCAGTAAGCATTTTTAAAAATGAAAGGAAATAATACTTATGAACTTTCAGGTGTAGAAAATGAGATACTGAGAAGCTAAAATGAAGAGAAAAAGAGAAACTTGTAGTCAGTCATTAAGTTTGAATATTGCATAAAGACTCTTTGAAAGGAGCCATAAATATGTCCTATAAAATCCTTAGGGTATATGTAAATGGGTTAGGGGGATAAATGCAAAGGATGTCCATGTTATCAGAGATTTTTATTTTTGCTTTTTTTTAAATTAAAATATAGTTGACTTACAATACTGTTTCTGGTACATGTGTGTAAATACATACACACATATACATATAACTTGTACAATTCATCATTGAAGTTACATCTATTATGGAAGGAATAGTTTCCTTATGAACACTTTTTATAATTCTAAATATTCTGTACTTTCGCCAAATCTCTTTTCTTTACTCTGAGCCATCTAGCCCTTTGACTGTGACTCGGTGTATTCCCAGTGTCATGACACATTAAAAAAAAAAAAAATCCATTAGCGAAAACTACTCCATTCCATTCATGACTCAGTTTGAAGCCCCTCCACTTTCACTCTGCATCTTCATTTTATCCATTGATATTAATTACATCCTTTATATACCCCCTCCATTTCTTTATATTCATCCTCACCTGCTTTAACTATAATGGTCTTACTCAGTACCAGAACTCCCTTTCATAAAATATCTCCCTCTCTCCTTGTCATTCTCCTCTTTCAGTTCTTCTTTTTGGGGAAAAGAGCAACACTAGATAAATATAACACTTTATTTACTCATTGCCTGCATTTGAGAAACTACATTTAATGGAAAAAATTACGTTCATACTGACATTATATTTATAACGACAAACTTCACATGGTCTGTTGAAAATGCCTTTGCTGGTCTTGATTGGTCTTTCTTAATTCATTAATTTCTGCTCCTTATTTTCTTTCTTCTGTTTCCTTTTTATTTTACTTGCTATCCCTTTTCTATGTTCTTGTGAGGCCTTCTTTGACCATTGATTTTTAGCATATTTTTAGCATGTGTGCTTTAAGGCCATAACCACTTCCCATAAGTATGCTTTACTTTATCTCACAGATATATATGCCATATTGAATGCCCATTTAGCCCAATATTTTCTAATTTTTATTGAAATTTCTTTGATCTATCATCTTTTAAAGGGGGCTTTATATTTAAAATATTTAAGGTTGATGAACTCCCTTCTCAATTTTGAAGCAGTCAGTTGTTCCATGTAAGGTTTTACCTGTTGCTTTTTGATCTATATACTGGTTTCTGAGGAGGCAAGTAAGGCGGCGTAGTATCTCCATCTCTTTAAAAATTTTTTCCAGTTTGTTGTGATCCACATAGTCAAAGATTTTGGCATAGTCAATGAAACAGAAGTATGTTTTTCTGAAATTCCCTTGCTTTTTCTATGATCCAACAGATGTTGGTAATTTGATCTCTGGTTCTTCTGCCTAAGTTCAGCTGGAAAACTGGAAGGTTCACACTTTAAGTACTGCTGAAGCGTAGCTTGAAGGATTTTGAGCATTGGCTTGCTAGCATGTGAAATAGCACATTTTTACAGTAGTCTGAACATTCTTTGGCATTGCCTTTCTTTGAGATTGGAATGAAAACTGGCTTTTTCCGGTCCTGTGGCCACTGCTGAGTTTTCCAAACTTGCTGGCATATTGAGTGCAACTCTTGAACAGCATCATCTTTTAGGATTTGAAATAGCTCAATTGGAATGCCATCACCTCCACTAACTTTGTACATAATAATACTTTCTAAGGTCCCCTCCAGGATGTCTGGCTCTAGGTGAATGACCACACCGTCATGGCTATTAGGATCATTATAATCTTTCTGGTACAGTTTTTCTATGTGCTTCTTAATATCTTCTGCTTCTGTTAGGTCCATAGTGTTTTTGTCCTTTATTATCCCCATCTTTACATGAAATATTCCCTTGGTATCTCTTATGTTTATGTCCTTAGTCCTTCTTGAGTTTATTTTTCTTTATGGTCTTAACGATTGTTTTAATTTCATTTCTTAATGTAGTTGCCCTGTTTCCCCACCACCATTTATTGTCTTTCCTCCATTGCATAGTGCACGGTAGCTTTGCACTATAGTCTAAAGTCAGAAAATCTGGTTTTCTCAGTTCCATTTTTCTTAAGATTGCTTTCAGTCTTTTGTGTCTCCATACAAATTTTAGGATTTTTTTTTTCTAGTTCTGTGAAAAATTGCTATTGGTAATTTGTCAGGGATTGCGTTGAATCCCAGATTGCCTTGGGTAGTTATTTTGACAATATTGATTCTTCTAATTTAAGAACACGGCATATGTTTTGGCTGTTTATGTCATCTCCAATTTCTATCATCAGTGTCTGATAGTTTCTGCAGTACAGGTCTTTTGTCTCTGTAGGTAGGTTTATTCTTAGGTATTGTTACTGTTTATGATGTGATGGTAATGTGATGGGATTGTGTCTTTAATTTCTCTTTTTGATCTTTTGCTTTTAGTACATAGAAACACAGCAGATTTTTGTGTTTTAATTTTGTACCTTGCAACTTTACTGAATTTGTTGGTGAGTTCTAATAGTTTTCTGGTAGCATTTTTAGAATTTTTTGTGTGGTAGCTCAGCTAGTAAAGATTCTACCTGCAATGCAAGAGACTCTGATTCGATTCCTGGCTGGGAGGAGCCCCCAGAGAAAAGATAGGCTATCCACTCCAGCATTCTTGGGCTTCCCTGGTGGTTCAGATGGTAAAGAGTTTGCCTGTAATATGGGAGACCTAGGTTCAATCCTGGGTTGGGAAGATCCCCTGGAGGAAAGCATGGCAAACCACTCTAGCATTCTTGCCTGGAGAATCCCCATGGACAGATGAACCTGGGGGGCTGCAGTTCATGGGGTTGCCAAGAGTCAGATATGACTGAGCAACTAACCATAGCAAAGCAGAGCATCCTGTCATCTACAAAGACTAACAGTTTTATCGTTCCATTTCCAGTTTGGATTCCAATTTTATTTCTTCTCAGTCTGCCATGGCTAGTAATTCCAAAACTATGTTGAACAGTCATGGCAAGAGTAGACATCCTTGTCTTGTTCCTGATGTTAGAGAAAATGCTTTCGGCTTTTCACCACTGAATCTGATGCCAGTTATTGGTTTGTCATATGTGGTCTTTATTATGTTAGGTACATTCCCTCTAGGCCCACTTTCTGGAGACACTGTTGGATTTTATCAAAAGTCTTTTATTTTGGCTTGAGATCATATGATTTTTAATTCTCCAATTTGTTGATATGGTATATCGCAATGATCAGCAGATATTGAAAAATATGTACATCCCTTGAGGGAAAACCCTACTTGATCATGGCACAAGATCCTTTTAATGTATTGTTGGATTTAGATTGCTAGTATATTCTTGAGGATTTTTTTTTGGTCTGCTCATCAATGATATTGGCCTGTAATTATTATATGTGTGTGGTATCTTTTTTTGGTTTTGGTATCAAGGTAATGGTGGCCTCATAGAGTGAGTTTGGGAATATTCCTTTTCTGCCATTTTTTGGAATAGTCTCAAAAGGGTAAGTGTTAATGCTTCTCTCAATGTTTGATAGAATTCATCTTTTGAAGACATCTGCCTGAACTTTTTTAAATCGTAATTTTAATTTCAATATTTGTGACTAATCTGTTCATACTTTCTATTTATTCCTGGTTCAGTCTTAGGAGATTGATTGTACCTTTCTAATAATTTGTTCTTTTCTCCCAGATGTTCTGTTTTATTGGCATACAGTGACTTGTAGTAGTGTCTTAGGATCCTTTGCATTTCTGTGGTGTCTGTTGTAACATCTCCTTTTTCTAGTATTATTGATTTGAGCCCTCTCCTTTTTCTTGAGTTTAATATGGGAGACCTAGGTTCAATCCTGGGTTGGGAAGATCCCCTGGAGGAAAGCATGGCAAACCACTCTAGCATTCTTGCCTGGAGAATCCCCATGGACAGATGAACCTGGGGGGCTGCAGTTCATGGGGTTGCCAAGAGTCAGATATGACTGAGCAACTAACCATAGCAAAGCAGAGCATCCTGTCATCTACAAAGACTAACAGTTTTATCGTTCCATTTCCAGTTTGGATTCCAATTTTATTTCTTCTCAGTCTGCCATGGCTAGTAATTCCAAAACTATGTTGAACAGTCATGGCAAGAGTAGACATCCTTGTCTTGTTCCTGATGTTAGAGAAAATGCTTTCGGCTTTTCACCACTGAATCTGATGCCAGTTATTGGTTTGTCATATGTGGTCTTTATTATGTTAGGTACATTCCCTCTAGGCCCACTTTCTGGAGACACTGTTGGATTTTATCAAAAGTCTTTTATTTCGGCTTGAGATCATATGATTTTTAATTCTCCAATTTGTTGATATGGTATATCGCAATGATCAGCAGATATTGAAAAATATGTACATCCCTTGAGGGAAAACCCTACTTGATCATGGCACAAGATCCTTTTAATGTATTGTTGGATTTAGATTGCTAGTATATTCTTGAGGATTTTTTTTTGGTCTGCTCATCAATGATATTGGCCTGTAATTATTATATGTGTGTGGTATCTTTTTTTGGTTTTGGTATCAAGGTAATGGTGGCCTCATAGAGTGAGTTTGGGAATATTCCTTTTCTGCCATTTTTTGGAATAGTCTCAAAAGGGTAAGTGTTAATGCTTCTCTCAATGTTTGATAGAATTCATCTTTTGAAGACATCTGCCTGAACTTTTTTAAATCGTAATTTTAATTTCAATATTTGTGACTAATCTGTTCATACTTTCTATTTATTCCTGGTTCAGTCTTAGGAGATTGATTGTACCTTTCTAATAATTTGTTCTTTTCTCCCAGATGTTCTGTTTTATTGGCATACAGTGACTTGTAGTAGTGTCTTAGGATCCTTTGCATTTCTGTGGTGTCTGTTGTAACATCTCCTTTTTCTAGTATTATTGATTTGAGCCCTCTCGCTTTTTTCTTGATGAGTTTGGCTAAAAGCTTATCAAAGAATCAGCTTTTAGTTTATCTTTTCAAAGAACTAGCTTTTAGTTTCATTGATATTTTCTGTTATTTTCTTCATTTCTAGTTTATTTCTACTCTGACCTTTATGATTTCTTTCCTTCTATTAACTTTGGATTTTGTTGTTTCTTCTTTGTCCAATTGCTTCAAATATCAGGTTAGGTTGTTTATTTGAGCTTTTTCTGTCTTCCTAAGATTGTATCGCCATAAGCTTCCTCCTTTGAAGAGTTAATACTTTTGCCATATCCCATAGTTTCTGGATTATTGTGCTTTCATTTTAGTTCATGTGTGAGTTTTAGAATTTGTGACTTTTGAACAATTAATTGATTGATTCTAAGTAGCTGAATTTACATGTAAAGAGTTGATGGTAGTATTCCATGTTAACTGTCTAATGTTTGTAAGATCTATATTGATATTTCATTTTTCATTTCTAGTGCTGGTAAGCTTTGTCTTTTTTTTCATCAGTATTGCTATAGATTTATCAATTTCATTGATCTTTTCAAATAACCAGCTTTTCAGTCCATTGATTTTCTTTATCGAATTTTTCTCTTTATTTTCTTTCTTCTGCTTGCTTTAGATATGTTTTGTTGTTCTTTTAAACATGGAATATTTTTAAAATATAATTTTTATATTTTTCTTTTGACAGTGCTGGTTCTTTGTTGCTGCTCAAGGGCTTTCTCTAGTTATTGTAAACAGATGGTATGTTTTTTTGGGGGGCCTCATAGAGTGAGTTTGGGAATATTCCTTTTCTGCCATTTTTTGGAATAGTCTCAAAAGGGTAAGTGTTAATGCTTCTCTCAATGTTTGATAGAATTCATCTTTTGAAGACATCTGCCTGAACTTTTTTAAATCGTAATTTTAATTTCAATATTTGTGACTAATCTGTTCATACTTTCTATTTATTCCTGGTTCAGTCTTAGGAGATTGATTGTACCTTTCTAATAATTTGTTCTTTTCTCCCAGATGTTCTGTTTTATTGGCATACAGTGACTTGTAGTAGTGTCTTAGGATCCTTTGCATTTCTGTGGTGTCTGTTGTAACATCTCCTTTTTCTAGTATTATTGATTTGAGCCCTCTCGCTTTTTTCTTGATGAGTTTGGCTAAAAGCTTATCAAAGAATCAGCTTTTAGTTTATCTTTTCAAAGAACTAGCTTTTAGTTTCATTGATATTTTCTGTTATTTTCTTCATTTCTAGTTTATTTCTACTCTGACCTTTATGATTTCTTTCCTTCTATTAACTTTGGATTTTGTTGTTTCTTCTTTGTCCAATTGCTTCAAATATCAGGTTAGGTTGTTTATTTGAGCTTTTTCTGTCTTCCTAAGATTGTATCGCCATAAGCTTCCTCCTTTGAAGAGTTAATACTTTTGCCATATCCCATAGTTTCTGGATTATTGTGCTTTCATTTTAGTTCATGTGTGAGTTTTAGAATTTGTGACTTTTGAACAATTAATTGATTGATTCTAAGTAGCTGAATTTACATGTAAAGAGTTGATGGTAGTATTCCATGTTAACTGTCTAATGTTTGTAAGATCTATATTGATATTTCATTTTTCATTTCTAGTGCTGGTAAGCTTTGTCTTTTTTTTCATCAGTATTGCTATAGATTTATCAATTTCATTGATCTTTTCAAATAACCAGCTTTTCAGTCCATTGATTTTCTTTATCGAATTTTTCTCTTTATTTTCTTTCTTCTGCTTGCTTTAGATATGTTTTGTTGTTCTTTTAAACATGGAATATTTTTAAAATATAATTTTTATATTTTTCTTTTGACAGTGCTGGTTCTTTGTTGCTGCTCAAGGGCTTTCTCTAGTTATTGTAAACAGATGGTACTTTTTTATTGTTGTGTGTGGGCTTCTCACTGTGAAGGCTTCTCGTTGAGGTTGCTTGTCATTGTAGAGGCTTCTCATAGTTGTGGCTTCTTTTGTCACAGGACATGGGCTCTAGGTGCACAGGCTTCAGTAGTTGTAGCACACAGGCTCAGTAGTTGTGGCATGTGGGGCTCCAAGGCATGAGCTTAGGTGTTTTGGCACATGGGGCAAGTTTCTCTATAGCATGTAGAATCTTCCTCATCTAGGGATCAAACTCATGTCCCTTGTATTGACAGGCAGATTCTTTTTTTTCCCTACTGGCAGGAAGTTTCTTACTCTCTGTACCACTAGGGAAATCCTAAACATAGAATTTTATATTACTGATTTGAGACTTCATTTCTACTGTAAGCATTTGACAACTTACTGACCATAGGTGTATTAATTGGAGAATGTGGGGGGTGGGTGCTGTTTTAAAAATTATATTTGATTCTTTCTATTTTCTCTTTCTTTGAGATTTCTGCATTAATTTTCAGAGCATTCACTCTAAAATATTGAAACATGTTCTATTAGCTGCTTTAAAGTCTTGACATAACTTTAATATCTGTGTCCTCTAAGTGTCATCACCTTTTATTTCTTGGTTTGCCAAATGGTTTTAGGGTGTCATCTGAACAGTTTGAATATCTTTTTATGAAACACTGGGGCTTATTTAAATCCTATGGGAAATGTTAACTCTAAATTTATTTTTCTCTTTTAGCAAGGCACTTGACCTGTTTAAGTTCAGGCCATACTTTTTTTTTTTTTTTGCCTCTTAAGTCATCATTTATTTTCAGCCATCTTTATTCTTTGGCATGTGTGGGCCTCCCATTGCAGTGGCCTCTCTCATTGCAGAGCACCGCTTCTGGGTGCATGCGCTCTGGAGCACTGGCTTGCAATTGGATGCACCTGCTCAGCCGCTCTGGGGCATGCGGGATCTTCCCAAGCCTGTGATCGAACCGGTGCCCCTTGCACTGCAAGGCAGACTCTTTGCCCACTGGACTACCAGGGAAGCCCCGGCCATACATTGTGACTAGTCTTTTGTGTGGTGGGATTTCATTGTCAGTTCTATTTCAAAAGGTTTTGCCATATTAAGTATATCTGTTCCAGAAACGGATCATTCTCTGGCAACACTGGGATCTGGGTGATGATCTCTCCCATTGTTCAGTTGCCAAAAACAATGGAGGGCTTTCAAGATCAGACCTGTGCATGTTCAGGTTGTGAGTAAGGCGAAAAATTTATAAAACAGTTTTATGGAGTCACTTTCATGAATTCCTTTCTCTTTCTTTCTCTTCATACTTAATGATTCTTTGAGCTACCCCTTTCTGTGTCCCAGCCAGAAAACTGAAATTTTATTTACCCTGATCTTCTACCTGTTTCCCCTGGTTTTCTCTGCATCTGGGACCATTAAAAATAAGATGTATAGAAGAAAAAGACAATGAAGTTTTGCCCCATTTTCTTTGGTAGACAGTTTTATCATACAGGAAGGTCAGCATGTTCAGAATTTTAACCTCCAGAGGTCCTTGTTTCTGCCACTGTCAGGGACACTCTTGCCAAATTACTTTGGAGTTGGGGTATAAAGAAGGAGAAAAAAGAAAGAAAAATGGAGCTATTTCAATTGTTTTCTTTAACAATCAGGAGACACTTTGTCTCTGAGCCAGAACTAAAGAACTTCTGTAGTCTGTTGTTTCCTTTGAGTTGTGTTCTGTTGAGATCATGGATGTTGAATGAAAGGATACACTAATCACTAATTTGATAGTACTTTGAATTCTTATACTCTTCCCTTTGTACTGTTATTTAATTCCCCATTTCTTAAATAGCTTTTCCATGCTTTCTGTACAGTTTTCATAGCTGCATTTAGCAGGAAAGACAGGATGAAATGTGCTTACTCCTTCTTACCCAGAAATAAAGTCTCACATTCTTTTTTTATATAGGTGTTTAAGTTGGTGTTGGTGCCTTATTTTTATATATTTATAGCTATTTTTAAAGGAGCTGGTGGAAAAAGCACATGAAAGATTTCTTTTTGGTATTGATTAGTTTTTCTCTGCGGCCCTGAACTCTTTCAAGCTGTAAAATCAGCAAAAACAAATTGATTATTTGAGGGATAATCATGCCAATACTAAGCATCTCTCTAGTTTTAGTGCATCACTTTATAACTAAAAAGCCCAGCACTATCTACTGTCCCTAGGTGTTTAAAATTATTCCTATCAAAATGGTTTAGAGATAGTCACATAAACTTCTAGATAAATGTCACCTGAAGAACACCTAACTCTTCAGAGCTTGTGTTCAGTTTAATATTAAAATCTTCATCTACTTAATGTATAACAATTAGCTTAGTGCATGCCATAGTGCATGACCTAAAACAGATATTTAAAATACATTTACTCGACTTTTTGAAAGAATAAACCAGTGCTCTCAATTCTTCAAGCACATATTGAAAGATTTGTGTGTGTGTGTTTAAGACACTGTGATGAATGGAAACAAAAAGATGACCAATATACGTTTCTGGCAACCACAAACTCTCACAGTGGCTAGCCAGACACACAAGCAAACATTATAGAGAAGAATGAAAAAGATGTATGCCAGGAAATTTTATCAGAAAGAAAAATAAAATATGAGTTGAGGTAAAAATATTTTTTTTGAATCGACTTAAAATGCCACACACAATCTTTCTAATTAAAGTCTGTGTAATTCATGGAAAGACCACTGGAGTCAGGAACATGGATTCCTTTTTCTATTTGTGCTGTTTATATATATGTGTCTCTGATCTTACCACCCATACACTATTCTTATCTAGAAAGAAGGAACTTAGCTGATGCTTAAGGTCATTCATAGGACAAAATTTACCTTATACTCTTCCCTTTGTACTGTTATTTAATTCCCCATTTCTTAAATAGCTTTTCCATGCTTTCTGTACAGTTTTCATAGCTGCATTTAGCAGGAAAGACAGGATGAAATGTGCTTACTCCTTCTTACCCAGAAATAAAGTCTCACATTCTTTTTTTATATAGGTGTTTAAGTTGGTGTTGGTGCCTTATTTTTATATATTTATAGCTATTTTTAAAGGAGCTGGTGGAAAAAGCACATGAAAGATTTCTTTTTGGTATTGATTAGTTTTTCTCTGCGGCCCTGAACTCTTTCAAGCTGTAAAATCAGCAAAAACAAATTGATTATTTGAGGGATAATCATGCCAATACTAAGCATCTCTCTAGTTTTAGTGCATCACTTTATAACTAAAAAGCCCAGCACTATCTACTGTCCCTAGGTGTTTAAAATTATTCCTATCAAAATGGTTTAGAGATAGTCACATAAACTTCTAGATAAATGTCACCTGAAGAACACCTAACTCTTCAGAGCTTGTGTTCAGTTTAATATTAAAATCTTCATCTACTTAATGTATAACAATTAGCTTAGTGCATGCCATAGTGCATGACCTAAAACAGATATTTAAAATACATTTACTCGACTTTTTGAAAGAATAAACCAGTGCTCTCAATTCTTCAAGCACATATTGAAAGATTTGTGTGTGTGTGTTTAAGACACTGTGATGAATGGAAACAAAAAGATGACCAATATACGTTTCTGGCAACCACAAACTCTCACAGTGGCTAGCCAGACACACAAGCAAACATTATAGAGAAGAATGAAAAAGATGTATGCCAGGAAATTTTATCAGAAAGAAAAATAAAATATGAGTTGAGGTAAAAATATTTTTGTTGAATCGACTTAAAATGCCACACACAATCTTTCTAATTAAAGTCTGTGTAATTCATGGAAAGACCACTGGAGTCAGGAACATGGATTCCTTTTTCTATTTGTGCTGTTTATATATATGTGTCTCTGATCTTACCACCCATACACTATTCTTATCTAGAAAGAAGGAACTTAGCTGATGCTTAAGGTCATTCATAGGACAAAATTTATTTTGTTATTTTCTTTGCAAAAATTATCAAGAATTAATAAATACTGATATTTTGTAATTTTCTCTTTAGGGTTTTTTTAGATGATATAAAACATCATAGGTAAAGTTAGATCCTCCAATGCCTCCTTCTTAACCTCCCTCCGTGACAGTAGTCACTATTTTTTTTTTCAGAAATGTATTGCCTAAATTTATAGAGGCAATACTTCATGATATATAAGTATACTAGATCATCACATTATATATATTAAAGTTATACAGTGTGTTTTGTCAATTATACCTCAGAAGAACTGTGCTCAGTAGATACCTTCTCAAAAGAAACTCTGCTTTAGCCAGCTCTCAAGAGCTCTCAGCTCTTAAAAACTCTTTGTGTTTTCCAACTTTCCTTTCAATGACTTTCTTTGAATTTCTGAAAATTTTGTATGTTTTATGTCTCTGAGGTCTTTCAAATTCTTTTCCATTCACCAGGAATGCTCTATGACTATGTTGATACCAACCTTGTTTATCTAAAACAACTTCTCTTTGAAGGAGGAAGATTTGTTATCTTTACAACATTTTCCTGACACCCCTAAAATTATGAGATGTCAAGAATATTTCTACTATGTAGTTTCTTCTTTGAAGTTGCTTTATATATTTTTGATCCAATTTCTAATGTTTCAACTACATGTTTTATGTCCATATTTTTAAAATATTTTGCATAATTTATTCATCACACTAAATATCTCTGTTCTTTTAGAAGAACAATTTTTTTATTTAAATGTATGTATTGGAGATTTATCTTTGTAGATAAATATAATCAAAATAATTTATTGAATAGTAATACATTATAAGAATGTATCATAACATACCTTTCCACTACCTTTGGATTTATCCCCCCCCATATGTTTTATTAGAAAAGACACGTATATCCTTTACATCCTTGGGCCAGTATGATGGATTCTGTAAGACATATTTAAAGATTGCTGGATTCAAGCACAAGTGCATCTTTAAGTTCATTAGACATTGGTAAACTACTGTTTTCTCCACATACTTTCTTATTCTTTTTTTGATTTCTATAATTTTAGGGGTATGAATTAGTATTTCATAATCTAGAGGTTTTGGGTAAGCACCTTTCATAATGCTAGGTAAAGTCCCTACTACTCTGCTGAGAATTATTTGTTAGATTTTTTATTGTTTTTATAGTTTATAATAATGTTTCTGTCATAACTGTGTTGACCTATATTAGACTGTTAAGTCATTGAGAAACAAACAGGGTGGCGTGATTTGCTTTGGGCCGTATTTGTGCCCCCGCTTCCCATTCTAATTAATAGCATGCCCCTATATTCACAGTAAGTGTAAAAAGATTAAAATTATAGTACCTATAGCAAGATTTAAACAAAAAAGTTTTATTTAATCAAATCTTTTTTGGAACTATTAATATGATCATAATTTTTTTTATCTTCCATTAGTGTGCTTAATCATATTATTAAATACTCTGAAGTTAAATAATTCTTACACTTCTGAAATAATCTTTACTGTGTTTAACCTTACATGTCTGAAATTGTTGGGTATTCCCAGGTGGCTGAGTGGTAAATACTCTGCCTGCAATGCCTGGGAAAGCCCGTGGATAGAGAAGTCTGGCAGGCTACAGTCCATGGGGTCACAGAACTTAGCAACTGAACAACAACAATAATCTGATGTTGTTAGATCTGGATAGCAAATATATTTAGAATTTTTTCATTTCTATTCATAGGTGAGATTTATTTCTGTTATCATTCTTATCTAGTACCTAAATTTTGATGGTCTTATTAAAGTAAGTTTTGCCTCTTTGTTTTCAGAGAATTTTTGAAACTTTCTGTTGCTTTCTAAATTGAAGTTATAATTTACCAGTACTCTTTAATAGTGGTATTAACTATGTCTGAAAAAGGTGGTAGATATTTTACTTACCTTTGCTGAACTCAATTTCTTTAATGGCAGTAGAGTACTACCAAATCTCCTTTGTATGTTTCCTATGAGGGCCAAATTATATAACATGAGAAGCTAAATTAAAACACATTAGGGCCAGTGGCAAGACATATTTAAAGATTGCTGGATTCAAGCACAAGTGCATCTTTAAGTTCATTAGACATTGGTAAACTACTGTTTTCTCCACATACTTTCTTATTCTTTTTTTGATTTCTATAATTTTAGGGGTATGAATTAGTATTTCATAATCTAGAGGTTTTGGGTAAGCACCTTTCATAATGCTAGGTAAAGTCCCTACTACTCTGCTGAGAATTATTTGTTAGATTTTTTATTGTTTTTATAGTTTATAATAATGTTTCTGTCATAACTGTGTTGACCTATATTAGACTGTTAAGTCATTGAGAAACAAACAGGGTGGCGTGATTTGCTTTGGGCCGTATTTGTGCCCCCGCTTCCCATTCTAATTAATAGCATGCCCCTATATTCACAGTAAGTGTAAAAAGATTAAAATTATAGTACCTATAGCAAGATTTAAACAAAAAAGTTTTATTTAATCAAATCTTTTTTGGAACTATTAATATGATCATAATTTTTTTTATCTTCCATTAGTGTGCTTAATCATATTATTAAATACTCTGAAGTTAAATAATTCTTACACTTCTGAAATAATCTTTACTGTGTTTAACCTTACATGTCTGAAATTGTTGGGTATTCCCAGGTGGCTGAGTGGTAAATACTCTGCCTGCAATGCCTGGGAAAGCCCGTGGATAGAGAAGTCTGGCAGGCTACAGTCCATGGGGTCACAGAACTTAGCAACTGAACAACAACAATAATCTGATGTTGTTAGATCTGGATAGCAAATATATTTAGAATTTTTTCATTTCTATTCATAGGTGAGATTTATTTCTGTTATCATTCTTATCTAGTACCTAAATTTTGATGGTCTTATTAAAGTAAGTTTTGCCTCTTTGTTTTCAGAGAATTTTTGAAACTTTCTGTTGCTTTCTAAATTGAAGTTATAATTTACCAGTACTCTTTAATAGTGGTATTAACTATGTCTGAAAAAGGTGGTAGATATTTTACTTACCTTTGCTGAACTCAATTTCTTTAATGGCAGTAGAGTACTACCAAATCTCCTTTGTATGTTTCCTATGAGGGCCAAATTATATAACATGAGAAGCATATGTTTGATTTAAATGTTATGATTTAAAAATGTAGCATGCTAACAGATTGAGAATTTTGACTGAATGGCACCTTAAAACACAGAAGTTTGGGAGTAGAATAAGTAATCAATGGAAATAATCCAGAAACTAAGAGGGATGATAGGAACTTTGTTGTTTAACCAGTGTTCAGCCAGCCTCTCTCATCTGGAGGCTTTCATGATAGGACACTGGTGTAGGTTTTATGTTTATATTCAGGCATCAGTTTGCATGTCCAAAGTCAATCTAACTATAAGGCGGATTGATTTTAGGTATAGCACTGTTTATTCTAGTCATAGCCCTCTCTATACTATACTTGCCAGAGGAAAAAAAAAAAAAAAAAAAAAAACACTTTGAGACGCTGAATTTTACGTCAAACCACATGGTTTTAATTTGTTAACATTTTGAAGCAGCAACTATAGTTCTGACTGAAAAACAAAATGCCCCCAGGAGACATAACAACTCCATTAAATAAATTTTATATGGTCACACAGGATGCATCTGGACCATCTTATCCTCTCTCCAATTGCTATGTGCTAAGAAAGTACAAATTGAAATAGTTTCCTAAATAAAACAGATCATAATATCTAAGTCACACATTATGTTCAAAGGACTATTGAGAACTTAGAGATAACTATGGTCAATAGCCCTGGATTCCATCTCAGGGGAATTTGTAATCATCTGCCTCTTTCAAATTTGGCAAATTTACTCTTTCTGCCTCATTATACACTGATGTTGTTAGATCTGGATAGCAAATATATTTAGAATTTTTTCATTTCTATTCATAGGTGAGATTTATTTCTGTTATCATTCTTATCTAGTACCTAAATTTTGATGGTCTTATTAAAGTAAGTTTTGCCTCTTTGTTTTCAGAGAATTTTTGAAACTTTCTGTTGCTTTCTAAATTGAAGTTATAATTTACCAGTACTCTTTAATAGTGGTATTAACTATGTCTGAAAAAGGTGGTAGATATTTTACTTACCTTTGCTGAACTCAATTTCTTTAATGGCAGTAGAGTACTACCAAATCTCCTTTGTATGTTTCCTATGAGGGCCAAATTATATAACATGAGAAGCATATGTTTGATTTAAATGTTATGATTTAAAAATGTAGCATGCTAACAGATTGAGAATTTTGACTGAATGGCACCTTAAAACACAGAAGTTTGGGAGTAGAATAAGTAATCAATGGAAATAATCCAGAAACTAAGAGGGATGATAGGAACTTTGTTGTTTAACCAGTGTTCAGCCAGCCTCTCTCATCTGGAGGCTTTCATGATAGGACACTGGTGTAGGTTTTATGTTTATATTCAGGCATCAGTTTGCATGTCCAAAGTCAATCTAACTATAAGGCGGATTGATTTTAGGTATAGCACTGTTTATTCTAGTCATAGCCCTCTCTATACTATACTTGCCAGAGGCAAAAAAAAAAAAAAAAAAAAAAAACACTTTGAGACGCTGAATTTTACGTCAAACCACATGGTTTTAATTTGTTAACATTTTGAAGCAGCAACTATAGTTCTGACTGAAAAACAAAATGCCCCCAGGAGACATAACAACTCCATTAAATAAATTTTATATGGTCACACAGGATGCATCTGGACCATCTTATCCTCTCTCCAATTGCTATGTGCTAAGAAAGTACAAATTGAAATAGTTTCCTAAATAAAAACAGATCATAATATCTAAGTCACACATTATGTTCAAAGGACTATTGAGAACTTAGAGATAACTATGGTCAATAGCCCTGGATTCCATCTCAGGGGAATTTGTAATCATCTGCCTCTTTCAAATTTGGCAAATTTACTCTTTCTGCCTCATTATACACATATATGAAAGTGTGCATGCCTATCAGATAACTACTTTTCTTCATAAGATTACTATGAAGATCAAATATCAGGGTGTTTATTGTACAATGGAGGAATTAAACTAGTACATTAAGATACTAATTATGAAGACTATGACAAATAATCCTTTATTTTTCAGTGGCTGAATTCAGAAAACTTTAAAAGGTTTTATTTTGCTGGAGTGACTATTATTCAAATTAAGACACTTCTGTAGTGGAAGGGGGAAGCTATTAATTATACTGGGAAAGTGTGGGCACAGAGACTATTCTCAGCAACCCTGGGCACCCTGTTTCTCATTGCAATCACAGTCTAATACAAGTGGTCCTTGTCAGGTGACTTTTTTTTCTAGGAGGGAACCAGAGAGTAACTTCTTCTTTGTAGATTTTGACTTTATCTCTGCATTGTAAAACAATTGTAATAGCAGTCATATGTTAGTAAGCAGTCTCCAAAAAAGAAAAAAAAATAGCCCTAATGTGTCACATTGGCTTGATTTCTTTGGTGTAGCTATTCTCACCATGATACATTTCAGCATTTTAACAGTTGGCTCAAGTGCATCGTTGAATATTTAACAACAGACTTTTGTGGGTTGTAGAATCTGGCTTCCGAGTATCACTGACAGGATGTCTTCATTTCAGTCAATTAGAATGGAAATAAAGCAGATAAAATTATGTGTGGGTGATTTCTTATGGGCCAGGCCTTGAACGTGAGCTTATCATGATCACTTGAAGTCCTCTGGTTAGAATTCAGTCACAGGTAATGACTGTGACATGTGGTCTGTGTCCGGGGACAATAAAGCATGAGTAAAAACATTATTGAAGCAGCAACTATAGTTCTGACTGAAAACAAAATGCCCCCAGGAGACATAACAACTCCATTAAATAAATTTTATATGGTCACACAGGATGCATCTGGACCATCTTATCCTCTCTCCAATTGCTATGTGCTAAGAAAGTACAAATTGAAATAGTTTCCTAAATAAAACAGATCATAATATCTAAGTCACACATTATGTTCAAAGGACTATTGAGAACTTAGAGATAACTATGGTCAATAGCCCTGGATTCCATCTCAGGGGAATTTGTAATCATCTGCCTCTTTCAAATTTGGCAAATTTACTCTTTCTGCCTCATTATACACATATATGAAAGTGTGCATGCCTATCAGATAACTACTTTTCTTCATAAGATTACTATGAAGATCAAATATCAGGGTGTTTATTGTACAATGGAGGAATTAAACTAGTACATTAAGATACTAATTATGAAGACTATGACAAATAATCCTTTATTTTTCAGTGGCTGAATTCAGAAAACTTTAAAAGGTTTTATTTTGCTGGAGTGACTATTATTCAAATTAAGACACTTCTGTAGTGGAAGGGGGAAGCTATTAATTATACTGGGAAAGTGTGGGCACAGAGACTATTCTCAGCAACCCTGGGCACCCTGTTTCTCATTGCAATCACAGTCTAATACAAGTGGTCCTTGTCAGGTGACTTTTTTTTTCTAGGAGGGAACCAGAGAGTAACTTCTTCTTTGTAGATTTTGACTTTATCTCTGCATTGTAAAACAATTGTAATAGCAGTCATATGTTAGTAAGCAGTCTCCAAAAAAGAAAAAAAAATAGCCCTAATGTGTCACATTGGCTTGATTTCTTTGGTGTAGCTATTCTCACCATGATACATTTCAGCATTTTAACAGTTGGCTCAAGTGCATCGTTGAATATTTAACAACAGACTTTTGTGGGTTGTAGAATCTGGCTTCCGAGTATCACTGACAGGATGTCTTCATTTCAGTCAATTAGAATGGAAATAAAGCAGATAAAATTATGTGTGGGTGATTTCTTATGGGCCAGGCCTTGAACGTGAGCTTATCATGATCACTTGAAGTCCTCTGGTTAGAATTCAGTCACAGGTAATGACTGTGACATGTGGTCTGTGTGCCCAGGAGGACACAGAACTAAGTCATATTAAGCAGCAATCTTGTGTCTATTACAGTTAAACAATCTCCAGGACTACCTCTTATTAGATACTATAGAATCAGGACTATGAATCTCCAATTTTCTGTCTCCTAATAATGCAAACAGACTTCCCTGGTGGCTCAGTGGTAAAGAATCCACCTGTAATGCAGGAGTTGCAGGAGATGCAGGCTCAATTCCTATATTGGGAAGATCTTCTAGAGGAAAGCATGGGGAACCCATCCCAGTATTCTTGCCTGGAGAATATCATGGACTGAGGAGCCTGGGGAGCTACAGTCCATAGGGTTGCAAAGAGTCGGACACGACTGAAGCAACTTAACCTGCACACACAGTAATTCAAACACTTGATCTCATATTTGTTTAAGGAAAGGACTGAGTAATCGCCTCTAATTGAAAATATAGAATGTAGTCTGGACAGACTGCTATGTAGTAATTTTAGATATAGTTGCTTTCAATTATGGCTTGAAAAAAATTACCCTATATGTATTTCTCATAAAACAGCTATTTCATTATTTCTATTAAATACTGAAACACTGCTTTCAAATCTAAAAATCAAGAGGTATCCAAAGTGCATTTTTAAAAATACCTATTTGGCTGCATCATGTTGGATCTTTCGTTGTGGTGTAGGGATTCTCTAGAAATGGTACACAGACTTAGTTGCCTCATCACATGTGGGATCTTAGCTCTCCAACAGGAATCAAATCTGAGTCCCCAGCACTGCAAAAGAGATATTAACCACAGGGCCACCAGGGAAGTCCCTGAAGTACACTTTTAATTTTGAAATTTGAACACATCTAGTGGCTCTTACTTGAGTTAATTTGTGGTAATGACTGGATTGACATATCTGAAATCAAAAACAAGAAAAGTTGTTTTCATTACTGTAAAACCCTTTTGTGGGTTGTAGAATCTGGCTTCCGAGTATCACTGACAGGATGTCTTCATTTCAGTCAATTAGAATGGAAATAAAGCAGATAAAATTATGTGTGGGTGATTTCTTATGGGCCAGGCCTTGAACGTGAGCTTATCATGATCACTTGAAGTCCTCTGGTTAGAATTCAGTCACAGGTAATGACTGTGACATGTGGTCTGTGTGCCCAGGAGGACACAGAACTAAGTCATATTAAGCAGCAATCTTGTGTCTATTACAGTTAAACAATCTCCAGGACTACCTCTTATTAGATACTATAGAATCAGGACTATGAATCTCCAATTTTCTGTCTCCTAATAATGCAAACAGACTTCCCTGGTGGCTCAGTGGTAAAGAATCCACCTGTAATGCAGGAGTTGCAGGAGATGCAGGCTCAATTCCTATATTGGGAAGATCTTCTAGAGGAAAGCATGGGGAACCCATCCCAGTATTCTTGCCTGGAGAATATCATGGACTGAGGAGCCTGGGGAGCTACAGTCCATAGGGTTGCAAAGAGTCGGACACGACTGAAGCAACTTAACCTGCACACACAGTAATTCAAACACTTGATCTCATATTTGTTTAAGGAAAGGACTGAGTAATCGCCTCTAATTGAAAATATAGAATGTAGTCTGGACAGACTGCTATGTAGTAATTTTAGATATAGTTGCTTTCAATTATGGCTTGAAAAAAATTACCCTATATGTATTTCTCATAAAACAGCTATTTCATTATTTCTATTAAATACTGAAACACTGCTTTCAAATCTAAAAATCAAGAGGTATCCAAAGTGCATTTTTAAAAATACCTATTTGGCTGCATCATGTTGGATCTTTCGTTGTGGTGTAGGGATTCTCTAGAAATGGTACACAGACTTAGTTGCCTCATCACATGTGGGATCTTAGCTCTCCAACAGGAATCAAATCTGAGTCCCCAGCACTGCAAAAGAGATATTAACCACAGGGCCACCAGGGAAGTCCCTGAAGTACACTTTTAATTTTGAAATTTGAACACATCTAGTGGCTCTTACTTGAGTTAATTTGTGGTAATGATTGGATTGACATATCTGAAATCAAAAACAAGAAAAGGTTTCACTGATATCTGTACTCTCATGGCAGTAGTGAAGAAGTAGAGCAGAGTTAAACTACCTCCTGTTCTGATAGTTTCCACATGTTTACTTCAAAAGTGAACTTATTTATTTTGCAGCTAGATCTCCAGTGATTTGGTTTTAGGATATGACAGTGTGTATCATAAATTATATAAAACTTTAGTTTTGCCCAACTCAAATTTTAATCAATATTGTTCAAACTCCTTTGAGTGCTAAAGTACTGTATTGGATTGATGGAAGTAAGACAAGTCAGTATCAAGTTCAACCATTATAGTGTCATTACATTTTTTCCTGAACTCATTTTCAGGACATACTTTTTCAAGTACTGACGGTGAAATTCACTTTGAACCTTATTTTTGTGATAGCTGGTTGATTTGGTAGACAACATTATGAAACTAAAATGTTAAAATACAAAGAAGGCATTTTCAGATTATAAGTCTGCCTGAAATTTGGCCCTTGCACAGCTTGTACAATATTTAACTTGTGAGTATACATCCCATGAAGCCATTTGCTTTCTTAATGTTTGTCATCTTTGTGGTATGTAAACACAGTAATAGAGAATAGTGGGTAGCAAATCACTAAGCTAAAACCAAAATATCTGGGCTTGAAGACTGACCACCACTTAGTAGCTCTGTAATTTGGAGCAAGTCATTTTAATTTTTCTGTGACTCAGTTTCTCTTTTGTGAAATCAAAACCATGAACTTTGTGCTCCAAAAGTTCATTATGAGATTTGAATGAGTCAACATATAAAAACTACTTTAGAAAAATAGAACATGGAGAGTGCTTTACAAACATTATTAGTATAATTATATTATTTCTTTTTGTGATTGCAGTATGTTTTATTTTTTATTCAAAGTATCTGTATTTTCTTTATTTTTCTAAAATAAACATTTCCCCAGTTAAAAACAAGCAAAAGCAAAAGCAAATTTCTTGCTGATTGCTTTGATAATACTCCCTTTTCATCCAAGGAGTTTAGATGATTTTGCTAATTTTAATCCCCAAGAGGTGGAGGCCACATTTAATCTAAATAATTATTGTATTATAATGGTTTGTCAAAGTTCAGATTTTTGTGATAATAAAAGATCAACAACTGTAAAATTAATTCCTGAATTGAGTACTAAGAAAAGATTATAACTGACCCTTTTACACCTTACTTTCAAAGGAAGTCACACTGACTGTTTTATTCTGCATTCTCTTTGGCTTACTTCTGTTCAAAACTTTCCTTTGTCTTGTGAATTTTAAGATGCTTTTATAAGAAAGCAATTTTAGTTATCATGAAGGCAAATATTCTGTTGGGTATTAGTTGGGTTTAGCTTTTTACTAGGTAGAAGGAGTTTAAAATTTTCAATCTGTCACTATGACCTATCACTTTTTTCCTATTCGATTCTCTGTGGTCTCAACTATAAAAGCTATTGGATTGATGGAAGTAAGACAAGTCAGTATCAAGTTCAACCATTATAGTGTCATTACATTTTTCCTGAACTCATTTTCAGGACATACTTTTCAAGTACTGACGGTGAAATTCACTTTGAACCTTATTTTTGTGATAGCTGGTTGATTTGGTAGACAACATTATGAAACTAAAATGTTAAAATACAAAGAAGGCATTTTCAGATTATAAGTCTGCCTGAAATTTGGCCCTTGCACAGCTTGTACAATATTTAACTTGTGAGTATACATCCCATGAAGCCATTTGCTTTCTTAATGTTTGTCATCTTTGTGGTATGTAAACACAGTAATAGAGAATAGTGGGTAGCAAATCACTAAGCTAAAACCAAAATATCTGGGCTTGAAGACTGACCACCACTTAGTAGCTCTGTAATTTGGAGCAAGTCATTTTAATTTTTCTGTGACTCAGTTTCTCTTTTGTGAAATCAAAACCATGAACTTTGTGCTCCAAAAGTTCATTATGAGATTTGAATGAGTCAACATATAAAAACTACTTTAGAAAAATAGAACATGGAGAGTGCTTTACAAACATTATTAGTATAATTATATTATTTCTTTTTGTGATTGCAGTATGTTTTATTTTTTATTCAAAGTATCTGTATTTTCTTTATTTTTCTAAAATAAACATTTCCCCAGTTAAAAACAAGCAAAAGCAAAAGCAAATTTCTTGCTGATTGCTTTGATAATACTCCCTTTTCATCCAAGGAGTTTAGATGATTTTGCTAATTTTAATCCCCAAGAGGTGGAGGCCACATTTAATCTAAATAATTATTGTATTATAATGGTTTGTCAAAGTTCAGATTTTTGTGATAATAAAAGATCAACAACTGTAAAATTAATTCCTGAATTGAGTACTAAGAAAAGATTATAACTGACCCTTTTACACCTTACTTTCAAAGGAAGTCACACTGACTGTTTTATTCTGCATTCTCTTTGGCTTACTTCTGTTCAAAACTTTCCTTTGTCTTGTGAATTTTAAGATGCTTTTATAAGAAAGCAATTTTAGTTATCATGAAGGCAAATATTCTGTTGGGTATTAGTTGGGTTTAGCTTTTTACTAGGTAGAAGGAGTTTAAAATTTTCAATCTGTCACTATGACCTATCACTTTTTTCCTATTCGATTCTCTGTGGTCTCAACTATAAAACAGGCTAACAGTGTTGAACTCTAAAAAATGTAGGTATAAATTTGCTTTCTATGTGTGGAAAAACTCTAAACAGTTGATGGATACAAAGGCTTTTGATATTTTCTTGTACTTATCGCAAATGTGATTGTCTGTAGTATATCATAGCCTTGCTTAGAAGCCTGAGTTTCTGGCCTCATGCTTGAAGCTATACAAGTGCAATTTTTTTCAGTAAGAAAATGATAGTTTCAAATCATAGTTTAAGCATTTTTAGTTCTTTATCATTCACATTAGATTTCATATTAGAGTATTTGGTTAATATTTTTACTGACCACTTTTATATTTATATGTTTTGTCTTCGAAAAATATAAATTTTAGCCTGATATTTACCATTCAGTAGGTTTATAAGCTTAGTGATGTCTAAACTCTAATAAGCGTGAATGTTATAGTAGATGGGTTTGTTCCCTTCTTTATATAACAATCTATAGTGTATGAAATGTAACAACTCCCAGGATCCTTTCTGAAATCAGATAATCGAACCTCACAGACTAGAATGTGTTCAGTGAGACTGTAGGCCAATAACTCAAGTCTATGAAACTGAGAGCACACATTGAACAGAGGAAGTTCCATAACAATATTAGATCAAAGCCAGAAGTATAGTGTCCTTGCTTAGAGAAGTGCCCTGGGAACTGATAACGCATATGATAGCATTTCGGAAAATGGAAAGCAGCATGCAGATGGAAGGTGATCATGCTGTTGTTGGATGATACAGCGTTATGGAGTATGGTAGGGCTGAGCAGAACTTAGCAGTTTGGGTGCTGAAAGACTGTTCACGTTTTGGTTAAGAACACGAGCTCTAGAGCTAGACTACTTGGGGTTTGATTCCTGGAACCACCATTTGCTAGCCAGGTGATTTGGAACCGTAAGGGTCCTCACTTCTACAAATACTACTCACTTCACAAGTGCTGTAAGGATTAAATGCTACATATGTAAGTAATGTAGACTGTTTTATTCTGCATTCTCTTTGGCTTACTTCTGTTCAAAACTTTCCTTTGTCTTGTGAATTTTAAGATGCTTTTATAAGAAAGCAATTTTAGTTATCATGAAGGCAAATATTCTGTTGGGTATTAGTTGGGTTTAGCTTTTTACTAGGTAGAAGGAGTTTAAAATTTTCAATCTGTCACTATGACCTATCACTTTTTTCCTATTCGATTCTCTGTGGTCTCAACTATAAAACAGGCTAACAGTGTTGAACTCTAAAAAATGTAGGTATAAATTTGCTTTCTATGTGTGGAAAAACTCTAAACAATTGATGGATACAAAGGCTTTTGATATTTTCTTGTACTTATCGCAAATGTGATTGTCTGTAGTATATCATAGCCTTGCTTAGAAGCCTGAGTTTCTGGCCTCATGCTTGAAGCTATACAAGTGCAATTTTTTTCAGTAAGAAAATGATAGTTTCAAATCATAGTTTAAGCATTTTTAGTTCTTTATCATTCACATTAGATTTCATATTAGAGTATTTGGTTAATATTTTTACTGACCACTTTTATATTTATATGTTTTGTCTTCGAAAAATATAAATTTTAGCCTGATATTTACCATTCAGTAGGTTTATAAGCTTAGTGATGTCTAAACTCTAATAAGCGTGAATGTTATAGTAGATGGGTTTGTTCCCTTCTTTATATAACAATCTATAGTGTATGAAATGTAACAACTCCCAGGATCCTTTCTGAAATCAGATAATCGAACCTCACAGACTAGAATGTGTTCAGTGAGACTGTAGGCCAATAACTCAAGTCTATGAAACTGAGAGCACACATTGAACAGAGGAAGTTCCATAACAATATTAGATCAAAGCCAGAAGTATAGTGTCCTTGCTTAGAGAAGTGCCCTGGGAACTGATAACGCATATGATAGCATTTCGGAAAATGGAAAGCAGCATGCAGATGGAAGGTGATCATGCTGTTGTTGGATGATACAGCGTTATGGAGTATGGTAGGGCTGAGCAGAACTTAGCAGTTTGGGTGCTGAAAGACTGTTCACGTTTTGGTTAAGAACACGAGCTCTAGAGCTAGACTACTTGGGGTTTGATTCCTGGAACCACCATTTGCTAGCCAGGTGATTTGGACAAGTTATTTCATACTCCTTTGATAGAGGTTCCTCACTTCTACAAATACTACTCACTTCACAAGTGCTGTAAGGATTAAATGCTACATATGTAAGTAATGTAGATGGTTCCCTGACACCCTGTATTTACTTTATAATGGTTGTTGGTACTATTTTTTCAAGTCACACTCCAAATAATTAGTCATAAAATCTGGAATTTCTGTGTCTTCCCTATTGTCACTGAATAATTATTAATTTTAGTAATAAAGTGAAGTTTCTCAGTTAACACAGTCTCCAGTTTTAATAATAAGGATAATAGAACTGTATAGTTGGAGTTGTAGCAATTGTTTTTTATGATCTGGTGGCTTGCTTTTGATTTAAAAGCTTTATGTAGTCAAAATTATTGCTCTTTTATAAAGGAATGTTTAAAGATGAACAGAAAAAAACCTTAAAAGGAAACCAACTGAATTTCATCTTTGTATATTTCATTCTTTCATATAAAATCTTCTATATTTAATCATCATAAACATCACCTGCAGTGGCATCAACATATTGCCTTATGTTGACATTGAATCTTATGACTGATTATTTTTTTCCCAACAAAAGGGAAATTTTACTGAAGCCTCAGCAGTGGGGCTTGGGCAGGATGCCACCCTGAAGGTAAAGGAGAAGCTGGGGGAAGGGGTTTATTTGATCTTGGGGTGCAGGTTGTTGGTATGGTCACCCTTCTAGTGGCCATTGACAGCATCAAGTTGAAAGTAGCAAAAACCGCAGATAGTCTCATCTCAGTTGTATTTCTAAAGGAAACGAAGCCCCGGGGAAGGGGTTTATTTGATTCTTGAACTACAATCTCAAGTCTAGAGCACACATTGAACAGAGGAAGTTCCATAACAATATTAGATCAAAGCCAGAAGTAAAGTGTCCTTGCTTAGAGAAGTGCCCTGGGAACTGATAACGCATATGATAGCATTTCGGAAAATGGAAAGCAGCATGCAGATGGAAGGTGATCATGCTGTTGTTGGATGATACAGCGTTATGGAGTATGGTAGGGCTGAGCAGAACTTAGCAGTTTGGGTGCTGAAAGACTGTTCACGTTTTGGTTAAGAACACGAGCTCTAGAGCTAGACTACTTGGGGTTTGATTCCTGGAACCACCATTTGCTAGCCAGGTGATTTGGACAAGTTATTTCATACTCCTTTGATAGAGGTTCCTCACTTCTACAAATACTACTCACTTCACAAGTGCTGTAAGGATTAAATGCTACATATGTAAGTAATGTAGATGGTTCCCTGACACCCTGTATTTACTTTATAATGGTTGTTGGTACTATTTTTTCAAGTCACACTCCAAATAATTAGTCATAAAATCTGGAATTTCTGTGTCTTCCCTATTGTCACTGAATAATTATTAATTTTAGTAATAAAGTGAAGTTTCTCAGTTAACACAGTCTCCAGTTTTAATAATAAGGATAATAGAACTGTATAGTTGGAGTTGTAGCAATTGTTTTTTATGATCTGGTGGCTTGCTTTTGATTTAAAAGCTTTATGTAGTCAAAATTATTGCTCTTTTATAAAGGAATGTTTAAAGATGAACAGAAAAAAACCTTAAAAGGAAACCAACTGAATTTCATCTTTGTATATTTCATTCTTTCATATAAAATCTTCTATATTTAATCATCATAAACATCACCTGCAGTGGCATCAACATATTGCCTTATGTTGACATTGAATCTTATGACTGATTATTTTTTTGCCAACAAAAGGGAAATTTTACTGAAGCCTCAGCAGTGGGGCTTGGGCAGGATGCCACCCTGAAGGTAAAGGAGAAGCTGGGGGAAGGGGTTTATTTGATCTTGGGGTGCAGGTTGTTGGTATGGTCACACTTCTAGTGGCCATTGACAGCATCAAGGTGAAAGTGAGCATAACACTTGCAGATAGTCTCATCTCAGTTGTATTTCTGAGCAAGCTGTTGGAGGGAAAGCTGGATGATGCCTCCTTGCAGACAAAGGACCAAGTGCCAGGTGGATACTTTCTGGATATCTTGCTCTATATTTCTACTCTGACAGAGTGTAGCCATCCTCTGGCTGTTTGCCCCCATGAAGAAAGACTTTGCTGTTGAGGTGGGGTACCCTCCTAGTCTTGGATTTGGGCTCTGACATTCTCCCTGGTGTCACTGAGCTTTACCTCACAGGTGATGGTCTTGCCTGTCAGGGTCTTCACAAAGGTCTGAATCTCTATGCCAGCGGCTTGGCTACCTTGCTGAAGATAAAGAGGGCCTGGTTTCTTTCTTTGCTTTGATCTCTGTTAAAATCAGAGTTGAAACATGTGACCCAATTTTAACACATGTGCACAATACTTCTTTTAGAACAAAGTATGTATTGCCAATTAGTCATTAGTGTACTTTCGTAAGTTTATGTTGTCATTATTTTGCTTATACATATTTTTTTAAAATTTCAGTCACTTTTTTATTGGTCCTTTATTTATTTATTTTCCTCCCCCTTTATTCTTTGGCCTATGTGGGCCTCCCATTGCAGTGGCCTCTCGTTGCAGGGCACCAGCTCCGGGCGCACACGTTCCAGATCACTGGCTCCATAAATGGATGCACCAGCCAAGCCGCCCCATGATACGTGAGATCTTCGCAGGCTAGGGATCGAATCAGTGCCCCTTGCACTGAAAGGTGGACTCTTTACCCACTGGGCCACCAGGGAAGCCCTATTTCACTCCTATAGTTAATGCTGTAATAAACTCACTCCATAGTTTTCTTCTTCAATGAATCCTCTTTGTTGCTGTTCAGTGAGTAAGTCATGTCCAACTCTTTGTGATGCCCTGTGGACTGCAGCACTCCAGACTTCCCTGTTTTCACTATCTCCCAGATTTCCCTCAAAGTCATATCCATTGAGTCAGTGATGCCATCCAACCATCTCATCCTGTTGCCTCCTCCTTCTTCTGCCCTCAATTTTCCCTGCATTAGTCTTTTCCAGTGAGTTGGCTGTTTGCATAAGGTGGACAAAGTATTGGCACTTCAGCTTCAGCAACAATCCATCCAATGAATATTCAGGGTTGATTTCCTTTTGGATTAACTGATTTGTTCTCCTTGCTGTCCAAGGGATGCTCAAGAATCTTCTCCAGCACCATGGTTCAAACATATCAATTCTTCAGTGCTCAGCCTTCTTTATGGTCCAGCTCTCATATTTGTACATGAATTCTCTCTTAAAATAATAATAAATCCTAATAATGAAACTGATGAGCAAGGAGCTGCTCTCTGTAAAGCAGGAATAGAATCCTGAATGCCCCTTATATATTCACTTTCATCCTTTCTCTGCCATCTTTGACAGAGGCCAAGATTCTGGGAATGCAGTTTTTGAGTTATTAAACTTAAACCCTTTATAGTTCACTCAGTCATCCATATATTCTAAATTTGTTCCCAGTTCAAATAAGAGCATCAGAGACTTCAGCATTCTTGTCATTGTTTGGTCCCCTGGTGGAATTGTTTCTGTGAGCTACACTTTTTCAAAAGACTCTGAGTTTGCAGTATTTGCTATAAGCATGCTATTGAAAAACTTTTCAAGTTCATTAAGGAGAATCACTTTTATGAGGCTCCATGGGGAAAATCTTTTTCAATCCTTATACCAACATGGAAAAATGAACTTTATCTATTGGTGTTTTATATTATGGACACTGAATCTTGTAACTGATTTCTCTCTTTGTTTTGATCTTTGCCTGGAGTTGAATATGTGACTCAGCCGTAACCATTATAACAACACTTCTTTGTGTAATAGATTTAGAGGAACTATCTTTTGTTACTCTAATTTTTTACTTCACTTTGATTTCTTCACCTCTCTCACCTTGCATGGCTTCTACAAGTTGTATTGGAAATAGCATATATGATTACTTATTGGTTTTAATTCCCAGTAGTGAAATTACCCTATGTATATAAATAAATGTTCTTGTAACCTTTGATATCAAGTGTAACCTTTAATTTGATAGGAGAGTGTCCATCTTGCCTCAGAGCTAACTTTGTAATGAACTGTTTATGTTTAATTTCATACAAATGAACCTAACATACCCAAGATGAACAATGCTTACCTCAGAAAATTAAGACAATTTATTTGCAGTGTGTGTAATAGCTCTTGATAAATACTCTAGATACATTAACAAATATTGGTGACTAGAGTATTTTCTAGCCAGCCACATCACTTGTGTCTTTAGTTTTCCTGTAATAAAAGGATAAAGGTTATATTTGGAGCAAATGCCTCATGAATATTTTTCTAAGAACTTATTTTTAGTAAAGAAAGAACTTATTTTTACTAATTTTGTCACCAATGTCGTAGAACCCTTGAGCAAGTAATACTTGCCTTTGGTGCACACTTTAGCCAACTGAATTTATTCACACAAATCTTCTTGTGCCTTGTCTGTTAATTGTCCTTGTAAAATGGTCAAGAGCTATGGTTGAACAAAATTAATGTCCATTAACCAAAAGATAATAGGTTCTCAAATGCATAAGCTTTGTAGGGCTTTGCTGCAAGTAATGAATGAAATTACCACAGAGTTTATTTCCAACCAATAATTAGTTTTTAATTGTAAAAGGTAAAAATTACTGCCAGGGCTTTTATTTGTTGTGTTGATTTCATTCTGCCTGGGGATAATGTAGTGTTTACCATGGAGTATGTGTTTACTTCAAAGATGATTTTCACAATCACATAGCTCTAAATGCTAAGTTATCTCATGTAGAGGCTATTAGCATGTGCAGTCAAACTAACTGTCCACACACTGAAAAGGCAGGTTTAATGTTTTTAACAACAGATTGAGCAATAAAGATGTGTCAGCGTTGCCTGAAAATATGTACTCCACCGTATGTGAAATAATTCTATCCCTATTGCATTTGTGAGAAAGAGGAAAGAATCCACTTGTTATTCATCCCAGCTTTAGAAAATGAATGTTTCTTTGGCTCACTATACTTTAGTTTTTAATTGCCTGTATGACAGTAAACATGCTTCCATAATATAGTGTTTATATTTCATGTTTTATTTGAAGTATGTGCTCCTTTTTTCAGATAACAGCATTTAGCAGTTTTTTGTTTATATAGGTTACTTTGTGTCATACCACTGTTTGTCTCAATAAAAATCACTCCCTTAAGTCATCATGTCACAGAACATTTCAGTTTGGTCTCATGATAGCATAAAAATAACCCAGACATATTAATTCTAAGAATGTCAGTACATATCCAACAAAATAGATTTTTAAAACAGAACTATAACAAGAGACAAAGAGGACATTACATTATGATCAAGGCATCAGTCCAAGAAGATACAGCAATTATAAATATGTATGCGTCCAACATTTATTGTTGTTTAGTTGCTAAGTTTGTCTGACTCTTTTGGGACACCATGGACTGTAAACCACCAGGCTCCTCTGTCCGTGGGATTTTCCAGACAAAAATACTGGAGTGGGTTTCAATTTCCTTCTTCAGAGTAACTTCCCAACCCAACCCAGGGATTGAACCCAAGTCTCCTGGATTGAAGGAGATTCTTTACCATCGAACCACCTGGGAAGCCCATGCACTCTATATACAAGCATTTAAATACATAAAGGAAATATTAATGGACATAAAGGGAGAAATTGATAGTAAAATAACACTAGGGGACATAAAATGAGTATATAATATATATATACACGTCATATGTATGTATGCACATATATAGATAATATCCCATATATGTATACATACATACATATACATATATGTGTGTGTGTGTGTGTGTGTATAATATCCTATCCAAAAACTACAGAATACACATTCACTTCAAATGCACACGAAAAATTGTCCAGGATAAATCATATGCTAGGACATGAAAGAAGTCTCAGTAAATTAAAAAAATAATGCAGGGCTTCCCCTGGTGGTCCAGTGGGTAAGGACACCGCCTTGCAGTGCAAGGGGCGCCGGTTTGATCCCTGGCCTGGGAAGATCCCACGTGCCGTGGAGCGGCTGGACCGATGTGTCCAATCATCGAGCCGGAGCTCTGGAGTGCATGCCCCCAGAGCTGGCGCTCTGCGATGACAGACGCCACCGTGATGGGAGCCCCACAGGAGCCAAGGAACAAAGACAGATGAAAATAGAGAAATGAGAGACCAACAGAAGTGGCCCGCTCGCTCCTCTCCCTTCCCAACCCGACCCCCGCCCCTAAATAAATAAAAAATAAAAAAAAAATAATGCAATCGTATCAAGGATCTTTTCCAACCATAAACCTATGAGATTTGAAATCAATTACAAGAGAAAAAAATGCAAAAAACCCCAACAGCATGAAAGCATGAAGCTAAATAATATGCTACACATTGTGTAATTGATCATGGAAGAAATCAAAGAAGAAATCAAGTTCCTGGAGACATATGAAAACAACAAAATACAACAATATAAAAAACCAGAAGAAAATGCACAATCCTCAAACAATTAAATATGTATGCGTCCAACATTTATTGTTGTTTAGTTGCTAAGTTTGTCTGACTCTTTTGGGACACCATGGACTGTAAACCACCAGGCTCCTCTGTCCGTGGGATTTTCCAGACAAAAATACTGGAGTGGGTTTCAATTTCCTTCTTCAGAGTAACTTCCCAACCCAACCCAGGGATTGAACCCAAGTCTCCTGGATTGAAGGAGATTCTTTACCATCGAACCACCTGGGAAGCCCATGCACTCTATATACAAGCATTTAAATACATAAAGGAAATATTAATGGACATAAAGGGAGAAATTGATAGTAAAATAACACTAGGGGACATTATATGAGTATATTATATATATATACACGTCATATGTATGTATGCACATATATAGATAATATCCCATATATGTATACATACATACATATACATATATGTGTGTGTGTGTGTGTGTGTATAATATCCTATCCAAAAACTACAGAATACACATTCACTTCAAATGCACACGAAAAATTGTCCAGGATAAATCATATGCTAGGACATGAAAGAAGTCTCAGTAAATTAAAAAAATAATGCAGGGCTTCCCCTGGTGGTCCAGTGGGTAAGGACACCGCCTTGCAGTGCAAGGGGCGCCGGTTTGATCCCTGGCCTGGGAAGATCCCACGTGCCGTGGAGCGGCTGGACCGATGTGTCCAATCATCGAGCCGGAGCTCTGGAGTGCATGCCCCCAGAGCTGGCGCTCTGCGATGACAGACGCCACCGTGATGGGAGCCCCACAGGAGCCAAGGAACAAAGACAGATGAAAATAGAGAAATGAGAGACCAACAGAAGTGGCCCGCTCGCTCCTCTCCCTTCCCAACCCGACCCCCGCCCCTAAATAAAAAAAAAAAAATAAAAAAAAAATAATGCAATCGTATCAAGGATCTTTTCCAACCATAAACCTATGAGATTTGAAATCAATTACAAGAGAAAAAAATGCAAAAAACCCCAACAGCATGAAAGCATGAAGCTAAATAATATGCTACACATTGTGTAATTGATCATGGAAGAAATCAAAGAAGAAATCAAGTTCCTGGAGACATATGAAAACAACAAAATACAACAATATAAAAAACCAGAAGAAAATGCACAATCCTCAAACAATTAAATATAGAACTACCATGTGACCTAGCAATTCCGTTCCTGCATATTTATCTGAAGAAAACAAAAACAATAATTCAAAGAAATATGTGTACCCCACGATGTTCATTGCAGAATTATTTAAAATAGCCAAGTTATAGAAGAAACCTAAATGCCTATTAATAGATGAATGTGTCCAAATGTGTTGCATATGTCTCTGTCTGTTTATATAGATTAATAAATATATACAGTAGAATAGTATTCATAAAAGAATGAAATCTTGCCTTTTGCAGCAGCATGGTTAAACCTAGAGGTTATTATGTTAAGTAAGTCAGGCAGACAAGGACAAAGTGGGCTCTGACATTGAACAAACATAACAAAGTAAAGTATTATTGATACAGAAAAAAATATGTAGTTCTCAGAGGGGAAAAGAGTTGGGGAAGGAAAGAAATAGGTGAGGGAGATCATGAGGTACAAACTTTTAGTTGCAAAATAAATGAGTCACAAGTATGAAAAACAGTATTGGAAATATAATCAATAGCTATATAATATCTTTGGTGACAGATGATAACTAGATTTAATGTGGTGATCAGTTTGAAATGCATATAAATATTGAATAACTATATCATGTAAGAGGAACTAACACAGTATACTCCAAAACAAACTCATAGAAACAGATGTCAAATTTGTGGTTACCAGAGGTGAGGTGTAGGGAGAAGGGCAATTGGATGAAGGAGGTCAGAAGGTACAAACTTCCAATTATGATATAAACACAAACTAGATATGTAATGTACAACATGATAAATATAATTAACATTGCCGTTTGTTTATGATAGTCAAGAGAGTATAAACAAAGAGCTATCATCAGAAGTAATTTTTTTTCTATTTAGTTTTGCATCTATATGAGATGATGTTCATCCACTTACTATAATAATTACTCTATGGTATATGTAAATTGTATCATTATGCTGTGCACATTAGATTTACACAGTGCTTTGTGTCCATATAATTAAATAATATACCATTGAAAAGAGCATCAAAATATAATTACATTAAAGTAAGTTGCAGATTAATTACTTTGAGGCTAAAGCTTTCAAAGACAGAGCTTTAAAAAAGCTCTGTTCAAAGACAGAGCTTTGAAGTGTCTTTGTCAGAACCATAGGGCTCCCCAGAGATGCATCAGGAGCCACTGCAGTAGAAACAGGCAGGCCTAAATGAATATGTACTGAAGCCCCACTCCACTTCAACTAGGGAAGTTCTGCCTTTATTTCTGTATGTTGTATTTATAGAAAAAATGTTTTCAAAATCCCCTGACACCTAATCATGTTAATTTTACAGATGCAAAAGCCAAATTTCAATGAGGACAGAGGATTTGCCTAGGTAATGATGATCTAGAATTACCTAAATTTGCAGTCATATGTTTACTTATACTTACTTTTTTTATCCAGCTTGACTCAATTACCCTAGATTTGCCCAATTGTTAACAAAGGGTCCTGCTCTGTAGGAGATGGTGATAGTTGCTTTCCATGACTTCCCCTTGAAATATATGAGTTTTCCATCAAGAATTGATGTATATGTGTGGACACACACACACACACACACTTGAGGCAGATTCATATATACTGAACTGTACATAGCTTAACTGTATAGTCTGAATTTTGACAGGTGTATACAGCCAGAGAACCAATAGCTGCATTGTAATTCAGAATATGTCTGTTGTATTTCCCTGTTCCTCACCACCCAGGCCCTCACCAGCAACTACTTCCTGTCCCCATCACCACAGACAAGTTTTGCCCAGTTTTTAATTTCATGCATATGCAATACATATCACGTACTCTTTTGTCTCTGGATTTGGATAAATCAGAAGAAAATAATTGATATAAACACAAACTAGATATGTAATGTACAACATGATAAATATAATTAACATTGCCGTTTGTTTATGATAGTCAAGAGAGTATAAACAAAGAGCTATCATCAGAAGTAATTTTTTTTCTATTTAGTTTTGCATCTATATGAGATGATGTTCATCCACTTACTATAATAATTACTCTATGGTATATGTAAATTGTATCATTATGCTGTGCACATTAGATTTACACAGTGCTTTGTGTCCATATAATTAAATAATATACCATTGAAAAGAGCATCAAAATATAATTACATTAAAGTAAGTTGCAGATTAATTACTTTGAGGCTAAAGCTTTCAAAGACAGAGCTTTAAAAAAGCTCTGTTCAAAGACAGAGCTTTGAAGTGTCTTTGTCAGAACCATAGGGCTCCCCAGAGATGCATCAGGAGCCACTGCAGTAGAAACAGGCAGGCCTAAATGAATATGTACTGAAGCCCCACTCCACTTCAACTAGGGAAGTTCTGCCTTTATTTCTGTATGTTGTATTTATAGAAAAAATGTTTTCAAAATCCCCTGACACCTAATCATGTTAATTTTACAGATGCAAAAGCCAAATTTCAATGAGGACAGAGGATTTGCCTAGGTAATGATGATCTAGAATTACCTAAATTTGCAGTCATATGTTTACTTATACTTACTTTTTTTATCCAGCTTGACTCAATTACCCTAGATTTGCCCAATTGTTAACAAAGGGTCCTGCTCTGTAGGAGATGGTGATAGTTGCTTTCCATGACTTCCCCTTGAAATATATGAGTTTTCCATCAAGAATTGATGTATATGTGTGGACACACACACACACACACACTTGAGGCAGATTCATATATACTGAACTGTACATAGCTTAACTGTATAGTCTGAATTTTGACAGGTGTATACAGCCAGAGAACCAATAGCTGCATTGTAATTCAGAATATGTCTGTTGTATTTCCCTGTTCCTCACCACCCAGGCCCTCACCAGCAACTACTTCCTGTCCCCATCACCACAGACAAGTTTTGCCCAGTTTTTAATTTCATGCATATGCAATACATATCACGTACTCTTTTGTCTCTGGATTTGTTTGTTCATCATAATGTTTTGGAAATTCATCCATATCATGGACTATGTCAATAATTGTATTTTTATTGCTGGATAGTTTACCATTGTTTGAATATACTCTGATTTGTTTATCCATTATTTTACTGATGGTCACTGAGGTTTTTTATTTTTTTGAGGTTTTACCAGTTATGTAATTTTATGAATAAAGCTACTAAGAACATGTTAGTATAGTTCCTTTTACAAACTTGTGTTCATTTATCTTGGGAAAATATTTAGAAATGGAATGGTTAGGTAATAGTCAAATGATATATGTTATATATGATCCTAAATTAGGCATTTCATTTTATACTCTCACCAGCAATGTTTAAGACTACCACAGTGTTCATATCCTCCTAACATTATCAGTCTTTAAGTCTGAGACATTTTGATGGCTATGAGACAATATCTTTTTCTTATATTTTTTATTTTATTTTTAAAAATTTTTACAGAGTTCTGTTATTCACAGACATGTATGTTCCCAGATCAGTCATATGCATATCCCTAGCACCCTCCCCCCTGCCAGTCCCCCCATCCCATCCATCCAGGCCGTTGTACTGTGCCCCTGCTGGATCTCCTCTTCTGCAGTGCAATGACTATAGCTATCTTATTCATATATGATAGTATAGGTTTCCATGTTACTCCCTCTATGCCCCCCAACTCACTGTTCATTCCCCTCAGTGTCCATATGTCTTTTCTCTATGTCTGTTCTTCCATCACTTCACTGTGTGTATTACCATTGCCCTCTTACCAGATTCTATATATATGTGTTAGTATACTGTACTTGTCTTTCTCTTTTTGACTTCACTTTTTATGATAAGTCCTAGATGCAACCACCTCATTAGGTCTGATTCTTCTGCACTTCTTTTTACAGCTGAGAAGTACTCCATTGTGTATATGTACCAAAGCTTCTTTATCCATTCATTCATCAATGGACATCTAGGTTGCTTCCCTGTTCTAGCTATTGTATAGAGAGCTGCAATGATCAATGGGGTACACGTGCTTCTTTCAGTTGATTTCATCTTGGTATGAGACTAATAGTGGGATTGCTGGATCATATGATGCTTCTATTTTTAGTTTTTTAAGGAATCTCCATATTGTCTTCCATAGAGGTTGAATCCATTTAAATTCCCACCAGCAATACAAGAGGGTTCCCTTTTCTCTCACCCTCTCCAGCATTTATTGTCTGTCAATTTGTAGTTGATGGCCATTCTGACTGGTGTGAGATGATACTGCATTGTAGTTTTGATTTGCATTTCTCTAATAAGTGAGGTTGAGCATAGTTTCATGTGCTATTTGGCCATCTGTATGTCCTCTTTGGTAAGATGTCTATTTAGGCATTGTTCCCATTTTTTGATTGGGTTGTTCATTCTTCCAGTGCTGAGTTGTCTGAGTTGCTTGTAGATTTTGGAAATTAATTCTTTGTTGTTTCATTTGCTATGATTTTCTCCCATTCTGTGGGGTGTCTGTTCAGCTTTTTTGTGATTTCTTATGCTGTACAAAAGCTTTTAAATTTCATTAGGTCCCACATGTTCATTTTTGATTTTAGTTCCACTATTCTAGTAGGCGTGTCATGGAAGATCTTGCTTTGATTTATGTCCTTGAGTGTTTTGCCTATATTTTCCTCTAAGAGTTTTATGGTTTCTAGTCTTAATTTAGGTCTTTAACCATTTTTGCTGATATTTGTGTATGGTGTCAGGGAACACTTCAACTTAATTTTTTTGCAAGTAGCTGTCCAGTTTTCCCAGCACCACTTGTTGAAGAGGCTGTGTTTGTCCCATTTTAAATTTTTGCCTCCTTGGTCAAAAATAAGGTACCCATAGTTGCATGGGTTTATCTCTGGGTTCTCTATCTTGTTCCATTGGTCTATATTTCTGTTTTTGTGCCAGTACCATACTGTCTTGATGACTGTTGCTTTGTAGTAAAGTCTGAATTTACGGAGCTTGATCCCTCCAGCTCCAATCTTCTTTCTCAGGATTGCTTTGGCTCTGTGGAGTCTTTTGTGTTTCCATATGAACTGTGTTATTCTTTGGTATATTTCTGTGAAAAATGTCATTGGTAGTTTGATAGGGATCGCATTGAATCTGTAGATGATATTTGGTAGTATGATCATTTCCACAATATTGATTCTTCTGACCCAGGAACATGGAATATCTCTCCATCTTTTTAAGTCTTCTTTAATGTCTCTCATGAGTGTCTTATAATTTTCTGTGTACAGTTCTATTTCTTTGGGTAGGTTTATTCCTAGATATTTTATTCTCTTGGATGCAGTGGTGAAGTGCCTCTTTGATTTCAGTTTTCTTGAATTGACTGAGGTTAGATTTGTGGCCCAAGATGTGGTCTATGCTGGAGAATGTTCCATGAGCACTTGAGAAGAAAGTGTATTCTTCTGCTTTTGGATGGAACGTCCTAAAGGTATCAATGAGGTCTGTCTCTTCTAGTGTGTCATTTAAGACTTGTGTTTCTTAATTAATTTTCTGTTTTGATGATCTGTTCATTGGTGTAAGAGGAGTGTTAGGCTCCTCTACTGTTATTGCATTACTGTTGTTTTCTTCTTTTATGTCTGAAAGTGTTTGCCTTATGTATTGGAGTGCTCCTATGTTGGGTGCATAGATATTTATGATTGTTATGTCTTCCTCTTGGATTGATCCCTTGATCATTATGTAGTGACCTGCCTTGTCTCTTAGAATCTTCTTTATTTTGAGGACTATTTTGTCTGATATGAGGATTGCTACTCCAGCTTTCTTTTGATTTTCATTCTTGTGGAATACCTTTTTCCATCCTCTCTCTTTCAGTCTGTGTGTGTCGTTAGGTCTGAAGTGGGTTTCTTGTAGACAACATATATATGGGTCTTGCTTTTTTATCCATTCAGCCAGTCTGTGTCTTTTGGGTCAAGCATTTAGTCTGTTTACATTCAAAGTAATTATTGATACAAATGTTCCCATTGATACCTTCTTAGATATTTGGAATTTAATTTGTAGGACTTCTCCTACTTTTGTATTTATTGGTTATATCAGGCCATTTAACACTTGTTGTAAGCCTGGTTTCGTGGTACGAAATTCTTTTAGCTTTGGTTTGACTGTGAAGTTTTTGACTCCTCCATCAATTCTGAATGAGATCCTTGACAGGCAGAGAATTCTTGGTTGTAGGTTATTTTAGCTGTTTAAATGTGTCCTGCTATTCGCTTCTGGCCTGCAGGATTTCTGTTGAAAGATCCGCAGTTAAACGTATGGGGTTTCCTTTGTAAGTTATTTGTTGTTTGTTCCTTGCTGCTTTAAGTACTGTGGATATCTCAAGTCTTCTTAATGTTCTATGAGTCTACTTGCAGGGTAGGTTTATTCCTAGATATTTTATTCTCTTGGATGCAGTGGTGAAGTGCCTCTTTGATTTCAGTTTTCTTGAATTGACTGAGGTTAGATTTGTGGCCCAAGATGTGGTCTATGCTGGAGAATGTTCCATGAGCACTTGAGAAGAAAGTGTATTCTTCTGCTTTTGGATGGAACGTCCTAAAGGTATCAATGAGGTCTGTCTCTTCTAGTGTGTCATTTAAGACTTGTGTTTCTTAATTAATTTTCTGTTTTGATGATCTGTTCATTGGTGTAAGAGGAGTGTTAGGCTCCTCTACTGTTATTGCATTACTGTTGTTTTCTTCTTTTATGTCTGAAAGTGTTTGCCTTATGTATTGGAGTGCTCCTATGTTGGGTGCATAGATATTTATGATTGTTATGTCTTCCTCTTGGATTGATCCCTTGATCATTATGTAGTGACCTGCCTTGTCTCTTAGAATCTTCTTTATTTTGAGGACTATTTTGTCTGATATGAGGATTGCTACTCCAGCTTTCTTTTGATTTTCATTCTTGTGGAATACCTTTTTCCATCCTCTCTCTTTCAGTCTGTGTGTGTCGTTAGGTCTGAAGTGGGTTTCTTGTAGACAACATATATATGGGTCTTGCTTTTTTATCCATTCAGCCAGTCTGTGTCTTTTGGGTCAAGCATTTAGTCTGTTTATATTCAAAGTAATTATTGATACAAATGTTCCCATTGATACCTTCTTAGATATTTGGAATTTAATTTGTAGGACTTCTCCTACTTTTGTATTTATTGGTTATATCAGGCCATTTAACACTTGTTGTAAGCCTGGTTTCGTGGTACGAAATTCTTTTAGCTTTGGTTTGACTGTGAAGTTTTTGACTCCTCCATCAATTCTGAATGAGATCCTTGACAGGCAGAGAATTCTTGGTTGTAGGTTATTTTAGCTGTTTAAATGTGTCCTGCTATTCGCTTCTGGCCTGCAGGATTTCTGTTGAAAGATCCGCAGTTAAACGTATGGGGTTTCCTTTGTAAGTTATTTGTTGTTTGTTCCTTGCTGCTTTAAGTATTCTGTCCTTATATTTAGTCTGTGTTAGCTTGGTTAGAATGTGCCTTGGTGTGTTTCTTCTGGGGTTTATCCTGTATGGAACTCTTTGTGCTTCTTGGACTTGGCTGACTATTTCCTTTCTCATGCTGGGAAATTTTTCAACAATAAATCTCTTCAAGAATTTTTTTCATAGCCTTTCTTTCCCTCTTCATCTTCTGGGACCCCTATAATTCTAATGTTGGTGCATTCGATATTGTCCCATAGGTCTCTGAAGCTATCCTCAGTTCTATTGATTCTTTGTGCTTTGTTCTGTTCTTCAGCATTTATTTCCACTGTTCTGTCTTCCAGCTCACTTATCCTTTCTTCTGCCTCTAATATTCTACTGTTGAGTTTTTCTGTAGTATTTTTAAGTGCAACAATTGAGTGGTTTGTCTCTGTTTATTTTTCATTTCTTGCATGTCTCTTCTTAGTGAACTAATTTCCTCTAATATTCTGTTTTCGGTGTTTTGGATCCTCACTAGAATCGCTCTTCTGAATTATCTTTCAGATAATTTGTCTTATCTTCTGTCATTTGTAATTGTGTTTCTCTGATTTGTTCCGTCATTTGTATGGTGTTTCTGTGTCTTTTCATTTTTATGTTAAATTTTGTTTTTCCATGTGTGTGTGATTGAGATCTTTTCCCCCTGGCTTCATGGTTGAGTTCTCCCTTCCTTCTGGTTTCTGTCCTTGTAGAAGGGTTCGGTGACTTGTGTCTTGAGTGGTGTTGGGTCTTGTTTGCAGGTGGATAATTTCTAGTGTTGGGGGGAGCCAAGATGGCGGAGCAATGAGGGGAAGATTTCACCAGCTCCCCAACAGAATCACCAGAACTAATCAAGAAATGAACCACCAACAACAAACCAGCCACTAGACGACAGAAGAATTCCATAGGTCCGCAAGAGTAGAAGTGAATAGCCAGAAATTTCCCATGAGCTACGGTTCGAAGAATTCTCTATTCTAATCCCCACACCGGACAGCACCGACAAGAGAGCACGCCAGCAAGTGCCCTAAAAGTGGGCCTAAGTGGAGCCCCGGGGGAGAGGAGGCAGCGATCAGTGTGAAAACTCCAAGAATCTGCCTGGATCGCCGGCAGAAATTAAGACACTGTGAAGATAGGATACTGGAGCATCAAAAAACTCATACATCATGATCAAGTCCGGTTCATCCCAGGCATGCAAGGATTCTTCAATATCCGCAAATCAATCCATGTGATATGCCATATCAACAAATTGAGAGACAATAATCACATGATCATCTCAATAGATGCAGAAAAAGCCTTCGACAAAGTACAACATCCATTTATGATAAAAACTCTTCAGAAAATGGGCATAGAAGGAACCTATCCCAACATAGTGAAAGCCATATATGAGAAGCCCACAGCGAACATTATCTTCAACGGTGAAAAACTGCAAGCATTCCCTCTAAGATCAGGAACAAGACAGGGGTGTCCACTTTCACCACTACTATTCAACATAGTCATGGAAGTTCTAGCAACGGCAATAAGAGAAGAGAAAGAAAGAAAAGGAATCCAGATTGGAAAGGAAGAAGTCAAGCTCTCTCTTTTTGCAGACAACATGATATTATACATAGAAAATCCCAAAGACTCTATTACAAAGCTACTAGAGCTAATCAAGGAATTCAGCAAAGTCACAGGTTACAAAGTCAACACACAGAAATCACTGGCATTCCTATACACAAACAATGAAAAATCAGAAAATGAAATCAAAGAGGTAGTCCCCTTCACCACTGCAACCAAAAGAATCAAATATCTAGGAATAAACCTACCCAAAGAAACAAAAGAATTGTACGCAGAAAATTACAAGATACTCATGAAAGAAATTAAAGAAGACTTGAACAGATGGAGAGATATTCCATGTTCCTGGGTCGGAAGAATCAATATTGTGAAAATGACCATACTACCAAATATCATCTACAGATTCAATGCAATGCCTATCCAACTACCATTGACATTTTTCACAGAACTAGATCAAACAACAATACAGTTCATATGGAAACACAAAAGACCTCGAATAGCCAAAGCAATCCTGAGAACGAAAAACGGAGCTGGAAGAATCAGGCTTCCCTAACTTCAGACTCTACTACAAAGCAACAGTCATCAAGACAGTATGGTACTGGCGCAAAAACAGAACTATAGACCAATGGAACAAGATAGAGAACCCAGAGATAAACCCACGCACCTATGGGCACCTTATTTTTGACAAAGGAGGTGAAACTATAAAATGGCACAAAGACAGCCTCTTCAACAAGTGGTGCTGGGAAAATTGGACAGCTACATGCAAAAAAATGAAGTTGGAACATTCCCTGACACCATACACTAAGATCAACTCAAAATGGATTAAAGACCTAAATGGAAGACCAGAAACCATCAAACTCTTAGAGGAGAATAATCAAAGCAAGATCTTCTCTGACCCACCAACTAAAATAGCAGAACTGAAAAGAAAAGTGAACATGTGGGACCTCATGAAACTTAAAAGCTTTTGTACAGCAAAAGAAATCACAAAAAAGCTGAACAGACACCCCACAGAGTGGGAGAAAATCATAGCAAATGAAACAACAGACAAGGGTGTCCACTTTCACCACTACTATTCAACATAGTCATGGAAGTTCTAGCAACGGCAATAAGAGAAGAGAAAGAAAGAAAAGGAATCCAGATTGGAAAGGAAGAAGTCAAGCTCTCTCTTTTTGCAGACAACATGATATTATACATAGAAAATCCCAAAGACTCTATTACAAAGCTACTAGAGCTAATCAAGGAATTCAGCAAAGTCACAGGTTACAAAGTCAACACACAGAAATCACTGGCATTCCTATACACAAACAATGAAAAATCAGAAAATGAAATCAAAGAGGTAGTCCCCTTCACCACTGCAACCAAAAGAATCAAATATCTAGGAATAAACCTACCCAAAGAAACAAAAGAATTGTACGCAGAAAATTACAAGATACTCATGAAAGAAATTAAAGAAGACTTGAACAGATGGAGAGATATTCCATGTTCCTGGGTCGGAAGAATCAATATTGTGAAAATGACCATACTACCAAATATCATCTACAGATTCAATGCAATGCCTATCCAACTACCATTGACATTTTTCACAGAACTAGATCAAACAACAATACAGTTCATATGGAAACACAAAAGACCTCGAATAGCCAAAGCAATCCTGAGAACGAAAAACGGAGCTGGAAGAATCAGGCTTCCCTAACTTCAGACTCTACTACAAAGCAACAGTCATCAAGACAGTATGGTACTGGCGCAAAAACAGAACTATAGACCAATGGAACAAGATAGAGAACCCAGAGATAAACCCACGCACCTATGGGCACCTTATTTTTGACAAAGGAGGTGAAACTATAAAATGGCACAAAGACAGCCTCTTCAACAAGTGGTGCTGGGAAAATTGGACAGCTACATGCAAAAAAATGAAGTTGGAACATTCCCTGACACCATACACTAAGATCAACTCAAAATGGATTAAAGACCTAAATGGAAGACCAGAAACCATCAAACTCTTAGAGGAGAATAATCAAAGCAAGATCTTCTCTGACCCACCAACTAAAATAGCAGAACTGAAAAGAAAAGTGAACATGTGGGACCTCATGAAACTTAAAAGCTTTTGTACAGCAAAAGAAATCACAAAAAAGCTGAACAGACACCCCACAGAGTGGGAGAAATCATAGCAAATGAAACAATAGACAAAGAATTCATCTTCAAAATCTACAAGCAACTCAGACAACTCAGCACTGGATAAACGAACAACCCAATCAAAAATTGGGAAAAAGATCTAAAGAGACGCCTCTCCAAAGAGGACATACAGATGGCCCAAAAGCTCATGAAACCATGCTCAATCTCGCTTATCATTAGAGAAATGCAAATTAAAACTACAATGAGATACCACTTCACACCCATCAGAATGGCCATCATCAACAAATCTGCAGACAATAAATGCTGGAGAGGGTGCGGAGAAAAGGGAACCCTCTTGCATTGCTGGTGGGAATGTAAATTGATACAGCCTCTATGGAAGACAGTATGGAGATTCCTTACAAATCTAAAAATAGAAGCACCCTATGACCCTGCAGTCCCACTATTAGGCTTATATCCTGATGAAATCAAAACTGAAAAAAGGCACCTGTACCCCAATGTTCATTGCAGCTCTCTATACAATAGCCAGAACAGGGAAGTAACCTAGATGTCCATCAACGAATGAATGGACACAGCAGCTCTGGTACATATATACAATGGAATACTACTCAGCTGTTAAAAGAAATGCAGAAGACTCAGTCCTAATGAACTGGCTGACTCTAGAACCTATCATCAAAAGTGAAGTAAGTCAAAAAGAGAATGAAAAATACAGCATACTAACACACATATATGGAATCTAGTAGGACGGTCTTGATAACACACGCAGGGAACTCATGGAAAAACAGACAGAGCATAGACATAGGGACATTGTGGGGAAGAAATAGGGAGGGGGAGGCATGGAGGGAGAAACATGGAAACCTATACTGTTATGTGTGGAAAAGATAGCTAGTGTCATTGTGCTAAGGGAATAGGAGTGCTTACAATGGCTTGGGGTGATGGTCTGGAGGGATGGGATGGGGGGAACGGGGGGAGTGGGGACCAGGGATATGCATATGACTGATCTGGGAACATACATGTCTGTGAACAACAAAACTCTGTAAAACCTTTAAAATAAAGAATAAAAAATAATTTCTAGTGGTGTATATTTTTGATAGTGTAGGGCCTTGGAGTCAGAGATTCCATTTCAAACTTAAAAGCTTTTGTACAGCAAAAGAAATCACAAAAAGCTGAACAGACACCCCACAGAGTGGGAGAAAATCATAGCAAATGAAACAACAGACAAAGAATTCATCTTCAAAATCTACAAGCAACTCAGACAACTCAGCACTGGATAAACAAACAACCCAATCAAAAATTGGGAAAAGATCTAAAGAGACGCCTCTCCAAAGAGGACATACAGATGGCCCAAAAGCTCATGAAACCATGCTCAATCTCGCTTATCATTAGAGAAATGCAAATTAAAACTACAATGAGATACCACTTCACACCCATCAGAATGGCCATCATCAACAAATCTGCAGACAATACATGCTGGAGAGGGTGCGGAGAAAAGGGAACCCTCTTGCATTGCTGGTGGGAATGTAAATTGATACAGCCTCTATGGAAGACAGTATGGAGATTCCTTACAAATCTAAAAATAGAAGCACCCTATGACCCTGCAGTCCCACTATTAGGCTTATATCCTGATGAAATCAAAACTGAAAAAAGGCACCTGTACCCCAATGTTCATTGCAGCTCTCTATACAATAGCCAGAACAGGGAAGTAACCTAGATGTCCATCAACGAATGAATGGACACAGCAGCTCTGGTACATATATACAATGGAATACTACTCAGCTGTTAAAAGAAATGCAGAAGACTCAGTCCTAATGAACTGGCTGACTCTAGAACCTATCATCAAAAGTGAAGTAAGTCAAAAAGAGAATGAAAAATACAGCATACTAACACACATATATGGAATCTAGTAGGACGGTCTTGATAACACACGCAGGGAACTCATGGAAAAACAGACAGAGCATAGACATAGGGACATTGTGGGGAAGAAATAGGGAGGGGGAGGCATGGAGGGAGAAACATGGAAACCTATACTGTTATGTGTGGAAAAGATAGCTAGTGTCATTGTGCTAAGGGAATAGGAGTGCTTACAATGGCTTGGGGTGATGGTCTGGAGGGATGGGATGGGGGGAACGGGGGGAGTGGGGACCAGGGATATGCATATGACTGATCTGGGAACATACATGTCTGTGAACAACAAAACTCTGTAAAACCTTTAAAATAAAGAATAAAAAAAAATAATTTCTAGTGGTGTATATTTTTGATAGTGTAGGGCCTTGGAGTCAGAGATTCCATTTCGAGGATCCTTGGTTTGATCTCTGGCCAGGGAGTGTAGGCTCTATGTCTGGTTTGCTATGCCGTTCAGTGGTATTCCTTCAAATATAAACATGAGGGACAAAAGGTGCCTCATTGGTAGATGACAGTCCTACAGTCATGCAAATATTTTCTAACATAATGGAAAAATATACATTCCTACACATTTATAAACACTACTGAACAATCTTAAAGGGATAATGTATAGGTAATTTTTCTGGCAAATGACTCAATCAAAGTTGGTACCTGACCGTTAAGCTCTAAGTTAATTAAAACACTACCTGGAAAGACGGATCTAGAGCAAGGTCCCAGCTGGGAATGTTACAATGAAAGCAGCTTTTAACTAAGACATGTGTTAGGGGTGAGAAGGAGGAGAGTGTATGGGTAATGAGAAGGAATAGATTCGTGTTGCAAAGATTTTTTAAGGTTAGGTAATGAAGATTAGTGTGTAGTAGAGTTTAGTACAGCTGGAAGAGAGCAGTAGAGACAGTAAGATAGGATATAGTCATAGAAAGGAAAGTAGTAGATATAAAAACATTTTACAGTTAGAGCATCGAGAGAGGAAGCTGTGGCAAAAAAAAACCCCGAAATTATTTAAAAATTAAAAAAAAAATTTTTAATGATAAAAGTTTTAAAAAGAGAGAGAAAATACTGTCCTTGGTTTTTATCTTCTCGTCTGCATGTGAACCTTCCATCAGTTTGCTCTTGATGATGTCCCAGTTTTCTCTAGTCTGTACTGGTGGGGGTCCGGTGTGGGGGACATGTCTTAGGTTTCAGTGAGGGTCACGTTTTAAGTTGGTAGTCCTGACCCTTGCAGAACTGGTTTCTCCACTGTGTGTCTGTAGCCAATGCTGTTGACCCCTCCCTCTCCACCCCTGATGCTGGCCAGGGCGGGCTCGAAGGGTGGTTCCCAGTCCTTCGGGTGGGGGTTGCGACATGCTGGAGGGGTTTCCCTGGATCTATTGCGTACTCCTCTGGTAGCCTTCAATCCATGCTTTTCTCCCGGTATTTCTGTTGCGGTTGTGTGGCCAGACTGAGGCTTCTCATCCCAGGTGCCCAGCTGTTTTGCTGCAGCTCTGTGGCTGCGCTGGACTGCAGGCTCGCGCACTGCAGGCTCCGGGACTAAGCCCCAACCGCGGGTGCAAGCTTCCCCGTCCGGCTTGAGCTGTGCTTCTGGGGTGCAACGCACAGGAGATTTCTCTGTTCCATTTCTCACGCCCCCGCCAGCATTGTCTCAGCTCACCTGGCGTCCGGAGTCCCTGTCACAGTACTGTCCTTCACGGGATTCTCACGCTAAGCTCTCCTTTCAGTGGTCCCGTACACTTCCGCCTTCCATCTGGTCACGTGGGATGTCTCAGGTAACTCTAAGTTAATTAAAACACTACCTGGAAAGACGGATCTAGAGCAAGGTCCCAGCTGGGAATGTTACAATGAAAGCAGCTTTTAACTAAGACATGTGTTAGGGGTGAGAAGGAGGAGAGTGTATGGGTAATGAGAAGGAATAGATTCGTGTTGCAAAGATTTTTTAAGGTTAGGTAATGAAGATTAGTGTGTAGTAGAGTTTAGTACAGCTGGAAGAGAGCAGTAGAGACAGTAAGATAGGATATAGTCATAGAAAGGAAAGTAGTAGATATAAAAACATTTTACAGTTAGAGCATCGAGAGAGGAAGCTGTGGCAAAAAAAAACCCCGAAATTATTTAAAAATTAAAAAAAAAATTTTTAATGATAAAAGTTTTAAAAAGAGAGAGAAAATACTGTCCTTGGTTTTTATCTTCTCGTCTGCATGTGAACCTTCCATCAGTTTGCTCTTGATGATGTCCCAGTTTTCTCTAGTCTGTACTGGTGGGGGTCCGGTGTGGGGGACATGTCTTAGGTTTCAGTGAGGGTCACGTTTTAAGTTGGTAGTCCTGACCCTTGCAGAACTGGTTTCTCCACTGTGTGTCTGTAGCCAATGCTGTTGACCCCTCCCTCTCCACCCCTGATGCTGGCCAGGGCGGGCTCGAAGGGTGGTTCCCAGTCCTTCGGGTGGGGGTTGCGCCATGCTGGAGGGGTTTCCCTGGATCTATTGCGTACTCCTCTGGTAGCCTTCAATCCATGCTTTTCTCCCGGTATTTCTGTTGCGGTTGTGTGGCCAGACTGAGGCTTCTCATCCCAGGTGCCCAGCTGTTTTGCTGCAGCTCTGTGGCTGCGCTGGACTGCAGGCTCGCGCACTGCAGGCTCCGGGACTAAGCCCCAACCGCGGGTGCAAGCTTCCCCGTCCGGCTTGAGCTGTGCTTCTGGGGTGCAACGCACAGGAGATTTCTCTGTTCCATTTCTCACGCCCCCGCCAGCATTGTCTCAGCTCACCTGGCGTCCGGAGTCCCTGTCACAGTACTGTCCTTCACGGGATTCTCACGCTAAGCTCTCCTTTCAGTGGTCCCGGTACACTTCCCAACGCTCTCTCCATCTGGTCCAACGTGGGAGTTGGGTGATGGGAGCTCCTGGATGGAGCTCCAGGTAAACTCAGGCTGCTCGCTTTCTGTCCGTTGTAGACCCGAGGACTTCTTTTTGCTGGTTTGCTGGTTTGCTGGTGTTGACTCATTTCTTGATTAGTTCTGGTGATTCTGTTGGGGAGCCGGTGAAATCCTCCTCTCATTCCTCCACCATCTTGGTCCCCTCCTTCGAGACAATATCTTATTAAAGTTTTCATTCATATTTTCCTACAACTGGTGATACTGAGCATTTTCCACATATTTAATGGTCACTTTGATATATTCTTTTTTGAAAAATTTATTCAAGCGTCATGGTCATTTTTTAATCCATTCTTTTTCATTATGGATTCACAGGAGTTGATTGTACACTCTGAACACACTCCAAGTCTGCTATAAAATACACAGTTTGAAATATTTTCTCTAAGCCTTTGATCTTACTTTATTAATTGTAGTTCTTGATGCACGAAAGTTCTTAATTTTGATAAAATTCAGTATTTCCCTTATTATTTTTTGATTAGTGTTTTTGAAGCTCAGGACATTTTTGCATACTGCAAAACATGAAGTTAGTCTTCCCATGATTCACTTTAGAAGCTTTATGTTTTTAACTTTCCTATGTAGGCCTTTGAAGCAATTTAAATAAATTATTGCGGTTAACATTAGTTTAGTGTTAAGACTTATTTTCATCCTCCAGATTCGTACCCTGAACTTTGTTATTGTTCGGTCATTAAGTTGTGTCCTACTCTTTGTGACCCCATGAACTTCAGCACACCAGGCTTTCTTGTCCTTCACTGTCTCCCGGAGTTTGCTGAAACTCATGTCCATTGAATCTGTGATGCCATGCAATCATCTCATTCTCTGTCTCCCACTTCTCCTCCTGCCCTCAATCTTACCCTTCACTTTGACTTTCTTTCTCTGTTGAGGTGTACTGATACCTTTGTTGATAATGCATTGACCACAACTGACCATACATGTATTACTCTGTATCTGGATGGCCTATTTTATTCCATTGATTTGTACATCTATGGATGTGGATGTACAGTCTTTGGTTATGCCAAACCACACTGTCTTGATTAATGTAGTTTTATAGCGCATCCTGAAACCAAGTATGTATGTCCTCCAATTTTGATCATGTTTTTCAGGATATTTAGGCTATTCTAGGTTCCGTTTTCACATATATTTTAAACTCGGTTTGCCAATTTGTATAAAAAAATAGCTGGATTTTTATAGCATTGCACTCAGTCTGTGAGACAAACAGAGAAATGAAAATAATGTTGTCTTCAAATTAATGAATATTTTCTAACTTTCTGGTTATTCACAGTTTTAAAATGTTTTCTAAGTGATGTTTTGTTTTCAGTGTAGGGATCTTGCACTTTTTATGTGAATGTTTCTGTAAGTGTATTATGGCTTTGATACAAATATAAATGGTATTATTTCATTTTTCAATTGGCTACTGCTGTTCTCAGAAATACAGTTGATTTCTTTGTACTAATACTGTATCCTTTGATCTTGCTGATTAACTTACTAACTCTACTAGTTTTAAAGTTTTAGGATTTCTGTATTAACAACATGTTGTTTCTAAATAAAGGCAGTTCACATATTACTTGTTGTTTACTCACTAAGTCTTATCTGACTCTCTTGCCATCCCATGGACTATTGCCCACCTGGCTTCTCTGTCCATGGGATTTCCTAGCAAGCATACCGGAGTGGGTTGCAAAACATGAAGTTAGTCTTCCCATGATTCACTTTAGAAGCTTTATGTTTTTAACTTTCCTATGTAGGCCTTTGAAGCAATTTAAATAAATTATTGCGGTTAACATTAGTTTAGTGTTAAGACTTATTTTCATCCTCCAGATTCGTACCCTGAACTTTGTTATTGTTCGGTCATTAAGTTGTGTCCTACTCTTTGTGACCCCATGAACTTCAGCACACCAGGCTTTCTTGTCCTTCACTGTCTCCCGGAGTTTGCTGAAACTCATGTCCATTGAATCTGTGATGCCATGCAATCATCTCATTCTCTGTCTCCCACTTCTCCTCCTGCCCTCAATCTTACCCTTCACTTTGACTTTCTTTCTCTGTTGAGGTGTACTGATACCTTTGTTGATAATGCATTGACCACAACTGACCATACATGTATTACTCTGTATCTGGATGGCCTATTTTATTCCATTGATTTGTACATCTATGGATGTGGATGTACAGTCTTTGGTTATGCCAAACCACACTGTCTTGATTAATGTAGTTTTATAGCGCATCCTGAAACCAAGTATGTATGTCCTCCAATTTTGATCATGTTTTTCAGGATATTTAGGCTATTCTAGGTTCCGTTTTCACATATATTTTAAACTCGGTTTGCCAATTTGTATAAAAAAATAGCTGGATTTTTATAGCATTGCACTCAGTCTGTGAGACAAACAGAGAAATGAAAATAATGTTGTCTTCAAATTAATGAATATTTTCTAACTTTCTGGTTATTCACAGTTTTAAAATGTTTTCTAAGTGATGTTTTGTTTTCAGTGTAGGGATCTTGCACTTTTTATGTGAATGTTTCTGTAAGTGTATTATGGCTTTGATACAAATATAAATGGTATTATTTCATTTTTCAATTGGCTACTGCTGTTCTCAGAAATACAGTTGATTTCTTTGTACTAATACTGTATCCTTTGATCTTGCTGATTAACTTACTAACTCTACTAGTTTTAAAGTTTTAGGATTTCTGTATTAACAACATGTTGTTTCTAAATAAAGGCAGTTCACATATTACTTGTTGTTTACTCACTAAGTCTTATCTGACTCTCTTGCCATCCCATGGACTATTGCCCACCTGGCTTCTCTGTCCATGGGATTTCCTAGCAAGCATACCGGAGTGGGTTGCAATTTCCTTTTCCAGGGGATCTTTCTCACCCAGAGATCCTACATTGATGGGTTGGTTGTTTATCACTGAACTGCCAGGGAAGCCCTTGTATCTTACTTAACTGCCTATAAATCTTTTGCTTTTACGCCTTGTCTTCTTGTACTTGCTGAAACTTCCAGGACAGTGTTGATTAGAACTTACAAGAACACATCTTTGTCTTGTGGAAAACATTTAATATTTTACCGTTAAGTGAGATGTTAGTTTGAGGTTTTCATAGATATCCTTTCTTATCAGATTGAGAATGCTTCCTTCTTTTCCAACTTTCTTTTTTTTTTTAAATCAAATAGATGACTAAAATTTTTCAAGTGCTTTTTCTGTATATATAATGATTTTTATTCTGCTACTATGGTAAATTTCATTGATGGAATTTCAAATATTAAAACAGTCTGACACTCCTATAGATCATGATTTATTATCTTGTTTACATGTCATCAGGTTGGAGTTGTGAATATTGTTTTAAGATATTTGCATCTACATTCTGAAGAAGTGCTTGGTTTGCAGTTTTCTTATGTTATCTATATACATTTTTTTTAATCGAGAATATGCTTGGTTCATAATATATTGAGTTGGCTAAAAAGTTCATTTGGGTTAGGTCAATGCAATAAGATTTCATCCTCTGACATTATGAATTTGTGTAAGGTTGTGTTTCTTACATTCATTTAATGATTTTTCTCTCTGTGAGCTCTAATAGAAATTATTTTGAAAATTCACTTTGCAAATTATAAAATATATTTAATTATGTCATCTACTGTGGCTGTTTTCAACTTTTGTTTATTTTCTATTACCATTTAATCTTTCACCTAATTTTCTGGAACCTTCTATTTGTAAATTTCTTCATGATAAGACCCTGTGTTCTGTGTCTTATATTATTCAGAGTTCTTATGCTGTGGCTTTTTTTTTTTTTTTTTGCTATGTCATTTTTAAGTACTTGGTCAATCCTTATCATTTGATCTGTCAAAACTCAGAAAGAAAAGAAATTCTTTATTTGTCTTGAATTCTTTCAAGTGTCTCAAGGGTTTTAATATTATTAAATTTGCTGATTAACAAATCTGTTCTTCACTAAGGTAGATTTTCTCTCAATGCAATTCTCAATAAAATGTAAAGTATCTTCATCTTCCATGAATGTTTAACTTCTGCAAATTCACAATTCTTAAACTTAATTTTGTCATTTGTTCATTTTTTTCATTCAATTACTTTTTTAAAATTAATTAATTAATTTATTTTGTGGGGGGGAGCGGGTTGGGGAGAGAGGGGGGCGGGCGGACCACTTCCATTGGTCTTTCATTTGTCCATTTTCATCCATCTTTGTTCTTTGGCCCGTGTGGGCTTCCCATCGTGGTGGCCTCTGTTGTCATACAGCACCGGCTCTGGGTGCATGTGCTCCAGAGCTCTGGCTCGGTAATTGGACACATTGGTCCAGCCGCTCCACGGCACGTGGGATTTTTCCAGGCCAGGGATCAAACCGGCACCCCTTGCACTGCAAGGCGGTGTCGTTACCCACTGGACCACCACGGAAGCCCTCAATTACTTTTAAAACAAAGAACCAGCCCTATAAATCAGTCCTTTTAATTCTCACCAGATAGCTTACTGAAAATTATATTAAGCTAACAAAATAAAAATGAAATATAAAATATGAATAAATATATATTTGATAGTGAAATATTATATAATTTTTTAAAATGAACCTTGAAATAAAAACTACAGATGGAAAAAAATAAAAATTTTAAATTGCGAACTCAACTATATATAAATGCCACTTGTAAAAGCAAAAGTGTATCCCCTTACTTGGGATGGGTAAGGTCATGTGGCCTAATTCTAGCCAATGAGATGCTAAAAGATATTTGCACACATTTGGTAGTCATCTATACTGTTAAAGGATAGCTTTCAGGGAGCATGTAAATTACCCTTATAGATCCAAAGGAGACAGCACGTAGACCTTCCTCTCCCTCGCAGTTACTTTCAGACCATTTAGGTGAAACAGTTTTATACTGAAATAACTGCTTTGGTTAGCAGAGGGGAGTAATAACTGAAACCCAGACTCTTGATGATATTATTGAATTTCTCAGTCAACTAATCCTGAGGACTTCTCTGTTTGAACTTTATTATTTGTGTCGATTAATTAGATTGCTATTTAAGTTAGATCCTTCTTCCTTGCAGCTAAAAGTATACCCAATGTTATGACTTCATAATCCAGAAAATGTAAAAAAATATATAGTGTGTATGTGTGTGTGTATGTAGTTTTTTTAGATTGAAAGTGTTTTACTTTTTGAAGTGGCAACACTTAACAATAGAAAATGTACATGACACAGGGATAGATTTTAGAGAACTATGGAAGATTTTTAAAGACTGAAGAAACTGTGGTTTGAGTGTTATATTTAGGGAGGAAGCCAGACTGAAAAAGATTAGGGAGAAAGCTGTCTCAGAGGAAGTGGGTAGATAATATCAGACTCATTTTAATATGAATATGAGTTGCAGATTAATTACCTTAAGTGCATACTTGATAATTATGTTTCCATAGTTTATAAAATTTCCTATGTGGTCAAAGCTAAAAGAAAAAATATTAATTACTAACTGGATGTGGTATTATATCAATAATTGCTGTTTTCCTAAGTAGAACGTACATAGTTGAGAAGAGTTTAAGTCATCAGTAATTGTTATCTGTTTCTTAATTTTACCTTCATTTTCTTCACAAGCATCCCATGGTTCTGAAATATTGTACAGTTTTGATGAGCACACAAATCAGATCTTAACAAGTTTGACAACAAGGACAGCCTTTCCATTAACCTTCCTGTAATAAGTATTTGGGAGGTAAACAGATATTTATATATGTGTATGTATATATATAACATATATATAATTATAACTAGCCTATTTAATCAACCTTTAAAATGTTCAGCATTTTCATAAAAGAAAGCATTCTGTTACCAAGACCTGCTAGAATTTGAGGGAAAGAATCTGAGATATACTTAAGCTCATGTCTGCTGTATCTAATCCACGGTAGTTAATGTATTTTCAGTTTGATATAACCTTATTTCTCAGGTATAATATCCATAACCAGACTCAATTCTGCTCTTTTCTGTAATGGTATTTTTCTTTGTCTCATTTTTCTTAGTACTTATTGCAATGATAAAGTTTGAAAATAATTTTAAGGGTCCATTCCTATTGCTGTGCTTTTTTTTTTCCCCTAAAGCTATAGGATTTCTTTCTTTTTTTTGAAAAAGGAAAAATCAAGGAAATGGCTCTTAAAAACCTGAGCATATAATTAGGGCAGAGTATATGCCCATTGTTTATTTTCCAGGAATGTCATGACCCCAGACAGACCATCTTCTTTGTCAGAATAACTCAGAACATTTCCATTTCTGTTTCTTTCCATTGTTGCTCCTCACTTGGTAAAGTCTAGCCTGTGGAAGCATGGCAAACTCTGTTTCTGCTACCAGTTTCCCCTGTCATCTGTCACCTCTCTCTGTGTTTGAGCAAAATTAATGGAAGAGAGAAAATGGTTCAGTTTAGGCTACCTCATCCTAATCTTCCCAGTATTTATCACTGCAGGTAAAAGACAACCTACAGGCTTTTATATTCTAGATTGTTAAGTTAAATGTTATGTGATGAATTTTCCTAAATATCCAATTTATAAAAAATACTTTCCCACTTCAAGAATAAATGGAAGTATAATGACAACAACCCAAAAACCAACCATGTTCTAAAAGTATTAATTGATGAAAAGCACACATAAATCAGTAATTGTTATCTGTTTCTTAATTTTACCTTCATTTTCTTCACAAGCATCCCATGGTTCTGAAATATTGTACAGTTTTGATGAGCACACAAATCAGATCTTAACAAGTTTGACAACAAGGACAGCCTTTCCATTAACCTTCCTGTAATAAGTATTTGGGAGGTAAACAGATATTTATATATGTGTATGTATATATATAACATATATATAATTATAACTAGCCTATTTAATCAACCTTTAAAATGTTCAGCATTTTCATAAAAGAAAGCATTCTGTTACCAAGACCTGCTAGAATTTGAGGGAAAGAATCTGAGATATACTTAAGCTCATGTCTGCTGTATCTAATCCACGGTAGTTAATGTATTTTCAGTTTGATATAACCTTATTTCTCAGGTATAATATCCATAACCAGACTCAATTCTGCTCTTTTCTGTAATGGTATTTTTCTTTGTCTCATTTTTCTTAGTACTTATTGCAATGATAAAGTTTGAAAATAATTTTAAGGGTCCATTCCTATTGCTGTGCTTTTTTTTTTTCCCCTAAAGCTATAGGATTTCTTTCTTTTTGAAAAAGGAAAAATCAAGGAAATGGCTCTTAAAAACCTGAGCATATAATTAGGGCAGAGTATATGCCCATTGTTTATTTTCCAGGAATGTCATGACCCCAGACAGACCATCTTCTTTGTCAGAATAACTCAGAACATTTCCATTTCTGTTTCTTTCCATTGTTGCTCCTCACTTGGTAAAGTCTAGCCTGTGGAAGCATGGCAAACTCTGTTTCTGCTACCAGTTTCCCCTGTCATCTGTCACCTCTCTCTGTGTTTGAGCAAAATTAATGGAAGAGAGAAAATGGTTCAGTTTAGGCTACCTCATCCTAATCTTCCCAGTATTTATCACTGCAGGTAAAAGACAACCTACAGGCTTTTATATTCTAGATTGTTAAGTTAAATGTTATGTGATGAATTTTCCTAAATATCCAATTTATAAAAAATACTTTCCCACTTCAAGAATAAATGGAAGTATAATGACAACAACCCACCACCAAATATAAACGGGTCAAAGCTGATAGCTTTAATATATAACAAAACAGAGCTTATGTTTTCTGGGTCAGGAAAACAGAGGGCAGAGAATTCATCTACAATGTAAAAATACTTCACTGCAAATGTACCTTCAAATGGATGTCAGTTTTTCTTGAATCATCAAAGTTGTTCTTGTTTGTTGAAAGCAGGTTCAGTTAATTGGGGAGATGTGGAGCGTGTAAAAATGGTTAAATCTTACAATTTGTGATTAGGATCTTTGTGTCATTATTTTGTACCTTTGCTTATTTCATCATTTTCAGGCTTTGCAACTGTCAGCCAAATGTAGCATGCTTCAGAGAGGACCTGTTGAAAAAATTACCAGGAAATGGGCATTGGGCTGGAATAAGGATATGTGGACTTGGTTCCTTCTGCTCCCACACTGTTCTTAACCTCTGTGATCCCAAGTGCTTAATGTCCAAATAAGATGAATAAGCTTGTGATGTAGAGAGAGTTTATAGGAGTTTTTTGAAACCTATGATAGAAGACATAAAAACAAGTCATGATGGTAGCTCTGTGTGGAGAGTTGGTAGGATGCTATGTAAATAGAAAGCAGGTATGACCTTGAAAGTAATTTAATATTTGCCCAAAGTTTATGAAATAATTGCAGAATTCCTGCTGCTATTGAGACCAAGGACTAGTAGCTAGAGAGTAGCTTCCCCTTTTCCAGGCTGCTCCTGAATTTGAGCCTGAAGTAAAGGAGATCAGAGAGATTTCAGTGCCTGTGAGATGGATAAATCATATAAAAAATGCAATTTGATCAAAGACTAGGCTCTGTGGAGGGTATAGAATGATGAAGGTTGATACCCACCCTGGATTGGTAGAAAGCCCCAAAGATCAAGGGTACCTATCCTAGTAAAATGAGGTACTAGGTGAAGAATATTCTGTGTTTAAATTTTTAAAACAAACTAAGGGGCTTCCTGGAGTCCAGTGGGTAAAGACACTGCAAGGCAGTGCAAGGTGCCAGTATTTATCACTGCAGGTAAAAGACAACCTACAGGCTTTTATATTCTAGATTGTTAAGTTAAATGTTATGTGATGAATTTTCCTAAATATCCAATTTATAAAAAATACTTTCCCACTTCAAGAATAAATGGAAGTATAATGACAACAACCCACCACCAAATATAAACGGGTCAAAGCTGATAGCTTTAATATATAACAAAACAGAGCTTATGTTTTCTGGGTCAGGAAAACAGAGGGCAGAGAATTCATCTACAATGTAAAAATACTTCACTGCAAATGTACCTTCAAATGGATGTCAGTTTTTCTTGAATCATCAAAGTTGTTCTTGTTTGTTGAAAGCAGGTTCAGTTAATTGGGGAGATGTGGAGCGTGTAAAAATGGTTAAATCTTACAATTTGTGATTAGGATCTTTGTGTCATTATTTTGTACCTCTGCTTATTTCATCATTTTCAGGCTTTGCAACTGTCAGCCAAATGTAGCATGCTTCAGAGAGGACCTGTTGAAAAAATTACCAGGAAATGGGCATTGGGCTGGAATAAGGATATGTGGACTTGGTTCCTTCTGCTCCCACACTGTTCTTAACCTCTGTGATCCCAAGTGCTTAATGTCCAAATAAGATGAATAAGCTTGTGATGTAGAGAGAGTTTATAGGAGTTTTTTGAAACCTATGATAGAAGACATAAAAACAAGTCATGATGGTAGCTCTGTGTGGAGAGTTGGTAGGATGCTATGTAAATAGAAAGCAGGTATGACCTTGAAAGTAATTTAATATTTTCCCAAAGTTTATGAAATAATTGCAGAATTCCTGCTGCTATTGAGACCAAGGACTAGTAGCTAGAGAGTAGCTTCCCCTTTTCCAGGCTGCTCCTGAATTTGAGCCTGAAGTAAAGGAGATCAGAGAGATTTCAGTGCCTGTGAGATGGATAAATCATATAAAAAATGCAATTTGATCAAAGACTAGGCTCTGTGGAGGGTATAGAATGATGAAGGTTGATACCCACCCTGGATTGGTAGAAAGCCCCAAAGATCAAGGGTACCTATCCTAGTAAAATGAGGTACTAGGTGAAGAATATTCTGTGTTTAAATTTTTAAAAACAAACTAAGGGGCTTCCCTGGAGTCCAGTGGGTAAAGACACTGCAAGGCAGTGCAAGGGGTGCCAATTCAATCCCTCGCCTGGAAAGATCCCACATGCCATGGAGCAGTTGGACCAATGTGTCAAACTATGGAGCCAGTGCTCTGGAGTGCATGCACCCAGAGCTGGTGCTCTGCAACAAGAGAGCCCACTGCAATGGGAGGCCACACAGGCCAAAGAACAAAGATGGATGAAAATAAATAAATGAAAGACCAATAGAAGTGGCCAAAAAAAAACACAAAAACCCTAAGAAGCAGCGTCAAGCTTCATATATGGTAACAATAAACATAATAGTGATTACAGCCAGACACACATCTCTAAATGCACCATGTGAACATTTAAACCCTTTGGTCTTACTGTCTTATTGGTTTTCATAACCCTGTGATATAGGTATTAATCTCATCCTTCTTTAAAAATGGCAAAACTGAAAAAAAATGGGGAAACTGTTTCAGGTTTTGGGGTATTGCCAAGTTAAATAATTTACCCTTGACTGCACTGCTAGCAAGTACCAAAGCCAACATTTGAACGGCACTGCCCATTTCCCTTTCCCCAAGAAGGCACAATGTCTGAGATGACACCACTTCCACACACATGCTCCAGTTCTCAGGTCCCAGAGGAATGGACAGACAGAACACAAAACCCTACTTACTCATAGGCTGTAGCTCAGAGAGTGTACCAAAGAGGAATAGCAAAAACGTCTGATTACACTGTTGTAATCAGAGATCCTGCTTTCAACATGCAGTTCCAGCCCTGTATCCATGTTCTGCAAGTCAGATAAAGGGAAAAGATTAAGTTAAAAAAATTCTAAGTACATTCGGGTGGCCAGAACATAACCTCAGAACCATACATAACTCCAAAGGAGGCTGGAAAAGTAACTGTCAATCCAAATAGTCTAAATTGGAAATGGCCCAAAATATTAGGAACACTTTCAGTGCCTGTGAGATGGATAAATCATATAAAAATGCAATTTGATCAAAGACTAGGCTCTGTGGAGGGTATAGAATGTTTTAAACCCACCCTGGATTGGTAGAAAGCCCCAAAGATCAAGGGTACCTATCCTAGTAAAATGAGGTACTAGGTGAAGAATATTCTGTGTTTAAATTTTTAAAACAAACTAAGGGGCTTCCCTGGAGTCCAGTGGGTAAAGACACTGCAAGGCAGTGCAAGGGGTGCCAATTCAATCCCTCGCCTGGAAAGATCCCACATGCCATGGAGCAGTTGGACCAATGTGTCAAACTATGGAGCCAGTGCTCTGGAGTGCATGCACCCAGAGCTGGTGCTCTGCAACAAGAGAGCCCACTGCAATGGGAGGCCACACAGGCCAAAGAACAAAGATGGATGAAAATAAATAAATGAAAGACCAATAGAAGTGGCCAAAAAAAAAAAACAAAAACCCTAAGAAGCAGCGTCAAGCTTCATATATGGTAACAATAAACATAATAGTGATTACAGCCAGACACACATCTCTAAATGCACCATGTGAACATTTAAACCCTTTGGTCTTACTGTCTTATTGGTTTTCATAACCCTGTGATATAGGTATTAATCTCATCCTTCTTTAAAAATGGCAAAACTGAAAAAAAATGGGGAAACTGTTTCAGGTTTTGGGGTATTGCCAAGTTAAATAATTTACCCTTGACTGCACTGCTAGCAAGTACCAAAGCCAACATTTGAACGGCACTGCCCATTTCCCTTTCCCCAAGAAGGCACAATGTCTGAGATGACACCACTTCCACACACATGCTCCAGTTCTCAGGTCCCAGAGGAATGGACAGACAGAACACAAAACCCTACTTACTCATAGGCTGTAGCTCAGAGAGTGTACCAAAGAGGAATAGCAAAAACGTCTGATTACACTGTTGTAATCAGAGATCCTGCTTTCAACATGCAGTTCCAGCCCTGTATCCATGTTCTGCAAGTCAGATAAAGGGAAAAGATTAAGTTAAAAAAATTCTAAGTACATTCGGGTGGCCAGAACATAACCTCAGAACCATACATAACTCCAAAGGAGGCTGGAAAAGTAACTGTCAATCCAGTAGTCATGTGCCTAAAATATTAGGAACCAATGGGTCATTTCTACATGGGAATAAAGGGGAGAAAAGGCATAATAAATGCAGTCTAGGAAAAGAACACAATTTGGAATAGCACCAAGACATGTAAGATATTGGTCCACAAGTGTTCCATCCTGCTGAACAAGTTAGTAAAAATACTAAATTACTCAAATAATTCAGAATGTCATTACAGAAGAGATTACAGAGTTAAGAATAGCATATATGAAAGAGCTCACATAATCACAAAAATACTGAGGAAAATAACAAATATATTGGAGAGACTATAACAGATATGAAAAAATCTAGTAAAAATCCAACATGAGAATAGCTTGTGTATCTGGAATAGAATATCCAATGGATAATATTAAACAGTATTTACCATAAAATAAGATATTATTATATTTCCATAAAATGAGAATTTAATATTGAAAATGTGACATCTAATACAAGAAACAATATATAAAATAAATGGCAGTAATGTAGATTCTCATCATAAATGAATCTTTCAGTCCTGCAGACACACTGAATGAAAGAAGACAAAAAATGGAGGAACTAAATTGGATTCAAATGAATCCACCACAGCATTCGTAGACAAAATACAATGAGAAGCATCTACTTGGCTTATGGAAAATAAAGTGTTATCCAAAAAAATAAGAGTCTACTTAGCAGAGATATTGTTGTTGTTTAGTTGCTAAGTTGTGTCTAACTCTTTGCCACCTCATGGACTATCGCCCACCAGGCTCCTCGGTCCATGGGATTTCCCAGGCAAGAATTCCAGAGCGGGATGCCATTTTCTTCTCCAGGGGATCTTCCTGACCCAGTGCTTGAACCCCCTCCCAAAAGCAAAAAAGCTCCAGTTCTCAGGTCCCAGAGGAATGGACAGACAGAACACAAAACCCTACTTACTCATAGGCTGTAGCTCAGAGTGTACCAAAGAGGAATAGCAAAACGTCTGATTACACTGTTGTAATCAGAGATCCTGCTTTCAACATGCAGTTCCAGCCCTGTATCCATGTTCTGCAAGTCAGATAAAGGAAAAGATTAAGTTAAAAAATTCTAAGTACATTCGGGTGGCCAGAACATAACCTCAGAACCATACATAACTCCAAAGGAGGCTGGAAAAGTAACTGTCAATCCAGTAGTCATGTGCCTAAAATATTAGGAACCAATGGGTCATTTCTACATGGGAATAAAGGGGAGAAAAAGCATAATAAATGCAGTCTAGGAAAAGAACACAATTTGGAATAGCACCAAGACATGTAAGATATTGGTCCACAAGTGTTCCATCCTGCTGAACAAGTTAGTAAAAATACTAAATTACTCAAATAATTCAGAATGTCATTACAGAAGAGATTACAGAGTTAAGAATAGCATATATGAAAGAGCTCACATAATCACAAAAATACTGAGGAAAATAACAAATATATTGGAGAGACTATAACAGATATGAAAAAATCTAGTAAAAATCCAACATGAGAATAGCTTGTGTATCTGGAATAGAATATCCAATGGATAATATTAAACAGTATTTACCATAAAATAAGATATTATTATATTTCCATAAAATGAGAATTTAATATTGAAAATGTGACATCTAATACAAGAAACAATATATAAAATAAATGGCAGTAATGTAGATTCTCATCATAAATGAATCTTTCAGTCCTGCAGACACACTGAATGAAAGAAGACAAAAAATGGAGGAACTAAATTGGATTCAAATGAATCCACCACAGCATTCGTAGACAAAATACAATGAGAAGCATCTACTTGGCTTATGGAAAATAAAGTGTTATCCAAAAAAATAAGAGTCTACTTAGCAGAGATATTGTTGTTGTTTAGTTGCTAAGTTGTGTCTAACTCTTTGCCACCTCATGGACTATCGCCCACCAGGCTCCTCGGTCCATGGGATTTCCCAGGCAAGAATTCCAGAGCGGGATGCCATTTTCTTCTCCAGGGGATCTTCCTGACCCAGTGCTTGAACCCGTGTCTCCTGCATTGGTAGGCAGAACCACCAGAGAAGTCCACAGAGATATAGTTCAAGTACTAAGTCAATAGAGGAAACATCCTTCGGCATAAAAGAAACCAGGGAATGTAGCACCAATGTTCTGTTCTCAAAACAAGATAAGAAAGGGAAATCCAACCCATTAAAAGATGGAAATTTAACAATTAGAAAGGCTAGTAGCTAATAATCATCAATGAATCTACTTAAACATTAAAACTAAAGAACCAGAACTATGGTCATAGAATGGAGTCTAAACATTAAACTTAATATTAAGTCAATAGTATAACTCATAAAGCTTAGGAAGCAAGACAGAAGTACTAATTATATAACCAGAACTAGGATTATATTGAGATCTCTAAAGTTAAAACATATGTCAAAAAGGGTCTTCATCTTTCTATTGATTTTTCATAATCTCTCCTTTTAATCTTTATGGTTATTTGAAAAATAGTAGCTATCAACAGTAGAGGAACATTTGTCCCATATTAAGCAATTTGCTGGGTTTCATTTTATTTTCCCATTATTTTCTTAAAATCTAATAATTATAGTCATAAATAGCATTCTGGTTGCCCTCTATATATCTATACCTATATTCATACAGATATAGATAAAGATATAGATATCTCTATATGTCAATATATGGATAAATATAGATATATATCTTTATTTTCAAGGACAGTTGCCTAGAAAGTTGATCATTTGGTAATTTTTAAAAAATTTTTCTTATTTGGTTTCTTTTTAATGAGTGATGACATTTTGAGTAGTATTTTCATCTTGAAACATTAAACATTGCTCAAATTATTATTTGTATGAATCACTTAAGGCCACAAATAATTATTTTTAAAATGAAATAGTGAAAGGGTTCTACCTCGATTTGAGACTTAAACCCAGGGCCCAGACCTAATCAAACCCTGTTTGGGACATGACCACATGACCGGGACTCAAACCCAGCCAAAACCCTAGTAATTAAAATCACTCACCCATTGTCTAGACCAACTGAGGCTCAGGTTCTTCATGTCTCTTTGCAGAGAATAATTCAGTGAGAGACAAAGTGATAGGTAAAAAATAGATTTATTCAGATTCAGAGAAAGCACACACCACAGACCAGAGTGTGGGCCATCATAGAGCAAATCCAGTGGCCCCCAAAACATGACATTCTCAGTTTTTATGGGCTGGGTAATTCCATATGCTAATGAGTGGGAGGATTATTCCAACTCTTTCAGGGAATGAGTGGAATTGTCACGGTGCCTCTGGGTGTATCATTTAGCTTGCTGACTGAGGATCAAGGTCTGGTCTGCCATCTTGGACCCATTTGATTCTAACAAATTTATGCTGTATCCTTGGGCTATGTCACTCTTTTCAAAAATTTTGTCCTACCCCCTTTTCCCCCCTAACCCTTACAATAGGATGGTCTGTCAAGGCTTCCCTGAGGAGAATGATTAAGAAAATATCTCAAAGAGATGAGGAAGCAAGAGCAAAGATGCCCAAGGAGGAGTATATGGGGACATATTTAAGAGATTTCTAGAAAACTGGTGTGGTACAGCTCAACAAAGTAATAAGCAGTTGAAATTGAGATTTTGTGGTGTTTTACAAATGCTTACAAGGTCTTTTATTCTGAGTGATAGAGGAATCAATCACAGATTTTTGTAAATTAGGTTAACCAAAACTTTTCAAAAAAGCATATGTTGGCCCTCTATATATCTATACCTATATTCATACAGATATAGATAAAGATATAGATATCTCTATATGTCAATATATGGATAAATATAGATATATATCTTTATTTTCAAGGACAGTTGCCTAGAAAGTTGATCATTTGGTAATTTTTAAAAAATTTTTCTTATTTGGTTTCTTTTTAATGAGTGATGACATTTTGAGTAGTATTTTCATCTTGAAACATTAAACATTGCTCAAATTATTATTTGTATGAATCACTTAAGGCCACAAATAATTATTTTTAAAATGAAATAGTGAAAGGGTTCTACCTCGATTTGAGACTTAAACCCAGGGCCCAGACCTAATCAAACCCTGTTTGGGACATGACCACATGACCGGGACTCAAACCCAGCCAAAACCCTAGTAATTAAAATCACTCACCCATTGTCTAGACCAACTGAGGCTCAGGTTCTTCATGTCTCTTTGCAGAGAATAATTCAGTGAGAGACAAAGTGATAGGTAAAAAATAGATTTATTCAGATTCAGAGAAAGCACACACCACAGACCAGAGTGTGGGCCATCATAGAGCAAATCCAGTGGCCCCCAAAACATGACATTCTCAGTTTTTATGGGCTGGGTAATTCCATATGCTAATGAGTGGGAGGATTATTCCAACTCTTTCAGGGAATGAGTGGAATTGTCACGGTGCCTCTGGGTGTATCATTTAGCTTGCTGACTGAGGATCAAGGTCTGGTCTGCCATCTTGGACCCATTTGATTCTAACAAATTTATGCTGTATCCTTGGGCTATGTCACTCTTTTCAAAAATTGTGTCCTACCCCTTTCCCTCCTAACCCTTACAATAGGATGGTCTGTCAAGGCTTCCCTGAGGAGAATGATTAAGAAAATATCTCAAAGAGATGAGGAAGCAAGAGCAAAGATGCCCAAGGAGGAGTATATGGGGACATATTTAAGAGATTTCTAGAAAACTGGTGTGGTACAGCTCAACAAAGTAATAAGCAGTTGAAATTGAGATTTTGTGGTGTTTTACAAATGCTTACAAGGTCTTTTATTCTGAGTGATAGAGGAATCAATCACAGATTTTTGTAAATTAGGTTAACCAAAAAGTTCGTTTAGATTTTTCTTAAACTGTTATGAAATGTCTGAAAAAACTTTTTGGCAACCCAGTATATAGGAATTATACAATCTGCCTTATGTTTTGAAAGATTTCCTAAAAGGCTTTCTTTGTAGAGAATATACTGTGGAATGATGCGAATGGTAGGAACAAGGCAAGATCAGAAGTTAATGAATAATCCAGGTGAAAGGTCTTGCCACTTGAAATGCAACAGTAGAAGTGGAGGAAAAGATAAGTGTTTAAATTCTAGATATATTTTTTGTTTCACTCAAAGCACAGAGTGTTTATTAAATAAATTATTGAAAGCATAGTTTGTGCCAGAAACTACATTTAGATCTTTACCTGTATTATCCACAATTAACGATGAGAAAATCAAGGTTTTACATGAAGTTAAATATTCTAATTTTTTCTTTTTTTGGTGAGATTCAAACTTGTCCTTCTTTCTTTTCTTTTTTTTTAATTATTGGAGTATAAATGCTTTACCATGTTGTGTTACTTTCTGCTGTGCAACAAAGTGAATCAACTATAAGTATGCATATATTCCATCCTTCTTGAGCCTCCCTCCCACCTCTCTGGGCTCCCTATGCTTTCAGTTAATCCCACCCTCCCCTACCCCTCTTTGACTGTAAACCTAGACGTAGTCTTAAGGGAGATCTAATATAAAGGGCCAATGGATTGGATCTTCAGTGTGAGAGAAAACTGATAAAATTGTAGCAAGAATTTTAGCTGAAGTCCCTGGAAGAATGCTACTGCTGTTTACTGAGATAGGGAGCCCAGGAGATGGAACAGTATAAACTGCTAAACCTCATAAACTCAGTTTTATTTTTATTTATTTATTTTTTTTGTGGGGAGTGGGTTGGGGAGGGAGGGGGGTGGTCAGGCCACTTCTATTGGTCTTTCATTTATTTATTTTCATCCATCTTTGTTCTTTGGCCCATGTGGGCCTCCCATCACAGTGGCCTCTGTTGTCGCAGAGCACCGGCTCTGGGTGCATGCGCTCCAGAGGTCCGGCTTGGTAATTGGACACATGGGTCCAGCCACTCCGCGGCACATGGGATTTTCCCAGGTCAGGGATCAAACTGGCGCCCCTTGCACTGCAAGGTGGTGTCCTTGCCCACTGGACCACCAGGGAAGCCCTAAACTCAGCCTTAGAACCTGTAAGTTTGAAAGTCCTCTTCTAAATTGCGGGTGAAAGCGGGAGTGGGTCGAATAGCAAATTAGATCTCGGGGTATGTAATTCATGGAAGAGTTCCAGATTAAAGCTGCACATTTCCAAGTCATCAGTATGGAAACTGTATTTAAAGTCAAGTGATTGAATGAAACAATCAAGTCAGCAACAACAGAGAAAAGGAGAGGTTCTAGGAGCAGCTCAGATGAAATCCACAGAGTGTAGCATTAGCAAAACTGTCTTAAAGTGGAGACCTGAAGTGAGGTGTTAGAGAAACATAGAAGGTGTTTTCTTGGACATCAAATGATCAAAGAAGAATTTTAGGATAGAAGAACCATGTCAAATGATGTACAGAAAAACAGGGACAGAGAATTAGACATTGAATATAGCAACTTGGAGATGATGGGTGAGTTTGACTGGGAAGGCTTTGATAGAATAATTGAAAATATAGCCTGATTGAAATGTGCATGCAAAAAAAAGAGAAGAGTGAAACACATGTATTTTAAATTAGGTCTTTGATTATTCTCCTCCATTTTCTCACTTCTCTAAAATTTCTTCTTTTCAGCTGATTTATCTTTCCTAGTCTGTCTTGGACCTCTTTTTAGTTTTGTCTGTTTATTGGAGCTTTTCTCAAATTTATTGTCCATCACTTCTGTTGAGAATTTCGTCATCTCTGTCATAGTGTTTTGTTTCCAAAGCTCTGTCAATTCCTCTCTTTAAAGAAAAAAAATCACCTTATTATTTAATCACTTCAATATCTTCAAGGAAATGTTTTATCTTTCATTCCCTCCATGGTCTATATCTCTTCAAGTTACTTTCTTCCTTTTTTTGTGATTTAATTACTGTTTTTCCGGTCAAAGTCTTTTCCTATAATGTTAGGTCGTTCAGTTTTTCTTCCTCATATTTAAATTAAACCCTAAAAGCTCAGGGCCTGTGAATGGGGTCAACTGAGGATTTTGCTGTAGGATGATCTGGCTGTACAATTTTGTGTAGGCATCCTGTGTATCTTTAGGTCTTTTCTGGAGGGCTAGTTAGGTTTCTCTCTCTCTCTCTCTCTCTCACACACACAATCTTTCATATTCCTGCTTGCAGTTTTAAAAATATTGTCAGAATTCTGGAACAAAATTTGGGAAAAGAAATTTCATTTTATTAAGTAAATTTACTTCAACTTAATTTGCCTGTTGTCATGATGGCACTGCAAACCATAGTTGTATATTTCTTTTCAACAAACTTCTGTATTACCTTTTTAAAAATAGTTTTTAAAAATTATTGAGGTGACAAATCCACATAACTTAAAATCAACCACTTTAAAATAAAATTTGGTGGTGTTTAGCACATTCACAATGTTGTGTAGTTGCTACCTGTATATGACAAAATATTTTCATCATCCCTAAAGAACTTCGTACCAATGAAGCATTCCTCCCTGCCCCGACCCCATAAGCTATAGCAGCCACTGATCTGCTTTCTGTCATTATAGATGTGCCTCTTCTGAATATTTTCTAGAAATGAATTATATATCTTTTTTAAAATATTTTTATTGACATACAGTTGATTTACAGTGCTCTCAATTCCAGGTGTACAGAACAGTCTTTTGTATTTTTTTAGCTTATACGTCATAAAATGTTCTTATATGATAATAGCTATAATTCCCAGGGGCATAAAATAAATCCTTGTTGCTCACCTATTTTATATGCAGAAGTTTTATCTCTTAGTCCCATATCCCTATTTTTCCCCCTTCTCCTTTCCCTTTCACTTCTGGTAACCATTAGTTTATTTTCGATATTTGTGACTCTGTTTCTGTTATGCTATATAGATTCGTGTTATTTTTAAATTCCATATACAGTGATATCACACAGCAGTTGTTTTCATCTGACTTATTTCACTAAGTATAACATTCTCCAAGTCTGTGTACATTATTGCAAGTGATTGAATTTTATTCTTTTTTATGATAAATGACACACTATATGTTTTTATTCATTCATCAGTTGATGAGCACTTGGTTTACTTCCATATCTTGCTTATTGTAGATAGTGTTGTTATGAACATTGGAGTGGGTGAATATTTTCATTTTTAAATTTCCTGTATATATACCCAGGAGTGAAATTTCAGGATCATATGATACTTCTACTTTCAGTTTTTTGTGGAATGTCCGTACTGTTTTTCTTAATGGTAGCAGCAATTTAAATTTTTTATTGATTTATTTTATTTTATTTATTTTTTTAACTTTTATTTTACTTTTAACTTTTACAGAGTTTTGTTGTTTACAGATATGTATGTTCCCAGATTACCAACAGTATGCATTGCTTTCTTTTTTTCCATATACTCTTCAACATTTGTTATTTATATTCTTTTTAAATTTCATTTATTTATTTTGTGGGGGCTGCAATGGGTTTTTGTTGTGGCACGGGCTTTTTTCTAGTTGTAGCAAGCAGGGCCTACTCTCTAATTGCAGTGTTCAGGCTTCTCATTAAGGTGACTTCTCTTGTTGCAGAGGGATCATGGTTGTGGTGAGTGGGCTCGGTAATTGAGGTTCCCAGGCTCTACAGCACAGGCTCAATAGTTGTGGCGAACAGGCTTAGTTGCGCTGGTTATTTATATTCTTTTTGATGGTAGCCATTCTGACAGGTGTGAGGTGATAACTCATTCTCATTTGGATTTGCATTTCTCTAATAGTTACGTTGAGCATCTTCTCACGTGTCCAATATCCATCTATATGCCTTCTTCAGAAACTGTCCATTCAGGTTTTCTGCCCATTTTTTCACTGAGTAGTTTTTTTTCAATGTGTTGTAAGATCTGTACATACATATATAGTGTATGGACACATTTCTAGAGATGTACAACCTGAGTGTCTCAAGGAGAAACATGGATCACTAAATGATACTGAATTTAGAATTTAAAAAACTCCTAGCAAAAAAGTCCTGGACCAGACAGCTTCACAGGAAAATTCTACCAAGAATGTAACACAGAATTAATATTTGTCCTTTTCAAACTATTCCCCCCAAATGAAGAAGAAACACTTGTTTTTTAGATAAAGGAGTACTTTATGTATTTTGGATACTAAACTGGCTGCTAGGTGTGAAGCAATATCCACTGTTGGTTTGACCTACCCTCTTTTAGTGACTAATAATATTGAGCATTTTTGCATGTGCTTGTTGGCCATTTGTATATCTGCTTTAGAGAAACATTTATTCAAGTGCTATACCTATTTTTTAAAATTGTTTTTTGTTGTGCTGTTGCTTAGTTAAAAGAGTACTTTATTCTGGATACTAATTCCTTATTGGATATATGGTTTGCAAGTATTTTTAAGTTGTCTTTTCACTTTTTCTCATAAACTGTTTTGCTCAAAAAATTTTTAATTTTCATAAAATCTAGTTTATTTTTCTTTTGTTGCTCATGCTTTGGCTGTCAATCCCAGAACCTACTATCAAATCCCTATGATTCCTCTAAGAGTATTATGGCTTGAGCTCTTATATTCAGGTTATTATCCATTTTAAGCTAATTTTTTATACATAGTGTAAGGAATAGGTCCAACCTGTATTATCTTTTTAAATGCATATTCCTCTGATCTTATGCTAAGTTTGGAGTTAATTTTTACTCTTTTGTGAGGTCTCTTAGAAAGGATTTGATGGTTTATCTTCATAGACTTTGATCAGTCCCCTTGTTTTCAGCTGAAATGAACATTTTCTGAATATTTGGAATGTTTAACACAGTCTATGCTGCCTCTTAATTTTTCTCATTGCTGGTCAAGCTCTGATTATTTGCATCTGTTAAGTCAATCTGTTTTTCTTTCCACTGTACCATTTCCAGAAAGATTTTGCTACTATTTTCTTTACTGTTACTTTTGTTCTTTGGTTTTATGCCTTAATCCTTCTTACTGTCTTTATAATGAACCTTTCAGAAAGGGAAGAGATAATGAATTATTGAACTTTCTTTGAATTTGTCATCTTTTGCTTTCAGAACCTAATTGATTACTACTATAATGTGCTTTTTTCAGCATCAGTGGATGAAATTTTCTTCAATGTGTGAAGAGAGTTGGAAAAATAAAATTCTTTTTGCATACATTTTAGAAGAGTTTTAATAAATTGGTAAATTTTCCATGATGCCAAGTGAAAAAAGTAGGATGCCAATTGCAAAACATATGAATAGCATTAACATATGGAGCATGACATTCTAAGGATGACTTTCTATATTTCTATTTTTGTGCTTGCTTTCCATATTTTATTGAAGTATACTTGGTATATTACATTAGTTTTAAGTGTATAGATAGTGATCTGACAGTCAAGTACATAACAAAATGATCATAGCAAATCCAGTAACCATCTGTCACCATACAAAATTATTTCAGTGTTATTAACTATATTCCTTATGTTATATATTATCTGCTAAGTTGCTTCAATTATGTCAAACTCTTTGCAACTCTATGGACAATAACCCTCCAGGCTCCTCTGTCCATGGGCTTCTCCAAGCAAGGATACTGAAGTGGGTTGCCTTACCCTCCCCGACAGGTTCTTCCCAACCCAGGAATCAAATGTGGATCTCTTAGGTTTTCTACTAGTGGGTTCTTTACCACCAGCACCATTTGATATTATAAATAATGCTGCATTGAACATAGGGTGCATATATCATTTCAAGAAGAGTTTTGTTTTATCCTGGTGAATACCCAGAAATTGAATTGCTGGATATTCCTCTGATCTTATGCTAAGTTTGGAGTTAATTTTTACTCTTTTGTGAGGTCTCTTAGAAAGGATTTGATGGTTTATCTTCATAGACTTTGATCAGTCCCCTTGTTTTCAGCTGAAATGAACATTTTCTGAATATTTGGAATGTTTAACACAGTCTATGCTGCCTCTTAATTTTTCTCATTGCTGGTCAAGCTCTGATTATTTGCATCTGTTAAGTCAATCTGTTTTTCTTTCCACTGTACCATTTCCAGAAAGATTTTGCTACTATTTTCTTTACTGTTACTTTTGTTCTTTGGTTTTATGCCTTAATCCTTCTTACTGTCTTTATAATGAACCTTTCAGAAAGGGAAGAGATAATGAATTATTGAACTTTCTTTGAATTTGTCATCTTTTGCTTTCAGAACCTAATTGATTACTACTATAATGTGCTTTTTTCAGCATCAGTGGATGAAATTTTCTTCAATGTGTGAAGAGAGTTGGAAAAATAAAATTCTCTTTGCATACATTTTAGAAGAGTTTTAATAAATTGGTAAATTTTCCATGATGCCAAGTGAAAAAAGTAGGATGCCAATTGCAAAACATATGAACAGCATTAACATATGGAGCATGACATTCTAAGGATGACTTTCTATATTTCTATTTTTGTGCTTGCTTTCCATATTTTATTGAAGTATACTTGGTATATTACATTAGTTTTAAGTGTATAGATAGTGATCTGACAGTCAAGTACATAACAAAATGATCATAGCAAATCCAGTAACCATCTGTCACCATACAAAATTATTTCAGTGTTATTAACTATATTCCTTATGTTATATATTATCTGCTAAGTTGCTTCAATTATGTCAAACTCTTTGCAACTCTATGGACAATAACCCTCCAGGCTCCTCTGTCCATGGGCTTCTCCAAGCAAGGATACTGAAGTGGGTTGCCTTACCCTCCCCGACAGGTTCTTCCCAACCCAGGAATCAAATGTGGATCTCTTAGGTTTTCTACTAGTGGGTTCTTTACCACCAGCACCATTTGATATTATAAATAATGCTGCATTGAACATAGGGGTGCATATATCATTTCGAAGAAGAGTTTTGTTTTATCCTGGTGAATACCCAGAAATTGAATTGCTGGATCATATGGTAATTCTATTTTTAATTTTTTTTAAAAAAGAAGTCTCCATACTATTTTCTATAGTGAATGTACTGATTTGCATTTCCATCAACTGCACATGGATGATGTTTTTTCCAAGATCCTTGCTAACACTTATTCTTTATATTCTTGACACTAGCCCATTCTGAGATAATGATTAATGATAAGTATCTTTTCATATGTCTGTTATCAGCCAGTGTGTCTTATTTGAAAAAAACAATCTATTCAGGTCTTCTGCCTATTTTTAATCATTTTTGATATTGAATTTGTGATTTAACTCCTTATTAGACATATCATTTGCAGATGTTTTCTATTGGTGGGTTTCCTTTTAGTTGATGGTTTTCTTCACTGTACGTAAGCTTTCCAGTTTGATGTGAAAGTGTCATTTGCTCAGTTGTGTCCAAATTTTTGAGATCCTATCGACTGAAAGTCACATGGCTCTTCTGTCCATGGGATTCTCCTGGCAAGAATACCGGAGCGGGGCTTCCCCTGGTGGTCTAGTGGATAAGGACACTGCCTTGCAGTGCAAGGGGCGCCGGTTCGATCCCTGGCCTGGGAAGATCCCACGTGCCACAGAGCGGCTGGACCGATATGTCCAATCACCGAGCTGGAGCTCTGGAGCGCATGCGCCCAGAGCTCGCTCTCTGCGACAACAGATGCCACCGCGATGGGAGGCCCGTAGGAGCCAAAGAACAAAGACAGATGAAAAATAGAGAAATGGAAGACAAATAGAGAAATGGAAGACCAATAGAGGTGGCCCGCCCGCTCCCTTCCCTCCCCAACCCGACCCCCGCCCAAAATAAATAAATAAATAAATCTTAAAAAAAAAAAAAAAGAATACTGGAGCGGGTAGCTATTCTCTTCCCCAGGGGATCTTCCTGACCCAGGGATCAAACCCAGGTCCCCCACATTGCATACAGATTCGCTACCACTTGAGCCAACTGATGTAGTCTCATATGTTTATTTTTATTTTTGTCTTCCTTGCTTGAGGCGATAGATTGAAAAATGTAAATCCAAAGTTGATTTCAAAGAGCATATCACCTATATTTTTCCAGGAATTTTATGGTTTCAAGTCTTCCATTTAAGTATTTAGTCCATTTTGAATCATTTTTCCTGTGCATGATATGAAAAGAGGTCCAAATGCATTTCTTTGTATGTAGCTGTCCAACATTCTAAGCATCATTTATTAAAGAGGCTGTCTTCTTTCAATTCTATATTCTTGCCTAATTTGTTGAAGATTAATTGACCATAAAAGAGTAGGTTTGTTTCTGGGCTGTCTATTCTCCTCCCTGGATCTGTGTGTCTGTTTTTGTGCCAGTACAGTACTGTTTTGATTACTCTAGCTTTGTAGTATAGTTTGAAGTCTAGGAATCCAGCTTTTCTTTTCTTTCTCAAAATTGCTTTGACTATTGGAGCCTTTTGTGGTTACGTACAAATTTTAGGATTATATGTGGAAAAATCTTATTGCTATGTGAGAAAGATTGCAGTGAATCTATAGATTACATTGTAAAAATATTTGTTCCTCCCATTCATGAGCACAGTATATCTTTCCATCTGTTTGGATCATCTTCAATTTCATCAGTGTGTTATAATTTTCAGAGTACAGGTCTTTTACCTTTTTGGTTAGATTTCTTCCCAGGTAATTTATTCCTTTTTGGTGCAATTTTCTACATTTGTCTTTGTGATTGAGATTGTGTAGAAATGCTACATAACTCTGTATATTAATTTTCTATTCCACAAATTTACTATAACCATATGTTCTAATAGGTTTTTGTTTGGATAAAGTCTACAGGATTTTTATGTATAGTATCATGTCATTTATAATTAGTGGCCATTCTACTTCTTCCTTTCCCATTTAGACTTTTATTTCTTATAGGATTGCTCTAGCTAGGAATTCCAATACTAAGTTAAATAGAAGTAGCAAGATTGGGCATCCTTATCTTGTTCCTCACCTTAAAGGAAATGAAATCATATCACTGAGTATGATGTTGGTTGTAGGTTTATCATATATAACCTTTATATATAATGTTATGTATGTAATCCCTATACTTACTTTATTGAGAATTTTTAATCATGAATGGTTGTTGAATTTTGTCAAAATCCTTTTCTTATCTATTGAGATTATCACATGATTTTTATTCTTTACCTTCTTCATGTGGTATATCATATTGCTTGATTTGAAGATATTGAAACATTCTTACATGCATTGGGTAAATATCACTTGATCATAGCATGTTCCTTTTAATGAATTGTTAAATCTGGTTTTCTAAAATTTTGTTGAGGATTTTTACATCTATGTTCATCAGAGATACTGATCTATAGTTCTTTATAATTTCATTGTCTCATTTTGCTATCAGGGCAATACTGACCATATAGAATAAAATGTTCCTCCTCAATTTTTTGAAATAATTTCAGAAGGATAGGTATTAAGTCTTTTGAAGTGTTGTGAAGATATGTAGTTATACACTTTCGTGTTGAGAGCTTTTGAAAATTATTTATTGCCATACTTCGCAGTCTCTTCAATTATTTGGAGAATATTGTCAGAATCTATAGATTACATTGTAAAAATATTTGTTCCTCCCATTCATGAGCACAGTATATCTTTCCATCTGTTTGGATCATCTTCAATTTCATCAGTGTGTTATAATTTTCAGAGTACAGGTCTTTTACCTTTTTGGTTAGATTTCTTCCCAGGTAATTTATTCCTTTTTGGTGCAATTTTCTACATTTGTCTTTGTGATTGAGATTGTGTAGAAATGCTACATAACTCTGTATATTAATTTTCTATTCCACAAATTTACTATAACCATATGTTCTAATAGGTTTTTGTTTGGATAAAGTCTACAGGATTTTTATGTATAGTATCATGTCATTTATAATTAGTGGCCATTCTACTTCTTCCTTTCCCATTTAGACTTTTATTTCTTATAGGATTGCTCTAGCTAGGAATTCCAATACTAAGTTAAATAGAAGTAGCAAGATTGGGCATCCTTATCTTGTTCCTCACCTTAAAGGAAATGAAATCATATCACTGAGTATGATGTTGGTTGTAGGTTTATCATATATAACCTTTATATATAATGTTATGTATGTAATCCCTATACTTACTTTATTGAGAATTTTTAATCATGAATGGTTGTTGAATTTTGTCAAAATCCTTTTCTTATCTATTGAGATTATCACATGATTTTTATTCTTTACCTTCTTCATGTGGTATATCATATTGCTTGATTTGAAGATATTGAAACATTCTTACATGCATTGGGTAAATATCACTTGATCATAGCATGTTCCTTTTAATGAATTGTTAAATCTGGTTTTCTAAAATTTTGTTGAGGATTTTTACATCTATGTTCATCAGAGATACTGATCTATAGTTCTTTATAATTTCATTGTCTCATTTTGCTATCAGGGCAATACTGACCATATAGAATAAAATGTTCCTCCTCAATTTTTTGAAATAATTTCAGAAGGATAGGTATTAAGTCTTTTGAAGTGTTGTGAAGATATGTAGTTATACACTTTCGTGTTGAGAGCTTTTGAAAATTATTTATTGTCTCATTACTAGTAGCTAGTCTATTTGGATTTTTTCATTTCTTCATGATTCAATCTTGGGAGATTGCATATTTCTAAGAATTTGTCCATTTTTTATAGGTAGCCCAATTTGTTGGTGTATAACTTTTTGTCATTATCTCTTAAATTATGGATATCTATGGTATTGGTCATACCTTCTCTTTCAGTTCTGATTTTATTTTAGCTCTGACACACTCACTCTTCTTCCCTCTCTTGTTTCTTGATGAACCTCGCTAAAGATTCATTGTTTATTCTTTTAACAACCACCTATTAGTTTCCTGATCTTCTCTATTTTTTAATCTTTATTTCATTTATTTCCACACTGATCTTTGGTATTTCCTTTCTTCTACTAACTTTGTGTTTTGCTGTTGTTCTCATTTCATTTCCTTAGGGGTAATGTTAGATTGTTCATTTGAGATTTTTGTTTACTGACTTGGGATGTATTATAAATATCCTTTTTAGAAATGCCGTTGTTGTGTCCCATTATTTTGAAATGTTTTTCCAGCTTCATTTTTCCATGGCGTTTTTAAATTTTCTCTCTGATTTCCTCAATGATTCATTGACTATTTATTAGCATATTGTTTAGATTCCATGTGTTTGTGCTTTTTCTTGTAGTTTATTTGTAGTCTCATACCACTGTGGTCAGAAAAGAGGCTTGATATAAACCCAATCTTACTAAGTTCTTTGAGCTTCTTTTGTAGCGTAGCATGTATATGATTGATCCTGGAAACTGTTCTCTGTGCATTTGGAAAGAACATCTATTCTGCTGTTTTTGGATGAAATGTTCAGTAGAGATGTATTAAATTCAGGTGACTAAACATGCTGAGTGAGGCTAGTGTTTCCTATTCATTTTCTGTCTGGATGATCTTTCTACTGAACTAAGTGGAATGTTAAAGTTTCCCACCATTAATTACTGTCAGTTTCTCCCTTAGTCTATTAATATTTATTTTATGTATATAGGTTCTCCAATGTTGGGTGCATATATATCTATAAGTGTTCTATCTTTTTTTTTGTGTTGATACCTTTATCATCATGTAATGTCTTTCTTTGGGCTTCCCAGGTAGCATAGTAGTAAAGAATCCACCTGCCAATGCAGGAGATGTGAATTCAGCCACTGCGTTGGGACGATCCCTGGAGTAGGGAACAACAGTACACTCCAGTATTCTTGCCTGGAGAATTCCATGGACAAAGGAGCCTGCCTAGAAGACTATAGCCCATGGGGTCTCAAAGAGTTAGACATGACTGAGCACAAAGCAGTGTCCTTCTTTGTCTTTTGTTATAGTGTTTGTTTTAAAATTTGCTTTATCTAAGTATTACTACCCCAGCTTTCTTTATGATTCTATTTATATGGAATATTTTTTTCCATCCCTTCATTTTGCACCTGTATGTGTCTTTAGACATAAAGTGGGTCTTTTGAGACAGTATATAGATGGATTGTTTAGCTGCCTATTTTCCTATCCTGTGTGTTTTGATTGTAGCCTTAGTCCTTTTGTATTTGTATTAATGATTGATAGGCATGTACTGTTTGCCATTTTGTTAATTGTTTTTTGCTCATTTTTGTTTCTCTTCTTTATTCCTTTCTTGTTCTCTTGATATCTTCCCTCATGGTTTGGTATCTTTTTCATTATTACATTTGTTTGTTTTAATTTTCCGTTTATCAATCATCAATTTTTCATTTATGGTTACCATGAGATTCTTATGTAACATTCTCATGTGTCTATTTTAAGCTGATTTTCACCTAGTTTGTGCACATTCTAAAAGTACTACATTTTAATCTTTCCCAAATGCATCCTCTTATGTGTTTGACATCATTCTGTTTATCTTTTGTATTTTATGTATTCCTTAACTGATTATGTTGTTGTTGTAGTTCAATTGCTAAGTCAAATTTGAATCTTTTGTAACCCATGGAGCCCGACAGACTCCTCTGTCCAGGGAAGCCCTAACTGATTATGTGGATATATACTATTTTATTAGTTTTGTCTTTTAATCTTTATACTAGATATATAGATGCTTGATCCACTTGCTTCCTTTACCATGTTTTTCCATTTGCTGTGAGACTTTTTCTTTCTCAAATTTAATAATTTTAGATGTGGTCTTATTGTAAGGCAACTTTAGTGTGGCAAAATCCTTCAGCTTTTGCTTGCCTGGAAAGCTGTCTTCCAATTCTGAATGATAACCTTGCTGGATAGTGCATTTTTTGTTGAAAGGTTTTTTTCCCTTCAGTTCTTTAAATATATTGTTCAACTCCCTTCTGACCTATAAAATGTCTGCTGAAAATAGTCATTGTCATTGATAGTCTTGTGGGGACACCTCTGTATATAACTAGTTTTCCCTTGCTGCCTTTATGATTCTCTCTTTAACATCTGACAGTTACAATGTGTACTCGTGTAGGTCTCTTTGAGTCATCTTGTTTGACACTCTCTGTCCTTTTTGGATTTGATGTCTGCTTCCTTTGCCTGGTTAATAGGTTTTCAGTCATTATTTCTTCAAATAAGCTTTCTGATCCTTTCTCTCTTCACCTTCTGGAAGTCCCTGTAGTGAGTATGCTTAATGTTTTTCCAGAGGTCACATAAATTGTACTCATTTTTTTTTCTTTGCTTTTCCTTTGCTGTTTTTGGGTGATTTCCACTTGCCTGTCCCCCAGATAGGTGATTTTTTTCTTCTGCATCATCTAATCTATTGCTGGTTCCCTTTATTGTTTTCCTATTTTTTATTATTCTTCAGCCTTAATTGATTCTTTTTAAAATATTCTCTATCTCTTTCCTTAAGTTTTCACAATGTTCTTCCAGTCTTTTGAGTTCACTGAATATCTTTATGACTATTAATTTGAATTTTTTCTCTAGGTGGTTCCTTATCTCTATTTTCATTATTTCTTTTTCTGAGTTTTTGTCTTGTGCTTTCAGTTGGAATGTGTTCCTTTGTCCCCACACTTGCCTAACTCTCTGCTTTGTTTCTATGTATTAGGTATATCAGGTTTGTCTCCCAGTCTTGAAGGAGTGAGTGGTTTTGTGTAGAACATACTCCAGAAGTAAACCTTATGTTGGCTACGTATTCCTTCTATTGGAAATGGCCACAGTTGCTAGGGGCATGCTAATGTTCTGATCTGGCTAAAAGCCCTATGCAGGGCTAGACCCCAAGGTAGGAGTGCTTTGGGGAGATGCCAGTGCTGGTTGAGGATGTCTGCTGGGTCTGGAAAGGCAGGAGGCCACTTTGGACTACTCACGCCAGGAGGCCACAGCTGGTGCCAGCTGTGGGAGTCTGCTGGGATTGGCAGGGTGCAGTGGTAGTTTGGATGGACTTTGGTGCCAGCCAAGGGTGCCTAGTGGTTCTGAACAAGAAGGGGGAGCAGCATTGGAGGATCGCCAGCTGTACTGGGTCAACAGGTAAACCTGGGACTGGGAGAGTGGTGCTATTAAGTTAGAGGGGGAGAGTCACAGATGATTCTTGCCATTGCTGGACCAGCTAGGGAGAGGGTAGCCATAAATAAAAGTCAAAACAAAGCAATCAACTCCCCCCCAAAAATGTCTGTCACCATCCCCTCTGTACTCAGAGAAGTTCCAAGAGATCCTTGCCCTTGGGCACACACTTTAAAATAAGTCAATGACTTTCTTTCATGTATGCCCCAGATTCTTTCCAGACTGCTGTCTCTGTACTGGGACTCAGAGTGAGTAAATTCTTGCAGAGGGCCTTTAAGGGCAAAGTGTTATTTTTCTACAAGCTGCTGACTCTCCTGGATTTAAGCCCCAGTGATTTTCCAATTCAGATGCTATGAGGTTTCATCTCCCCAGGTTGAATAACTAGGTTTGGACCTGCTGGTTCTCAGGGGAAGCCTTTGAAGCTATGATATCCTTTCCCAGATGTCGGTCACCATTCCAGAGTAATGGGTCCTTCCCACCTCCTGTATTTCAAGGTAGCTTTTTTCTTTTCTTCCTTAGTTGTCAGAAATCTTTTTTGTTGGTCTTCAGGTCATTCTCAGAGATAGTTTCTCTACAGGTAGTTGCAATCTTGGTGTGTTCCTTAGAGGCAAGCCCAGGATCCTCCTACTCTGGCATCTTGTCCCAACCCCTAAATTTCCTTCTTGAATTAAAGTTTCAAAGGTAAACCATATTACTCATCTCTTGAATCAGTAATATTTTAAACTTTATTTCATATTAGAATATAGTTAATTACCAACGTTGTGTTAGTTTCAATGTACAGCAAAGTGATTTAGTTATGCATATACAGGCATCTATTCTTTTTCAGATTCTTTTCCCAATTAGATCGTTACAGAATATTGAGCAGAGTTCCCTGTACTGTACACTAGGCCCTTATTGGTTGATGTCTGCTGGGTCTGGAAAGGCAGGAGGCCACTTTGGACTACTCACGCCAGGAGGCCACAGCTGGTGCCAGCTGTGGGAGTCTGCTGGGATTGGCAGGGTGCAGTGGTAGTTTGGATGGACTTTGGTGCCAGCCAAGGGTGCCTAGTGGTTCTGAACAAGAAGGGGGAGCAGCATTGGAGGATCGCCAGCTGTACTGGGTCAACAGGTAAACCTGGGACTGGGAGAGTGGTGCTATTAAGTTAGAGGGGGAGAGTCACAGATGATTCTTGCCATTGCTGGACCAGCTAGGGAGAGGGTAGCCATAAATAAAAGTCAAAACAAAGCAATCAACTCCCCCCCAAAAATGTCTGTCACCATCCCCTCTGTACTCAGAGAAGTTCCAAGAGATCCTTGCCCTTGGGCACACACTTTAAAATAAGTCAATGACTTTCTTTCATGTATGCCCCAGATTCTTTCCAGACTGCTGTCTCTGTACTGGGACTCAGAGTGAGTAAATTCTTGCAGAGGGCCTTTAAGGGCAAAGTGTTATTTTTCTACAAGCTGCTGACTCTCCTGGATTTAAGCCCCAGTGATTTTCCAATTCAGATGCTATGAGGTTTCATCTCCCCAGGTTGAATAACTAGGTTTGGACCTGCTGGTTCTCAGGGGAAGCCTTTGAAGCTATGATATCCTTTCCCAGATGTCGGTCACCATTCCAGAGTAATGGGTCCTTCCCACCTCCTGTATTTCAAGGTAGCTTTTTTCTTTTCTTCCTTAGTTGTCAGAAATCTTTTTTGTTGGTCTTCAGGTCATTCTCAGAGATAGTTTCTCTACAGGTAGTTGCAATCTTGGTGTGTTCCTTAGAGGCAAGCCCAGGATCCTCCTACTCTGGCATCTTGTCCCAACCCCTAAATTTCCTTCTTGAATTAAAGTTTCAAAGGTAAACCATATTACTCATCTCTAGAATCAGTAATATTTTAAACTTTTTATTTCATATTAGAATATAGTTAATTACCAACGTTGTGTTAGTTTCAATGTACAGCAAAGTGATTTAGTTATGCATATACAGGCATCTATTCTTTTTCAGATTCTTTTCCCAATTAGATCGTTACAGAATATTGAGCAGAGTTCCCTGTACTGTACACTAGGCCCTTATTGGTTATCCTTTTTAAATATAGCAGTGTGTATGTGTCAGTATTATTGACATCAGCTGGAAACAGTGGGTCAAGAATATACAGAGCCTTGGTATAGAGTTGCAAGTTTCTTTTCCAAATGAAAACCCTCATGGAGCTTTTGTTATTATTAATTGGGCAATGTATTGCATTTTGTTCATGTGAAAAAGACCCTTCTAATAGATGTTGTACTGTACTTCCTATCATTACCAGGGAAATATCTCAACACATTGATGAAAGCATAGTAGATGTCAAACAGAGGAGTTTCTCTACTACTGATCTGTGATAACTTCTTGAAAGACAGCAAGAGTAGTTACATTACTTTGTAATTCCCATTAGAAGGTAGAAATGATTTTCTAAGAAAATATCACTATGCAGATAGTTAAACTTAAGTATTAGTGATACCAAATCTTCCATCACAATAAAAATGACAGAAAATTTTTACTTTTGTAGATAAATATACGTATATATGTGATTTTCCTGAAAAATGTGAAATATGCATAGAAAGAATAGTTAATGAAATGCATAACTGTGATGAAAAGACATTGCCCTTAGGTGATTTTTTTCATTCTGCTATTTTTTTTACATTCTTCTAAATGCTTTACAATTAGCATACAAATGTGAATATGTTTGTGAATATATGTTAAATCAAAACTTCAGGGCTTCCCTGGTGGTCCAGTGGGTAAGGACACCGCCTTGCAGTGCAAGGGGCGCCGGTTCGATCCCTGGCCTGGGAAGATCCCACGTGCCGCGGAGCGGCTGGACCCATGTGTTCAATTACCGAGCCGGAGCTCTGGAGCCAATGCACCCAGAGCCAGCGCTCTGCGACAACAGAGGCCACCACGATGGGAGGCCCACACGGGCCAAAGAACAAAGATGGATGAAAAATAGACAAATGAAAGACCAATAGAAGCAGCCCACCCGCACCCCCCTCTCCACCCTACCCCCCCAAAATAAATAAATAAATAAATGTATTAAAAAAAAAAAAAAAACTTCAAAAATATTTTCCACAGCTTGCTGCATAAGAAAATATATTATTGACTGTTACCAAGTTTCTAGTAATTTTTGCCCTGATGAAACACAAAAATTGGCAATAATTCAACTAAAATTTATTGTGCATATATTATGTATAAGGCACTATGCTATGAACTGTGGCAGATTCAGAGGGAAGTAAGATATTCTTCAAGAATATATATTCATCACTGAATTGAGTATATAGAATAGATGAGATAATAAAAGAGAGGGTCTCTGGCACTTTTTGAAAATTGCCAGTGCATCAGAATCACCTGGGGAAAGTATTAAAGATGCAGATATCTTATCCCTTCTCTAGTAGTCCTATGATTAGGAATTTATATTTTACAAACCGCCTCAAAATAATGCTTCAAAAGACACTGAAATAAATGATAATGAAGTAAGCACTGATTTGAGAGACACACGTATTTGACATGTCTCTTTGTTTCTACCTTTTACCAGAATATGTTTGGGAACTTTCTTAACCTTAAATCTTCAAATTCCATATACATAAATTGAGACAATCATTCTCACATTGTAGGGATATTATAGGTAATATAAGTAATATTCCTAAGTTATCCAGACCACTCTAAAGTACACATAGTAGATCTCTCTTGCATATAATAGGAAGTTTCAAACTAGTGCTAACATTAGAGAGAGAGAAAAGAAATTCTTAATTGAATAAAGCAGGAGAGGCAATCAGAGAAGCTTTATGCAGAAAGGGAAATTGGATTGTGTCTTGAATATTGAGGAAAGCTTTGATAAACTACAATAAAGAAGAAAATTTTTTTAGCAAAAACTGGGTGGTCAAAAAAAAAAACAAAACAAAACAAAAGAAAAAACTAGGTGTGCTTTGAGAGTTGTGAGCTGTGGATGTGATGGAGCAGAAAAAGCTTGGGTTATTGTGGAAGGAAAATGAAAACATGCCTCTCGGAAGATCATAAAGCATTTTGACAATCCACATAATGATCTTTAAGTTACTCTTAAATTAGTGATATGTTTAACTCCATTTGAACAGTGAAGTGATTAGGGCAGATAGGGTTTTAACGCAATTATTTGCTGCTCACATAGAATATATATTGAAGGAATAAGATGATAGAGGTAGGAAGAACAGTTCACAAGCTATAGTAGTAAGTCAAATCACCAGTCATGAGTGTCTGAACTCAGGTAATGAAGAAGAAATGGAAAAAAGTAGTGACATATGAGGGGTGTATCTGAAAAGGATAGCTAGAACTTAGAGACGGATGTGATGTGAAAATTGAGCAAGCAGGGGCTTCCCTGATGGTCCAGTGGGTAAGGAGTCCACCTTGCAGTGGAGGGGGCATGGGTTTGATCCCACATGCCGCGGAGTGGCTGGACCAGTGTACCCAATTGCAAGCCAGCGCTCTGGAGTGCATGTGCCCAGAGCTGGTGCTCTGCAACAAGAGGCCACTGCTATGGGAGGCCCATACAGGCCAAAGAATAAGACAGATGAAAAACAAACAAACAAACAATAAAAGAGGCTAAATTTTTTTTAAAAAAATTGAACAAGCAAGTTCTGAGATTGAGTGAAAGATTACGATTTCATTTAAAAAACACAGAGCAGACTAAGAGAAAATATCTAAGATATGATGATCTGAGTCTTGGGCATGTTAGGTGGAAGTGTTGACAGAATAATCCAGTGATAACATCCAATAGGAATGCAGCAGTGCAGCAGAGAGGTTCCAGATGAAGAGCTGGAGGAGAAAAAGAATCAAAGGTCTTTCTCATGATCACAAGAAGGTGAAGATACAGGAGCGGATGTAATTTTTCTAAGTATTATCATATTAATGACAATGGGCTACTAGGGCTGTGTGCCAGGCATTTTCTGGATACTTGTTATACTTGTTATGTTTACAACAACATTGAAAGGAAGGCATTCTTATTGTCACCATTGTATAAAGCCTGGGACAGATTGAGAGTCAGTGCTTGCCAGAGGTCACATGGTAGAGTTGGGATTAGAACACAGGTAAATTTACTCCAAACTACATGTTCTTAACCTTGACATTTTGTTGTTCTGAAGGGAAAATATAGCATGAAAAGAGATAAGTCCAAAGCTAGAACCTTTAGGAATATTCCTGTTAAAATTTGAATGGAGAACACACATATCCCAGCATCACACTGAAAACAAAGCAGGACAACAAAATGATCACGATACGAAAGGAAGAAGGAAAAGGGAAAAGAAAACAGCGGGTTAGTAATTTTTAAAAAGCTGCATAAAGGACAGAGAAAACGGCCTTTTTTTTTCCCCTTACAGCTGAGGGGAAATATCTCTGGTGATGAAAAAAATAAACTTTTCATAAAATAGTTTTAAGCTAGGTGTTATTAATTTCCTCCTTTAGTTTTTAAACTAGCCATATTGAAGGTCATTTATAGCACTTCAGGAAAAGCATGCTAGGATATGGAAGGGCAAAAACTAAATCTGAGAGATAATTTACCTTGGTAAGCTGGATATTAATCTTTGGCTCTTCCCACAGCTCTGATGATTCCATAATCGGATATATTTTAATTGCTTGTCTGATATTCATCACTGTTATTCCCATTCCATGATTCCTATCAAGGGCTCCTAACTCCTTGTAGGTGTAAGTGAACCAATTGGCTTACCAGTTCTGCCTCTGATAATTGCCACAGTTATTCCCATGGTAGATTTGCAATCCCTAGTGCTCATTTTCTTTGCTTACATCCATTTCCAGCTTCCATGTATTTCCATCCTTCTTGGTTTCACTCTGCCTCCACCCAGACTTAAAACCCAACTCTTTATTGAATTTAATTGAAAACTCTACTCACAGCTGTGCTTTATGAGAATAATAATTTTGCTAAAGGTTTATTGAAGGAGTCTTGTTCCCCCTCTTTCCTTACATACATCCTATTCTCATTTTCATTATTTTCTTTTCTCTCTCTTTTTTTTTTGTCTTGGGTAGATTTAAATTCACACTGCTTTCTCTAAAATCTTGGCCATTATTGATGCTTTTAGCATCTGAATTTTTTCCTAAGAACTTGTCGCTGCTGGTGTTTCAAGTAAATACAGTTTTCTCCCTAAGAGGCACTTATGTGAATGAAATTTTCTCCATTTTGTTAAACTCATAAGACCTGTTTCTGAGCTTTTATAATTCACCCACATGACCTCTTTGTGTTCTCTAAGTTGCCTTTCAAGTGGGCTCCTCTTAATTTGTCTGTTTTGCCTGAACAGTAAGTTGTTCTATATATTTGCCAGATTACTTCGTTGACTGACAGTATTCCTGACATCATTCCTGTGCTATTTGGAAATTCACCTGACCTCCAACCTTCATTTGGTCACTAACCCCTGAGTATCCCTCTCTCAAATGGTTCACTCCTTTCCTTGATTCCATGTTCTGATACCTGGTGGTTGCCTCACCTTGTGGATGGCCACCTTTCCCAGTTTTGTTCATCTTATTTCATTCAGCTTCCTCAGTGCAAATTCTAATGCCATGAAAATGTTCAATAAATATTTTTAATCAGTGACGAATGCACACGACCCTTCTTGCTTCAGAAATCCCATGCATGACCTGGTTACTGAAGAGTGGATGTCTCCTATGCCAAGAAGGTACCTTAAGGTATGTTTTAATGCCATGATCCAGAACACATACAGTACAGCTAGGCTTTGATGACATGAAATGCAATTTTGAAACAAAATCCAAAAGAAATGAGAACTACTTTAAAGCTAGATAGAGCTTGTTTTTATTTTTCTTTTCTTTTCTTTTTTTTGAAACCAAGCTTTTTGAAAAGGATTTCTTGTCATCTTGCCTTAAACAGAGAAACCCAAGAAAATTGAGAACCTAATTCTATGAATAAGATTATAAGTATTTCAAACTGGCTTTATATTTCTTCTCAAGAGTGACCTATTGGGACATCCCTGGTGGTTCAGTGGTTAAGACCCTGCATTTGCATTGAAAAGATCATGCCTCAATCCTGCATGCTTTGTGGTATGGCAAAAAAAGGTGACCTATTATAACTCAATAATTCAACTATTTATTTACCCTGGGAGAAAGTTTACTAATATGCACCTGGAAGTGCATGGAAGAATGTCCATGGAATTAGAATTAATGATGAAGAACTAAAACAGCTCAAGTATTCATGTACAGAAGAATCAATAAATAACTTATATTGTATTCTGTTGCATAAAAACACAGCAGTGAAAATAAAGGAACTGCAGATGCATTCATCTACATAGATAAACTATTTTGTTAAGTGAAGGAGAAAGTTCCAGAAGGCTCTATAAAATATGGTTTGCTTGTATAATGCTCTAAAACAAGTGAAAGCAAAGCAGTGTTTGGGCAGTTAAGTTTATTTGTCCTTAGTGACTTAACTCAGAAGAATGAGAATTCCTCTAATTATGAGAAATAAGAGACATACTTGAAGTAAGGCAATATTTTACCTTATAAGACTTTATCAGAGTAAACTGTTATTCTCTCCAAAATCTGGGAAATTAAAGCATCAATTCTTCATGGAGAAAAATGGGAAAATACTAGCCTCTAAGAAGAAAGCATTGGAGAACTACATGGCTAAAGATGATCTGGTAACTTCTCTTGGAAATTTTTTCCAGCTGCATAAGGCTGAAATCTCACTGAACTCTGAAGAGTAGGGGAGAATGTGTGATCTGCAAAAACAGCAGATTTAAGAAGGAAAAATGTACTTATAATCTGATAGAGGGAAGTGAACCAGAAATGTCCTCCTAAGGCTGGAAACAAAAACACTAATAAAAGAATGCCAACCAAAACTAGTCAACATGTTGACCAAATTGGCAAATATGAAATTAGACTGTATATTTTAATGCTGTGCATTCCATCTCCATTAGTAGAAGAGTTTTATATTGATACAAAGTTCTAGGAAGACTTTTTTTTTTTTAAAGATTTATTTACTTATTTATTTTGGGGGAGAGGAGTGGGGAGGGAGGGGAGCAGGCGGGCCACTTCTATTGGTCTTTCATTTATCTGTTTCTATCCATCTTTGTTCTTTGGCCCATGTGGGCCTCCCATTGCGGTGGCCTCTGTTGTCGCAGAGCACCGACTCTGGGCACACGTGCTCCAGAGCTCCGGCTCGGTAATTGGACACATGGGTCCAGCCGCTCCGTGGCATGTGGGATCTTCCCGGGCCAGGGGTTGCAAGCGAATGTCCTCTTGCATTCCACCAATTTCTCTTTTTATTTTCAGAGTTTGTCTTGTGTTCTTATCAATTTCTTCATCATGTATACTTCCATAATCTCATTAATGCCTTCACCTAGTTCACATACCAATTGCTTATTGTTTACTGTAGCACAAACTTAACAAAATTTCAAAACTTCATGAAACTGACCTTCAAAATGATCCCTATTTTATTACATGTAGACCTCATTATTATTGTTAGTTTTACTTCTTTGTCAAGTGTCTTTTTAGTCTGTAGTTGATATTTTAACTGATTCCACATGTCCATTCAGACTCATGTGTGCTATGAATTTAACACCTTGTCAGAAATACTTTCATCTTAACATGTTGAACCCCTCAGTTCTGCCATTATGAATCATACCAGCTTCTGGCCTGGAACAATTTCTGTGGCTAAGCACAAAGTACATGAGAAACTACATGTAGGTGGCTCATTAGATCAATCTCGTATCAGTCTTCCTAGAGGTGCTGTATTATACATCTTGCCACTTCACTTTTCCTGGTAGTTTTGGGTTCTTGTAGTTTCCCTGTGCAAACCAGGTGTTAACTGAGGGCTCCTAACTCCTTGTAGGTGTAAGTGAACCAATTGGCTTACCAGTTCTGCCTCTGATAATTGCCACAGTTATTCCCATGGTAGATTTGCAATCCCTAGTGCTCATTTTCTTTGCTTACATCCATTTCCAGCTTCCATGTATTTCCATCCTTCTTGGTTTCACTCTGCCTCCACCCAGACTTAAAACCCAACTCTTTATTGAATTTAATTGAAAACTCTACTCACAGCTGTGCTTTATGAGAATAATAATTTTGCTAAAGGTTTATTGAAGGAGTCTTGTTCCCCCTCTTTCCTTACATACATCCTATTCTCATTTTCATTATTTTCTTTTCTCTCTCTTTTTTTTTTGTCTTGGGTAGATTTAAATTCACACTGCTTTCTCTAAAATCTTGGCCATTATTGATGCTTTTAGCATCTGAATTTTTTCCTAAGAACTTGTCGCTGCTGGTGTTTCAAGTAAATACAGTTTTCTCCCTAAGAGGCACTTATGTGAATGAAATTTTCTCCATTTTGTTAAACTCATAAGACCTGTTTCTGAGCTTTTATAATTCACCCACATGACCTCTTTGTGTTCTCTAAGTTGCCTTTCAAGTGGGCTCCTCTTAATTTGTCTGTTTTGCCTGAACAGTAAGTTGTTCTATATATTTGCCAGATTACTTCGTTGACTGACAGTATTCCTGACATCATTCCTGTGCTATTTGGAAATTCACCTGACCTCCAACCTTCATTTGGTCACTAACCCCTGAGTATCCCTCTCTCAAATGGTTCACTCCTTTCCTTGATTCCATGTTCTGATACCTGGTGGTTGCCTCACCTTGTGGATGGCCACCTTTCCCAGTTTTGTTCATCTTATTTCATTCAGCTTCCTCAGTGCAAATTCTAATGCCATGAAAATGTTCAATAAATATTTTTAATCAGTGACGAATGCACACGACCCTTCTTGCTTCAGAAATCCCATGCATGACCTGGTTACTGAAGAGTGGATGTCTCCTATGCCAAGAAGGTACCTTAAGGTATGTTTTAATGCCATGATCCAGAACACATACAGTACAGCTAGGCTTTGATGACATGAAATGCAATTTTGAAACAAAATCCAAAAGAAATGAGAACTACTTTAAAGCTAGATAGAGCTTGTTTTTATTTTTCTTTTCTTTTCTTTTTTTTGAAACCAAGCTTTTTGAAAAGGATTTCTTGTCATCTTGCCTTAAACAGAGAAACCCAAGAAAATTGAGAACCTAATTCTATGAATAAGATTATAAGTATTTCAAACTGGCTTTATATTTCTTCTCAAGAGTGACCTATTGGGACATCCCTGGTGGTTCAGTGGTTAAGACCCTGCATTTGCATTGAAAAGATCATGCCTCAATCCTGCATGCTTTGTGGTATGGCAAAAAAAGGTGACCTATTATAACTCAATAATTCAACTATTTATTTACCCTGGGAGAAAGTTTACTAATATGCACCTGGAAGTGCATGGAAGTTATTGATGCTTTTAGCATCTGAATTTTTCCTAAGAACTTGTCGCTGCTGGTGTTTCAAGTAAATACAGTTTTCTCCTAAGAGGCACTTATGTGAATGAAATTTTCTCCATTTTGTTAAACTCATAAGACCTGTTTCTGAGCTTTTATAATTCACCCACATGACCTCTTTGTGTTCTCTAAGTTGCCTTTCAAGTGGGCTCCTCTTAATTTGTCTGTTTTGCCTGAACAGTAAGTTGTTCTATATATTTGCCAGATTACTTCGTTGACTGACAGTATTCCTGACATCATTCCTGTGCTATTTGGAAATTCACCTGACCTCCAACCTTCATTTGGTCACTAACCCCTGAGTATCCCTCTCTCAAATGGTTCACTCCTTTCCTTGATTCCATGTTCTGATACCTGGTGGTTGCCTCACCTTGTGGATGGCCACCTTTCCCAGTTTTGTTCATCTTATTTCATTCAGCTTCCTCAGTGCAAATTCTAATGCCATGAAAATGTTCAATAAATATTTTTAATCAGTGACGAATGCACACGACCCTTCTTGCTTCAGAAATCCCATGCATGACCTGGTTACTGAAGAGTGGATGTCTCCTATGCCAAGAAGGTACCTTAAGGTATGTTTTAATGCCATGATCCAGAACACATACAGTACAGCTAGGCTTTGATGACATGAAATGCAATTTTGAAACAAAATCCAAAAGAAATGAGAACTACTTTAAAGCTAGATAGAGCTTGTTTTTATTTTCTTTTCTTTTCTTTTTTGAAACCAAGCTTTTTGAAAAGGATTTCTTGTCATCTTGCCTTAAACAGAGAAACCCAAGAAAATTGAGAACCTAATTCTATGAATAAGATTATAAGTATTTCAAACTGGCTTTATATTTCTTCTCAAGAGTGACCTATTGGGACATCCCTGGTGGTCCAGTGGTTAAGACCCTGCATTTGCATTGAAAAGATCATGCCTCAATCCTGCATGCTTTGTGGTATGGCAAAAAAAGGTGACCTATTATAACTCAATAATTCAACTATTTATTTACCCTGGGAGAAAGTTTACTAATATGCACCTGGAAGTGCATGGAAGAATGTCCATGGAATTAGAATTAATGATGAAGAACTAAAAACAGCTCAAGTATTCATGTACAGAAGAATCAATAAATAACTTATATTGTATTCTGTTGCATAAAAACACAGCAGTGAAAATAAAGGAACTGCAGATGCATTCATCTACATAGATAAACTATTTTGTTAAGTGAAGGAGAAAGTTCCAGAAGGCTCTATAAAATATGGTTTGCTTGTATAATGCTCTAAAACAAGTGAAAGCAAAGCAGTGTTTGGGCAGTTAAGTTTATTTGTCCTTAGTGACTTAACTCAGAAGAATGAGAATTCCTCTAATTATGAGAAATAAGAGACATACTTGAAGTAAGGCAATATTTTACCTTATAAGACTTTATCAGAGTAAACTGTTATTCTCTCCAAAATCTGGGAAATTAAAGCATCAATTCTTCATGGAGTTTTTTAAGGAATCTCCATATTGTCTTCCATAGAGGTTGTATTAATTTACATTCCCACCAGCAATGCAAGAGGGTTCCCTTTTCTCCACACCCTCTCCAGCATTTGTTGTCTGTCGATTTGTTGATGATGGCCATTCTGACAGGTGTGAAGTGGTATCTCATTGTGGTTTTAATTTGCATTTCTCTAATAATAAGCGAGGTTGAGCATCGTTTCATGTGCTTTTGGACCATTTGTATGTCCTCTTTGGAGAGGCGTCTCTTTAGATCTTTTTCCCATTTTTTGACTGGGCTGCTCATTTTCCCTGTGCTGAGTTGTCTGAGTTGCTTGTAGATTTTGGAGATTAATTCTTTGTCTGTTGTTTCATTTGCTATGATTTTCTCCCACTCTGTGGGGTGTCTGTTGAACTTTTTTGTAATTTCTTTTGCTGTACAAAAGCTTTTAAGTTTCATGAGGTCCCATATGTTCATTTTTCTTTTCAGTTCTGCTATTTTAGTTGGTGGGTCAGAGAAGATCTTGCTTTGATTGATGTCCTTGAGGGTTTTGCCTATATTCTCCTCTAAGAGTTTGATGGTTTCTGGTCTTACATTGAGGTCTTTAATCCATTTTGAGTTGATCTTAGTGTATGGGGTCAGGGAATGTTCCAACTTCATTTGTTTGCATGTAGCTGTCCAATTTTCCCAGCACCATTTGTTGAAGAGGCTGTCTTTGTCCCATTTTATAGTTTCTCCTCCTTTGTCAAAAATAAGGTACCCATCGGTGCGTGGGTTTATCTCTGGGTTCTCTATCTTGTTCCATTGATCTATAGTTCTGTTTTTGCACCAGTACCATACTGTCTTGATGACTGTTGCTTTGTCCCATGGTGTAGTGATGAGCACTCTGGACTCTGAATCTAGCCTATTTTTTTTTTTGTCTTTAAAGTGTCCAGCCTCTCACAGAGGGGTTTTATCAGGATCAAGTGGCATAATGAATTTGTAATCTCTTTAAAAGTACAAAGAGCTATGATAAGGTTATTGAGAGAGTATTCCTTTCCCAAAAACTCATTGGAAACTCATAGGTAACTTATCAGAAAGGCACATTATACTTTGGTAAAGAATGGAAGTATGTTTCTCATACCTTGTCTGAAATGAAGTGAGCCTTAGTCATCCAATTGGGCATAGTGAACCAAGATTTCAGAGAGTCAAATATAAACTTTCCTTAATTCTCTATAGTCAAACAGGTAGCTAAATGGTCAGTGGAGTGGTCCGATAGGGATGATGTGGAAATATGACATCTAGAAGAAGAGATAACAGAGGGGAGGAAGAATATACTATGAACACTCAAAACATGGGCCATGCTAACCTGATAAAATGAATAGTTTGGTTCTTAGTTGTAACATTTTTTATGGCACCTTAAAACAATGTTTTGGCTGGAGCATGATAGGTGGAGTAGAAAAAAGACATGGTTCTGGTGAAGACTAAGAAATCTGGGGAAATTAAGGGTGTATTGAAAATGAACTCCTGGATAAATTTGGCTTCCATTTATGGGTGATGCAAGGAAGATTAAATCTGAAATCTACTAGTTAATAACTCAAGGGTCTTCATTCTGACAGTCCCTGTCACAATTGAAAGCCAAGTGATTAATACAAGAATTGGGTATGCTAATTACCATGTAGAATAGAGAAGCTCTAATTCTCTGACAACCTGAAAAAATGTCACTTCCCAGAGAAAGAAAACACTAAAATCATAATTCAGTATCATTTTGAGTGCCCAGTAATGTCATGGCTTCAAATTGGTGATTTCCATAATTAAGTACATGTTCACTTCATTAGATGTTGTAGGAGAAACTATGGGAAAACTTCTTTGCTTTTTGATTATAAAAGCTAATACAATGCAAAGCTACACTTCTATTATTGAGTGGAGAAGATGACAGAAGGAAATAAGATTCCCCTATGCCTTACAGCTTGTGTTGCTCAAAATCTTTGTCAGATTTTCTTTACAGTAGAAGGAATAAAAGATTCTGACAATATTCAAAGCATGCAAACATGTTCCTGATATAATTAGAAACTCATATTATAAGCAAGAAGTTGGATTTTATGTGATGTCATCTGTGAAAATATATAGGAGCATAATCAGGAAAAATGTTTTCCTGCAGGTATTGACTTCATTGGTAAACTTCATCCTATTTATATGTTCAAGGTTTTCTAACTTGCCTAGAGTGAACAGTTTTTGAAAAATCTTAACTAAGAAGAAATCAACAAACTTTGAAAATGATGCTGAAGCCTTAGAAAATTTTCCTTTCAACTCTTTTACCTAAGTCTTCAATGTGGTGGAAAGAATACATGCCTAAGCACCAGGAGATCTAATTTCACCACTAATTAACCAGCTTTGTTAGAAAATCTCTTTTAGCCTATTTCTTTTTTTTTTTTTTATTATTCTTATTCTTTATTTTAAAGATTTTACAGAGTTTTGTTGTTCACCAACATGTATGTTCCCAGATCATTCATATGCATATCCCTGGACCCTGCCCCCACCCAGTTCCCCCCCTCCCACCCCTTCAGACCATCGCCCCAAGTGATTGTAGGTACTCCTATTCCCTTAGCACAATGACAATAGCTATCTTTTCCACACATGACAGTATAGGTTTCCATGTTACTCCCTCCATGCCTCCCCCTCCCTATTTCTTCCCCACAATGTCCATATGTCTATGCTCTGTCTGTTTTTCCATGAGTTCACTGCGTGTGTTATCAAGACCGTCCTACTAGATTCCATATATGTGTGTTTGTATACTGTATTTGTCTTTCTCTTTTTGACTGACTTCACTTTTGATGATAGGTTCTAGAGCCAGCCACTTCATTAGGACTGAGTCTTCTGCATTTCTTTTAACAGCTGAGTAGTATTCCATTGTATATATGTACGAGAGCTGCTTTATCCATTCATTTGTCGATGGACATCTAGGTTGCTTCCCAGTTCTTGCTATTGTATAGAGAGCTGCAATGAACATTGGGGTACAGGTGCCTCATTCAGTTTTGATTTCATCAGGATATAGGCCTAATAGTGGGATTGCTGGGTCATAGGGTGCTTCTATTTTTAGTTTTTTAAGGAATCTCCATATTGTCTTCCATAGAGGTTGTATCAGTTTGCATTCCCACCAGCAATGCAAGAGGGTTCCCTTTCCTCCACACCCTCTCCAGCATTTGTTGTCTGTCGATTTGTGGATGATGGCCATTCTGACGGGTGTGAAGTGGTATTTCATTGTGGTTTTAATTTGCATTTCTCTGATGATAGCGAGTTTGAGCATCGTTTCATGTGCTTTTGGGCCATCTGTATGTCCTCTTTGGAGAGGCGTCTCTTTAGATCTTTTTCCCATTTTTTGATTGGGTTGTTCGTTTTCCCTGTGCTGAGTTGTCTGAGTTGTTTGTAGGTTTTAAAGATGAATTCTTTGTCTGTTGTTTCATTTGCTATGATTTTCTCCCACTCTGTGGGGTGTCTGTTCAGCTTTTTTGTGATTTCTTTTGCTGACAAAAGCTTTTAAGTTTCATGAGGTCCCACATGTTCACTTTTCTTTTCAGTTCTGCTATTTTAGTAGGTGGGTCAGAGAAGACCTTTCTTTGATTGATGTCCTTGAGGGTTTTGCCTATATTCTCCTCTAAGAGTTTGATGGTTTCTGGTCTTCCATTTAGGTCTTTAATCCATTTTGAGTTGATCTTAGTGTATGGGGTCAGGGAATGTTCCAACTTCATTTGTTTGCATGTAGCTGTCCAATTTTCCCAGCACCATTTGTTGAAGAGGCTGTCTTTGTCCCATTTTATAGTTTCTCCTCCTTTGTCAAAAATAAGGTACCCATCGGTGCGTGGGTTTATCTCTGGGTTCTCTATCTTGTTCCATTGATCTATAGTTCTGTTTTTGCACCAGTACCATACTGTCTTGATGACTGTTGCTTTGTCCCATGGTGTAGTGATGAGCACTCTGGACTCTGAATCTAGCCTATTTTTTTTTTTGTCTTTAAAGTGTCCAGCCTCTCACAGAGGGGTTTTATCAGGATCAAGTGGCATAATGAATTTGTAATCTCTTTAAAAGTACAAGAGCTATGATAAGTATAGAGGGGCCTACATTCAGTTTTGATTTCATCAGGATATAGGCCTAATAGTGGGATTGCTCATAGGGTGCTTCTATTTTAGTTTTTAAGGAATCTCCATATTGTCTTCCATAGAGGTTGTATCAGTTTGCATTCCCACCAGCAATGCAAGAGGGTTCCCTTTCCTCCACACCCTCTCCAGCATTTGTTGTCTGTCGATTTGTGGATGATGGCCATTCTGACGGGTGTGAAGTGGTATTTCATTGTGGTTTTAATTTGCATTTCTCTGATGATAGCGAGTTTGAGCATCGTTTCATGTGCTTTTGGGCCATCTGTATGTCCTCTTTGGAGAGGCGTCTCTTTAGATCTTTTTCCCATTTTTTGATTGGGTTGTTCGTTTTCCCTGTGCTGAGTTGTCTGAGTTGTTTGTAGGTTTTAAAGATGAATTCTTTGTCTGTTGTTTCATTTGCTATGATTTTCTCCCACTCTGTGGGGTGTCTGTTCAGCTTTTTTGTGATTTCTTTTGCTGACAAAAGCTTTTAAGTTTCATGAGGTCCCACATGTTCACTTTTCTTTTCAGTTCTGCTATTTTAGTAGGTGGGTCAGAGAAGACCTTTCTTTGATTGATGTCCTTGAGGGTTTTGCCTATATTCTCCTCTAAGAGTTTGATGGTTTCTGGTCTTCCATTTAGGTCTTTAATCCATTTTGAGTTGATCTTAGTGTATGGGGTCAGGGAATGTTCCAACTTCATTTGTTTGCATGTAGCTGTCCAATTTTCCCAGCACCATTTGTTGAAGAGGCTGTCTTTGTCCCATTTTATAGTTTCTCCTCCTTTGTCAAAAATAAGGTACCCATCGGTGCGTGGGTTTATCTCTGGGTTCTCTATCTTGTTCCATTGATCTATAGTTCTGTTTTTGTGCCAGTACCATACTGTCTTGATGACTGTTGCTTTGTCCCATGGTGTAGTGATGAGCACTCTGGACTCTGAATCTAGCCTATTTTTTTTTTTGTCTTTAAAGTGTCCAGCCTCTCACAGAGGGGTTTTATCAGGATCAAGTGGCATAATGAATTTGTAATCTCTTTAAAAGTACAAAGAGCTATGATAAGGTTATTGAGAGAGTATTCCTTTCCCAAAAACTCATTGGAAACTCATAGGTAACTTATCAGAAAGGCACATTATACTTTGGTAAAGAATGGAAGTATGTTTCTCATACCTTGTCTGAAATGAAGTGAGCCTTAGTCATCCAATTGGGCATAGTGAACCAAGATTTCAGAGAGTCAAATATAAACTTTCCTTAATTCTCTATAGTCAAACAGGTAGCTAAATGGTCAGTGGAGTGGTCCGATAGGGATGATGTGGAAATATGACATCTAGAAGAAGAGATAACAGAGGGGAGGAAGAATATACTATGAACACTCAAAACATGGGCCATGCTAACCTGATAAAATGAATAGTTTGGTTCTTAGTTGTAACATTTTTTATGGCACCTTAAAACAATGTTTTGGCTGGAGCATGATAGGTGGAGTAGAAAAAAGACATGGTTCTGGTGAAGACTAAGAAATCTGGGGAAATTAAGGGTGTATTGAAAATGAACTCCTGGATAAATTTGGCTTCCATTTATGGGTGATGCAAGGAAGATTAAATCTGAAATCTACTAGTTAATAACTCAAGGGTCTTCATTCTGACAGTCCCTGTCACAATTGAAAGCCAAGTGATTAATACAAGAATTGGGTATGCTAATTACCATGTAGAATAGAGAAGCTCTAATTCTCTGACAACCTGAAAAAATGTCACTTCCCAGAGAAAGAAAACACTAAAATCATAATTCAGTATCATTTTGAGTGCCCAGTAATGTCATGGCTTCAAATTGGTGATTTCCATAATTAAGTACATGTTCACTTCATTAGATGTTGTAGGAGAAACTATGGGAAAACTTCTTTGCTTTTTGATTATAAAAGCTAATACAATGCAAAGCTACACTTCTATTATTGAGTGGAGAAGATGACAGAAGGAAATAAGATTCCCCTATGCCTTACAGCTTGTGTTGCTCAAAATCTTTTGTCAGATTTTCTTTACAGTAGAAGGGAATAAAAAGATCTTCCCTGTCTCTATCACATTTATCATCCAGACAAATTAAGAATGCAATTGAGAATATTTATATTCATTTTGAATTACAGTAGGAATACTAGAAGGACATTTCTTTTTAAAAATAATTATTTATCTGTGGCTCTGCTGGGTCTTTGTTGCTGTGCAGGCTTTCCTCTAGTTGCAGCAAGTGAGGGCTACTCTCTAGTTGCAATGTGGTTACTTCTCATTGCAGAGCACAGGTTCTACATCTGCAGGTTTTAGAATAGGAAAAGATGGCAGGCCACAGTTCATGGGTTTGCAAAAGAGTTGGATGCAACTGAGCAACTTAACCACAACAACAACTAGTCTAGAATAAAAAAAGTCCTGAGAAGAAATGTTTATAAAAGATTCGGAACTATAATGTATTTATTTAGAAAAATATTATTACTAGAAAGAGGGACTTGTGAAAGTTTGAGGTTTGTGATATTGTGACAGATAGAAGCAAAAGTCTAAATGTAGACCCGGTTCATTACTCTGATTCTTCCTTTTGGTGTGACTGACTGACTTTGGGCAAATGCACTTATCTGAACCTTGAGTCTCTTACTTGGAAATTGGTAACAAATAATAACTTGCCAGACAAATGTAAGGGTTTTTATAAGTATCAAATATATAAGATGAAATTAGCTTCAAATACATTAGGCTATAATGAGTTCTACAAATATAAGAAAATAAATATACTTTAAAAAATAGATATGCTTTTTAAAAATAGAGCTACCTTTTTAATATTTTTTGGAGTATTGTTTATGAATTAAGTTTTGTAGAAGTAATATGATTTAAAATACATTAGGAAGCTATGCTATTTAGAGGCATCTTATGGAAAATTATTGTGAAACTAATAACTACCTAGCTTTTCATATACTAGATTTCTTTAAAGTCAGGCATATTTCAAGTTTCAGAATATGCAAAATTTTGTACCATGAAAGCAGTGCAAATAAGTAATTTTTTAAAAATTACCTTAAAAAAAATGAGGACCTTTTCTACTTAGTTTTTGACTCCTTACACTTGGTCCAAGAAAATCATTGACTTGGTTTAGGTTTTATCACTTTTCGTGAATAATAAGGTGATAAGCATTTAGGGTGTTCCACAGGGACAAAATGAAAAATAGTAGAAAAACCAAATTAATAGAACCCTTTAACCCATATGACTATTATTTTGTGTGTTTTGTTTGCTGATATTTATTCTGGGAAGCTTTTAGAGGGTGTGCCCCATGTTTCTCACGTGGTCCACTAGGTTCAATGAAACAGATATTTAATAAATAATAATTTTACTATTATCAATGGTTAAATTTTATTGTGATACAATTACTCACCATCCCATTTCATCCTACAGAGAAGAGTTCATTCTGTCCTTAGATAGTTTTCCTTTCTATATGTCATTCTTAATACAAACTGTAATAGTAGGAAACCTAATTTTTATTTTGTTTTTAAATACATAGATCAGAAAAGTGGAATTTATTTTTCTAATGGCCTTCTTTTTGCTGTGCTTGCAATTGGTGAGCTTCTGTATGATCATTCTAGGAGCTCTGGTCCTACTCTCTGGTCCCCACTTCTAAGCTCTGTTTTCAGATTCCTTACACATTTCTTCAGCTACCAGTTAGAAGTTAAGATGACATGTACACATTTTTATGAAACATATCACTGAGTAGACTCTAATGCCTATGATATATCTGTCATGAAAAATAAATGCTTACACTCTGCTGAGACCTATCTGAATGCAAAATAAGCATGAAACAAATAAACTCATACCCATTCCCATCATCAAATTAAACCCAAAAAAAGTGTTCAAGAAGCACGAATTGCACTATTTTTGAAAATATTATACACAGCACTATTTATTTTCACACAGTTTGGCTGACCTAGTGAAAAATCACTGACACCTTTGGTTTACCTTTTTTGTGTGTGTGTGATTTCTGCACAGGCTATTACGGACTTCAATACTTTTTAGAAGCAGAAGTTTTCACATTTCCTGGCAACTGAATCATATGACCACTCATGAAATTCTTTTGGCTTCAGTTTTTGCTTTTATTCCTTTTTCTGATGTTTGTGTTATTGGTAATAATACAATCAGTAAGCTAAATAAATCTTACTGTTTTTCAGGGCAGATTTTCATTGAGAAAAAAGAAAGAAAATGTCCAAAGGCTGTAACACTGGATACAAAAGCTAATATAATGAATAACATTTCGTGGCAGGTTTTGCTCATGCTTGTTTCTCAATGAATGTTTAAGTGAAATAGTTTCTGCAGAAAAAGAATCAATTATTAGAGACTGATAGAAATAGAGAGAAACTATGTATCAAAATATATAGAAAAATTGGTCAGAAAACACCAACACAGAGCATAAAATAAACAAATCAAGAAGATATTAATGAAAATGTGATGTCCCAAAGATTCTTAGGTGAAGAATGTTTGAGAACAAAGTGTCATAGTTGATTAATCAGGGTCTTTTTTTCTGTTTGTTGGTTGGTTTAGAGGGTGAGTTTTGAAGTATAAGAAGGAAGAATGTTCTCAGAACCACTTTCCTTTTTTTTTTTGAAACTTTTTAATATACAAAATGTTTTTAATGCATATCTTCAAGAATACACATATATGTGTATATATATATGTATATACACATACATGCACAAAGATTGATTCTTTTTCCTTTAGAGAACAAGCAAATTACAAAAAACTACCCTTGCACAGCTGAACTGTTAGCGTACAAAATGGATATTCCACCAAGTGCTTCTTTCACAAAGCTCCACTGATGTGAATGAACTAGCCAATTGGAGTTTCTCTCCTCTCCTGTCTGGTCCATTGATTTCAGCCTGGACATATTGATCTCAGACTTTCTAGGTGGTTCACAAACAGCTCACGTTAAATTAACTTGAGGACAATGTTTGAAAATGTAGAATTACTCTCACTTTTTCATGCTTGTTATTAAGCATTGTTTCCAGAAGATCAATCTTTTAATTACATTGTGCCTCCCTACTGGTGGCTCTCAGTAACAAGAAGTGTATTGTGCACTGATTGGAAAAATAAAGAGAAGGGAAAAAGATGTCCCTTCTAGCACACTGCCTTTGCAAAAGTGTCATCTTTGAAGAGTCTGACCTTTACCTGTGTATCTAAGGTTGATCCTAAAATCTCCTTTTACCTTCATGAATTCCCATTGGGTAGGAAGCACATATACTATAAGCTACAGGTTTTGGTGTGTAATGGGAATTGTGTTAAGCATGCTAAATATTACATATTATGAAATTGGCTCTATGTTCCTTTCCTATTTTATGTTATTTTTCTTCTATATTGAGATATAATTGACACACAACAGTGTATGAGTTTAAGGTGCACAGCATAACAATTTGACTTACATATCCTTCCGTATTTCAGAAGTGAGGAATCTAGCACTGTGATAGTAGATAGTTTGCTGGTGTCTTCCTAACAATAAGTGGCAGTTTATATTAAATTTAGTTTTGTCTTACCCCAAAGGTAATGATATTAACTCTTATGTTATATTTCATATAAAATATTTTTATTTGAATAGGTTAATGCTACCATAACTTTTACCTTTGGTATTTTATCTCTATTTCTGGTAAGCTGAAAGGGGCAGAAATCATTCTGAGCACTTTCCAGAAAGAAAAAGCCAAAGTATACAAAAGTTGAGCCACCATGGGGTGGCTCAGATGATAAAAAATCTGCTTGCAATTCCAGAGTCCCAGGTTCAATCGCTGGGTTGAGAAGATGCCTGAAGAAGAGAATGGCAGCCCACTCCACTCTTGCCTGGGAAATCCCAAGGACAGAGGAGTATAAAGGTGGTTATAGTCCATGGAGTTGCAAAAAGTCAGACACAACTGGATGACTAGTTCTTTGAACACTTTCAAGAGGAGAAAAGAATTGAATGTATATATGTCTTCATAGTGAATGTCTTTTTGTTTGTGAGATATTAACGATGCTGTGGACTCTGATACCCCTCTCTTTAAGATCTGGGCTTACTTGATTGATATCATGCAACAGAAGTCGTATTTTCCTATTTCTGTGGCTTTGTAAGAAGTGCTCGGCTTCCACTCAACCTTAGTCCAGTCACTCTGGAAAGAACCAGCTGCTTTGTAGGAAGTTACTCTGAGACCACCATTTTGTAAAGAAGCCAGAGCTAGCCATTTAGGTCAAAAGGTCAAGGAAGAAAGAACTTGGTCAGATTCAGGTGTTCGAACAGTCTTATCCCAAGTCCCAGACAGGTGAATGAAGCCATTGTTTAGATCTTATTCCTGCAGGGGCTACATTGTGGGGAAGAATTTAAGGAACCGAACCCATAACCAGGAGCAAAACCCCAGAGATATATTACCTCAGGAGAACTGACATACCCAGCAATTTGAGCCATTCTATTTAGTCTCCAGTCAGCAGAGAGTGTGCCAAAGACAAGAGTGAAGAATTTTTTTTTTTTCTAGGTCTGGTCCTACTCTCTGGTCCCACTTCTAAGCTCTGTTTTCAGATTCCTTACACATTTCTTCAGCTACCAGTTAGAAGTTAAGATGACATGTACACATTTTTATGAAACATATCACTGAGTAGACTCTAATGCCTATGATATATCTGTCATGAAAAATAAATGCTTACACTCTGCTGAGACCTATCTGAATGCAAAATAAGCATGAAACAAATAAACTCATACCCATTCCCATCATCAAATTAAACCCAAAAAAAGTGTTCAAGAAGCACGAATTGCACTATTTTTGAAAATATTATACACAGCACTATTTATTTTCACACAGTTTGGCTGACCTAGTGAAAAATCACTGACACCTTTGGTTTACCTTTTTTGTGTGTGTGTGATTTCTGCACAGGCTATTACGGACTTCAATACTTTTTAGAAGCAGAAGTTTTCACATTTCCTGGCAACTGAATCATATGACCACTCATGAAATTCTTTTGGCTTCAGTTTTTGCTTTTATTCCTTTTTCTGATGTTTGTGTTATTGGTAATAATACAATCAGTAAGCTAAATAAATCTTACTGTTTTTCAGGGCAGATTTTCATTGAGAAAAAAGAAAGAAAATGTCCAAAGGCTGTAACACTGGATACAAAAGCTAATATAATGAATAACATTTCGTGGCAGGTTTTGCTCATGCTTGTTTCTCAATGAATGTTTAAGTGAAATAGTTTCTGCAGAAAAAGAATCAATTATTAGAGACTGATAGAAAAAGAGAGAAACTATGTATCAAAATATATAGAAAAATTGGTCAGAAAACACCAACACAGAGCATAAAATAAACAAATCAAGAAGATATTAATGAAAATGTGATGTCCCAAAGATTCTTAGGTGAAGAATGTTTGAGAACAAAGTGTCATAGTTGATTAATCTGAGTATTTAATTCTGTTTGTTGGTTGGTTGAGAGGGTGAGTTTTGAAGTATAAGAAGGAAGAATGTTCTAACCTCCAATTTCCTTTTTTTTTTTGAAACTTTTTAATATACAAAATGTTTTTAATGCATATCTTCAAGAATACACATATATGTGTATATATATATGTATATACACATACATGCACAAAGATTGATTCTTTTTCCTTTAGAGAACAAGCAAATTACAAAAAACTACCCTTGCACAGCTGAACTGTTAGCGTACAAAATGGATATTCCACCAAGTGCTTCTTTCACAAAGCTCCACTGATGTGAATGAACTAGCCAATTGGAGTTTCTCTCCTCTCCTGTCTGGTCCATTGATTTCAGCCTGGACATATTGATCTCAGACTTTCTAGGTGGTTCACAAACAGCTCACGTTAAATTAACTTGAGGACAATGTTTGAAAATGTAGAATTACTCTCACTTTTCATGCTTGTTATTAAGCATTGTTTCCAGAAGATCAATCTTTTAATTACATTGTGCCTCCCTACTGGTGGCTCTCAGTAACAAGAAGTGTATTGTGCACTGATTGGAAAAATAAAGAGAAGGGAAAAAGATGTCCCTTCTAGCACACTGCCTTTGCAAAAGTGTCATCTTTGAAGAGTCTGACCTTTACCTGTGTATCTAAGGTTGATCCTAAAATCTCCTTTTACCTTCATGAATTCCCATTGGGTAGGAAGCACATATACTATAAGCTACAGGTTTTGGTGTGTAATGGGAATTGTGTTAAGCATGCTAAATATTACATATTATGAAATTGGCTCTATGTTCCTTTCCTATTTTATGTTATTTTTCTTCTATATTGAGATATAATTGACACACAACAGTGTATGAGTTTAAGGTGCACAGCATAACAATTTGACTTACATATCCTTCCGTATTTCAGAAGTGAGGAATCTAGCACTGTGATATTAGATAGTTTGCTGGTGTCTTCCTAACAATAAGTGGCAGTTTATATTAAATTTAGTTTTGTCTTACCCCAAAGGTAATGATATTAACTCTTATGTTATATTTCATATAAAATATTTTTATTTGAATAGGTTAATGCTACCATAACTTTTACCTTTGGTATTTTATCTCTATTTCTGGTAAGCTGAAAGGGCAGAAATCATTCTGAGCACTTTCCAGAAAGAAAAAGCCAAAGTATACAAAAGTTGAGCCACCATGGGGTGGCTCAGATGATAAAAAATCTGCTTGCAATTCCAGAGTCCCAGGTTCAATCGCTGGGTTGAGAAGATGCCTGAAGAAGAGAATGGCAGCCCACTCCACTCTTGCCTGGGAAATCCCAAGGACAGAGGAGTATAAAGGTGGTTATAGTCCATGGAGTTGCAAAAAGTCAGACACAACTGGGTGACTAGTTCTTTGAACACTTTCAAGAGGAGAAAAGAATTGAATGTATATATGTCTTCATAGTGAATGTCTTTTTGTTTGTGAGATATTAACGATGCTGTGGACTCTGATACCCCTCTCTTTAAGATCTGGGCTTACTTGATTGATATCATGCAACAGAAGTCGTATTTTCCTATTTCTGTGGCTTTGTAAGAAGTGCTGCGGCTTCCACTCAACCTTAGTCCAGTCACTCTGGAAAGAACCAGCTGCTTTGTAGGAAGTTACTCTGAGACCACCATTTTGTAAAGAAGCCAGAGCTAGCCATTTAGGTCAAAAGGTCAAGGAAGAAAGAACTTGGTCAGATTCAGGTGTTCGAACAGTCTTATCCCAAGTCCCAGACAGGTGAATGAAGCCATTGTTTAGATCTTATTCCTGCAGGGGCTACATTGTGGGGAAGAATTTAAGGAACCGAACCCATAACCAGGAGCAAAACCCCAGAGATATATTACCTCAGGAGAACTGTCACAGACATACCCAGCAATTTGAGCCATTCTATTTAGTCTCCAGTCAGCAGAGAGTGTGCACAGAAGACCAGTTGCTCAAGGAATGCTAGAATGTCTCAGGTTAGTTTATCTATTCCACAATTGAGACACTTTATTATGCGCTTTAAATGTTTAACCTTTTATCTATAATAGAAGCCATAGATTTCTAGTAAGGTATTATCTTGAGACACTGAGGGCCACCGCCCCTAGTCGATTAGAATATTAAGTACAGCCTTCTGGTTTCCTATGATGGTAATTAAGTGACATTGATTTCTAGGGAATTTCAACTTCTCATCAAACTCTTATGATTTGGGCTTGTCTGAATGTGGGAACCTTAAAAAATCATAAGAAACATATGAGTTGATGGACTTAGGCATATTTTGAGAAGGTACATATAAATGCATGGATATGAATGAGATTCTAATAATGGAAGGTGCATAGTGCACGTTGTTCTATCTATGCATGGGTGTAGAGTCACTTCAGTTGCAGCTGACTCTTTGAAATCCCATGCATTTTAGCCCACAAGCCTTCTCTGTCCATGGGATTCTCCCAAGCAGTACTGGAGTGGGCTGCCATTCACTCCTCTTGTTCTATCTACCAGGGAGTTTTAATACTTTAAAACAAATAGTGTGACTTGAGCTGCATTTTCTCTGCGTAACCCTGACCCTGCTCCCTTTGAATCATATATTTAGGAGATACTTAGGCTATTCAGAGGGGGCTTTCCTGGTAGCCCAGTTGGTAAAGAATCTACCTGCAGTGCAAGAGACGGGGGCTTAACCCTGGGTTGGAAAGATCTGCAGAAAATGGAAACCCACTACAGTATTCTTGCTTGAAGAATCCCATGAATGGAGGATCCTGGTAGACTACAGTCCATGGGGTTGTAAGAGTCAGACATGACTTAACTAAGCCACCTCCAACAGACTATTCAGAAATAATGGTAGGAAGAGTGCACTTTCATCCAAAAGAATACAGAAGGAGTCCCTAATGAAAAGTGTGAACAGATATTCTAGGCAAGCTCGATTCCATACTTCTAAGTATGGATTGATCTGTCATCAACTCATAGACTTATGAGATCACCCACAGGGTATATCCAGCTGCAGAAGCTACGGAATATATTTATCTCTCATCCATTAAATTCCTAACCTTTGAAATGTCTAGGACCTGTATTTTTCTCAGATTCAAGAAAGGACTAAAGAGTAGCTCCATGCTATACAAAAGGGAAAAAAGAAAGATGCGATACCTTTTCACCTTTGTTATCTCTCTATGCTGATTCCAGCCCCACTCAAATATAAGCTGGGATGAAATAGCAAGTTAAAAAAAGGAGTAATGTCACTGGAAGCAGAAAAATAGACAATGCAGAATTTTTAAGAGCATTCTTTTAGAGACTCTGACCTACATGAAATCAAATTCTAGCTTCCTTTCTTTTCTTTCTGAGGAGTCTGGGTAGAAACTTTTGGTTTTATCCTTCCAAAATGCCTACTAGCCATTTATGAAAAACCTACCTGGCTTTAGCTGCAGTGAGAGCAATATTTGTAATATTTGTAGGATTTTGAAATACTGTATCTATATTAGTCCTCTGAAAATTGCTGACAAGTACCGTGGACAAATGTACCTAAGAACATTTTGCATTAGCTGAATTTTTAAAGTTTCAGGATACAGCCCATTTCAATTTGCCCTAGAGCTCCTAAGGATTCACACGTGTATTGAGCACTGAGAACCGGAAATAGGTGGCCAAGTAGTGTGATGGAAGAAAAGATGCTTACTTGCTCAATATTATCTTCATATTATAATCATTTCAATTAAAAGTTAAAAACAAATTGGCTTGTTACACAACACCACACAGCTAAACAACGTTTTCATTCTGTACCCAAGTTAGGAACAACATTTAAGAGTACTTGGGCCAAACAGTACCTTAAAGAATCTTCAAACCAACTGGATCTTTAATATAGTCTATTTATTTGTCTCCAGGATTGTCCATAAGAGTAAGTGACTCCAAAACACAAATCACTTATAATGTTTATTTCAGAAGTCTTTCTAAAATTCTGATTTAAATGAATAATAAAGAGCTCAGAAATAAATATATATAATATAGCGCAGTTGTTGATGTAGACATACACCAATATTTTGAAGGTATTTTTAATGGGTGATGGAAAATATTTACAGGTAGAATAATTGTTCATTGGGACCTGATTTGAAAATAGCTGGATTATCAAAACGCAGTACTGTTTTTAAAATTTCTGTTTGAATTAAAAGCTGATCTGTTTCTCTTATCCTGAGAACAGTGACCCAAATCTGTAACGTGTTCTATAAAGCCTTGTAAGATCTGAGGCATGTCCTTATCTCCAGCCTCTATTTCTAAGACTCTGCCCTTCTTTCTCTATATCTACACTCCCAACCTTATTTTAGTCCTCATAATACTTCATTCACTGTCCTGAAACAGTCAGTTCCATATTGTTTCAGATTCAGTCACGTAAAATTTGTCATGTTAAATTTCACTATTCACATATAATATTTATTGAATTTTTGCCAATTTTCTTTTGAAACCCTCCTCTGCTATTTATATGAAAATATAGAAGCAAGATAAACACTGTATTATAGAAATAAAGGCCATCTTCTATTCAAGATTGTTGCATACTGGCTTATAAAAAGATGTCATTATTGCATTCCATGTCCACTATGGCTATGCTCTGATGGACCTATTCAGGAAAAACAGAGACTGAACCTTGGAAATTGTGGCATAATCTTTTCTATACATATTAGGATGGAATGAGTTATTTTAAGTTATTTAAGGTATTTTGCTCAGAGAAAGGTGACCCACAGACATAAATCACACAAAATATAGACATGATAATTTCTAGTACTTTGTTATTTAACAGTTTTTCAGTTGCTGAGTCATGTCGAACTCTTTGCAATCCCATGGACTTCAGCACACCAGGCTTCCCTGTTCCTCACCATCTCCTGGAGTTTGCTCAGGTTTCATGTTCCAACAAGCTAAACAACGTTTTCATTCTGTACCCAAGTTAGGAACAACATTTAAGAGTACTTGGGCCAAACAGTACCTTAAAGAATCTTCAAACCAACTGGATCTTTAATAAAAAAAAAAAAAAAAAAGTAAAAAAAAAAAAAAAAAAAAATATAAGCAAAATAAAAAAAAAAAAAAACCCCCGTAAAAATCAAAAAAAAAGCAAAAAAAAAAAAAAAAAAATAAAAAAAAAAAAAAAAAAAAAAAAAAAAAAAAAAAAAAAAAAAAAAAAAAAAATTTTTTTTAAATAAAAAAAAAAAAAAAAAAAAAAAAAAAAAAAAAAAAAAAAAAAAAAAAAAAAAAAAAAAAAAAAAAAAAAAAAAAAAAAAAAAAAATATAAAAAAAAATAAAATAAAATAAAAAGAAAAAAAAAAAAAAAATAAAAAAAAAAAAAAAAAAAAAAAAAAATTGAGCACTGAGAACCGGAAATAGGTGGCCAAGTAGTGTGATGGAAGAAAAGATGCTTACTTGCTCAATATTATCTTCATATTATAATCATTTCAATTAAAAGTTAAAAACAAATTGGCTTGTTACACAACACCACACAGCTAAACAACGTTTTCATTCTGTACCCAAGTTAGGAACAACATTTAAGAGTACTTGGGCCAAACAGTACCTTAAAGAATCTTCAAACCAACTGGATCTTTAATATAGTCTATTTATTTGTCTCCAGGATTGTCCATAAGAGTAAGTGACTCCAAAACACAAATCACTTATAATGTTTATTTCAGAAGTCTTTCTAAAATTCTGATTTAAATGAATAATAAAGAGCTCAGAAATAAATATATATAATATAGCCGCAGTTGTTGATGTAGACATACACCAATATTTTGAAGGTATTTTTAATGGGTGATGGAAAATATTTACAGGTAGAATAATTGTTCATTGGGACCTGATTTGAAAATAGCTGGATTATCAAAACGCAGTACTGTTTTTAAAATTTCTGTTTGAATTAAAAGCTGATCTGTTTCTCTTATCCTGAGAACAGTGACCCAAATCTGTAACGTGTTCTATAAAGCCTTGTAAGATCTGAGGCATGTCCTTATCTCCAGCCTCTATTTCTAAGACTCTGCCCTTCTTTCTCTATATCTACACTCCCAACCTTATTTTAGTCCTCATAATACTTCATTCACTGTCCTGAAACAGTCAGTTCCATATTGTTTCAGATTCAGTCACGTAAAATTTGTCATGTTAAATTTCACTATTCACATATAATATTTATTGAATTTTTGCCAATTTTCTTTTGAAACCCTCCCTCTGCTATTTATATGAAAATATAGAAGCAAGATAAACACTGTATTATAGAAATAAAGGCCATCTTCTATTCAAGATTGTTGCATACTGGCTTATAAAAAGATGTCATTATTGCATTCCATGTCCACTATGGCTATGCTCTGATGGACCTATTCAGGAAAAACAGAGACTGAACCTTGGAAATTGTGGCATAATCTTTTCTATACATATTAGGATGGAATGAGTTATTTTAAGTTATTTAAGGTATTTTGCTCAGAGAAAGGTGACCCACAGACATAAATCACACAAAATATAGACATGATAATTTCTAGTACTTTGTTATTTAACAGTTTTTCAGTTGCTGAGTCATGTCGAACTCTTTGCAATCCCATGGACTTCAGCACACCAGGCTTCCCTGTTCCTCACCATCTCCTGGAATTTGCTCAGGTTCATGTTCATTGAATCAGTGATGCCATCCAACCATGTCGTTCTGTGGTGTGCCCTTCTCCCCCAGCCTTCAGCCTTTCCCACTGTCAGGGTCTTTTTCAATGAGTTGGCTCTTTACCATCACGTGGCCAAAGTACTGGAGTTTCAGCATCAGTCCTTCCAATAGATATTGAGGATTGATTAGGATTTACTGGTTTGATCTCCTTGCAGTCCAAGGGACTCTTAAGAGTCATCTCCAGCACCACAGTGCAAAAGTATCAATTCACTGGGACTCAGCCTTCTTTATGATCCAACTCTTACATCTGTAAATGACTACTGGTGAAATCATAGCTTTGACTATATAGAACTTGGTCAGCAAAGTGATGTCTCTGATTTTTAATATGCTGTCTAGGTTTGTCATAGCTTTTCTTCCAAGGAGCAAGTATCTTTTAATTTCATGGTTGCTGTCACCACCCCCAGTAATTTTGGAGCCAAGAAAATAAAGTTATCACTGTTTCCATTTTTTCCCCATCTATTTGCCATGAAGTAATGGAACCAAATTCCATGATCTTAGTTTTTTGAATATTGAGTTTTAAGCCAGCTTTTATTTTGTTGTTGTTGTTGCCTTTAATTTAATATCTAAATAGATACCATATTCTTCTATAATTACAATATGGAAATGTCTATGAACAAAATAGATAAACTTTTTGATATATGCTGAGGAAAGACCTTTGGTAGTTTCATCCAAAGTTTTAGCAGCAGCATCTATGCAGCCAGAGGTTGGTCAGTGTTTGGGGACAGAGGTAAATATCCGCAATCTAAGCCGGCTTTTGTACTCTCCTCTTTTACCACCATCAAGAGGCTCTTTGCTTTCTCTTTGCTTTTTGCCGTTAAGATGGTGTCATCTACATATCCGAGGTTGTTGATATTTCTCCCTGCAACCTTTATTCCAGCTTGTGATGCATCTGATCCAGCATTTCATATGATGTATGAACTCTGAATATAAGTTAAATAAGCAGGGTGACAATATATAGCCTTGAAGTACTCCTTTCCCAATTTTGAACCAGTCTAGTTTTCATGTGTGATTCTAACTTTGTTTCTTGACCTGTCTACAGGTTTCTCAGGAGGCAGGTAAGGTGATCTGGTATTCCTATCTTTTTAAGAATTTTCCAATCTGTTTGATCAACATTCAAAGGATTTAGCATAGTCAGTGATGAAGAAGTAGATGTTTTTCTGGAATTCCCTTGCTTTTCTATGATCCAATGGGTGTTGACAATTTGATCTCTAGTTTCTCTGCCTTTTCTAAATCCACCTTGTACATCTGGAAGTTCTTTGTTCACATACGATTGAAGCCTAGCTTAAAAGATTTTGAGCATAATCTTGCTGGCATGTAAAGTGAATGCAACTATGTGGTAATTTGAACATTCTTTGGCATATCTCTTGTTTGGGATTAGAATGAAAACTACCCTTTTCTAGTGTTGTGGTCACTGCTTAGACTTCCAAATTTGCTGACACATTGAGTGTAATATTACAATATTAATGATGAACAGCAGCATCTTTTAGGATTTGAAATAGCTCTTTTAGGATTTGAAATTCCATCACCTCTTCTATCTTTGTTTGTATAATACATGTACTATTTTTGATATGGGAACCCCAACTGTTATGGGCCTCCCTGGTGGCTCAGATCATAAAGAAGGCACCTGCAATATGGGAGACCTGGGTTTGATCACTGGGTTGGAAAGGTCCTCGTGGAGGAGGAAATGGCAGCCTACTCCAGTGTTCTTGCCTGGAAAACCCCCAGGGACAGAGGAGCCTGACAGGCTAGAGTTCATGGGGTTGGAAAGGTTCAGGCACAACTGAGCAATTAAGCTTAGCACAGCACTGTTAAGGAAGATAATTGTAAGTCACAGAGCAAGGAACATTTACAATTTGAATGGTTAGAGACTTATGAGAAATTACTGGTATTTTATTGGTGAAAGTGATATAAAATTTACTTTGTGAATAAATTTATCTTAAAAAGGGAGTCGATTTAAAGGAAAAAGCAAATAATATAACAAGTGGCAATGGGTATGGCACAAAGTATAAAACTGGGTGTGGATAACTAAACTGTTAATCTTTTCACTGTTGTCTTACTCCCTAGTCCATGGGTCTAAACTTTGGGGGTCATTGTCAATCAGCCTCAATGTCCATTTTCAGCCCATGGCTGAGCTATTTCTTTTAGCTCTCTTGGTAATCAAACGTCTAAAATTACTGTGTTTGGACATATCATGTTTATCCTTGAATTCAGATTGACATTTTCCTCTTTCAGTGTGGTTGTATTTGTCCCCTTCTTCCAAATGAGAAATCAGGCAAGAAGAGATGGATTAGTCAGCCTGTCAGTCTCAGACCTCCTGAGACAGAAGGCTCTGTTACATAAAATTTGCATGCATTGAGCAAAGGTAGGTGTGTATGTTGAAGAAGACACTGAACACAATAGTAGGTAATATTTATTGACCTTCTGATCCAAAGGATGGTGAGGTAAGAAGATGAGTCAAAGGATGGATAAGAATTAGGTAAGCAGTGGCTGGAATATGCACTAGAAGCTAAGCACAGCCTAGAGAATCTGACTAGTCAGAAGAGAGTGTTGGTGAATGGTCATTGTTTGTACTCATGTTTGAGACCAAGGATCTGAGTTCAAAGCAGCTTTTATTTGTCCTACTGCACCCTAGTTTAGGGACTGTGTTTACTTAAAAATAAGGGCATGAGGTAAAAAGACTGAAATTTAAGGAAATGACAGTCTTATGGACTTTTCTCACAGGGTACCTCTGCCCTAAACCCTCTCTGTCCTGGTGGCTGGCTCCTGAAGCAGCTGCTGTAAGCTGTCCTTTTTATAGACTCTTCCACTTGGACTTCTCACTCACATCCTTCCACCTCAGCATCCTTAGGTCACACTGTTGGGTCACACATGCTTTCGTAGAGCCAAACCTCTTTCATTTTCCTTCAACTCACTCCAAAGAATTCTTCTATTAATGATCATTATTTTTAAGAAAATGCCAAATGTCTTATATAGCCATAGTAATCAATACTATGTACCATTGGCTGAGGGTTAGACACAGAGATCAGCACAACCATCTAGATAACTCAAAAATTTGTTGTTCAGTTTCTCAGTCATGTCTGACTGTTTGTGACTTGATGAACTGCAGTGTTCCAGGCCTCCCTGTCCTTCACTATCTCCCAGAGTTTGCTCAAACTCATGTCCATTGAGTCAGTGATACCATTCAACTGTCTCATCTTCCATTCACCCTTCTCCTCCTACTTTCAATCTTTCCTAGCATCAGGGTCTTTTGCAGTGAGTTGACTCTTCGCATCAAGTGGCCAAAGTATTGGAGCTTCAGCCTCAGTAACCATCCTTCTAGTG